>OU452285.1:13064087-14432380 GCA_911728535.1 Pammene fasciana
GAATTCACGAAAATTTACCTACTATCAATTCAAATATGCATTTTATCTTAAAAACAAATTAAGTTTAACTTGTATGCTAATTTATTTTTTAATTAATAAAATATACAAAACAAGTGAGTAAGAATGTTGGTTAAATTAAAAACAAACGAGTTTAGTATCGCATTATCAAAACTAGTTTTATTCCATCCAATATGTAGAGCTGTTGCACAATATTTTTACGCCACAGTTTAATGGTTTATTTCTTACTACATTTTTATGAGTTATTAGTTATTAGGAAAAATCAAACTGGGTTCTCTATTAAAATACCTTCACTATTACGTATTTTATAATGCTTTGCTATGGAAAAAATATACTAAAATCAAAGTCCAAGACGCCAATTGAAAGTGTACATATGCGAATAAAATTAATATTCGCGTGTCTCGGATTCACACGATATTGACGCATTTAATATGGAGCGATTTGAAAAAGATAGATAAATATAAACCTTACTGGTTAGGTAAAAGGATTTATATTGCCATGGAATAGGTCCCAGCGCGTTTGTCCCAGCTTTTTGAGACACAGCGACACAGCACGATTTTTTTTTATCGTATGGCAACAGGCTACTATACAGAACGATAGAGTTTGGCTTTAGAGAGTCCGCTCAGCAACTTAATCCCAAGAATTGGTCTTTGCAGAAAAGACTGTCGTAAGAATCTTATAACCGTGAGGAAAAACTAGGCCTTCTTGGGACTTGGTCCGGTCTGGTATTCTAACAAAGTTTTGCTTCACCGAAAAGTGACTGGTAAAAGTGCTAAAATATCAGATGATATTTCGTATATCAATTCAGAAAAACTGTAGTCCGAACCGGAGACCTACGCGTCGATAATCGGACGTCTTACCGCCAGGCTACCAGCACTTGAAATAACATTCATATTGTAACTAAATGGGGTTGGTAGGTACTTATGTTCATCTGATCAAACTTTATGAATCCAGTACCCATCTAACTGTAAGTACATTACATAAGTTATCTTAATATCGTACAATTCTCGGCACAGTTTGCTGAGCATTCTTATGATAACGACATAAGGTCTAAAATGACCAATCTACATTAGCACACAGATGCTAATTGTACAGTCGATATCAAATATATATTTACACTTTTTCACTTTACTACTCTGTAATAAGGTGCAAAATTGTAAACATGTCTTTGACGTGAAATACTGAGCAAGTATTTCGAGTACAAAGCGGCCCTATACGAGAGCAAGATTGATATCAGCTGAAGGTCAGGTGAATCATTGTGCTGCACAATGTATTGAATGTATACATTTGTCTGGAGACATCTACGTACTAGCATGTATTAATACCTATACGTAGGCATCAGATAAGCAACAAGTCTTCATGATGTAGGGACGCATATGCCCCATATATTCCATGCGGTATGTATATACCTATTTTTACACAGGTAACTGAATTATACATAAATGTTAGTAATAATTTAAATAATAACTTTTGAAGCGTTGGTTATCTAGTCGTATATGCCATACTAGACGACTATAAATAAAAATAAAAAATAAATATAAATTAGGCTAAGACCTTTTGTACTATAATTTATTATTTTGAAATAAATAAATCTAAATCTTACTCAAACCTACTGAATCATTCATGCGCAAAAATTTTACTTATAAGGGAGTTTCATACAAAACTGAGTAAGATCAACTCGGCGAAGACCGTCAGTCTGTGAAAATCGGATAGCAAGCAATTACAGTAAATTCTGCATAGCTTTTTTTACGAAATGGTAAAATTGTTGTTGAACTGTTCTAGAACAGTTTTACCATTTCGTAAAAAAAGCTATGCAGAATTTACTGTAATTGCTTGCCAATGCCATCCGACGACGGTCGTCGCCGAGTTGACATTATTAAATTTAACAAGAGTAAACCCAGCCAGGGGCCTTTCTTTTTGCGGGATAGATTATATGGAGTTACACTCATTTCTCCAGCTTATTCGCAGGTTTATGGGCCGTAGTTTGGTAGAAGACCCCTGCATTAAGAGTCGCCAGGACGCTCGCGTGAACTCGCGTTCCCATACAAACGTAGTTCAGCTCTCATTTTAAAACGACATGCTTTAGAACCATGAAATTTGTGCATGGGTATTCTAGTAGCACAGATCTAGGTCGGACATTCGTTTTCGTTGGTAAAAATTGTAATAGAATGAAAATATAGCAAAAATAAGTTTTGTATGTAAATTTGTAACTGGCTGTATTTTCTTTGTATTACAATTTTTACCAAAGAAAATGAATGTCCGACCTAGATCTATACTACTAGAACGCCCATGCCAAATTTCATGGTTCTAAAGCATGTCGTTTTAAAATGAGAGCTGAACTACGTTTGTATGGGAACGCGAGCGTCCTGGCGACTCTTAATGTGTACTTTATTAGAATAAATGTTTTCTTTCTTTCTTTCTTTCTTTAATGTCCCAGCAATACAATGACAACAGTATTAGTTACCTACCTATTTCCCTAGCACCCTGAAAGTACATCGTGCCACTTCAACTAAAGTAAAATAAGTTTTTGGTTGAAGAAATCAATAAGCTGTTAATCTAATTAAACTGTCTGCATTATATTGCAGGTATTTTGGACGCGTAGCGTATGAAACTGACACCCTCTTGCCATAAGGGTTATTTTTGAAGCCAAACGATAAGGAATCTAATGCTATGGAAAATATTAACTATAAAACTTTCGTGAGACTCTAACATATTAAAAATATTTATAACGGGTTACTCACGTAATTTTTGTCGATTTTGAAACATGTCGAGCAAAAATCGACAAAAATTACGTGAGTAACCCGTTATAAATATTTTTTACTATGGAAATTAAATAACAATGCAAATTGTTTTAAAGCTCTGCTAAAACTATTAAAACGTAACTTTTTACTTAGATCACTTTTCTATCGCAAGCAAGTGCCGACTGCCGACGCATGGCATGGCACGTACAATCACAGGCAGTAGTATCTTCCTACACGGAGGCCGCAAAAATATGTGACACGCTCTTATGACCCTACAAATAAGAGTGTGTCACATATTTTTGCGGCCTTCATCTAGAAAGATACTATTGCCGATGACTGTACGAATTTGAGAGAAGAGAATGTAATCGCTCATTTGAGCTGCTTTCATGTTTAGTATGGTAAAATATACTTAAATATGGTAAAAAAATATGGGTCTATTTAATAACAAAAAAATGGTGTACGATCAGTCAATTTAACTGAGCGGCGAGGGTCACGCACGTAGTACAGTCACCATCAAAAGTATCTGAACATGCACTTTATCGCCTTGACAATAGAGGCGTTGTTCAAATATTTGTGACCACCTTGGCTGCTCCGATATATCTGATGGTGACTGCACGAGTAAAAGAACACCAATTTGTGATGACTTAATTCATGGTCATCATGAAATATTCATAAATAATACTCGGTAGATAAAGTACAGGTTATTGCTCATTGTTTATCTACAAAAAACTACTACAAATAATAACATTTTGTCTGTGGGTGTCGGCCCTTAAATAGAATGATATAAAAAACCGTATACTTTATAGTCAACATGTGATTCATTTGTTTCTTAGTAATGTGATATAACAAGATTGAGAAAACATATAATTAATTATTTCTATGTCTCATGGGGATCCCGCAAGCTGTCCCGAACAAACGCGTATATCTGTCATTACGAGTTATCTATGCAATTGTAATTGGAATATTATAATTCTGGCTATAATTTAAATCTATTGCAGCAGAAAGAGGAACTCCAAAACAAAACCTACCATATTTCTGAAAAATCGTATTTGTATGGAACAACAGTGGGTTTTTCCATGGAATGCTTGTAACTCTATTTCGGTGTATACAGGAAAACATATAATTTACAAAATTATATTTCAATAGGTTTATTACAGAAATATGTTTGGTAACAAAATATATTGAAATTATTATTTTGGAGTTTTTTATTTCTATATGTTTATGTGGCTGAATATATATATTCCTTCTAGCCTAATGTGGTCGGGTTTTTATCGCCTGTCACGATAGCTGTCACGTTCTAACAAGTATGTAAGTGCGAAAGTGACGCATGACGCGATAGGCGATAAAATGACAACCATGGATGGCCTTCAGTACATGTTTATATACTGTATATCTTTAACTTAATGGATATATATCATATACATTTCAATGTTGAGAGCAATGTCGTACAATTACATATCACCTGTACCTATCAAACAAGTAATGTCACCTTATCAGATAAAGCGTTGAGTCAGACAGTTCAACGGACTACACTTTACTACACATGACAGCATGGTAAATGTAATCTAAACATCTTGCTGTAAAATCCGGTAGAAATACTAATCCGTACTATAACTACTGGTAGAAGAAATCATAATCGTATTTTAGTAGGTTTTTTTTAAATGTCTGTATGGCCATTTGGACATCTTCAAATATTTTAAATCCTTATATTTCTTGGTCATAGTTATTATTGATCTCACTCATAAAAATGGAAGATGAGTTAGAATGGGAAAGTATTGTTTTATGACTTTTGGGTTGGATATGTACTTTATATTAGGTATGGTATAAATATGTGTTGTGTCATCACTGTCATCAGAAGTAGACTTATTTATTTAGTTGATTGAATATAAAATTTAATTAATTGAATACTCTTGATAACTTTTATCACAACCAAAAACTCATAAGTTGCCTAAGAAACCGATATATTGTAGCACACCCATTTCAAAACACTTTATTTTACGATCTTAGGCCCACCGTACACCTGAGCTGAATGGAGGCAATAATGTATGGAGGCAATTTTAAGCTACTATCCACAAATCTGCCTACGAATTTGCTTAATTCAGCTCAGGTGTGTGGTGGGCCTAAATCATACTGTCACTCACCAACTCTGATATAAACTCCTTGTTGCACACCAGTACATGGAACGATTTGCTACAGTTCTTCACACAAGTTTCCAGCACAGTCAGGGTGTACATCACCACTGTGTAGTTTTTGCCCGCACTCTGCGTCAGTCTCTTCCGGATTGCCTTTATGGCGTCCTTAGGCCCATCTGCAGTACTGTTTATTATATCACATATTTCCATGTTGAGTGCCCAGTTTTCTGACGGTAGGGAGCCATCGGTAGCTTGTTCTGAAAGTTAAGAAAGTGGTCATTAAGAGACTAATTGCATCCAGGTTTTGTTAAATATTAAATGTATTTCCTTCGTTTAAATCGTCTAGACTGATGCAATAATAATAAAAAATTGTTTATAGTTTCGCAATTATTACATTTGATTAATATTGAACGGGAGGTGGGCAGATCTTCTGATTAAGCCGCAATTTAACATGTATATAAATCAATGAATGAGGGTCAAAGTTATTAGCGCCTATGTGTGATACTTATATTAAATAATGACGTTTATAGAGCAACTACAAATATATCAGTTCTTTATTATTATAAATTACAGAAATAAACAAATCAACCTTTGACAAAGAGAAACTTGTTATCCTGATAAATAGTGCGCAACAAAAAGGAAAGGCCACTGATCGGAAAAACACTTCCGAAAGAAGTTTCCTATAAACGGTTTTTGTGGAGAATTAAATAGTTACCTATTTTCTGGCCTACCGGCGTAGAAAATGGATTTCCTACACCAAAAAAGGACATTTTAATAGATTTCTTAAATATTTATCAAAAAAGGTTTCACCGATTTCACTTGTCACTGCAAAACGCAGAAATGTCAAAATACAGGGTCATTCGGATGGAAAGTTATATTGCCAATAGGTATATATTTTTATTTTATTAATTAATTACAAATAATTTTGCATTTTTGTAAACATTGAAAGAATTTATTCATCCTTATTTTCGTTGCTTATTTATTTACTAAATAACCTGAAAACTAAGCACCGAAAACATAGCGTTTTATTATTCCTTCATTCATAAATATCAGTTTTTGGAGTGTCCTAACTGCAAAAACTAAACGTAAAGAGCAACTGGAATGCAAAAGAATGGCGGCAATATTTGAAAAAAGCCAATGTTTTGAATGTCAAATTTAAATGAATTATCTTACAACATTTTCATATGTTAATATTATTTTATTTCAATAAAGAAATCATTAAGAAAACTCTGTTATTGAACGAATCACGAATCGAGTGAATACATTCCATGGCAACCAGTTGTAATGTAAATAAACATTTGCTTGTCAAGAGTGGATTGAAATCGTTTGGTTTTAACAATTTACTGGCAGGGTTTTTACTAATAAAATGGAAGAGATAGAGCAGAAAAAGAAACAGAAGAAGTCTTTGAACAGTCTTATTATCCATCCCGCTATTGAACCTGGCGTCATTGACAATGCCATGATTACCCGTTGCATATTGGAATATGGTACGTACGCATTACGTATATAATTAAATTAATAAGGCAAATTCCCCTGGAAGCCTGGGATTTTAGTGAAGGAAAGTGTCCCAACTGAACGAAATCCTGGATCCGCGCCTGATGCTCTTAAGAGTCGCCAGGACGCTCGCGTGAACTCGCGTCCCCATACAAACGTAGTTCAGCTCTCATTTTAAAACAACATGCTTTAGAACCACGAAATTTGGCATGGGCATTCTAGTAGTACAGATCTATGTCGTTAATTTGTTTTCGTTGCTAAAAATTGTAATACAAAGAAAATATAGCAAAAATAAGTTTTGTATGTAAATCTGTATCTGGCTGTATTTTCTTTATATTACAATTTTTGGAACGAAAACGAATTACCGACATAGATCTGTACTACTAGAATGCCCATGCCAAATTTCGTGGTTCTAAAACATGTCGTTTTAAAATAAGAGCTAAACTACATTTGTATGGGAACGCGAGCGTCCTGGCGACTCTTAACAATAAAGTCGTGTCAAGCTAATTTTGAACACCTCACCCGCTTAGCTTCTGCTGCTGACTGTACTACTTACGTTGTGACACAGGTCCTAAAGAAGAAGCTGGCCGATTGTTCGCTGAGGAGGGAGTCCATCTTGACGAGGCCCCAATCGTTCGACTGGAGTTCCAAAACATCCTCCGTATCGACCATCTCTGGATGCTCACATCTCTCAGAAAACTTACTTTGGCTCATAACTGTATCGAAAAAATTGAAAACTTGGAACGGTTAACTGGTCTAAACGAATTAGATTTATCTTTCAACTTTATTGAAACGATCGAAAACTTAGACGCGCTTGTGAACATCGAAGTGTTGACTCTCTTCCATAACAGAATAAGGAAACTTGCGAATATGGAAAAATTAGAGAAACTGCTTGTGTTTAGCATTGGTGATAATTTAATTGAGGATTACAAAGAGGTAATTATCTCATTTATTTTTACTAATTAGCCATTGCCATTGGCAATGACGGAACCCTTTTGGAAAGCGAAATATTTGACGGAGCCCCAAAATTATAAAATAAATTATATGTGCTAGACAAATAGAAGAACTGGTTGATGGAAAACCGCAATTTTGTTATACCGTTATCTCTTTACTTATTACTCACGTCTGCGCTTTTGTGTAAAGGGTGCACACACTTATGCTGAATTCAGCATACATCATGACAATCAATGACGTAGCTAGGGGGCCGCAGGGGTGCCACGCCCATGCTAGCTACGCCACTGATGGCAATACCTAAAAATCTGTAGGTATGTTTATTTTTGTCAGTATGCCAATCTCAGACAAATTGTGCTGTGCCACATAAAAAACATAGACATATATGTACCTAAAATAAAAGGCGCACATAGGGGTAAATTCACGATCTACGGGGCCAAAATTATTTTTGCGGTTTTTTGTATTTTTTAACGTTTTACGAAGTTGAAACAACTGTTTCATGATATTTTTATTTATTTATAGGCTAATTTTTTCAAAAATTGACTAATATTTAAAATTTCGACATATGCACGAAAGGGGAAAAAATTAAAAATATAGTAAAATGTGTATAATAATTTATTACTGAGATAAAATCAGTTGCCATATTAAGCTACAGTCTCTGCAATGATGTTTTCTTCTTCGCTTCCAGAAGAGCACTCTGGGTTCGGGTGGGCAGGCAATAGCAATACTACCGTCTCGTGCAGGAAAGTACTGCGTTTTCTTTTTTTACTTTTCTCCTGCAGCTCAGTAAGGGATCGGAACTCAAAAATAAGCTATTCAAAATATCCGTGTTGCAGCTTTCTCTCGTAAACTTCCTTGCGAAATCAAGTCGATAAGATCGGAAATTCTTGTTACGCGCATCTGCAGCTTCTTCAGTCAGCTGTCAAATGGGTAGTAATAATATCATATTGTGATCGCGATAAGTCTGCATCAATGAACATTTGCATTGCTCCCTGGGTAGTCAAAGGTCTTATTTTATCTTTCGAAGACTTGGTCCGATAGAATGCTTTTTTATATTTTGTTGCGCGAGTTGGCGAACTAATTATTTCTCTAAGTACATTAGAAGCGTCACGTTTCCCAGATTTTCTTAATTCTACTTGTGCAGCATGTACTATGACCTCCTTGGCAAAGTTAGACCAAAGATCCTCCGTTTTTCTTCTTTTACTTCTTTTGCTTAATTCTTCAAAATGTTTGCACGGCCGGTCTGGTCGGTTTGCGTTCAGCAACGGGAATCGCGAAAGTGCCTTCTAGGCAAGAATGATTATTTTATTATGAATCTGTCTTTTTTATACTGAGCTTTACTCCATCTAGTCTTAAATTCTGACTTGAAATAAGTAAAATTACTTTTAAATAATTCTATTTGGTCATTAGTCCAGTCTTCACTCGAAAAAGGTAAGGAACACAGTTTTTTTTCCAATGTAGGAAAATTTTTACTTTTGATGAGATCAAATATGTGTTTCCTAATCACGATCTTCATTTCTGACGTATTTAGTTCATCTAAACCAAATAAACATGTCAATTAAACTCTATACAAAAAAAAGTTTATTTTTGAGTAAAATGGCGTATTAATTTTAAAGTATAAAAATATGATTTGGCGGAAGCATGCGGAAGGTTTTTTTTTTAAATCTTATAAACAATACAATAGACTATAAGATGTCATTAACAATTCTGCTCGATCTCACCCTATTGTATTACTTATTAACGACTGAAGTTTTTTTTTTGCGAAAAATGACGCTCAATAACAGTCTCTCTTTCACAGCATTAACCTAGCCTCAAAAGCAAATAAATAAAGCATATTTTTATTTTTGCTTATAAATAATTAACCTGTTGTTTCAGAATCCATGATTTTTTTTACTCTTGATCAGTTATAAACAATAAACCACACCTTCAAAGTTTTGCTTTTCTAAGAGCGCCGAGAACAAGTAACGCACACGAAGTGACACGATCAGATTCCGATTGATGTGAAACGAATAAGAAAGTTCATACGAGGGTGGGAGGGGTTGTTTTCTAGCCGCTAAAGGGTCCTCTACCGCGGGTAGCTGTTATCGCAGAGGTATTTATTGTTTTGATAAATCGACTTTTGGCCGCGTAGATCGTGAATTTACCCCTATGTGAGGCGTGATCCCACGAAGACAAAACTCGTGCACACACACTCACTTTTGACGTTTGAACCAATCACCGCTCGTCCACGAGTTATATTATGTGTGCGTGTCGCGTAGACACGCACGAGGAAATCGGCTCACTATTGGAATCACAATTTCGTCCTCACGGCACCACGTCTTCCTACTCTATATGTCTATGGCTGTGCCTAAATCTCAAACACGTCTCCAGATGGCCTATCTTCGTCAATTCCGTTTCTTGCGCGCAGTAAGCTTCAAAGGTAACCCGTGCTGCGATGATCCCATGACCTACGAATTCCTTCGGTCGGCGTTAGTGCGGGTCACGTATTTGGACTATCAGATTATAACGGAGGAAGAAAGGGAGAAGGGCGCTACTTTTTTCAGGTATCGACTGTAGGAAAGGAGTAGGGTGGACCGAGGCGAATCGGACCACAGGGCGAAATAGTTCAAGTAGCATTTTGTCAAATTAATAAGATCGTGGGTACTCATGAACAGCCAGTCAGATGTCCCGCGTTGAGTTTGATCTTCCCGCGTGGCACGGTGGCGCGATCTTAAGAATGTGACAAACTAGCTTAACATGATCCGTTTCGCCCTGCGACCCGATTCGCCTCGGTCTACCCTAAGCCTAGTTTTATGGTTTTATATCCTCACAAATAATCAGGGTTTGTGTCCCTTACAAGTCCATCAACTTGATACAACAACAACTAAGAAAATATCCTCAATCGGCAGGATTGTGCTAACTGAGTAAGTGACTATAGTCTGGCTGGCCAATAGTTGAGTGCAGTACCTAACAATAATGGAAGTAATAAGCTATACTCGTCCCTTTTTTTGTGGCGAGGGTACTAGCATGAGAAAGAGATATTATGATTACTTATTTCTATCTATGCTTGAAGTAAAACAAACCCTGGCCAAACTATACTTGTGCCAAAAAACTACCTTATGTTGTTGCTTCAATTGTACGCTAAACGTACCTAGTTGCTAAAAACGTTTGTTGAGCCATTTACGGTTCAAGCTATTTTCTTTGATTATTTTTTTAAGTATTAAACAAAACATTTCATATATGAAATGTCCAATGTAAAGTCAACCCTACATGGCTTAACAAGTGACCGGAGTACCTACTTAGTTAAACCCATTTTCAGAGGATTGCTTCGCAAACTGGACGACCAGGATGAAAAGTCTGAGAAAGAGCGCGTCGCCCGCGAAGAATACAACAGCCGAGTAGAGTTCTACGCCATGTCCTTTGTAGAATACTTGGCTGGACCTGAGCTACTGGAGGCCATGTTTGCGAAGGACCCTGACGGGTCGCTGCTTCTCAAAGTAGGAGGTGAACTCCTGGCTTTCTATGAAGAGTAAGTATAAAATCAAAATTAACTAGTACCTAGTCCGTCTCGAACTCGGGATTTACTTGCAAACAGAATTACCAATATAACAAGTAAAAGGCTAAGAACACTTCCAACAGCACCGCACTAGTGACAGCTGTGATCGCCGTGTCCCCTCTCTAAGAGCGTCGCTTCAACTGTCATTCGAGTCGTAGGCGCCGACCGCGCCCTTTTCAGAGATCTCTGTTTAGAACTATAATTGTGTTTCCATCTGCTTCTTAATGTATTTCAATATGTAATAGTAAATCATGTATTTTAAATGGTGTTTGGTGCTTTTACCCTAAAAGCTTCAGAAGTGAGATTCGACCTTAGGTCCGCACTGGCTTAATGACGAATGATCCCATGGACTCCGTGATTTAATTGTTTCATTTCATTGTTGTAAACTAAATCACGCCGCTTAACCTGATCCTAATGAGTAAATGCATCAACACCTCTAATAAATAAGAAATACATGTATGGAAACATTGAGTAAGTAACCTAACATAAATGTGAACGAAGTACGTTCATAAGACGAGTGTCGATGCCGTTGAAAGGTAAAACAAACGACGACTACAATGCACTGCGTATGGTAAACTCGCCATAAGGCATCATAACCAATAAGGAGTGTTGGTGATTTCAACAAGCTGAGCATAATTTTAGTGTTGGATCTTACACTTTGCCTCCATGTTTCGTGTGTGCGGTTATTTTGTGAGTTTACAGGTATCTGCAGTTATAATTATACAGTGATTCTCCTACATGAAATGATGACACAACTCAACAACCATTTTATAAAGTTTGTGTCACAACGACCATCGGAGACCAGTAAAATACCATAATGGATTAATGTACATTGGGATTGCCTAATTTAATACTTTGAATGAGTAAGAATAGTACAGGTAACTGAAAAATAAAAATGTGAGGTGAGTTCCTACAGTTTCCCAAGTAAAATGTACATACCTACAATTTACAAGTCGGGTAGGCATTTACAAGTATGCCTTTGAACGATAGGAATCCTCGGTAACTCGAACTTCTTTTACGTTTCACTGCATTTTGGTTATATTGTACAATGTACTTACTTTCTGCTTAGGAGCTTGGAAGAGTACATCCAAGTATGCGATTATTTTGTGCTGGTGTAAGAATTATTTTATATCTCTCTTATTTGGTCTCATCCAACCCATATACAGTCTTAGATTAAGAGCTAAGTTCTGTTTAAGAAATATTTCCTATTTAAGCTAAAACTTTCTTAGATTTAGAACTGAGATGTATAATAAACAAATATTCTATTTGATGCCATTTACACTTAATTATTTCATTCTACACTCATTCCTGGATTGAAAACCGGGTTATGCAAGAGGTGGTATCTATAAATATTTCATGAATTAATTCTACTCTTATTCCTGGATTAGGAACCGGGTTATGCATAATAATTAGTATCTATCTCCTAAATAATGTAATCTACACTTATTTCTGGATTAGGAACCAGTTTATGTATGAGATGTAGTATCTATTATTATCTCCTAATAATAAAATCTACACTCATGTCTGGATTAAGAACCAGTTTATGTTTGAGATGTAGTATCTACTATTATCTTCTAATATAAAATCTACTCTCATTTCTGTATTTAGAACCGGGTAGTGTAAGTAAATGTGGTACCTAATTAATATTTCATTATTATTAAACTACTCTTATTTCTGTATCTACAACCGGGTTGTGTATGAGCTGTATTATCCATTATCATTTTAAGGAATAATGAAATCTATCCCCATCCTGGATTAAGAACCGGGTCGAGGCTAGTCTGAAACCGGTAACCGCAGGGATGTCCCGTAGAGGACCAGACTGCAATACAATACTTAACAGCTATGACTAGCCTGATACCGGTAACCGCAGTGATGTCCCGTAGAAGACCAGACTGCAATACAATACTTCACAGCTATGACTAGTCTGAAACCGGTAAACGCAGTGATGTCCTGTAGAGGACCAGGCTGCAATACAATACTTAACAGCTATGACTAGTCTGATACCGGTAACCGCAGTGATGTCCCATAGAGGACCAGACTGCAATACAATACTTAACAGCTATGACTAGTCTGATACCGGTAACCGCAGTGATGTCCCATAGAGGACCAGACTGCAATACAATACTTAACAGCTATGACTAGTCTGATACCGGTAACCGTAGTGATGTCCCATAGAGGACCAGACTGCAATACAATACTTAACAGCTATGACTAGTCTGATACCGGTAACCGCAGTGATGTCCCATAGAGTACCAGACTGCAATACAATACTTAACAGCTATGACTAGTCTGATACCGGTAACCGCAGTGATGTCCCATAGAGGACCAGACTGCAATACAATACTTAACAGCTATGACTAGTCTGATACCGGTAACCGCAGTGATGTCCCATAGAGGACCAGACTGCAATACAATACTTAACAGCTATGACTAGTCTGATACCGGTAACCGCAGTGATGTCCCGTAGAGGACCAGACTGCAATACAATACCTAACAGCTATCCTTAAGAGGCTAGTCTGATACCGGTAAACGTAGTGAAGTCATTAAGAAGAGTCCACTACAATACGATACTCAACTATCCTTAAGAGGCTAGTCTGATACCGGTAAACGTAGTGAAGTCATTAAGAAGAGTCCACTACAATACAATACTCAACTATCCTTAAGAGGCTAGTCTGATACCGGTAGTCGTAGTGAAGTCATTAAGAAGAGTCCACTACAATACAGTACTCAACTATCCTTAAGAGGCTAGTTTGATACCGGTAGTCGTAGTGAAGTCATTAAGAAGAGTCCACTACAATACAACACTCAACTATCCTTAAGAGGCTAGTCTGATACCGGTAGTCGTAGTGAAGTCATTAAGAAGAGTCCACTACAATACAATACTCAACTATCCTTAAGAGGCTAGTCTGATACCGGTAGTCGTAGTGAAGTCATTAAGAAGAGTCCACTACAATACAATACTCAACTATCCTTAAGAGGCTAGTCTGATACCGATAGTCGTAGTGAAGTCATTAAGAAGAGTCCACTACAATACAACACTCAACTATCCTTAAGAGGCTAGTCTGATACCGGTAGTCGTAGTGAAGTCATTAAGAAGAGTCCACTACAATACAGTACTCAACTATCCTTAAGAGGCTAGTTTGATACCGGTAGTCGTAGTGAAGTCATTAAGAAGAGTCCACTACAATACAACACTCAACTATCCTTAAGAGGCTAGTCTGATACCGGTAGTCGTAGTGAAGTCATTAAGAAGAGTCCACTACAATACAATACTCAACTATCCTTAAGAGGCTAGTCTGATACCGGTAGTCGTAGTGAAGTCATTAAGAAGAGTCCACTACAATACAATACTCAACTATCCTTAAGAGGCTAGTCTGATACCGATAGTCGTAGTGAAGTCATTAAGAAGAGTCCACTACAATACAACACTCAACTATCCTTAAGAGGCTAGTCTGATACCGGTAGTCGTAGTGAAGTCATTAAGAAGAGTCCACTACAATACAATACAATACTAAACAGCTATCCTTAAGAGGCTACTATGATACCGGTAACTGCGGTGATGTCCCGAAGAGGATCAGACTGCAATACAATACTTAACAGTTACAATTAAGAGGCTAATCTGATTCCGGTAATCACAGTGAAATCCTTAGGAGGAGTCGCTGCAATATGATACTTAACAACTATCCTTAATAAGCTAATCGGATGTCTGTACTTTCAGAAACCTGTAAGAGCAGCTCTCTGCTACTAATGATTTTTCTCCTAATATGAAATTATTTTGTTGTTGTTGACCTTGAAGGTTACCTTGAGACCATGTCTTACAAGAGAATGTATTGTGTGACCTCAAGAGTGAAAATCTCAGGGTTACCTTGCAAGGGTTGTTTGCTCTTATACCTTCAGAGGTTGCTGGCGAAGTTCCTGTTTCCCAAGTTTCTGTTTGGGATGCTCAGCTGAAACAAGGCATCCATGCAACTGCGGTTAAAGCACTTGCAGCGCCGGTAGCTACAGTACGACTTGTGCAGTCGTATCGCCGGGGACAGATGAGCGGCAAGCATCAGTCTCTTAACACCTGACGAATTGTATTATTTGTGGATGCGATGCTTTGCTGCCTACAACGAAGGAGCCAACTGTGAGTCTGTTCCAAGTCTTTGCCACAAACACGTCACCACTAAGTTTTGCCGTGTGTGTAGTAGTGCACAAAATACACGGGCCTTAGGGAATTTTTAGTTGCAACGTTATTAATAGACTTACTGAATCCTAAGAAATGTTGAAAATCCCTATACACAAATCTAGTATAGTGGTATAGGTACAGTAAACCTAATTCTTGCCGCAAGATGTCATTGTATAAAAATAAAAGTTTACTCTACCCACCGCTGGATGTCGCACTCATCACGCTATGTTCCACTTGGCATATACTGTATTGATCCACTTCATTCATTCTCTTAGCGTTTTTTTATGGGCCTTGCCACAGTTCAATTATGGTGGTAAAATATATCTTGTCCGAATCCTTATGTGCCATAATTCTACAGTAATATAAGAAGCCCTTGAAGATCCTGATCCAACGTGGCTTCATCGGGACTGAGTATCTTGGTCCAGGCCATGTCAAGGATTATGCGAATTGCGCATAACATGTGCTTGTTAAACTCGCAGATTCGCGAATAGGTGGAGCCAGCTGCCAGCTGGTGTAGGTCCAGCTTGCTGCGACTGCGCAGCCTGCGGCGAGCTTCAGTCAACCATAGACAAATTACCTTCGGGACGCAGGTTGGAGTCAGAAGATGGCCGAGCTAAAAGGCTAAGAACACTTCCAACAGCACCGCACTAGTGACAGCTGTGATCGCCGTGTCCCCTCTCTAAGAGCGTCGCTTCAACTGTCATTCGAGTCGTAGGCGCCGACCGCGCCCTTTTCAGAGATCTCTGTTTAGAACTATAATTGTGTTTCCATCTGCTTCTTAATGTATTTCAATATGTAATAGTAAATCATGTATTTTAAATGGTGTTTGGTGCTTTTACCCTAAAACAAGACACATAACATAAGTAAGATAATTTTTTCGCGCCTTCTAGCTCATAACTAAACCCCTTGGTCGATCCTGCTCATATACGAACTCTCAAATTATATGTATCTCTCTGCTACACCCTCAATAAATTTTATAAAGATCAAGAAAACGCTACTAAAGTTATCGTCGAACAAACTCTCAAAGTCAAAAAGCCATCGAAATGCCGAGACGTCCCAGTAGCCAGAAGTTGTTTGTAAGAACTCTCTTCGCTTACGCTCTTGCTCGTTCGATAAATACTGAAGTGTCACGTGTGGACAACCAACAATAAATATGTCGATCTTGTAGTTGGGTCTTTATTTCAGTCCCTTGGTAAGCCGGTGGCTACGAGGGCGGCTATGAAATTTCATTCATTTATTCAGCTGTTTTACGATTTGGCGGCAAATTAAAAATTGTCTGTTACGTTGGCATGAATTTAACGTGAGAAAATTTTCGTGCAATGATTTTTATGACTTTCGATGTCATTTAAGTCGACAAGAAAGTTATGACAGACTTCGATTGGCCTTTCACGGTGAAGCCCCATCTCGTGCCACTGCTGTTAACAACTGGTTTAATGAATTTAAACGTGGTCGCACTAATCTCACCGATGATTTGCATGAGGGACCCGCGGCCTTCTATGACGACGACTGAAGATAACATCAGTGTTGTGCGGCGTATGATAGAATCTGACAAAAGAGTGACCTATCAGCAGATTCGTACAAATTTGGCATCGGTATGAGTCAAGTCCATCCTCCATGAACATTTAGCGGTGAGGAAGCTTTGTGCCCGGTGGATCTGGATACCCTACAATTTGACAAAAAATCCGTTGTGTTGATTGATGCCATGAAATGGCTCGAAGATTTAACGGAGGCGACTCAAATGCTGTGTTCGACATAGGTAGTTACGGGTGACGAAAGCTGGATTTACTGTTACGATCTTGAAACTAAAAGACAGTCTGCTGAGTGGGTGTTTCCTTCTGAGGAGTTGCCTAAAGTGAAGAGAGGTCGAAGTGTGGGGACAAAGATGGTCGCGTCGTTCTTCGGAAGGAAAGGTCATTACGCTACAATTGTTTTAGAGGATCAAAAAACAGTTACTGCAAAGTGGTATACTAACAATTGTTTGCCACTTGTCTTGGAACAAGTTCGGGAGAAACGACCTCGAAGTAGGATCCTCCTTCACCACGACAACGCCTCGTCCCACAGCGCCAAGCAAGCGATCGACAATTTGGCCAAGGCAGACGTGGAATCAATAGGTCACCCGCCTTATAGCCCCGACCTCGCACCTTGTGATTTTTATTTATTCCCAAAAATTTTAGAAAAACTCAGAGGAAAACGTTTTATGAACGCGGAGGAAGCAGTGGCTGTGTTTCAAAAGGCCGTCGAAGACACCCCTAAGGAGGAGTGGGCAAAGTGCTTTTCTCAGTGGTTCTATCGGATGCAGCGATGTATTGATGTAGAGGGAGACTATTTTGAAAAGATATAATAAAACTAATAACTTGCCAGTTTGTTCAATTTTTGATTTTCTAAAAATTTTCATTGTCACCCACGTAATGGTGATCATCTGGTATTATTTATTATCCAATACTTAAATGAATTTCAGGGTCAAAGTCCGATGCAGAAGTAGTGACATATTACCTCTTTATTGTACCAAATAGATATAAGTGTCGTCTTATAATAAAATCTAATAAATTCCAGGTACAAGGAGCAATACGTGGAGACGATGGCAGGGCTCGTGGATTTCGCCCAGAACGCTTACAATGACCGGCAGCGTGAAATCGGCCTGTTTAGGGAGCTGGTGGACAACGCGCTGGCTGACAGTGTTAAAGAGAGCAAGGTGTAAGTGTAGTAAATTCAGAATTAAGGACACCAGCAGCAGCACCACACATTAGAGCGGAATGGGGTTGGCAACTGTCAATGGTTTGGCCAGATGGCGCCAGCATAGCACTTGTACCTGTCACTAGTATTGTTGTAAGGGATTTGGCTTAAAACCCATTCAATGCTAATGACGACACGTTGTCGTCACGGCTCATGTTATCGGCTACGGCGTAGCGCTACGCGTGTAGCATAGCAGTGAATGTGTTAAAGGGTATCAATCAGGTCAGAAAAAAAAAAAAAAAAAAGAATTTGACACTTTTGGTAGAATAGAACTGCATGACAGGTACAAGAGCTATGATGACGCCATCTTCTGTAAAGACTTTCGACCGACCAACCGTGGGCCAACCCCATTCAGCTATCAAATACAAACAAGGAAATTTGAATATGGTAGCGGGAATTTTTCTACGGCCTTCATTCAAAAACTCAGCTACATGGCATCGGTATCGTATCAGCACATCATAATATGACGAATAATCTAATTGCTGATAGGCAGGACGAGTAAAGCCATTCGTCTTATTGACTGAGGAGCCGAGCGTAGCGAGGCGACGAACGTCTCCGTTTTCACTGGTACGACGATTTGGCAAATTGATGTGTGTGTATTGGTTGGTTGGTTGGTTAGGGTCGGTCTAGAGGTCGCATTTTTCATCCGATTTCGATGAAACTTGGCATGTACGTTCCTTGATTTAGTTGCCAAAAATTGTCCAGCCATTTTTTTGATTGGGGGGAAAATGAGGGAGAAAAGGGGGGAAGTTTGCTGTCGCGTTATTGATGTTCTCCGAAGTCTACGGTTCACAGAACCACTAGTTTTATATGGACAGGCATTACCAACTTCTGGGTTCGTTTCAATCCGCATGGAACTATAATGGCGTATACTTGTTGCTAGTGCTATGACGCGAGTTACTACGACAAATTATTCAGTGTTATGTGGACATGCCAGTGCCATTTGTATCATCGCGCTAGATCTGACTGTAATATAGTAGGTGTGTACACCTAAGGCGGTAAAAAAGAACATCTCAGATCGCGGGTATTTGTGGCCCGAACCGAAGGTTAGGCCTTCTTTATTACCGCCCGTGGTGCGTACATAATTTTACGTCTACTCGGATCCTGGGTGTGAAGTGAGATTTGCGGTAAATCTCACGTACCGCCCAGAGAGACGTAAAAACTGTAACATCCCAAGCAGCGAATTTTTTATGGTATCTTACATGCAATATCTTACACGATGTATAGACGAAGATAAGTAATTTGTTGAGGAGTTTTGCTGCTCTCGTTATCGTATCATATTTTCTTAGGCTAGCTAACTATAGCTAGCCTATTAAAATATGTTTCCCCCGTCGACTGTAACTAATAAACTATTATTAGCAGTGATCGGCGAAAAGGATTCCACACGGGGTGAATGACGTCAATCATTATGCTAGTATGGATATGCCGCGGCATTTGCGGGATAGAAAAATAAAATTACAGTAATTTTCACAAACATTTGTAATTACGTATTTTAATGAAATTATTTATTTCGCATATTATTTTTTGTTTTTTTTTGGTATCTATAAAATTAAAATAACAAACTATTATTTTACTGGTCAACGAGCGAGTTCTTAGTTCGGGGCGGACTACTAGTTATTACAAGTCGTAACCGACACTGATTCATTGTATTAAACATAATACAAACACATATATTTTCGAGCAGTTTAATTGGTATCGCGGGCGAAACGGCACATCCATAATTGTCTAGTTGAATTCCCGCGGTGTGGCTTCCTTTTCGCCGATCATTGATGATTAGTTACAGTCGACGGGGGGAAACATATTGCTGCTTACAAATGATGACCTACTTTACAGCTTTGTACAAGAATTCCAAATAAAGAAAGACGACCTGATGGCCCAAATGGAGGATATTATCGGAAAGTTCACCTCTAAGGCGGCCACCTTCGAACAACTCGAGCCAAGGGTCATGGATTTGAGTGAGGTCTTCAATGATACGTTGTATGACTTGTGGAAGGCCCTTATGACTATTGAGATGCGACTGTATGAACAGTGTGAGGTTGGTATCTAAATACAATACAAAGTTACCTAACGGAAAACAAAATTATCTAAAGTAGGATAGGTACATTGTCGTACAGAAATGCTGGGACCTAGATACCTATCCCACGTATAATAACAATAATAAAATGGGGATTTTTTTACTTTTCTTTACATCCTTCAAGAAAGAGATGCGAATATTGTGAAGAACTTTTTCCGTAAAACTGGCTTCTCTTCATGTCGGTCCCTCATTACATTACTGAGGATCGTAACCACTTGGTTTAGCAGCTTTGGTGATATGTCTCCATCGGTCTCGATCTCTCGTAGCCCTCAGCCCTGTAAAACTATGCAGTTTGTATTTTATTTATCTCCTTCCTCATAGGAAGCACGAACGCAGTTCTCCGTAAACATGACGGAGAAGGTCACAAAGCTGCTAGAAGTATCTCGCAATGCTTTTGGTGCGTGGCGTGAAATAGAGGGCATTTGGTCCATGAGACAATTCGAGTCATTGTCGAAGTTGTTGGGTAACAAGGTTATGCTGGGCGACGCTCCGCCGGATTTGTTTGAGGTAACGTTTATTTATTTATCGTATGGCTACACGTCACTGGATATAGAGAGGCATTTGTTCTCTCAGGTGGTAATAGTAGTGGGAAAGTAGGTGGTGAAGAAATTCCAATGAGTGCTGCGAGGTCCAGATGGGACGGTGCAGCTGCCAAGTTTGTCACTCTTTTAGCACCACCCAGGGATCACGTGTAGGGTTGTCTAAGGTGTTTCCTACGGACGCAGAGTAACATTGATCCCCAGAGTAACGTTTAAATCCTAGGATTCGAAAATCTAGTTCTCAGTAAACATGGTCAAGAAGGCCACAAAGTTGTTTGATCTTGCAACGCTTTCGATGCATGACATGCGTTTGATCCATGTGGAAATTTGAAATGTTGGGGAGGAAGAATCTGTTGGGCAACGCTACAACTGATTTAATTGAAGTATTAAGGTTTATCGATAAGATCCTTGAAATAAAGTCTCGGTATAGGTCGTAGCAGACATGATTGAAGATATCACACAGTTGCCAGAAAACTACCTATCTCGTATTACTCTTTTGCGCTTGAAGTAAAATGAAACTTCTACAATACACGATACTAGGCACTGTCCAAGTTGTTGGGTTGGATAAGCAGTTTCTGCATAGGAGACACCTATCTATAAGAGGTGTCTTAATCCAAGTGATCCAACAATTGTACATGAAGATCATCCGATAAAATATTTTTAGGTGATGATGGACAGAGACGCGATGATGAACCTAGTGGCGCAATCATCAGACAACCACAGCCGTTTTATAGACGACCGCGAAGACCTTCTGATGACACGCGCCAACCATTGGCGGGATGAGCTCGTGCAGGGGACCAATGAGTAAGCATTTTGGTCTTAGTCATAGCGAAAGATACCAAGCCCTATTTCAATAGAACCCATATTACACGCTATAAAACACTACACTTCTAATTTCACACGAAAAAAATATTTTGGTTGTGTATGGAGGGTTGACTAGCTGTGACGACGTACCGTACCTATCTCGTGTTTTTTCGCGTCCAAAATTTTTTTCTCCTTCTTTTTCTTACTCGCAACACGACACCAATTATGCCCTTAAACGGATCACCAGTATTTTTGTTACATCCTAGATTCGATGCTAGAACTGGGAATTTTCGGTTTTCGCCACGCAAACCCGTGGCTTCCCCGAATACCAACCGATCTTTATAGATTAAGCTCCCATTGCATGAGACCTTACCTCACACGGTGGCAGAGCAGACACATACTACAGCCATAGATAATACTTAGGAACACTGGACTATAGTAGGTTGCCATGGCACAGCCTGGAAGAACATAGTTTTTTTTTAATTTTAAAACGTCAATTTTTACCAAAATTTACATCATAAGGTGGCAGATTGAAACCTTTACCCATCGAAAGAGACCCCTTTGGTGACCCGAACCCGCATAGGTTGCCAGCCCTAAACCTGGTAGATTTCCAGGTCAGCCATGTTTTATGAGGCCAAAAAATGGGGTAATTTACCTCATCAGGTGGCAAGCTGAAATTGATGCAGATCGATAGCCCTTGGCGTGCCATTCACGAATATATAGGGTTGCCTGCCATCAGCCTGGTAGTTTTTCTGGTCAGCCTCCTCAAAGTATCGATTTAGTAACTTGGACCAACGAGAAATTCATGTACAGACGCTAAAATTCGAGGAATATTTTAATGCGAACCGTGATATTTAATTAAAATCTATATATTGACAGTCTTGCAATGCATACGTGTTGAAATAATAGGGTAAATGAACCAGTTCTGGTCATTTCTTACTAATTATATAGATGACTACCGGAAAACTTAGACTGCGGGTAATATTGAGGACGCCGCGACAATAAATCATCAGTGTGTGACGTAAAATTGGTTAATCACCTCATTTCCGCAATCTCCTATTACTGCTTTGCTTAAATATGCTCAATCTGTGGGTGAAAAAACACCCTGACTTGGGTACTTTGATTACTGCGTGAAGTCATAATATATACGACCGACGCCTACCAGAGCACTCCTACTACTGAAGGGTAAGCATCCTTCATGCGCATAGACTATAGGGCTGCTATCCCTTGGAAATAGGCCGCGCCCGTGCATCCCGTATCCGACATCATATCCGTATCATGACAGTATTTTAAAATCTATACATATAATAAAGCTGAAGAGGGTCGAAAGTCTGTACATGGAAGATATTCGAAAAAAGTTGGCTTGGGATACTTAGAAGTGATAACAGAACACGTTCCAACAGTTTTTAGAATTTTTGTCTGTTTGTCGGTTTACCTGTTTATCTGTTTGTCTGTTTGTCTGTTTATTTGACCGCGCATCACGTGAAAACGGTTGAACGGGTTTTGATGCCATTTGGTATAGATATAGTTTGAGTTCCGGGAAAGGACATAGGATAGTTTTCATCCGAAAAATCAACCCTGGAGGGGGTGAAAAGGGGGTTGAAAGTTTATATGGAGAATGTTTAACCGCTGAACCGATTAAGATGAAAATTTGTATGGAGATAATTTGAGTCCCGAGAAACGACATAGGATTATTTTCATCCCGAAAATCGACCCTAGAGGGGGTGAAAAGGGGATTGGTTTGTATGGGAAATCAATAACCGCTGAAAGCTGGAAATAGTTTGAGCTCTGGGGAAGAATATACAATAATTGATATCCAGAAGTCATTCCTTAATGGGGATTACTAATTCCACGCAGACGAAGTCACGGGCAAAAGCTAGTATGGGAAATAAATGTTTCCGTTTAAGTTCAAAGTTCACTTAATGTTAAACGTGACATATACCTAAGATCTACGTACGGTCATGCTGGATATTATAATTATGTAGTAGGACATCATTAATCACTAAGTATTTTGTTCTTACCTTAGGTCACTACGAAAGTTTTGAGATACAAAAAAAGTAGTTATGTTATTCAAATAATTTTTATTACAGTTAATCAAAACATTCTCATCCAGCATGTATGCACCGGTTGATCCGCCTAAACCATGATTTTGTAGCATTCCCGGTACTCTTCTTTAAGAAGGTATTCTGCGCCCAGCAAGTAGGAATTCCGAGCATCCTCGGGGCTGTTGAAAGGCGTGTCACTACGTCCAATTTTGATTTTCGGGAAGAGAAAGAAATCGCAAGGAGCTAATTCGGGACTATATGGAGAATGACACAACTCTTCGATCTGTGTACGCTCCAGAAAGTCTTTGGTGAGAATGGCCTTGTGCGGCCACGCATTGACATGATGCAAAAATAGCCCCCTTAAACCAGATTTAAGTCGTTTCTGTTTCAAGTTATTAAATACAGTAGGTAAACACACTTCGGTACACAATTGAGCATTCACAGTTTTTTGGCCATCTAAAGAAATTAAAGCCCCATGACCACTTGCGGAAAAAATGTGGCAACCATTTTTCTTCCGACACTTCGCCCACGTTTCACCTTCGTTGGAGTTTCATCGTCTGGAAACACCCAAACTGTCAATTACTGCTTAGTCAGTAGATCGTATTGATAAATCCAACTCTCGTCTTCCGTAATTATGTTAAAAATGGTCCGCCCCTCGCCCTGGTAAATTTTTTTAAGCATTTCTTTGCACCACGGCACGCGACCTTGTTTTTGTTCTGCAGTCAATGCGAGAGGCACCCATCGTGAACACAGTTTCCTGACTGCAAGCTGGTTGTGCAAAATGTCATTAATGGCTGGCGATGAAATCTTCAGGACCGCTTCTATTTGTTTATAAGTCACTTTTGGATCTTCTTTAATATTTTTTTTACGGCTAAGACGTTTTCTTCTATAACTGAAGTTTACAGGGCGACCACTTCTCTCGTCATCATTCAAGGAGAAGGCTCTCGTTTAAATTGTGGAAACCATCTGAAAATTGTTGCACGCGATAGTGCACAGTCATCAAATGCTGAAACTAATCGCTTTCGGCAACCAATTTCATTTAGTCCCAACTTATAGTCATACAAAATCATCGCACGGAAATGTTCTCGCGTAAAATCTATGGTTGACAGAACACGCTCGCGAAAATGTGTGAAAAATAACGGTTTTTTATTTTTTATTTTAAATGCTCGAACAAATGATTGTCTATGATTGAATCTCTAAAAAATTATCTTTAAAAAAAAGTATAAACCGTTTTCGTTCTCTTTCTAAATTAGGAGTATCTCAAAACTTTCCTAGTGGCCCACGTACCTCTTTTCCATTTCAATTGGGATTGGGCGCTTCGTATGTAGGCACCAGGACTTTCAGTCTTGGGTATTCGATGGTTCGTTATTCAGGGCCGAACCCGCATAGGTCGCCAGCCCCAAGCCTGAGAGATTTCAAGGTCAACCATGTTCCATGAGGCCAGTAAATAGGATACTTTACCCCATCAGATGGCAAGATGAAATTGATGTAGATCGATAGCTCTAGGCGTTCCATTCACGAGAATATAGGTTTGCCTGCCATCAGCCTGGCAGTTTTTTTGGTTAGCCGCCCTAAACTATCGATGTTAATATCTTGGAAACAAGAGAAATTCGCGTAGCGATACTAACATTCAAAGTATATTTAAATGCAAACCCTGATATTTAATTAAATCTACACATTGTGAGTCTTGCACTTCATACGTGTTGAAATAATAGGGCAAATGAATCAGTCGTGGGCATTTCTCATTGGTATTTTCGGTTTTTAGGGTTCCGTAGCCAAAATGGCAAAAACGGAACCCTTATAGTTTCGCCATGTCCGTCCGTCCGTCCGTCCGTCCGTCCGCGGTCTAGCTTAGTGACCTCTAGCACTAGAAAGCTGAAATTTGGTTTGAATATGTGCATGAACTAAACCGACTAAATGGTAGAATAAAAACTGGAAATAGTTTTTGTGCAACAAGAGAGGAAAGTTGGTTTTTCTTGCGAGTGTTGATTTTGAGTCCCGAGTAAGCGAAGTATTCTATAATTGAATCACGAGCGAAGCGAGTGATTCTAAGTTTGAATCTTGAGCGTAGCGAGGGATCTCAAGAACACGAGATGTTAAAAAACTATGAAGTTCGTAGGATCACTACATTGAAAGAAAAACCTGCCAAGAGCATGTCGGGCCCTGCTCAGTGTAGGGTTCAGTAAACTGAGACCATTAATTCAAAAGGTCATTTCTTACGGGAGATTTGGCGGCGCTGTCGTCATTTTTACTTATGTCCTTTCACTATGGGTTTTTGAATGATAACTCAAAAACGGCTCAACCGATTTATTTCAATATAGTTTTCATTGAAGGTACTCTTTACGCCTCAGTTTCAAGTTTTTTTTTTACATTTTAGGACCCACGATTCAAAAGTTAGATGGGGGGGGGGGGGGGACGCCCTGTATTAAACTTTTGGAGCTATTATTTCCGAAAGTATTAGTTTTATCCAAAAACTGCTCTACAAGGCCCTAATTCTTTTTAAAAGACCTATCCAACGATACCCCACACAACTTGGTTGGAACGAAAAAAAAATTCGCCCCCCACTTCACGTGTACGGGAGGTACCCTAACAAAATATATTTTTCGCGTTTTTATTCTACCGTTTTGTCGGCTTGGTTAATACACATATTCAAACCAAATTTCAGCTGTCTAGTGCTAACGGTCACTGAGCTAGACCGCGGATGGACGGACGGACGGACGGACGGACGGACGGACGGACATGGCGAAACTATAAGGGTTCCGTTTTTGCCATTTTGGCTACGGAACCCTAAAAACCGAAAATACCAATGAGAAATGCCCACAACTGATTCATTTGCCCTATTATTTCAACACGTATGAAGTGCAAGACTCACAATGTGTAGATTTAATTAAATATCAAGGTTTGCATTTAAATATACTTTGAATGTTAGTATCGCTACGCGAATTTCTCTTGTTTCCAAGATATTAACATCGATAGTTTAGGGAGGCTAACCAAAAAACTGCCAGGCTGATGGCAGGCAAACCTATATTCTCGTGAATGGAACGCCTAGAGCTATCGATCTACATCAGTTTCATCTTGCCATCTGATGGGGTAAATTATCCCATTTACTGGCCTCATGGAACATGGTTGACCTTGAAATCTCTCAGGCTTGGGGCTGGCAACCCATGCGGGTTCGGCCCTGAATAACGAACCATCGAATATCCAAGACTGAAAGTCCTGGTGCCTACATAATAATAATAATAATAAATACTCTTTATTGCACACTCATACAGTTTACGTACAAAAATTAAACAGTTTCTTAAATAATTTTAGGTAGAGGTAACAATAGGCGGTCTTATCGCTAAAGAGCGATTTCTTCCAGACAACCTTTGGGTAGTGGAGACAAGAGAAAAATAATAAGCAGTAGGTGGTGCAGGGAGAAAAGATACGAAATAAATAACACAACACATTAACACAAATACACATACTTAAAATAAATATACCATAAACATACATACACGTACATATACATAATATACACATTAAAGAAACAACAGTGTCAATCAGAAAACCTAAGGAAGAGATAAATAATATTCCTTAAGTTGCAGTTTAAAGCTACCAATAGATTGTGCGCGTTTTATATGGAGAGGAAGAGAATTCCATAAACGAACGGCCTGGAACGTAAATGAGCTATTATAAAATTTGGAAGATGAAGATGGCACTTTTAGGAGTAGTTTTTGAGAGGATCTGACGGAATTAAGATAGGAGAAACGCTCTTTGAGATAGCGGGGAGTTGCAGGGTTAAAAAGTATAGAATAGAGAAGAGAAAGTATGTGAGAGTTACGACGATGACGGATAGGGAGCCATTTGAGTTGGGAGCGGAAACTAGAAACATGGTCGAATTTCCGTAATCCGAAAATGAATCGAATGCAGGCATTTTGAATACGTTCAAGCTTGTTGAGCTGCTCCTCAGTTAGGTCTAAATAGGAGATATCTGCATAATCAAGAATGGGGAGAAGTAACGCCTGAGCGAGCGCAATTTTAGTTGCAATTGGCAGGAAATTCCGAAGCCGTCTGAGAGACCCTATGGCAGCAAACATCTTTCTGCTCACTTCACTCACCTGAGGCACCCATGATAGAAACCGATCCATGATTACGCCAAGATTTTTCACTTGGTTGGAAAAAGGAATTTGGATACCATCGAAGACTATCGGAGGGAGCCCCAGAAAGTCAATTTTAGAGATTTGTTTAGCACTACCCATTACAATTACCTGCGACTTTAGGGGGTTTACTTTTAGGCCGTAATTTTGACTCCAATTTGATATGCGGAGTAGATCAAGATTCGTGGCTTCTATAACTGAGTTGAGATCATTATGCATACCCTGTGAATATATTTGAAGGTCGTCGGCATAAAGATGATACGAAGATGAGAGATTAACAGTTATGGAATTAATAAATATAGAAAATAAAAGAGGAGACAGCACACCACCCTGTGGAACACCGGCTGATGTGCTGCACCAGGAAGAATAAGAAGAATCTAATTTTATTCTTTGCCGACGACCAACCAAATAGCTGCGGAACCAGTCAATCGCTGCAGCCGATATGTTTAGAGACTGTAAAAATGCGAGCAAAATGTCAAAATCGACCGTGTTAAAGGCATTACTAAAATCTAGAAGTGCAAGAACTGTAAGCTTCTGTTCATTCATACCCAAACGGATGTCATCGGTAACTTTGACAAGAGCCGTGGTAGTACTGTGGCCCGGACGGAACCCAGATTGAAATGGGTTCAGGAGGTCGTTTCTGTTCAGGAAGGAAGTTAGTTGCTGATGCACTAGCCGTTCTAGGACTTTGGATAGGAAAGGGAGAATGGAGATGGGGCGATAGTCAGAGAAGGAACTGGGGTTAGATTTTTTAGGTAAAGGAATAATATTGGCATCCTTCCACAAACTGGGAAAAGTACTGGATGAAATTGAAAAATTCAGAATACCGGTGATTATAGGAACAAACAAATCAAGGAGAGGGAGAATCATATTTCGGCTAACACAGTCAACACCAACGGCATTAGAAGTGATATTCAATACCCCCTTTCTAACATCACTCTCACAGAATTGGCTAAAAGAAAAAGAAGAGAAATCTGAGATAGGGAGTGATGAAAGATAATGGAGTGAATTAGACTTCTCAGGACCACTGAAACAGGTGGACGATGAAAAATGCTGGTTAAGCTGATCAAAACTAATGTTATTTAAATTGGTTATCTGTTGAGATTTGCCGACTCCGAGACCTTTTAAAAATTTCCACACTTTGGCTGGATTTCCATCTTCGACAGAACTGTGAATGTGACGCCTCTGAGCATCACGACATATAGTGCTACAGCGATTACGCAGGGTATGATACTTAAGTTTATTTTTCTCAGAATTGTTAGCTTTATACTTAGACTTAGCTAGATTCTTCCTCTCAATAAGGGCTTTAATGTCCTCAGTGAGCCGAAGGAGCAGGGAGATGCCTGACTTTTATTGCACGAACAGGAGCGTGAACGTCATAAAGTTGTATGAGGAGCGAATTAAAGATAGAAACTTGATCGTCTACCGAACCCGCCCGAGTAATACTGCTCCAATCGATATTTAAGGCGTCATCTCGAAGCTTTTCCACATTTAATCCACTAAAATTGCGCTGCAAAAGAATTTTAGATTTAGATTTGGGAGGACGAATTTTGTAAGAGAGATAGAGCAGATCATGATATGAGAAGGCATCCGCAGAGTATTGTCCAAAACTAGACACATGAGAAGTCGAAGAAACTAAAGTTAAATCAAGAAGAGAAGGAGTACAATTTGGAAAAAAGTGTGTAGCATCTGAAGGGAGAATAGTCAGATTGCATGCATCTACCAGAGACTTAAGGCGCCGGGATCGACTGTCATCCTTCAAAAGACACGTATTTAGATCCCCCATAAGAATATGATGACTAAAAGAAGGCATAAGGTCTTCAAGAAGTTTTTCTAGGGAATCAAAGTAATTGACGTGAAGGGACGGGGAATAAAAAACGCCCAGCAAAAGCTTGGAATGAGACAGGGAAACGTAAAGAAACATATACTCTGCGGAATCAGAAGTAGGAGAACTGGGAGATACATTCACAATTGAATAGGGGATGTAAGAACGAAGGTAAATCGCAACTCCACCGCCACCTCTTCCAAGGCGGTCGTGCCGAATTAAGTTGAAGCCAGGTAAAGAATAAGACGTTGAAGGCAAAGCTGGCCTGAGCCACGATTCGGAGATTAAAATAGCATGAATATTCTGAAGGTCAAAAGAGAGTAAAAGATCGCTGTAATGAGCAGGAATGCTTTGCGCATTTAAATGCACAACGTTAAAATTTTTAGGTACATCATTAAACTTTGAATCCAAAAAGTCGTGAAGCGAAAGAGGCAAACTATGGAAACTATCTTCACTTTCACTATCTAAGGAGGAAAAAGATAAATACTGATCACTGTTATTACTGACTGACATTATAAAAATATATAAGTTTAAAATATATACTATTATTTAAAACAAAACAAAAACAAAAAAAAATTGTATATATATACATATATCTATACAGTAAAAACTTAACAAAAACTCCACAATCTACCCGCCAGCAGCAAAATACAGAAAGAAATACACTTATAAAGAACCGGAAGAACAATTTAAAAACACATGTTGGCTTCAGTATTAACAGGCAACAAGTTCAATTACAAAACTAAAGAATTATTAAACAAAGAAAAACGGAACGCAAAAGAACATTGAAATACGATATTTATCTTAGAAAAGTAGAACGCAGTTTAACAGTTGGCAACACTATACCTGCCATCCGTCAGCCCAAATGTCAAACTGTCAATGTCAGTTGGAATTAAGGCTTAGCAAGGTGACATTTAAAGCTACTAATGAAGTTATGGAAATAGTTTATAATAATAACATTACGAGACTATAAGAGAGGGTATATAACAAATAACAGAGATTACACGTCTAAATAGAGAAGACTCACACAGTATAACCCGAACAAGTAAAGAAGAATGCTACCCTATTTCAATTTAGCAGTCGCACGTCTGGGCTTTAACTGTTTCTCTGGTTTCTCGGCTTTGCTGCTGTTATCTGCCATGGGAGGAGCGTCCACGTTTGGAGTCGGAGTCACGGGTTGCTCTGGCGCATCCGGAATCGCCTTCAGCTCTGCAAGGCTTACCACACGCCTGCGCACGTCGTTCGCATCCAAGACATGAACAACACCGTCCCAGGTCCAACATCTTCTAACGCCAAACCGCTCCCGCGCTGCCATGAAGGTTTGCTGACGTGATTTGGTCAAGAACTCGGCTATCGTTACGCCAGTGCCTTTCAATGCCACCTTACCGAACCACACCTTATCACGAACGGCGGTCTCGCAGAACTTCACCACAATAGCCCTGGGGTTTGCTACCTTTGAGACGGCCAAGTCGGTGGCTGCGCCTAATATCACTTGCAGCAATGTCAGCCTTAACAGTTTTGAGCCGTTCAACTACAAGGGCCGCTGTCTCCTCTTTGTCACCCTCCGGAACACCATGGATGACAAGCATCTTGCGTCGAGATCGCATTTCTATTTGATCAACCTGTTTAGCGATGAGCTCCACTTGCTTCTGGAGTAAATTCAGTGACTTCAAAACAAATGCCTTGAAGCTAGAGAAGTCTGCCGCTACTGCCTCGATGCCACTTCCAGGGTTGCTTGAGCCCGCCTTGTCCAAGTTACTCTGCATCTCAGCCATCCTTGCATTGAAAGTTTCAGTGAGCTCCTCAATTGATCCTTGAATTGAGTTGATTTCCGACATGGTGTATTGATGTGACAGTTGAAGTAGGTGAAAGTGCAAAATATATGTAACTTCCTGGAGAAATGCTAGAATACTACTGGTAGGTAAACTATATTATCTAACCATCAATTTTAGTATTTCAAAAAATCCAAATTACTATTAATTCTATTTTTACTAATAAAATGTTTGTACAGTGATGTGGTTAGTTTTATTCACCTACCCGAAAAAAACATACGAAGAGGCCCAATCCCAATTGAAATGGAAAAGAGGTAAGAACAAAATACTTAGTGATTAATGATGTATACCGTGCCACCACCACTTACCGTACCACTTAATGTTAAACGTGACATATACCTAAGATCTACGTACGGTCATTGTGAGGTGCAGACGGTGATCACCACGAAGAAAGGGGCTCACTCAGGATCATCGGGGTGTCTAGGGCAGCGGTGGTAAATAAAACATTATTTATGTTTTATAGAGGCGTGTTGCCGCGGCAGCGGCTGGCTGCAGACTGGAGTAGTTGCAGTAGTGAAGGTTGTAGAAGCAGTGACAAGCTGGGTCGCCCGGTCTCTTTTATGGACGCAATGGGGTGACCGAACTAGTGACCGTTATGCGCCGAATATGCCAAACTTTTATTGACCAATAATCTTACGGCTAATTACATGAGAGTAGGGATGGGTAACTTTAATTTAGGACATTTAGTTTTATAATTAATACAATTTCTTATCATTTACACATAAAATATCAAACACGGAGCAAACAATAGTACTTAAAACTAGACATTTTGTATATAGCAAGTTACACGTTTATTAATCATTGACATAGAAATAATACAATAGAATGATTTACTTATATCTAGTTACACAGATCAAAAGTTTTCTAAGCTACATGCGACAATTCTCCCCCACGTGCGTCAGCACCGTCTGTTGGTGTGGAGCAAATGAGGACGAGTCTGGAAACCGGGCGGCGGACGTCTCCTGCGCGAGTGCGTACAATGGCTACTCTTACGTGGCCATCAGGACCGGGAAAGAGTTGTGCGATAACGCCTCTAGGCCAAGTACCTCGCGGCATAGTTCCATCGGCTATGATAACTACGTCGCCTACGTGCAGTTTCTGCGCGTTCTGGTGTGCGCTGGATCGCGGCATCAGGTTCGGGCGATATTCTTTTATCCAGCGTTTCCAGAAGTTGTCGGCTAGTGCTTGAGCTGTTTTCCACGACGATAGACTCAGGTTCTCGTCGGAAAAGACTCCCAGTGGTGACATAGCGCTCGAGCGGCCGATGAGAAAGTGATTCGGCGTGAGCGCTTCGGCATTCAAGTCTGGGTTCACTGGTGTCAATGGTCTGGAGTTTACCAGGTGTTCGGCTTCCAGAAGTAGCGTGTGTAGAACTTCCTCGTGGGGTGCTCTGTCTTTTAGAGTGACTTTCAGAGCTGTTTTCACGCTACCAACTAGACGCTCCCAGGCCCCGCCGGCGGAGGGGTTGCCAGGCGGGATCTTTTTCCAGATCATGCGTCGTTCGGTCATAAATTGTTTGAGACTATCGGGCAGAGAGTTTTTGGCCTCTGATAGCTCGCGTTCTGCACCGATAAAATTTGTTCCGTTGTCTGAGTATAAAACGGACGGTGCGCCGCGCCGAGATATCATTCTTCGTAGCGATAGGATCATAGAGGCTGCCGATAAGGAGGCGGCTAGCTCTAGATGTACGGCTCTAGTGGTGAGGCACGTATAAAGTACGCCCCATCGCTTTTCTCGTCGGCGGCCTATTACAATTTGCATGGGACCGAACAAATCTACGGCTGCTGCGGTAAATGGCGGTTGATTCGCCTTGAGCCTCTCTGGCGGTAGGTCGCCTACAGGAACCTTGAGGGTAGTTCCTTTATAGGTCCGACACCATTGGCACTTATTCGTTATATAGCGAATCGTACCGCGCAGTCCGATTATGTAATATCTTTGCTTCAACTCGTTGATCACCGTCGCATGATTTCCATGGTTGTAAAGAGCGTGGAAATGGTAGATCAATAGCTTGGTAAATGCTTCTTTAGCGTGCAAGACGGGTATATGGGCGCCGTCTCTGTCTATTCGAGCATCTAGCACTATAATGCCGTTCTTGTCTAACTTCATGGCGACTCGGTGTAGTGAAGACTTCTTCGGTAGGGCTCGCCCGGCTTCCAGCAATCGTATCTCTTCAGCATACGACTCATTTTGGCTCCGTCGGATCAGTAGTATTTCTGCCAGACTTATGTGTCTATTGTTCATCTCTGTTTCTGGGTTCTTATTAACAGACAATTTGGCTTTGAATACCTCGGCAGCAACCAAGACTCTGGCCGTAGCGCGGACAAGTCTAGTGAATTTCGAGAACCTACTTACGTCGGGTAAGTATGCGAACTTACTTTTCACGGTACTAACGGAGCAGATTGGTTTTTGCGCGCGTTCTTCGCCCGTTTCGACGACGGACTCTACCGGTTTTTCGCGCGGCCAATGCTCCTCGTTTTGACGTATAAAATCAGGGCCTATAAACCACCGGTGGTTAGCTCCGAACTGGGCCGGAACGCCCTTAGTAGCGTCGTCGGCGACGTTCAGCGCGCTAGGCACCCAGCGCCAATCGGTGCGCTTAGTTGTGTCTTCTATTTCGGCTACTCTATGTGCGACAAAGCTTTTGTACCGACGTGGATCCGACCGTATCCAAGAGAGCGGCGTTCGCGCGTCGCTCCAAAAATACCGGTTTTTAACGACGTAATCGGACTCCTTAACTACGGTGTCGGCTAGCCGTGTCGCTAGCACACAACTTTGCAATTCTAACCTCGGGATACTCACAACACGCAACGGTGCGACTCGCGCCTTGGCGGCTACTAAGGCTGAGACCTTTTGGCCGTCCGGGCCTTCGCTAACTAAATATATCGCGGCGGCGTATATCTTTTCGCTAGCGTCACAGAAAACGTGCATATCGACCTCTCTACTGTTCGCAGGTACGTATCGCGGTATTTCTAGCTCCCTAAGTTGCTGTATATTGCTCACGAATGACTGCCACGCAGGTGCGAGCGAGGCGGGTATAGTGGTATCCCAGCCTATCCCTGTTCGCCAGACTTCCTGCATCAATGCCTTCCCTAGGACAGAAATCGGACTAACGTAGCCTATGGGATCGAATATGGACATTGCGCTACTCGTCACTTGTCGCTTCGTGGGCAACTGTATACCGTTGAGCACTTCTTCGGGCGTATTGCGTAAATTTACGTTAAACCCTAACGTGTCACGTTTATGGTTCCATTTCAAACCTAATGTGCGCTCGCATTCGCCTCCCCCGATCAGGGACGTGTCCTCTTTGCTAGGTACTACGTCTGAAATTACGTTTGGGTTGTTAGAGGCGAACCCACGGAGCTCGAACGACGCGCGCAAATTAAGTTCATATATTTCATTTACTATACGCCTAACGTCGCTTTCGCTCTCGTCGAAAGCTGTCAACATGTCATCCATATACGTATTTTTTATCGTTTTCTCAGCAGCGATCGGAAATTCTTCCGCGTGTTCGTTTGCATTTTTGTTTTTGACGTATAAAGCCGTCGTCGGCGAAGCCGCTGAACCGAATATTAATCTTTTCATTCTATATTCTTGCGGAGAGGCTGAGCGGTCCTCCCCCCGCCAAACAAAACGTAACGCATCACGATCGCTATCTATTATTTCTACTTGAAGGAACATTTCCTTGACATCGGCAATGACCGCGATTTTGCCTTCCCTAAAACGTACTAGCACGCCGAACAACGACTCTAATAGGTCGGGTCCCGCTAACAGCGCGGTGTTCAGCGACCTTCCGTACGCGGTGGCTGCGGCGTCGAAAACCAGACGCATTTTCCCCCTCTGGGGATGAAACGTCGGGAAATGGGGTAAATACCACGACCTAAGCGATTCCTGTGGCGGCGGCGAGTCTACTTTTTCGGCGTAACCTTTATCGAGCAGGTTATTTATGTGCTTGGTATACTCGGTTTTCAAAATAGGGTCGCGATCCAATTTGTTTTCTAGGCTGTATAGCCGCCGTAACGCGTGCGCTCTATTATTCGGCAATTCTTCGTTATCGGTACGCCATAACAAACCCGCGCGGTACCTATTTTCCCCGGGTATTTTCTCACATGTCGCCTCCAGTATCTCTAATGCTCTTTGGTCGGGATCGGCCCGAGGCAATTTCTTAACTACCCCTAATGACTCGATGTCGAAATGTTCTTTCATGAGAGCTAAGGCGTCATCATCGGCCGTTCGAGGCCCCATGTGGCCCACGAACGCTACGGTTGCCTGTGGTGACTTGTGTGGTCCGTGCAATGACCATCCTAACCGCGTTAAACTGGCTACCGGGAGGTGCGATTTGCCGCTGATAATTTGACGCGTAACTATCAAATGCCAATTATCCTGACCTATAATTATCGTAGGCGCGGCGGAATCGTAACACAGCTCGTCGGCAATGCTGGTTAAGTGGTCGCACTGTTCAACTATTTCTTTGGAGACGCCCTGCGCTCCTACGTTCATGCGATTAATGGTAAGCGCGTCCATCATCTCTAGATGCCTACTACAATAACCGCGGATTGCGAAACGCACGTTGCATGAATCAGGGTCGCTAACTACTCCCCCGATTCCCTCAATATCAAGCGTTTCACCCCGCTCTCGGGGTAAAATTTGGTCAGCCGTTTCGTGTAAAATCAAGCTGAGCGCGGCCCCTTCGTCTAACAGAGCTAAGGCTTGCGTAGTACCCAACGGTCCCGTGACTTCCACGGGCACCATTTTCAAATATGTGGGCGCTATCCGAATCGCGTTAACGTTACTACTTTTTTTTACTTCCACGGGCGCGTTAGATGCGTTCAAACCGTGTAGTAATTTATGATGCCCCGCTTCGCACTGTTGTTCGCCACAAGCCACGTACTTACACTTAAAGCGATTTCTGTGCGACGCGCCTAGACATCTATAACACAGTTTTTCATTTTTTGCCCAATCCCAACGTTCGGCAACGGTCGCGGCTACGAATTTGTGACACTTTTCGATTTTATGCTCACCGTTTTTACATATTACGCACTTATTGTGCGACGTAACTTGCGCCGGTGTCGAATGCTTGGGTTTGGTTCCCGTATACGCGGGTTTTTTAGCCTCTCGAGGCTTCGTTTGGGCTACCGTAGGCGACCTATACTCTCCAGTATGACTCGTATGAGACCTACTTGCGTTACTTCGCGGGCGAGTGCCTCGGCAGCTTTCATCAGAGTCGCTCGAATAGTCGCGGGTAAAAGCGGGTGCGGGAGTGCGGGCGGGGGCGTTATAGCGCTCCGACCGGCTCTCCGGCTCAAAAGAAACCGTGTTTACAGTATTTCGCGACTTCGGCCATCTATGACGACTGGTTCTTTTCGCGGCAGAACTAATTTCAAGCAAAAACTCTGAAATAGCTACTAAATCGGGCGAGTCCCGATTTGCTTGCTTGAATTTACCCCATTCGTACCTCACGATGAGGTTCAATTTGTCAACAATCTTGTTAACTAGTTCTGGCGCGTAAAGATACTTTTCTTGTTTTAAGGATTTAATCGTAGCTACAGCGTTAGCTACATGGGCCGCAAAAGAGACGATATTGCTATTGTCTTCGGCTAATCTCGGCATGCGCTTTACGTTGTGTAGCTCTGTCAACACGATTTCCTCTGGATCCCCGAATTGCCTTTCTAAGGCTTCCATAATCTCGTATGGATCCTGTACGGTGTACATAATAGACTTTACGGCTATTCTGGCTTCTCCTTGTTGTTGGGGTGGATCTTAAGCAGTGTCGATCTGTACCGCACGACACCAAGTCAGGAGAGCGAAGGGCTGGATAGAGCTACAGGCTGATGTAAATGATAACTCACTTGTTGGTCTTGAAGTACGCTGTGTATTTCTCAGAATAGACATGTACTTACAGTCGTCAAAGCATTAAAATATAATTAAATAATTAAAGATAATTAATAAGCTAGTGTAGTCGCTGACAGTAGAAAAAGGAAGAGACGGAGTTACCATGTGTAACATATGCATAGACAAGCGGTGTTACTATTATTAAATATCTAAGGACTCTACAAACAACATGATGCAACGAGTACAATACATAATCATTCTAACACTTCCCCTTATTGTGCTCAAGACATATTATCAAATGCAGAATATAAAACAATCACAAAAAGAAAACTCTACAAAGTGACTCTACATATTACTATGACTCTACATCTGATAGATAGTACTCTATGTGACTACATTTGACAAGACATTGCTCCGTGTAACTTTACATTGAAAAACACAATCATAAATAAAACACACATTAACATGCTCATATCAAATTAATTGCAGTCACAAAACGCTCATGCTTGACCTTAGACAACGGTTTAGTTAATACATCTGCAATCATCTTTTCAGTAGGCATATACTTAACATCGATCAGTTTCTTACCGATAAGATCCTTAACATAATGAAATCTTAAGTCTATATGCTTTGTACGCTTATGACAATATTCATCAACATGCAGTAATCTTTGTGCGGACTGGTTATCATTGTATACTACATATTTAATTTCCTGTTTAGGTAAAATTTCAGAAAGAAAATTTTGAATAAATGTGACATCTTTACATACATCGCTTATAGCTAGGTATTCCGATTCACAAGAAGATAACGCTACGCACCTTTGTTTGCGCGATTCCCAATTGACCGTATCGTTGCCTAATTTAATTACAAAACCAGTATAACTTTTCCTATCGGTTACATCGTTACCCCAGTCTGCGTCTGTAAAGGCATTTAAAAACCAATTCCTACTTTTATAATAACATAAAGAGTACTGAATTGTTCCTGCCAAATAACGCAGAATGCGTTTCGCTGCCAACCAATGAGTTTTATCGAAGCAGTTATTGAACTGGCTTAGCTGGCTGCATGCATATGATATATCTGGTCGCGTACACACGGACAGATACATCAGGCATCCAAGCAGCTGACGATAGTCGTAAATGTCATCCTGCAAACTATCATTAGTTTTAGACTTCAGTAGTTTGCAGCCGACTTCCATTGGTGTAGATACGGCCTTACAATTTTGCATATTAAAGCGAGCAAGCAATTTACGTATATATTCACTTTGGTCGAGTTTCAAAATGCCTTTAACTCTATCCCTAGTGACATTGATGCCCAAACAGCTTTTGAGTTCACCTAAATTCTTTACATTAAATTCATTTTCAAGAATTGAAACCAATACACTTTTAATGTGGCTGTTTGGACTATGGATCAAGTAAAAGTCGTCTACATATAAAGCAATTATCACAATATCATTACCAGAGCACTTCATATAGACGCACGGTTCACATTTAGATTGAACAAAATTATGTTTGCATAACAAATTGTGAATTTTACAGTTCCACATCCTACTCGCCTGTTTAAGGCCATAAATACTTTTCTTTAACAAGCAAACTTTATTAGGATCTTTATCGCTAAAACCTACTGGTTGCTCCATAAAAATAATTTCATTAAGATCGCCATTCAAAAAGGCTGTGGCGACATCTAAATGATCTATGTTTAAATCAAATTGATTAGCAATTGAGAACAGAATTCGCATTGTAGAATGACGCACGACGGGTGAAAAAGTTTCCTGATAATCAATACCCTTACATTGTGTAAAACCTCTGGCAACTAAACGAGCTTTAAATCTATCAAATTTACCAGATGCATCGTATTTGATTTTATAAATCCATTTGCATTTAACAATATTTTTGTCTACGGGTCTATCAACTAGTTCCCACACATTGTTGGTAACCAGAGCGTCGTACTCACTCCTCATAGCTTGCAACCACTCTTTGCAGTGCGCAGAATTCATCGCCTCCTCGTATGTAAGTGGTTCGGAGATAAGAGGATTTTCATAGACCAAAAGACTTGTACCTGACATGTCATAGTCTAAAAATCTCGATGGTTGTACGTTACGTGTGGACCGGATTGGACGACCAGTGTGCGGAGCGACAGTCGCAGGACCAGTCGCGGCACCATCCCGAGCCGTAGTCTCGCACGGCGGAGTTAAAGACTCGCAGCTCGACTCGCCTGCAGACAAACCAGCGGGGTTGGACTCGTCCTCGCTCCCCGTACAGTACTCACCATCTGAAATTGAATTATTTTCAATATTAATTTCATTTTCATTATTTATTTCATTATCACTTACATTTAATCCATCATTATTAAAATTAGATTCATCATATATATTAAAATTGGATTCATTAATGTTTTTATCACAGTTCTGTTGTATATCACAGTCAAAATTAAAAACATTTATTAGCTCTTCACTGTCAGCGTCTGATGGTTGAGGATAGGAACCTCTGAACTTGTTCTCAATAAATGCTACGTTACGAGAGATAATCACCTTAGTAGGACATAAGGGATCAGCTAGGCGATATCCCTTTGAAGTCTCACTATAACCGACAAATATATATTCCTTCCCCTTAGCGTCTAGCTTATCCCTTTTATTTTCAGGAACAAGCGAATAAGCAACACAGCCAAAAACCCTGAGATGGCTGAGGTCGACTTTAGACCCAGACCAAACTTCTTCAGGAATCTGTCCGGAAAGAGCAGTTGTGGGAGACCTATTTTTTAAATATATAGCTGCCATGACAGCTTCTCCCCAAAAACGCTTCTCCAAGGACGATTGCTGTAGCATGCAACGCGCTTTCTCAAACAAAGACCGAAAATTTCTCTCTGCGGTTCCATTTTGAGAACTGGAATATGGAACTGTGGTTTGGTGAACTATTCCATGTTTTTGCAAATACTGACTAAAATTTAAATTACAGTATTCTTTACCATTATCTGAACGTAAGCATTTAATAGGCAAATTTAATTGTTTCTCAACTAAGGCTTTAAACTGAATAAAATAAGTCATCACCTGTGATTTATTCTTCATGAGGTATCCAAAAGTCTTCCTTGTGAAGTCATCTGTGAAGGCGACCAGGTAACGCGCCCCACCCCAGCTTGCCTCTGGTAGTGGTCCACATACATCGCTATGTATGAGTTGCAGCGGTTGGGTAGTCCTGCTGGAGCTGGCTTTAGGGTAAGGCTTGGTAGCCATCTTCCCCTTAAGACAAGCTTCACACTTGTCAAAATCTTCGCCCTGAAACACGACACCACAACCATGCTTTCTTAACCTATTCATACCTGCGATGTTCAAGTGACCAAGACGACGATGAAATAAGTTTGATGAAACAGAGGTAGCGACTGCTGCACTCGGTGCCTCCTGCCTCTCTTGCAGGAGCAAAGAGTGCATCCTATTGGGCATGTTACTGTCACTTTCACATACGATACCATCTAGTTTATAAATGCCATTAGTACAATGAGCTTTCGCTAAATAATTGCCAGAACTTTTACTATTCCTATCAAATATGAAACAACCATCTGAATTAAATTCTATAACATAGCCACATTGACATAATTTAGAGACACTCAAGAGATTTACTGATAAACTAGGGACAAACATAACATTTTTTAATTGTCTAACCTGATTGTTCATTAAGAGGTTCAGCTCGCCTGCACATGCACTGGTCATCTTTTGTTTGTTAGCAGCTGATATCATTTGCACATTAGTGTCCTTAACATTGCATAAAAGCTTCTTGTCGTTCACTAAATGGTTTGATGAGCCCGAGTCTAAGTATACTTCAGCGGCAGCATGGGCTAGGTAAGCAGTAATAGGTGGTTCCTTATTCTCCTTCTTCCTGACCATCTTGTCACGTCGTAGCTTAAAGCACTTGGCCTTCACGTGGCCCGATTTTCCACAGTATCTGCAGGTGGTCTGCTTCTTGCTCACAAACGCTGTATTCGTTGAAGAACCATTGACGGAGCCATCCTTCCGCTGTGCTTCTTGCAATAGCCTAGTCCTTACTATCTCACTTGAAAGCTTAGACGATAAACACAGGGTCTCTAAATTGCTTACTAGAGAGTCATATTCTTGTGGTAGACCGCTCAGCAATATCTCCGCTATCTCTTCATCCTCCACAGTCTTGTCTATATCCGATAACTGGTGCACTAAAGACATTACCTTCTCAATATAGGCAGACATGGAACTGAAGTCATTAAACTCAATGCGATGCAGTTGTCTCAATAGAAGAACACGCCTATATAGACCACGATCCTCAAAGACATCTGACAGCTTTTTCCAAGCTTCACGTGCTGATTTAGCCTCACGAACATACTGGTATAGTCCCGGCTTTAAGCTTAAACATAGGCGAGCCAGCGCACGTTGATCGCGCGCAGCATCCGAGCCTGTAAGCGGTGTCTCATCAGTTTTCTCGACAAGGTCCCATAATCCTTCCAACGTGAGTAGCATCTTCAACGAAAATTTCCAGGTTTGGAAATTCTCAGCCCCTTGCAGCTTCTCCATTGTGCTCGTGCCATTTAACATAACCGCCGCCGACGTATTTGTTGCTGCGCTCGTAGCGGGCAGAACATTAATACCATCATCACCATGTGGTGGCATGTTTCTAGGTTATTTCGAACACAAAATCAGGTCGCGCCGATATTACAGATCCTGGATGTAACTGGATTCAAATATCATTACCTGCTGCGCCCATAATCTGTTGTTGGGGTGGATCTTAAGCAGTGTCGATCTGTACCGCACGACACCAAGTCAGGAGAGCGAAGGGCTGGATAGAGCTACAGGCTGATGTAAATGATAACTCACTTGTTGGTCTTGAAGTACGCTGTGTATTTCTCAGAATAGACATGTACTTACAGTCGTCAAAGCATTAAAATATAATTAAATAATTAAAGATAATTAATAAGCTAGTGTAGTCGCTGACAGTAGAAAAAGGAAGAGACGGAGTTACCATGTGTAACATATGCATAGACAAGCGGTGTTACTATTATTAAATATCTAAGGACTCTACAAACAACATGATGCAACGAGTACAATACATAATCATTCTAACACTCCTTTCAAAGCCTTACGGATTCGGCTGACGTTATTCACGTAACTAAACATCGGCGCGGTATCCTCGAATTCAGCCCGAAACGCGATCCACTCCGTAATATTACCGTCGAAAGTGGGCAATTCGGGCGGCCTATGCATAACGGGTGCGTAATGACTCGAAACATCTCGCGGCGGACGATGTGTGCTTATGTGCGACTCGCGGGGCGCGGGCCTACCGAGAGCGGCGGGCTCACTATGCACGAAAGTACGTGGGGCTGTTGTGACTCCAGGTCGGAATTTAAAACTTTGGTCAAGCTGAGACTGGTGTTCGACCCACTTCTTCACTCGTTGCTCGTCTAATTCGACTTCAGTTACGGTCTTGCCGCTAGCAGATCGCGCCTCATACTGGGCGACCTGTAGCCGTAATTTGGCAGTTTCCGCCTGTTTATTAGCAACGGCGAGAGTGGCTTTCTGAACTTCCAACTCGGCCATCAACAAAGCCAACTTTTCGTCACAACTTACACTAATACACTGTTTTTCGCGCACTTTTTCACTATCGCGATCGCGGCACTGAGAATCGCGGGTTTTTTCGCCCGTTGGCGTGTTTGATTTACACAAAGCCCCCGGGGGATTAACTACCGTTTTCTCGTTTTCATCGTATGAAATGTCCGAATATTCGGGCGCCGGCGGCGGCGCTGTTGCCGACGGCGGCGGGTACGCACTATGACCGTCATCTAGGTTGCTGCTGGTGCCTTTGTCCCATGTATTGGTTTCGCCGGAGGTTGTCTTACCAGACGGCGGCGTCAGGGTGGCGGCAGGCTCCCCCTGCGGCTTGCGTGGGCGAAGAGACCTCTTCAGCGTGTGTTCGGACATCTTCTTCTTTTTTCTGGCTTCTTTTTACGCAAATGACGCACGTGGGGGTCCCTAACCTTACCTACCTAAAACCGTTGTTGGGCGTAAATCCCTTGATGCACTGATTCTCGCGCAAAGGCTAAGTGCAAGTGCCAGAGCGTCCGAAAGCAGTGTGAAGACGTCAACCATGTGACGTTGCAACGAAAGTTGCCAGGACACGAACGCGGAGTATGGCCTCAACACGAACGGTCCGTCCAGCAAGCTGGTTATAGCCGTAGGCTCTACCGCTAAAGCGGGCGGGTGTATGGACACCAAATGATGATGATGATTCTGAGCGTGAAATAAATTTCTGTCTCAGCGCGTACTTTATTCTTTCTTCATAGTTCTTTCATCCGGTGCTCGAAGGACCAGCTGTGAGGTGCAGACGGTGATCACCACGAAGAAAGGGGCTCACTCAGGATCATCGGGGTGTCTAGGGCAGCGGTGGTAAATAAAACATTATTTATGTTTTATAGAGGCGTGTTGCCGCGGCAGCGGCTGGCTGCAGACTGGAGTAGTTGCAGTAGTGAAGGTTGTAGAAGCAGTGACAAGCTGGGTCGCCCGGTCTCTTTTATGGACGCAATGGGGTGACCGAACTAGTGACCGTTATGCGCCGAATATGCCAAACTTTTATTGACCAATAATCTTACGGCTAATTACATGAGAGTAGGGATGGGTAACTTTAATTTAGGACATTTAGTTTTATAATTAATACAATTTCTTATCATTTACACATAAAATATCAAACACGGAGCAAACAATAGTACTTAAAACTAGACATTTTGTATATAGCAAGTTACACGTTTATTAATCATTGACATAGAAATAATACAATAGAATGATTTACTTATATCTAGTTACACAGATCAAAAGTTTTCTAAGCTACATGCGACAGTCATGCTGGATATTATAATTATGTAGAAATCATAGGACATCATTAATCACTAAGTATTTTGTTCTTACCTCTTTTCCATTTCAATTGGGATTGGGCCTCTTCGTATGTAGGCACCAGTGTGTGAGTATATACATATGTCACGTTTTACATTAAGTGAACTTTGAACTTAAACGGAAACATTTATTTCCCATATTTGAAAATACTGTCATGACGGATACGGGATGCACGGGCGCGGCCTATTTCCAGGGGATAGCAGCCCTATAGTCTATGCGCATGAAGGATGCTTACCCTTCAGTAGTAAGAGTGCTCTGGTAGGCGTCGGTCGTATATATTATGACTTCACGCAGTAATCAAAGTACCCAAGTCAGGGTGTTTTTTCACCCACAGATTGAGCATATTTAAGCAAAGCAGTAATAGGAGATTGCGGAAATGAGGTGATTAACCAATTTTACGTCACACACTGATGATTTATTGTCGCGGCGTCCTCAATATTACCCGCAGTCTAAGTTTTCCGGTAGTCATCTATATAATTAGTAAGAAATGACCAGAACTGGTTCATTTACCCTATTATTTCAACACGTATGCATTGCAAGACTGTCAATATATAGATTTTAATTAAATATCACGGTTCGCACTAAAATATTCCTCGAATTTTAGCGTCTGTACATGAATTTCTCGTTGGTCCAAGTTACTAAATCGATACTTTGAGGAGGCTGACCAGAAAAACTACCAGGCTGATGGCAGGCAACCCTATATATTCGTGAATGGCACGCCAAGGGCTATCGATCTGCATCAATTTCAGCTTGCCACCTGATGAGGTAAATTACCCCATTTTTTGGCCTCATAAAACATGGCTGACCTGGAAATCTACCAGGTTTAGGGCTGGCAACCTATGCGGGTTCGGGTCACCAAAGGGGTCTCTTTCGATGGGTAAAGGTTTCAATCTGCCACCTTATGATGTAAATTTTGGTAAAAATTGACGTTTTAAAATTAAAAAAAAACTATGTTCTTCCAGGCTGTGCCATGGCAACCTACTATAGTCCAGTGTTCCTAAGTATTATCTATGGCTGTAGTATGTGTCTGCTCTGCCACCGTGTGAGGTAAGGTTTCATGCAATGGGAGCTTAATCTATTACAAATTCACGTATTTATAAATGAGTTCAATTCCCATTTCAACACAATTTTTTTCAATTATAATCGATTAAAATTTGGTCTCTTCCAGCAACGAAATCAAACGCAACAGAGACCGGATTCTCGAAATAAACTACTACATCGACAACCAAAGAGACGAGTGGACCGATACGCAGATGCAGCTTACAGAAGGCGTAGACCCGGAAACTGCAGCATTGTTGGGAAATGACTTCTAACTTATTTTACATCGATATAGCTGTATGTATATAAACTTGCGTATTTTTGCCTGCTTAACGAACAGTGAAAAGTTTAAATTACAAGTAGTTCGTACTAATTTCTAACCGCATTTTCTGATGTTTCTCCTTCTATTCTGCTTGAACTTTTACATTTCACATTCTTTGTAAGTTCATTTGGAAATATAAAGGCACTTAAATTGAAAGCTATAATTTCGTGGATGAGTGTTTCTTTTCTATTTTCCACTTCTTATGATGACTGAATGGTTTTAGTAAACAAAGGGCGATGTTTTTTTCTAACTTTTAAAAAATTATGCCTAAGATAAATAATAATAAAAGTAAAGGCCAAACGAATAAGATCCAAAAAAGCGTTTTGAGGAATTAATTTCCAGCAGCACCAAAATGTAGTTTATAAGTATTTAGAGTACCTAGGTACTAAATGGTGATTGCACTAGTTTTAGATATTATTGTGTTAAACTTCATTGTTATTTTTACTTAAATGTTTACTTAAATGTTTATAATTTCATATTGTTCCAAAGTTCCGGTATTAGTTACATAAAATTAGTTTTAAGAAATATTGCTTTACCCTATCAGGGTCCATTGTGCTAATCTTTGTCGTGTACTTGATTGGTTATTTTCGTTGCAAATAAAGATCTCTATCTCTATCTTTGTAATGCCTTCATTTGGCCATAAATGCGTGTAATCCGAGTTTGCCCAGACCCAGGAAGTACTTATGCATAACTTTTGGCAACAAAATAACTGCGAGTTATTCGCTCATATCATATAGTTAGCTCAAAAAAGGTAGGTCCGTCGGAAAAAGTCAATCCATTCAATGTTAAAGACGGTTAAATTCGCCTGCATTTCTTGAGGGTAGAGAGGTCAGATTGAAAGTTGGCTTTATGTATGTATGTAATTTATTTGCAACGAATAAGTTGGTAAATATTAGTCTTAGGTGACAGTGGGTTGCTTATTCTGCTATGGGTCAATTGCAGAATTTTTGTACCTTTGTCCCATCCTTTCTTAATTTTCTCATTTTCGTTACGAAAATTAACCATACATTTGTATGGCTAATTATCGTAACGAAACTAAAAAAATTAAGAAAAGTAAAAATTAAGTTTTCTTCTTTTTCTCAGTTTCGTTATGATAATTAGCCATACAAATGTATGGTTAATTTTCGTAACGAAAATGAGAAAATTAAGAAAGGATGGGACAAAGGTACAAAAATTCTGCAATTGACCCCTATCCTATTTGTACTCTATACGGTACTAGCATGCAAAAATCTTGCAATATGGGGAATTATGAGAATATCTCGTAGCGGATTTTGTCCAAGGAGGTTTCATAGGCCTTAGGGCTGCCAGTAATCGTTGACATGCTGAAATGAGGTCCTCAGGATCAACACAGGAACAGAAATTTTCCAAAATTAATGCACACCTCCTGGGATTCGGCAAACTCAGATTACACGAATTTAGGATCAAATGATGGTATCAAAACGATTTCCAGCTTGCTGGAAATAAATTCTTCGAAAAAGTCTAATTTGATTGGCCTATACTAATTACTAGGTCAATACTTCTTTTCGTTTGAATTTTACTTGACCGTTTTCGCCTTCAACTTTTTCATATAATTCTCTAGTTCTTGCTGAACATCTGGCTTCAGCGTAAAAGCCATCGTCTCTTCGGTATATTCCTGACGATTCTTTTCCATATTCGCTAAAGGTTCCTGTCTCATTCTCAGTTTAGTTGTAGTGCGCGCCGAAGTTAGAATTTTGTCGAATCTTCTAATGAATTTCTTGCATTTATCTATGGCATCAGCTTTATCAGATGCTGTCTCATCAACAAGGCCAACCTGAAAAAAAAGGGAAAATATATTATACAGGGGGATCAATCCAAAACAGTCAGTATGGAGAAGTCAAAAACTATGAGAGATAGCTAAATCTGTTCTTAGGAAACATGGCTTCGATTTTAAATTTAAGAATAATGATGTTCAATCTTTTTTTTAAATCTAGCATAGGGGAAGATGGGGAGGCTTCGTACACTTTTTTTTCAGAGCCTTGTAAAACAAAATGTAACAGATATTTTACAATGAAACGAATGCTATGTTATTGTCCATTTAGCTGCCTATAATAATAGCGCATTTCTGGCTTGATATAAAGCAACTTAGCCAAGCTACAACGATTTTTCCAAAAAATGGGAACTGTACGAATTCACCCCACCACGCGGGGTAGCTCCGTACACTATTCGTTTCTCCCCGGGATTCGTGATTTTACCAGCTATTTCGCCAGTTTCAATCACTTTCTAAACATATCTTACTGACCTGTTTTTGTAATTATGTTATTCTTGATTTTAACTTACATGGGGTGCATTCGTACAGTATGAAATTACATACATTTTTAGTGTACGAAGGTACCCCAATCCAACGGACCAGAAAAAAATCAAAATAAAAAAAATATCGTTAATATAATCCCAAAAGTATTGTTTAAATAACAATATTTAGCATATATTTACAAACAATACTAAAGCATTTTTTCTAAGTCCATCCAAACTTTTTGGAAACAAACGCACTCAAAGGAGAACTGAAAATTACTTGCGAGTGGCGAAAACACATATCAGCTCTTTCTGGCGAAATCTTGCACCGCATTGCCATTACTTTTGGAAGGTAGCCTATGCATGTAAGTAGCCTTGTTGCATACAAATATGAACGCTTCAGCGTGTTGGATAGCCGAGATATGACCACTGTACGAAGGCTCCCAGTGTACGAATCTACCCTGTCTTCCCCTACATAACCGAGAATCGAACCTGTCATGTAAACAATAATGTTAGGTATAAATTCTGCGAGTTTTTTCTTTGTTATTGTTGATAATGATCTTAAATCACTATCTTTCAGGATCAATTATGCAAATAAATACTATTTACACGTGATTACAAAAAGATTGACCATGTTCGATTCCCGGTTATGTATGAAAGAGTTAAAAAAAGATTGAATGACATTATTATTAAATTTAAAATCGAAGCCATGTTTCCTAAGAAAAGATGTGGCTATCTCTCATAGTTTCTGACTTCTCCATACTGACTGTTTTATTGTATGTATGTATGTATGTATGTATCACTGTATTGCACATAAACAAGTATAACATTAAAACATTAGTAAAATACAAAAAGATATGCACAAAGGCGAGCTTAACCCTAAAAGGCATCTCTTCCAGCCAACCTTCATAGAAAATGAGAAAGGAGTACGTACGTTTTCGATTGATCACCTTGTATATCCTATGCACGGTGCCCAATTTAGCCTGCATGTAATGTGCCATATGCTGAAGATGATACTTACTTCCAATGCTTCATCGACACTGTACAATTTCCCCGTTGTAAGGGCTAGCTCGGCGTCCCTTATTCTGATGGTATGGCACATAGTTTCCATGAACCACTTGTTGGCGACGATGCCGAGTACAGTCTCGTTGAGACCTATGGTGTATTTGCCTGAGACCATGACGCGGTATTCGCAGGCCATGGATAACAGGCAACCACCGGCCGGAGCGTGGCCCTGAGAAGATGTGGTTATTAATTGATGTGTCATTAGGAACTTATATAAATGTCATATACAAAGGAAAGTGACCTAGGCATCCGGTGCCCAATGCCGGGATCGAACCAGCGTCTTCTGCATTCGCGGCAGACGCGTTAACCAACTTGGCCACCTGTTTCAAGTTCAAGTTTCAAGTTTATTTGCATTCATGTTGTACAAAAAGGTATTGACATATTACAGTTTCAAACATGAGCCCTGCAAGGGCATGGCAATTACTTATCAACTAAATTATTATATCTAACTTAAACCTAAGAAAATTACACTGTAGCTTTAACAACATTCATATACAATATTAGATACGTCTAAGTGCCTACTAACACTATTTAAAATTTGTCCTCTAAATATTCATCAACTGAATAATAACATTTACTTATTAGCATTTCTTTCAGTCTACTTATAAATTGGTTTTCTTTGTTTTCTTTCTTTATTTGATCTGGTAGCTTATTATATGGTCACAGAAGCACCGGTCGAATTTTCCCGTGTATATCTTTGTAAATGCTAAGGTGCATTTTGGCCAATCATCTATGGTACAACATTATAAGTCACTAGCTTTTGCCCGCGACTTCGTCTGCGTGGAATTAGTAATCCCCCTTAAGGAATGACTTCTGGATATCAATTATTCTATTATCCTTCCCCAGAGCTCAAACTATTTCCAGCGTTCAGCGGTTATTTGATTCCCCATACAAACATCCAACCCCCTTTTCAACCCCTCTAGGGTTGATTTTCGGGATTAAAACGATCCTATATCGTTTTTCGGGACTCAAATGATCATACAAATTTTCATCTAAATAGTTTCAGCGGTTAAAAATTATCCATATAAATATTCAACCCCATTTTCACCCCCTCCAGGGTTGGTTTTCGGGATGAAGACTATCCTATGTCCTTTCCCGGGACTCAAACTATTTTTATACAAAATTTCATCAAAATCCGTTCAGCCGTTTTCACGTGATGCGCGGTCAAATAAACAGACAAACGGATAAACAGACAAAAATTCTAAAAACAGTTGGAACGTGTTCTGTTATCTATTCTAAGTATCCCCCGCCAACTTTCTTTCGAATATCTTCTATGTACAGATTTTCGACCCTCTTCAGCGTTATTAGGTATATGTATAGATTACTTCGATTCTAATATATCTCTTTAGGAGTTCACTGAATGCGAGAGAGATGGCGCTGCCGTTAATACAACTACAACTGAAGAAACAAATCAAACTATTTTTAATAAATATTTTTAACCGACTTCAAAAAAGGAGGAGGTTCTCAATTCGACTGAATTTTTTTTTTTTTTTTTTTTTTTTATCATAATTTTTTTTTTTTTTTTGTATGTATGTTACTCCATATCTCCGTGAATCGTGAACCGATTTTCAAAATTTTTTTTTGAATCGAACAGGTATAACCCCTAGATGGTCCCATTGTCACCAAGTCGGGATCTGATGATGGGATCCTGGAGAAATCGAGGGAACTCTTCAACTATTATAGGCACACCTATAGTGATTTCACTATTTTTTACAGCAACTCGGCCACTTCCTCTTGGAATAGCGGATCCTAAGTGAAGTCGGTTCTTTTTTTGTTTAAAATTATGGGTTGTTTATTTTAAGTAGTCACACTATTATAATATAGATAATATACTTATATAGGTAGATTCCATATACAAAGGAAAAAGTGACCTAGGATTGTTCTTCAGTTGATTTCAAATTTCAAAATCGTTTATTTCGTGTAACTTTGACACATATTATACTACTAGCTTTTGCCCGCGACTTCGTCTGCGTGGAATTAGTAATCCCCCGTTAAGGTATGAATTCTGGATATCAAATATTCTATATCCTTCCCCAGAGCTCAAACTATCTCCAGCATTCAACGTTTATCAATTCCCCATACAAACTTCCAACCCCCTTTTCAGCCCCTCTAGGGTTGATTTTCGGGATTATGTTAGTAAATGTGTCATGTTTATGAAATTTATAAAGGCAAGCAATGTACTTAAACTCGGACTTCAGGACAGTGTATGACCGAGGGTGGCGCTCCTATATCTATAACAGACCACTCTTTGTATTAATACATGAACTTCGAGTTAATCTTGAAACGATCATTTTCACATTTTAGGTTATGGGCCCAGGAAACTGCACCCAATGCAAAACAGTCACACTCTCACATCGGCGGACCTTATTACAAAAGGCATAAGGTCCATCTATGGGCAGTTAACAGTGAGGGCGATGGTACTCAAAAAACAGTTATGATTATGCCCTTATAATAGTTATATTATAATACTATTAATATTTACGTTTATAGCCGCAGCTGTTGCATACGGGAACCCAAAAAGTTTGATCCAGACTTCCTGAAGGGTGGTCCCGAACTGACGTAACCTTTTCAGATCAGGCTTGCACATCTCCGTGATATCTAGGCCAGCCGAAAACACAGTTGGTAATGCCTGAAAATATTCCAAATAATAATAAAATGTACCTACATATTTATGCCATAATGGGGTTGGCTGGTCGAAAGTTTTTACAGATGGCGCCAGCATAGCTTGTACCTGTCAGTCCTACAAATAGTGTCAGAATGTTGTTTTTTTTTTGAATTTTCTGACTTGGATGGGCTAGCCTTTAAGCCAAAACCCATACCTACAATATTCCTACTTAGTGACAGGTACAAGCTATGCTGGCGCCATCTGACCAAACAGTTGACAGTTGCCAACCCCATAGGTTTAAAAAAATGGCGCCATTTTCGTGAGCAATCTTACATAGGTACTTATAATGTTGTCTATGGTCATTGATCAAGTTGTTAATCAATGGGGAATGGGGGTGTAAAATAATATGTATCTTAATTTTCCTAAATTCAAAACGGTTTTCGTGAAAAATTACTCCATAAAACTCTTATTTTTTTAACATACTTAGAAATCATTTTTACGAACGCAATGTAGATTAGGTATTAGGTATGCTTAAAAGCGTTATTAGACATTGCAACCTGCAGGGCTCAATCTGTCAGGTTGGTAGGTGTAATTAAAGGTAGGGCCCGTAGGGAGCTGAAGGAAGGGGAGGGAAAGGCAGAGTACACAACAGATTGGGCCCTGCAGGTTGCAATGTCTAATACCGCTTTAAGGTAGGGCCCGTAGGGAGCTGAAGGAGGGGAAGGGAGAGGCAGGGTACATAACAGATTGGGCCCTGCAGGTTGCAATGTCTAATACCCGTTTTACCAAGTAAATCAAGAAGGAAAAAGAAACTTACGGAAGTCAATATCATGCCTTTCGGTTTGTTCTTTTTCACATCATCAAGCGCTTTGCTAATAGACTGCAGTAGATCCAAGTTCAGGCTGTTGACCTTCGGTCTCTGCAACGTCATCAGAGCGATACCTCCGTCATCCGTGACGTCGACCAACGGCCCAGGTGACGCTGACATGGACCGGTATCCCGGCACTCTTGCATGCCTCACTAGTTGTCTTAAAAGCAACATTCTTCAGAATGAAGACTATTTTTGTTTTTTATCTAATACCCTTGACTTTTATTGCCTGCTTATTATCATTGTCTCACAGATATGTTATCCACGATTTTAAGCTAGCAACGTGACGTCTTCAAACGATCCGCTATCGACGACATACTTTGTTGGTGGTTGTCCTGTCCTATAACTAGCTGCATGCATTCCTCACTAGCCATTATAATTAGCTGTCTCAAAGAAAACATGGTTCAGAATTTTGTTAAAATTTAATGATTTTTATCTGCGAACAGCCTTGACTATTAATGTCTCAGTTATCTTATCAATTATTTGCACGATTGTAGGTATAGTACCCGGACTCAGGGGCGACCTTAACCTTCGCAGGCGGCCCTTGTAACAATTTGGTCGGGTTGTTGCGGGGCCCTTGAAAGCACGAGGCCCCGGGCGACTGCCCCGTTCGCCACCCCCTAAGGCCGCCTCTGCACGGACTTTAAGAGTCGCCAGGACGCTCGCGTTGCCATACAAACGTAGTTCAGCTCTCATTTTAAAACGACATGCTTTAGAACCACGAAATTTGGCATGGGCATTCTAGTAGTACAGATCTATGTCGGTAATTCGTTTTCGTTGCAAAAAATTGTAATACAAAGAAAATACAGCCAGATACAGATTTACATACAAAACTTATTTTACATCACTCTGGGCGGTAAGTGAGATTTTACGCCCACGGGCGCAGCGGCAAATCTCACTTCCCACCCAGGAGAAGACGTAAAATTGTGTACGCACCACGGGCGGTAATAAAGAAGGCCTCAGATCGCTTGTCTATGGCCCTTACTATCGGTTCGGGCCACAAATATCCGCGATCTGAGCCGTTCTTTATTTTACCGCCCTAGGTGCGTAATGTACTATTTGCTATATTTTCTTTGTATTACAATAACTGTACTGCTAAAATGCCCATACCATTTTAGTGGCTCTAAAGCATGTCGGTTTAAAATGAGAGCTGAACTACGTTTGTATGGGGACGCGAGTTCACGCGAGCGTCCTGGCGACTCTTAACCAGAGTACTTAACGACCCCTTTGCTTATTTTCCTGTCAAACCTTTTTTGTTTGTTCCCACATAAATGACTAAGGAAAGATGTAGGTACTTACCTTTCGAGGGGTGAGTGGTCAACCCCAAAAACTGGAGATATTCTTTTATTGTAATAAGAACTCTACCTAAGTCACGTACGGTTCTAATTTCAAAAAGCATTTTTTTTACTAATTGAGATTGACATCGCACGCCTATTTTATAAGTATATCATTATAGGATTGTTATCATATATACAGCATTAAATTTGTTTTTCTTGTATTCGATAATCGTTTATTTTCATAATTCAAAAATCTTTTATTCATACATCATAAAGTTTATAACAATAAAACACTTTTTCCTATAAAATACATATACACAAAAGTGCATAACAGTGAATACAAAAATCCATCACACTGGGGGACTGTAAATATTGGCCACTGCGAATTGGTCACAGGAGATTAGCATATCTTGAGAAATCGCGCGCGACTTACCATATACAGCCGCAGTAAAAAAATGTTACGTTTTCAAGTGGAAGCTACATATTCTGTTGTCGATAAGGACAATTTCTTGGCTGAGATACCTCTCATTATGATACAAGCTTCTTATTGATAATTATTATCAATTTTACTTAACTCCTGAAAGCTTCTTAAAGTTCAGAATATTTTCCCTATGTTTTTTTGTGCTATTTTTTTTTAAACTTTGTACTAGTTCAGAATTCACATAAAAACTCGTGTACAAGAAAGACATCCTACCGTACGCCTGATTATCTGTACAGTCAAATTGATTTGCATTGTGGACGATTCTAGTGAAAGGTCCCATTTACGTCGGTACGCATAGATTCATTATTTCACTAAAAGTTTGACTGCACTCCCTAGTCACGTCTGAAAATATAGATAGGTACATTTAATGTGACAACAATATGTAGCCACGACTTTATTACAATAAAGTCTTGGACACATTTTGGCACATTAAATGTCCCTATCCAAATTTTGACAAAGTGGGACCTTTTTCTCTGCACTGGCACATTTACTTGGCCTTAGCCTTCAGACTCTGGATGTACATTTCCAGCGCTTGTTGCACCTGCGGGTTCTGCAGGAAGGCCAGGAACTCCTGCGTGTCCGCTTGCCGGATCTTCTGCATGTGAGTTAGCGGTCCTTGCCTAATTCTAAGCTTAGTCATAGTGCGGGCTAGTGGCGGGATCCTGTCGAACTTCTTTATGAATTTCTTGCACTTGTCTATGGCATCAGCCTTGTCTGAAGCTGTCTCATCGATCATACCAACCTAAAAAAAAAACAATCAGTGTTTGCTTTTGCAGAAAGCAAATTAATTCTACACAATAGACAAGATACTGATTGAAACTCACATTATTTTCACTCATTATTTTGACAAAAACGGGACTTTATCGGATACAGTACTTACTTTCCTGCGACCACGAGCATTACGATATTTACGATACGCTCGAAACGTCAGGAAAATAATAAAAGTAAGATTACGCGGTTAAGTCCCGTTTTTGGCAAAATAATAGACAAGATTACTGAATCCTCGTCTGGTCACTCTATTTTTAATTATTAAAAAAAATGAAGATTATTTAAAATGGTAGATTTTCATGATGAATTTTAAGGCCAATCACTTTTTCCTAAAGTACCTACTATCACATTTGAATCTTAAAGAAAAGTACTAAGGTTGACATTGCATTGACACATATTATGTGATCTATAAAATGAAGTGATTCTATTGGTTTTCAAAAACACATTAATCGCAACACATCCTCGCTCATCTCTAGTGGAAACGCAGCCTTGTAGTAATACAAAATAATTGTTTTATATACACGGTGCCCATGAGGATTGCGAGAGATTTTAACAGTGTATTCCTGATCATAATTGGAGATTTAAATGTCGTATAAACTTTTCTGGATTTCACCTAGTTTCAGAGTTACTGTAAATGAAACAAAAAAATGTTTATTATTGTAACTCAGGGCAAACCGCTTTTTTGATGGCGATTTCACTCTTTATGGGGTAGACCCTAGAGACCATAGAGTCTAGGCATCCTTATTGACAGATATCAAAAGGCCAAGGAATATTTTGCGTAAACCATTTTTTACGAAAAAAAATATACCAATTTATGTTAGTTGTCAGTTCTATCAATAACATTTATTTTTTTATGTTCTAAAGCATTCAAGAAAGTGAAAAAAAGCAACAATTTTTTTTTGGCAAAATCGATCTACTTTCATATAACATTTTTTACTCCTTATAACCTCAGGAATTCGTGGTTAAAATTTCTCGCAATGCTCACGGGCACCGTGTATATAACTATAAATTGTTACCTTCAATGCTTCATCAACACTAAACAGCTTAGCAGTAGTGAGTGCCAATTCAGCATCTCTCGTCCTAATAGTATGGCACATGGTATCCATGAACCATAGCGGGGCCACAATGCCCAAGGCAGTCTCATTGAGCCCGATGCTGTACTTGCCGCTCACCATGGCTCGGTATTCACAGGACATGGCCAGGAGGCAACCTCCTGCTGGAGCATGACCCTAGAAAATATAAGTACGACATAAGCCCATGTCCAAATGGCTTGGTAGAGAAAGACCATAGTCAACAGTGCAAAAGGATTAAAAAAGAACAACACATCATATTTTGATCCATTACGAGTACACTAATAGAAAGTTCATTCCTCTAGCCCAAGGTTTCTCAACCAGTGGAACGCGCCTCACTTGGGGGTTGTACAGTTATCCAAGGGTGTTGGGTGAGGTGAGGCGCATAGGTAAAAAAAGGTTGGGAAGCCTTGCTCTTACTATAACCATAACAAATTATTTACGGCCTCCATAGCCCAGTTGGTAGTGACCCTGCCTACGAAGCTGGAGGTCTCGGGTTCGAACCCTGGTAAGGGCATTTATTTGTGTGCTAATCTCAAATATTTGTTCCTGAGTTATGGATGTTTTCTATGTATATAAGTATGTATTTATCTATCTAAGTACATATATCGTTGCCTAGCACCCATAGTACATGCTTTGCTTAGTTTGGGGTTAGGTTGATTTGTGTAAGATTGTCCCCAAAATATTTAATATTTATTATTATTTATTTATTTATTTATTACTAGGGTAAAGAAATTAAGTTGTATTTCTTTTGTCTTAAAATTTGTTAAAACAAAAGATATACTACTTAATTTGTTCAGGCTTGAAATTTCATTGTACTGTCAACACCAAAAATATTTGTGTACACTTTGGCACCTTCCTCTTTTATAATAAGGTTCAAAAATGTATACATATTTTTGGTGTTGAGTATACAGATTGTATAAAATTAGGTTGGATATTACAAGGTGACATTTTTCAAAGTTAAAAATAAATGCTCACATTAATAGCAGCAGCTGTGGCAAACTTGAAACCAAAGAGCTTAATCCATACATCCTGGAGAGTTGTCCAAAACTGTTCAGCCCTCTTTAAATCTGGTTTATACATCTCCATGATGTCAAGACCTGCTGAAAATACTGTAGGTGATGCCTGAAATATGTAACAGTAAAAATATTTTTATTGCTTTAGAATCAACAGCATTACTTCATAATGTACTAGCGATTGAAAACAACCAGTTACTTCAGGTTGTTTATAAATGTAATGTCGGTACAATTATTTTTAAAATACTCACTGAAGTCAAGATCATGCCATTAGGTTTGTTCTTCGCCACATCATCGAGTGCTTTGCTCATAGCTTGCAGTAGATCCAGGTTCAGGCTGTTGACTGGCGCCCGCTGCAGCGTCATCACAGCGACACCCCCGTCGTCGGCCACATCCACCATCGGCCCCGCTGACGCTGACATGGGCCGGCATGCTGGCAAAACCCTGGTAGCATGCCTGGCTAGTTGTCTCAAAGGAAACATTCTGAAAAGTAGTTTGAAAATAGAACATCTACTGAAGCGTTGTACTGAGCTAACTATCGATTTGCAAACAATTGATTACGATTTGTAGAACATATTTAAATTATGTTATTTGTTGCATGCCCACCTTATTTAAATTTATTGAATAATTGAAATTTGTTTGAACCTTGGACTTCTCACTTCTATCTTGTTCTCAAAGCAAGTATTAACTAGAGCCCGCACACGTGTACCCCCGTAAGGGATAGATATATAGATGCCCATAATCACTTCTACAGCATAAAACAGAACAATTTACCAATGTTTTCCTTAGCCGACACAACTTTCTAGGAAAACTAACAGCTTTTCTCGTAGCAATCACAGAAATTCTTGAAGAAATCGCGCATTATATCTGTTTGTTACCCTCCACTGCTAGAAGTAACGCGTGGAGGGTAATAGAAACTATGACAAGGACCAACGAAAATAGCACCTCTCTGCCGTATCTATCGAAAGTGTAATAAGACCATCCCGTTCTATCCTGGTATTATTAGTTCCGTGTCAGATCTATGGGTGGTATATCTATGATCTTGTTGGGCGATGCATAGGCGTTTTTATATACCAACTTTTCGAACTGTCAAAAACGTTGTTTAACAGCTTTAACCACCTCCGAACATCTTCCAAACCGCACACGTGGAAAGGATAACACATGGATAGCATGCTTTCAAAACGAGCACATCTGTTTCTGAATGTTGGTAGACTTGTAAACAATAAAGTGTCACTGTCAATGTCAAATATAAATTGACATCTTCTTACTGTTCAATCTTTTCATTGCGATTTATCTTTCCGTGAGAAAATTCATAATATTTCTCATTCTTTTCAATATGTAGTGGAACTGAATTAACACAATAATTGATTAAACATTAAAATGTCTCTCGAACAAACAGCGTGCGACGGTAAGTCTATATGTTATAAATCCGAGCCACTGTAAAGATTGGCCCTTTGGTATTTTACTGAAGCCGGTTAGAAATCCTGTAATATCATGATTACAAGTAAATCTGGATTCGTAAAGCATATCTACCAACATAAATACTTTTTGCGAAGATTAGTTGCGTTGTTCACTAATTTTAGAATAGATGTATCATGTTTACGTTTTGCAGATCTGAAAGCGTTTGAACGACGGCTGACTGAAGTAATAGCATGTTTGCAGCCGGCTACTACTAGGTGGCGAAGTAAGTATCATTTAAACCAGCTCTAAAGTTCATGCTCATAATTTATGAGCAGAAATATTAATATTTTCTAGGTCACCATTCACCAAATTCAACAGACTAATTGAAGACCTCGCGAACATCAGCGAAAAAGCCATTGAGTATTTGCAGAAGGCTTCACCAGTTTAAATCTTGTAATTTTAATATAATCCAGTGACTTGTAAGAGGTACTTATAACTTTTTCTTTATTGTAGTCTTGCTAGCAGTTGTCTCCGTCTGCACAGCGATCGCAGCTTGGCACTGGCTGACGGACCCGCTCACTCCGGTGGTCTCTCTGACTCAGTCCCTGTGGAACCACCCTTTCTTTGCTTTCACTTCTACATTTCTAGGTAAGTCTTTCTACAAATAAACAATATTATTAAGAACCACAATGATTATTTAGATTTTAAGATTGATCTTTAAATGCAACCTTTTGAGTAGTAAGGTCAACTTGGTGAAGACCATCAGTCGGCGAAGATCGGATAACAAGCAATTACACCTAGTACCTTTTTCAAAAAAAGTGTCACAATTAAAGATTTCAAATCATAGAACTGTTTTTACTTCAGTAATTGCATAGCAGTAGATTTTTGTTTTGTTTATTTTTTTTACAGACAACCACTTCTATCAAATGTTTTACTCATATTTCATAATTTTGGTATGAACTGATTCCCGGCCGCTGTAAAGTACTATTTCTTTCAGTCCTGCTCTTCATGATGGGTGTGCACCGCAAAGTGATTGCGCCAAGCATCGTCACCGCTCGAACACGGGCTGTGCTCAATGATTTCAACATGTCTTGCGATGACAGTGGGAAACTTATCCTTAAACCTCGGCCTGCCAACACTTAAACATGTAAATATTATTTAAGAATACATAACCTTTAAATTACGAGGACTTTTACTACACGTAGAGTTCGTCCAGAAGTGGTTTATATGGGAACTCATACAATCTATGATAGGGCAGATGCCCCGGTTTTGGCCACTTTAAGGAGAGTTTGACTGTTCAGACGTCCGTCATTTTGCGTTATTAAGGAATTATGACATTCTTTATGTACTGCGTCATTGAAAATATATTACTATATTTATATGAGTCTGCGCTGTAAAGATTCTGACATAAGATCTTATTCATTTCTTTGATGAAATGTCAAAAAGGGGCCCAGGAGCCAGTTTTGGCCACATTTTTCCATAACTCCTGACAACTGAATGACAACTGATACATGACAGATGATAAAGCCATCTGTTTTGCCATAATTTACTCTTACATTAACTATAAACCATAGATTTGTAAATTCGTAAATATCTTAATAACGTTGGAAATGGCCAAAACCGGCACAGTGGCCAAAACCGGGGCATCTGCCCTACTTCTCTATCCAGACAGACTCCACCATACAATGTTTATGCCTAGACACCAAATTAAAAGGGATCTAACGGCGGCAGGCGCTTACGTTGTACAGATTCATTTTTATATTCGTGTAATAAAGGTGTAAGCGCCGGCCGTCAAAAGGTCCCTTTTGATTTGGATTGACACTATGTTCGCCCTCGTATATTGTCTAGTAACACCCGTGCTCAGGCACGAGTCAGCTCTTTGCAATCTTCCGCCGAGTCAAAACCTGAGTCTTGAGTACCTACTCCTTACCTAAGTATTGTATATAATTTGCAAATGAAGTGGTAAAAAATTATATACCTACAGAAAAATGGCATCTCATACTATTAACCACCTCCAAACATCCCCAAATTTCTCAGGCAACTAATCCTGTAACCAGTGTAACCCATAGGTTTTTTCTTAGGAATCATTCACATTTGTCACCGTCAACCAGCTACAGATGGGAACACAAGTGGCCTAAGTATTTAATAAAGCTACATGTGACAATTTACAAGCGGAAGTCTCTTTCTAATCAGCAGGGGTGTGTTAGAACCCATCCAACTTGATATGTAAAAATAAAACTAAGTATTGTGAGAGTCTATTCATGTTTATTAATCATAACTTTGGTGTGTTTATTATACTACAAATAATGAGTACTACGTATTATACAAATCGCAATAAACAAATGTGACTCGAATTCAAACAATGAACAACAATCAAGTTAACTACAAATTGTGTTATTCCCTCTATGAAAAATTTACTATAAAATTGTCTAGTTATAACATTCAATATTACGGGTACAGAACATGCAGCAAGCCATCTTGCATTTGTTATAAAACAGAAATATAGGGACTAAAATATAAGTCTAGGTTTTGACAACCCTAATTTTCAAACAAATAATAATTACCAACTACCTTACTTCAATCAATTTTTCACTTCACTAGAGTTAATTTTTAGACTCGACGTGGAGTATTCGTATTGGAATTTTTTAAAATGGAATATTATTTTCGAAAACTTATTCGATTATAAAAATACATATAAAATTATGACTCTGGGCAGTGTAAATTTGGATTTCGTACCTTATATTATATTTATCGTTTATACGATCCAGCAATCCACGTTAACTCGAGCAAAAGTAAATTTTATCCGCCCTAGTATATCGCATAATATATATTAGATCTATCTTACTTGAGATTAGGTAAGGTAAGCGCGCCTTGTTCAGGACATGACAGCAAATACCCTAAGTTCGCCTGACGCCGTCGTGGCGCGGGTTTTGCAGACTCCTGTAAGTGCCATTAACACTTATTACCCATGTACTAGCATTTCTAGACTAGCATACCTAACCTTAAGTGAGAAGCGAATTCCAAATGCTTGTGCATTAACAGAAATACCATAAAATCTACTTTTACACGGCACTATATTACCAATTCCTAATAGTAAATGCAATTTAAAGTATCCACAAGACACATTCGACTTCGCAAGCAACAGTCACAAGTATTAATAAAGATTTAAACATTCCAACAGAGATACATTAATCAAGAGTAATAAATATTGTGCTCACTGTGCGAAGAAAGTTTATTACCTAATCAATTATGTTACTTTATAATACGATAAGAATCCTTTGCTATAATGCTTGATAAGTAGTGTATGTAGTAAGATTTTTAAAGATATCTGAATGTTCCTAGGAGCTATTCCTACCATAGGACATTTTTAAAAATCGAACTATACTACTTTTATATATTCATAGTCACAACAGCGTGTTGATTATATTCTGAAATTGATAATTCGCTGTACACAATTGTATCGACTATAGTAAAAACAGGTGACTTAGGGTTGTACCAAAAGTGGTCAATATTAGCGATTTGGAGATATCTATACAAAATAGCCAAAGGACCCTTTACCTAAGTAAAATATACCATAAAACGTTGTGCCAAGTGTTAGACCACTACAATTAAATTCGATTGTTTACCGTAAATTATGGTTTAATATTTTTTTATGAGATCCTAGGAAGTAAGGCAAACAATATTTTGTGTAAAGGACAGAATTTCACAACTCGCGAAATGTGGTTTTGAGCATATAACAGCGGCTTTATATATTTGAAAACAAGTATATTATGTATAATGTTTAAACTTACGACAATAGAATTGAATGACAAACATAGTAAATATTCCTAATAATTATAAAAACTTGTAAACAACTAGGACATTACCTAAGTTACGTTTTTACATAATTGTCAATGGTGAAACGTATTATAAAAAATCCATTTAAATTTATTATGATAGATAACGTCAAGGCAGTGGTAGGTATATGCATAAATTTAACACTTTTAACATTTATATTAATTCAAGAAAGGCATTTCTCGACCAATATTACAATTACCCATATTTTGTTCAATTTTCTCTCACGCTTTTGATCATGATTCACTTTAAGTCGATATTCATAATAAAATAATGCCATAAGATTAGTTTCACGTTTTATTTAAACACGATTTAAATGACTAACAAGTAATAAGAACTTTCTGTCAGTAAATCTATAAAATGCCTTTGAATATTATGCGATAGGAATCATCTTGAGAATTTACATTTCAGTCTTAAATACAATTAAAGTAATATTGGCTTTTATTAAATACTTTTAAAAGCGTTTGTATATCTGTTGTGTTACATTATTTTTTTATTTAGTAACACTAGGTCCACTTAAATTGTTTTATTTGTGAGACTATCGGTTGTTACTTAAATAAGTAGTAATAAATATTGCACATTCAAATGTGGTAACGAGTAGTAAAAGTAATTCCAAGGCATTATACAGTAAGGTAAGTAGAGTATAACGTAAATATAAATAATACTTGTTTCTTAATTATCTACAAATCCAAAAAAGGTAAAGGCCCTAGTGCTCGACACTACCCTATTTAATTGGCACCTCCACAGAACAGGGTTTTAGTTATTGAAATCTGTGTGTCAACCATTGGGACGTTTACCTTAATTCTTAATTTAAAGTTTTTAAAAGCAGATTTACAAGTTTGCCTCTGAATGCTATACATATTGTGACGGTATTTAACCTTGCATGTGCGGGGTAAGGGGAAAGATTTCTCGAGAATTAATTTCATAGGCGAATTTGCTTTTGAAGCGTTTTGTGCTAACCTATGAAATCCTGTCTAAAACATTATATACACGTCTCAAAAATATCGAACGACTATAATATCTATTTTGGAGATTATTGCGATATCGATACCGAGGAGATCCTGATGTTCGTCGCGGATAGGTTTAAAGAAATTATGCTTGTAAAGGTGTATATCTTATATTCGTTCAAACAACGAATGCTACAATACTATGAACGGTAAAATGTTATTACAAAACGGCGTGGTTGTAAAATATCTATGCCTGCTTAATCTAATGCGGTTGGCTAGTGTAATCTACAATGCGTAATGCATAATTATGCTTTGGGTTATAGTAAATTTTCTCAATTTCTTAATTATTACCTTCACTTTCATGTTTTGCAATACATATCTTTATATTATAAGCTACTAAGAAACCATGTCAAAAAACATTCTCCACTCTTTCTAGAACAACCCCTTTATTTTTACTCAAATTTGCGATATTCATGACGAGTAGCCTTATGATTTTGAATTGGGGCCCATATTTTTTTCTTTCGTCTGGTAACCAATTCTGGATATAGGTATTAGGGTGGTCCATGAATTAAATTAGAAAAAAGTATTACAAATCTTATCTCCACCAGGCTCCTTTTGTTCTGTTAAGAAAATGAAGTCTATATCCAAAATTTGAGCTCATTTGATGATAATTTACTGGTCGCTATGATTTCAATATTTATAATATTCCCATACAAATGGAAAACTCTAAATTACCCTAAAATTCAAAATTTAAGCGCTTTATTAGTTACTCAGTTATAACTTAATATAAATAGTGTATTTATAAACACTATCAAAAACATTTCCAATTAGGAATTATTGATTGTATAATTTCTCTTCATACATTTTTGTATTGCAAAATTGTGTCATTCATAGCGACCCCCAAAATAAAGTTTAATTGTTCTCAAATAAGGTGCAAATATCTTTTAGGAGTATTGAAACTAAAAGAAGCTGGTGGAGATAAAAAATTAAAATTTAATATTTTTGGACCACCCTAATAGGTATAGTAGTTTTTTTTTGTCATGAGTTATTTGACAAGGTCCCCCAGACAGTCATCGATCTTAAGCGTCCGTTCACACCCGTTCCGGGACCCTATTATAAAATGGATAAATTTTGACTTCAGAATACAGTTTTCACCGACAGCATGTGAACGAGTAACGCAGCTAAACTACAGCAACATAAGTGCGCCGTTGAGAAATCCCCTAAATTATTGTCGACTCATTCCCCACAGCAACATGCAAGGCTGGAATGCTGACCTCACGCCGCTAGCAACGACTTGATGTTCTTTGGCGTCGTCTGATGGTTCAGATGTTTGGTCGTGTATCTGAGGGCGTTTAGCAACGGCTCAGCTTTGGCAGGAGTTTGCTGTTGTAGGAACTTTACGCAGCCTTTGACGTCGACCGAGGACGAGCGGCAGAACGCGCCGGATGGGTGGACCCAGTCGTAGAGGATGATCAGGCCGACCATGACGCGTAGCACTAGGAGCGACGTTTCTTCGCGGCTGAACTGAGCGACGAGTTTTCTGAAAATGAGAGAGCGAGAGGTAAAATTTAAACTTATAGCACATACTTCAGTGAATTTACTTGCCTGGTACAGTCTCCATCAGATATATCGGAGCGGCCAAGGTGGTCACAAATATCTGAACAACGCTTTTGCTAAAGTGCATGATCAGTTGAGTACCCTGGCCGCTCCGATATATTTGATGGTGAACTGTACAACTGCTACAACTTTGTCTGGCTTGGAAAACATTGTTGTCTTCACCAAACAGCTATTCTATATATCTTATTCCTGAGATGGCCGCCTTTCTCTCATCTCAGAAATAAGATGGAATGGCTGTTTGGTGAAGAAAACCATGTTTTTCAAGCCAGGCAAAGTTATACCAGTAGACGGTTCCGTCTACTGGCCTGATATTTACAAATACGCACTAGGGATTAGAAACCCATTAAGATGCCTTTTGGGGAAACTATACGAGATACTGAATCGCCACGGAAACTTTATACGGTCGTCGGTATTGGTAGGTGTAGGTATATGTATGAGTAATCGTTAGGTTAAACGTGCAACCGCTTACTATCAAGATTTTCATACATTCGCTCAAAGTTTCCAAACGGCCAATAGCGTCCTACTTCGAATAGTTCTCGGGCTTAGGATAAGTTTATTTTAAAATTGCGTAAACACTAGTGTAATAAACTGCTCCAGGCTGTGTTTACGCTATAATGTAATGGAATTTATAGCACTATAAAACTATGTACTTATAATGGATTCAGGTCAGCGTATCCCGTACGTGTAGCAAGCGGAAGAATTGATAAGTTTACTATGCAAAACACGTAATAAAAATACTGTTTATTGCACACTTCAATAAACGAAAAGAAAAAAACGCCTAGACACAGAAAAAGTACCTAGAGCGGTGTACAGTCTCCATCAAATATGTCTATGCGGCCACGGTACCCAAAAACATCTGAACATGCACTGTATCGCCTTGACAATAGAGGCGTTGTTCAGATACTTGTGACCACCTTGGCCGCTCCGATATATCTGATGGCGACTGTACTTGATAATCTTTGAGGTGTTTGGTGTTGGTTACCAAACTATACATCAGATGTACCATGATAAGTTCGGTTGTATTTGAGAATACAACACGAGTAAGGTTAAGTGCGCACCACGATTTTTTGTCGTGCGATAATTAACGTTGCATTTCTGCGACAAAATTATCGCACGACAAAAAATCGCGGTGCTCACTTAGCCTTAATATTGGTGCTGCCAGGATAATTCCAGGAAGGTTCATTTTCATAAGCATACACGTTTTTTTCTATTTATAATCTCTGCATTGCCCAGTGCATGCCCTTGCACCCTGCTGCCAGTCGCCTGCGATCGAAAGCAAAATTTTAAAAGGAGCATTCCACGGAAAAGTCCACCGTTGTCCCGTACGAACACGATTTTTCAGAAAATTGGTAGGTTTTGTAGATCCTTTATCTGTGTCAATAGAGTCAAATTATGGTCAGAATTATAACATTCCAATAATAAAATTGCAAAGATAACTCTAATGACAGAGATACAGATGCGTTTGTACGGGACAGCTCGTGGAATGCCCCAAAACGTAACTAAGGACGCCTTAAATAAAGGTATCCATAATTTAAAATCAGGCATGTAATAAAGTAACGATTTTAATAAAGGAAGCGAACAAGCGTTATCTGATCGGCGGTTTGACCCGTTAAGTACTGACGATGACAATAGACAGATGCTTATTGGCCGTTCCCTACAATTGAATTAGATCCACACGGAGTTTATTAATAGAAGACCGTGACACGATTAAAATTTTCTTACTAATTCAGGGCAATTAGTGCAACTTTAATTTGTTAGAATTTCGTTATTTTTTCAAAGGTAAATGAGAATATAAAGTTTGTAGTGCAAATATCAAAAATACATATGCAAACGAAGGATGATGCGAAACGGCAAGCAGATTGTAATCATGTAAAACAACCAATCACATAATCAAATCTAAAAGTAGGTAAGACAAACTTGATTCATGCGGTTTTTAACCGACTTCATATAGTGTAATCAACTAAGAACTGCTACCGTGTAGCTGTAGAGCTCTCCTTGCAATCCAAAGTAAAAACGTACTTCAAAGTATCGACTGTAAGTAGGCCCTGCATTGACCCTGAACATACATTAAGACTACTTGCATCAGCTAAAGGAATAGTGTAAGGACTTGTTTGAAGTGAAATGTACTTATTCACAAGCAAACGGGGCTGGAAATGTCCCTACTTGAAAGAGAAACAGGAAGATATTTGGTCACAGCCATCAAGAGCCTATATTTATTATAGAATCTAGCACGAACCAGCTACCGAACGTCCGACGAGCATTGTTATTCACGGCATACGGCTCATTGTCACTTTCAATAGCTGGTGCCCCGTAAGGAAGCGGACAATCACGCGCGAGGGGCGACGCGAAATGCGTCAAAGCGTTTGATATTTGACAATCATCATAATTTAAGGTGAGTTTCATTGAATAATATGTTTAACTTAATTTAGACATATTTTTAAGGATAATCATAAGGAGTATAATAGGAAATAGCATAATTGGTGCGCTTGAATTTGGCAAAACGCCTTCTATACGGTTGTTCTTATACGGCTGTTCGTCTCCTCAGCGTTCCACCTTTGTCCTTTTGATGTTTAGTTATTTGCCTCGGCAATGTATGTATGTATGTATATATCACTTTATTGCACATAAACAAGTTTAACAATATTACAGCAGTAAAATAAAATAAAAAAAGATATGCACAAGGGCGAGCTTATCCCTAAAAGGGATCTCTTCCAGCCAACCCATGAGAGAATGAGAAAGGAATAAATACTAAATGGTGAAAGACAAACTATGCACAAAAGAACAATAAAAAGTTTGGAAACACAAACAGCTTTCGGTACCTAAACACTAATAAATACATATATCGGTACATACATGTACCACACAAATACTCTTAAACTAAGTATATACATATTACAATATATATTACTATACTAATATAAACATACCAATGCAATATGTAATGTACCTATCAGGATTATTTCTAATCTATTTATAGTTGTAATTTTTAGAATGGAATTGATCGCACTATCTCACAAAATCCAGACGGTATAGTCGTTCAGAGACTGAAGTCTCAGAGTTAGTTTATAAACAGAAGAAAAGAAAATCTTTTCAGCACAGGGATTCAGATGGAATTGAAAAACGAGACAACAAGTCTGGAATTTTAGTTCAAATATTGTGTAGAATCTTTCCGATAGTCGGCAGTCGGCACGTTCCATCCTTTCTCTACTTTTTGTGCCACACACATATATCGATAGGTAGTACCTATAGGTAGGTCAGGGACCGGAACCGGTTACCATAACCTGGGTATTTCATAAGGTTATTTTTGAGGTTGTTTTAAAAACCCTGATATAACGGTAACCTTATGATGAGGTAACCGTATTGATACGGTTACCGTATCGATCAGGTTAACCTAAGGTAACACTAACCGCATTAAAAACCCAATCAATTCGGTTACCGAATCATAGGGTATTGAGGCAGCTCAAACGAATGTGATCTTTACGAACACTCAGATTAGGCTCATTATTAAATTGCTGTAGTGGCTTTGAGCACGGGGCTGGTCAACTAAGCTCCCAGTACAAACAAACAGGTTTTGCCGGAAACGTCGCGCGTCGTTTATTGTGTTCATCTTTAACAATATTTGTACTTTTAGGTTGAATTGAAATTGGAGCGCGGCTGCATTTCGTTTGGTTATTTTGTTTTTACATTATTACTATACTAACTTTGGAGAAATTACGGATACGGATTCGTGCATAATGTGCATATGAATTAAAATGTATTGTTGTATTTATCAAGTATGTACATGTATGTGTACAATAAAATATGAATATATATATATTTTCTCCAATGTGCTCGGAAATTTTCAGCTTACTGTATCAAAATGAGTACGTGAAGTTCTTCATTTTTTACCAAAACGAATTAAAAAAAAAACATTATTTACCTGTTTTAGCGGCCGTGAAGTAATTTGTCAACGCCATAAATATGTATACACTTTTGCACCTTACTCCATTGTAATAAGGTTCAAAGTGTATACGTATTTTAGGCGTTGACTAGTAAACCTATTACTGTATTGTTTTTTACCTTTTAAACTTTTCATCCGACTAAGAAATATCATTTCAAACAGCCAATACTTAAGCGACGTCTATACACCATCTGAACGGCAATCCCTTCAAACTGTAGGATAGAGCGAGATAGTTAGATCAAAAACCTTGGTTGTCTCGTTCTTTGTCATAGCACCGCGTCTGATCGTGCGAATGAGGCTTAATACAATCATAGACAAAACAACTATTTTTAAGGTTTAATCTTGTATCTGTTGCATAAAAGGAGCATATTTAATACTGTCTGAAATAGCTTTAGACGAAAATTTCTTTTTAAATATTATTTGAATGAAAATTGGCAGTATACATAGTTCTTAATACTTTAAAAAAAAATTATAGAGGGAAGCTAATTCATGATATTGCACGCTAATAACGTAACCAAAATCTGTAATTTATTTCATCTACTTTACTTTATTTCCTCGCACATTTAGAGAAAAGCACTATATATGCCTCGGCGGGAATAGAAATTCGTGGACTCGTCTTATTTTTTACTTAAAAAATCGCTCATCCACGAATTTCCCTTTCCCGTCCTCTGCAATAATGTACTATTTTTTTATTAAAATAAAAATAAAATAAAAATAGAGTAAAAATAAAATAAAAATAAAATTAAAATAAAATAAAAAAAGAATAAAAATAGAATAAAAATAGAATGAAAATAGAATAAAAATAGAGTAAAAATAGAATAAAAATAAAATAAAAATAAAATAAAAAATTATTTTTATTTTATTTTTATTTTATTTTTATTTTATTTTTATTTTATTTTTATTTTATTTTTATTTTATTTTTATTTTATTTTTATTTTATTTTTATTTTATTTTTATTTTATTTTTATTTTATTTTTATTTTATTTTTATTTTATTTTTATTTTATTTTTATTTTATTTTTATTTTATTTTTATTTTATTTTTATTTTATTTTTATTTTATTTTTATTTTATTTTTGCTTTATTTTTATTTTATTTTTATTTTATTTTTATTTTATTTTTATTTTATTTTTATTTTATTTTTATTTTATTTTTATTTTATTTTTATTTTATTTTTATTTAATTTTTATTTAATTTTTATTTTATTTTTATTTTATTTTTATTTTATTTTTATTTTATTTTTATTTTATTTTTATTTTATTTTTATTTTATTTTTATTTTATTTTTATTTTATTTTATTTTTATTTTATTTTTATTTTATTTTTATTTTATTTTTATTTTATTTTTATTTTATTTTTATTTTATTTTTATTTTATTTTTATTTTATTTTTATTTTATTTTTATTTTTATTTTATTTTTATTTTATTTTTATTTTATTTTTATTTTATTTTTATTTTATTTTTATTTTATTTTTATTTTATTTTTATTTTATTTTTATTTTATTTTTATTTTATTTTTATTTTATTTTTATTTTATTTTTATTTTATTTTTATTTTATTTTTATTTTATTTTTATTTTATTTTTATTTTATTTTTATTTTATTTTATTTTATTTTTATTTTATTTTATTTTATTTTTATTTTCCTTTAAAATTTACTTTTTTTTTTCATTCTTATGATATTTTCATTTATTTTTATTTTATTATATTTTTACTTTACTTTTTTTTCATGCTTGAGCAACGCGACTACTACGATAATAGCTCTATACGGGTAGTTAGCTAGTTTCATTAAATGTTAAATCTCGACATTAGCTTTCAATAGTATTCAAATGTAGGAAAGAAAAAACAACCCAGGTTACAATAACCCAATGAAAACCCCTAACAAAAACCCTATCGCGATGGGGTTTTGAGGTTAACCGTGTTAGAGGTTACGGTTACCGCTTCAATACCTGTTACCACTATGATTCGGTAACCTCATGATACGGTAACCGTATCATGAGGTTACCAAATCATACCTGTTACCACTATGATTCGGTAACCTCATGATACGGTAACCGTATCATGAGGTTACCAAATTGATTGGGTTACCGAAATGATAGGGTTAAGCCTAAAGAGGGGTTTTCCGGTCCCTGAGGTAGGTACTCGAAGTGTTGTTACCTCCATTCATTTGCGACGCTAAAACCGATAGTGCCCCGACCGCCAAGCAAGACCCACACAAATAGACCACATGAATGACTAACCACTGAAAAACATAGGATGACTTGCCATTAAAATTATATTTTCCTGGAATCGAGTCATTGGTTAAAAAACTCGCGGGTTCAATTAAAGCGATTACTTAAACACGTGATTCAGAAGTCCGAATTTAACATCGAAGGCAGGATTCACGCAGGATTATATTTAGTTTTGCAAGGAAATGCCAAATGACAAGAACATACGGCACGGACGATTGAGGCAGGGTATGAGTCAGCGCCATACACTTAAAAAGTTAATCTAAGCACATAATTTAACGCCCAAGATAGCATATCGAATGATTCAAGCGAAATTCAATAAAGGCACCTACATCTTGATGTGGAATTGTATTTGCGAATAAAGCGAAACGGTAAGAACCTTCGTCTAAAAGTTATTTCTAGGAAATTTACGAGCTCTACGAGTATAATAGAGGTTCAGCACAACGATTGCATAAGCAAAACTTAGACGGCGATATTTGTCTTGAACTAGCATAGAAATGTTGATCCTTAATTTGATTCATATTTTGATTTTACTTGATATTTAGTGTTGTGTACGTGGTTTCGTTTTTTTATCAAAACGGGAGATCAATCAGGATAAATCCTGCCGACGTTTTTCTCTACACTATCGGGATCTTCAAAAAGGAGTGTACAGATTCCTAAAGGGTCGGCCACTCCCATGTGATACCACTGGAGTTGCAGGCGTCCATAATCTACGGTAGCTGTATACCTACCCGTATGCTGGTATAAAAAAGTTTATTTTTTTCCGTTTGTAACTTTAAGTCTACAAGATTGATAAACAGCAGTGCCTCCACTGCCTCCCAGTCCGAAATGCGTGTCCCCAGTTCCAATTTCACTGCATCGCTTTTGGCATCGACCTACATCATATCGAAGTGACAGTTGAATTATCATAATGTATTTGTGTTAAAGATAGCGGCTCGCTGGGCATATCGATATCGCGGGCGAGAAACTCGATCCTGTCATAAATACGCCCTTGTCGCCGCAGTAATGGCTAGCACGAGCTTGTATAGGCTGTATTACGAGTATATGCAGTTAGGAAATCAGGTTTGCAGGAGAAATCTGAGATTTATAGGCTATTGTTTAAGGAGCTGGTTTATGCAGGCTTAGGTTTATTTCCTACTAGAGATGTGCTAAGCTGCGCTAAGAACGGATGTGTATTTTAATTTTTCATACATTGAGTTCAACAAAAACATGTGTCATGAGAGATACAGCTTGTCTAATAATCACGCAGTGTTAGTTTTTTTTGCTTAGTTTTAGTGGTGACCAATAAAACATTCTACACGAAGCTGGCAACAGGCGGACTTATCGTTAAAGTCCGATAACACTACAATACAAGTACGTAGGTTAACTTAGCATTGAAATCGCAATCTCTTTCGAAAGACTTCGCTTTCAGACTTAGGTGAGCTACCCGTACAGTTTACTTGTAGTGGGAATTAGAGGTGTGCGCCGATGCCAAAATCATCGGCGGCGGCGTCCGATCGTTTTTTGACCGGCGGCGGCGGCGTGATCGGCGTAGAGGTGTGCGCCGATGCCAAAATCATCGGCGGCGGCGTCCGATCGTTTTTTGACCGGCGGCGGCGGCGTGATCGGCGTGAAATCGGCGTGGTATATATTTTTTAATATTTATGGGGAAATTGACAAAATACCCTCTAAATCGAAGCCTACTGAGTTATTAAGTATAACCTGCATAAATAGAACTCCCCAAATCTCTAACAATGTATGATTGTCTAGCAAACTTTGCATATTTTAAATACAATACATGATTTTAGAGAATTTTACAAAGGACAGACTAGTTATATAGACATATTTATTTGTTTTATCTATGTAGAACTGGCTACACCACTTGCCTGAACATCGAATACGATAACACAAAAAGCCCTGAAGTTAATAAGAGCAAAACCGACTGTTTTCGCATTTGTAATTCGTGAGAGAAAATTGTACGTTGAGTTCTAAAAGACAAGGATGGGATGTCAGATGAAGAAGATGCATTCTAGTGATTCTAGTTTAGTTGGTTCAGTTCTAGTTATATAAAAGTGGATATTTTTTCACATCGGCAACCAAAATAATACACGTGGCTCTTGCCGCCGCCATTTTGTTCACGAAATTTCACGCAGTGCGAGCTCGGCATACAGGTTTTTTACACCGTGACCCTGCCTGCGATATGCCGCACTCTCACCGTGTAGCCTGCGCCAATCAGGAAGCCTGCATTCAAATATAGACGCTCGGTAAGGAATCGGTAAAAAAATATATCGAACATCCTTTAGTGCACCGATACCGTATCGCAAAGTTAGGTAGTGGCCTTAAATAGCTCCCTCGATTTAACAAGGATCCCAACATCAAACTTGACTTAAGGGGCATTTAACAAAAAAAGAAGAGTAAGGAGCTACACGGGCGATTCTACAGGGCCCTCACGGAACACCTAGACCTGCTCGTGTCGGTGAACTGGTTACGATTTGGGGACCTCTTCGAAGAAACCGAGGGTTTCGCCTGTGCAATTGCAGACGAAGAAATGATGACTAGGGCATGTAAACTGTCTTGGCATGGGCATGTCTTGTTTTCATTATATGATATTCTTTTTTTTTTCCAAGTGTAAAAAGTTCGCAACCAACTTTATATGTATTTAGTGAACTAAAAATAATATCTTTTTTAAATGTACGAACCTATACAATTTTGTTTGCTCAAAGGTACTCGTATAATACTTGATCATAAAAGTGTGAATGTGCTTTAGCTACGTATTGCAACTTTGTATACTTTAGGAGACTATAGGTCTAATTTTTGTTCTTACTTCTTAATGCAATGTTCATGTATGACTGTTTGTTTCTTCTAAATAAAAAATAAATAAAATAAATGTAAAACAGGTATTGTATGCCCGAATCAATAATATATCCTGTCGCCGTCCCGGAGAGTCACTCAGGCATATCATCTCCGGTTGTTCTCATCTTGCTAGCGGCGAGCACTTGCACATACATAATCTCGTAGCTAGGATTATAAACCAGCAGGTTGCTTTTATGTACGGCGTTTGCGACCACAAAGTGCCGTACTACAAGTACACACCTGCGCCAGTCCTCGAAAATGGTCGAGCCACGCTCTATTAAGATCAATATATCATCACGGACAGAACTATTGCTACCAATAAGTCTGATATCGTGCTGATAGATCGCTCTCAGGGCAATGCTCGTCAACATCACCGTCAAAGGACGTCAGAACAACGTGAAAGGAGAATTGAGAAAGACAAATCCAGCAAGTACCTAGACCTGGTTCACGAGGTAACCGCTATGTTCCAGGTTGATTCGGTTTGGCGATTATTGAACCGACAGTAGTTTTTGCGTAAGCACTCATTGCGAAGTCTCGGCCAACTTCTAGAAAGACTTTCGTTTCGGGGTTAAGGTTGGTTCAAGGGTCAGATTCAGATGGCGGTAATCCTGGACACGGCGCGCACAGCCCGAAGGTTCCCCTCTATGCGGCCTCTATTACCACTGGCAGCCTGGGCCTTGCTCCGTTGCCGGCGGATCCCTAGGTTAGGTTTTTATAATATTTTTTTTGTTTTTGTATGTTTTTGATCTATTTTTGTATTTTACTTTTATACAAATATTGTGAATAACCTAACTTAAGACGAAAGATAAATTAAAGAAGGTAGATAATCAATAGACAAAACAAATAAAAGCATATAATCCAAAAACATCTAAATGACGTCATTTGATGTAACTGGCAAAGGATAAGTCAAGAAGCAATAGATCTTTCAAAAATACGTAGTATACTGGCCACTCATTAGTCATTTACCGTTACCGGGCATTAAAACACTTAAAATTTGCCACGCCGATTTTACGCCGGTCAAAATCATCGGCGGCGGCGGCGTGGAAAAATCGTCGGCGGCGGCGGCGCGGCGGCGCGGCGCACATGTCTAGATCGGCGTGAAATCGGCGTGGTATATATTTTTAATATTTTTGGGGAAATTGACAAAATACCCTCTAAATCGAAGCCTACTGAGTTATTAAGTATAACCTGCGTAAATAGAACTCCCCAAATCTCTAACAATGTATGATTGTCTAGCAAACTTTGCATTATGTTAAATACAAGACAAGACATGATTTTAGAGAATTTTACAAAGGATAGACTAGTGTTATATGCATGTTTATTTGCTTTATCTATGTAGAACTGGCTACACCACTTGCCTGAACATCGAATACGATAACACAAAAAGCCCCGAAGTTAATAAGTGCAAAACCGATTGATTTCGCATTTGTAATTAGTGAGAGAAAATTGTACGTTGAGTTATAAAAGACAAGGATGGGATGTCAGATGAAGAGGATGCATTCTAGTGATTCTAGTTTAGTTCGTTCAGTTCTAGTTTTATAAAAGTGGATATTTTTCCACATCGGCAACCAAAATAATACACGTGGCTCTTGCCACCGCCATTTTGTTAACGAAATTTCACGCGGTGCGAGCTCGGCATGCAGGTTTTTACACCGTGACCGTGCCTGCGATATGCCGCACTCTCACCGCGTAGCCTGCGCCAATCAGGAAGCCTGCATTCAAATATAGACGCTCGGTAAGGAATCGGTAAAAAAAAACATCGAACATCCTTTAGTGCACCGATACCGTATCGCCAAGTTAGGTAGTGGCCTTATATAGTTCCCTCGATTTATCAAGGATCCCAACATCAAACTTGACTTAAGGGGCATTTAACAAAAAAAAAGAAGAGTAAGGAGCTACACGGGCGGTTCTACAGAGCACTCACAGGCAGGGCCGGCCCGTCCATATAGGCGAACTAGGCGATCGCCTAGGGCGCTCGTGTTAGGGGGGCGCCAAACGGCGGCATCGAAAAAAAATTATAGTAATGGAGGTCGTCAAGTAAACCGTTTGTCAATATTTTAAATTTTTGTATAACTGATAAATTGGTTACGTTGTCAACACACTCGGAGAAGTCGTTAGCATTAGCAGTGCAGCGTGTACAAATAAAATCTTTGGTACATAAGTCCAGTAATTTACATCTGTCCACTTGTTTGGCGCATCGTTGATGTACCCACATATGGCATTGTATCACACACAGTATAAACAGTTAACTATTACTTGGTTGTCTGGTGAGGGTATGTCTAGAGCTGGACACATATTGTGTATGGAAATGTTTCTCTCTAGTAATACAAGAAGATACATCACTGTAAATTCTTTCAACGTAAATTCGAAACGTACCGTTAGCGGTTAAGTCATTTTCGAGTTATCCTTCTTTTTTAGGGTTCCGTAGCCAAAATGGCAAAAACGGAACCCTTATAGTTTCGCCATGTCCGTCCGTCCGTCCGCGGTCTAGCTGAAGTGACCGTTAGCACTAGAAAGCTGAAATTTAGTTTGAATATGTGCATTAACCAAGCCGACAAAATGGTAGAATAAAAACTGGAAAAATATATTTTGTTAGGGTACCTCCCGTACACGTGAAGTGGTGGGCGAATTTTTTTTTAATTGCAACCCAGTTGTGTGGGGTATTGCTGGATAGGTCTTCTAAAAAGAATTAGGGTCTTCTAAAACAGTTTTTGAATAAAACTAATATTTTCGTAACTAATAGCTCCGAAAGTTTAAAAGTTAATGGGGGTTTTCTTCGTGCCTACAATCAAAAAAACTAATGTAAAAAAACCGGCCAAGAGCATGTCGGGCCATTTAGTATAGTTTTCATTGAAGGTACTTATTAGGCCTCACTTTCATGATTTTTTTCAAAATTTTTGACCCACGGTTCAAAAGTTAGATGGGGGGGGGGGGGCTATTATTTAGGAAAATATTAGTTTCATCCAAAAACTGTTTTAGAAGATCCTAATTCTTTTTAAAAGACCTATTCAACGATACCCCACACACACCTGGGTTGGAACGAAAAAAAAATTCGCCCCCCACTTCACGTGTACGGGAGGTACCCTAACAACATATATTTTTCCAATTTTTATTCTACCGTTTTGTCGGCTTCGTTAATGCACATATTCAAACCAAATTTCAGCTTTCTATTGCTAACGGTCACTGAGCTAGATCGCGGACGGACGGATGGACGGACATGGCGAAACTATAAGGGTTCCTAGTTGACTACGGAACCCTAAAAATGAAAGAATTTTTCTTTCGTTATAAGGTATTTCTCCTCCAGGCCCGTTATTTTTTTCCACCCTGACATTCATCAAGAATTTCAGCTGGCTTGTGCTTGTAGTGACGTTTACTGGGCTAAGGAAGGACACGCAGACCGCTCTAGTAAAACTATAAGATTTTTAGTTATTTTGACTACGGAAACCTAAAAAGGCAGATGTCCATTACGAATAAAAACGATTTATTTCCTCTGGACGCAAATAAATGCGGGTGTCATCTTTACCCTTCATTCTTTACCATGGGGCGCAAATGTGGGTAAAGATAACCTATGGGGGGTAAAAAGGGAGTATATGGGGCATGGGGTATGGGCTATGGGGGGGGGGGGGGATGGCAGTCTACAACGAGAAAGGGTGCAAGCGTGAATTGTAAATTAGCACTTCCACTTAGTAAGTTAAAAAGTTAGCACTTTATATTGGCGTAAAATAACAGTTACCTACCTATTCATTTGAAAAAAAATTGCGCGTTATTTTGTCACGAATTCTCTAAAATGGGGCGCCATTTCAGTCTCTTGCCTAGGGCGCCGGGAATGCTCGGGCCGGCCCTGCTCACAGGACACCTAGACCTGCTCGCGTCGGTGAACTGGTTACGATTTGGGGACCTCTTCGAAGAAACCGAGGGTTTCGCCTGTGCAATTGCAGACGAAGGAATGATGACTAGGGCATGTAAAACCGGTATTGTATGCCCGAATCAATAATATATCCTGTCGCCGTCCCGGAGAGTCACTCAGGCATATCATCTCCGGTTGTTCTCATCTTGCTAGCGGCGAGCACTTGCACATACATAATCTCGTAGCTAGGGTTATAAACCAGCAGGTTGCTTTTATTTATGTACGGCGTTCGGGACCACAAAGTGCCGTACTACAAGTACACATGTGCGCCAGTCCTAGAAAATGGTCGAGCCACGCTCTATTAAGATCAATCTATCATCACGGACAGAACTATTGCTACCAATAAGCCTGATAACGTGCTGATAGATCGCTCACAGGGCAATGCTCGTCGACATCACCGTCACAAGAACCACGTGAAAGGAGAATTGAGAAAGACAAATCCTGCAAGTACCTAGACTTGGCTCACGAGGTAATCGCCATGTTCCAGGTTGATTATTGAACCGACAGTAGTTGTTGCGTATGCTCCCATTGCGAAGAGTCTCGGCCAACTTCTTGAAAGACTTTAGTTTCGGGGTTGAGGTTGGTTCAAGGGTCAGATTTAGATGGCGGTAATACTGGACACGGCGCGCACAGCCCGAAGGTTCCCCTCTATGCGGCCCTGACCACTGGCAGCCTGGACCTTGCTCAGTTGCCGGCGGATCCCTAGGTTAGGTTTTTTTAATATTTTTATTGTTTTTGATCTATTTTTGTATTTTACTTTTAAAAAAATATTGTGAATAACCTAACCTAAGACGAAAGATAAAGAAGATAGATAACCAATAGACAAAACAAATAAAAGCCTATAATCCAAAAACCAGCCGTCATAAATCACCGATAAGACGTTGACGTAAATCTTACAATAGCATCTAAATGAGGTCATTTGATGTAACTGGCAAAGGATAAGCCAAGAAGCAAAAGATCTTTCAAAAATACGAAGTATACTGGCCACTCATTAGTCATTTACCGTTTCCGGGCATTAAAACAATTAAAATTTGCCACGCCGATTTTACGCCGGTCAAAATCATCGGCGGCGGCGGCGTGGAAAATTCGTCGGCGGCGGCGGCGTGGAAAATTCGTCGGCGGCGGCGGCGCGGCGGCGCGGCGCACATGTCTAGTGGGAATATCGTTGCCGTCCAATTGGATGTAAATTCGAGCATATTATAGGACGACAACCTTCACACTGCGCTTCCAGAGGTGACATTCCCAATCACTAAGCGCAGACGCGTCCATTGCGTCCAAGGCTTAGAAGACCAATGTAAGTGCGATCTCCGGATACGAATAGTTGTTATGAATCGTGAGGGAACTTTACTAAGGCGAATGCGGCTGACAACTCGCCCAGATAGTGCGGGCGATATGGATACTGTACACGCGTCCTGACCGTGACCCATCAAGAGTAAATTGAAACCAAAGTGAAGGGTACTTGACTACTCATGTTCTCACTCAGTATGATGTTTCCTCCTAAAAGAGCTTAATACAATCGATCAAAACGGAGATTTTACATTTGATCTAACTAGGAGTTTCCGTGGAATTATATTTCTGTCGTACTCTGCGTAGAAGTGACTTGCAGATAATAAAGAAAAGTGGCGATTTGATGATGAGATTCTAAACACCAGACTTACAGCATGACATGATCATTGCGTTTATTTTGGAATCGGGAGACATATCTGAGGTAGGTATGTTGTATTGTACTCGAAACTGTATAAATAATAAAGATACTTACGGGTTTTCTAACATCCTTAAGCACACTTTGGCCATCGTGCTGAGCGTCTCCGTAGTATTCTCCAAATCCTGCTGATTATCGTTGACAAACTGGCTGGTGGCCTCTGACAGCACTTTGAGCATAGGCGTGGCTTGTGCGTAGAATAGTGACATTCGATTGGCTATTTCTGCGCTGATGTTGGATTCGTCTGGGGGGAGGTCAGGGTTGATCAGGCCGCCTCGGGAGACGCTGCGGCGGTAGTAGCTGAAGTCATTTTGGATTGCTGGCGTTTTCATCTGAAGCAAAACGTTTTCGGTTATTGTTTGAAATAATATTAACATCTAAGGTTCTTTTTGTATGAAGCTCGTGTGATATTGATATCTAGTACACAACTTCAGGGATAGTATTGTGCCGGTAATCGACCCTTCAAGGGTATTAAGCATGTTTTGTCAACGACAGTCTAAAGGACAAATGTACGTACATCGCTCTCAAACAACACCGATAAAAACCGAGATATATATTTATGAGCAGGATTTTTTCAACTTATATATGCGACATTAACATGCCTTCACGTTTTAACTTTAGAGGAATCTACTTATATCGTGGTACAGAACCCATGAATTTTGCTTAGTTTGGGGCCAGGTAAATTGACTTCAAATAGTACCTACGACAAGTGCCAGCTTTCTTTCTGATTAGTAAAATATTTTTTCAAATAGGTGTACAGAATACAAGTATCTCTCGATGCACAATACAGATGTAGGTATGTAGATGTTGATATTGCCTGAGATAATCATAGCAAGAGAAAATACAAAGAACAATGAAAAGAATCCGATTGTGTTCAATCGCGCTTCGAATTAAAAATATTAATGTTTTTGTTTTCAAATTATAAATCACGCATGTTGTGTTTAATCTAATGATTGACGTAAATAATTGGCATTGTACCTATCACAGAATAAATAATAGTACTACCTGTGGTAGTACCACTTTGTAGTTCAAGAAGGGACACTGTGTTCAAACCTCGATTCAGGCGGCTTTCACACTACTGCGGTTACCGCATGCGGCGCCGGTACGCGAGCGAGATAGCACTCTGCATATGTATGCGCTGTCACGCTTGCACGGGGTCGCCGCATACGGTTGCGGCCCCAGTGTGATAATCGCCTAAGGTATGCAGATCATACCTAAGCCTGGCCGTTTGCTTTATACGAGTATACGCTTCAGCTTGGATTCAGAACTAACGTGATTCGGGCTAATCGGGCTGGCGTTGAAATTTACTGGCAGTGGTGCAAACAAATTAAAGCGTTGTTCCAGCGGGCCTATGATAGCAACAGATTATCGTGGGATAACGTGATATAAAATGACGTTTGTCTCCAAAATTTTATATCACGCTATCCAGTGACAACCAGCTGTTACAATAGGCCTCCATCGTATCGTTCATACATATTGAAATGAAGAAAACGTCCATCTTTGCAAGGGTTTTGTCATAGGGTTTCAAACATTTTATACACGAGGTATGAAACATGATCTGACCACATAGGTATGTGATATTATTTTGGTAAAGGTAACTACAATAAGGCGGACGGCACTTACGTTTTTATTGCTCGAATTACAATATTAAATTGAATCTATACAACGTAAATTTTCCAAAAAAGTGTCACATACCGGGGGTTTCCTGTAATATGAGCGATAAATTAAAACGTACATTATATTCCTCAAACTAGCCAAATGTTTTTTTTTTACCTTTAATTTTTTTAACTTTAGTATTACACTTTAAAGTTTATTCGAACACGCAATCTATTCCGAAATTGATTACTTGAGTAAGTATGTCTGTAGGGTGACAAGACTGACAAGCAATGTCAACTAGACGGATTTTAACGTACATTGATAATGAGAATATTGAGAATACTATTTAGTTTGTATGAAAAAGAGACAATAAAAAAATACATAGGTAAGTATTTTTAAAAGTTTAAGAACAACAGTTTTATTGTTTAAGAAGCATCTTCGTTTTCATTTATTGATCCTATTACATGAAACACCCTGTATATTGCTTACATTGCTTACCTACTACGATGCCATTGTATTATAATTCAATATTTTAGAACCCTATTTGTACAAGTATTAACTGGTTACATTAATAATCGCGTGGGTTACACTGGATCAACTGGTCTCCGGGCCTTTCAGTGGGTGGACGTGGGCAGACGTGATGGATCGATGTACCTAATCATGTATTGTAAATGTTTATTGTTAAAGAAACATGCCCATGTAAAGAATAAATATAATTTTAAACAAAAAAAGAACCGACTTCACTTAGGATCCGCTATTCCAAGAGGAAGTGGTTGCTGTAAAAAATAGTGAAATCACTATAGGTGTGCCTATAATAGTTGAAGAGTTCTCTCGATTTCTCCAGGATCCCATCATCAGACCCCGACGTGGTGAAAACCCGTTCGATTAAAAAAAATTTGAAAATCGGTTCACGATTCACGGAAATATCGAGTAGCATACAAAAAAATAATAATGATGATAAAAAAAAATCTGTCGAATTGAGAACCTACTCCGTTTTTGAAGTCGGTTAAAAATAAACAATTACGGGTATTCTCTATGATCTGGCTGGAGTGTAAGGGGCTGTTTTAATTAGGTCGATGATTATTATTCTAAGCATTTTTTGTCACAGAGAAAGATGTCGTATATCGCCTATCGCGTCATGCGACTCATGCGTCACTTTCGCGCTTATATACTTGTTAGAACGTGACAGCTATGGTGACAGGCGATACAAACCCGACCATATTAAGCTAGTCACACCTTCCAATTTAAAAGAAACCGCGTTTGTACGGGTCTCCGATAGATCTGAATGTTATACCTATAAACCAAACAATCCAAAATACAGGCGCAGCTTAGTTTGGGGCTCACATGACATCTCTTGTTTTGTACAATCATTATTCATTATTTAGTAAATAAATCTTCTTTTTACTTCTCATGCTCGTAAAGTTTCACTTTATGCTGGGTATAGGCGGACTAAAACTCAATTTTATGCACAAGTGCATAAAAAATTGCCATTGTCAAAATAGCCTTAGAAGAAGTCAATTTTTTATGCACTTGTGCATAAAATTGAGTTTTAGTCCGCCTATACCCAGCATAAAGTGAAACTTTACGAGCATGAGAAGTAAAAAAATATAAACACTTATGAAAGAAATTCCTATTCTTTTTATTTCCTCACAATCGAAGTAAAAAGTAGAGTGTATAACTCGTCCATAAAACCCATTTTACGCTCGTACTTTATATCCATCCTCGCTCGCAAGCTCGCTCGTATGGATAAACGCCTCGCGTAAAATGGTGCGTTTTATGCATTTGTTGTACAATCTACTATCATTCTTCTTCTTTATTTTTAAATGAATTTAATGTCGCGACCACTTGTCTCAAGTAGTTAATTTTTTTTAGTGTCAGAATTATAATTGAATTGAAAGTTTCCGATATGACGCTGTATATTCATGGGTTAGATTTAGAAACTAACCAACAATTAAACTGTAAACACACATTAAACGTTGATTAATTATTATAATTGATAATTTGCTATATCAATATTGATTTACACAGATTGATTTGTAACACGTAAACATTTAGATTATTGAATTGTTATTCAACAAGCGTCTGCGATAGCCAGACAAACATTAGTGACCGTCAAAACGGCAAAGTAAACTATTATCAGCAAATTCGATAGAAAGTCAACCTTCTGCTGACCTTGCATGCCTGACTCACACTTGTTATCCCATGAAACTAAATAATAAAGCCTAGAAACATAGTTTCTTAAGGGGCTACTTTTAGACAAAACTTTATAGATTCGCTTATTTACCGTAGTTTAGTCAAAAAGTCTGATCCTTAAGAGCGCTGCATCTCTTTCTTTCGTGCACGAGAGCCATAAACGTGTCTCTAACGGATGGGCGTGGCTTGTCCGAATCGAGAAACGGCCTTAACGCCGACTTGTCATAAAGTGAAGTCAAAACTCTGACGCTGGTGCAATAATCGAGATGACAGTGATATCTACCTACCTATGTACTTCAATGTATGGAAAGGAATTAAATAACATTTAAAACGGGTCACTCGTATAATTTCGCTCGACATATTTCCAGGGCCGTAGCTAGGGGGGGGGGGGGGGGGGCATTAGGGGGCAATGCCCTACCTTAAAATACTAATACCCTACCTTAAAAACTACAATCGGGTCAAAAATGTATGAAAATAAAGTTAATGCCCTACCTTAAAGTTTGCTATGCCCTACCTTAAATTAGCACTGCCCTATCTTAACTGCAATTCTGGCTACGGCCCTGCATATTTCGATTAATTTACGATGATCATTATCAAGAGCGTCTATCCGCGGAGAGAATATTGTGGGCTTGCGCCTACTCTGCCCTGCAGCTCTACTTCTATTTGTTGGCCCTTTTTATCATTTTATACGTAATAGTCTTTAGAGTTTCATAGTATGGAAACCTTATCCTCGACTACAACTGTTAATGTGGTTTCACTTCGGTTGCGAGTACTTACTTTCTAGGCCTTATCATTCTAAGCCATGAAACTTATTCGTTAAGGTTTTTCGGCGGTTTTCTTTTGTCGGAAGCACGTTGTTTACTTTGAGGGAACGTCCTGGGTTTCATTGGTAATTCATTGGCCACGATGGATTGAGCTACGCTTGGTAAAAATGTTTGTTCTTTTGTTCACTCGATCTCAGGGGCTCAATTTCATGTATTTCAATGACTCGCTTCGGAAGTTAATTATGGAGATTCGCGGCGTCGCTATTACCATCGACAAATATTTAAACTATTCATCATCATCATCATCTCAGCCATAAGACGTCCACTGCTGAACATAGGCCTCCCCTCTGGACCTCCATAAGTATCGGTCGGAAGCGACTTGCATCCAGCGTCTTCCGGCGACCTTTATAAGGTCGTCTGTCCATCTTGTGAGTGGACGTCCTACGCTGCGCTTGCTAGTCCGTGGTCTCCACTCGAGCACTTTTCGACCTCATCTGCCATCTGCTCTGCGTGCAATGTGGCCTGCCCATTGCCACTTCAGCTATTATTAATTTGAGCAGTTATTATTAATTCTAAAATCAAACTATTTATTGTCTCTCTGATCGCTCTACATCAGAGGTTCTATTGTCCATTTTATCCAATTTCAATAGACGCTATTCTGAATGTTTACAGATAGAATGGACGTGTCTTCGTTTTGTTTAACCATCGAGTTAATTGAATTGAACTGCGGCTAGCAAGAATGATGAAGCTAAAATGGTATTCGACTTTTTTTTTATAATCAGGTGATATGGCCACTGTATAGTAAAACGGAAGAACTGTATAGTAAAACGAACCAGAGGCCGAAAAATAATTTTTTTAAGCTCACCGCCGCAAGGGACTAATTTAGGAGAAAAATGGGGAACCGACTGTTACAAGTTACGTTGATTTCATTTATTTTTATTTGGAACGTGAAAACGAATTGTTATTAATAACAACTTTCTAGTGAGTAAACAAGTAAAATAAAAATTGCGAGCGACAACATACATGTATATTTAACCTATGTTACTCTTAAACCTAAAATCGGGTCGAATCTATCTAAACAAATAATAATAACAATAAAGATAAGTAATAGGTAATATGTTAGCCTATATACGTCCCACAGCTGGGCACCGGCGTCTTTAAATACGTTATACTCAGCATTATAGTATGAATATGACTACTAAGGCACTACTACTCAAAACAAATGTCGTCATCATCAATAAGTCATATAAAATGTGTAATACGATTGCCAACCAAACTTTTTATTAGTACACTTTGTTACTTACTTAAGTTGTTATGTCATATGTGGTTTGGCTTTAGTAAACACAGGAAATAATATGGCTTAATGCCGAAAACAATTTTCAAATGCTGGCAGATGCTTATTTCCTCCTATCTCGGCATGAGTCAGGGAGCAACGACTTCGGGGCAGGGTCAGATGGTCCCAACGCTACTGATTGCCATTTGTACAATAAATTAAGACCGTCTAACGTGTACATATAATCGAACTTCGTAGTGCATGGTGAAAACTTTTTATTAGATAGGTACAATTGACGTGAAAGATATGTTTACACTTTTGCACCTTACTCCTTTGTAATTAAGATGCAAAAGTGTAAACATATCTTTGTAGTCGACTGTACCTTCTAGAAGTAGAGATGCTACGAATGATGTTTCTCTCACATTCGCGAATGCGGACTATTCAGGATTCGAATGTTAGATAGCTTTAAAACACTCAATCTTTGGCATCATTTATAATGCTGCAGCTCAAAAACACAGAAAATGATATGTGATACATGAGTACATATTTATTATTGGTCAAGATTCAAAATTTTGTTAAGTGATACCGCCAGCATCTATGACCTAGGGTTGCCACCTTTTTTTGAGAGAAATATAGTATTTTCCAAACCTACATCAAAAAATATAGCACACCTTGTTGTTACCTCATGAAACGTTCCAAAAATATAGTACTTTCGTCTTTTTTGTATATTTTCAACAGTACACCAAGCCAAAATATAGTACGATACTATATATTATAGTACGGGTGGCAACCCTAATATGACCCTGCTATCTGTAAATATAAACATTTGCATTCGAAAAATATAGCGTCATTTATTGCGAATGCGAATGTCAATACGAATGTAAAAAATTTAATGTTAAAAATCTACACATTTTCGTATAATTTCAATTCTGCTCGAATATTCATTGAATATAACCAAGTTTCACGCGAGCAAATTCCAATGCGGTTGGCCGGTCGAAAGTATTTACAGATGGCGCCAGCATAGCTGGTACCTGTCAGTCCTACAAATAGTGTCAAAATCTTGTTTCTTTTTTAATTTTTTTTGACCTGGATGGGCTAGCCTTTAAGCCAAATCCCATACAACAATACTAGTGAAAGGGACCTAGCTATGCTGGCGCCATCTGGCCAAACCGTTGACAGTTCCCAACCCCATTCCAACAAAGCCACTTGTAACAACAATACATAACTCCGTGAATAAAGATAATCAGCTCGTTTACAGTTCTTCCGACATAAAGGATCCTAAGAAGCAACGTTCATAACAATGGTCTTACCAAACTCTTGCCAAAAGGAGGCGAAGGGATAGCTTGATGACCAGTAGAAGTATCCACCAGTTTAGTAAGTATAGGTAGGTCAATACTACTCAATTGTCAATTTTGGAAATGCTACTTTGGCAACATTAAGTACTTACCTGAAAAAACCTTAGGTACCCTGATGATTATACAGGCATCAAAGTTATTTGCCAAATAGCAGATTTATTTGGTTATACGTTTTTCTTTTATTGAAAATTTTGTTCGTTTAGACTGTACATTTTCCTCAAAATCTAAATATACAAATTTTTCGTTAATCCATTTTCCAGGTACAGCACGGGTTCCGGTGGCTGCTCTCATTGACTTATTTAAAAATCCATTCTGTATAACGCTAACGCATTAATCTCATTAAAACCAAGCCTGTAAATGTCAATACTAAACGTGCAAAGCATTTCGCAGTCGCAGAACGAGAAGCATTAAATAAATAAAAAATAATGCGTTCAAACACAGACAAACTGAGAACCCCCTCCTTTTTTGAAGTCGGTTAAAAATAGGTTTCTACTTCTGGTTGGTGCAATATGAAATAATTAGCATTTAAGCGAACCGGAAGACATAAAATGTATGTTTTATGAATAAACGATTGAATTGAATTGAATAAAATTTGTGTATGGTGCCAAAAATAAAAGAAACCTAAAGTGGATTTTTATCCTAAAATCTGTGTTTTTTTTTGTCCTCATTCTGGATCACCCGTATTACCACTGTAATGAAAACACAAGCAGTAATAAAGTCGATTGCATTTGTTTCTCCAATGGAGGGCCGACGTGCGTGACTTTGACGGGTCGTGATAACTCCCGCTTTTTATTGGTGTGTCACTGTGTCATTTGATATTGACAATGTGGTATCGGATGCATTTAATTTACGCGGCGTAAACACGATAGGGAGCAGAAATACATGTTAAATAGGAGGTTTTATTACTTTGTTTGGTTTAGATCAATAGCTATGGCTAGCCAAGGTACCAAAAGAGATCATGATATGAATAGGATAGGAAAACATCTGAATATGAATGTTGTGCATCAGAATATTCAGGGTTTTTCTAGCAAAGAGTTAGAGATAGGTTTATTCTTAGATAATAATGATGTACAAATTATGTGTATTACAGAACATTGGCTAAAAGAAGAACATTTAATTTTTGATTTTATTAACTTTAAATTAATCAGTTTCTATGCTAGAAAATCTGCCATTCATGGTGGTTCCCTTATAATTGTTAAAAATGGCCTGAGATGTAAAGAACGGAAGGATGTTGTAAAATATTCCATAGAGAGAATTGTAGAAATTTCTTGTGTAGAATTAGAAAGTTATATTGTTATTTGTGTATATAGACCACCAACAGCGGCCGCAGCTGATTTCAACACATTTGAAAATACCATGGAAAATGTGCTGAAATTAGTGACTAATAACCGAAACTGCCGAAAGCATGTTATAGTCTGTGGAGATTTTAATGTTAATTTGCTTGAATCTTCCATTAATTCTATTAAATTGCTATGTTTATTTAAGTCGTTTAATATGTTTAATTTGTTCTTTGAACCTACCCGGGTGGGTGTCACTAGTGCAATATGCCTTGATAATATTTATTGTAACTGTGAATGTCTGGATAAGGAAATATTTAACTGTTTTAATTCTGATCACAGCGGTCAAAGGGCATCTTTTATAAAGCCAATTCAGGAAATTCCACAAACTATAACATATAGACCCATTACTGGTTATCGTTTGGAATTATTCAAAAAAGAAATTCAAAATCATCTCTCCACACTGCCTTATTCACATTTTTATGAGTCAAATAATTTGTATGAAGATTTGTTTAGTATGATTCTTTGTCAATTTAATAAACATTTCAAACTGAGAACTATTAGTGGGTCAAAAACTAAAGCTAAAGCAAAGTTTAGTGAATGGGCTACTGTAGGTATTCATAAAAGTAGAAAGAGGCTTTATGAACTTTATGGGGAGAGAGAAGTGAACAAAACTTCAGATTTTCTGGACTATGTAAAAAACTATTCAAAAATTTTCAAGAAGGTGTGTTTAACTGCTAAGGCGAACTATACTAGTGCAAAAATAAAAATGTCGGACAACAAGGTGAAAACAGTGTGGAATATTATTAATAAGGAAGCTGGTAAATGTAAATCACGCGATTGTCAAGTCAATATTGTCTCGGAGGAACAACAGGTCATGTCAAATGACGATGTTGCCTCGGCATTCGAAGATTATTTTTCTAACATAGCATTAAATACCACAAAATGCCTACAATCATCTTCGTCTCAAGCTCATTCCTTACTTTGCGCTAATATTAAGAAATGTAATACGATCTTTGAATTTGACCTAGTGGTTTCCGAAAAAATTGTAAAGTCATTCAAATCACTCAATTTAAAGAAAACTGAGGACTTATGGGGAATATCAGTTGTAGTCATCAGCAATATCATAGACGACATAGCGCCTTACTTAGCCATCATTTATAACAATTCAGTTTCACAAGGTGTTTTTCCAGATCTAATGAAATGTAGTAAAGTCATACCTCTATTTAAATCGGGTGATTCTAGTGATCTAAATAATTTCCGACCGATATCGATACTTCCTGTACTAAGTAAAGTCTTTGAAAAGATAATGTTAAATGATCTACTGGGGCACTTCAACAGACATGGACTGCTTACAAGCAATCAGTTTGGTTTCACAAAGGGACGTTCCACAACCGACGCTGCTGCAGAACTCATTAAACATATTTTCAATGCTTGGCGAGACAAACGTTATGATGCAATTGGTATATTCTGTGACCTTTCAAAAGCTTTTGATTGTGTAGATCATAGAACGCTCATTCTTAAATTAGAACACTATGGTCTTTCAGAAAATGCCCTGAGTCTCATGTCTTCTTACCTTAGCAATAGAACACAAACAGTTGTTGTAAATAAAACCCAGTCTAAAGGGACTTTAGTAAAATTAGGAGTGCCACAGGGTTCCATTCTGGGCCCATTCCTGTTTTTGGTTTATATAAATGATTTACCTTGTGTACTACAAAACCTTTGTGGTATGATTTTGTTTGCCGATGATACATCTTTAATTTTCAAAGTTGAACGGCAATCCAATGATTTATCTGTAATTAACAATACACTAGCTGGCGTACTAAACTGGTTTACTACTAACAATCTGTTACTTAATGCTAAGAAAACTAAATGTATTCGATTTGTTTTGCCAAACGTGGCACCAATGGACACTAATATAGTTATAAATGGTGAATGTTTAGATATAGTAGATAAAACTGTGTTCCTTGGTTCAACGTTGGACAAAAATTTACAATGGAGTCCTCATATAAAAAAACTCGCTCTTAGACTAAGTTCAGCCGCTCATGCTGTTAGAAAAATTAGACAACTGACTAATATTGAGACAGCTCGCTTAGTTTATTATAGTTATTTTCATAGTGTAATGTCATATGGAATTCTGGTTTGGGGCAAAGCAGCTGACATACAGACTATTTTTGTTTTACAGAAAAGAGCCATTCGCTTTATGTATAACTTAAAGGCAGGTACATCAATTAGAGAATTATTTAAAGAAATTAATATTTTAACTCTTGCGTCCCAATATATCTATGATAATATTATTTTTGTTGTAAAGAATATACACACATTCAAGAAGAATTCTGACATCCACAGCTATAACACTAGAAATAAAAACAAGCTTGCTACCAGACGATGTCGTGTCCGCAAAGCATATAAGTCATTTTTTGGCCAGGGTATTCATATTTATAACAAGTTACCCGTCGATGTTTTGAATCTATCATTTCCCGCTCTTAAGAAATACTTGAAAAAAACTTTAATGTCAAAGGGTTATTACAGGGTCGAGGACTATATGACAGACATATATGCATGGCCCAAACCAGAATCTATAAAATCATCTAACATTTAGAGGACACAGTTCAAGTAAGAAAGAATATCAAACGTATTGCGAAGCAGTCAGATTTGGATTTTATTTTTATTTTTCATTTTAATTACACAATAGGCAGGTACATGTCTGTCTCTCAAGCTGTTTTGATATGCCTTCTTGAAGAACTACGCATTATTGTATATAGTATCTTTAATGTATTTGTAGTACTGTTTTGAAAAAATAAGTCCCGCCGAGTTTCTTGCCGGTAATAAGTAATACTTCTCGGGTCAGAGGTGTAGGGTTAGAACCGGTGGTAGTTTCTTTTCTCTCTGACGTTCATAAGTGCATTGTAATGTGCCTAAATTGAAGAATAAATATCTTTTATCTTTTTTTTATCTTTTATTGGAACTAACCACTTGGTATCTTTGGTATCGCTTATACGAACTTACGAAGTTTAAAGGATATCTATCATAAGTAAGTAGACTTAAGTCATTTTCGAGAAGCAATTGTGAAAAACCTTATCTAGGCTTCGATAATATAAAGGAAGAACGGGAGGTACCGTAATAAGACTGTCAGAGAAAGTTCTGTTCGAGTCGTTCTTACAGCATTTTTACGGGGCCGTGTTTTTGGTCTGATTGTGTATCCCTATATTATAGATCGGTGTAGGTATCTAGGCATAATAGCGTCTACCTATAGCTAATATGAGTTTGTTATTGTTGGTACATAGTTTTGTTGTGGTAAATATATAAGGAATATGATACTGAGCATGACTCGACATGCTACTCCTTCTAATTTAGCATATTGCGTACTTAAATTTGTAGGTAAATGATGATGCTCATCGGCCATCTGAGACTCAGACATTTTCATAGAGAGCATATAAATAAATAAATAATAAATATCATGGGACAATCTTACACAAATCAACCTAGTCACACAGTAAGGTCAATAAGGCTTGTGTTGTGGGTACTTGGCGACGATATATATAATACATATAGATAAATACATACATAGAAAGCATTCATAAATCAGGAACAAATATCCGTGATAAACACACAAATAAATGCGCTGACCAGGATTCGAACCCAGGACCTCCTGCTTCATAGGCAGGGTCACTACCGAGTACCGACTAGGCTAGGAGGTCTTTACATGTACACATATACGAAGAATTTTACAAGGCCGAACTGAGCTGAGTTAGCCGAGAGCAGCCGAGAGCGAACAGAATGGGGATTCAGGCCGGTCCATCTTTATACGTCAGCTTTGTTTTAATCCTAGCTCGTTGTATTGTAGTTCTACTTATGGTGGGCTAAAAATGTGTATGTGTTACAAATTATAAATTAAAATAGAAAAAGTGAGCACGATTGGAAACGAACCACCTACTGCATACTGCATAACGCCTTAACCTGTAGGCTACCTGATCACACCTGCATTTTCTCGTGTTTAATATAGCGTAAAATTAATCAAGCAATTCGATTTGTTCTCCAGTCGTATGTGTGTTGTTTTCCTTATATAAGTACATACTATTTGTATTACATAATATTGTGTATGTATTTAAATCACCTTTCGATACGTAGTTAGGAGGAAACTAAGTTAGGAGTAGAGTCATCAATTCATCAAAATAAGGTCAATTTCCTCGATGCACTTTAGCGTAACCCCACACTAGCGTCTTACGGGCGTCGGCGTCGCCCGAGCGCCCGCGCTTCGACGCGGCGTCGACGTTCGAAAGACGCTAGTGGGGTTAGCCTCAGACAAGCATAAAACTGACTACAATTCTTCACCACAAATAACGGAAACCTTTTTTTGTAATTGTATCGTTCGGTATAAAGACGGATCACGGAAGGTAAAAATTAGGCTAAGTACACACACTACACAAATTGTGAAGGGGTATACGTGGGTCTCGTTTGTTTTACCACCCACCACCGGCATTCATGTCATGTGTATGCGCTTCGATGCTCGTACAGTCGCCATCAGATATATCGGAGCGGCTAGGGTACTCAAAAATATCTGAACATACACTTTATCGCCTTGACAATAGAGGCGTTGTTCAGATGTTGCACCACCTTGGCCGCTCCGATAAATTTGATGGCGACTGTAGAACGGTATCCTGTGTCGATGTATTTGTCAAATCAATATTTTTAACACATGAGGAAAAATCTATAGTCATTGAATGAATGAATGAATGAATGAATAAATGCTTTATTGCACACCTCAAAAATTACAACACAGTAGAAAAAGATATAATTAACAAAAAAGAGGCAAACAACATCATCATCATTCCTCTTTTAGTCCTAGCCTAGCGACAACTCGGACACTCGTGAAATTTTCCTGTCTACTTTCATTTATTGCTAAGCATTGTGCTATTGTTAGCAGACTTCTCTGCTTAATTAAAAATAAAGGAATATGTAGACCTGTTACCAATATTATACATCATCATCATTGGCCCTTACGTTTCTAGCAGACGATTCATGGTGTAAAATTAGGGAGACACCGTTTTTGGTGGCTGAATAGCCCGATGCGAGAGCGGCATTTCTTGCCGCAGGCCTGACAAGAGAAATTTGCAGCAATTAGTGCTGAATCGGTTTCATGTCGTTTTTTAGTGAGCTCATTAATCTCGGTACTAGAGGACACTACATGATGAGGTAGGTACCTTGTATTCGTCGAACTTGAGGACAAACTCCAGTATTTCGGCGAACTGCTTGACGAGCGCTTTGCTGCTGCTCGAGGTGCTGCGTCGGACTCATGGCTCCTCCGACTAGTGAGCTCATTAACCTCGGTACTAGAGGACAATACATGATGAGGTAGGTACCTTGTATTCGTCGAACTTTAGGACAAACTCCAGTATTTCGGCGAACTGTTTGACGAGCGCTTGCTGCTGCTAGAGGTGCTGCGTCGGGCTCATGGCTCCTCCGACTAGTGAACCCAGTAACCTCGGTACTAGCGGACAATACATGATGAGGTAGGTACCTTGTATTCGTCGAACTTGAGGACAAACTCCAGTATTTCGGCGAACTGCTTGACGAGCGCTTGCTGCTGCTCGAGGTGCTGCGTCGGGCTCATGGCTCCTCCGACTAGTGAACCCAGTAACCTCGGCACTACCTGAGTACAATACATGGTTACATTATGATTGTGTTTAAAGCATTACAAAAAATTGAGCTAGTAATGATGAAACTTCACATGTCTAAACTATTGACCTTTCTCTATTAAGAAATAATAATTAAATCAAACGGAAAGTTGTAGTGGGCGCAGAATGAAAGAATAAGTATTTAGTAATTTTTAGTGTCTGCGCCGGGTAAGTCTTACTAGCAATATTTTTATTATATACTCGTATGTCTGAGTCTAACTGACAGTTTGTGACGAAATAGATGCATTTGAAATCAATCGTCAGTTACATATAACGTAGGCGTTCCCCTAAGACGCATGAAAGATATTGTGGAGAAATTCGCAGCCATCAAGTAGGTGACCTATTGATTGTCCGAAATATGATTCGCCGATTATCGATTCGCAGACAACCATTCCCAGATGGGTTTTTTGGTAGAAACACGATTGGCAGAATTTTATTACGCAGAGTAATCTTTTCGAAGACCAGTCAATGCGCAGATTATTGATTCGCAGAATTTCTTTTCGTAGAATGATCGTTTTGTAAGTGACACGATAAGCCGACCAACCATTAGTCGAACAACGGTTCGAAGAATGATCATGGGGTATTTTGTATTGTTTCCTAGACCTATTATAAAACGCCGCTATTTTATAATATGCCTAGCTAAAATCCTTCATATCGTTCAAAGCTCATCCGTTGTTGGCATTAAGCATGTCGTCTATTCGTAAGTAGGGTATTTAATGTATTTACTTCCATGCGGTATAGAGCTAGAATATTATACTAGCTTTTGCTCGCAATTCGTCTGCTTGAAATTAGTAATCCATCCCCCTTTTTATGTCCTTACACAGGTTACAGGTTCTCTATGTGTCTTTAAGAAATTATTTCGTAAATATTCTATATTATCTAACCCTAGAACTCAAACTATCTCCAAAATACTCAGACTAATATTTTTTTAGAACCTCACATTCGCAATAAATATAATATATGTAAAATAAAAAAATATCCTAAGGAAGTAAATTTAATGCAGTTTTTAAATATATGCAATTTTTATAAACTTATGAATATGATACATACAAGAACGTTCGCGTTCGGGTCGTGGTGTATCTGTGTGTGTGTGTAACACCACCACAGTAAGTATCGAAAATGACTGCAACGTGAAGTTCCCTAGCGTATTTGATTTCTTTAAATTTATTAATACAAGGTGTAACAAAAATGCTGGTGATCCTTTTAAGGGCGTAATTGGTATCGTATTCTAATTATGAAAAAGTAAGAAAAAAATGTTTTCGCGCGAAAAAAATGTTTGGTTTAGTATGGTGGGTCGGCCGGCTGGGAGCCCCTGTCCTGTCCTGTCCCATAGAAATTTTTTTTCCCGTCCAAAAAAAATTCTCCTACTTTTTCTTAGTCACAACCAGTCACGATACCAATTATGCCCTTAAACGGATCACCAGTATTTTTAATACACCCTGTATAAATTGATATAAATAAATAAAATAAAAATATAAATACTATGTAAATCATTTTGATACAATAGGGAACGAAATCTAAAAACACCAAAATTGTATGATTTTTTCTTATTGAAAAAGTGGTTTAAAAAATAAATACTTAAATTTATACCTACTTATTACATATTTATTTATACAATAAGTAGGTAATTTAAACTTAGCAACACGATATAAAATATAGTTTTAGGGATATGCTTTTAATGCAGAGTTCACTTGCACGCATGGTGCGAACCATATTTGAATCGTGAACGTGTTTGGCCTTTTACAGTCCCTAAAAAACGAATTGTGTAAAATTCTAAACATTACTCTACTAAAGGTTACGGAATCGAAATGATTATTCTGCCAAATGAATTTCTTCCAATAATAGTTCTGTGAATTGAAACAGATGCGAACTGAATCGGTTGCGAACCATAGAGCTGCGAAACGTTAGTCGATCAAACGATACACCTACGAATAAACCATTCTGCGAATCGTAGTTCGGCGAGTCGTTGTCTGCGAATCGAAAATCTGCGAGTAATATTTCGGGGAATCATTAGGTAGCCCATCAAGTAAGGTCTCTAGCCCAGTTCGTTAAAGCGACGGGCATCATGTGTCCCGCGGTCGCGAGTTCTAGTCGCGCCTTGGGTTTCCAAATCCGGCATTGGATTGTATGGCCAATTCCGGAATTCTGGAGTTATCCCATATAAATAATTCCTGGATAAGTTAACCTCGTCTAAAAACCAGTAATGACGTATACGAGTATAAAACACCGAGTAAACAAGGAAACAACATTTTACAGCGACAAACGAGAAAGGTTTGTAATAAAAAGAACAAAACGCCACTGAAAACGACCTACATCGCAGTATTGGGCCAACTCGTTACCCCGGCACGTGGGACTCTGATTCAGATTCGAATCAAAGGCTAAGGCGGCTTTAACACTGCTGCGGTTTCCGCATTCAGCGCCGGTGCGCGAGCGTGATAGCGCTCTGCATGTATATAGCGCTGTCATGCTTGCAGTGCTTGCACACCGTCGCCGCATGCGGTTGCGGCGCCAGTGTGATAATCGCCTCAACACAGCGATGCGGATTCCGGATGAAAGAAAGTCTATGAAGCCTTTTTTGAGACCGAGATATCACTATAGATAGACTCCCACGGCGCTGTCTCTTTCGTATACCGGAACGGTACCTATGCGGAATCCGCATCGCTGTGTTGAGGCGATTATCACACAGGCGCCGCAACCGCATGCGGCGACGGTGTGATAATCGCCTCAACACAGCGATGCGGTTTCCGCATAGGTACCGTTCCAGTATACGAAAGAGACAGCGCCGTGGGAGTCTATCTATAGTGATATCTCGGTCTCAAAAAAGGCTTCATATATAGACTTTCTTTCATCGCAGCAGCGCAGGTTAATCCGCTTTTAGTGGCTTTCATTTTGTTTTATCTTAAATTTCGTGTTTTCATCATAGAGAGATTTTCAGTGCTTTCTGGAGGTTAATAATATTTAGCTACCAAAGCAAGGATTAGCAGTTGACTATTAAGCTTAAATAAAGGAGGTCTTTTTTTTTGGTTATAGATGGGTGCAATTCGTAGCTGCATTGGGAAGCCTCTAATCAGAATTTACAATTTTACTTACTTCTTTACTTCTGGCAGAGAAACACGTGCTGATATACAGTCAAAGAACTATTGTCAAGTCCGTTAATGGATCAGGTTTCGTCCTTCTATCATTGGTTGGTGGTTTTCTGAATACCTTGTAATAACTATATACCTATAGAATGTCTCAGGGCCCTCTACATGATAGGTCATCATAGGGATGCAGCTATGCGTTAGAGAAGCTAACGATATTGCGATCTCGTTCCGTCCCTATGATGGCCCATCATGTAGAGCAGACATCAGCGATCAAGCAACGATTGCAGATTCATGTGAAGATATTTCGACTGATACATTAATTTTAATTCACTAAAAGTGCCGAAACTATAAATAATAAAATAAAAATAGTTTATTGAGTAAAAAACTGTACACACAGACTCCATGTTATAATACAAAATAAATTTTGCAATCTCTCGAACAAAACATCATCTTCAGGCCGAGTGGGCGATTGAAGTACCCACTGTCTGACCCAGGACACTTATGCACTGACCTCATTCTTCGAGTAGGTGTCAAGGATACATATAATATAAGCGCAAAGTATTACAGGCCTTGGAAGAAAGATAAAGTTTGGTCTGAATTAATAAGACGTTTACTTTGTGTGGATTTAATTCGAAAATGTTTGGCCGAGTTTGCACTTGACTCCAGCAAAGTAATTAAAAGTTGGGATAGACTTGAAAACCTATACTGATATATGGTAGTGGTATATAATAAAAGATCAGAGTTCTGCATAGGTCTAGCATGATTTAACTAACTTGGATTGTTATTGTAGTTGGCTATCTTCGTAGTTATGTTCTGCCGTTTACTTCCAACTTACATTATGCTCTCTTAGTAAAAAAAACTGTACTTATTAGCCCCCAACTATATAGGAAAACATCGAAGACGTACCTAATACACCGTTTAGAGTTAATCATAACTAAAAAGTAATAAAATGGAAAGGATTAGTATTGCTCCAATCAGCATACTTGCGATATTTATTTCACTTTTTTATTTTCTGAATATGCCTCTAAGATTTAGGCAGCACAACTTTCGTAAAGTGAAGTTTGGCAGGCTATTAAGTGAGATATAATAGAATCCGACCCGCGCGATCCCGGCGGATAGACGCTAATAAAGAAATATTGCCATCGGCATTGATGCATCTTCGCTAACATTGCTTGAGTATTGGAAACTTTTACAGGCAATACTCGATTATCATTTTAATACCACCATCTTCTACAAAAAGAACCAGTGGCACCAAGTTGTAGGTAAAGTCTACGTCAAAGATATGTTTACACTTTTGCACCTTACCTGAGAATTAAGGTGAAAAAGCGTAAACATATCTTTGACGTCGACAGTGCTCGAGAAAACTTCTTTATTTACTAAAGAGAGTGAAGAGGAACATTGAGATTCAAAGATGGTCACTAAAGTCGTATGTGTAACCAATTTCGTATTAAATATTTAGTAAGTTTTGTTTTGAAAGTCCTTGAATAGTAAGTAAGTATTGTTAATGCTTGAGAAAGTTCTGTTTGGTCGCACAGTTAATTCGCCCATAGTTATCATTAACCATGTCGTTATCGTGCGTCTAATGTTATTAATTGTCTTGTAATAACACCAAACAATCCACTTTTTGCTATACATAGAAACTGTTTGGTGAAACCTTCGCTGTGGAACGTTTATCAACAATGTCAGGAAGCAATCGTTATTTAGTCGCTACGGCTACATCCTGATTCTGGGCTGTGAGAACTAAAAATTGGAGCTAAAGGGCAAATTGAAAATCGGCATCTTTTAAATACAATGCTTATAACTTAATTTATGCATAAAATTGTATAAGCAACTTTATCAAAAAATAGTATTCACGATGACTTTAAACTTTGAATATACGGCTAACCTCAATCCCCTTTCTAAAATGTACATAACATTACCTATGAATAGGTACCTATACGGTGTTAAAAAACTTCAAAATACATAAGTATATGCGGTCATAAAGTTCCTTTTCACACCACCCATTCGTATACGGGCCTTTTCTTCCCTCCTAGGAGGGAACAAAGTGGCACTTTTCTGTTCTAGGACATTACTTTTTTTTTCCAGCCAGTCCGCCATGGCAATAAAATGTCTTATTATATTAATCGATTACACTTTCATTATAATCGATTATGTGTATACATTTTTTTATATTTATTACTCTTTTTAAACGTTATAAAATTCTGTTTTACTCATATTTATCATAAATATACTTCAATTCAGTAGGTGCGTTACTATTATGAATGATTAAAAATAGTTAGCATCATTATATTATTTTTCCAAATCGATTTTTTTATTAATAACGAATAGACGTAGCAATCGATTCGATCTAAGTATACGTTGTCTGTGGTGTGGTCTGATATTTATTCTCTGTTTTATTATTAGTTATTACGATAGTTTCATGCATAAAATGATGAATCTTATTAATTAAAGAAACTGCACATTAAAAGTAATTAAATTGGACAAAACAAATTCCGTGTTCCTGCATCCTGTGTTTGCAAGTGATTCAAGTATATTCCCTGTACGGATTCAGGTGAAAAAATAAAATGTATTCGAGCGATAAGACATGAAAACATGACGCCGGAATTTATAGAATGAAAAGAAACGCAACATTGGTGCGTAATATGGCCAATTTGTTGCCATCAAATCTAGACAGAAGGATCTAAAAGCGCACAAAAGGAATACGAAAAGTCGTTATATTTGAGGTTAGCTAGAGACATAAAAATTGTTCTCGGAATCGGTATTTGTGGTTTAATTGCAAGGATTTGCTACCTTCCAAGTTCTACCCTGAAGCATGTACTTAGGTACTCCATGTCAAAAATAATGATAATTAAACAAAACTAACAACATTTCTGAAGGCCACCAAACGAAGAAGTCTCAAGTTTTGATTGCAAATAAAATAATATCAAAACATTCAAACACAGCACTTGATTTCAGTTTCTCTGCCTATGAATGTATGTAAGTAAATTGACTCATTTTATGCTTACAATGCCTTTAAACAGTTCTTGATTTTTTTAACTTAAGATAACTCTAACTGTTAGAGTCTAACACAATGACATCAAAAACTAATTCTAATTAAATTTCATAACCTAGCAATGATTTTGTTATGTTTATGTATGTTTGCAATAGTCTTGGGGACTCGCCAGTGTGTCCACAACACTCGGCTTAAGCAACTTGCACATTTTAAATGGTTCACTTTCGGAACGCTAATAAGGTTATTTTAACTAATAACTAGAGATGGGCCGACTAGGGTTTTTGCCGACTACACAATCGGCCGACTAATCGGTTTTCAAATTGCCGATTAATCGGCCGACTAGTCTGCAATGCCGATCGTAGGTTTTGGCTAAGCTCGGGTGCAATCGGAAACGCTCGTTTCGCTTTGTCCGCCGAGCCATTGGCTATCACGCGTTCATGTTTTGACACTTTTGACCAGTTTTGTTTACGAACCGGCGCTGGCGAGTTTGATGGCAAATCAAATAGAAAACAAACACTACTAATGAGATTTAAATTTCATAACTAGAAAAGGGTTAAACTTCTGCCAAATTTTTATTTTCCTGTAGGTATTAAAGTGCCGAATATTCGGCATTTATTGCCGACTAGTCGCCGACTAATCGCCGACTACAAATGATGCCGAATAGTCGGCTTTCCCGACTAGTCGGCGACTAGTCGGCCCATCTCTATAACTATAACTAGGTAGTTATAGTTATTAGTTATTAACATTGTGATCAGTCCCAACAGTGCAATCAATTAACATATTTTTTGTTTTGTTTTAGGTTGTTCTTATCTCATGAGCTCAGCGGTGTTTGTCGAGTAAATGGAGTATGGACTTACTATCTTCTTCCGATAATGCCAAACACCACCTTCACCTTTACCAGGATATTCTACTGATGAAAAATTAAGACTAACTTCAGTTTTGCTATGATATTTTTTAAATATAGAACTAAGACTGCCTTAACCCATGCCGACATTATCCTACTGATACAATACCAATAATGGCTCCTCCTATATCAGGAAGCATACTAAGCACAAATGTATAAAGTGAAAGTAAATATGATTCAACAATAACCTCTTTTATTTTCGTCTAAGGGGGTGTGAAAGGCAGTATGTGTCACATAGGAGCAAAATTATTTTCACCTTGGGCGTTAACACTTGAATCCCTCACTACGCTCAGGAGTCTATTTTAGAATCCCTCGCTGCGCTCGGGATTCTATTATAGACTCCATCGCTTCGTTTGGGATTCAATGTGCGCCCTCGCCGTAAATATTTCATTTTGCTCCCTTGTTACACAATCTACTATTTATCCTCCAAGACTAGAATTCTGAGAAGATCTGTGTCATGGCGATACTTTGAACATTGCCAAGGTTGGACTGGACTCCCTCAAACTTTTCCACTTGTTGGGGATTTGTGATAAAAAATCTCCAGATCTTATCATTTGGATTACTCCTCAGTGAAAATTAGGAATAAAAATGCACTGATAGTAGGGAAATTTATATGGCACCCAATTTGAGGTTTAGACTTAGACTTTTAGAAGGTCTAAGAACAACATCTTCGCAATACAATGGGTTGCCTCATTTGGCAGCCAAATATTCCGAATAAGGATTCGCAGCCGAGAGTAACGAATCGAACACAGGCAATTATGTCGACTGTTCCTGCCTCAAATGGGTCAAACGGTGATATCCTTTATCGGGAATTTATATCGCGATGGGGACGACAATTATTGCTTGTTCCGCGTTTTGCCACGGTAAATAACCAGTGTAAATGTCTACTCAGTTGTATGATATTCTCTCATTTAGCAAGCAAGTAACGCATATATTAGGAGGATTCAACGATCAATAGAAATGATAACTAAATATTTTTATATATAGGTTTTTGTGCTAACGGTAAAATAACTCTTGCTAAATGTCTTGTTATTGTTAGCTATATCGATGGTCGATAAATATGGTATGATATGGTGATTAATTGCAGTTTTAGGTGCATATCTCTGTAAGGTCAAGATGGATCGATTACTTGAGCAAAATAGGTACCTAAAATTAAACAGCTTGCAAGAGCTTCTGGTCTAGAGCGTCCTTACATTATTCAAAAGTGCAAGTCCTGTATCGCGAAAAAAATATTTATCCTGAATTTGAAATTCGCTGAAATAACACGGAAGTTTATTGTTATGTTCAGCGCTGTTACGTTTTGTAGCTTCTTAACCTGATCACCTAGTAATAGGTAATTAAATATAGGCCCAAAGCTAAATAGTCAATTAAAATAATTTTACAGTGAAACTCTACCACGTCAGTTTCTTTGCCGTACATAACATAACATAACATAACATAAATATTCTTTATTGCACACCTCAAATCGTTTTATTTATTTATTGTACGTTGGGGTAAAAGCCCTATTCTCTAAACTTTACCTCTTTATAAATCCACCTAATTTGTTATTATGTGCCTCAAGTTGAAAATAACACACCCTTGACACGGTTTCCCTTTAACCATTAATTAGACGAGGTATTTAGCCTGTGCGACAATAAAGGCATAACTGAACACTGAATCTAGTAAATATATGACCTTTTTATATGTTACGGTATCGAAAAGTTAACCACGAGGCTGCGACACCTATAATAGGCAACATAATGAATAATGCTTTCCGTTATTTGGACAGTATTATGAAAATGAATTCATTTTGAATTAAGCGGACCGTGAGTCACGCTAACTGATATTGAACTTAACTGATATATTAAGGTATTTCCCTAAATGTGGAAAAGGCTGTAAGACCCAGGAACTTATAGGTAGGTACGTCGTTCATGCCTTTAAGTATGATTCAGCCGTAATATCCATTCTGGAGAATAATAAAAAAATGTATTTTAACGCTGGCTGAGTTCACGAAAGTCGCGAACGAGCAGTTATAAATTTAGCTGGCTTAAAAACTCCTATTCGGAGCTTTCTACGAAATTGGCTACAATGTGTCCCCTGTGTCCCGTTCAAAGTCAAATTTAATAGAGGATTTTTCCTAGGACAAGACTCAAAAAACTGGCAGCAATAATGTTATAGAAACATAACGCACATAAAAATCGCATAGTATGAACTGAATAAACTCGTGGAATACTCTTATGTTAGTTAGTTATATCGTTTAGTATAGTTTAGTAACTTAGACTCAAATGATTTAACTATTTTGTTGTACGTTTTATTATAACCAGCACTTCTCCCATAAACTAAATAGGAATAGTAACACCATTCCGTGTTCTTTTACGATGGTACTTTGCGAAGTACATTTTTATAGAAGCGTCCTATAAATAGGCCATACCCCCGCGGAGCACGTAGCATCTAATCTAATCATGGCCGATCAGGACCGCACAATTCACACTTTATGTAATTAAAGGGAAGCCGGCCTGTAGATATACAGAGTTGTGTAGTAGTGGAAAATCGAAATTCAGATAAAAAAATATTATGGGACAACCTTACACAAATCAAATTAGTCCCACGGTAAGCTCAATAAGGCTTGTGATGTGGTTACTAGGCGCAGATATAATGTATAATAGATAGCTACGTAAATACATAGAAAACATCCATAACTCATGAACGAATATCTGTGATAAACACACAAATAAATGCCCTGACCAGGATTCGAACCCGGGACCTCCGGGTTCGAATACTTAGGCTCGCTAGACATAATAAGCATGTGTTCAGTATATTAACTTTAGTTTCTGATCTATTAATTTAAACGAAAACTTATGGTTTTAACACCAATCAACACAGTTATAATTTCAAATAGGCCGATGGATTTTATACCACCAAGCACTGATCTAAAGATCTGCAGTCGCAATTACGCAGCGGTACTAAAACATAAACTTTTTAATCTGACTCCCACCCCTTTTATATTCGTCATAAAATCCTACCCCATATTTATGAGGCCGAGCTTTCAGTTCAATGAGACAAATAAAACCACTGCGGCAAACAAGAGTAATTCCCTCAAATCTAACAAGTAAATTAACTGTAACTAGTGTTAATTTGATAGAACATTGACAAGTAAGTTATAAGGACTGTCAGTGTCACATAAAGACGCGTCCCTGGATATTATGGTGATAATGCTTAATAAAACCCTGGCTAAATAACTTTCACTTTCGAATTTCGTAGTTACAAATTGTCTTAGGTGCTAAAATTATATACCTATATAATATGTAAGTGAAAATAATTCGGATGCAATTAAGATTATACCTTGGGCTGTAACATCAGTCAGTATACATATATTTTTATATATATTAATTAAGTAAGTACCGTCAAGTCTGGCAGCTTTGCCAAGGGTTACTGACTTTGCCACCAGCAGAGTGCATAAGGTAATCCTTTCATACCACCGACAATGTATATTTTTTAGTGTTGTGCCTACTTTTAGTAGAAAATATGGTTATCAATTGGCAAAATTATTATGAATGAGACAACACCACGGCAACCATTTTCTTACCATTTCAGTTCCAAATTCGTCACTCACATAATCATAAAAGTTAGTGCTCAAGAACTTTAAAAAGTTTAGAGTATAAACAACGCATCCAGGTACGTAAATTTTAGATATTATGTTATTTAAATGGTAAGGAATGAATTGATTACCTTATAAATGCCGTAGTGTTTGAATTGAGTCCGATAATTGTTTTGGCAAAGTCACCAGACCACGCCGACTAATATGGGGGGGCAGCTTTGCCATGTTTTGTAGCGGCCTAGGGTTGGTACACAAGCAAAAAATTTAAATTACATATTTCATAAGAAAGATACTTTTTAGGGTTCCGTAGCCAAATGGCAAAAAACGGAACCCTTATAGATTCGTCATGTCCGTCTGTCTGTCTGTCCGTCCGTATGTCACAGCTATTTTACTCGGAAACTATAACACGTATCATTATCAAATTTTTACTTAAAGTGTATTGTGTGTGCAGCTTCTTAGTTTTGTAGAGAAATCGCAAAAAAAAAATTTTTAGGGGGGCACTCCATATGTGTAAGTAATTGTCAAAAAATTTTTTTTGCCAAATATCAACATGATGCACATCAATCGATAGGTCCCTAAAAATAACAATGTTCAAATAACCGAGGTTTCTTTGAACATTTTTTGATTAAGTGGATATTTTCAGAAATAATCGCTCAGAAAGTCATAAAAATTGTGTCCCCCCCCCCTGTAACTTTTGAACCGTAAATCCAAATATTATGAAAAAAACCAAGAAGATACACCTTTTAATATTCTTTCAACCAAAAATATTTTGAGCATTACCGGTATAGGCGTTTTTGAGTTATCTCCAAAATACTACGAACTTAGGCAGATATGTATAATGACCTATTTATCACTTGGTCCATAACATATACAGAGTGTATGTTTTGTTTAAGTAAAAAAGAAAACTCAAAGTTAACTGTGACATACTTATTTTATTGGTAATAATTACTACATATACCTAAGTGTTTTGTTTCGATAATACTTTTGTTAAGAGGCGACGAGGCAGTTCGTGACGAAGCCCTTTTATAAATGTCTATCGTCAAGTTTAAATAGGTACCTAGGTAATCACAATTATTTACGAGTGGACCTGTGATAGGCCTCTTAAAGAGTTTTCTATGTTTCGTTTTTGATAATATTTTAATTAAGGTGTCTTTTATGTTTTTCCTGAGTACTTATGTAACCTGATTACTCGTATGTAACAAAATAAATAAGTACTTAAATAATTAATATTTTTTCATTTGTGTCAACCCTGACCACTTCACCTGACATTCACTGACTTTCTATGAAATTTTCTTAAATGGGTGATCGACTTTGCCACTTTTGCTGTATTTCTTTATGGAATAATATATCATTAAGGATCAAATTCCAAAATATTGTATCCTAAATACTGAATATTCTTTACTAATATTGTAAATACAACTAAATTACTATACAACGTAAAAATGCAGTTGGCAAAGTTGCCACACGGTATAGGTAACTTTGCCAGTTTTCTTTTTACTCGTAAAACCTTATTATCCGTCATTTAATTTATAAACCATCTTATGTATGCACTCGTTGATAAATATATTATGTGTCGCGTCATTCATACTTCAGTGGTTTCATATGAATTCTGGTTAAAAATGTACTATGACTTTTCAACACCTGTGAAAAGTGGCAAAGTTGCCAGACTTGACGGTACATATCATATACCTATCGCCACCAGGCGCGTGTAGAGAGTAAACATACACGTGATTTAAATCGTTAAGTTATATATTTCTTCCAATACAATTTCAGTATAATGGCTTCGAATATATTAACCTAACCTACAGGTCTATTCACGAGAGTTGGCGCGAGATTTGACAGAATTTCTATGAAAATGGCTGTCACTCAGTAGAAATCTCGCGCCAACTTTCGTGAATATACCTGTAGAATTAATTCATATTGGCACTATTTATTTTCTCTAGGTCGTCGAAATACGTGTAGAGAGAGACTGTAGTGTTATAATACTATTATCATTATCCTCAGCCTATAGTCTCTACAAGTACGCTAATCGTCCGTTTCTGAGCAATTTTTTCCCAGAAAACCATAAATGATGGCGCCCGGCGTTTTATCCGTCTACCACTGCAGATGCCAGTCTATATTATTCACAAGTCTTTGAGAAGCTAATGGACGGCGGTCGATCATGCGTGCTTGAAGTACTGTAATCTTAATTACACTTTACAATGCTATGTGGTTTTATTGCGATGGTAATACAGTTAATTTATACATCACCGAGGTAATTTAGGTACAGTGCAGTGCTTTACCATAAACGGTTGTAGGTGTTAAACGAGTGTATTGGCGTCAAAAATACGTGTATATTTGCTGTCTTATGGTTATGGCAATGCGTTGAGCGTACGAAAATAACGATGCAGTATTCAATGAAACATTTTGTACGTATAAAAGCGTTTTGTAATACATTTTGAATTGTTTTAACACATTGTGTACATTGTAGGCAAGATAACATGAGTGACGAAAGCGGTTAGATTGAGAGATTAACTTATTTTCTGGGGCTCACACAATCTAGGACCAACCGTTGTATTCAGGCGAATATTATACAATGCATACCTACACCAATAAGTGTGGCGTGACTGGTGCTATTAACAAACAGGATGTTTTTTCAATAATTAGTCATATTATGAAATGAGAAGTGATTAGTTAGGTCATACTGAACAACTTTTTTTATGGGACCAACCCTTTCTATGAGTTACCAAGTGATGTTCAGCATGGGCTACCAAATCACCTCGCACGATATGACTAGTTATTGAAAAAAAAATCCTGTCTAAGTAGTTACTTAAAGAAGATTTAAAACCTAAGGTTATAAAATTTGTGAGTTAATAATATCAGGTTGCTGTTAATTTTCTCTCCTCCACATATGATTCGCGGCAGTGGCGTAACTATACCAACTGAGGCCTGTGGCAAATTCATCAAATGGGGGCCACCGGGGCCCTGTGCTCACAGCCTTTCAATCAGATTGAAACCGGTTTCGGGCCGGAGGCCCGTGGCATTTTGCCCTCTTTGCCACCCTATAGTTACGCCACAGATTCGCGGCCACTGCTGGAACTGCCTCACCCACTATCAGCCCTACCAGTTAGAACAAAAATTTGACAGTTCCGAACTGACAGGCCGATATCGTCCGGCGGACTGATAGTGGGTAGGCCCTACTAGACGGGAACGTATTTATATAAACATACGAAAGGCGTTTAAAGTTACTTAACATCTGGGTAGTTTCCCGCAAGGTGTTAATAAAGCGTGGGTCGAAAGATCCGATAGAGTCAAGGTTCCGGAACGCCCGGCCTTGGCCTGCTCCGGATCTTAAACGGAAAACCGTTTTCCCGCGAATCGTATTTAAGCGGAGACTGTGAAGTTATAAGAACTGGTAGGCAAAGTTTAGTTTGATTACTCATTTTGCTAAGTAGGTACTCAAATGTTTAAGTTGTTAATCGCATAAATAAATCTCTACACAGTAATGGATTCCAGGATAAAAAGGAGCTCTCTCAAATACTTATACAGGATATTTTTTCAATAACTAGCCATATTTATTAACAGCTTTTTTCAATGGGACTAACCCCAAAATCCCAAAAAAAAACATTTGACCTCCCCATAGAAAACGACACCGTCTGATCGGCCGAAATGTATGAAACAGCCAAAATTTTTTTCGAAATTTCGGAGTTGGCCCCACAGTAAAAGTTGTTTAGTATGGCCTACCAAATCTCCTCGCACAATATGGCTAGTTATTGAAAAAAAACACCCTGTATAGTTATGGCTTTAAGTGCAAGTAGTAGAAACATACAAAATACACGCAAGGACAATGTCACGGGCCACGTTGTTTAGCAGTTTCTTCTTAAAGTGGCCCATTTTCATTGTCTTCGAAAAACTGCTTGCTAAAAACTGACACCTTCAAGATCAAAATGAGGGACGTAACTTCGCATAGGTTGACAGTCTTTTATTCGCTGGTCTCTGATTCGAGGAAAGAGTTCTCCATTGTTGAAATTCCTAGCAAGCATCTCGCGTTTAATTACTTGTGATATGACTCAGTATAGATTGCGATAAATGTTATCTAGTAACAACACTAACATCACATGCTACTTCACGCTTGTGGGTTTGTTAGCAAATACTCATGTCAAGTCCTAAGACGTTATTGTAATGTTTTGAGTTTGTGTCACTTTTTCCTCATACGTATAACGAAATAGGCAGTTTTAATTTATCCTTGGAAATATAATCTACGATATTTGTATCAAGCGCTGAAGAGCTAAATTTCCTTAGTCTCATAGTTTTTCGCGCGGGCGGTGCTACTTGGTATAATACTTTACACTTTTTCAGTTCTTAGTCGGTGCAGATTCAACGAAGAACGATCTTATACTAATAATAAAAAAAATCGTTTATTTCGGACCAAAATCCATAATAATCGGTTAGTCAACAAGGAAACAATAACACAACACAGCTCAGCTATATAATAACAGCTGATTTCGTGTTAATAATTAAGACTACCAAAAATCGCTACATCATAATTCGAATCGATCTAAGTAACAGTGGCGGTGAGTCAAAAGTTTTCTTAGGGAAGCCGGAGCTTAATTTGGTTTAATTTTTTTTCATGAGCTGTAGGAAAACTGCTCGGGTTCCCGAAAATTAGGCAACCCGACGGCGTGTTCTATGGACGCGCCGCCACTGCTAAGTAATCTAAAGACATAAGTATCCAAACGATGAAAGAAGTGTGTGTGGTTTTGGTATCAGAGGAGACCAATGCCAATATTATTAAAATTTCGAGAGACATTCAAAAACGTGACCATAGAATAGGTGTTTAAAACGTTTATTGCCCTTATGTAAGTCCGTTTAATCCTGTAGTTAACGTTATCTACAACACGTTATACGCTCTCACATCACACTCCAAGCATGTCGGCATGTCAGCATTCAAGACTCAAGTGTCTCGAGCGGTGTGCTAACGTGCCTTGGTTGAAGACTCTCCAGCGAAGCAGCTCAGAGAAGTGGCCAACATGACCTCACCTTACTTACTTTTAATTTACGAAGTGCACTGCGTTTTCAACCGACTTCAAGATTTCGAAGGAGGAGGTTCTCAATTCGTCGGGATCTTTATTTGATTTGCTATTTTTTTTACGTATGATCATCGATTATTCGAAGACGGATGGACCGATTTGGATAATTCTTTTTTTGTTTGGAAGAGTCTTCTTCACAGTTGGTCCCATTGTCACCAGGTCCAGATCTGATGATGGGATCCTGGAGAAATCGAGGGAACTCTTCAACTATTATAGGCACACCTATTGTGATTTCAGTATTTTTACAGCAACTCGGCCACTTCACTTCCTCTTGGAATAGCGGATCTTAAGTGAAGTACTTTTTTTTGTTTAAAATTTTAATTTACAAAGTGCACTATGTTTTGTACAACATTTTCTGGGATTAAGTTTTAACAAAATTATAAATTAAAGATTAAGCATTATGAAAAAATATTATTGATTCGGTTATTAAAGATTCATGCTATAAAATAATCGTTGTGTATCACGCAACTAATTATGGTAATACCTACTCATAATAACACAACAATAATTATTGATAAATGCCCAGACAAAGTCATGCTCCACATGAATGACACATTTATTTATAATGACCACTATTATGACATTTATGACAAGGAAGTCTCACATGGAAATAAAAAAAGTTACTAAATGCTTACAAGTAAAAGGAAACAACATGTAAATAACAAGTTTTAAACCGTTATTTAAATGCTGTGTCTGTAGTTATTTATAGTGTATGGCAAATCAATGCTTAAATTTAAGGGTTTCGTACCATTATCAATACCATCAGAAGACCGACTCACACCTGACCAAGTATTATATTATTTATTTGTATAATCATTTAATTTAAAATTATACCAAGTTTATTAATTACATCCTCGGGGTACAGGCTGAGAACGAATGAAGAAAATATTTATACTATCAATGTTATCATTATTGATCGAGGTCCTGCATCTCTGCCTATACTTAATTTGTATTGAGAAGTGCCTGTGTACTTAAATATATTCTCGCTTTAATTACAAAATTTCAGGATAGCTGTCCAGGTTCACTTATTATTAAATTAAAGCCAAGCTTAGGTTAAATTAGAGCCAAGCTCGCGTCGCAAGTAAACGCGTCGAGAAAACAAGAAGTTAAGGTACTTTTGGCTGCCAACCAACAGAATTGCCCTAAGCGAGGGGAACTTTTAAGCAGCTCGTTTAAACAATGTCTGCTACAATGTTATCTTTGTATTCTTTGGCGTCTCGATGTTCCTGTAAAGAGTGAGAGATGTCAGCTGTTTGTGCCGGACGTTCTGACGTTTCGTTTCCACGATTCGTCGTCAAATCATGTTTGAGTTTTTTGGTAATTTGCAGAAAAAATGTACCTTTACTTTTTTATTTGATATATATTTTGAGTCTCTCGCATGCAGAATCATGAGCTCTATCGAGTCTGATAGAATAAAAAAAATGTCCCAACTGTCCCAAAATTTAAATACAAAAAAATTCGTTACGTTCATAAAAAAAGTGTAACGAAACTGAGAAATTATCAGTTTCGTTACATTTTTTTTATGAACGTAACAATAAGGTGACCCGTTTTCAATGTCTTCGAGCGTAGTTTCAAGATTCAAATTTCAATGTTGTATGTAGAAGACCTGGTTTGTTAGCATTTCAGTTTGAGTACAAAATATCCATCATCGCTAACTGAAGCTAGAGTGGCGTAAAATATAAAAGGGTTACACCGCACACGTTTTTTGATCATGTTGCTCGTAATAAATTCGATTTGTGACATCAATTTTCCACTCCATCAGCTTAGTAACTGGGTTTGCTAAAATTTATTGGATATGGAATACTACTCTTCCTTATAGCCATCGCCCATTCTTGCACCAGCAATAAGCTTGTATAAAATGCCATAGCGTGACATAAGTTCGTATAAAATAACAGTTGTCGTATTTTTTATCGGTCTTATGATGATTGTCAACTTATCCACGCGATGTTATGTCTTTATGTCATACGTGATAATTGCAAATACATCATTGGCTATCGTGAAACTTTCATGAGAAGAAAGCCACAGTAGAAATTACCAGTTAACGGCATGTCAACAGCCACAAATGTTGTTTTAATTATTACAAATATTACTTATCGCGTGTGATGCTCGCTTTGGATTTATCTTATATCCAATGCAAGGAATCCGAATTTTGGATCAGCATTTTACAATTTAAGCTAAGTTTTGTTGTTTGTTTTTGCCATTTTGACGTGTACCCTTTTTCACTAGGGCCACGGATATAATGTTGATATAATCACTCATTAGGTAGCTGAGGTAGCTCTAGGTACGCGCTCGACCTTATTGCCGTCAGAATGGGTGGTTAAAACTAGTGGGGACCCACCACAGGCAGTCCGGAACAGTAGATGCAATGCAGTGGGTTACAGAGAGCAGAAAGCATGCATTGCCGGTGCAACGTCCTGCATGCACCATTAACTCTGTTCAACGCTGCTCACATCTGCGGTGGTGCTAATGGTAACTTCGGAACTTAAGTCTGTAGGTTAAGATGTATTATTGCTTGAATGTTTCAGGACGGATGCATTACGGATCATTGTGATGTGATTCTGCTGTTAATTTATGATTTCAGTAGGATTTTAGCTAAGCTAGAAAACATGGGTTGGCGGATGCAGTAACTACTAAGATAGGTAATTAGGTTGACTGGTAGAGAATGCCTTACAGCATTAACTCGGCATTTTGTAACTGTATATTTTATATTGTGCAATAAAGTATAAATAAATAATCTTGTCAAAGTTAACAAGATATGGTGGCTATCATTTTCTGAAACAACAATACATATATAAATATTTCCCATTTAAATTACATTTAACTGAGTATTTTTATTTTATTTATATTAATAGCGTTGACTTGGTTTTAGCGTCAAGGCACACATTGCGGTTAAACGATAAGCTCCATTATTGACATTGACACATATTAAACTACTAGTATTGAAAGATCTCATTCTCGCGGTGCGCCAGACCAGCACCTGCCGCACCCGGATCTTAAGTATGCTTTACTCCGTTTAAACTCCTTTGATCAATGTCCAAAATACAAACCAATCGTAATGAACGTATCCATTCCACCAAAACCATTAAAATATAGATTGCAAACTTTATACTACCAAAGATATGTTTACTACGGCTATAACCGAGTCATTATATTGTATTTAGAGCATTAACTCCAAACTGCCGTGGCTGTATACAGGGTGTCCCAGAAATCGACGTCAAGCCATGAATGGATGATAGACCAAGTTATAACAGTTATCAGAAAAATACAAAAAAAAATCTATCACATGTTCTTCAAAAATTATGGTCACTTTAAAAATTTACTAGAATATTCACGCCCTGCTAGCCTAATATGGTCGGGTTTTTATCGCCTGTCACCATAGCTATCACGTTCTAACAACTATGTAAGTGTGAAAGAGACGCATAGCGCGATAAGTGATAAAATGGCAACCATGGATGGCCTTCTGGTCTCTTAACTTCTAGTAAATTTTTAAAGTGACCATAATTTTTGAAGAACATGTGATAGATTTTTTTTTTGTATTTTTCTGATAACTGTTATAACTTGGTCTATCATCTATTCACAGCTTGACGTCGATTTCTGGGACACTCTGTATAACCCGTATAATCGCAGTTATCACCAAAGCACACCGGTGACCTAGGTCAGTTGCAAAACAGATAGCTGACTCACTCGGGCAAGAGAAAACAAGTTAGTCCTTTGCGTAAAATAATCTGATTACCCTAGGAGAAAAGCCTAGCATTCGCCTCTCGCAATGTTGTCATTGTCATTATGCTGAACCAAAGTCTATCACGCGATTTCAGCATGCGGCGACGGTGTGTGAGCGAGATAATAATAAGCTATAGCGCTGTCCTTGTCCTCGGCATGTGGCGCTGTCGCCCAAATCCTTGTAAAATATCGTATACTTTCCTAATTAGCAATCGCTAATAATAAATTTTCTCCATTTTTTTAGCTTGTCTCATCTTGAAGATGCCAGCTTTACTCGGCAATAATAATACCAAAATTGTGTTTTATATGCTTGGCAAAACAATATTTTTATGTATCTTTAAGCAGATTCGAATCAGTAAATTGGTCACGGTTGTTAAAAAATAACACTAAATACAGATAAATCAGTATATGTGACAACACTTGGCGCCTCCGTCAGTTGGGAGATACGCTAATCGCAGGATTTAGGCTTTGCATTCACGGCCTGGCATTTAATTCCGACAATGCCGCATTAATATTCTCTTGCAGTGTAGTGCCGAGTGCCAATTCGTATGAATGGTTAACAGTTTGCGCTGGCACAAGTCGGTGAGGCGGAAATGTCTGCTCCGCTTCTAGCGAGAACTTAGTGGCCTTAATAAGATGTACTAAGTAATAGGTAAACTATAAACTCCCTATATACTAGTATTGTGTGCTTTGTAGTTGATGACTGATGAGTATGGCTTTTTGGCTGATGTTTTTTTTTAAATCTAAGATAACTTTACTTCTTTTTAGACAATTTTACACAGCTTCCGTCTATATATTTGTTATTGTTATAAATCTTGTAACTCTTGCAAGTTAAATTTCAAACACTTCACGGTCTCTGATCGAACTGAAATTTGTTATTCTTCCGTTATTTACATGACAAACTGCAATAATAAAGTAAAGATGGAGCTGTTCTGATAATGCGCTTGTAAGGTGAGCTAAGGAACTCCTCAACTCAAGGAGGAGCAGAGCAATGACACGGAGTTAGGGCTAATGATTATGAAGCAATTGATAAATGTGCAAAGAACAGACCAGAACTAAATAAGTGACCCAAAAAAATTGTGCTGCTCGTAACTATTTCTTTTCCGATCACCTGAAGTAATTATGTACCACCCGCTACTTTATCAGAAAATCCATTTTCCTAGCTAGGGGGACGACAAATTTTACGTCGTGTACACCACGGGCGGTAACAAACCCTCAGATATCTATCGGTCAGACGAAGTAAGACCGCGATTTTGTCACTTATCGTTGCGGATAAAGCATTCGTCACTTTCTCACTTAGGTACCTACCTATTTTGAAAAGTGACAGCAGATTTATCCGTGGGCGAGTGATAGAAGCGCCACTGTCAAATCAATGCTGACCATACCATATTCATAAATTGGGTTACTGATGTATTACCAAAAATTATTTGCCAGATTATCACTTCCCAAATAATGTTTCCGTTATAATGTTTTTGTAGTGTTAAATATTTAGTTGGGAAATGATTATTTGATATTTATGTTTTTGGCAAACATTATTTGGGAAGTGAAAATCTGGCAAATATTTTTTGGTAATACCTACATCAGTAACCCATCTAAATGGGTGGGCTAAATAGCAGAAGTAGCGGCTGTCACTTTTGTGGTAAGATATGAAGACAGATGCCCATCTGTCTTGTTTAATTGAGTCGTCGCGTGAGTCACGCCCGTGATGCCCGTATACACGTACCTAATAGTGTTAATTGAGATATTCTACACGTAATTAAATATAGGAATTCCGAATTTGTCTTAAATTCAGATAATAATGTCTGAAAAATACTGGTAGCGCCTTACAAACCTAATAAACAATCAAGAGTCAAATTAGCAATGGACTGGCCGAATCATTCCTTTCTTTACGTAATAATTCCGAAAATCAGACTTCAGTATCAGCAGATAATCTTTACTCGTATAGTTAAACCACATGTTGTACCTATCTGAGAAATGTCGCAATAGCATTAAAACGTTTCACAATACTAGAGAATGGCACGACTTGCCCTGTTTAACTATTAACATATACCAGCCCATCCCGATCCCGCACAACCCAATAGATTAATAGTCTGAAGTTGTATTGAAAATAACGGCGTATACGATCTTTTTAAACTACCGTGCAGTTGTCGGTCGCAGTGCGCATTTCGCAATATGATCGTCCCAACAGACCATGTTACGCAGCTGCTAACAAAGATAGTAAGTACACATAAACCCGATACTATGTTGCAGGCGTTGCAGCCTTTTTGCTCTGGACCGCATAGCAACTAAGAGTGTTATTACTAATGCTTGTCGGGATAGAACGAGGACGAACCAGTATATGAGACCGGTGTCACATACCTTCTTAAGGCCAAAAGCAGACAGCTACTTTTGAAAATACGATCGAAATTTGGTTCTGAATAATTGAGATCCTGTGGTGTGGTAAGGTCTATAAAGAATTTTGGATTTGTATGTTATAACGTCTCTTCAAAGTCTGCCAATTATATCTGACAGAATTGCGTGTAGGCCTTCAGATAAGAATTTCAGATGTGTATGCTATATAGCCTTTCGCTGCACCGGAGCATGGACCGAGAATACTCGGTGAGCTATAATACCTTATTTACTGGCTGGCGATCTGAAGCTAGATTTTCGCCCGCTATCCCGATTCCTCGTTGTCGTTTTGCGTGCCAGCTACGTGCTCAGCCGTGTGCCAAATTAAACGGAAAAAGGCACAGGAGAATGCACTTAAAAGAGGATTATAAAGTGCCATGGAGCTTAAAGGAAATACGGTAGCAATAAAAAAGAATCTGCATAAGTGCATACATTAACCGTTCCTTTTTTTTATATATTTTCGCTCAGATCTCTTGATTTTTCTTCCCGATTCAAATATCGCATAAATTCAGTCTTTCTTGCTACAATTTCTATCTATGGACATAGCGATTTTTATTAGCTTCATTAAAATACTAGAGTCGTCATAAAAATTTCGTAAAATTATAATGTACATTTTCGGTTAAATTACTTTTCCAATGGATTACAAATTACAAATGATTTACTCCCTCCCATGGATCCTCATTCTATGTACATATGTTTATCTTCATAAACATAGAATAAGGGTTCAATCAAAACATGTTATATGCACTTATAGCCACATAGCCAGATGTTAAAACACGATAACTAAGCTAAAGTATCGACAGGAGCCTTCCACCTGCCTTTTGGACTTTGTTATAAGACTTAAAAGTGAACCTAAAAAGAGCATAAACGTATGTTATTTCAAGCGAATTGTTTCGAACTGGTTGAGAAGCAGCTGCATGACTTGGCAGGTGCCACAATCATCAGAGTACCTTGCTAAGCCAAAAAGTATGCTAGTTAGTGTAGAATACATTAACATATGACGTTTTAGCATAGGACGGTGGAATAGCTCTCAAGAAAGGCTTGCAAGGTCGCCGTCATAAAAGGTCCTCCGGCGTGCAACTGTCATTATTCATCGCGAATGCTACGTCGGAATTTGTAGCTGCAGTTGGTATTAATCACATCTGTCATGAAATGGCAGGTAATTTCGCTTGTTGCTTTGTTGTATTTTAAAGTACGTAAATGTTAGTAAAGTTATTTTATTGAGGAAATATTTGTGACTTTCCCGTTCCAAGGACGTAGGCGCTTTTTGTGTCTCCACATTTTGTTATTTATAGCACACATAACTCTAGCTTGCTTTTCTAGTGAGAGTTTAAACGAAATTTACTAAGCAAATTTTACGATTTTGCCCAGACATGATGACAAGTTAAAAATTAAAATAGGACAACAAGGGCGATTTGTCGGATCCAGATTACCTACCAGCATCCTAACGTTTTCTTCCTTAACGCGGCTTTACAATTTTTTAAAGAGAGTTATTTTTGCTATATCCTAATACATGCAGCATAAGAATCTAATTATGTATCTGTCACTGTCAGAAGCAAAGCTTCCTCAAAAGCTTTTGTCATCTTAATACAAAACCCCTAAATAATTAGTGTTTTAATAAGAACACGGATTCTCTTGGAAACTGGCACGAACCATGATTGCGCATAAATTTATCATAAGCCGTGATAAAAAAGCTCGGCCGGGCCCTGATTAAAATGAATGATTTCATCCGACTTAATGATGTTACTTCTTTCTTTTATGTCGTGGCCTGTCCCTTGTGCATACGAAATACCGACTGTGTAATGACTAAATATACGTATAAATACATAAAACAGTCGTTTCGTACATATAAATAAACTGTTGGTGATAGAACCTTGTGCCTTAGAATCTAAATATTGTAAATAGTTGTTTTCAAAGGAATTTCTTCCCGCCAACTCTCCTTTGAAACAAGCTTCCAGCGGTTTTTCGAGCTAGTCAATTATTGGTTACTTCAAGAAAGGAGTGTTTTGGGTTTTTAAGTTAGTTCAGTAAACGACTACAACCCAAGCTTCACCATCGGCGCGTAAATTTATATTCGTTTGCCATCAATATGGTACAAAAAAATCCGTGTGACTATGTATAATGGGTAAATCGGAGCTAATACGTATTAAAGAAATGTCATCGGGTTTCACGACGTTGTTAGGTTTATGTAATAATGGTCTGACGCTGCGAACGGGTCATTGCTCGCGATTGTTTGACGTGTAGATACCTACGTATTATTATAAATATGTATAGGGGATGTGTATCAAACGTTGCGTCGATCAGCACGCGAATATACTAAAAAACTACGCATCTATGAAATCCTATGGACGAATTCTACTTTAACAAAGGTGAGACGAGAATTACAACGGTTCCAAACGTCGTCAATGTCGTCATGATACCGGCTTTGGCTTTGTCAAAGATTTTCAAAATGGTTTCGTTCAACGCGTCAGATTCTTTTCGGTGGGTCCTAGAAAATATCTCCTTTCCCACTTTAACAGCATCAACTAATATCCTAGGTATTTTTTCTAATTTTAAGCTATCAGCTCACTAATAAGTTACAATTCAATTTGTTCCAGTACACGTTGAAAATTCTGTCGATAGCCAACGAGGATAATATCAGGAAGGAAACGATGTACTTACGCAATCGACATCAATAAACTGTCATTTAGACATGATGATTCAATCGAGCTATGGAATAGCTCCACCCTCTATTTCATAGCCCGGTGGAATCATCTGGTATGCCAATGCCAAAATGAGATTAAAAAGTTTTACGTGCACAAACTTATGAGCTAAAGTTATAGATAATATGAAACACCACATGTGACTCTGACTGACCAGACTTTTTATTTGCCAATATCATATCTAATACTTATTTATTTTATGGCTCGAATAAAAAGATATTCTTAATGTTAAATAGCGGACAAATACCTTCTTTACCTTAATTAACCTACTCATGACACTTAAGCAATTGAGTGAATTAGATTAGCAATAGCAACTATGTCTATAAATAGGAAGAGCCCAGTTGATACGCGAAGTCCGATAGCAAATTAATTGTTCCAATAATTCTCATATCAATTCAATAACTAAATTGATGGATCCGTTGCCCCCAAAGGAAGTATATATATACGTAGCTCGAACAGTTCTCACGCGATCTATTCGAGTTGTGATTTTATTGGATGATTGTCACATGCAGCGTGAATTGCAGGGTTACTATGGTTTGCAGTCCGCTTTCCGTCATCCGACGGAGGGGCTACTTTGAAAAATTATAGGTTTTTTCAAACGCTCTAGTGACTAAACGGGAAAAAGGAATGAATTTATTTTCGAATATATATTACTAGACTACCTACTCTTGTTTTTGGCACAACCCGAAACACGATTGCTGAAAGTTGCCTCGATAGAAAAAAAATCCGAAGTTGGTTCATTTTCCCCCTTATTTTTCTTAGCTTACATAAACTATAAGTGATTAAGCAATATAACTAAGTAAAAAATGTGGTATTCTGGTTTACCTAAAAAGTCACAGAAGCAAAATTAGACAAAACTTTATAGATTCGCTTATTTATCGTAGTTTGGTAAAAAAGTCTGATCCTTAAGAGCGCTGCATCTCTTTCTTGCGTGCACGGGAGCCATAAACGTGTCTCTAACGGATGGGCGTGGCTTGTCCGAATCGAGAAACGGCCTTAAATTACTAGAAACAGACGTTAGTGATTAGCGAGTTGATGGCTAGACACATGAAAGGGATTCGTATGCTTGGACGAACAAAGAGAGAAATGGTTATGAAATGAATGACTAAAAGGCAGCTTTGTCTAGGTTTCAATGTTTAAAATTCTAAATAGATAACGTTGAGATGGGTAAAGTTCTCAGATATGCAAATTGTGGGCGTGACTTAGTCCAGTCCAGACTTAGGGAGACTTTACTCTAGGATGAGTAGACTGTCGCTTTTGACTGTCGATATACAGTGTGATCAATCCAAAACGGTCAGTATGGAGAAGTCAGAAACTATGAGAGATAGCCATATCTGTTCTTAGGAAACTTGGTTTCGATTTTAAATTTAATAATAATGACCTTCAATCTTTTTTTAATCTCTCATACATAACCGGGAACCGAACCTGCCCGAAGTTATTATTAATTATTCTAAGACAGCTGGACCGATTACCTATTTGGAAAATTTATTTTTTTATTTGAATGCCACCGTTGGTCCTGGCCGTTTCATAGATCGATGGCATAGATCATACAGTTTTATAACTTGCTAGGAACCTCTACGCTTTTACAAGAAACCCTTGTAATCATCTTCATAAAGAATGTAATAATGACCTAGGTACGAGGATCTAATAAGAGGACGTTGGAGACCTGACGCGAAGATTGCCGTAATTGGATAAATACCTTTCAATTGCAACCTTTCTTACTGAATATTGCGACTACGAGTACAATTTTACTTAATTTGTGCTTTTGAGCTCAAGATTTTTTTTCAAATTTCTAAGGTTTACTACATTCTAGAAATAGAAAAAGCGCGCCAAGTAATAGAAGCACGCCTTCATATTTTTATACTTTTTTATGCAATTTAGACGGATTTAAGACATCATCAGTCATCATTATTATCATTATCATAAAAATGAGATTTAAATGTGTTAGTGTTTTTTTTTAATTGGCGGTGTTTGTGGTCCTTCTCTCTTTATGGTTCTTATTTATTTATTTTAACTTTATTACAAAATTAAATAAGAAATACATATGGCGAACTTAATGATTATTATTTTCTTCCGATTAACGATTGAGCCAAAAAGAGAAGTTTGTGTCCTTACACAGGTTTTAACTAAGTAGATGGCGCTGTTGTATTTTTCTCGGGAGTTTTTATAATATTCATGATAAAGTACCTAGGTAAACAAGTGTCGTAGGTACCACATTTCTCATCAACCCATCTTGTTGTTAGTTAGTACAATGATTAATGTGAAAATTACGGAAATGAGGTCACCGGAGATTATCGTAATCAACAGAGCATGTAGTCTAGTTCCATTTTTCAAAAAATCCATGTCGAGAAGCAAACGATATTACTTTTGGGCAACCGGGCTTTTTACCTGATTTAGACCCTGCTGTATCCGAATCGCCGGTTGCCTTCAAAGAAAATTTGTCCGGAAGTGAGATATTCAAGATGGCGGCCAAATAAATTACCCATTTTTTACTTTTTCTTAAATAACTCGTAAACCGTGACCCCTACCAAAAAATGTTCTTTTACTTAAATAATTCACATAAAATTCTCTATAAAAAAGGTTCTATACAGTTTTTTGCTGGGATCAAAGTTTAATGAGATATCGAGGGTATAAGATAGACCTTAAAAATATAGACTAATTACCCTTTTCCCGCGACTTCGTCTGCGTGGGATTAACATTCGCTATAATACATTTATGAAACACCTTAGTGAAATCTTATAGCAAATATAAATTTAACGTACATACTTTTTTACGTCTACAGTGAGCAACAATTCCATACAAAGTTTCACCCCCCTTTTCACCATTTCAAAAGATGATTTCTGAGATAAAAACTATTTCATGTCCTTTTCCATAACTCAAACTATCATCATGCCAAATTTAATCTAAATCGGTTCAGCGGTTTAAGCGTGAAGAGGTAACAGACACACTAACTGTTTAAAGATAAATTATATTTTAAATACTCTGGTTGAGGCTGCTAGGGGTTGTGTGGTATCATTTCCGTATAAAACAGACATGCACAATTCATTTTTGATAGAAAAAAAATATAAATCTATATTTAAAAAAAGTTCTGCGAAGAGGGAAAACTCTCAAATCACATCAGAGGGGATTTTGACGTGAACGTCCAAAAATTTTACGGACCTCCAACAGTAAAAAATATTCATCGTGGGGCACTCTATCCATGGTCAAAAATTTAAAACTTTTTCTCAATGCGCACAATTTTTTCATACTAATATTATAAATGCGAAAGTGTGTCTGTTACCTCTTCACGCTTAAACCGCTGAACCGATTTAGATGAAATTTGGTATGATGATAGTTTGAGTTATGGAAAAGGACATAAAATAGTTTTTATCCCTGAAATCATCTTTTGAAGGGGTGAAAAGGGGGGTGAAACTTTGTATGCAATTGTTGCTCACTGTAGACGTAAAAAAGTATATACGTTAAATTTATATTTGCTATAAGATTTCACTAAGGTGTTTCATAAATTTATTATGGCGAATGTTAATCCCACGCAGACAAAGTCGCGGGAAAAAGCTAATTAGTCTATATGTTTAATGGCTGTCTTATACCCTCGATATCTCATTAAACTTTGATCCCAGCAAAAAACTGTATAGAACCTTTTTAATAGAAAATTTTATGTGGATTACTAAAGTAGAAGAACATTTTTTGGTAGGCGTCACGGTTTACGATTTATTCAAGAAACAGTAAAAAATGGGTATTTTTATTGGCCGCCATCTTGAATATCTCACTTCCGGTCAAATTTTCCTTGAAGGCAACCGGCAATTCGGATACAGCTAAGTCTAAACCAGGTAAAAAGCCCGGTTGCCCAAAAGTAATATCGTTTGCCTGTCGCATCGAAAAGGAGAGCGATTTTGAAATTTTGTGCCCTGTCTAATGTGCATAAGTCAAGTGACGGATGGTAGTTAATATTTTTTTATGCTACTGTTTCTGATAGTAAAGATACTACTAGTAGAGTTCATAACATAACAGCAAAACTCCCCATACACCGGCGGAGCCGAAAAAAACTATTTATCCTATGAGCTCAACTACGTATAGTCTCCAAAACCAAACAGTTGAAAAAAGAAAACTAGGTATAAGTAATTAACTAATATTTTTTTTAAATGGGCAAATAATATAATAAGAATTGAATTAAAAAAACACAGATTCTCTCTACGCTTGTTCAGACTTCGACTCTTGCCAAACCATACATCAACTTCGTCGAACTTCGATAGTTAAATTGAACTTTTTTAAATTATGTTCTTGATGTGATTTACGAACACGTCCCTACGGTATAGGAACGAAACGTAGCAATAAATTTAATGATTAAAAATGTTCTGAACTCACTGAGATCAGAACATTTATTGGCATCAGTGGCGGCGCGTCCATACAACACGATTCTCGTCGGCTTGCCTCAGTTTCAGTTGCCTGAGTAGTTTTCCTGCAGCTCATGAAGATATAGATATTAAGCCAAATTCAGCACTGGCTTGCCTAATAGATTTATTAGCGGTCCAGACACTGTCAGTAATAATGTCATTATTTCTGTACCCATCCTTCTCTTCTTCATATAATAGAAAAGGACGGGTACAGAAATAATGACATTATTACTGACAGTGTCTGGACCGCTTTTGACCCACTGCCACTGGTAGGCATATCAGAGATGGATAACACAATTTTATTTGTTTTCGTCTCGTGATGTTTAGGAAAATCGACATTTAACAATAGTGTTATGTTTTCGTTGGAAATGTTGGAATGCCCATTATAATATTCGTGATTTCATTTGATACTCATTTGCTCTGACAACAACGAACTCACATAGTAATATGTAGGTAGGTAGGATAAAAGTAGGTTTAAGATTACAAGCAGATAATACATTAAATTAAATATGTACGAGTATGTTGCACCTACGAAATTGCCTAAGGAACACAGATAACCTCAACTAAGGAAAAACAACACAAGTATCAGATTATCGATTACCCAGTGCTAAAAATTTTTTTTCTCTGATATAAGTGAACATTGAAATCTTTAAAACCTATCATTAAATACACATATTGTAGTTAATTATTTAATTAAATATGTTGTTCACTTCATATAGCTTTATATTTCTACTTCATTCGAACAAAAATAATTCGAACTCATATTGACTGACTATTATTGGATCTTGTGGTCGTTAACACGCAGGGTCCAGACTATTCAAACCATCGGCAAGATAGAAAAAAACGGGCAAGTGCGAGTCGGACTCGCGCACGAAGCACCATTATCTTTAAAAACGGCAAAAAATCATGTCTGTTGTATAGAAGCCCCCTTAAATATTAATTTTATTCTGTTTAGTATTTGTTGTTATAGCGGCAACAGAAATACATCATCGGTGAAAATTTCAACTGTCTAACTATAACAGTTCGTGAGATACAGGCCGTTGACAGACAAAAACTGCAAAAAAATCATGTCTGTTGTATGGGAGCCCCCCTTAAAATATTGATTTTATTCTGTATTTTAGTATTTGTTATAGCGGCAACAAAAATACATCATCTGTGTACATTTCAACTGTTTAACTATCATATCATGAGATACAGCCTGGTGACAGACGGACGGACGGACAGCGGAGTCTTAGTAATAGGGTCCCATTTTTGCCCTTTGGGTACGGAACCCTAAAAACGAATGTAGCAGGTAGAAACAGAGCCCAAAATAATGGCACCCATTGTTATTCGTTATGGTCGGTCTGCGCACACTGAAGATTTTAGCACTTTGTTTTTTGCAGAATAAGGTTTGTCAGTTAAGATAAATATTTTTATCTCGACATGTTGACTTAACTAACCGTGTAAAGCACAACTAATCATGGCAGGTACCTAGTTGGCGACAAATGTATGTTTACACTATTTGCATAAAGGAATAAGATGCAAAAATGTAAACATACAGGGTGTTTACATAAGGTAAGTTCGCCTAATAAGGACCAGGTTTTTGTAAATCTGATTTAAGAAGTATTTTAAATTAAATAACATATGAAATGTATAAATTGTCTATATTTGAAGTAAAAACATTAAGTAAAAATCATGTATCGAAAGTAGATTAAGGACAATAACTGTTTTTAAAAAGCTTGTATTTGGACCTTATTAGGAATGGGTGTTCTCAATAAGGCTCATTTCTGTTCCGTACATAATTCCGAAACTACAGAATATTTTTTTTTTATTTAATATTTTTTGTTAATTGTTACAATTGTTTTTGTCGTTCCCGATTGATTAATCCAAAAAATTATATGAATTGTAGTGCTGGTCCTTAAAAAGTCTACAGAAACGTAAACGCAGAATAATAGATTTGATTTATGTCTTTTAATAAAACACAGTTTTGTATTGTATTGATATTTACTAAGTTAAACTATTTTAAGCATAAAACAACATAATTTGAAACATTTTCAGTCATTAGCCCTTGGACCTTATTAAGTCTTTAGAAATGATATGAATAAGATCCGGTCCTTATTTGGTGACAAGGAGGTGGTCCTTGTTAGGCACTTCGCCATCCCGGAGTAAACCAATGTAAATTGACAAAAAAAATATTCTTTCAATAACCTTATCTTCACAATCCACGCCTAAATGTTACTTATTCCTTTTTATGTGTTAATTTCTTGCGAAAACGAAACAGGATTATTTGAATGAATCGAATAACACCAACAAATTATATAAAACGACCCACGCGCCGTGACGTGGACTGCATCCATAGGCATATTGACAGAATGGCGGCGTAAAACCCAAGTAATGCCAATGCACTTCAATGATTGGTTAATGAGGAGCGTCGGCGCGAGACATGATTTCAATTTAGTATCGGGAACGGGATTTTTGAACTAGTGGCTCTTATTAGGAACCGGTCCTTATTAGGCGAACATACCTTATTAGTAACAGGTATTAAGCAAGGTCGCACAGCTTGCAAACGCAGGTTGCAGGGTACCTATGCTGCTAAAAACAATACAACACGGTCTCCCTGATGATTTTTCTATTATCTGCATCCAGTTAGACCTTCAAAGGTCGGGTCTGGTCGATAGGCTCCTATTTTAAACGGACCTTTATCGACTCTTCACGGTAAGAAGCGCATAACGCTTGCTTGGCTTTCTGTTTATTTATAATGGCGTGATAAATGACATACCTACTTGCAATAGGTATATTGATTTAGCACCTGGTAAAACTTACAACCTGGTTGTCACCCTCTTAGAGCGTTATCACACTTGCGATTTGCGAGCGAGTATTGTATGGGAGCCACCATATCGTCCTGTGGTTGCAGTAGGACTCTGCTAAGGGAATATACCGGGAGATGGGCAGCAGCATCTTCCGAAAGCCTAAACAACAATAAACAAAAAAAAAACTGCGCGCGCCAACCCGCCTGCCAAGCGTGGCGCGTATGGTAAACACCCCCTTTAATGGGGAGGCCTATTTTCAGCAGTGGACGTCTTATGGCTGAGATGATGATGGTGATGATGATGATTGTATGGGAGCGAACACGCCGCTTTCAAGTTGCGCAAGTGTGATAAGGCCGGATTATCAAGTTCATATGTATTTAACGGTTTAGGCTGTGTTGTGCATTGTCTATGGTCTATTAGGGTAAAGGCGGTATGTTTAGGTATGTATAGACACCAGTGGCGGCGTGTTCATAGAACTCGATTCCCGCCGGCTTGCCTAATTTTCAGACAGTTGAGTAGTTTTCCTACATCCAATGAAGAAAGTGACAGCCAATATGGCTCTGGCTTGCCTTAAAAAAAATTAACGCACCGCCACTGTAGGTGTCTACTGAGTGATCTAACTAATCCAATTTTGAAACATTAATAACAAGTACAGTCTTCAGTAATTGTTAACCTGATACATTTGCCTAGGTAAATTGAAACCAAACATATATTAATTTCCTGTTAGGTCTTCACATTACAGGCATCAAACACTACTTTTTTTAAGTTATAGTTATACCTACGAGTTACTCTCTACTTAGGTACTGTACCTATATCTACTAACAGTCAACACACAGTTTCAGAACATATTTTGTGGACCTTATATCAATGCAGTAAGTGTTACAAATGGTCAGTTTTAAGGGTTTTCTCTTGACAGTAGCTTAAAGAGTCCTGTTAAGCTAATTCAACATTATTTATTATGCTACTTTTGGTTGGTTAAGGGTGGTCAATGACCGTTTGTGGTGGAGTGGAGCTCCTTGGGGGAGGCTTTTGTAAAGCAGTGGCCGTCTTTCGGCTGAAATGATGATAATGATGCTACTGTTTCAATAGAATTAGCAAAAAGAGACAAAGCACATAACACGGGTGAATTAACTCTTCTTAAATCAGGTAAAAGAGATGAAAACTCTATTGGTACACAGTATACACACATGTAAGATAAAGGTATGTATATCATGGTAAGAATCTTTTGTTTAGTTGTGTTATCTGTGAAAGAACTTATCACTTGACAGAATGTAATCAATGATAAGCACTCTCATGATAAGATATGGCTCATCAGGAGGATGTGTGTTTTAAACTATGTTATTTTATTTACTTGCACAATTATAATTAATGTGGAATGTAATTGTGTTTATAGTATAAAATAATAATGGTTGGTTTGTTAAAATTTGTAAATATTCCATTCCTAGATTCATAATAAAATTAATAAAACATATTACCGACCAACTTATCTATTTTAAAAATATATTTTAAATATAGTAAATGTCTTTTAAAATTAAGCTAAAAACAGTTTCGCAACTAGGATTATTGTATAGCACTGTGTTATGACTTCACATAACAACTGTAACAGCAAAATTCAAACTTTGTATTTGTTAAATTCATGTTAAATAAGGAAATTAGTATATTTGTTACATAATTGGTTAGGTCTTTTATATATTTTTAATTTAAATTGCTTGATCACTAACTAATTAAAATTTACTACTCACAAATTTTGTAATTTTAACCAGAACGAATGAAACAAAAGTAAACTGGAGAAGCATGTAGGTCAAAAAATAAATGCATTTCAATTACGCTTTTCATCCCAGAACAATATAATTTATAACCGGGATGTCCGGGATGCTTTGTCTTAAATGGTTCATATTGCTGTGTACTGGGATATGGCAACCTGGGATATTTTACTAAGGGGGGGGGGGATATAAATACACTGTACAGTCACCATCAAATATATAGGAGCGGCCATGTTACTCCAAAATATCTGCACATGCATTTAATTGCCTTAACAATGAAGACGCTGTTCAGATATTTATAACCATCTTGGCCGTTCCGATATATCTGATAGCCACAATTCATTAACATAATTAGTTAGATGCATAGACAATACATAGATCAGGACCTAGTGATTGTTGGACAATGTATGCCCCTACTGATATTTTAATCCTAGGACTGCCGCCTTGTTACTGGGGAATGCTCCCGGTTCTGATTATGGCGAAAACCAGGAATTCCCGGCTTACTTGTTATGCAGCATCACAATGGTTTTATTTAATATTTATTGCATAAAATACAATATGTTTTGACTCTTGTTTTGTAAATGACCGATTGTTTCTTAATAAAATAAAAAATTGTACAACAGGCGGTCTTCAAGGTTTATTTAGTGGTCACTTACCCGCTGTAGCTCAACAGAGTGGTTGTAACACCGCAGTAGTTTATCCACCAGCGGTTTGACCGCGCGCCAAGCCCGTTCCTGGGATATCCTCGACGGATCCGCTATAGCCTCCCGTATCTCCTTCCCGGCCCCCTTATAACACTGTATCTCCTCCAAAATCTTCTCCGACTCCAGCAAAACCCGCTGAACTTCCTCGTACACTTCCTTCTCCGTCTCTGTGGGAGCAGCGTTCTCGAAATCCAAAAAGATATCGTAGCGCGGCGACGAACAGCAGTTCGAGTCGTCACGGGCCAAAAGACTCAACAACTTCCCCATTTTTAATTATATAAAAACAATTCACTGAACTATTAAATATTACTCATCAGTGGCAAAATCATTGCCTGAGATAACCGATCTAGGAAGAGCACTTTTGTTTTTAAATGTTACACAATTTTTTTATATGTTATGAGATAACGTTTTTATACAAAATTCACTGTCCTTCGATTTAGCTAAATAAATTTAACACGCCCAAATAATTTACGTAAACCACGCACAGCGACCCAGCCCAACTGCGACAGAGCCACCGTCCACACTCCGCAGACGAGACAGAAGAAATTTCAGAATACAGTAGGTACAAAGTGTCAATGTCACTTGCTGCATCAAACTGACGTTTTGTGAGTGTTGCTAGTTTTGTCAGTCTCATAATAGCCATAACAGACGGTGAGATTCGGTTCGACCGGGACAAGGACCGATCGATAGGGACGCTGCTATTTGTTAATAAAGAGAGAGATATACTCAGCTATCTCACTAATACTGCCGTGCTAGCCGTATCTTACATCTTACTATGAAACTTCATAGATTTTTTTATTTATTTACTAGCACGGCATAATTGCTCCGCCCTTATCGACCCATGGTCCGATTATGGCTATAATGAAAACACATTTAAGGGGGCATTACACTACGCGTCTTCTCGTGCTTACACACTTATGGCCTGGCCAAAATATTCGTGTTAAATTTATTATGTATTGTAATAAAAGAAAGTGCTTTTCTGGTAGTGGTTTAGCGTGCGGAAAGTTCGATTTCTGGCAGTAGTGCTTTTTACTTTTCCAGGCTATTGGGCTCTACAATCGGCGATCGTAAGCGACTAGTCACCTGCGATTTTTAATACATTGCGGTTTTTGATCCATCGATTGAATTCGTTGCACCCACCTAGACGGCAAATGGCAATGTCTCGAAATCGCGCGCGAGACTTGTGTAAAATTGCACCTATTATAGAGGCCATTACGTTGGTAGAGGCCTTATCACGAGGCTATTGAGTCCACAGATCGAGTCGTGATCGAGTCCAATTTTTTTTGGAATTATCTTTTTTTTTGGATTACCTAACTCAAAAGGATAAAACCATAAAACGGAACCCTTATAGAGCATCACTTTTTCGCCGTCTGTTTGTCAAGATCCTTTTCCTCAAGAAACATAAAAAAAGCTAATTTCAAATAAAAATTTATGTACAACCTACACCAGAATTTCTAAGATTTTTTAAAATTCCTAACTTGAAAAGTTCAATAAATCCGCTAACATACATGGAGTACATTATGAGAGCCCTGCACGGTTACTACAATGTGCAGTCACAGAATCTTGCGGGCGAGATAGACACACTTGTGCTAACCGTGGTGTGTGCGAGGGATCTAATTTCTTTCTAATAATACAGGCTGGTCTAAAGTAAACTAACCAAGGTTTAGCGTTTAACTAGTGTGGTCTAAGTACTTTTTAAATCTTAATATTTCTTTGGGTAAGGTTGGTTTAACAAAACTAAAATTTATTTTATCATATTTATTTACCATCATAAGTGTATTACATCGACACATTGCCATTAAACATACGAATTCAATTTACAAATAAGATTTTCTTTTCTACATAAGTACATAATATTTACAAAATCCTTGTCATTATACACGTAGCTACACAGATTCCGTTTCAAGCAAGTCCGTGAGCAAATTGAGGTATATTACTTAATTCTATCCCCGTAAGTAGGTGTAACATTCGCCATCGGAGCGGCCAAGGTGGTCACAAATATCTGAACAACGCCTCTATTGTCAAGGCGATAGAGTGCATCTTCAGATATTTTTGAGTACCCTGGCCGCTCCGATGTATTTGATGGCGACGTACATTCGTAATATTAATCTAATTGTTATTGAAATATGTACGTCTTACATTACATGGATTTCCTTTTATGCCTGTTAACAGCAGATAAGCATTTTTTTCGAGATATTGGCAATATAACTGCTTTATGCTTTATTGTGAAGTTATAAAAAGGCTAATATTCTGAAAACTATACCATATTCATTAGGACCTTTGTCTGATAGCTCCTTAGTTGCTCTATCAGCCCATTAAGTCTTGACATTGGGTTTTAGGGACACGTACGATCAAATTGAGTTAACTAAGTGACTCTGAGTAGTCAGAAATGTTTCATTGACTTTTATTAATACGCAATGAAAATGGGTTACTTTGTTTTTTAATTATAATTATAACACAAAGTGACCAACTCTCACAGAAGTATAATGATGTGACCAAGAAGGTTAAAACTTGGAGTTTGCAGCTCCTTTACTCGGTCAAAGAGGAGTTCGTTATTCATGCCTCGTAATAGGGTGATTTTATCAAAAGTGATTTCACATGATAGCAGCTGGTGAGTTACTGTAAAAAGAATACTTACTCCTCAAAAAGGTACGGCAATTCCAACATTTCCAACATGACGACAGGATTTTGCATTTCGCGCTTCTAACTTTGCTTCTACATGCAAACTCCATTTCAAATTTCCTTGGATGTGTTCCCTGATCCTTCGTTGTGTTGTTTATTTGGGAATCTAAGACGTACAATATTTCAATCCCCTGTAAAATTATTAAATAATTAGGAGAAAAGTGGACAGAGAATACTGGTTCTTAAGGTGAGGAACGCAGAGGTCGTTTTGTATTTTTTTCTTTAATTTCTGTTTTAAATATAAGTATGTCGCTATTTTGAAACTGAAATTTGTACCTATTAGTTATAAATTTGTACCTATTCGATTCAAATCGACCTCGACCCACTTTACCTTAAGTTTGAAATAAAATACTACTCTTAAAAAAAGGTTTTCTATGTAATTTACAAATACCTTAATGATCGTATAATTTTTAAAGATCAGTCTAACATTCGATAAAAATTTACAACTTTAATGTCTAACGTGTTATAGTTATATTTATTAAGGCTACGGCCTTACTGAGGCCTCGTTATTTTTTTTGCGAATTACTGTACTATTAAGGCCCCTCTATGTTTAGTGCGAGAACGAAGTGTGAAATCGCGAACACGATTTTGCAAATCGGTTCCACAATCACTAGTTCCACACTTCGCGTACGCGACTTCGCGCCTAGTTCACACACTAAATGTGGAGTGGCCTTTATGAACTTATAGTATGAATATCTGAGGCGTCATTTCTTATTACATGTAATGCTAAAACATCGTTTTACTAATTATATGTTTTTAATTCAGGGTACTTTCCAAAACCTTTTCTATGTGTTAAAAATATTACCAACTCAGCCTTTTAAATGTCAAGAAATGGTACGTACCTATTATTTAAATCAGTATTTATTTATGGTTAGACATGTAGGTACGAGTACACCCAGATTCAAAATTGCATGGACAATTTATGAATGAATTAAATTATAATGTGTCCATGCAGTTTTGAATCTAACTGTAGGTACACAATGATTATGGGCAAAATTCACATGACTGTTTTTAGATTGCTCCATTTAAAGATCCATTGCAGCTTGACGTTAGCAAATAAATATGACCCAAGTCTGGTGTAAATGTAACATGCTGTATGTTCGGAGGGCCTTTTACACGGTCGCCATCTTTATTCTGATGCTCCGATTACATACACGTACGAATCACGAGACGGTTAACGAGGCGAATAGCGCGCGACTGATCAGGCTTATAACCGCGAACCACTTCGTTCATCGAATCGGCTATTTGCATCACTCTCTTTCGTATAAGCAAGAGCGATAGAGACGGGACCATCGTTTTGTCGATTTTCGGACTTCGCGGTAGGCCCTCTGATCAGACATGCGTATTGTCACTCGCACGCGCGATTATGTGAACGGACATTCGTGTTGTCACTTGCACGCGAATGATTCGTTGAACTATTTGACGAGCTCCGACGCGAATACGCACACGCTGGTGTGGTCGCCGTATGAGTTTCCGACGGTCCAATGTCGCTCTGACTATGGTGGTGCTATAAAGGCAGTGTCTATTTTGTGCATTTGTGTGGAATGTGGAATCTGTTACAATTTAGCTATGTTCCGAGCCGTGAGTCCAAATCTGGCAAATTAAGTGTTTCAAGTATTTGACACAGAATGATTTGATTAGTCAACGAACTATATCCTTTCAAGCGCTCTATGATGTCAGTTAGTAGGGTAGACCTAGACGAAACAGATCGCAGGGCGAAATTATAATTTTCTGCGGCGTGCGTGAAGTCTAAACCCAACGCGAAACGCTGAATAACTGTCTGTGATTACTGGCTACACAATCTGGCTTACTTTGACAATAAAAAAAAACTTGACTTGATCCGTTTCTCCCTGCGACCCGATTCACATCGGTCTACCCTATTGCAGTGAAGCAATAATATAGTAATTTGGGTTACGTAATTATACGTAAAACGTGAATAACTACACCGTCCATTTACACAACAATAAATAGAATACAAATAACATCTATAATATCTACAGATATCTAAATCGCCTTAACTTATTTGGTGTAAAGATCCGCCTTAGGTTTAGTAAAAAATCCGTTCAATCACCCATAGTATTCTAGAATTATCACTTACTTTACGACCTTTTATTGAATTATTGGGAAAATATATTTTAATAGCTTTAAACAGTAACTATTAATATGAGCGGCATGTAGTTAATAGCTAGGGATACACGCACAGATTTATCCGCCGGATTTGTCCGACGGATATGCCCGGCGGACAGACCCATTCGTGTATGGCGCTATTCAGATGTGTCCGCAGACAAATCCGTGTCCAATCGCGCCATACACGCACGGATTTGTCCGCCGGGCATATCCTTCAGACAAATCCGACGGGCATATCTGTGCGTATATCCCTAGCTAATTATTGTCACTACTTTGAAAAAAATTTGTATCTTGGTCTGTCACTCAAAAGAAAAAGGTGGTAACTATGTATGCGATGTATATAGAGTTACTGCGTTTCAACTTAGAGTAGAGTGAGATACGAGTTTTTTTCAAAGTAGTGACGTGATATTAATGTGCGAATTGAAACTCCAAGTAATGACAGTAAATCGTTTTAAAATCAACTTGATAGTTTTATCATATCCATTTTCGAGAAACTCGGCGGGTTCTCCATTCGTAGCCGCTTTCCTCTAAAAAGCGGGAAAACGCTGTAATCAGCTACGATGGTAGCACTCGTGCGCTACGGCGTAGCCCGTAGCATTGTTTTCCGCTAAGGGGACGTATTCTAACTTTAAAATATATTCGGGTCCGTATTCTAACTTTGAAACACATTTATAGTTTGGCCAGAGTTTGTTCCACTTCAAGCATAGACAGGGAGAATCATACTGTCTTTGTCTAATGCTAGTACTCTCACTACTAAAAAAGGGATGGGTATAGCATGTTACTCTGACTGTTACTGCGCTTTTTGGTTTGCCAGACTATAGAAACGATCCAACTTCAATACAACTCCAATGCATTAACTACGCAATACAGCTAGCGCCTAAAACTTCTGAATCGGAAATGTCAGAATTTGCTTGAAAACATCGCTTGAAAATTATTGCAATGCATAAAGCTCTTTATGTTGCAATGCAACTACAATACACTTCAATACTGGTTGATTATTTGTTAAGTGTTGGAGTTATGTTAAACGGTTATTAGACATTGCAACCTACAGGGCCCAATCTGTTGTATACCCTGCCTCTCCCTTCCCCTCCTTCAGCTCCCTACGGACCCTACCTTTAATTACACCTACCAACCTGACAGATTGGGCCCTGCAGGTTGCAATGTCTAATAGCCGTTTTAAAGATAATTTGTGTTTTTAATGTATTGTTTATGTATTTTAAAATTAGATTACGGCACAAGGTAATTTCTAACTGCAGGGTCAAAGTCGCGTTTCGTATATCTGAGTAACATTCTTACTAGAAATGCCTTAATTGTATGCGGGTCACGTTCGAAAATATGGATACATTTAATGTGACAAAAACCTGTATCCAAGATTTTACGCCTTAGTCTTGGCTAAAGATTTTTGTCACTTTCAATGTAACTATATTTTCTGACGTGAGTACATATTGATGCCAGTGCATCTGTCTGCCATTTCTTTATATACTAGCTTGTTATGATATCCACACTAAAAGGCTATTTCATTAATTACCAAACTTTGGTAAGGAGTCAATTAAGTTTATTTGATTATAGCTCAAAGTTTACGTATAAGATATATCAGGAAAAAAAATTCAGTGCAGAATTAGATAGAATATACGGATGTTTTGAACTTATATGCACTTTTCATTACCAATCTATATGGCTAGGGATACACGCAGAGATGTGCCCGCCGAATTTGCCCCGCGGATATGCCCGGCGGGCAGATCCGTCCATGTATGGCACGAATTGGACACGGACACATCTGAAAATAGCGCTATACATGGACGGATCTGTCCGCCGGGCAAATCTGTGCGTGTATTCCTAGCTAATCTCTATTACTTGTATTTAGTATTTTTCTGAAAATCGTAAGTAAACGCTTAATAGAACAACATAATATACAAACACTATGTGTAGGCCAATATTTTTTGAAACTGCTGTTAATTTAGGCACTATTCAATTCTGGATAAAGTGTATAATTATTTATTTCGTTTAATTTTAAATGCAGCGTTCGTATGTTTATGCGGTTCTAGCATATTAAAGTTTAAGATTAAAATACTTTAAATTAAAAGATCTTTATAAAAGTCATATATATCAGGATTAATAAACTCTATTACGCTAGCACCGCAGACTACTTATTCTATCAATTTATACAAAATCTTGGTGTTTTGTGTAATCCTATCTTGAATATTACATGCACACATCCAAGCATTCATTTATCGTGTGACCTAAAAATTTACAAAATTACCGATAGGTAACGTATCGTAAAATCGTAATTCCTATTTGCCCAAAAATATGTATACATTTTTGCACCTTACTCCATTGTAATAACGTTCAAAATTGTATAGATATTTTTGGTGTTGACGTTACTATAGATGTTCGTTGGGTACTGGCAAGTACCCTAGCTACCCTTTAATTTATTATTAGGACAAAATACTTCGATGGAAATGCGTGAAGAAATGCGACTTTGGCATTTGTGAGTTACAAATGAATGCGAGCTTAGGCCAATAAGATTTTTCAATATTTTTTGTAGGTCACAAGTAAATACATTAATAAAAAAAATGCGATAAATTGTTGGCAGGTACAGGTAAACGGCGATATAGGACATTTCCGGTAAACTTAGGTACCTTTATTCCGCGAGGTACGTTAAAGTAGACCGATAACATTTTCAAGTTGTCAAATAGGGTTATAGTTTTACACTTAAGCCCTATGGTGTAATATAACCCTAATGGTAGGCTTATAACAATAACCTGACAAAACTCGGCGGCGACCGTTTATCAGTCGTGTTGCAAACATACAGCCTTGGCCAGAAGTGTTGAGCATAGGTGTTTTTTGTTTACAATTTTGATGTTAAGCATTATTTCCCTATCCTAACAATGTACGGTAACGGTAAATGTTATATTTTATTTATAAATATAGAAAGCTTCACTCAATAACACTTTCAAGGTACTTAAAAAATACGAAAACAGAAGGTACCAAAAATGTAAATTTAAGTCGGTGCGACATATTGCAAATATTCTATGCAGTTACTACTAACTTCAACAAAACATGCCTATTAGTTTAAATTAATTGACAAAATAACTTAAACAAAGATGGAAACGATGGACTGAACTTTCCAGTTTTGTATGAAAATCGCATTGGTGCTCAACACTTCTGGCCAAGGCTGTATAAAAGCGCTGTTTTGTAGTTAGTTAGTTTTAAAATAAATGATTTCTGTCCATTATTGGGACAATTTCGCTAGTTTCAAGGTACTAGTGTCCGGTTAATTGTAAGTTTGCCCGCTGTTTTTTTTAAGTTGTTTCATATGATTTGTTTTCCATTTCTGTTTCTATTTGATGCTGATGGCCCTGGTAGCCAAAGACCTAATAAATTAAAAAAAAATTAATTTGAAACGTCCCAATTTGACGCTTTGACTGCTTTTATAACGTATCTAACTATCGGAAGTACTTCACAGAAGAAACAAACATAAATTTCTTGATGAAGAGATTTTAAGGTGAGAACTACGATGTGCGCAATGCGGTGGGTTAGTGCGTTGCATACTGTACTTAAAACGGACACGGACAGTCCGACACGTACCCTCTATCTTCGACATTTTATAAATACCTAAGGAGGCAAATATGCCGCTACTTATCTATCGGAAGTACTTCATAGCAGAAACAAGCAGAAACTTCTCGATGAATAGATCGGAGTCGAGAGCAGCGATATGCGCGGCGCGGCCGACTAGCGCACTGGCGGTGTGTGGGAGGGCGTGTTGCACGTCGTACCGGACCACGGAGACGGAGGACGCTCGTGATGCGAGGGGAGATACCATGTTGTGCACCTGGAGATTACAAGAAAATGTCATTATAATATATTGTTGGCCCAAAGTAGGTAATAGTACATACGCACCTAGGGTGGTAACATAAAGAAAGACCGGCTCAGATCGCGGATATTTGTGGACCGAACCGAAGGTAAGGGCCATAGACAAGCGATCTGAGGCCTTCTTTATTACCGCCCGTGGTGCGTACGCAATTTTACGTCTTCTCCTGGGTGTGAAGTGAGATTTGCCGCTGCGCCCGTGGGCGTAAAATCACTAAAATCTCATTTACCGCCCCAAGTGACGTAAAAACTTATAAATTGCGCAGAACCGATGGTCTGAGCTTTAAATTGATGCAGATACAATACCAGTGCAAGGGCATGAAATGGTCCAACTCTTTTCTACATATTTGAAGCTTGAACTGATGCAATTGAATGCGCTGGCTGAGCCAGTAGAGTAGATTAAAAGAGCTATTAGAGCTATTAGATTAGCTTAGGACATAATCTCAAGCATTGGATGAAAACTTTTAATCTCTCACCATTTCTCTATAAGCCTGTCCTAACAACGACGTGTCCTTAGCAGCCGCCTTGCAAAGCTCAAGCCTAGCTGAATGCAAAGGCACGTATCGGTCCTGCCCGGATCCACACAACAGGATGTGCTTGAACTGATGCAGCTGGCTCCGCTCACTCAGCCGGTAGAGGAACGAGCGGCGCGGGTCAGACGCGTCGCGCAGAGACAGTTGGAGGAGGGAACCGGACTTTTTCCATTTCTGCATGAACCACATGCCTAGAAAAGAAAGAAGATAGTAATTATTTTAAAAAAATGCGGAGAATGTAAACTGCAAAGTTTGTGTCAGTAATGTTACTGTGACATTTCCAAATGTGATGTACTATGGCGTAAACATAAGTAGCCTGAAAAATGCCTATTTGGCAATTTTGGCATTGGCAAGTGATTTATGTTCAAAACTTGACTATAGTTATTTGTTATACAAGTGGTGAAAGTTGTATTTTACGTGCGAGTGTTATTTGAAACACGAGCTAGCGAAAGGATTCTATTATTGACCACGAGCGAAGCGAGTGGTTCAAAAATAGAATCCTGAGCGTAGCGAGTGCTTTAATACACGAGACGTAAAATAACTTTCACCCGTGTATAACACAAAACTTTTCACCTCACTACAGCGAGGAAAATAAGAAAAAGGGTGCATTTTGCTCGGTTTCCCGTAATTCCTCAGGTGTTTAATACTTCTTCATCACTCGAATCACTAATTTTTAACAAAACAACCTAGAAAAACATGCGAATATTTAACGTTGATATGATGGATGAATTGAAATGAAAAGTTTTGACGTAAAAGGTTTTATTAAATGTCAGATGCGTTTTGTTCGTACGTAGACTTATTCGGCTGTCAGAACAATTTATCCGTTTTTACAAAAAGAATGAAGATTAATGTTGAATGCTGATATTTATGAATTAAAATAAAGTTGTAAGACTGTATTAAGTGTTTTTACTCGATGCAATTCATTAATTGCGATGTTAAAAATTCTGCACTTTTAACGTTTTACGTTTTGTTAGCTGTCAAATGTCACTTAAGCCACTTGTCACTTATGTCAAAACTCTTTCACCACATGTGGATAAAAAGCGATTTTCACAATAGATATTAAACAAACAAGAAGGGCTTTCCGAGCTAGTGAGGTGAAAAATTTATTGATAATTTTTCTTGAAAATCTGGCCTGCGTTATGGCAAAATATGTCCGTACCTTAATAGTACAGATATGAATTGTAACAAAGTTGATAGTAGAGCTACTAAAGAACCTAATGTATCTTACCAGCATTGACTAATCCACTGGAATTATACAGCGTTCCAAGATGAGGTCCACTCAAAGACAAGAAAGTATGAAGCTTTCCAAGAAACGGTTTCATTTGCGGCCTTGCCAGCGCCGATCTGATAATAATTGTGCCCAAAGAGTGGCCTACGAAGCTAATTCGAGCTGGCTCGTTGGAGTTTTGAATGTGCGTAACAATTTCTTGAACAAGCCTGGAAAACAGATTGTTAGTTAGGGATGCCGTATCTACATTATAAAACGGCATCTACTTATTTAAAAAAATCTGAAAGCTAAATAATGTAGGCATACGACATACGACTCAGCCAATCAATGCGATACTCGATCACATTGACGACAACAGAAGCGAAGCTAATACAAGAGGATTTTTCTAAACACATTTAAGGATATTACCTGTCTGTCATGGTGTCGAAGTCGGAGAAGGTATCTCCTTGATTACGCTCTGACATAAGGAAGTCTAATCTAGCTCCTGGTAAACCTAACTCTAGATACGTCTTGACTAATCGTAGGTCTGCTGCGTTACCATCCAGGCCATGTACGCAGATAATTAAATGCAATCCTGAAATAAATCACAAATGTAATTTCGTTATCTGGTACATAAACACCACCAAGGTAGAACACAGCAAAAATTTTATCAATCAAATTTAGGTGTTGACATTTTCAGTGACCCAAGTTTGATAATATATACCTTCTGGATTAAACATCCTGTATTCATCGCTGATATGGAAATATGGCAGAGAGCCCTCAACCGGCAGCGTGTAGTCTGAGTAGATAGCACCAGGGTACTTGACACTCTGTCGGAACTCTTCTCTGCATTTCACGAAGAGACGTTCAGACTCGGCCAGACCGAAGATGCTGATGAAATTGCTCTCGCGTTGTTCTGAATTTAGATTATGGATATTATAGATAAAGAAATGAAGAAACAAAAACAGGAATTATCTGTAATCGTAAGGTTATAAGAACGAGTTTGTAGTGTTACTCTAAAAACATAAACATACTTCAGTGGTGCATCAATTTTAGTGTAGTTAGAGTGAACACGAAAAGCAGACAGCGCTGCTTGAAAGCTAAGTTGAATAGTGTTAGTGCACTTAAGCGTACCTTTGTTATTTCCATTCTCGTTTCTAGAAGCTAATTCGCCTGTACTCTGGCTTTTATTCAGCGTGCCACCCGAAGAAGTACCATTCGAGGTGACCGATTGAAGTGGTCTAAGTTTTCGTCGCTCTCTAATACCTGATGCGAAGCCGAAAATATTAGTTAGTAGCAGAAGCACACGAAATACACAATATGTAGGTACGAGTATTTACAGAAATATCTATGTTTACAATAATACCTTCGCAAACGTGGTATAATGGATTATCTAATTCCAAAGTTGAGGGTTGGATTGATTGTTTCCGAGGCGTCTTAGAAGGAGTAGAGGATTTGCTACTTTGTCTGCTTAACTTTGGAGACTTTGTTGTTGGTGGGTCCTGAAAACACAAACAATAATTTGAGATCAAACGACGTCAGTTTAAAAAGTATTTTATATTACTTACATTTGTGCATGAATGGTCATAGATACCTTAAATTCGTCAGGAGGAGGTGGCGCATCTCTGAACTGCTGTGGTGGGGGTAAATGCTCATAATCATTTTCAGCCTGAAAATGAGCAAGGTCAATTTCAGACCTCGCTCTGTTTTGATATTTCTGTACAGCTGCTGCCGCCCCGACAGATTTCTTATGGCTTTTGCAATTACGATCAACAGTAAGACTTCTTATTTCAGCTGCTATCAATTTTTCTGTGTATTCAATTCGATCTTTTAACACTTTTTTCACTTGCGGATTTTTCACAGGTTCCTGTGACAACTTTGGCGATATCTCCTTTCGTAAATATGGATGTAAATTGTCACTGATCGTTTGTGATTTCTTTACCATTCCCTCGTTTGATGTTTTGGGCGTACAATTGAAAGACTTTCCTTGAATTGCGCTAAAAGAATTATGTCTTTGATTAATTTTACCCACATTAGCTGGCATTTGTTGAAAACAGCTAGCCGTGCACGTGTCTGAGTTACAACCGGCATCTATTCCATTACTATGCATAAGTTTATTGTATTCGCATTGGCTATCCGTGCAAATAGAGTCACTGCAAATTGTGCATTCTTCGCACACTTCCTTATCACAGCATTCAATTTTTTCATTTGGATTAGTCTGCGCTACTTTTACAGCTAATTTTAAAAGTCTTTCTCTGAGTTGATCACCGTTAAGTGTTGTTCGTTTGAAGTCACTAATGGTTTCACCTTCAACTTTTCTACCATCACCTTCACCATTAGAAACCTTAGAGGCAGTAGAACTGACAGGAGGAGGGAAATTTTGGTTTAATTGACAACTCGCGTTATCTGGAGTCGAAGGTCCCGAACTACGCCCACTAGATACCCATCCACTCTGTTCACTTAGGCTTGATGTCGAGTTGCTTCTGCTTCTTTTTTCTTCTTTATTAGAAAAGTTTTCAGGTGGTAATATTTTGAAGTCTTTGTCCGCGATGTCAAGTGGTGGTGACTCAAATGCTGGAGGTGGTGCTAAATTCGGCAATGATTCGGATCCAAACGTGTTATTAATATTAGGTTCATCCAATACAGAAGCAGCACTTCTACAGTGCCGTAAAAGTTCGGGCCCATGATCTAAACTGTATGGTACACTCGCTGACGATTCCAATCTTCTTAGCTCAAACGGTATGCTATCGCTGCTGGAAGATGATGCTGCTTCAGACATTAGTTGGGTCATCTTCTCAGAAGGTTTATGCTTGGAACGTTTTTCTGGTTTTCCGGTAGATCTACCACTTTTAGGAGTGGCTATACCGGATTTAGGTGTTTGTCGCCCTGATTTTGGAGTAGCCAAGCCCGATCTGGGGGTAATAGCGCCTGATTTAGGAGTCGCTTTGCCGGATCGATCGGATCGTGTTCCTCGATCAGACTTAGGCGTACTTCGATCAGATTTATGAGTGCGGTCTGACTTTGCGCTGTCTCTTGATCTAATCGAATGGTGGCTGTTCAAAGAATCTCGACTTGAATTTATTTTTGAGTTTTCTTTCGCACTATGATTTAACTTTGATTCTTTAGACCGGCTCTTCTTGTGCCTTACTGAGGGCATTGTCGAATGTGGTGTTGATGGTGGGGTTTTCGAATAGGTCGATTTTGAAGTCCCGTCACTGCTTCTGTCTAATGTCATAACAAATCCACTATCATCACTACTTTTGCTCGATTTCTTTTGATAGTTTTGAATTAAACTACCAGTGTTGAAATCGTAGCTCCAGTCACCCTTTTGCAGGTAATAGTTTAATTCGTGTCGAAGTTGATTTCTAGCAGCTTCAATATCGATTTGTGGATTCTCCATATTTTGATGAAACACATGAGTAGAGTTAGATCTATGAACATGTTTGTTAGAAACTAAGCTAGGCTGATCAGTCACTTGGTTTTTTCCACTAACAGGTGGGTAAGAATTACGTGGAGGCAACATAGGACGGGGTAAATTTACACTATAGCCTCTTTGGAATTCTAAAGGATTACGAATTATATTATTCACTTGCGGAGTACCCTGATTACCGAAAGTATAACCGTACACTTGGTTAGGATTCGATCGAGCGTCGTACTTATATCCTACATTATGAAATACTTCATTGTTCAATCCGTGAGGAGGTTGTATATTAGGATTAAATGGGTTTTTGTACTTTTCTCTGAATTCGCTTATGTTTCTCCTATAGTCATCTCCTTTTGAACCACATCTGGTTGTGGTGCTAGTAGGATAAGCGGTGGTGGTGACGCTGCGAGGTAAAGTGGTAGGTTTCATTTGCTGGGGCGGTAGATACGGTTTGGAAGGGTAGTTTACGGAGGTATTAGAACTATTTCGTACGTTTTTCGCTAACATTTGTTGCGAATTATTAAGTGGTGTCATTTGTGCAACTCTTAACTGATCTAGTGATTTGCTATGTCTAGCAGGGAGTGTACTAACACCACTGGTGATTTCATGTTTTTGATGGAACACCTCGTTTGTGTCAATCGGATCTTTTCCATGTCGGGACGATTGGTTAGTCTTGGTAACATCTAGAAGAGTGGAAGTGGAGTATCTCGACATTTGCTGTCCTTGTTGAATGGAGCATGAGGCGAAAGCGTTGTTAAGTGGTAGTTGTATTTCGCTTATTTGATTATTTTGTACGACGTATCTATTACGTCCGGTGATTTCTACTTGGGGTGTTTTATTGATTTCTAGTACAGCTTGTTTCAATAGATTCCTTTTTGGAGATCCACTGGCAGATTTTTGGGGGGTAATGGTGAGCGTAGCTTGTACCACACTGGAACCACCGCTACTGGACTTCGGTGATTTGAACTGCGGCTCCAGGACGTCCATTATTGATTTGGGGAGAGTGAGCGTAACTCGAGATGCCTCGGATGAAGGCCTCCGTGAATCCATTAGGGAGCTGATACTACAACCGCAGTCTTCACTGAGCGGGTCTGTGCACAAGAATGGGTCTGAAATAGAAACGCATAATTCTGATATCGCAAGCGTTGAAATTTATCTAGACAGAGGCATTTTATCCCCAAATTAGGAAGAAACAGAGATAAATAACCGAACCTAGATGGTTTTAAGAGACCCATTTCTGACGGCAATTTGGATGAGTTAAAAAACTTACCACTTCCCGATTTACTCGCATTCGAATTCAAAAATGAACGTCTTCTTGCAAACTCTGCGGTATCCTGGTATCTGCAAAAGAATTAGTGTATGACGTTAATATATTTCAATGTTCGTTGGTTCATAGATACAATCTTGGCATGCCGGATATCAATATCAAGGCTAGTATAGTTTAAATAAAAACATTTTTATCGAAAGTGCTCGCGTTTGGTACTCATAGGAGGTCTATCCACACTGATTTTAATATAAAAGGAGCAGAAACTTGAAATCATGGATGAAATGAGTATGTAGCTCCGTCTATTTATTGGAGGGTAATCTATAGGTACACCTTCCTATCACTCAACGGTCTTTCCAAAGGACAATAGGCAACAGAAACCGCTTACCAGAGACCGCGTAAACTTGAATGCCCCTTACATCACATATAAGATGCTTTCTGTGACTCACCGGTCTTCGAAAATGATGGGCATGATATGTGGGTCGCCGTCAAGCGCGATGCAGTGTACGGGGAGCGGCGGCAGCAGCGCCAAGTAGCGGCTGCGCCGCGCCGCATCGCCAACGCTCTGGTACGACTGGTAGTTGCTGTCGTAGCAGCCCGCTAGCGAGTGCCGGGGGTTATCCAGCACGAAGAAGCATTCCGAGAAGCGTTTGATGCTGAAATAGTGAAATATAATTATAGTTTCGGCATTTTGGTTTGGAGTAATGTATCCAGGAGCTATATTTTTTGAGATTCGTGTCACTGTTTGAAAACAGCGGAGCTCAATTATTCACTTGATCGAAAAGTACGTATGAAGATAAGATGCGATCGTGCGCACCTCACTCTGTAAATCGGAGTTAATTAAATATTATACTGTGCGGAGATTAGTTAGGGATACACGCACAGATGTGCCCGCCGGATTTGTCCGACGGATATGCCCGGCGGACAAATCCGTGCGTATATGACGCGAATTGGACACGGATTTGTCTGCGGACACATTTGAATAGCGCCATACACGAACGGATCTGTCCGCCGGGCATATCCGTCGGGCAAATCCGGCGGGCACATCTGTGCGTGTATCCCTAGCTATTGAGAGCAGCGAGAGCTGGCGGTTCTCGGCCGGAAGCATTACGCAGTTGAGGTTACCATGCACAGACAACCTTTTAAGTTGACGAATCAAGAGACAAAATCTAAAGGCCACCATGGTGACCCATGGTGACTCATGGCAGCTGTACGACGGAATGAGATTGCAAAATCATTTGCTCCGTCCATCTAACGCAGACCAGCGTCCCCATGATGGATGGCCCATGGTGGAGAGCCTTAAGGGAGCGCCGTCACCTTCCTTACCGTAGCGCGTGATGGCGCGCGGCGAGCGCATGGTGCACATGGGGTCGGTCTGATGTATGGTGCAGGAATGCGCGCCAGCGTAGCGTGACCTCCGCGCATAGTCGCGCGATATCGTGCGCTGCACCCATCGCCCATTCCTCCTCCTCACCCGCCTCCGACTTCTGAAGGGAAGAGAAAAATATTGGTGGATAAGTGCTGTGAGAATTGAGGTCGAGTAGTTAGATTATAACCAAGTTCATTTTAAAGAGGATTGTCTAACACAATATTTACTTATTCTTCTCCTGGCTTCAATTTTAATTACCTTGCCAATATCACTAAGGTCTTTGATCCGCTGAGCGACTTCACCTACGATGGAGTTGGAGGAGGACTCCTCAGGAGTCAGCAGGGCCCCAGTGGAGCCGCAGATGGATAGCGCGTTTTGGAGCCCTTCCAGGGAACCGAGCAGAATGCCGCAGATCTCTGCGTGGACTTGTCTGGAAAAGAAAATAGTGATTAAGTTATTTTCTATGTATTCATTAAATCCACGTTACGTCTTCTCTTTTTCCTATTGCAGCATTATTACTAATCACAAAAAGGAATGTTCGTTGATAAGTCATGTCCCACAGGTAGGCATATAGCAGAGGTCGACACTGTCTCAATAGTTGCCTCATTCTAATCCTTAACAATAAACTATACAAACTATTGGAAATTAGGCTATCAAACACTAGTAGGTACAGACCTACTGGTTGTTTAAAATAATTAGAGATGGGCCGACTAGTCGCCGACTAGTCGGGAAAGCCGACTATTCGGCATCATTAACCGACTTCAAAAAAGGAGGAGGTTCTCAATTCGACTGAATTTTTTTTTTTTTTAATCATAATTTTTTTTTTTTTTGTATGTATGTTACTCCATATCTCCGTGAATCGTGAACCGATTTTCAAAATTTTTTTTCGAATCGAACAGGTATAACCCCTAGATGGTCCCATTGTCACCAAGTCGGGATCTGATGATGGGATCCTGGAGAAATCGAGGGAACTCTTCAACTATTATAGGCACACCTATAGTGATTTCACTATTTTTTACAGCAACTCGGCCACTTCCTCTTGGAATAGCGGATCCTAAGTGAAGTCGGTTCTTTTTTTGTTTAAAATTATATTATTTGTAGTTGACGATTAGTCTGCGACTAGTCGGCAAAAAATGCCGAATATTCGCCACTTTAATACCTACAGGAAAATAAGAACTTGGCAGAAGTTTAACCCTTTTATTAGTTATGAATATCTAAATCTTATTATAGTGTTTGTTTTCTTTTTGACTTCAAACACGCCAGCGCTGGTCATGAACGCGTGATAGACAATGGCACGGCGGACGAAGCGAAACAAGCGTTTCTGATTGCACCCGAACTTAGCTAAAACCTATGATCGGCATTGCTGACTAGTCGGCCGATTAATCGGCAATTTGAAAACCGATTAGTCGGCCGATTGTGTAGTCGGCAAAAACCCTAGTCGGTCCATCTCTAAAAATAATAGTTTATTTACCCTTAAGTTGCGAGAACGACGTAAAACAATAGCTAGAGGGACGCATAGATGTGCCCGCTGGATTTGTCTGGCGGATATGCCTGGCGAACATATCCGTCCGTGTACGAGTATGGCGCGAATTGGACACGGATTTGTCTGCGGACACATCTGAATAGCGCCATACACGGCCGGGCACATGTGCGTGAATCCCTAGCTATAATCAGTTGTCAAATTTTCGGAACATTCTGGAATAATAGACGATAAAATCTTTCCAAAGTCAATGAACTGCGTGGGAGACTTACTCTACTTCAAAACCGCGCCAACATGCAATTTGACACAAATACCTGTGTCACTGCATCTGCATTTTTACGAAGTCGTGAGCTCATTACGAGTAAATTTACCTGGCATGTGCTATCTTGCTGGAATTCCCGCCGGCACACTTGGCACTGGAGCCAAACAGCATATTCTCTAAGCTCCCGGATGCGGTGAAGTTGCCGGCATTCTTCATCAGCTTGCCCCATTGTTTGCTCGAGCGAGGTGTGCTAAAATAAATATAGGTACATTTTAGTAAACCTTTGGGATAGAAGTAAGCAAGACCCTGCCGAGCGGAGGTTCCGTTTTGTTTTGTAACATTGTGGTAAAATTGGAAAACGCTTTTACACAGATTTTTTTACTGTATATATGTAGGTTGTACTTGAATATAATGAGAACAAAAATATACTTTCAATTTGATTTCATAGCCTTTAAATTATTCTGTTAAGTTAACCCATGTTCGCAATCGGTGCATCATTGGATTCATTGGAGCATTTTTTTGGAGCTTGCATAACGTATCTCTAGTTAATTGTCATAGGACTAGCTCATAGGTGTTAAACAATAAACTTGATTATTATTTTTTAGTAATTCATTGTCAAGATCAAGATCTTAAAGTTCAGGCGTGTTTGTTATTAATCTAGTTGTCGGTCTGTCCGGTTGTTTTTAAAGTACCTCTCCTTCAAGTAAAGTAGAAATGCTTTTTTCCGCTGTCGCTGTATAACCAGATTGATAAGCTCAATCCAAAAATTGATTTATTAATATGTCATAAACTAGGTACACATATTAAAATATCTTACCAGCTTTGTACGTAATGCATGATGCTTTTCCTTGTGAACAGACATGTAAAGATGGATTGATCAAGTACCCATGTTTCATAAAAAATAGAAAACTTCGGAACTAAGCAACTTCTAGTATGTAATTAAAAGTATACAGCGTAAATGAAAAGCGTAAAGTACTCACTTGATATAAGGCTGATGCAAAGCGACCAAGCTTGTGTGGATGGTGATGGAAACGGCGGAGAGGTGAAAGTAGTCGAATAGCACGGGCAGGTGATAGTGCAGGCCTTGCGCGGGCTGGAAGTGCAGCTTCAGCACGCGGCACGACACCGGGGCTAGGGTGCTGGACTGTGCGCCTTCGCTGCACCATAGCTCCACGCCGAGACTCCATTCTGCGCGCTCTAGGGAGTCTTTTAGGTTGCGGCTGTCAACTGAAAACAAAAAGATTTCAGGTTATTCCTTGGTATATGGGAAATATGCTTGCGAGTTAGACTTTAATGTATTGTTGTTGACCTTAAGGTTTTCCTTGGCAATATTATTCCTTAGGAGGACTCAAAGATAGATTCGGGAAGTGTGGTCCCACCAAGATTTTTGTATCTTGATCTTGATAACTACAGGCCAAGTTTGGCATCGATTTAAAAAAAAAATTATGAGTCATGATAAAATAAAAGGTGCTTTAGGGAGCCCTATTATTCGTGAATTAAAAAAATGTTATGTCAAACTAGCCACCGCAACCGATGCGGGCGGGTGGTGCGATTGATACCTATAAACGCAGGTAGGAGAACACTCACCAAGCAAATGAGCTCTAAAATGCACGATGTCCCTCAGGGTGACCTCCTCGTTCCTGTACATTATCTGGAAGGCCCGTGAGGCCGCGAGCCCGCCGATGAGACTCGCGTTGGCGGCGGGCCGGCCGGTGCGCGCGGCGCCATTTCCGCTCGACACGGATGCCTCGATGTGGACCGGGATTTTCGGTGAGACGCGGAGTCCGACACGGACTTGGTACAACCTGGAAAATGGTGAATACAGGTTAGAGACAGGTACAGTCAGAATCCAATATATTGTAACTTTGGCTGTTACAATGTATTTGATGCTGACTGTACCTATACAAGTTAGTAAATTACAACATTATTATTATTCGAGGATTAAGTCGAGTGTGTCAGATTAAGATATGAGTGATATCTCTGGCAACCCGTGAATACGGGAGTTCTTCATGGGTTGCCAGATGTCAACCACTGAGCCGTCTATGTTGCGATCCTAACGGGGGCAGCAGCAGAGTAGTACTTTACAAATAATAAGTGCAAAGTGAAAGCCTTTACAAAAACTAACATCCGAGCTTACATAAAAATGTAGTACCAATTCAATTATTTCGCTTTCTGATTGGTATCAGAAAACACGGCGAATGCCTCTAATAGATAGTCTCTTGGGAAATCAAGTGCAGCGGCGTGTCAAGAGCGCTGCAGCGATGAAATGCACCGCATAATTTATGACTGCAGAAATGCAAACCCTCTGCCTCCCGAAATTGGAAATTTCGCTGCCTCATAATCCGACAGGCGAGGCTCGGGCAGACGAGCCCAGTAAATTTGGAAACGTTTACTTAATAAGCTCTTGTCTCTTCCATGCTTTGCATGCCGTTTTCTGCAGTCTGATATGATAAGTAAGAGATTTCAGAGGTTTCATTGTTTTCGTATTGTTATTTGAATCGGGTGCACATACACATGTTTACGTTTATTTTAAATTATTTTCCGTTTTATTTTATAGAGCAACATTCGTAGGTATATAGGTACTTTACTAATTACTTTACTAAGTGGTTTGGGGTGGAGACGCTTGGGCCGTGGGGACCAGGAGCTCACAAAATTTACAGGGAGCTAGCCAAGCGCCTTATTAATGCGACGGGTGACCAGAAGGCTGGGGCATACTTTGCACAGCGCATCGGTATTGCCATCCAACGCGGCAATGCCGCCGGGAACATGCAAATTTCCCGAAAAACATTACCCCGATTTTTATAATCTCGATTTTTATAATCCCGAATTTTGATAAGTACGAATGTCAAAATTCCGAATTTTGAAATCACGAAAGTAGAAAATCCCGAATGCAATATTTCCGAATATTAGAAGTCCGATTGTTACTTGCTCGAATCCTAAAAATCCCGATTGTCAATTTCCCGAAAAATTTAATTCCGATTTTTTTTATTCCGAAAAAACTAATGACCGATCGGGTTTTTGGCGATTCGGTAATACGAATTTCGGTTTTTTGTATATTCGGAATAATGAAATTCGCGATTGTGTTATTTGTCGATATCTTGGCGGGTTCCAGCTATAGGCACCGTTTACAAATAAACGGACAAAGCCGTCACTGGCGTCACTGCCCTTACCGATGTAGGTTTGTTAGTTACCTTGTGTCCCTTAGAGCGGAAAATAGAAGCCCCGCAAAGCGGGGCTTTGTCGACATCTTGGGGGCCCTAGATATAGGCACCAAAAAACGGACAAATCCGTCACTGCTCTTACCGATGTAGGTTTGTTAGTTACCTACATCGGTAAGACTTTGGCATAACTTCCGTGGCCAGAAACGTATTTGGCATAACATATTTGGCATAACTGGTTCTTATTGCAGAAATCATCGGTTCGCATAATATGCGTATCCGAATTTGAAATCTACTAATATTCAATTTTATAATTGAAAGGAAAAATGGAAAAATTCACCGCGTCGAGCAAGACTCGAACTTGCGACCTCTCGGAACACCGGTCCGATCGCACTGCCAACTGTGCTATCGACAGTATCGACGCTTACTCAACCCCGGTGAATCTTTCCATCTGTTACTCCTTTTTTGCTTACGTCAGAGGGAGACAAAAAAAGCAAAAAAGGAGTAACAGATGGAAAGATTCACCGGGGTTGAGTAAGCGTCGATACTGTCGATAGCACAGTTGGCAGTGCGATCGGACCGGTGTTCCGAGAGGTCGCAAGTTCGAGTCTTGCTCGACGCGGTGAATTTTTCCATTTTTCCTTTCAATTATAAAATTGAAATATCGTTTGCAGACGTTTCTGCTTATAACAACAATTAATTACTAATATTCACATGGCCGCTTTTTGATATGTATAATTTTGTTTTGCATTATATTCAACTGTCCGAAAATAATAATCAGCATAATCTGTTTAGCATAATAGGCTTTAGGCGAATGTTTACTTTGAAGAAAACCAATTATGCAGAAATTACAATTAGCAGATTTATTGGTTCTGCTTCTGCTGTAAAAAATGGGTTAATTTTAGTTAGAACTCACCTTTAACTAAATCAAATGAAAGTTCAAAAAGTGGGTTAGGTTAGGTTAGAACTGTGACCCTCAACCAACCCAACGGCTGCAAAAAAAAGTGGGTTAGGTTAGGTTAGAACTGTGACCCTCAACCAACTCAAACGGCTGCAAAAAAAGTGGGTTAGGTTAGGTTAGAACTGTGACCCTCAACCAACCTAAACGGCTGCAAAAAAGTGGGTTAGGTTAGAACTATGACCCTTAACCAAATTAATCGGCTGCTCAATAAGTAGGTTGGGTTAGGTTAGAACTGTGACCCTCAACCAACCTAACGGCTGCAAAAAAGTGGGTTAGGTTAGAACTGTTATCCTTAACCAACCCAAAACGGCTGCAAAAAAGTGGGTTAGGTTAGGTTAGAAGTGTGACCATACTGTGACCCTAAACAACCAACCAAAAAAATCGGGTTTTTAAAATTTCGGAATAATGTTGAATCGGAATTAATAATTTCGGGTTTATGACAATCGGGATTCGTTGTTTTGAAATTCGGAAATATTGGTTTCGGACTTTTATTGCATCGGGATTTTAAAATTCGGGATTTTAAAAATCGGGTTTTTAAAAATCGGGTTTTTACTATTCGGGAATTAAAATATTCGTACTTTAGTTATTCGTAATTTTAACTATCGGAATTTTAATGGGTCGGGCATTACAAAATCGGGATTTTAAAATTCGGGATTTTAAAAATCGGTATAAAGTTTTTCGGGATTGTGTAGTGTACCCAATGCCGCCAGCCTTCTGGGCACCCTACCGAGTGGTACTGATCTGGAGCCCATTTTTTATTTGTAAGTATGTTTTAGGTTTTAGTATCAGTTTAGTTGATATGTAGTTTTTATTTAGAAATAAATCTAGTGATGAGCTTTACTAAACCAATATACCTTGGGTAAACATTTATACCATGTGGCTGGACATCTATTATAGTGGAGCCGTTCACCGTCTTGAAACTTTACAAGAGTGCAATATCAGTTAGGTTACGTTGGAAAATAAAACAGTAGGGGTGAGATTTGTCGATAAAATTCGTCGTACTTAAATTAAATATACGTAATTACGGGCTTACTATAGCTGTCCAAACACATTGTATAATTTTAAACCTGTCGCAAGTTACAAGCCAATAATTTCACAATTACTTAACGGCTTTCATAATTAGAACATAAATTGCCTACTTCATTTTATTAGCCTCGTACGCTTTTAGTTACAATACAGTTAGGTTAGATCAAATATTTTCACTGCCTTTTACTTGAAAAATAAATAAATATTTGGGGACAATATCTTACACAAATCAACTTAGTCCCAACTTAAGCAAATCATATACGATATTATACCACATAAGTAGGTATAATATCGTATATTATACCTACTTATGTGGATAAATATACGCTTGGATACATAGAAAACACCCATAACTCAGGAATAAATATTCGTGATAAGTGTGATAACACACAAATAAATACTCTTACCAGGATTCGAACCCGGGACCTCCTGCTTCGTAGGCAGGGTCACTACCAACTGGACTAGGAGGCCGTTAAATATACCTAAGTACAAAAGACACGATCTCACTCAAAGCAAAGTTGCACATGACTTCGATGAAGCTCACAACAAAGTTACTCGTACGAGTAAGCAACTAGTTGTCTCTGAAACTCCGCGGACCGTCTTTCAATAAATAAATAAATATTATGGGACAATCTTACACAAATCAACCTAGTCCCACAGTAAGCTCAATAAGGCTTGTGTTGTGGGTACTAGGCGACGATATACATAATAGATAGATATAGATAAATACTTAAATATATAGAAAACATCCATAACCCAGGAACAAATATCCGTGATAAACACACAAATAAATACCCTTACCAGGATTCGAACCCGGGACCTCCTGCTTTGTAGGTAGGGTTACTACCAACTGGGCTAGGAGGCCGTTAAATATACCTAAGTACAAAAGACACGATCTCACTCAAAGCAAAGTTGCACATGACTTCGATGAAGCTCACAACAAAGTTACTCGTACGAGTAAGCAACTAGTTGTCTCTGAAACTCCGCTGAGCTTTACTGCCTAACTTGCCAACTCTTGACGACTCGGTGGTCTTTCCGGTGCCTATAAGTTTACGACAGTGTCACCCACGTTGTAACTTGCTGTAGTTGTAACAGTTATAGCCTGTATAAACTTTAGAGGCAGTTGATGACCGCTTTAACTGTTTGCAGTGACCCTGCCTATGAAGTAGGCTGTCTGTACAGTATTTCGGTGTGCGCCAGCGCTCTCCCGCTTTATAAAACGTTTGCTAAGTTTTTTGAATAAGGGAACTATAGTTTGGATTATTGTGATTCGTTTTAATAAATCTTAGATATCAGAGCTCAGATTTAGAGAGAGCGAACATAATTTTTACCAGAAACGTTTTTACCTTTACATTTTACAGTTGCCAATCTATTAAAGCGAGATAGGTCAGTGATTCTCATCTATTTCTATCGGCTAACGGTCGCCAACCTTTGGCAGACTATGCCGGTTGATAGCCAAACGTCACATCCAATCAAATACCTGCTTAAAATAAAGCTCTTCCTTAAGTTACTCCACCAAAATCGCTATGCAATTTATTTAAAAAAAAACCATAGCCCCTTGACCGATCCTGATCATATATGAACTCTCAAATTATACAAAGTCTCTGCTACAACCCCAAAAAAAATCATAAAGATCAGAAAAATGTTACTAAAGTTATCGCGGAACATCTTTTCAAACGAAATAAACCATCAAGTTGCAGGGACGTCTCGGTAACCAGCCGATAATTCCGTTGTGTCCAAAGTTGTCTGTAAGAACTTCGCTTTGCTCCGCTCGTTCGTTACGTAAAAATACCGCTACATAGATATTATCGAACTCGCGGAGCGTGAGCGAAGTGAGTTCTTACAAACAACTCCAGACCGAACTGTCACCTGGCTACTGGGACGTCTCGGCATTTGGATGGCTTTTTTATTTCAATAGTTTGTCGGACGATAACTTTAGTTACATTTTTCTGATCTTTATGAAAAACGTTACTAAAGTTATCGTTAAAAGTTCGTATATGAGCAGGATCGATCAAGTGGTTATGGAGCTAGAAGGAAGAAAAAAAATCCTCCGAAGGGTCTTGTTATATTGGCCAACTCGTTTGCAAGTAAATCGCGAGTTCTCAGTTCGAGGCAGACTACTAGTAGATAAACAATTACCCAGTATCAGAGCATGGGAAATATAGTTTGGCTAGAGTTTGTTCCACTTCAAGCATAGACAGGGAGAATCATACTGTCTTTTTCTAATGCTAGTACTCTCACTACAAAAAAAGGGATGGGTATAGCATGTTACTCTGACTGTTACTGCGCTTTTGGTTTGCCAGACTATAAAAAAAAAATATTTTTCAAACCACATACGGCCCGCGGGCTGCCACCTGCCGCGACCGCTCTGCGCTCGGCCACTGGCCACTACAAAGCAAAATAAAATTGTCATCGGTATTGTCCACTCCACGTGCTTTTAGATTCGCTGGCTCAATATTACAGGGTCTTATATTTTACTTTTATCGAATTGAAATTAGAACATTGTCATAGTGACAGACACTAATTTTAAATTAACTACCTAACCTACCCTGAAAATGTAACTGTAACTATTGGGCTAGCGAATGAACTCTGATATTTTTCTCGTCATGGATGGACCTGATGATTACAGGTATTTGTGACGTTTTCACGTCAAAGGTACTTACATCATTGTCGGTTGTTAATAGAATTTATTTCTAAATGCTTTTTATAGCAGTAACGCCCTATTGACTTTATATACTTCGCGAGGATAGGATAATTTTTAACCGACCTCAATTCCATGGAAGAAGGAGGTTCTGCATTCGGTTTGGTGTTTTTTTTTATGTATGTTCACCGATTACTCCGAGACCCGTAGTCTGATTGGAGTAATTCTTTTTTTGTCTGAGAGGATCTACATCCAAGGTGGTCCCATATTAATCTGGTGCTGTTCTGGTGATGGGATCCATGAGGAATTAAGGGAACTCCTCAATTTTTAAAGGCACATGTATGGCGATTTGGGTGTTTTCTTAAGCAATTCAAGCATTTTCTCACGAAAACCACCAATTTGATCGAGTGGACCTGATGATGATGATTGTTTTGATGATAATGATGAAGATTTTTTTTAAATGTAGGATGTTCAGCGATTACTCCGAGACCCGTGGTGTGGTCCGATTTGAATAATTATTTTTTTGTATGAAAGGAACTACCTTGAAGATAGTCCCACATTAATCTGGTGCTGTTCTGATGATGGAATCCATGAGCAACTGAGGGAACTCCTCAATTTTTAAAGGCACGTGTATAGTGATTTGGGTGTTTTCTTAAGCTACTCAAGCATTTCCTCTCGTAAACCACCAATTTGATGGAGTGAACCTAATGATGAAGTCCACATATGATACGTGGAACTTTCATTAGATTGAATGGGTGTATTATGAACTTTTTGATACATCTTTACCGATTATTCCAAGACTTGTTGTCCGATTTTGATAAACATATAACCACTATGAATGGAAAAATAAAAACTTTTTACAAAAAAAAAAGATAACCGACGATTATTTATATGCGTCACCAACTGATATGTTTGAAGTCGGTGCCAAGCCAAAAAATACAAAACCGGTCAAAACATCCGTACTAATAATGCAAAGGTGAATGTGATTCTATCTGTTACATTTTCATATCTACACTACTAATCCAATTTTGTATATATTCAGATACACGTCTACTCTGTCAATAATCAGAAAAAGGCGGAATGGAATAGAAAAAAAAAATGTAGACGCGTAAGATTGGCCTTTCATAGAAAATTTGAATATCGTGCCTTTTTACTGACACGGTGGGTGTACTGGGTGTATCCGAGTAAGTAGGTATAGAATTAATCTAGCCATTGAATTCCTTTATACTTCGAATTTAACTTTAGATGAAGAATGATAAATAATTCAAACCGAACCACGGGCTTCCTTCGATACGTATAGTCCGAACAGTGTGTTAACAAACATAAGACGCATGATTATATTTTCTGTACCTACTTGCCTAACGGGTAACGCATGGTCCAAACGAATGTAAACCTACGTGCAATCCATACCGTATTAGATTAGATAGATAGTAAAAATAACAATTCACTGAACACATAGCCTCGTTTGTAACTCTTCTAAATTTGGCTTGGCACTGACTTCAAGCATATCAGTTGGTGACGCATAAAAATAATATAATGATTCATTGTATGCTTTTTGAAGTCGGTTATCTTTTTTTTGTGAAAAGTTTTTTATTATAAACGCTTCATCAAGCCATAATAGTACCTATTTTTGATCATCCTATTTACTTATGCTACATATTTGCATATATTTATATCCGTCTATAAAATACCGGCAATAACACTTTACGAGACATTACAATCAATCAATATCACTTAAGGAATCAATAATTCAATATTATTAAAGATCTGGGGCAGCGGTTGAGGGACCGGGGTTGTGGTCCCCGGTCCGGCTCATACCTGTTACAGCGAATATTGCTGGCAGTGCAGCGCGGTAATGCAGCCAGCATTTTTGGAACGTTTGCCCCGGGTACGTGTCGTCTCGGGGATTAACGGCATAAGAACTTACCAAAATGTTTTATTTATTTATACGTTAACTTGGATTTACAATTAAATAAAAGATTTGATAATAATTCATTTAATGATAAATTTAAAGAGGTGATTTCTGATAACATTTCAGAAAACACTCTGTATAATAATTATTGTATGGACGTAGAGGGATTTAGTATACATCACTTAATTAAATGGACATGCTACGTTAATATATTATCGACGTATAATGGGTAACGATGGATGTAATGTAATAGACGCCTGCCAACGCCCCCGCCTTGATATAGGTCAAGAGGGCCAGGTAAACATATACAGGTTGAAATTTGAGACGACATATAAAATCGATTGTTCCACTAATAGAATAGTAGGCAATTAGGCGATTATCACACTGGCGCCGCATGCGGAAACCGCAGCAATGTGAAAACCACCTTACTTAAGTATATGAATCAAACGGGTTTCTTATTTCAGAATTCTTAGTAAAAAATATACTTAGGGTGGGTTGCACCACGCACAATTAACGAACTCATCAACGTTAAATATGGCGACGGAGCTGTCATCCCATAGAAAACTTTCAAACTTTTCATACAAGTTTTTTTTAACGATGACGTTGACGTTAACGAAGAATGACACGATGACGTGCAGTATAAAAACAATCCTATTTCCAGTGTAAAACTTTACAAATAATCATTAATATGTGCACGAATATCATTGAATACTAACTTTATCATGTTTCTCATTCGATCCTTCATTACTTTTTGGCACTTCTGTTTACATCTCCGATATCACCGTGTATGAATCTACTCTAATCTTTGATTATTACTGTAATACTAAAAGTACAGATAATATGAGTCTATGACGTAAGAGATAGGCTATTGTTTTTTTGGTACAATGCACTATCAAGCATTAGCTTGTGTGTTGTGATTACACAACACCTGAAAATAGGGCGTATGAATTGAGTGCTTTACAACCTTTCAGGTTTGATTACTCCTTTCAATTTTTTTTTATCGTATGGCTACATGTCACTGGATATCTATATCCATTTCTTCTCCGGGGTAGTAGTAGTGAGAAAGCAGATGATGAAGAAAATCCAGTGAGTCCTGCGAGGTCCAGATGGGATAGTCCAGCTGCCAAGTTGTTACTCTTTTAGCACCACCCAGGGATCACGTGTACGGTTGTATAAGGTGTTTCCTACGGACTCAGAGTAACATTTATCCCCTTTCAATCCTTTCAATAATATAGTAGGGGAGCCCATGATGCTAAATTTGCAGCCACTCGAGTGTCGTCAGGACCTACCAATTTGAAGACCAAATCCTCATCATCAACATCAACATCCTAGCGTTTATCCCGGTTTGGGGTCCGCTTGACAACCTAATCCCATGAATTGGCGTAGACACTAGTTTTTACGAAAGCGACTGCCATCTGACCTTCCAACCCAGAGGGGAAACTAGGCCTTTTTGGGATTAGATCCGGTTTCCTTACGATGTTTTCCTTCACCGAAAAGCGACTGGTAAATATCAAATGATATTCCGTACATAAGTTCCGAAAAACTCAGTGGTACGAGCCGGGGTTTGAACCCGAGACCTCCGGATTGAAAGTCGGACGTCTTACCGCAAGGCTACCAGCGCTCTTTGAAGACCAAATCCTAACAAGAAATCCTAACAAGAAAAGACTTGAAGACCAAATCCTAACAAGAAAAAAGTTTATATAATGTATCATCTTGTATATTCATCGGTGGGGGTCTGTGGGCGGGTTCTAGAGGCTTTCAAACATTTTAAACAAACAAAAGGTCACAGGTACAGTTAGCGTCAAATATATTGTAACAGCTAGAATAGCCATATAGTTCGTCACACCATACGAAATATATGGTGTGACGAACTTTTTGATCACTTTGGCTGTTAAAATATATTTGACGCTGACTGTACATGCTCGAGCGCGTCAGATATTGCAACTGAAGGCTTCTGACGTGTCACTGATTATGACGCAGTATAATCTGACAAAATGGACGAAGGGATTGAGATTTACGACGGTCTTCATACAATAACCTCAAAATTAAAATTGAATTCGTCAGATTAAGACTGTCAGATTATGTATTACCACAAGTTGATGCTTGATCGTGGTAAACAAACTGACCGAATCCACAACCTATTATCAATTGTTGCCGGACTAACTCTAGCCTAATTGAACAAGTTCCCAAATAAGTTATAGAATCAGGCGTTACTTTGCGGAAGTCCATATTATCAACTACAATAATATTGCTTTATTTTTTTTATTATTCTTTATTTAATAAGCATATATTTAACTTAAAAACTAGTACATTATTGCCCCACAAAACTATGATAATAGTTTGACTGTGGGATCGCAGTCTCATTATATAACATCTAAGTATGTATAGACAAGCTATTACACTAAGTCTAAATAATATTTTTTTAATCTTTTCTTAAATATAGTGTACTCCTTCTCGCATCGAATGGCTTCCGGTAAACTATTGAGAAGGTATGGGATGCGTTTCTTACGCGTTCTGTCCCCATAATAGTTATTGACTCTCGGGACGAATAGTTTACCGGAAGTCATGGATTTAGTGTTATAGGTATGATCGGGAGGTTTCAAATTAAAATAGTCCGAATTATGGTCAAGGTAGCCATGGTTATTTAAAGCAAGTAAATACTTATGTTTTGAGCTAACCGGTAATATTTTGCAAATTTTAAATAGTGGTCTATAGACATTTTTGTACTTGTGTTTAGTTTTATTGTTAACTAGTAATTTTAAAAATCTTAGTTGCATATTTTCTAGTCTATCGATATTGGTTTTAGTTGTAAGTCCATAGCTGTCGAGACCACCATAACACAGTATAGAATCTACTAATGACTGATACAAACATCTTAAAGTGCTAGTAGGAACTCTGAAACTTAAATGGAAAAATTTGCCTAAAAGGACTCTAAGTTTATCATAAATATAATTTACATGGTTTGCTTCCGCGATATATTAACGTGCTAGTTATTTAATTAGTGACAACGAGAGGCATCCTCAGGAGCTGCTGGAGACGTTGTCGGTCTAATGTAGAGAGGCGAAACACGTGTCAAGTTTTGGTATTATTGGTGGTGGTTTATTATATTTGTTTGCGTATTTATTTTTGCGGCGGGAGGGTGGGAATAATAATGCATGCAAAAATACGCAAATAAGTATCACGGGTTGTCACTAATCTAATTGACTAGCACGTTAATATATCGCGGAATAGCAAAGAAATATTATTTAGTTGAAGTTCCCAAATAGTTATAATTTTAAACAAAAAAAGAACCGACTTCACTTATAGGATCCGCTATTCCAAGACGAAGTGGCCGAGTTACTGTAAAAAATAGTGAAATCACTATAGGTGTGCCTATAATAGTTGAAGAGTTCCCTCGATTTTTCCAGGATCCCATCATCAGACCCGGACTTGGTGACAATGGGACCATCTAGGGGTTATACCCGTTCAATTAAAAAAAAATTAGTCGAATTGAGAACCTCCTCCTTTTTTGAAGTCGGTTAATAAAAGCTACACATGGAAAGGGAGGGCTGTCATCGACACGTGTGAACCGGGATGAATAAAACATTGTTATTTGTGTCATGTTTAATACATGACGGTGTGTTATTTGTTTTTCCTTGTTCGATATAGATATTAATGGATAGTTAGATCCAGTAATTTAGTTAGTAGTTATTCGCTTCGTCATCCTATAGGGCGTTTATCACCCGACGATACTTAGCGAGGTGAATACATTACATTGGTCATACTCTACTCAACAATTTTTAGTAGCAAACTATCAGGAAATCGCGAAAATAATTGGCTTTACCATAGAAAACATCGATGTGATCGGACGAAATTGATAGCCAGAAAAAATAGGCAAAAGTGTATCGTGTTTCCGGGGTTTTGACGATCGAGTTTGAAATTGGTTAATACAATAAAGCCTAGGTAGAGTTAGCTGTACCTATTTCATTGCAGCCTAGTGAAAATATAAATTAAAACAAATTATTAGGTACGTTTTATTATTACGGATAAAATTTTCAATAAAATTTCAAGTGTCATGTGCACATTCAAGGAAAAGCAATGGCTATTGTATTTACATCCTGTAAGTATATCGTGTTATAAATAATTATAGTTTACCCGTACCACTCTTACTTACGTTTGCATTGAGATTAGGAGATTGAGGAGTACATAATAGTAGTTTATGTAACTGTTACGTAATAAGGGTCCTTACGGCCTAATTACGTACAGTTACATACCCTACTTTATCTACACACATATTATAAATCCTAAATGATGTGTCAGGAAACCATGACCGCTATTGCACCGCCGGCATAAACTACTATAAGTAAAACCGTTACTTCTACCACGTATTTACAAATAGTCTCACGTCTCACCTCGCTGTGAGATGAAGCAGAAAACTCGAATGTAACGTGAGTGCAGAAAATAATGCATTATATTTGAAATTGGGTCACAAACCCGATGCGTGGGAGTATCGCTCGAGTTTTATGCGGAGATACGAGTATAGTTGAGAGGCGATTATTAAGTTGTTGAAATACAGTAAACAACTAAACAGTGTAAAAATAGCGCGTTGTGACACACTGCGCGCGCGGCTGACCCGGTTCAATAAACCCGCGTGAAAATGCTTTTCATGCGAGTGTCAGACCGTCCAAGAACTCGATTCCCACCGGCTTACCTAGTTTTCATAAATTTGAGAAATTTTCTTCATGTCACAAAGAGAACGATTATTTATGACGCGCGGATGCTGTAAGTCAGCTGCTTGTTAACTATTTCTAACTAACTTGAAGTAATTTATGTAAAAATATATTTCAAATAAATACTACTATGTATTTGTAGGTATATTTTGACAAAAAGATCAAGATTTTTTCCGGTATTTTTGTATTACGATCAATAAGGCAAGCGATTCTGAATAAAAACGACTTAAAACGTAAATTTATTTAAAATAGTCGCGTGAATCTTAAAAAAGCAGGCAATTTTCTTCTATGTCCACGTAGGTATGTACTAGGTACTTATAAGAGAGAATTTCCTGCATGAAAAAACATAAGTTTCCAAAAACCCGGTGTCTGCAAAAGTTTCATGTCAGAATCATGAACATGACTTTGTCGAAACTTACTAACTTTGCAAATGCGACTTATTTTGTTTTGAGTTCATATCATACGCCGAGGGCCTACCGCGAAGTTCGAAAATCGACAAAACGTTTTCCCCGTCTCTATCGCTCTTGCATATACGAAAGAGAGTGATGCAAATAGAGGATTCGATGAACGAAGTGGTTCGCGGATATAGGCTAGTTCTATCACGGCGATGACTTGTCGCAATCTCATCTCTTTCTATTATTTTGTCTCTAATCTGAACCTTATCATGCTCGCTATAACATTGCTTTTACTTTACAATTTTATGGGATATACGTCGTTTAAGCAGTATTAAATATCATTGAGTTTACGGTACCGCAGCGTTTTTACGATAATACTTTATGGGCTGTATTTTAAGAGCCATCGTCCTTGATAGCTTGCCTGCTAAACCATGCGGATGTCATGTGTAGTGTTTTAACCGCGTTGCAACTTGTAATTATTGTGAATTTATGCAATTCTGATACTACCTATATGTCGTGTTGCCGCACATGAGCATAAATATGTGACTTTGTATCCCTTGAAAGTGGGCCGTATTCTAAATTTAAAACAGGTTTACACACGATCCAATTTCATGCAACTCCAATGCATTAACTACCGCAAAGCTAGCGCCTAAGCATCTCAATCAGAAATAATATAATTTACCGACAAAATATTTCGATGCAACTCCAATACAACTTCTAATCTGTAGGTAATTTTTTCAAACTTGAGCTCAATCGGCCTAGTATTTTTTTGCGTAAATTCACTTTGTGACAGACAGACAGAGTCGCACCATAAGGGTTCCTTTTTTACTGTTTTGGTACGAAACCCTAAAATACTGTCACCGTAAGTATGTGAGCATTCTTTAAATTAAAAGTTTCCGTACTTTCCGTAGCGCAGTTCGCTTCAACGCTACGCTCGTAGGTGACTGCAGCGGTTTCCCGCTTTGTAGTGGAAATCCGCTACATACATAGAGCCCGCCTAGCGGGTTCCTGGTCACTGGTCACTTGAGAGACACTTTACTGCAGCTCATCATCATCATTATCCTAGCGTTTATCCCGGTTTGGGGTCCGCTTGACAACCTAATCCCATGAATTGGCGTAGACACTAGTTTTTACGAACGCGACTGCCATCTGACCTTCCAACCCAGAGGGGAAACTAGGCCTTTTTGGTTTTTTGAGACACTTTGCTGCAGCTTACAGACTTATTAATAAAACTTACATATTTAAATAAACCTTAGCTAAAAACTAGAATTAAATAAAACTAAAAAATATCAAAAAAATTGGGCCCCTTCGGCATGGTGCCGAGGATGCTGGCAGCATTTCCCCGCTGTATCGCAATACTTATGCGTTGCGCGAGGAAGCTGCCAGGTCTTCGGTCACCGGTAGAGTCAATTACTGTTTTGGCCAAGTAAATTAAATTGATTTTTGAAGTTTGCTAAGTGTTCAAACGTCGATGAGACTGTTGAAAGACCTTTTAATAAACTATCGTAAAATAAGCTCGCATGCACTGCATGTAGCATGCAATGGTAATTAAGTATTAACCACAATAACCTATATTTTTTTATTTAAATTTATTTAAAGTTTTGAGCAAGATATCGAAGTAGGTACAGTCAACATCAAATGTATTGTAACAGCTAGAGGAGCCAAATAGTTCGTCACACCATACAAAATATATGGTGTGAAGAACTGTTTGAGCACTTTGGCTGTTACAATATATTTGATGCTGACTGTACAACCTAAGGCATGCTCCCAAAATAGCAAAGTTCCATTACCTTTGTTAATTCCGTTTAATTCATCATCATCTTCCTAGCGTTTGTCATGGCGAATGCAATGGTTGCATTTAAGCCTAGCGTCCGCTTGGCGAACAAATCCCATGAATTGGTGCCGGCACTAGTTTTCACGAAAGCGAATTATTGGGATTACGACCGGTTTCCTCACGATGTTTTTCATCACCGAAAAGCGAGTAGTAACGACTAGTAGCGAAAAGTAGCGACTTATCAAATGATATTTCGTACATAACTTTTGCAAAACTCCGTGGTAAAATGAGCCGGGGTCTGAGCCTGAGACCTCCGGGTTGAAAATCTGATGTATTTTACTACCGAGCTAAGTAAAAGAGTCAATTAGCAGATCAAAACTGTGGTTGTTAGTCTTTACATATGCAACTTTACGTCACATAAATAAAATTCAGTACCAACCATTGCTTTTATGATATTATGATAGAGGCTTATTTTATGGAACACTGTACGGAAGAGTTGCCCATCTTGCTTACTCATGAACGTGTTTCAACCCTCATTTAGTTAAATTATGATTTGTCTTTTTCTAACAAGCACAACTGTCAAAGTGACAGAGAAGGACAAAAGATAATTTAGTTAAATAAGGTTTGAAATACGTTTATGAATAAGCGGGTTATTGCATAATGCTATTAGACTTGTCACTCTTGTCAGGGTTCAATTTTATTGAAGGAAAAGTTGTATATTCCGTGCAGTCAATCCCAAAAGGGCCTGATATCATGAGACAGATACAAAAACGGTATTTTGTTTAACATACGAGTATACACATTTAACACGTGAATAATTAAATAAATCCTAACCGTCCGTACCTTTTGCATGGCCAGTGCAAATCAAGGTTGCTAAATTGACTCGATTCTATTTTGATGTTCTTATTTTTGACTATAATTGTCTTAGAGCATTTAACCAACCGGAGCGGCTATTGACAGGCGTTCCCTGGCAAAAATATATGACCAGTGGTCATACTCATTGTATGGACTGACGTTTATCTGACGTGGCTATTTTGAAGTTTCGCATACATTTGACGTTCCCGTTCCCCGCAAAAATCGGCATATTTTTTTGTATAGAAAATGACAGACATGGCCGGTCCGGTTGGTTGAATGGTCTAAGATAATTGTCCTTTGATGTTGGTTGTACTTCGTACCTACGTAATTTGATTTCATAATACTTAAGTTCATAAATCATAATTCATAACATTTTGTATTTACAATTAGACTGAAGTTGGTGTTTTTGGTATTCGAAAGCTATAGGTATTAGGAAGACATTTTCTTATTACCAAACCACTATTACATTGTGTATGAAGCTGCATTCATTCTATAGTTTCTAAGTAAGTAGGTATTTAAGATAAAGTTACGCTACAAATTTCCTTTAATCGCTCTATCGAATCGCTTCACAAAAACCCTAACAAGTCTTGACAATATTGTGAGGCGCAGGCTCGACGGAAATCCTATTTGGAGTTAGTAAGACCCGGGACAGGCGCAAAGTACGTAAACAATATCCCCCGATCCCAGAAAACTCCCTAACTAGTCAGGACCAGAGATCGGAATAGGTAGAGTATATTTACCTAAACTTTGTAGAACAGTGACGAGAGTCGGAGACTCCCTTAGGTCTATATTTTTTTGTGCGGGATATCCCGTATTTGTATCCCGCATGTTTTAAAAACACACTGGTAAACTAACTTATTCATAAAAAAAATATTAAAAAGGTACATGGAATGTTATGAATGAGTTAGTTAACCAGTGTGTTTTTAAAACATGCGGGATACAAATGTAGTACGGAAACAAATGTACTACTTTACACGTACCCCGTTTTGTGACCCGTCCCGGTACGTGTTTTTTCGGAAACGTATTAATATCCGAGTATCCGTGTACACGTACGTACCTGCCACAAATGGCCGCCATCTTAAATTTCTTTGTTTTTCATCCGTTCGCGTTGAAAATTGATATTTGAGGACCTTAAATTAAGGCTTTTTAATACAAAACTTTATCCGATCGGTTCGAAACTCGATATCCGAGGATCTTTAAGGCCCCTTAATACGAATTTGAAGTAGAAATTGCAGAAACTGGCCGCCATCTTGAATTTCTTTGTTTTTGATCGGATCAAGTTAAAAATTGATATCTGAGAATCCGCCAGGCCCCCTAATACGAATCTGAGGTCAAAATTGCAAAAAACTGGACGCCATTTTGAATTTCGTTGTTTTTGACCGGTTCGTGTTGAAAATCGATATTTGAGGATCGGCCAGGTCCATATACATGAATCTAAAGTCAAAATTGCAAAAAATGGACGCCATCTTGAATTTCTTTGTTTTTGATACGATCAAGTTAAAAATCGATATCGGAGGATCCACCAGGCCCCTTAATACTTATCTGAAGCCAAAATTGCAAAAACTGGCCGCCATCATGAATTTCTTTATTTTTTATTCGATCAAGTTAAAAATCGATATCTGAGGATCCGGCAGGCCCCCTAATACGAATCTGAGGTCAAAATTGCAAAAACTGGACGCCATTTTGAATTCCGTTGTTTTTCATCCGTTCGTGTTGAAAATCGATATCTGAAGATCGGCCAGGTCCATATACATGAATCTGAAGTCAAAATTGCAAAAAATGGGCGCCATCTTGAATTTCTTTGTTTTTGATACGATCAAGTTAAAAATCGATATCGGAGGATCCACCAGGCCCCTTAATACTTATCTGAAGCCAAAATTGCAAAAACTGGCCGCCATCATGAATTTCTTTATTTTTTATTCGATCAAGTTAAAAATCGATATCTGAGGATCCGGCAGGCCCCCTAATACGAATCTGAGGTCAAAATTGCAAAAACTGGACGCCATTTTGAATTCCGTTGTTTTTCATCCGTTCGTGTTGAAAATCGATATCTGAAGATCGGCCAGGTCCATATACATGAATCTGAAGTCAAAATTGCAAAAAATGGGCGCCATCTTGAATTTCTTTGTTTTTGATCCGATTAAGTTAAAAATCGATATTTAAGATCCACCAGGCCCCTTAATACGAATCTGAAGTCAAAATTGCAAAAACTGGCCGCCATCTTGAATTTCTTTGTTTCTGATCCGTTCGTTTTGAAAATCGATATCTGAGTATCTTAAAGGCCTATAAAACGAAACTGAAGTCAAAACTGCATAAACTGAGCGCCATCTTGAATTTCTTCATTTTTTATTTGATCAAGTTAAAATTCGACATCTTTGGATCCGCCGCGTCCCTTAATTCGAATCTAAGGTCAAAATTGCAAAAAATAGCGCCCATCTTGTATTTCTTTGTTTTTGATGCGTTTGTGTTGAAAATCGATATCTGAGAATCCACTGGGCTCTTTAACAAGAATCTGAAGTCAAAATTGCTAAAACTGGGTGCCATCTTGAATTTCTTTGTTTCTGATCCGTTCGTTTTGGAAATCGATATCTGAGTATATTAAAAGCATCTTAATACGAAACTGAAGTCCAAATTGCAACTAAATGAGCGCCATCTTGAATTTCTTCATTTATTATCCGATCAAATTAAAAATCGATACCTTTAGATCCCTCACGTCTATTAATTCGAATCTAAAGTTGAAATTGCAAAAAATAGCGGCCAACTTGTATTTCTTTGTTTTTGATGCGTTTGTGTTGAAAATCGATATCAAATCATGTCAATCAATCATGAAAATCGATATCAAGTCAAATTCATGATGGCACCCAGTTTTTACAATTTTGACTTCAGATTCTTGTTAAATAGCCCATTGGATGCTCAGATATCGATTTTCAACACAAACGCATCAAAAACAAAGAAATACAAGTTGGCCGCTATTTTTTGCAATTTCGCCTTTAGATTCGAATTAAGGGACGTGGGGGATCCAAAGATATCGATTTTTAATTTGATCGGATAATAAATGAAGAAATTCAAGATGGCGCTCGTTTTTTGCAATTTTGACTTCAGTTTCGTATTAAGAGGCTTTTAATATACTCAGATATCGATTTCCAAAACGAACGGATCAGAAACAAAGAAATTCAAGATGGCACCCAGTTTTAGCAATTTTGACTTCAGATTCTTGTTAAAGAGCCCAGTGGATTATCAGATATCGATTTTCAACACAAACGCATCAAAAACAAAGAAATACAAGATGGCCGCTATTTTTTGCAATTTTGACCTTAGATTCGAATTAAGGGACGCGGCGGATCCAAAGATATCGAATTTTAACTTGATCAAATAAAAAATGAAGAAATTCAAGATGGCGCTCAGTTTATGCAATTTTGACTTCAGTTTCGTATTAAGAGGCCTTTAAGATACTCAGATATCGATTTTCAAAACGAACGGATCAGAAACAAAGAAATTCAAGATGGCGCCCATTTTTTGCAATTTTGACTTCAGATTCATGTATATGGACCTGGCCGATCTTCAGATATCGATTTTCAACACGAACGGATCAAAAACAACGGAATTCAAAATGGCGTCCAGTTTTTGCAATTTTGACCTCAGATTCGTATTAGGCGGCCTGCCGGATCCTCAGATATCGATTTTTAACTTGATCGGATCAAAAACAAAGAAATTCAAGATGGCGCCCATTTTTTGCAATTTTGACTTTAGATTCATGTATATGGACCTGGCCGATCCTCAAATATCGATTTTCAACACGAACCGATCAAAAACAACGAAATTCAAAATGGCGTCCAGTTTTTGCAATTTTGACCTCAGATTCGTATTAGGGGGCCTGGCAGATCCTCAGATATCAATTTTTAACTTGATCGGATCAAAAATAAAGAAATTCAAGATGGCGGCCAGTTTCTGCAATTTCTACTTTAAATTCGTATTAAGGGGCCTTAAAGATCCTCGGATATCGAGTTTCGAACCGATCGGATAAAGTTTTGTATTAAGAAGCCTTAATTTAAGGTCCTCAAATATAAATTTTCAACGCGAACGGATGAAAGACAAAGAAATTCAAGATGGTGGCCATTTGTGGCAGGTACGTACGTGTACACGGATACTCAGATATTAATACGTTTCCGAAAAAACACGTACCGGGACGGGTCACAAAACGGGGTACGTGTAAAGTAGTACATTTGTTTCCGTACTACATTTGTATCCCGCATGTTTTAAAAACACACTGGTTAACTAACTCATTCATAACATTCCATGTACCTTTTTAATATTTTTTTTATGAATAAGTTAGTTTACCAGTGTGTTTTTAAAACATGCGGGATACAAATACGGGATATCCCGCACAAAAAAATATAGACCTAAGGGAGTCTCCGACTCTCGTCACTGTTCTACAAAGTTTAGGTAAATATACTCTACCTATTCCGATCTCTGGTCAGGACAGTTCCATGTCATACGAGTAACATGCACTAAGGACCTGACACTAGTGTTTATTACTCGTTATGTAACTGTTAACTAGGTTAGCTGATCTGATACTGATAATGTCCACGCAGTCGTTTGTGTTTTTGAATGAGTTATCGATTTGGGTCTAGATAATAAGTCACTGTCAAACTATTCGATTAATTTATCAATACGCTGCTGCTGCCAGTTCGTTACTAGTTTAAGGGTAACTCAGACTTTTGAGGACTGATTTTATTTGTTATTTAAATAAGAATAATCTATAAGTGTCCAGGTACGAACCTGTTCTATGTACGTAGGTAAGTATAGTTAGCTAGTCGGTTTCATTAAAATTTAGTGTCCTGAAAAGGTTAAAGGTTGTATCTAGAATTGAACTTGGTTTATAGTGTTTTCTGTATTGTAGGTACTTGCAGCTTACATGGGGGTGAAATTTGGGAAAAAATCACCCTTACCCTCTCTGAAAGAGGTCGACATTGTAGAACTTGTAGAGTTCCACGGAGAACTCGAAGGTAGCCTGCAGGTCGCTCATGGTGGGGAGGGGAGGGCGCGGGCGCGGGCGGCGCGGCGCGCCATGTCGCGGCCGCTAGCACCGCATCCGGGCCCGGCACCGGCAGCGTCAACACATGCACTGACAATACTGACAACACAGCACACACGTCACGGGCGCGGCCCGGCCTCACGCGGGGATAACAAGCGCGAGCCGGCTGCGACGGCCGAGCGGCACACAGTGCGGGCGCCAGGAATTCATTTTTAATAGTGGGCAGCACGCATGCGCGGAGCGTGCAGACCGCGCCGCCGCGCCGGGCCTGCAGTGCCGCGCGGGCCCGGCTTCGGTCTCGCAGGTGCCGCGCGCTAATCCACCTAGCTACACTACAAGACCTGTGATGTTATGAGCGCTTGCGGGCTTAAGCCGCCCTTTCGTAATATAACCTTTACCGCCATTTCATGAATACCTGTCTATAACGTTGCGACCTTTATTGCGAGCTTTGATGTTTCACGGGCCGCAAAAGCCCGTCGTTGGGATTTGCTCGTGCCGATATTTTCAGTTGTTTCCACGTGTCGGGATATTTTTAGATCAACACTTTCCCGCCCACGTATAAATCAAATGTTATACAGCAGCGAAGTAGTTTACTAAACCTTACAATTGTTAGTAAATGTGGGTAGTATTTTATTTTTAGGTTACAGTCATGACGCATAACGTCATTAAATAACAGTCTTTTATTCAATTTTAGCATGCGAATGTGAATTTGACGCTGATACATTAAAGTGATACCTAGCAAAAACACATTTTCATCAATTTCTACCTGTACCTATGTTATAGGTAAAGTAAAAATTGCGCGAGCCAGGAACATTGACTTTTCTATTATGAAGTGAATTCTGTAATATTTCCGTTTTATTTTAAATATATTGTAGGTATGTGTATGATTAATTACATTCATAGGTACATATTAAATAGTTGTGAAACTCCCGTACGAATGTGTAACTATGGAGAGTAATTACTAATTTCTACCAATCGGGGTAAACAGTCGTCACCCCTACAATTTGCGTTGCGTTATCCCGAGTAAAGGCCGGTTATAAATATACCCATCGCCCACAGATTGAGCCAATAATAGAAACTAATTCGAAGGGATTTTATCAATATTTTCATGTTCATTGCGAATAAATACCTATCTATATTTAGAATTATCAGATGGGTTATAAATATTATTCATTGCTGTCTCACCCTTTATAGAATACGATCGGAAAAATAGACATTTTACAACACTTGGGGTTGGGGCACTTTATTTCCATAGCTGCTCCTGACAAAAGTCGACACTTGATTTTGAAAAAAAAAACATATTCTAGACGTAAGTATATGTATAAGGGTAAGTACTTAAGCTTTGGTATAAGTATGTACCTACTAAAAACTATGACTGAAAGGACAATGAAACTTTAATGCCCCATAAGTCAGTTGCAAAGGTCACAGGTCATGTTTCGATTGGTCGATACAGGCAAGAGTGTCAGTCGGCAGAATAGCCTGTGTTCTTAACGCATGCATAGTCGAAGTTTCAAGTCTAAGTCTTATAAATCCAGCCCATAATAGGGTACTTTCCAATAGATAAACTTAATTATTTCGTTGCATTCATAAAATCTGAATTTGAAAAAATACACGCGAAAATCCAGATGTAACATGTGTTTGCGCTTTAAATTATTTTATAATGGTTAAAACTTTTATAAAGGAGATGTATTTGCATATATTATTGTGACATCGCAATATTAGTCTTCCGTATTAACTCCATATAATAAATCGTTTTGACGTTTTACTGTCCATTAGCTTTAAGAAGAACTTTCGGGGATCGGGGATGATACACGAAGGTAATATTGCTGTTCTGCTTTTTCATGTGTCACTGTTAATTGACACCTGACGTCTCTTTCTAAAACCCGAAGGTTCTTTTTAGAGCTCACGGACTGTAGCTGATTTGACTTCATAGGAAAGTAGCCTAGTATAGATAGACGTAGACAAATACGTTTAGGCTGCGTTTCCACCAGAGATGAGCGAGGATGCGTTGCGTTGCGAGGAATGTGTTTATTAAGAACCAATCTTAAGCGGTCCAGACACTATTAGTGCTCTCCCTTATGGGAATATAGTTCAGAGCTGGATACGGTTACCTTCTTTTAGTATGTTGTTGGGTACGACACCAGGACCCCAAAACTGCCGAGAGACGGGGACGTCGACGAATGTCTCCCGAGTAATGACGTCATAAAAATGGCTGCCGCTTCGTTGCGAAAAGTGTAAATTTCATCCAAACTGTGCATTGCACCTATACGTGTGTAGTATCAAACGAAAGAATATTAAATGTGCTATATTGTTGTAATACATTATATACTACTGTATATTACAGTTTGACAGCTATAAACGAAAACCCAAAATCAGGCTAAAAAATAATTCGGATATTTGCATTTTACAACAAAATTATAAGTCCAACTTTAAAGCCGAGTACTACAATAACAAAACAGGCTATTTAAGCTATACATTGCCATAAAAATTATTAAAATCTGGTAATAATTGTGGCAGCTATGTTAAAAAACATGTCGGCACTGCCGAGCTATGTCCTTAGAGTTAAAAATGACAATTTTCACAATTTACAGAATATCCGCAGAAGCTTCGAGTATATTTAAGGTCAAATAATTTGGAGCCCTTAAATGTCGGAAAAATATCTCTATAGTGACTGAGGTCCAAATAATGACGTCATGAACGTGACCGCTACCGAAATTTGTAAAACATAAATTAAAGCTATACCATGACACATACACACATGTGTGTAGCATCGATCGAAAGCTTATTGAATTTACTACAACACATATATGCATTATTTATTTAGTTTAGGAGTTTTTGACAAAATAAAATATTTTTCAGGAAAAGAAAATGTATATGTTAATTCTGTGGCCAAAGAAAATACAATACACTAATGTTTTGTATAGCATTAAAAACACCAACTATTCAGCTTTAAAACACAATTTGAATTTAAAAAAATTGATAAGAACTATAAAAGTTGTGCTTACAACTCTAAAGCACACTAACTATTTTACCTACAATGCACTCATACTATGAGAAGCTTGGGCCTAATTATTGACTAGTTTTTTCTAAATTTTGTAAGGATTTAAGGTTCCTTGCCATTAAAGTAAATAAAAAACCGGCCAAGTGCGAGTTGGACTCGCGCTCCGAGGGTTCCATATACATCACACAATTTTAACAATTTGTATTTTTTAGGCCAACTTACGCTTGACCGCAGACTTTTTAGTGTTTTTTTCTTTAATGTACAGGTAAAAAACTATATTAGGTTTTTTTTTAAATGTAGTTTCTTCGGTTTCCGAGAGACGGGAGGGAATGTTCAATTTTCGCCTTTATTCTTGAATAACTTCAAAACTATTAAAATTAAAATCATAAAAGTTATATATTTGTAGTTTTCACATCAAACCCTTTCATTTGATATATAACAAGGTATAGTTTGTAAGTAATTTAAGAAATAAGGCGAAAATTTTCCATTGCTCTCCGTCCCCCGGAAACCGATGAACCTACATTTTAGAAAAAAATATGTAATATAGTTCTTTACCTGTACATTACAGAAAAAAACACTAATAAGTCTGCGGTCAAGCCTAAGTTGGTCTTAAAAATACAAATTGTTAAAATTGTGTGATGTATATGGAACCCTCGGAGCGCGAGTCAACTCGCACTTGGCCGATTTTTTTATTTACTTTAATGACAAGGAACCCTGAATCCTTACAAAATTTATAAAAAACTAGTCAATAATTAGGCCCAAGCTTCTCATAGTATGAGTGCATTGTAGGTAAAATAGTGAGTGTGCTTTAGATTTGTAAGCACAACTTTTATAGTTCTTATCAAATTTTATAAATTCAAACTGTGTTTTAAACTGAATAGTTGGTGTTTTTAATACTATACAAAACATTAGTGTATTGTATTTTCTTTGACCACAGAATTAACATATACATTTTATTTTCCTGAAAAAATATTATATTTTGTCAACAACTCCTAAACTATACATTATTTTCATAAATAATGTATGTATGTGTTGTAGTAAATTCAATAAGCTTTCGATCGATGCTACACACATGTGTGTATGTGTCATGCTATAGCTTTAATTTATGTTTTACAAATTTCGGTAGCGGTCACGTTCATGACGTCATTATTTGGACCTCAGTCACTATAGAGATATTTTTCCGACATTTAAGGGCTCCAAATTATTTGACCTAAAATATACTCGAAGCTTCTGCGGATATTCTGTAAATTGTGAAAATTGTTATTTTTTCACTCTAAGGAAATAGCTCGGCAGTGCCGACATGTTTTTTAACATAGCTGCCACAATTATTACCAGATTTTAATAATTTTTATGGCAATGTATAGCTTAAATAGCCTGTTTTGTTATTGTAGTACTCGGCTTTAAAGTTGGACTTATAATTTTGTTGTAAAATGCAAATATCCGAATTATTTTTCAGCCTGATTTTGGGTTTTCGTTTATAGCTGTCAAACTGTAATATACAGTAGTATATAATGTATTACAACAATATAGCACATTTAATATTCTTTCGTTTGATACTACACACGTATAGGTGCAATGCACAGTTTGGATGAAATTTACACTTTTCGCAACAAAGCGGCAGCCATTTTGATGACGTCATTACACGGGAGACATTCATCGACGTCCCCGTCTCTTGGCAGTTTTGGGGTCCTAGTGTCATACCCAACAACATACTAAAAGTTGGTAACCGTATCCAGATCTGAACTATCACTTAGGCCCTCTCCCATAACGGAGGGGACTATATCACTAATAATGTCATTACCTTCAAGTAATGACATTACTAATGACAGTGTAGTGATTGGAATGAAGGAATGACGGTAAGGAATGAAGTTATTCGAATATTTTAATATTGTAGTGTCAGTACTGGAGTAATGACATTATACTGACAGTTTGTGGTGCGCGGTGCGCGTCATTCCATCATTCCTTCAGTATTCGTGGAGCGATCGCCGAGAATGAACGCATTTGGAGCTAATCTATATTCTGCGGGGATTGATTCACTCAAATGAGTGTCTTTTTTGCTTATAATTGGAGTAAATGATTGTAATAGCTTCAAGTAATTTGCTTCGCTCATCCGAAAGTAATTCTTGAAATGCTTCAGTGATGCCGATATTTTTAAGAGGTACATGTAAATATTCCTCGAAAGACAGCCCCTTTCTGTATTTTTTTCTTTTAACCCGTTTTTATAAAGCAATTGCAATTATTATTGCCATTCAGGCTATCTTTTTTGCGTCCATTGTCGACCGCGACCACTGTCGTAATGATGAAAAATACTGACAAGTGTGTGGAGAGGTTTTGGAATGTCATTACTGAACGAAGGAATGACAGTATTAGTAATGTCATTACTAGTGAATCTAGTGATAGTGTCTGGACCGCTTTAGAGCTGCGCTGTGCGAGGATAAACAAATGAAGTGATCCTATTGGTGATTAACAAACATTCGTCGAAACGCATCCTGGCTCATCTCTGGTGGAAAAGCAGTCTTAGCATACTTAAACAGGGCTTTTGTTTCGCAGATAATCTTCCTACGTACTATTTTCTACGTTTCGATGTTAATCTGTATATTAGTACTTTATAGAAAAAACTATAATCTTACACTTTTAAATTTTGGATAGTCTATGTCACTTCTGGGATCATTAAATAGATTATTAGACAACGCGCCACTAAAGTATATGAAAAGAGAATTTCACATCACGGTAAAATGTGTAGGTACATGTTTGAGAAGACACGATTTAATGCAACTTTACTAACACATCTCCCTAATTTAAGATCTTTTCACAATGCGTTACGTATTGCGGCGTCCCTGTTCATTGGGCTTAATTAAGGTTTTACGGTGGCGTATCCGAACGTAACAAAATTACAATCTGTCAAAAAAATTTTCTTCTACTTAAACTTGCTTCTGCGGTGTGATTGGATTATAAAAAGACCAATAACAACTATTTTCCCACAAATACAATTATTCCCGGTTTGAAAACTAGTGATTAACGCATTCACTGCCAGGGGGCGTGGCCTAGGAACAAACGTGTATGACGGTGAACACTGAAGTGAATGTGTTAACGTTTGATTGGGAAAAATTTAGAATGAAAGAATTGAAAAAAATCATTCGTCGAACTCAATTCTTACTTAGTACTCGTAGAAAAAGTATTGTATACAATAGTGACATAATTAAGCTTTTCAATCTCGTACCTTACTTGGGCCACATAGCAAGCTTCGTAGCCTAAACACGGTACTCGACTGAAAAGCTCCCGATTGTATAAAAAATACAATTTTTTCTGTGTTAAGGTTTAAACATGTAAGTTGTTAGAATAAGGCCCTCACATAGTGCGGGATCATGGGCTTCGGGAGGTCTACAGATAATGCAATGTGATTACCTTTCTGAACTTTGCCTCAAGTTTAGGGGTTATGAGAAAATGCTTATAGATTTTTCAGGCGGTAGGAGTTAGGAAAGATAATTTATGTAGGGCAGAATTCATCGTAGCACTTTTTGAAAAAATATGAGGACTAATATGAGCATGTGATACATCAAATCCAATACATTATTCACCAGTAAAGTTGAACATTGTAGTAATCTAAAAAAATTCCAGCCAACTGGGGCAAAAAAGACCGGAATGGGGAAAAAAGGGACCGATAATAATAGACTGAAAATATTTGGAATATACCTATGTGCAGGTTGACGAATGCACCCTGGTTTTATTTTGTGTAAGTATACCGGTTTTTCCCGATGTAGGTCGATATTTCTGCAATAGTTTACGTAATGGATAAGTTTATGTGACATTTTATGCGTTTATGTGTTTTTAACTATTGTACATTCAACGCCATAAATATGTGTACACTATTGCGCCTTAATCCATTGTAATAACGTTCAAAAGTGTATAAATATTTAAGGCGTTGACTGTACCCTATCATTATTAAAATTGAAAAAACATATTGTCACAAAACTCTGTTAAATATTTTTTGTTTTAATTTCTCATAGTACCTAATATGAATGCTATAAAATAACACGTACTTTTAATTCGTGGCTATTATTTTCTTATCTTAATAAGTTTTGTCATGACTATATTGTACCTACGACCTATTACGCGCGCACTAGGCAGTACTAATACAGCTTACAAACGAACGGGTTAGGACGTACATGCTCTTGTAAAGTGTATTTTTGTCGCAAACAGAAACTGTGATTTAATATGGAAATCTCAGTGTCCAAAACCGCGTCGTACATGACGCCCTACTTCAAGAACCTACTTATTCTGAGCATAGTGCTCGGAAGTACGTCTCTGGTGTATATAGTGTTGAACGGCGACCCGCAGCTTTATAGAAGATTTTACAGGCCGGCGAAAGATACAAATAACATGTATTACTCTGATGATGCTATTCGGAAAATGGAAGCACGACCCCCCGTTAAGAAACAGTGCCCAACTCACTCTTTGCTTGGGTCAAATACAACACATATTTGGGTCGTAAAAGAAAATTTTCATTATTATAATTTAAAAAGCTCCACTATTATTGTTTGCTGTTATAAATCTTTTTACCGTCCGAAAACAGTAGACGACATAACGTCTTCTAAAATCGATAATCGAGTCAAATACAATGCCTGTCGTAATTTTTCGGACACTATTATAGTTAAAGACGAATTTGTCAGAGTTCAATGTCATCACACTATTCACAGAAAAATAATATTTGATACTTTTTTTCTTTTTGCTTGTAAAAAGAAAATATACGTCAAACCAAAGACGCATTTACCGTATAATATACTGATTCTGGGAATAGACGGAGTGTCTAGATTAAATCTCCACCGGACCATGCCTAAGACCGTAGCAGTTTTGAACAAGTTGGGTGCTGTCGAATTTTTAAGACATAATAAAGTAGGAGATAACACATTTCCGAATCTAGTACCTCTTTTACTTGGAAAACACGCGAAAGAGCTGCCAGAGATATGTTGGCCCAACACAAATATGACGTTTGATAACTGTCCTTTTATATGGCATCGGTTCCGGCAGGCGGGCTTCGTCACAGCTTACGGAGAGGACTCCGTAAACATCTCGACGTTCAACTACAACAAGCGCGGCTTTGCGGGATACCCCACCGACTACTATCTGCGCACCTTCCTGTACGAAGTCGAAACATATGCCAAGAGTAAACAAAGAAAATCGGGATTATTATGCATGAACGAAAACTACACCTTCAAAATATTACTAGATTACGTCGAATATTTGACAGCTTTGTCTGAAAAAAAACTATTTGGTATTTTCTGGGAAAACACTATAAGCCATGATTACTTGAACAATCCTATACTAATGGACGATGACTACACAGCGCTGTTCAAAAAGATGCATTACTCTGGTTATTTAAATAAAAGTATAATTTTTTTAATTAGCGATCATGGCAGGAGATGGGGAAAATTTCGTAAAACTAGACAAGGATTTTTGGAGGACAGATTACCCTTCGTGATTGCATTAATGCCTCCATCGTTTCGCAAAAACTTTAGTGAAGCATATAAAAATCTGAAACATAACATCCATCGCTTAACCACGCCATTTGACGTACACGCCACTTTATCTGACTTAGTGAACGTGAAAACAATTGAGAATGGTAAGATAATAGCCAGAACCAACGAGTCCTATTGGAATGAACGAAGCATCAGTTTATTTTTACCAATTCCGGAGAACAGGACGTGTAAATCAGCAGCCATAGATGCTCACTGGTGCGTCGATTACAGCAACACACACATAGATTCCAACAATTATTTAGCTAGAGACGCTTTAGAGCACGCAGTGTCACATTTAAATAGCCTTCTTGAGGCTTATCCGCATTGTGCTAAGCTTACTCTAGACAAAGTGTTGGATGTAACTAGACTTTTATCTGATACCATCAATGAGAAAATTAGAAAATCTATTGAACTTACTGTGACCTTCCGTACGAATCCCGGAGGGGGCGAGTTTGAAGCTACGCTAGGGAGACAATTCGGTAAAAGCAAATCCTGGATTCCGTTAGGCTCTACAAGCCGACTTAACTCTTATGGTAACCAAAGCCACTGCATTCAAGACAATTCTGCCGCGAAGCTTTATTGTTATTGCATTTAAATTTGATACCCGTAATACGTTCTGCTCACCGAGCAAGGGCTCTAACAGCTATCGAAAAAGTTTTTCAAGTACAAGTATGTATCGTATTCTGAAGTAATAAATTCCAAATTAACACTGGTATTCCAATGTACCTACTCAACTTCACGGCTTTTATTCGTGTTAGGGCAGAATACCTAATTACGATGCACGATGTATAAGTCTGTACCTAAAATTGGTGTCCTAACTGACAATCGCAGAATCGCGCGATTGTGCGATTGAATACTTATTTCAGTTATTTCTCTGTGTTGACTTCAAATAGATATTGAACACAATTTGCACCCAATTTTTATGCACAACACAACCAAACGCGAGATTAAAAAGTTCCTAGAAATGCCTACCTAGGATTTTCTGCTGAAACTAACGGTCTGATCAAGTTGTCTAGAATCGTCTATCATAATACTAAATATACAAATAAGTTACTTACTTAAACCAAGCGTCGGAATTTTCTACAGCTGTCTACTCATTAAAAACCAATAAAAACTTGTTATAAAGCTGGCGTTCTTGACTTTAGGGAGTGGGGGGGGGGGGGGGGGGCTCTCTCTGGTGCAATAAAAACTATTGTTCTGGTATTGGTGCAATACATACCGTGAAACGGGGTGACTTTAAAATACAGGGGCAACTTTGAAAAATCGACTTAATCGCCAAAGTATGGCTTTTCAATCTCTAGACATCTAGTAAAATGTAAGAATGTACAATATTCTAGCCATTTACCAATATAGATTAAGAAAATTGTAAATAATTCCGCTTATAAGACCATTTGAAATCTATCAAAGTAGCCCCAAAATTTCCTAAAGTCACCCCGTTTTACGGTACTTATTTTCAATTATCATAAAACTTTTTGCATACAATGTTCTCAAAATATAAATAGTAATACCACGTTTCACCCCAATACTTGCGCTTAGTTAAATCCTTTTGCAAATACCTTACAAGCCCTTTACACTCTCATTTCCGAACGATTCGTCCTAAACTGTCCTTATTTATAATTAAATTAAATTAAGAAAAGCAACTTTACTGATACTCGACTGTTATGTTGTACGTATTTAAGTAGTGTTTTTAAATCCGGCCGGCCATAAAGCAAGATAAGCTGGAACAGGAAGTCTGACGAAGTTCAACTACGTGGCTCGCCGAAACCCATTTTGCCCTACATTACTAGTTTACCACCGATTAATAAGTACTCACTTTGTCCTTACTGTTGGGATTTAAAAAAAACAGTTGTTTTTACACACTTTTTAATCCAAAATAAGTCATTAATCTCACAGTATAGTGCGTACAGAGGAATCACCCGCTCAGAGCGAAATGCGAAATGTATCCCTGAGTGGGATGGCAACACCTCGCTTTTACCCCCTTTTTAGGTCGCAGGTAATGGTGCACTATTCCCCTTAAGCCTCCTATACCTGGATGCAAACTATAGGCGACGGAGCCTTGAGTGGCGAGGCGTGTGGATGAATTATGAGAGCGAACTTAGCACTATGCATTGCTTAGTTTGCTCTAGGATGTATACAGTAAGATGTAGGATTAAGATGTAAATAATTCGTGGAATCCACACTTTTATCGTCCAAATAATAGATCGTTATTGCGTCCAAGATGTAAACAATTTCGTATTTAGGAGCGGTAACTTTACTTTAATTTAAAATCATGATTTGTTATCAAAATAATAGCTAGGGATATACGCACAGATCTGCCCGCCGGATTTGTCTGACGGATATTCCCAGCGGATAGATCCGTCCATGTATGGCGCGAATTGGACACGGATTTGTCTGCGGACACATCTGAATAGCGCCATACATGGACGGATGTGTCCGCCGGGCATATCCGCAGGACAAATCTGGCGGGCAGATCCGTGCGTGTATCCCTAGCTGTTATCTAAATAAAGATCGATTCATTCAAATAGCATACTCATTGAGGAGCATGCTCGTTGATGCAAACGGTGGTGCTTTCAATTCTAAAAAACAAGACTGGCTCATGAAACTAAGTATACTGGCCTCATTGCTGTTTGGTAAATTATCAAAAGACAACCAAGCGGGGTCATAATTACGTGTAACTTAAAAAAAAACTTGTCATTTAATGATAACGCTATAAATTCTATCTGTTAATTCTTTTATCGTATTGAATTTACACACTGTATTTCATATAAATAATAAAATAAGTCTCTATTGAAAATACCTGCGAGAAAAGAGCACGTTTTAAAGAAAATTACTACGCCAACTGTCTATTGTACATCCTAGCCAACGTAAATCATTTTTATCGCGGGCGTATTCGTACTAAGGCTTCCTCTGTCAACGAAAAGCGCCTGTATCTTTATTGACCTCGTATTCTATTTAATTTTACATTCAAAAGACAACTTTATGCGAGTACCATAAAGTCGATTTCTTATAAAATTGTAAGGTGAGCTACGAGGTTGCGATGTGAGCTGGGTGGCTTTCGAGGCTCGGGTTTAACGTGACTTCCGTCTTCCGTTGTATAATCCCTCAGTAAGTAACTCTAGTTTGTTTTTCTTTCTGACACACATTTAGTACATAACAAGTGTAATTTATTATTTTATTTGGGATAAAGGCATTTGCGAGTGATGTTTATCGAAAATGTAGGTAGGTACACTAGGTACTTACATAGTAATAGTAGTAATAGTAATTTCGTATATAATATATAGTTTTGAATGTCGAATAGGGATCCTGAGTAGGCCTTACGTACGAGGCTTAGTATCGATAGCTATTCCAGTATTCACGAATATCGTTCTAAAATAGATCAGGTTGTAGTGTTATGCGTAAGGTAGGCGTGATGACGTCACAGGCTACTCTAGAGGGAGAGGGAATCGAATCGGTCGCGTCACAAACTCGGTGTCACGTGCAAATGAATGTGGGATTATGCGACCAGTAAAGATATAAAGTTGGTTACAATACTAGTTCCCCTGAAGAAAACATATTCCCATAAGGGCCATTGGCCCTAGGCCAAAATGGATTTCCTACGCACTATCACTACGAAAGTAGGTACGAATCTGTTTCCTAGGCAAAAATTAAATTAATTTATATTTTATGATAAAAATGTCTTCAAAAATTTATCTCGTCAAAATGTAGTAACAATTGAAGTGATAAACTAAATAAAAAATACATACCTAAGTCTGCAATATTTTTTGATAGCCTTATTGCCGGACTATAAAAAAAAACAGCTCACGGGCTTGTTCTTAGTAGGTACACTCACAATTTCATTACACTTGTTTATAAAGAGTTTCATTCCACATTTCCACACTTCAGGCGGAGCAGGAGTTATGGGTAGTTAGATATAGCTTTATGAACTTTTTGTCACCTATATCTAGTACAGCTTGATGAAAATGGGAAAAGTATGTCGTTACATTAATAATATATTATTTCCGAGCATAATAAGTATAGTTGACGAAATATTATGAAATGCAAAACGTTTATTTTCAGGCAACTAGTGGCCCATAGATAAATACCTTAAAGACTAGCATACATATTACATTATAAACTAAAACTATTATTTTGGTGACACGACGGATTATGATGGGTACCTACCTCTATAACATGTAGGACTGTATCGTTTATTATGGGTACAACTTTACTTAGCCGTTTTTTTTTTGTTTTATTTTTTTTTTTTTTCAAAATCACACATGTGTTTAATCAGTGCTTTAATAAGGTACACATTTCGTCATGGGAGCTCGACGTAAAGCATATGGTTTGGACGAAATTTAACCAATCCGCTCGAGTAACAATAACGATTTTGGACAAATACTACAAGCCAATTTGCGGTTTGCAAACAAGACAATATCATACAAAAAAAATCGTACTATGTAAACAGCAATTACACATGATTTGTATAGCGAAACATCTGGACATAGTCTAAGCATTTTTTTTCGTTAAAAAAAAGCTTAGGGTCTGTGCATGGTGGCCTTTTAGAGAATATGGCATGTTACTTACGACAACTCTGACTTTGACATCTAATATAACTATCACGGAGCGTTTCTATCGACCCGATTTAGCGATGGATCAACGCCATGAATGTCCGTTAGGCTTTGGTTTTTAGCTTATTTTTCTAGCTGTCTCTTTCATTTGGCTTGCATCAGAAATTGAAGGGGTTGCAAAACGTGGGGTGAAAAATCGTATTTTCGTAAAAATAAAAATTCACCACATTTATTCCGCAGCTGCTCAATTGAACAATCATGAAGAGGACACTCGGATAACATGTTTTGGTAGCCTATTAATCTGTTTTTACTTTAAATCGTACCAAAGAGTCGGTGAAATAGTCTCAAATTCAGCTCGATAGGCTTGTCCAGATTGTATTTGCTATACGGTATTAAAAGCATCATGAAGTCCCTAAAATAAAAAAAATGTCGAACCTTCTTAAATCAGATATTGCTTAAAAATACCCTCAGATCAAACTCTTAGAACATAGTAATACAAAATAATACACATGCTAGCCGTTAGACCAGGTTTTATCTGTACCCATAATTAACGATACAGTCTAGGTACAACTTCTCTCGTTCATCCTATAACTCCATGGACCTAATATGATCTAAAATGTTAAATACCTATGCTGTTTTCAGGAAGGAAAACATCGTGAGGAAACCTGCATACATCAGCGGAGAAATTTAAAAGGTGTATGTGTGTTCCCAACCCGCTTTGGGCCAGCGTAGGGCCTATAGCCCGATCCCTTTTGTGTATTCGATGAGGCCTGTGCCCAGCAGTGGGAGTGGGACGTATATAGGCTAACGTATTTTTTCAAGTGACACTGTCTGTACCAGTTACCATGTCTGTACGTACAAGTATAAATCACGTTCCACGGAGCATTTTGTTCTTTTGCCGCAGCAATATGCTGAGTGTAGGCCGCTATTTCCATCTACTACCGAACTCTCGCCTCCAGGGTGGTGATTTCTTTAGGAGACTAAACAAAATGCCGTGTATAAGGCAGCAGAGAGAGGAACCGCACCATGTCTATTACTACCGCCTTTTGCATCTAACCTGACATGGATTTAGTGTCTATGTCATCGAGCTTTGGCACTGATGACTCTCGTGTTTGCTGGTGAGGGGTGGTGCAGTAACGTGGTGGCCGCGGGCGAGAGCGGACGTGCTGACCTCAGTGCTGGTGTATTATGCAAGTGTATCCTTAATTCCGACCATACAAGACAACTGAGACGACTACCGGGCTTTATCGTCGAGCCAATATCCCACATGGAAATTATCTCCAGTGGATAGTCCTCCTCGACATCCCGAATATCTTCATGGATTTAAAACATGACAAACTCACGCATTGAGCCTATTTTTCTGTAGACTTACCTATACCTACCTTAAAGTAGACACTCTAGCTTACTAAACTAACAAGTTTCATCTGTACACGCTGTATGATTCTCAGGCAGTAGCTACGTGTATCTCTGCTGCAGCCTCAAGAAATTTCATAAAGATCAGAAAAACGTTACTAAAGTTATCGTCCGACTAACTATCGAAATCAAAAAGCCATCCAAATGCCGAGACGTCCCAGTAGCCAGGTGACAGTTCGGTCTGGAGTTGTTTGTAAGAACTCACTTCGTTTACGCTCCGCGAGTTCGATAACTCACGATGGCAAACTACTGGCACGCACGCCGTGCATTGCCATCGGTTGTTGAGTTCTCGAGGTATAAATATTGCGAATAAATAATATGAATATACTATGTTTTTTTTAAGATTTCCGAGTTATAGTTAAAAGTAGTAAGATTCCGACATTTAAAAAAATTACCACCTTCTAGTGACCTAGTTTACTCGAGTTCTATCCAACCATAAGCGGACCAGACACTGTCAGGAATAACGTCATTGCTACTGACAGTGTCTGTTCAGCTATACTTTCTCTTACCAAACTTACAGAATGAGACGAACGCTCTGAAAACTATCAGAATACTAAGCCATAGCTGTATTGTCGTCGTGCGCTATTGTCGCGGTTACTTTGTACTACCACGAAGGCAAGCAGTTTTTAATATCAGTTCAGTTTCATGAGCGCTGGCGATCGAAATAATTATGACGAGGTTTTTGTAAGTATCGTGGCTTCGATGTGGGCCTACGAGTAAGTGTATAAGGCGGCCCATCGACTATCAGTCCGCCTAACAAATCCTAGAGTTCTGGATTTGATCCAATATTATGAAAAATTATGTAATTTAATAGATTATATCATATCCAAAAGTTTCGGTTGGGGGAAGTAGTGCCAAAGATGTTAATGTATAATAATTTTTGGTTACTCGGCTACTGTTTTTGTTTCCGCAATAATACACAATGTTTTTTGTTCGAATGTTAAAATATAGGCCGTGTTCTCTAAAAATGACACAACTTCAGCATTTTTTACCTATTTTGGTATTACTCTTTTCCAACTTAAAAACTTTGTTGGTCTGTCACTCTGATTTCCACCCATTAAAAGCTGCCAGATGCCCGGATCTAGCAATAAGGATGGTTCTGCAATCTAACTGGACTGGTTACGTTACTCTCATTGTGTCATATCTGACGTGGCGAGCTCTTAGACCATAAGCGCCTTTGTATTAGTAATTCTGCCCTATCACGAATAAAAGCCACGAGTAGTTGAGTAGGTAGTGTAGGTTCATTGGAAAACCAGTTTGAATTTGGAATGTATTTCTTCAGAATACGATACATACTTGAAAAACATTTTTGATGGCTGTTAGAGCCAATACGCGATGGGCAGTAAGTAGTAGTAGTAGTAGTAAAACACTTTATTGCACAAAACAAGTACATGACCATTAAAAACTAAGGTAAATGTGTACAAAGGCGAGCTTATCCCTTTAAGGGATCTCTTCCAGCCTTACCTTTAAGCAACTGAGAGAGATACGTAAGTATTACGGGTATCAAATTTAAATACAATAACAATAAAGCTTCGCGTCAGAATTGTCTTGAATGCAGTGGCTTTGGTTACCATAAGCATTGAGTCGGCTTGCGAACCCTAACAGAATCCAGGACTTGTTGTTACCGCCTTGTTTCCCTAGCGTAGCTTCAAACTCGCCTCCTCCGGGATTGGTACGGAAGGTCACAGCAAGTATAATCGATTCTTTAATTTTCTCATTGATGGTATCAGATAAAAGTCTAGTTACATCCAATACTTTGTCTAGAGTAAGCTTAGCACAATGCGGATAAGCCTCAAGAAGACTATTTAAATGTGACACTGCGTGCTCTAAAGCTTCTCTAGCTAAATAATTGTTGAAATCTATGTGTGTGTTGCGGTAATCGACGCACCAGTGAGCATCTATGGCTGCTGATTTACACGTCCTGTTCTCCGGAATTGGTAAAAATAAACTGATGCTTCGTTCATTCCAATAGGACTCGTTGGTTCTGGCTATTATCTTACCATTCTCGATTGTTTTCACGTTCACTAAGTCAGATAAAGTGGCGTGTACGTCAAATGGCGTGGTTAAGCGATGGATGTTACGTTTCAGATTTTTATATGCCTCACTAAAGTTTTTGCGAAACGATGGAGGCATTAATGCAATCACAAAGGGTAATCTGTCCTCCAGAAATCCTTGCCTGGTTTTTCGAAATTTGCCAACTCTCCTACCATGATCGCTGATTAAAAAAATTATACTTTTATTTAAATGACCAGAGTAATGCATCTTCTGGAACAGCGCTGTGTAGTCGTCGTCCATAAGTGTAGGATAGTTCAACTTATCATGGCTTATAGTGTTTTCCCAGAAAATACCAAATAGTTTTATTTTAGACAAAGCTGTCAAGTCTTCGACGTAGTCTAACAATATTTTGAAGGTGTAGTTTTCGTTCATACATAATAATCTCGATTTTCTTTGTTTACTCTTGGCATATCTTTCAGCTTCGTACAGGAAGGTGCGCAGATAATAGTCGGTGGGGTATCCCGCAAAGCCGTGCTTGATGTAGTTGAACGTCGAGATGTTTACGTAGTCCTCTCCGTAAGCTGTGAGAAAGCCCGCCTGCCGGAACCGATGCCATATAAAAGGACAGTTATCAAATGTCATCTTTCCGCTGGGCCAACATATCTCCGGCAGCTCTGTCGCATGTTTTCCAAGTAAAAGAGGTACTAGATTTGGAAATGTGTTATCGCCTACTTTATTATGTCTTAAAAATTCGACAGCACCCAACTTGTTCAAAACTGCTACGGTCTTAGGCATGGTCCGGTGGAGATTTAATCTAGACACTCCGTCTATTCCCAGAATCAATATGTTATACGGTAAATGCGTCTTTGGTTTGACGTATGTTTTCTTTTTAACAGCAAAAAGAAAAAAAGAATCAAATATTGTTCTTCTGTGTATAGTGTGATTACATTGCACTCTGACAAATTCATCCTTAACTTTAATAGTGTCCGAAAAATTGCGACAGGAATTGTATTTGACTCGATTATCGATCTTAGAAGACGTTATGTCGTCTACCTTTTTCGGACGGTAAAAAGACTTATAACAACAAACAATATTTGTGGAGCTACTTAAATTGTAATAATGGAAATTATCTTCTACGACCCAAATATGTGTCGTATTTGATTTAAGCAAAGAGTGAGTCGGGCACTGTTTCTTAACGGGGGGTCGTGCTTCCATTTTTCGAATAGCATCATCAGAGTAAAATATGCTATTTGTATCTTTCGCCTGCCAATAAAATCTTCTATAAAGCTGCGGGTCGCCGTTCAACACTATATACACCAGAGACGTACTTCCAAGGACTATGCTCAGAATAAGTAGATTCTTAAAGGAGGATGTCATGTACGACGCGAGCTTGGACACTGAGATTTCCATATATTAACACAGTTTCTGATTGTGAGGAAAAGACATTTCACAAGTGGATGTAGGCACATGTGCTAAAGCGTTCGTTCGTAAGCAGCTGCTTAGTCCGCGCATAATGCACGTATTGTCATGAGTCATGACCAAATTAAACATGATAAGAAACTAATTGCCATTTTAGCGTAATTTTATAGCATTTTACATTAGGGTTTTCCTTAAATTGCGATTTTGAGACGTACATTTTTGACCTCAAAATACTCTACAACGTGCGGAGTGCGGACTTTGATCCGATTTTACCAGTGGTGATCCGATTTTATCAGATCTGAATTTACCTAGTTAATTTAGTCAACATATACGGACGGACGAACGGACGGACAGACGGACATGACGAAACTGTATGGGTTCCGTTTTTGCCATTTTGGCTACGGAACCCTAAAAAACAAGTGCATACTAAAAGCTTGCGTGCATTGTCTTTCTTGCGCTTTAGTAATAGAAAAAAAAGGTTGCCTGTAACGTCGGTTTACGGACGATAATTTTCTCGCGACTCGTGAACGTCATAAGAAAACATTGATGAAAAATTGCATACCTACCTACTTTTATTAATGAATTGAATTGAATTAGTATCACTAAATTTATTTAGGAAAATAATCAAATAAAATGCAGTACCGTCGCCAGCTCGCCATCAAATATATCGGAGCGGCCAAGGTACTCAAGGTGGTCAAGGTGGTCAAGGTGGCGGTGGTGGATGCGATTAAAAAACATGTATTTTACATGTTTTTTAATCGCATGGTTTGTAGCCGTAACGTTACCATAGAGATCTGCCCACGTGACCGGAACGGAACGTGACACTTTTTCGTCCATGCTACCGGTGTTCATCGATTTATAAGACGTTATCACGTTTACATATTTGCGCAGGTCACCTGCACAGTCGTCGAAAACTGCACAGTTGAATACCACTTTTGCTCATTTTTACCTGTGCAGTGAACTGCAGGCAAAACTGTGCGGGTATACCCTAGTGTGTATGGCCAGCTTAAGTATGTCATTCTAATTACCTACATGAAAGCTATGAAGGTTTAATTAGAAATTTTCCACATTTGCAAGCAACCAATGTCATGCTAGTTACCATGAAGATTATATACCTACTGCTGTAATATTGAGTGAGTTGATTTTCAAGATTTATTAGGCTGACGCTCCTGATATTTTTTAATAGCAATTTCACTGATCCTATATATAAGCCTCAACTGTTAACCAGGCCCTGATTGCGCTATTGCTTGCACAGTTGCACATAATAGGCGCTAACATTTGGTAGCAGTAGCACTCGGTAGTTCTTTTCCAGGTACCTACGTAAGTATATAGTAGGCCCCGGCAGAAGCTAAACTGGGGCATCGAGGATAAGAACAAGGACCCACAGATACCAAATGGTTCCCACTGTGAATTTTGGCACCCTAAATAGGTTTAGACACTTTTTAGTTTTTACCATAGATTGTATGAAATAGATAATACTGAATCGCGATGAGAATGGGATTGAGTTAGCTGTCAACCATACAAATTTTGACGTAAGCATATGGAAAATCTGTCAACTCTAATCCCATTCTAATCGCGGTCCTGTAATACAATTGATACTTCTGAATACAACCCTAAAGGGCAGCACCGTTGTCAAACCCAAGCTGCCTGACAACCGTCTTGAAGCGGTGTTGTGTGCCGCGGATGCACATGCTGGTATTGCTGGTTGGTAGCTATACCTGTCCTTAGCCATTGGACAAAGCCGAAACGTACATATTCAAACATATTTGGAACTAATATATAAAATATCTCGTAATGATATGCCGTGGGGTACCCGGCCTTAGAATTGTCCCCCACCATATCGTCCCGTGTTTGCAGTAGGAGTCTGCTGAGGGAATATACTATACCGGGAGATGTGCAGCAGCATCTTCCGAAAGCCTAAACAACAATAAATGAAAAAAATAACTGCGCGCGCCATCCCGCCTGCCAAGCGTGGCGCGTAATGGCAACCCCCTCCCCCCCCTTAAAGGGGAGGCCTATGTTCAGCAGTGGACGTCTTATGACTGCGATGATGATGATGATGATATAAAATATCACAACAATTGGAGCAGTGGTTCCGAAAAAATGAAGAGATTATTACGATTTCTTAGTTTTGACACAGAGTAAATAATAGTATAACAGAGAGACCTCTGTAATGTCACGTAACGTCACGAATCATGTTGTCCCTTCTTAACGCATGACAAGTTCTTTTTCGCACTTATGCAAACGTATCGGATACGTCGTGTCAAACTCAAATTTTTTGACAGATTTACTTTGAGTTGTACCCCCCTGGTTTTGATCAATCAGCCTGTATGTAATTAAAAGGTCATGAGGAAATAGATCCTATTAGTGGAATTGTATGAAACCTCCTTCATTAGATTTGACTATCTATTATTGATTGATTACATTTATTATGCACTTATTACAATTTGACGTGACAATTGTCGTAGCAGGGGGGTACAACTCAAAGTAAATCTGTCAAAAAATTTGAGTTTGACACGACGTATCCGATACGTTTGCATAAGTGCGAAAAAGAACTTGTCATGCGTTAAGAAGGGACAACATGATTCGTGACGTTACGTGACATTACAGAGGTCTCTCTGTATTATACTATTATTTACTCTGTGGTCGTAGTGCCAAATGTATGAGATGACAGGTGCCAACACCGACACACATACAAACACATTACGTTGCACTGACGTGTGGTGTCACTAAAAAGCTTTTGTCAAAATACTAATTCTCTTTGGTCAAAATCACTGCCAATGACTAACTAAATGGCCGAGTTATTCAAGAAAAACAGTTTATTCAAATACACGCAGGAGCCAGATTTTACACTCCCAGTGACCCCCCCCCCGAGGGACCTACGAAAAAAAAACTACTACTATAATGACTGAACTATAGTGTGTATGGCCTGGTGGCTATGCTATTAGGTAGGTATTATGACGGCGAGGGATATGAGTACATATATGCCATATTGTTTATGTGCGAAGTGCATGGTGGGGGTAACGTGAACGATCACAGCGCACAATGTAACAAGAAATTGGGCTCTTGTCAATATCACATTTCAAAATATTTGACATCACCCGTAGGGTCAACTGTCAAAATAGTGAATCAGCCAGTGACATTTCATAAAAGCAAGGAGTATATGCCATTAATAAAAAAGAAAAAACCCCTTTCACCCCCTGCTCAAGAGATGGCGCCACACTCATGCAAACAGCCAATATGCAAGGAAGTCGGTTACCGAACTAAGAAAAAAAATCCATGATATTTTTAACATTTATTATTCTATTTTTTACAGTTAACGCTATGGTAACTATTTATTATATATCACTATACCTAAGTTTGACTATGGACTCGTGGTCCCATTGAACCGGCGGCTTCTCCAAATATCACTACCTACTTGCAAATAAAAAAGTCAGCAGTATGAAATATTTAAAAAAATATCAGATATACATTTTTATTTGTTCAAATGCCGGCTTCAAATGTAGTTTAATGATATTTAAAACAACCTTGAAGCTCAAAAGAGAAGATCATGTGGCAGTGATCGTTTATTATTTTTTAGTTTATACAAAACACTACGTTAATAAATAACCAAACACTAGTCTACGTCGTAATTTTACTACTGACCGAACTAATTCTTTAAATACTACACTGAAAAGTTGATGGTAAAATTATGTCAGACTGAGTCAGTTTACAAAATGGTAACTTTTACAAAGTGGTAACTTTTGGGATACCTGTTTACAACAGTGTCATTACTCGACGGTACAATTAAATAAGCCATTATTTTTATGGCCATCATGGATAAATATACAAGTACCAAGTGAACTAAAAACATATATTTGTGAACTATTTTTGTTATATTGGGCAATACCAACTGCTTGTACTCGTATTTTTATCGTATATACTGACTGTAAAACGGTCTAGCAAAAGTAACTGAATGACGCGCATCCCGATTCAACTAAGGTGTATAGGATAATATGAAATTATTACAATAATTTATATTCAGTCAGGTACCAAGTACCCTTGTTTTTTGTGGTTTTTGGACGGAATTCGGACAGATACGGGACTCTCGTCATTTCGTACACGTTTAATCTGATCGCACTTCGCAAATGAAGAACGTCTCAAACGAGCACGGCGAGTCGTTCCATTTAAGTCCTTTGTCATCTCTGTTCCACAGTTCCAGGCAGTTCTCTTCTTCCCCGTTTTCGTAACGGAAGTTGTTGGGCTCTCCTGCGTTCCAGTTCACGAAGGTTAGGGGCCGGCCGTTGGCCATCCAGAAGAAGTTCCCTTCTTCGGCCAAATCTGTGCCTGACGTCCAGAAGTGCTCGCGGCCGTAACCTGGAATAATTATACAGGTTTAATTAGTAAAGTTATTATCATTATCATCGTCCAAGCGTTTGTCACAGATTTTCCACGAGTTCCACGACTCAATAAAGGTTTCTTAGATCGGATTTTTTAGCAGGTGGCAGCTCCGTTTAGTCTAACAATATGGTATAATTAGCGTCGCTATCGGCTAACAAAGCGCATAGCAAACGCAAAAATGTTGCTAGGCAGACCTGTATAACTATGACTTGTAGCGTTATTATTACACTTATAAGATAAAAAATAAGAATTTCCTTATACTGCTCACGGAAATTGGAAAAATGTTGAGAGGAAATCGTGTCTTGCGGCAAGCCTATCTAACTATATTTTATCGACTGTATGAAAAAAGAATTCTACCTGAGTCCTTGACGTATTTCTCGAGCTGATCGTTCTCCTGCTGCGAGGCAATGGAGGCGAGGTGCATGCCGTGGAACCGGCAGTACTGCTGCGCCTTGAACCAGTTCGCCTGAAACAATCAAATATAAATATTATATTATAACCTATGATTTTGTGATTCGTTGGCGTTATTTATTGGAGCAGATCAGAACCGAAACTCATAACATTGATGTGTTTTATAACTTTTATAATTATACAGGTTGTTACAAAAATACTGGTGATCCGTTGCGAGTAACAAAAAGTAGGAGAAAGATTTTTTGAACGCGAAAAAAATTTTTTTGGATTTGTCATGGTCATGCCTAGGTACCAAGAAATGGATCTGCATTAGGAAAACCTAAGTATACTTGAGATTATCAGTTTGGTGTTTACTTCCTACATATTTTAATAAGTTGTTAGGTTGAATCTACTTAGTCTTATTGCTAGAAGTTATGATTACGTGCAATACATAATAGTGCGTCAATTTTCAACTCACAAATTAATAAGTGCATTCCGTGTTGTGTACTGGTGTTTGTTTAATAGGTGATATTAATTAAGTGTTAAGTGCGAATGTATATCAATATGCAAATGTAAACAGTTATAAAGAATTAGTGTTTTTTTTTTGTTGTGTTAAAATAATTAAAAGTGTCAAGTGGTGTTATGTGTGAACATATCAGTGATGTCCGCTAAAAACGGAAAATATTTACAGGGAAAGAAAATAACGAAAATTATGAAAGTCTGCAAGATCTTACACTACATACACTTGGAAGAACTCCATCATGAGAGTCGTTATACCAACAGATCGTGTATTTACTGGGAACAGCTATCCGCGAACAGAGACGCCTAAAGAAATAGGTAAGCGGGAAAAACTATATAAACATTCGGAAACATACACCGAATCAGAGCTAGAGGAGACGACAACGCAATGCCATCACTCGAAACTTCGAGAAATTTGAGCGAGAAACGAAATAAGAAGAGAGCTGTAACTGCTAGAGCGCCAAAACTGATAGCTAAAAATGCAAAGGACAAGAACGGGAGGGAATCTAAGGGGAAAGGGTCCTTAAAGCAGTCACGCCCTAGTATCTATTACACACCAATTATAGTATCTATGCACGATGCTTGTATTCGGGTCGGCTCCAACCTCCTGTCTCTCCTATCATCCCGACTGCAAACCTACACTCCAGTCCTATCTACTCGGTGCTCCGGTGTCTTGGGCAGGTCGATGGTGCATGCGGTAGGGCGGCAGAAGTTGGTGCTTTACTGGATGGGGGTTCAGAGTACCCGGTCCTATTTAGCATTTGTGGTTTAGTCGGGGTGGTATGATACTAACGCACTCTGCCGGCTCTCTATCACTTATGCTGAACCAGGAGGGTAAACCGAGCCCCTAATGCCGTTCTGTCCCAGCACCCCCTCCCTCTTGCAGTCTCCTCTTCCGAGTCCTTGCAGAAGTACTTCTGGCTGGAGTTACCACTCGTATCGTATCGTATCGTATCTAGTATGTGTGTGCCAAACGGCTAAACTTGCGATCGATTTGCGGTTTTTTTTTGTGTACACCTAAATACTCGTATCGCTATTGGAGTCGTGCGGATTCTCTAACGAAAGGGATTTGATAATAAAAACCAATGTAAAGTGGTTACTAACCATTTGCTTGATAGTTAATTATTTATTGATCCAAACCCAGACGGTCAACCATCCATACAAGACATTTTTTTTTATTCGCAAGAATTTTTTTCTTATTTGTTCATACTTAGAATACGATACTAATTATGCTTTTAAAAGGATCACCAGCATTTTTGTTACACCTTGTATGCTATCATTCACCTGTCATACTATTTGTGTAATTATTAACAGCGATTACATATTTTCGCTCGTCGTCAGCTCGGATATATTTGAGGCAGACATCGCGTGGCATCGACACTTTCTCCGCGGCCGGTCCGGGTCCGATCCGGGTTACGCAACGATTAAAATTGCACTTAATTCGCATGCTCGCGGATGCAATGTCAAGTTTGGCTTTCGGATTCCATTTGGAGGTCAGAATTTTGGTATACGTCCCCCGTCTCTCTATCCCTCCCCTCTTGTACTGGGTGTAACAGAAAGATAGTGATCGATTTATAAGGGCATAATTGGCATCGTAATGCGAGTAAGAAAAAGTAGGAGCAACTCTTTTTGGATGCTGAAAAAAATTGTATGGGACACATCGTCCCAGCCGGCCAACCATCCATATAATATTTTTTTTTGGTTCATTATGTAAAATACGTGAGATATTGTGACTTAGTTAAAACTGTCCCCCTGTCGAGATTCCCCCCCCCCCCCTCACCTTACCTAATTTGTTTGTGATATAAGTACTTATTTTTCATGCACTAAGAGCTGGCTACGTCAAATACAATAATGAGAGCAAACCTGTGTGGTTAGATTGCTTTACCAATCCGGACATCTGACAGCTTTTAATTGGTGGAGGTCAGAGTGACGGGCCAACAAAGTTTTTTTAGTTGGAAAAAGTAATATCAAAATAGGTAAAAACTGCCGAAGTTGTGTAGCCTATATTTTAACATTAGAACAAAAAAAAAAGTGTATTGTTGGGGAAACAAAAACAGTAGGCCACACACTATAAATTGCATTACACATAATTTATTGGCACTACTTTCCCCCAACAGACACTTCTGGCTATGATGTAATTCATGTAATCTAATTAATTACACAATTTCTCATAATATTATACCAAACCCACAATTCTATCATTTGTTTTCTTCAAGTTATTTACATTCTTTGACCTCCACCATCTTACAGCTGCCAGATGTCCAGATGAGGGTGTTGTTGCTCTCATTATTGTGTCATATCTGACGTGGCCAACTTTCCGTCTATCATGATATAGTTGGCGATACAGACGTTAAAAAAATAGCTTGGTTAAGTTAGTGTTAAAGGCTTGTTAAAGGGAATCAAATTGTATATCATTTTAAGCGTTTAAACATTACATCACTAGGGTTAATAAAGCTACAATTCACAATTTCATTGTTTGCCTCACGTTCTAACATGAGACAAACAGCAAAGCCAGTAGAAGGAGGCAAACGGCGAAAATATAACTTGCAGCTTTATAAAACGCTAACCCACATGCCTATTACCGAACTTGTAACTCTCTATATGTTGACCTTAAAGATTATTCGTGGTTCTTCTCAAGCCTCCCCTCAATTCCAAGCCCGCAGACATCATCTTTATACCCCGATAAAATAAATCTTCCATTCACGAATCGCGAATGAGCGTCATTTCGCTCAATGCAACTGAAGCTTAATACCAAGGGGTGGCTAGGGATGTACCGTTTTTTTGTACGGGAGGTTCCAAAAAGTTCCGGAGACGGTTCCGAAAAATTGATACAAAAATCACATTTTACGAAAAAAGGGACTAGATATGTTCTTTCCGTGTACCCATCATATAATGGTGGACTAATGTATCATCGGCTTCATAATTGCACATTGCCGATTGTACAGGAGTTACTAAGTAAGTAAGTATACTTGAACAGAGACTAGACCTTAAAGGGATAAGTTCGCCTTTGTACTACTTTTGTTTTATTGTGTTGTTTTTACGTGTTTTTTGTACAATAAAGAGTTTATACATACATACATACATACTAGTACCAAAAAAAAACATTTTTTTTCTATTTCCTTAACAATAAGTGATACCTAGTCTGCATTTACTTAACAATACTAATATGTAATGCTGTGTAACTTATTTGAATAATAAAATAAAAAATAAATAAATAAATGTTTTTTAATAAATGTTCAAATAATATTTCGTGAAAACAAGAGAAGCCTAGAACTAGTAAATATTTTGTATGAGAATTACCAGTAAATTACTGCATTCGGGTAATTTTTGTACGAATATTTACCGGTTAGAATTCCTTACTGAGAAAATGGGGTAAGTAATTCTAGAGATGGTAAGTTCTGGTTAAAGAGTGGTAAGAGAACGGGAGATTATTAAGAAGTTTCCTAAAATGGCAAAAAAAGGCAAGGACAATAAGTAATAAGACTATTTACAACCGGCTTGTCCATTGAGACATTACATGAACCGGACCGCAATTTTATCTTATTGGATTCGGGCGCCCATATATGGATATGGATATATACATATACATGGATAGATACACTTCGACCCAGAGGGACCGCAACGCACCGCAGCTATGGTATTAGATAGTAAAATCTCGGGGAAACCTCCGTGAGAGGTACAAGATAGGTCCCCATTTACTTAATATTTCTGTCTGTGTGTCTCATCACTTCAGGTGTAATCCCCAACCCGTTGCGTCGCGTCTGAAAGACTAATTCGCCACTCAGTCGAGGCCCACGGATTATATTGTATCTACCTACTGGGACAACTCGGTGCAAATTTTACGTGTACGACACTTGCTTAAGGCAAAAGGGAAATAATAATAAAGAGTTTTTTTTAACCAGAATTGGAACTGTTCTGTTTTGTCAATCAGACGTCTCAACATAAACAAATATTTCACCGACAACGATAACGGCAAATTCAAAATTATACAATTTAGCTTAATTCTTTTCTATTGGGTCATAGTAAAAGTGGCTAAAAAGAAAATCCTATGAGGATACGAAGGATACGTTACGATCTCCATACTACACTTACACACACACACACACACACACACACACACACACACACACTCACACACTCACACACACACACACACACTCACTCACACACACACACACACACACACAACACACAAGTTAGTATAAATATAATAAATCCAATATTTATTTATAAGTATGTCCAAGCATGTTCTACCTTATGTATTAATCCAAAAAACCTTAACTTTCATAAACCTAATAAGGGAAGCTTTCCAACAGACTTATTCTTACTGGGTGGCTCCATCCCCTGTATGTATCCTTTTATGAAATAAACAATTTTGTACAGTCCGTGAGCTTTAAGAAGAATCTTCGGGAATCGGCGATGACACACGAAGGTAATATTGCTGTTCTGCTTTTTCATGTGTCATTGTTGATTGATACCCGACGTCTCTTTCTAAAATCCGAAGGTTCTTTTTAGAGCTCGCGGACTATGTATTTGTTGTATTTATAAAGTATTCCATATGCTTGAAGTGAGACGACCGGACGGGAATCCAGTCGAGTATATTGCTCGTTTAAAAGCCGCATTACTCGTTTTCTGGAACCCTTAGTACGGGCTCCGGATTATTTCATAGCCTCCTGTAATTAAGGATCAAAGGCCTTCTGCGGTGAATCTTCAATTTAATTCATTTGCCTCTTGCAAGAGCAATCAGGCGGATCGAATGGCTGAATGGTGGAAAATTTTTAGAACAAAATTTCTACGAAATTATTTTTTAAAGAGAAACTATTAAGTAGTAGTAGTAGGTACTTGATAAATAACGTGGCAAACTGAACATGTACTGTCAATAGTGTCAATATAATCTTCAGAATATTTATAACTCGCTTGCGCCTATCTTACAATAGCACTGCGAGCGCGATGTTTTCAAAAAACCTGATATCATATAAGTATCCAACCAAGACATTTTTTTCTGAATGCAGTTGCAATCACGCGTAACTTGACGTAATGATTGATTCTAGATGTTAATGTTAATGTATAATAAATTGAGATGAGACGTTCGTATATGACTAATAGATATAATAAACCTGATCTTGTTTCTATAAGGGAAAGTGGGCCATTGCTTAAGTATAGACCAGGTAATTAAAGGAATTAAAGCTCTATCTATATGGTCATACGGTCTGTTCGGAAGAAATAATTGGGAATCAGGAAGTTGGTGCGAATTTATCTGTAATTACGTACACTGAATTAGATAATTATTAGAAAATAATTTCTCGAAGCGCTGGTAGCCCGGCGGTTCAAACCCCGGCTAATACCATCGAGTTTTTAGGAACTTTTGTATGAAATATTATATGATACCTCTATTTACCAGTCGCTTTTCGTTGAAGGAAAACATTTTGTGGGGAAACCGGACCCAATAAGGCTTAGTCATAGTCATAGTCATAGTCATTTATTTGTAATATTTTAAATATTACAATATTATTATTTTTATTTTATATTATGTTTTTAATATTTTATATTTTTAGTTTCCAATATGAGTTGAAAGGTCAGCTGGCTGAAAGTAGCTTCCTTCAAAATAGTGCCCATACCAATTCATGGGATTAGGTTGCCAAGCAGATCTCAGGCTCGAATTGAGCCGTGGATAAAAGCTAGGAGGATGGCGTTGTAAACGATTGTCACTTGTTTGTAGTTCTCCAACGAATAAAGTTCTTTGCTGTTGTAACTCTGATCAGTGATCTCAAATCAAATCAAATCAAAAAAAATTATTCGAAGTAAACTTAGTGCATACAAAAGTAAAAAATTACATATACAGAAAAAAGAATTTAAACATAAAAATAGAGTTTACAACGAAATGGACCCGCCTCAGCATAATGCTGACCCGAAAGCCAGCGCTGATCTTCCGGCGAGACCATTTGTGGGCCACGATGACAATTGTGTTGTGTGGCACGGCCTCTTAGGCTGGCTCTACATGATGGGCCATCATAGGGCGCAGCTATACGACGGAACGAGATCGCAATATCGTTAGCTCCCTCTAACGCATAGCTGCGTCCCTATGATGGCCCATCATGTAGAGGAGCCATTAGGCGATTATCACACTGGCGCCGCAACGCATGCGGCGACGGTGTGCAAGCGTGACAGCGCTATACACACGCAGAGCGCTACCTCGCTCGCGAACCGGCACCGCATGCGGAAACCGCAGCAGTGTGAAAGACGCCTTATTTTTTAGCCTATTTTCGTGTCCCACTGCTGGGCAAGACGCCTTGAAAATTAATATTTACGAGTGGATGGGAAAGAACTGGCTTGTCATATTCCTACCAAATTCAAAGGGTTCCCCTATCTTTGGCATAACTTTTTTTGTGATAATTCTGCGTCGCATAATAACTTTAAGCATAAACTACTGTTGGCATAAACTCTACTGGCATAGCCAAGTTCCGCATATGTACTCTACGCATAATTTTCATCAAACGAAATAACGTTTGGCATAAAGTTGTTGTCCGAATCGACGCAAGATATATTTTTTATTTCGCATAATTTTGTTTGTAATAATTTAACATTGCATAAAACACTTTAAGCATAAAATACTGGTGGCATAACATTTTATAGCATAGTGAGGTTTCGCATATTTACAGTACGCATAGATATATTTAGGCCGAATAATCTATACATATAATAAATATGATCCGAATCATCACGTGGAATACCCAGTTTTGAACTAAATTTAATTCAAGTTCGAAACTTAAATTTCAAATCAAGCATGTTTCTCCATTTTATTTAACCATTCAATTTCTGGTTCGCAGCTGGACTACTAGTTGTAAATGGATATATTTTGGTTATATTTACCTAATTTAGTTTATTCCTTGAGGCTTGCCATTAAAACCTATTCGTATTAACCTAACATACTTAAGGGTCACAGTTCTAACCTAACCTAACCCACTTTTCAAGAGCCGTTTGGGCTGTTTGAGGCTCACAAGTCTAACCTAACCTAACCGACTTTTCAAGAGCCGTTTGGGTTGTTTAAGGGTCACAGTTCTAACCTAACCTAACCCACTTTTTGGGAGCCGTTTGGGTTATTTAAGGCTCACAGTTCTAACATAACCTAACCCACTTTTTAAGAGCCGTTTGGGCTGTTTAAGGCTCACAGTTCTAACATAACCTAACCAACTCTTTAAGAGCCGTTTGGGTTATTTAAAGCTCACAGTTCTAACATAACCTAACCATCTTTTCAAGAGCCGTTTGGGTTGTTTAAGTCTCACAGTTCTAACATAACCTAACCAACTTTTTAGGAGCCGTTTGGGTTATTTAAGGCTCACAGTTCTAACATAACCTAACCCACTTTTTAAGAGCCGTTTGGGCTGTTTAAGGCTCATAGTTCTAACATAACCTAACCAACATTTTAAGAGCCGTTTGGGTTATTTAAGGCTCACAGTTCTAACATAACCTAACCAACTTTTCAAGAGCCGTTTGGGTTATTTAAGGCTCACAGTTCTAACATAACCTAACCAACTTTTTAGGAGCCGTTTGGGTTATTTAAGGCTATCAAACTGCTGCGGTTTCCGCATGCGGCGACAGTGTAAGAGCAATATAGCGCTCTGCTCATGTGTAGCGCTGTCTCGTTTATTCATCCTGTAAGGCGCATTTCATACCGGGGCTGTGTCCTGCTCCGGTGAACGAAACAGCAATACACACTACGCATAGGTACCTGTCATCATTATGCATAGGTAGCTGTATAAGTACTAAGTAGTATTTATATGTAGTTCGCGCAGAAAATAATTCTGCTAATTGTACCTTTTGCATAATTCGTTTTCTGCCTTGCAAACATTCTGCTAAAATCTATTATGCTAAGCAGATTATGCTAATTGACAGCTTCGGACACTTGAATTGTATGCAAAACAAAATTATTCTTATCAAAAAGCGGCCGTGTGAATATTAGCCGATTTGAAATTCGGATACGCAAACATTTAGCCAATTGTATATTATGCGAACTGATGATTTCTGCAATGTTAATATTCTTCGAAAAACAATTATGCCAAATATGTTATGCCAGATGCGTTTCTGGCCACAGAAGTTATGCCAAATGGATGGAACCCAATTCAAAGCGGTTGGCATTTAAAATGGAAATTTGCTTTTGCTTCTTTTGCATTCTTCCATTGTATTGTTAGAGTTAGATCATTTATTATATTGTTAGATAATATAAAACTAGACAAAATGGAATGAAGTGATTGTTTTCTTGTGATTATGTAAATGTCAATTAGTATTTGTTTGGTTATCTTTTGATAGCAATATAACGGGGCACTTCGACATTTACATGCACCGAGATGAGATCCGTTTATAACTAACAACATAATCAGTGTTTTTTTTATATAGTCTGGCAAACCAAAAGCGCAGTAACAGTCAGAGTAACATGCTATACCCATCCCTTTTTTAGTAGTGAGAGTACTAGCATTAGAAAAAGACAGTATGATTCTCCCTCTCTATGCTTGAAGTGGAACAAACTCTGGCCAAACTATATATTTTAATTTTCGAAGTTAAGTAGAAGTCAACGGGATGTGGCCGTTACGCGGTGGCCTAGAGGTTTATGACGTTAGCCGCGGACACTGAATACCGGTAACGCCGATTCATATCGGCCTTACTGGGTTTGGATATTTTTCAAGGGCAAGCATTTGATGCGTTTTCATTGCTTTACTTTAACAGGGTTAGGCTTTACCTTAACAGAGTTAATTGATTACAAGCAAACAAGGTCATTAGTCATTATCGTTATAACTATAATTAAAACCGGGATATTTACTATGTATATTTGTGTTTTTGAGTACCCGATATTTCGACAGTTGCATGCGCCATCATCACGGAGTAACTGACGTTGCGACGTGTTTAAGTTGTAGTCTACCAACACACCGTAGCGATCTACCCTCTTTCGAGTTCGCTTTTTAGGGTTCCGTAGTCAACTAGGAACCCTTATAGTTTCGCCATGTCCGTCCGACCGTCCGCGGTCTAGCTCAGTGACCGTTAGCACTACAAAACTGAAATTTGGTATGATTATATATGCATTAGTCATGCCGACAAAATGATAGACTAAAAATTGGGGTACCTCCCCTACACATCATGAGTTGGGGGATGAATTTGTTTTACGCTTCAACGCTGGCGTGTGGGATATCGTTGAATAGGTATTTCAAAAATAGTAAAGGTCTTTTAAAACACTTTTCGGATAAAATCAATAGTTTCGTAAATAACAGCTCTGAAAGAAAAATAGGGCATCCCCTCCATCTAACTTTTGAACCGTGAGGCCAAAAAATATGAAAACAAGTCATGAAAGTGAGGCTTGATAAATACTTAATTTAATAAAATCGGTTAAGCCATAATGAAAGGACTACTAGTAAAATGGCTTAAGCGCCGCCAAGTATTCCTTAATAAATGACCTTTTGAACGGAGGTTTTGTAATAGGCCGGCTACTACGGAACCCTACACTGAGCATGGCCCGACATGCTCTTGGCCGGTTTTTTCGTCCGTTGTCACTGCTACAACTACCGTCCGCGTTCTCACTTGTAACCCGATCACGATCACAACACAAATTTACATGGGAAATATCCCGTTTTTAATAATAGTTAGAGAGTTCATTGGTCGTTTTAAAATCAGCAATATGGGGGAAGCGTTCCAGTTTCCCTATCAAGCTAAATTGCATTGCCGGCTTCTGCCGAGATCACAAGTACAGAGCAATGTGAACACTAAACGAATCAGTTGAAGTGTAAATTTTATTGGATTTATACCTTTATTAGATCTAAGAGCTAGCTTCGGAAAAATTAACGAATAAAAATAGTGTACTTATAGCAAACTAACTAGAGGGTATTGTTTTGCTCTATAAATTGGCTATATTTGTATAGATAAAATGTTTTAAAACAGGCATGATATCTTGTTTATGGAAATACACGGAAAACAAGCTTGGTGATTTATTCGCTGTGTAAAAGATTATTAATAAGCAAAGAAGGAGGAATTCATTATACATCATGGCGGTACAGTATAATTCTCCTATTATAGCTGAATTTCTTTCATACAAATTAGTTGATTTGAGAATTAATCTGTTGTTTGGCTTTTTACGTAAATACCACGCCCGTGGCAAACAAGCGCTTATCGTTGCATACGGACGTCGGCAATTCTAGAGGTTACATGCGCGTTGCCAATCCTTTAAAATCTGTAAATACACTCCTTATTTTAACAATCCCATACTGGAGTTTTTTCCGGAATAACCCTGATCTTTTCCGAAGCTAGCTCTCCGTCCACCAGGAGTGACGGCGCGGCGGTGGTCAGTTTTGAATTTCCAGTACATTGTCCGTGGCCACGTTACTTCCGGGACATTGGCGACGGAGCTAATTCCCTGGAAACTGACAAGTTGCCTGGAAATTTATGAGGCTGATTTTCGCATTTCGCCTTCGTTGACTTTTAAATGTTTTATGTTAAGAGTCGCCAGGACGCTCGCGTGAACTCGCGTCCCCATACAAACGTAGTTCAGCTCTCATTTTAAAACGACATGCTTTAGAACCACGAAATTTGGCATGGGCATTCTAGCAGTACAGATCTATGTCGGTAATTCATTTTCGTTGCTAAAAATTGTAATACAAAGAAAATATAGCAAAAATAAGTTTTGTATGTAAATCTGTATCTGGCTGTATTTTCATTGTATTACAATTTTTAGCAACGAAAACGAATTACCGACATAGATCTGTACTGCTAGAATACCCATGCCAAATTTCGTAATTCTAAAGCATGTCGTTTTAAAATGAGAGCTAAACTACGTTTGTATGGGAACGCGAGCGTCCTGGCGACTCTTAAGGTTATGGGGTTTTTCATCGGTCTGCTTTGGGAAGCGTTTGTAACTTAGCAGGGCCTGTGACTTTTAATCAGAATATCTCGGGATGTAACCCTGGCTTTTACCTCGTGAGTATCTCCTCCGAACTGATGTTCTTACCTACGAAACATACTAGTCTACATACGAGTACTTTCGGCGTCGGAAAACATCATGAGTAAATAGGCCCTATCTCGACGTTAGTCTCCCGTTTGAGTCGGAAAGTCATATCACATTGGTTTTGTACAAAGTAGCGTCTCCGCAAATTCATGATTAGTTTGTCTATCGAGCTGACCCCACAAAAAAATTGTCACCAGCAACCAAACTTCGTCCGCCCACCTGCCTGGCAGCCTGACCGCCTGTTGTTTACCTCTAATTTAATTTTATATTTTTTTCCTGTACTGGTTTTGTTTTTGAGGTGTTCAATAAAGAGTAGGTATTTGTATTTGTATTCGTCTCTTATTACTTAACAAAAGGTTTTGTTCTTTATAAGTAAAGTAAATATTGAGTTATAAGCAAATAAATTTTATGAACTCCTTACCGACCTTAACCGAATTTTGGTTGTTAATGAAATAACAGAAATAGTTCGCTTGTCCTTTTTTTCTCAATTTCAGATTCCCAGACTCAATTAAGCCGCGGCAAAGAACTAGGAAAGCCGAAGATGATTGGGTTTTTCATCGCGCAAATTATGGAAATATTCAATACATTTTAAGGCATATTTTACCTCAAGTTTAAATTCAATAAAGCAAAGCAGAAATACGCTTCAACGTGCAAAGTTGAGAGTTTAAAAATGCAGGTATCAATTTGCCGCCGGCGCCGACCCGCGATTGGATTAACCGTCCATCAGGCCAGTAGATTTGATTAAATCCCGTCGAGAGATGCCAACGCGTCGGATTTAATGCGAAAAATCTGAGGGTAACACTGAAAACTGTTTTTTACGAGTCATCAATATCATCATCGTATGCCCGGGTTTTTTCCACGGATTGACTTTATACAAGGCGGCCACCGCCGCCGATCAAGGCCATACAAAAGTCCAAAAATCAAATAGATATGAGAGGTTCCAAAACCATCTAGGGAGGATTGGTAGCGTCCCAAAACCATATAGCCAACGGGAATTCAGTTCTTTTTTGGCCACCTTGTAGAGCTTGATATGAGGGCCTACCGGGCGTTCTTGCATATGCGAAAGAGAGTGATGCAAATCGATGATTCTATGAACGAAGTGGTTCGCGGTTATAGGCCTGGAGTCCGCTAACCGAACCCGAAGATTTGGCGTTAGACACACCCCCTTATTCATAGAGGTATCTCAGGCCTCAATTAGTTAATTTATGTTTTGTCGTTATCCGTGACTTTGACTGTAGTTTTTGTAATAAAAATGCCCTATATAGTGCTTTGTGCTATTGATATTATAGGTAAAGGCAGCAGCAGATTAGCGAGATAAGAATAGGTATCTTGACACGATTTTATTGTTGAAGAAATAAGAGCGTGCAAAGGTAATTTGAACACTTCTTCCACGATCTAGTTCTCTTAGCGGAATCGTGTCTAGATCATTTTGAACACCATGCCCGTTTAGCTGCTTCTGCAACAGTACCTAATACATACTTTTCATTTCAATGGTACCGTTTAGCTCACGCAACTTATTACGAAAGTTATCTTTTAACAGGTGTTCTACCGCTAGACTGTAAAAGGTCGTATTATATTCATACTTCATTCACACTTAAGACTTTATGTCATTGAAACACTAGCGGAAAAAGTTGTAAACTGGACAATACGAAAGCGAAATGAGTCACGTACAACAACATACTTCACTGATTATTGTTAGACCTTATTACGGTGGAGCAAGGTTCATAATCAGTGAACTGTGTTGGTAACGAGCTCAATGGAGCACCCAACGATCACGATTGATGATTTTTGTTTTCATTGTACGAAATTAGTATGTAAGGTGCTTACTTGAATATAAATTGCCTTTTTTAAAGCTGATCAAGTTGTTTCAATACTAAGCTGGTATTTAGATGAACATTTTGTATTCGACAGCATGCACTGAACTTCAATTAGTGGTCTCGTTTGGAATTCATATTTCTTCATTGAAAAAAAAATTAAATAAACACACTAAATATGTTGTGTGTTTGCAATCTCCCCAACATGAAATCATGTACTTACTTAATTATCTCATGCCAATTATTCCTATCGTTCTTAAATAAAAGTTTGTGAAAACTTGGAACTTATTCAGAACCTTTAGACCCCGTTACTATTTGTCGGATGTCGGGTCCGATTTTCAATCGGGTGTCGGCGCCTCATACAAAATCGTGTCGGACAAGTGTGAATAGCTTCATATAAAATGTTCTACCACTGGAACGACCGATTAAAATCTGGATCCTACATCCGACAAGTGGGAACCAGGCCTTAGTGTAATCGTTTCACTGACGTAACGTAACCATTGCGTGTCCGTTAGATCTTAATTTGTATGGGATTTTTTACACAGCACACCAAACGGAACATATCGAAAACTAAATCACCGACTAGAGATACTTCATGATACTCGGTGGTTTTGTTTTCGATACTGTCCGCTTGGTGTGCTGTATTAAAAATCCCATACAAATTAAGACCCAACGCGTGCCTAACGCAAACGCAATCGTTACGTTTTAGTCAAACGATTACACTAAGGGTTCTGTAGTTGAATTAACATTACATTATTATTTTTACGTGTTTTTAAAGTGGTGCATTCCACTCAAACAATAGTTTGTTATTAAATCAAATACAAACTTTGAAAACATTGAAAAAATATTCAACCCAGTGGGACTCGAACCCTACATCGATACGCCTTGCCGGGGCTCGATCGCTTTACCAATTAAGCTATGGGTTCAGTTACTAAGTTGACGAAATTTTCAATGCCTTCAAACAACTTTTTGTATTTATTTACTTTCGGCTTTACAGCAGCCGTTAGCGACATCTAGGTGCTACTAGACGTAGACACCTTTCCCGCCAACACTATCGCAAGTGTCACAACGGAAATTATAGATGGCGCTGCTTTCAATACATTATTATTTTTACGGGTTTTTAAAGCCGAAAGTAAATAAATACAAAAAGTTGTTTGAAGGCATTGAAAATTTCGTCAACTTAGTAACTGAACCCATAGCTTAATTGGTAAAGCGATCGAGCCCCGGCAAGGCGTATCGATGTAGGGTTCGAGTCCCACTGGGTTGAATATTTTTTCAATGTTTTCAAAGTTTGTATTTGATTTAATAACGAATTAACATTACAAATGCAGTCTACTAAACTAGACGGCGTGGCGCGTAGAGTAAGTTTACTGCACTTGAACTGTGTAACAAGTGCAATAACTGGTATAATAGAGCGAATTAATGAGTGAACTAACATTGAATTTAATTGTGGCTGGTAGTTTCCGTTCTTTTGCTGTTTTCTATGTAACATGCATTGATTTGATAACAAAACTGTACTCCTTAGTAGGTGCTTTTGTTTCAAGTAAGTACTTGATGGTCTAACCTCCAATTATTTGTTAGTTACGTTTGTTTATAATGATAATGATGGTTCCGCTTGCCAACCATTTGCCACACCATAACAACAATTATTGTTGACAGATATTTCTCTCTCTGTCTCTTTCAATGGCGTATCACGAGTAATCCTCGTTCATCATACACGCGCTGGTTGTTAGAGTGAGATTACACGACATTACGACATATGACGGCTGATGGCAGGCCTTGTTCTATCAGAATTTATTTAGAAGCGACTACAGCGTAACATTAGAATTATCAATGAAAGCATCGTTTCAAATTAAATGTTTTCCTCTAGACATTAAATATAGAACCTTGTATGGTGCGTCATTTAACCAGATACTGCGTCATCATCTCTATGACCTCCAGCATTTAAATATGTATATATATTTTTTTAAGTCCAATACGACTTTTATTCTATAATACATTAATACTATTAATAGGTACACATTTAACACTAAATTAATGTAGTTTTTGCGACATCGAGTAGATTATATTATATATAAAATAGTATAAATGCCTAGCATTAGAAGGTCAGATTTTAAAACCCAGACAGTATAAATGTAGGTACCTACGTTATTAAATACACATATATAGTTATACGGATTCAACATTAAAAGACGTGGCAGCCGCCTCCTAACCCCTCCCTACACAGATAGAAAAAATCTCTTCAACCAAAGAAACCTATTTGAATCAAGAGATATCCAGTTTCCCATATAAGGAAAAAATAAAATTCTTTATTTTAAGATATAAAATGTTTCAAAGTTTATTACTTAACCTAATAAATTCAATACTTTATCCGAGATATAAAAATCTTCTTTTTAAAATAGCTTAGGTAATATTCTCACGAAGGGCGTTTGAATTTTGTTTTTGTATTGTATTTTTTTTTAATTGAACTTTATGTGTCTTAGTGCAATACCTAAAGAACTTAAGCCAAGAAACTTTGTTTCTTGGATGAAGACTCATAGTTTAAATTGAGAATTGAATTTCTCCACGGAAACAAGAAATCGCATTAGTTCAAGAGCATGTGTTACTTGATGTAAAATTTGATATTTTCACACCAAGATCTAAAATTTCTTGGCGTATGAAATCGATTACTTGAAACAAACAATAACATTTTCTAAGGCGGTTATCACACTGGCGCGGATCCGCATGCGGCACCGGTGCGCGAGCGAGATAGCGCTCTGCATGTGTATAGCGCTATCTCGCTCGCACACCGGCGCCGCATGCGGATCCGTCGTCAGTGTGATAATCGCCTTAGTGTCTCAGTGCACTACTTAAAAACCTAGTAGCAGAAACTGTGTTTCTCGGGACTAATCCCAAGAAAGGAAGTTTAACTAAAATTAGATAATACAAATATAAATTATGATTATTTATATACTCACAATTTATAATCGTATTAACTAGAGCTGAGATTGCTATTGTGAATCTCAAATAAGCCCGGGTAAAGCGGCGAGGGTCATGAAGTTACGTTGAACAAACGTTCGCGTGTTCTAACCTACACGCAGAGACATCTATTGATGCGCAGGGTAACTAACGTCCAAGATTTAAATGTTTCAAAGCAAAAATTATGTGCTTCTTCTTTGGAATAGCTGTGGCTCTTGATTGTAAGTTGAAAACATCAAAGCAAAAATTAATCTCTCTTGCCTAAAAACTTAAAAATCTCAAATCTAACTTTTGGTGCTACTTCTTTAAATTAGCTTTGGCTCTTAGCTGTAGATTGAAAACATCAAACCAAGAACTAATCGATCTTACGTAAACACATAAAACTCTTAAAGGAAAATGTTGGTGCTTTTTTGCCGTAAATAATTATTATCTTAACCCAAATCATTACTATTCGCTTTAAAAATAGGTAAAGTTAAAGCTAAATAATTTTAAATCTTCTTTTAAAAATCATGATATTTTTAACTCAAGTCATGTTTATTGGTCTAAGGTATTTATTACTCTCTTTAAGAAACCGCGTGCAAGAGAGTTTTGCGTTTTGAATTAAGATATTATTTCTATCTGTGTATATATACCATCCCCTTAGGTCCCCCAATAACTATCCATACAATTTTAATTTATACAGGTACTAACACTATAAAATACGGTTACACTCACGTCACTTTAGTCACATTTTGTTTTATTTTGAAAAAAACATTTGAGCAACATAATTAAACGACTACTAATTTAAACTCGAACCAAACCTAAACCAGCAACGGCTTTATCCATAAATCTATCTATCACCCTCTCACAAGATACCTACGACTAATAGCTTATATACTAGTATATGCGTAAATAACGTTCTTATATACTAGTAGATTGTATCCCAGAACAAATTCCCAGACCTCACATGGCGCAGACTAAATAATTTCCTAAGAACTCATTGTGTTAACGTAATAGCCCACATCACCAAACCACGGGCTTAAATTGGCTGTGGTATTTGCGGTTGTCAACTTTAATGGAGACTCGACATTTCTCGTGCCAATCGCATTACATCAATAGCAAACTAGGACCAACATATTTAACGCATTTTTATTAATTACACTTGTAACAGTTGTAACCAACGAACACTTACCTGATAAAAGTATACGTAATTTCAGAATATAATTAGGTAGGGGAAGACAGGGTAGATTCGTACACTGGAAGCCTTCGTACAGTGGTCATATCTCGGCTATCCAACACGCTGAAGCGTTCATATTTGTATGCAACATGGCTACTTACATGCATAGGCTACCTTCCAAAAGTAATGGCAATGCGGTACAAGATTTCGCCAGAAAGAGCTGATATGTGTTTTCGCCACTCGCAAGTAATTTTGAGTTCTCCTTTGAATGCGTTTGTTTCCAAAAAGTTTGGATGGACTTAGAAAAAATGCTTTAGTATTGTTTGTAAATATATGCTCAATATTGTTATTTAAACAATACTTTTGGGATTATATTAACGACATTTTTTTTAATTTGATTTTTTTCTGGTCCGTTGGATTGGGGTACCTTCGTACACTAAAAATGTATGTAATTTCATACTGTACGAATGCACCCCATGTAAGTTAAAATCAAGAATAACATAATTGCAAAAACAGGTCAGTAAGATATGTTTAAAAAGTCATTGAAACTGGAGAAATCGCTGGTAAAATCATGAATCCCAGGGAGAAACGAATAGTGTACGGAGCTACCCCGCGTGGTGGGGTGAATTCGTACAGTTCCCATTTTTTGGAAAAATCGTTATAGCTTGGCCAAGTTGCTTTATATCAAGCCAGAAATGCGCTATTATTATAGGCAGATAAATGGACAATAACATAGCATTCGTTTCATTGTAAAATATCTGTTACATTTTGTTTTACAAGGCTCCGAAAAAAAAGTGTACGAAGCCTCCCCATCTTCCCCTACCGTCGAGCTAATCTGAAGATGGAGGCATATTACCTGATTCATATAACATAATCGGTGATCAGGAACCAATTTTTCTAAATCAGCGATACTTAACAACTTACCCATAAGAAAACGACAACACCTGATAGGGCGAAATGTATGAAACAACCTAAAAAAAAAAACGCGATTTCTAAGTTGGTCCAATAGTAAAAGTTGTTCAGTATTGATAACTGAATAAGAAAAATTGGCCCCTGATCACCGATTATGTATCATGTAGTATACAGGGTTTTAAGGTAGTTTCCCTCCAGGGCCCGACTTATCTTTCCACCCTGTATACGGCGGAACTCTTCAACTACTAAGTTTAACCACTCGAGTTTATAAATAGGTACAGACATAATACGAAATGGAACCTTCGGCTTCGTGCGAAATAGCCTCGGTACTTGAACAAAAGTTGTCAAAAGCTATTTGACAAGAAAATGTATGAATCTATACTTTTGCTAAATACTTAGTATACTTACAAGAACGTGTTGTCACATATCGGACAATGGGAGCCAAAAGGTTAAGTACCATTTCTCAATGCACCAACAGAAATCTATTAAATTTGACGGTTTTACTATGCAAGAAATATTGTGCAACTCGCCAATATGTACGATTCCAATGAGTCCCAATGACAGATTCTAAAAACACTTGCTATAGAGTTTTAGTAAAATTAATAATTTTTAAACAAAAAGAACCGACTTCATTTAGGATCCGCTATTCCAAGAGGAAGTGGCCGAGTTGCTGTAAAAAATAATGAAATCACTATAGGTGTGCGTATAATAGTTGAAGAGTTCCCTCGATTTCTCCAGGATCCCATCATCAGACCCCGACTTGGTGACAACGGGACCATCTAGGGGTTCTACCCGTTCGATTTGAAATTTTGAAAATCGGATCACGATTCACGGAGATATCGAGTAACATAATACAAAAAAAAATAGTGATAAAAAAAATCAGTCGAATCTCCTCCTTTTTTGAAGTCGGTTAAAAAGCATGTTAAATGTAGCTACTTAATCAAAGGCATGTTCCAGTAACTGTCTACTCATACTGAATGGCCTCCTAGCCCAGTTAAGTTGGTAGTGACCCTTCCTACGAAGCAGGAGGTCCCGGGTTCGAATCCTGGTAAGGGCATTTATTTGTGTGTTTATCACGAATATTTGTTCCTGAGTTATGGGCGTTTTCTATGTATTTAATTATATATTTATCTATATGTCGGCGGCCGATCGTAAAATCAGGCAGATCATGAAATTCCTAGGCATATCGTAAAACGTGAAAATCTTTGACTAGGGTCCTGAGTCGACGGAGCCCCGCATAGCTATTTCTGGGCAGTTTGCCCTTCGGGTATCTGAAGCAACCTAACGAACCTAACCTACCTATACATTGGTTTAATGTGACTATCGTTAAAACATTACACCGGAACATTACGATCTGCCTGATTTTACGATCGGCCGCCGACATATATAAGTAGGTAGGTATATCGTCGCCTTGTACCCATATAGTACAAACTTTGCTTAGTTTGGGACCAGGTTGATTTGTGTAAGATTGTCCCCAAATATTTTAAAATATTTTTCTTTATACTCGTACTTGGTAAGTAAGTACTCGTTTTCTTTTCAACAAACGAGGATGATTCATGAAATTGGTGGGATAGGTACTTTAGGTTAGGATACAGAGTGAACTATCAAGTTTCTTTTTGACTGAGGAGCCGAGCGTAGCGAGGCGACGAACGTCTCCGTTTTCACTGGTACGACGATTTGGCAGATTGATGTGTGTGTATTGGTTGGTTGGTTGGTTGGTCAGTGTCGGTCTAGAGGTCGCATTTTTCATCCGATTTCGATGAAACTTGGCATGTACGTTCCTTGATTTATTTGCCAAAAATTGTCGAACAATTTTTTTGATTGAGGGAAAAATGAGGGGGAAAAGGGGGGAAGTTTGCTGTCGCGTTATTTATGAACGGATTTCAATCATTTTCGGGTAAAAGGTCAAGCCCATACTTCCTTATAGGTTGTTGTAAAAAAAAGTTTCGAGGGAGGGGGAAAGGGGAGAAAAATGGGGGAAATGCTCCGAAGTCTACGGTTCACAGAACTACTAGTCCTAGTTTCAATGAAAAAGGTAATATCTCCTGTGTCCACTACGGCTCCTTGATATCATTACAATAAATGCAATTACGTCACCGCGTACGCATCTCTTGCCGTTGCGCCATGCTACCGCAAAACTAAAACGGCATAACTCAACAGTCGAAATCAAAATAAAAGATATTTTAACTTATTGCGACGAAATGAGGTCTTTAATTGTATTCATATTTTTGTAACGAAGACTTTTTATAATGAGACATGCATTTAATGACAAAGCTTTATGATAAATGTGTGGCTTTCTCTGCACACCCACAGCGTCTACGCATTGTTCGATTATATTTAAATTAATACTTCACTTTCTATCACTAGCCACAGGTGTCGCTACTCGCTACTAAACAAATTGCAGAGTCATTGTCTCTGCGTTTCGCCCACTAATTACTGGACTTGTTTCGAGACATTATATGCGGGCGCGTTATATGTAACGTAACAGCTACCTTTGTTACAACTTTGCTTGTTATTTCGAATTCATTTTCACTATTATTAGTCACCCGACCGATTCATTTTATTTACATACTTACCTAAACTTTAAGCACAATGGATTTCCCGCATTGTAGCTACATATGCCCTTAGGATTCAGTGACCCACTTTGACAGTATAGCGGCCACCGTAACCTATAGGCGCTTGAAACTCCAGCCTTAGGCGGTTATCACACTGGTGCGGATCCGCATGCGGCGCCGGTGTGCGAGCGAGACAGCGCTATACACATGCAGAGCGCTGTCTCGCTCGCACACCGGCGCCGCATGCGGATCCGCACCAGTGTGATAACCGCCTTATACAGTGGTATATAGTAGAGTAGGTAGAGGTAATAGAGATACCTACGTAGCACGTAGCGTTTAGCTAAGCGCTTATCAATTTAAAACCTATTATTTATTTGCATATTTAGGTCTGGGAATGTGATAAGAATATTAAGGAGAATCTTTTTAAATCCTATTTACTTTATGGGTGATACCTACCTAATAAAGATGTCGCTATTATACTTATGCATAAGATACCTTACAAATCTATTCAATATTTTCCCTAAACATTAATTGGAAACAAATTGAAAAACAGTTTTTTTTTTGGAATTTAATGAAATATTTTTAATAAGTAGGTCGGTAATTTTAACAAAACTCGTAAGACTTTTGTAAGACTCTACCATATTAAATTATATTTATAACGGGTCACTCACGTTTTTTTGATAAGTAGGTCGGTACTTGAAAATATATAATTTTCTTTTGACACTTAATTTCCGCCCATGGAGAAATTAATTCGTCTTTAATTATGATTTCTCCATCTTAGGTTTTAATTAAAAATGTCGCAAATTGACCACTCGGCAGTTGATTTTTTCCTTATATCCAATAATGTAAAGCAGTTTGGCCTATTTATTTTAATATTCAGCATGTCTGTTGCGTATTAGCTTAAATGACTATTCTTATGGAAACATTTAATTGTACTATTTCTAGCTAGAAGACCAAACAGAACGATTATAAATACACAGATGTGGCTTAAAACTTTTTTAAACCGGGTATCTACGTACCTAAAAACTGTTTAAGTACCTAAAAGGAGATGGTATGCACATTTCTTGAACCCAACTAACCGCGTTGCACAAAATGTTTGCCCTAGAAATATGTTAGTAATTAGGCATAGAATTGAATTTACCTTGAAGAATATTCCTAGGTAGTATCTCTTCTCCCCCGTCTTCAGCAGCGGCATGGTCCACCGCGTTACAAAAAATGTTTGCCCTACATGTTAGTAATTACTAATTAGGCATAGCATTGAATTTACCTTGAAGAATATTCCTAGGTAGTATCTCTTCTCCCCCGTCTTCAGCAGCGGCATGGTCCACCGCGTTACAAAAAATGTTTGCCCTACATGTTAGTAATTACTAATTTGGCATAGCATTGAATTTACCTTGAAGAATATTCCTAGGTAGTATCTCTTCTCCCCCGTCTTCAGCAGCGGCATGGTCCACCGCGTTACAAAAAATGTTTGCCCTACATGTTAGTAATTACTAATTAGGCATAGCATTGAATTTACCTTGAAGAATATTCCTAGGTAGTACCTCTTCTCCCCCGTCTTCAGAAGCGGCATGGTCCACCGCGTGACGCCGAGCTCGTCGTCGCTGCAACTCGTGCATTCTGCGGATAACGGAAAAGGCTCTTAGACTATAATTATTTACTGGGTAATTTGAAAATTAATGTCAGCTTTTGGGCTATGTGAAGCAGAAGACAGTATGAGACAAGGAGTGAGAGTAAGTGAACAAGCATAGGTGTAAAATCATGTAGGTACCTTTTTAGAAATGCGTAGGTACTTACATATAAAAAGGTTTTTTTATATACTTTGGAACTTTAGTATTTCATAAAATCGAGACGAGTCTAAGACTGGTACCAATCTACTAAAATGTTCAAAAAATATTCGAATAAAATAAAACTAGTGGTTCTTTGAACCGTAGACTTCGGAGAACATAAATAGCGCGACAGCAAACTTTCCCCCTTTCCCCCCTCATTTTTCCCCCAATCAAAAAAATGGCTCGACAATTTTAGGCAAATAAATCAAGGAACGTACATGCCAAGTTTCATCGAAATCGGATGAAAAATGCGACCTCTAGACCGACACTGACCAACCAACCAATACACACACATTAATCTGCCAAATCGTCGTACCAGTGGAAAACGGAGACGTTCGTCGCCTCGCTACGCTCGGCTCCTCAGTTAATAACTCACCAGCAAGGTAGTTTGTCTTGGTGAATTAAGTATCAATGCCAAATGGAATTGCCAAAAAATACCATAGTGATGATAATAAATGGTAGAAGTGCTATATTAACGACGCAGTACTCAAAAATCAGGTTAAACCAGCTCCGCGCAAAACTCTCCACTCTCCAGTAAAAATACATCATTAAGAATTTACGGTCTCTGACTCTGGCCAAAGCTTAAAATGTATTCTTAAATTCACTTTGTCGTTGCAATTTCGAATATTTATTCGCGACGCGAAAATTCTGCGGTGAACGAGGAGCCAAATGGTATCAAAATAAAAGTAAATATTTTAAAGGTAGAATGTCTGTCTCAAAAGGCATCTTGCTTTTACCACTTGACCGAAAAGTTTTACGAAAAATATTATGAAACGATTATCAACTTTATCAAGGCAGATATGAGATGCAATATTGTCAGTAAACTCAAGCGATTCGTTTTCAAGTGAGTGTTTACGGCTACAAATAGCGTTTAAAGAAACATATTTTTGTGTTCTGTCGATAATATCGGTTTGGGCATCCAATAAAATACATCAACAGGCTACTTATGTTTACATTGGTGGTTGTGCATTTATTTTCATGTCTTAAATGTCAATGGATTGTAATAAATAAAAACAATTGGCATCTTTACTGTTACAAGTACCTGCTTGACGAAATAACTTTTAGCTTTAGCACGTTTTTTTTAATATTAGTTTAGTTCAGTTATTTTAATTAAGTTTCGTTACGTGTTTAATAAAATATTTTTACCCCCATAACTTGTGAGTGTTATGGCTCCTTTAGAAGAAATTATGAGAATACCATTGTAAATTCAATTGTTGATATACATCATGAAGCAATCAAATAAGAATGAGATGCAATTCCATATACATCATTATCTATGTATTTATTTCAATTGATCCCAATTAAATAAGTGTCATTACTTTTGTCGGTGCATTTCCATTATCAATTTCTTAAAATATTTGATGTTACGCTTTTTTAAAGTCATTTAAACTAAGTACTTACAGCAATATTGAGATAAATTACTTCTTGTAACTAATAATAGTTGTAACATTAATCAACTTTTTAAAACTCGTAATATAATGTTAATTAAGCGCCTTTCTTGATGAAGTTGTTTGTTTTTGTAAGTAATATAACCAGCAATATAACTAATATCAATATAATTATCTTGTAAGTCTATTGCAAGAAATCAGTTCAAATATTCTTCTTCAATGTACCGATGAAGAAGAATGTTCCATACAATAACGTAATAGAAGGACAAATAGAGAGTGTAGCAAGGAAGGTAACGGGAAAGCCAAGGATAGCATCATCAGAGAAGGCAAATGACCAGACATGGGTATAGTATGATTTTACATAAAGACTGTTCCATCGACAAGAGCTCAGCTCTTAAATACATGATGATGATGATTGTCGAGTATCGCTAATGGGGAGAATGGGAATGCCGATATTAATTCATAAGGGGCCATTCAAAAGTTGTGTGACTAAAAACACGAATCACATACATGCTGTTATTATGTTGCGTAACAATCGCTAATAGACACAGATGACTACCATGATGGACGAGGTTATCCACGCGACAGACTAAGCGTCACTTTTTAATACCTTGCGATTGAGGGAGACAGATGTTGCTATCATTCCGCGTTTACGACGATGAGTCCAACCAATATTCGTATAGCCTCAAATAAACCATATTTGGCTCATTTGGAATGTTAGAAAGTTGGAGATTATCTCCAAGTAGGTAGTGTAATCGTGTTATCAAAACAATGTGCTGTTACACTTACAGCTTGTTTCGTCTATTTCTGACACGAAAGCGTGTCGTGTAATGATGCATCAATTTAGTGGCATCATACACGCGATATGAGCGCAATCTTTACACCTGCAGGGTATAGTAACTCGTATAAAAATACAAAACATAATTTTATAGAACATAGATGTATTTAAGGGAAATGGGTTTCAGTCGAAAGTCTTTACAGCTTGTACGTGTTAGTCCTACCAAAAGTGTCAAATTTGTGTTGTTTTTTGGAATTTTCTGACCTAGATGTTCTTGCCCTTTGCCTCTTGGCCCTCTTGCCCTTTAAGCCAAATCCCAAACAACAATAGGTACTAGTGACAGGTACAAGCTATGCTGGCGCCATCTGGCCAAACCGTTGACAGTCGCCAACCCCATAGAAAAAGCATTTAGCGCAAGTACCACAAAAGTTCTAGTTCATTTAATGAAGTATGCTTAACTATAGATCACCCATATATATTTTGTAAGATTAATAACAAAACCACTTCTTTCAGTTGTTCGGCCAATAACATAATTCTATAGATGCAAAAGGTTGTAGTTGTACCCCATGTCCCCATTAGCTAAATGACCAAGAATCGTACGTTTTACACACGAAACTTGTCAGTCGGATTTTATTAACTTTACAAGATAGTTAAAGTTTAAAGCAAATTAATATTTTACCAGTTATCTTTCCGGCATGTTCCGTGAAATATTACGCCTTTCCAACAGAGAAATCTGTCCAGTTGTCATTGAGTTTAAAGGTGTTATCAATACGATAACCTGACTCGGCTCAATACCACTTTATAATTGAATGTTGGGGCTGATCGCGTGACCTTTCCGAGTAGATCCACTTTCATAAACGATGACATTTCCGTGTTACGTAGTTTTAACTTTTTAATGTAGTCCAGACTTTATTTCACGGATCTGGTCGTTTCATTCATTGTCGCTAATTGGATCAGCCGGCCTGCGATATTTGTGGATTTATCGTTTGTCATTGTAGCCGCCATGTTCTAAAAGAATGTTAATATGAACGTATGAGAGAGACGCGTGACGATAAACGATAAAATAACCAATTATGTCCTATCAACAATCTTCGAAAACTGATTGTCGGAATTCAAACCATGAGGATTCATTTCAATTTCATATCCTTTTAATATGAATATGTCAGCGAAAACAAGATCATGTCCGTTCCGTTTTTTCTAAACTCAATACGGATCCACTGCATCATTATTTTTCCCTTATATCAGTAAAGTACTAAAACGCCAGCCAACTTTACATCCTAAGCCTTATGTTTATTATAATAAGGGCTTCGACCAGGAAGACTCAGGGCTTTTCCATTGGAGCGTAGCTAGTAAATCAAACTGGAGGTATGCGATAATAAGGTACTTAGCAGGTTGTGTTTCTATTGCCCGCGAATAGCAGGTGAATCGAAGTTTTTGGCAAACTAGTAAATGTGAAACTTTACGATATGTATCAGCAGCTGTAAGTAGACAGACAACCCGAGTTAACCCGACACAGAACAATACCAAGACATTGACTGACCTATAACGGTAATTGTTCTGTTCAATATCCCCGACTTTGCACTTGCATTAGCTGGTTTGTTTGAGCATTCGACTCATACGCATGCGCGATGCTATTTATTGAACCTTAATTTCCTGTTGTGTAAAACACGATCCTAAATACCTATCCTTAAGAGTCGCCAGGACGCTCGCGTGCCCATACAAACGTAGTTCGGCTCTCATTTTAAAACGGCATGCTTTAGAACCACAAAATTTTGCATGGGCATTCTAGTAGTACAGATCTAGGTCGGTAATTCGTTTTCGTTGCTAAAAAATGTAATACAAAGAAAATACAGCCAGTTACAGATTTACATACAAAACTTATTTTTGCTATATTTTCTTTGTATTACAATTTTTAGCAACGAAAATGAATTTTAGACCTGGATCGTACAGATACTACTAGAATGCCCATGCCAAATTTCGTGGTTCTAAAGCATGTTGTTTTAAAATGAGAGCTGAACTACGTTTGTATGGGGACGCGTGCTCATGCGAGCGTCCTGGCGACTCTTAAGTAAGTAATTGGTTAGTGATTAGTGTGAACACACAATTTTTTCTTAATTTAGACACCGATCTTAAATATCGTTGACTTTTAGACTCTACAAATACTCTACTCTCTTAAAGTAAATAAACAAAACTAAAAAGGCTATTTTTATTATCATTATGGTAATATATTCTGGCTAATGTATGTCTAATATATATACCTATTACGAAAATTTGCGAATTATAATTAAACAAGTGTAAGTAGACAGACTACGAGTATAGGATTAAAGGTAAAAATTTTGGTGGTACCTATTTTTAACCATTTAAGGCTTATTCTAATACTAGTAGTCCGCCTCGAACTGAGAACTCGCGACTTACTTGCAAACGAGTTGACCAATATAACAAGACCCTAAGGAGGATTTTTTTTACATTTGTACATATTTTTTTTAGTATTTTGTGCATTAAAGTTTAAATAAATAAAAACGTTACCAAAGTTATCGTCGGACAAACTATCTAAATCAAAAAGCCATCCAAATGCCGAGACGTCCTAGTAGCCAGGTGACAGTTGGGTCTGGCGTTGTTTGTAAGAACTCACTTCGCTTACGCTCCGCGAGTTTGACAAGTAAAAGTTTGAAATTCCAGTGTCAATTTTAGATTATTAATATTAGAGTCAGTCTGCGCTAAGATACAGTACCTACTAACCTTACAGTCAGTAATAGTAGGAAATAGAACCTAAAATTGCTATTGCTGCAGTATAAAGTCAAGGTTTATCTTATATAATTAAATCCCAGTTGTCAAAATAATACAAAAGCTCTGTAATTAATACTTGTTATCAGTGTTTTTTTCCAGGCAAAACTAGCCTCGGTAATTTACTTTTAATCATTGGTTGTATTCGATATGTATCTAACGTGTTTCTTGGTTTGTTGTATTAATTTATATTTAATTGCGTTTGTATAAATTACTTACTACAATCTATTGCTGTTGTCATACTGTCTAGTTAGTTATAAGATTTACTGCAATGTCAGTTTTTTCGTATGTTTTTATCATCATCATCATCATCATCATCATCTCAGCCATAAGACGTCCACTGCTGAACATAGGCCTCCCCTTTAAGGGGGGGGGGGGGGGGACGGTTTGCCATACGCGCCACGCTTGGCAGGCGGGTTGCGCCCGCAGTTTTTAGGGTTCCGTAGCCAAAATGGCAAAAACGGAACCCTTATAGTTTCGCCATGTCCGTCCATCCGTCCGTCCGCGGTTTAGCTCAGTGACCGTTAGCACTAGAAAGCTGAAATTTGGTTTGAATATGTGCATTAACCAAGCCGACAAAACGGTAGAATAAAAACGCGAAAAATATATTTTGTTAGGGTACCTCCCGTACACGTGAAATGGGGGGCGTTTTTTTTTTTTCGTTCCAACTAAGTTTTGTGGGTTATCGTTGGATAGGTCTTTTAAAAAGAATTAGGGTCTTCTAAAACAGTTTTTGGTTAAAACTGATACTTTCGGAAATAATAGCTCCGAAAGTTTAAAACAGGGCGTCCCCCCCCATCTAACTTTTGAATCGTGGATCCTAAAATTTTGAAAAAAATCATGAAACTGAGGCCTAATGAGTACCTTCAATGAAAACTATATTGAAATAAATCGGTTTAGCAGTTTTTGAGTTATCATTCAAAAACCCATAGTGAAAGGACGTAAGTAAAAATGACGTAAGCGCCGCCAAATTTCCCGTAAGAAACGACCTTTTGAATGAATGGTCTCAGTTTACGGAACCCTACACTGAGCATGGCCCGACATGCTCTTGGGCGGTTTTTTTGTTTATTGTTTGTAGGCTTTCGGAAGATGCTGCTGCCCATCTCTCGGTATATTCCCTTAGCAGACTCCTACTGCAACCACGGGACGATATGGTGGGGGACAATTCTAAGGCCGGGCACCCCACAGTGTGACATGTTTTTATCAAATATTCATAATATGTATGTGATTTATTTATTATACTTTATCAAACACCTATCTCCTACCTTTATCCTCTCATGAATCTTGTTTTCTGCCAATAAATGTTTAAATTGAAAACACCTACTTGATTTTATTTCTATTAGAGACTATATTGATTTTGAAATAAGTTGTCATCAAGATAATCGCAACGAGTTCAATGTCAATAATACATATTGTGTTCTTTAACTAAATATCCCGTCCCCACTTACATTTTGGAGCGAGAAGAATGCACTAAGATTGGCATCACATTTTCAAAATGCGAATACGCCTAGTAGGTATCAAATTACAATAATATCAACTGTCACACACAGCCTCAGCTCGTTCAATCACACGTGATGAAACTAGGGTTTGTAGTAAAGGTTAAACCAATGTAACACATCGTTCAACGGTTGCCAAACGACTTTTTGTCCATTATGCGTTAGCCTTTAACTGTGGTGTGACGTATGTTGCAATAATGCGGTTTTAAGTAGGTAGAGCAAGCGCTTTAAACTTAAGGGCTAAATGTACATAAGTAAGCAGCAGTAGAAGTAGCCTGGCCAGGTGTTTACAATGATCTCGAATTGTTTTCTATGTAATTTTTAAGAAAAGAAAACCGACTTCAATTGGGGAGGCTGGTGAGAGATTGTGCACTCTTCAATTCCATACAACGAAGTCAAAAAAAAAATGTCTTGAAAATCTAAGTTGCTTAGCAAACACAGCGCAGAGGACAAATCGCCAAACGTGAACGATGCGTCATTGAGGATTTCCGTTCTGATCATCATAAACAGTTCCAGTTCATCAAATACCACTTCTTTAAATGTAAATGATTGATTACTTGATGAAAACACAAAAATAACTATAAGATTACATATAAGATTACACAAAAATAAGATTTGAGGAGTTCCCTCGATTCCTCATGGATCAAAACTGCGTTTTAACAAAAACGGGACTGATCTGTATGTTGTGCAATATATATGTATGTATATAAAATAATTTTTATCTAGATCTTTTTCATCTACTTACAAAAAATAAAACAGGATGCCGGATCCAGTCCAACCTAGATACAGGCGTCATTGAGATCAAACAACACAAACGAGAAATCGCCGACATGACGAACACATTCCTCATTAGAATATTGTGATTTATTATTGTATGTTATGGTAGATATAAATACGTTCTTACATCATTTTATTTCAATTCTCATTTAAGACATGGTTGCGTAATATCTAAGTTAGATGAGCACCTCTAATATAAGTCCATTTTTTATAATTTTTTTCTTAGTATTGCAGCAATTTCCAATCAATAATAATATTTCATTTTCTTATTTCAATCAACATCTCTATCGTATACATAATATTATCGACGTGATAAAATGATAAACGTGCAATTTGAAAGAGACGGACCTTTTTTATCACGCTGTCACGTCGATCGGCGCAAGTTTGACATAAAAATCGCGCGCGATTTTAACACGTTGCCGTGTAGGTATGTGCAACGAAATCAATTGATGGATCAAAAACCACAATGTATTAAAAATCGCAGGTGACTAGTCGCTTACATCTGTAGAGAGATGATAGAGAGTCTTAATTTATTCAAGATTTACATCATTATTCATTAATTTCGTTTCATTTTTAATTCGTCGTCGGTCGCCTACTTCTGCTGCTAATACCCTATGACACACAAACTTAATTCAAATATTTACCTGACTTGCCTCCAAGCCCTAACGGCGACTGATAATTCGCCGTCTTAGTGTCCGCAATCCAGCTCATCAGCAGCAGAACAAAACACAGAAATTGTCTTTGGCACATGTTCACTTTTTAATTTCACTAGAGTTAGGTGCAGTAATAGTTAGGTGCGCGCGTTAACTAACTTCGCATCGGTTGGTTTGAAAACTCGAATGGCAGGTTGCGTCTGGGTTTCCTAATGAGGTGACGTGTAGAAGATCATTAATTACAAGAAGTTTATTTACACAGAGCTGTGGTTATGATTCTGTAGCATCTCTGGCTATATTTGATAGAAGTTGATAATGTCTTCGTGGGACTAATTAAAACTAGCCAATGGGTAGATATGGGTTAGTCTTACGCCTCTTCTTTTTCTGAGTGTATAATTTTAGTTCAATTATACATGACAGTATAACTAGATAAACATCAAAACATGCAATTATTAGTAAAATTTGGTACGAACTTAAGTGTGGGAGCACCTTCATGAGCCAATGAAAATTAGAACATTGTTCATCTCGTGAACATTTCGCTAGTGACTTTTGACAGTCAACTGATAAAGCACAAAAACTGGCCTATAAAAGTTTCATTCTAATTTTAACACCGCTACATTTATTTAGTGCGCTTATTTCGCACCTCCAATATGAAGAACTACTAATCTAGCTTTTACTAATCTAATCTAGCTTTAAACACATCGCGTCATAAGTTATCTTACAAAAGAGTAATTTGTCTCGTTATTAAAAGATTAAGCCTAGTTAAATGAGCCTTATTTGTCTGAACATATCATCAATATGCACTTATGTTGCAAACAACTCATGCGCAATGTATAATTAGTGTCATCGAACAATGATCAAAACAAAACGTTTGCTATGAGGAAATGATCAACTGTGATGGTTAAATGAAAGTAAGAATTAGGCGTAGGCACTGTAGCACCATATTAGGCCGGTCTACATATTGCGATTTTTTTCAGCGCGTTTGCATTTATTTATTCGCGATACAGTTTTCGCGTTTGCATCAATAAGTTTATCCAACGTTTCCAAGTTATTATTAAGTGGTAATAATATTAAGTACCTACCTAATACAAGTATACATTGCTCTATTATATTTCAGATTATTATTACTTAATTTTAAACACAAAACTTCCATGAGAATCAGACATATTAAATAAATCACGAGGAGCTTATTCATGAGCCATTCGCGTTGGCTAACCGACGCAGACTGCGGGCCGCGGCTCTCCGCTCGCGAGCGCACGTCGCGGGCGGTGGTGGCGGCGGGGTAGGCGAGAAACTACCCTCGTTTTCAGCATCATTGTCAAATGTAGGGTAACACACCACGCTCATGAATAAGCTCCTCGTTATGGAGCGAAACATGTTGAGCAATATTCGACTTAAAATACGTGAGTAACCCGTGATTTATTTAATATATTATTACTTACTCAGTTATGCTAATTGGATAAAAATATAAATAAGTTCTTGCCGTTGGTTGGGAAAAATATTAACGTATTAGGGTAGGTACTCAACGCTACGTATTGACAAACAAAAAATTCATATACAAGGACTCAAGGTGTAACAAAAATACTGGTGATCCTTTTAAGGGCATAATTGGTATCGGATTCTTATTATGAAAAAATAAGAAAAAAAAATCTGCATAAATAAAAATAAAATAAATCATTTTGTATTTTGTTGGCAGGCTGGGACGACTAGGCGTCCGAAAATGTTTTATCCTTTTGTTTCTTACTCGCATTGCGAAACCAATCATGCCCTGTAACGGATCACTAGTATTTTTGCTACAACCTGTATACTCGTTACTCGTACAACCGCCTTAATAGCTAAATTAATAGAAATGATATGCAGAATGAAGGCATTAATCACAATCGCGTCGCGATTATATCGCTTCAAATACATCGTGTGTGAGCAGACTTAGACGTACCTATTTCAATATGTCTTGTTAGAAGATATGTGGCAATTGCTATTCTCTTCTCCTAGTTTAAACCGTTGGAGGTAATTATTTAATTCAAGTTATAATAATTAAAAAAATATTTACTTTTTTGCTAATGAGATTTTAAGTATACTTTGATGGGAACCTTTACTTTTAAAGCATTATATATTCTTGTTGAAAATTGCAATTCTTTCAATTTGAACAAATGTACGTGACCTTTTAAAACTTAAATCTAGGTGCAATTCAAATTTTGTATTAAAAATCGATGTTATATTTATTCAGTTATTAAGATCTAAAATAAAACTATGCACTGTAAACGTTATACACATGATCAAAAACTAAACAAAACATATATCATGTTAAACAACCGAAATATGTACTTTTTATACTCTCTTTTTGCTGACTTAGCATTTACCAATCTATCCCCGAAACGTTTTTATAAACAGAAACTTAAATAAGTATTAATTGCAGAGTGTATTTCGATCGATTGCATTACACGTTACTATAATAGTCGTTCATATTAATGTATATGAATGTCCACTTAGTTCGAGCGTATTTGAAAATGTCCGAAATGTTAGAATGTTACTAAAAGGCTCTTACTATACATCATCATCATCATTGGCCTTTGCGGCTTTTGCAGACAATTCAAACTGTGAAGACAACGCCTTTGGTGGCTATAAAGACCGATACGGGAACGACACGATTTTCGACACTTCTGGCAGAAAAAGTTGACGTTAGAGGCTCCAGCATCGGTATGCTGCCAGTGCAACCTCTTTACAGATAATGATTCGAACCAGGTCTCATAACAAAACCTTCTGCCTTCCACAATACCTGCACGCTATCCATCTCTGTCATCTGCGAGCGTTTCCCAGACTTGATGGTCAATTACAGATAAGTGATTCGGACATCTTCAGCTAAATAAAACAGTGTAGATAAACTGTATAATAGAAAATCGTAACCGAATATTCCTAATGACAATGATGTTTAATCAACCGTTACTCGAATTAGTGCTAACTAATGCGTTAAAATCAATTTTGCAAACCTACAAAGGGTTATCGCAACATTCAAGTGCCTACAGAACATACCTGTCCAGGAAAGTGGCCATGATCTACACAGTTCATTGAACAAATGTAAGCCTTATTGCAACTATTTTAAGACCTACTTATATTCAGTGCAGCTGTTGGTCTTATTTCAGTAGGTAATTAATTAGCACTTCCCGGCGAGACGTCCGACTCCGTGGCTGGCGAAGGAAGTTGCGCTTCTTCCCGCAATGGGTACAGTCAGCAGCCAAAGTAGCTAAGAGGGTAGGGCGTTCAAAATGACATGGACAATACTTTATTATTGTTAAAAGAACGTGTGTAGGTCATTTTGAACTTAAAGCTTAGCTACTGTACGCTGAAATGCAGACAGGTCATATTCCCAACCTTTACCTAGGCGAAATCTTGTAATTTTGAGTTTTCGGTTGTAAAACATAGACATTCGGTCCTTAACCGCCTGTATAAAAATATTACGCGAGGTAGGTACCAAAAAAAACTAGTTTTTGTCAAATCTGGAGGTTATAATACAATATGCAGATAAGTATTTATGCTTAAATAACCATGAATTTAGACCAAACCCCACGCTCAGAATTTAAAATTGCATAGCCAACTATCAATGAATTCATTCATAAATAGGTTATGCAATTCTGAACCCGATGGTATTTACACTGCAGGAATATTCTGAGCAGGCCCGACTATTGGACTTTTCTTGTATAAAATTCCAATTATGACGATGAACTTATCAACATACCGTTATATCCTTCTCTTAACGAATTGTCCACGACTTTTTAGTGCTAGCCGTCAACCAGTGACCTGAACTAAGTGTTAATAAGGTTCTTTAGTCACGACTATGAATGGCTACAAACGTTTGCTCTAATACAAACGTTGAAGGTCGCTTTAAGCTCACGATAATTAATTAAATTAAAATTAACTAACGTTTAATTAATTGTACGCAAAATCGCAGATAACATAACAGATTTACTTTACTGTTGAATTGTAGCGTAATCTACAAATCTTACAAGGCAGAAGCCTATACTAATTTTTGTATTCTATCAATATCCCCACACTCTTAATAAACTCTTGATAGCAGGGATAGCGACAGCCATCAATTCCTGACAAAGGCAGTCTCTGGCAGAGACTCTGCCCCACGCCCGGACCGTGAACATGGCTTTAAAAAAGTTGATGCCATTTTTCATCCCCCCATGCAAACATTATATTCATTTCTGACATTTCTGTATTGATATAGGGTGTTAAAATCTGCTTATTTGTAGTTTTTTGTTTCAATTTAGATATTTTCGATTCAACTTGTGAAATCTCCGTAATGCTATAAGCGCTCATTGATATTTAAAAAAAACATACTACATTTAAAAAAAACATATTAGAGAATTTGTCGGAATTTAGAAGAATCGGTTTGTATATTACTTAAATAATATATTTAATATCTTACTACACTATTTCAATCGAGTCGCTCATAGTGTTTGAGATCTTAATTCCAATTAATAGCTTGGGATACACGCACAGATGTGTCCGCCGGATTTGTCCGATGGATATGCCCGGCGGACAGATCCGTCCGGGTATGGCGTTATTTGGATGTGTCCGGAGACGAATCCGTGTCCAATTCGCGCCATACACGAACGGATCTGTCCGCCGGGCATATCCGTCGGACAAATCCGGCGGACACATCTGTGTGTGTATCCCTAGCTCATGACAGACTGATTACCACTATTACGAAAAATAAAGATCGAATGAGAGTGTCAAGCACTGGATGATCAATAATTGATCAGGTTCAGGCCTATAACCGCGAAGAACTTCGTTCATCGAATCGTCTATTTGCATCACTCTCTTTCGTATATGTAAGAGCGATAGAGACGTGACCATCGTTTTGTCGATTTTCGAACTTCGCGGTAGGCCCGCAGGTACAATAAATGTAAAGTAAAAATGAAAATAATAAAAATATATATTTATGATTTGACTGTACGCGTGCACTAAGGGTCGCCACATACCTAGCGGTTTTCCTCGCGGAATTACCGGAAGTAGCGGAAATTCATAGACAAATTAAGCATTTTGTCTATGAATTTCCTCTACTTCCGGTAATTTGTCTATGGCTTCCATACAAAAAATCTGCTACCATAGACAAATTTCCGCTACCATAGACAAATTTCCGCTACTTCCGGTAATTCCGCGAGGAAAACCGCTAGGTGTGTGGCGACCCTAACACTGGTACCTAGATATAAAAATGTTGCGACAGGTAGGTACAGTCGAGTTCACAAATATATGAGCATTGCCAAGGCTTCAAAATTATCTATACATCCTTATGACATTGACAATAAGGTTAAGTGTTTACATAATTTGCATCCACCTGTACCTATAGATATTTATGAACGCGACTGTACCTTACCTATAAACATGTTACGTAATAAAAGTAAAGATTGAATCAATTAGAAATATCTGAATTCATGTTTGCATCCTATTAGATGACTAGTCTAAAACCGGTACCGGTGTCTAAAAAAAAATTTAATTTGATCGAAATGTATGTTACTATTTATGTATGCCTACAAAAAAAAAATATAGACGCCACAGACGTCAGCCGTCTTGTTTAAAATCTAAACTCGATGTAGGCTCGTTGTAGGTATGGGAATACATAATTATAGAGACGTACAATTTATGAAGGTACAAGAGTTTAAGTCAGCAATTTTTTTTATGTTTTCAGTCTAATAGGCTTAAGTTTACCCCTAAAAATAAAAAATAAATACGTAATTGATGAAGTTCTGTTAAATAATAATGAATGCTGAATATGAATACTTCATAATAAGTTAAAACAATAGGTATGCGAAAAATTTTAGTGAAAGTTTTTTGCGCTTGTGAAGTATACATAAATGTCATTGTCTCTTAACTTACAGTTTACAAACTTATGACACTTGGGTGTTTTTAAAAGCATGTAATTGAAAATGTTCTGTTAAAGCAATACTGTTCTGCAAGTGGCAATACTTAGCAGACTCAAATAGTTATTATTTTAAATAATAATACCTGTACTTGAATAAAGTATTGACTAGATTTATTACAACAATACAGGTAAGTTATATACAGCTCAGTGTAAAGCCAAGGTCATGAGAGAGTGGATACATTATTTGAATATTTTAACATAATAATATAATAATCATACACAAACAAGGCAACCGTAAAACGAAAGTACACAAAAACTTCTCACTAGAACGTCTTCTGATCTATCGGGCATCTAACGTAACATTACATAAGTGATAGTAATCCGAACCGCACCTTTTTCCGTCAAACACTATGTCAACCTCATTAGGCACTCAAACGCACAGGAAAAGTGCCAAAAAAAAGTTAGAAATCTTTGGCAAAAAATTCGCGCGACCGAAACGCGCGTGCGCGGGCGCGTTGAAGTTTCTACTAAGCGCTCGACAATGCTGAGATTGAATCGAGGAGCTTTATGCAACCTTCGTTGAAAGCAGCATTCCTGCGGTCAAGCGCTTTGGTAAGAGACAAACGCATCTGCCGCGGAGTGACCTTTGCAAGGATTTCAAATGTTGGATGTAGGTGAGTCGATTCTAATCAGCTAATAAAGTCGCTAAGTGCCCCTTGTTTAAATTGCCAATCTATTATCAGCCGTGTGTCAAGAGCACTAAGCTTGAAATTTCTGTTTCTCAACTAGATTTTACAAACAGCATGTTTTTATAAACTTTATTTTATTTGCTTAACGTAATTTTAAATAGCTAATAGTTTTATATGGCTCATCGTCTGCATTTTTGGCATAACACTGAAATAACAATTGCTTATACCACGCGAGAGAAATTTAGGCATACTTATATTTTTGCCTTAGAAGCTACTTAGGGACAAGATAATTTAATGACGTGGTATGTTGTTTGATGAACTTTTGTACGCGTCATTAATGTCAATAAAAATTAATACTTAATTCTACAAAGGAACCCAAAAAAAGTTTTACCCTTACCAGCTAAATGAAAAGGTAATTAAATTAATCAATAAAATTCAAACATAAATAAGTTTAAAATATGTATGTCCAAACTAGTAGCATTCCTCAAACTACGCACAAACCAAACAAGTCTGATAAAAACAGCAAAAAAATGCTCTAGGCCACCAGCGTTCTTGACCGTCACACTGACCGACGAATGGTCTAAAACGTGCGCTCTTAATAATTCACGAGGTGTCTTCTATAATTATACACTATACTGTGTAATATAAGGAGCTAATTTACAATTTAAAAATGTAGTGTGCGCAGCGGATGAGATCTACGGCTATCGACCGCTAAAGGGCAAGGTAAACCATAGACCTACACTTTTTTACCTTTAGACGTTTATCCGTCTGGTTCTAGGGACGACAGTACAATGTGCCATTATTTTTAATGCCATCTCCTGCGCAATGTAGGGTAAATTAAAGTCGGCGCATATTTTGGGATCACAATAGGAATTTACCTACCCTGAGGCCAAAGAAAATAGAGAACCTCGTATGAACCACTAGATTTAATATGTATTTACATAGGTAATCGGTAAAATTTCATTAAGAACATGTAAGCAAATTAAACTCATATTAACGACGTATTTAAACAAAGCACAGAAAAGTTCATAAAGTAAAACATTTAAACACACACTTGACCGTTATATGTACCGGTAAAAGTATCTTCCTACACGAGGGCCGCAAAAATATGTGACACGCTCTTATTTGTAGGGCGATTTTGCGGCCTTCGTGTAGGAAGATACTATTGCCAGTGACTGTACCAGAGCAATTATTAGACGTAGTTAGTTTAAGTTTTTATATTGATTTCTTTTATGATTATTTCCTGCTAAAAAAACTAGTCAGAGCTGATTTAATAAAACGTACGATCAATCTCTTTTTAAAATGTTTATTACGTCTTCAAATTCTTTAACATTTCGAAATCATAACTTATGTTTTTTTACCGCAAATGGCATGGGTAGAGTTTGTTATGTGCAATCAACGTCTAAAATATATATACACATTTGAACTTTATTACAATGTAGTAAGGTGCCAAAGTGTATACATATATATGGCGTGGACTGTACTCATCCTTGACTTTTGTCGAATTGAGACTTGTAAAGGTAATAATTACAGAGGCATATGTTGGATTACACATCTCTATTATTCTATCTATGGTCAGTTTTGTAACAGTTTCGTTTGTCAGTTTGAATGCGTTTTGCGAAATTTTGCGTTAAAGTTTAAACTGATGTTTTTATTTTATTACATTTTTATGTGTTTCTTGTTATTAGATGGTTTTAATTATTTTGGTTTATTTTGCAAAGAGAAGGTAATAGCGGACGTTACTATATAATAAATAGTTAACAAACATCGCAAAAACGAGGATATTAATAAGGAAATTTGACTTAATATGCTCACTTGTAAGAACACAATCAAAGCACCAGCATTTTTTACTACAAGAAGGTCGACTAATTCTTTAACTCTCAATATTATCATTTGAAATGCAACGCTAACCGGTTCACGTTATATTAATATTAGGGCAAAATAATAATAAAGTTGTAGTTACATCCTATGGCGGAGTCATGAAGTAGTATATTTCAATCAGGTATATCGACATAAAATAAATACTAAATTTAGTAATATGCATATTTTTATACATATATATCAATCAATCAACCGGTCAGTCATCATTCAGGTGTCGTAAACAACTTTTTGTCTGATTTAAAGTTTCTTTTGAGTTGTTGCTTAATGAATTTAAAATGAGATAGGATTTCATTTTAACACTTTAATTCTACCCGGTGTTTCTTATTTTAAATCTTAACTTGCCTTAACTATACATGATATAATTTTGAGACATGATTTTAGTGTGACTAATTCACTCAATACCTATATTAAATTTCAACCTAGAATTGATTTAATAAACGTGGTTAACTATCAAATTTAAAAGCGATTAAGTCATTTTCATAAAACCGAGCCTACGACAAGGATATTAAAAATAAGCCTGTATAATTAATAGGTATTAAATTACCTCTGGGAACAAAAAGACTGCATGTACGGAGCCGAGCTCGGCCTTGGTCAATTCAGCTCAAATGTCAAACCGCATAGCGATGACCACTCACGGCTAGCCCATCATTATTAAGTAGCATTATTATTTTACGATTGCTTTATTTTATTACGTAGGTTTCATGGGAGAACTTGAGCCAAGGTTTGATTTATTTATTTATTATATAGATTTATTTATTTATTTAACAACAAAATTATTACAGTCGGCATTACAGTGTGCACCAATGCGCCGAGTAACTAAACGTACAGTACTGATAGTACAGGTAGCTAAGCTACCCAATTAAGATTGACACGAACTTATATTCAACACCTTACCCAACCCATAAGCTTCTTCTTCTGCTGACTGTACAAGCAATCTTTTGTAATAAGGGCTGTGTAGAAGATTCAAAATTAGCCAATGCTTCTTAATTGACCAGAAATATTTCTAGTTTATTGTATTATTGTTTTACTTTTTTTACTGTAGTTTTGAGAACCAAAAACAATAAAGTTTGATAATAATAGTCGTAATGTCCTCTACTTATTTCTGCGTTTTATTTTACTCATCTTAAAAATAATCAATAAGTTAATTAATGATGTACCTTCATTTTTAATAAGGACACAGCCAAATTTTCAAACAAAGAAGAATAAACAACAAAAAGTCCTCTAATAAAAACAAGTTAATTAGCTATTACTATAATCATTATTTGTATTAATGCGTGAATTTTACAGGTAAATATTTTCAATTTCATTTTCTGATAGAATAAATTACTATTTACCTACCTAATTGGTGTATTTATTACTTCGCAGATACCTATACCTATCTACACATAGATATACGAATATGATTTTTGTGTTTAGTTAAGGTATTTACACAAAAATGGCAAAATGCGAGGATATGTTGTACTTAACAAACCCAAATATTTTTAGTTAATATGTATTTTGCATTTCATTACCTATGATTGCAACGTAAGTATATAACGGTATATAAAGGTATACATGAGTAAAATTATATTTTGTGACAGAAGACATGATTCAGAAACCTAAACGAAACGAAAGGAAGAATATTAAGTATATTATTTGAGTGTCAAACAAACCAATGATAACATTTATTTACAGATTACAGAATACTAAAATAGATATTTTTAACAGAGCCGAAATTTACAGTTTTACAAAAATCACCAGGTAGGAGTACCTACACTGTCATGGCTCGACTAACGAGTGTGGTCACGAAGTATCTAGTCTTGTTTTTTTAAGTGGTGACGTATCTATCATCTTATTATGTAATCTGCTTGTGATTAGTTTTGTGATGTTAAGAGCAGAATGCATGTTTTAAAGCAGTAGTATAACGTCCGCTTACGACTTGCATCCGACTCTGCTTCGAATGGGGGGCCGAGGTACTTTTTACTCCTACCTGAAACAAAAAATAAAATATTTAAATTCAAACGGTTTGACAATTAAATTTGGATTTGGTCTTTTTAGACACGTGTGTGTGTATAATCGTGTACAGTCTAAGCACGTGAGGCGTTCAAAATTATTTTTACACGACATTATTGTTACAATAATGAGAGTTTTAAGGTAATTTTGAACGTCACTAGCTACGTTACGTCTGCTGCTGAATGTACCACTGAATACATGTATTTTTTCATGAAGATAATTACATTATATGATATCTTAGAAACTTTGACATTTATAATGCTTTAAAATATTAATAGTAATGGTAAACATAAAATCAACATAACTTAACTCACTAAAAATTAAATAGATCAAGAGTTTTGTTTGTTAAAATCTATCTTTGGATGCAATAAACAGTTTTAATTTTAATAATTTATATTCTACCCTAACTCTGTTATATTAATTGTTCGCTTTTCTTGTCCATCTTAAAAGCACACTATAGCTTAAATTAAATAGAGCGATTTTTTTCATCATAAGGTAAATAGTAGCTTCACCACAAAAAAATAAAAAAATAAAACTAATATAATAAATTAATAAACTTAATGACATCTATAAAATATAAATAAAGGTTTATCGTTTGATGATAGGTTATTAGCCGTCATCTCAGCAGGAAAGGTTAGATCAATAACTCGTTTTTAAAAAATAATGGAATTTTAACAAATGTGACTTCACTATGTTTTTCTACCATATTTTTCTTGCTAGGACATTACACCGGTCTTTAACCTTAGGGTATTAAACTCTTGAAGGTTGAAATGGCAGTATGAGCTACATCTGATCCAGTTTCTTAAAAAAAGGTGTTTTCTTTTTCATACCTGCGCTTTAAATATGCTTGATCTCCGGGGTGCGGATTATATTGCTCTTATTTTACTCGCTTATTAACTATTTCTTTTTATTTGACTATTAGTTTTGGATCATCGCGCGGCCTTGCAAAATAAAACATATATCTTAAAGCGACCTTGTGAAGCACATCTTAACGATAATGCATTATGTTATTAAAAATACATTGTTTTATTTTTCAGTCCATTAGTTCTTGTTACGGTATTTATCTATGGGCATTGGGCATTAGCATAAAAGCATAATAGCATTCTTCTGGTCTGTGAAAATGCTTAGCATGGTTTAATAAAAGATGTGGTAAAGTCGACGTCAAATATGTTTACTTTTTTGCACCTTGTCAGACACATATTTATCTACGATATCTACTTATTAAAATAATTTTAACTTTAAACAGGATATTGTGTCCGAATAATTAATTGATCTATTCACCATTTTTTATGTTATTAGCGAAAACCGGAACCCTCGGTGCGCGAGTCCGACTCGCACTTGGCCGGTTTTTTATGTATGTTCACCGATTATAGAAGACGCCTCGGCCGATTTGGTAAATTATTTTTTGTTTGAAAGAGTATAGGTACTTCACAGTTGGTCCTATTGTCCCAGTCATGATCTGATGATGTGATCCTGGAGAAATCGAGAGAACTCTTTAAATATTAAGGCTCACCTAGAGTATTTTCAGTATTTTGTGTAGTTCGGGCATTTGCTTGTGGAGGCAAAATAAAGTCGATTCTTTGTTGTTTAAAATTATTACATCATCTAAAGAGATGTTTTTTCAAACGATCACATCGCCGTCTACTCTTTACTATGCGCGTTAACCCACAATGATTTTTACTACATTTGCGTATCAATGTTGCAACGAGACAAGTCCCTTCATTCATGACACTACACAAACATTGGTAAATCAACGTGAAAGTCAAACTGTGGTAATTAAAAGGCAAACAACGCACAGGTGCAAACGTATGACAAATGTTTGTCAAACCCAGATTTGGCGCAAACTGAGAGATTTGCTTTTCGTAATGTTTACGACGTTTACCCATCGGTGTCATTGTTTTAAAGCAAATTAAATTTTAACCTTAGAAAAAAACTAAAAATGGAGTTAAGATTGTGTCGACCGTCCAATGGCGCCCTCATTGGGCGGATTGTATTTCCTAATTAACGAATCAATTTCTGTATAATCCCTCATTATAATTTGTAGTCCTACTAATTCCGCAAATTTTTAGACTTTGTCACATACTCGTAGCCGTAGTTTCATTTTGCGTATTCTTTGCTTCATTACCTAAATGGCAAATGGTGACTTTTATCCGTTTAGGTGATGAAACCAAAAGTAAGTAAACGTAAAAGCGGGCGCAGCGGCGGAAAGCGCCGAAATTTCAAAACGTAACAAATATGAAAGTCTCGGTAGAGAGTACCATTTTGTACCTTTTGGAGTTGAAACTCTAGGTCCATGGGGTCCCAGCGCACACAAGTTTTTTGCAGAAATCGCAAAGCGTCTGGTTGATGTAACTGGTGACCGAAGAGCTGGCGGTTTCCTCGCACAGCGTATCAGCATTGCGATACCACGAGGAAATGCCGCCAGCATCCTTGGTACGATGCCGCAAGGGCCTAGTTTAGATTTGAGCTAGTTATTAATTTAGTTTAGTATTTGTACTGTAGTACCTCTGTATATTTAGTTATGTAAATAAATATAATATTTTAGTAAACGGTACCTATCACATAGATCATATCATAAGTTGCGGAATTAGTAGGACTACAACTTAACATGAGGGATTATACAGAAATTGATTCGTTTATTAGAAAATACAGCCCGCCTTACGAGGGCGCCACTGGAGATGTTAGTATTAACTATATGGAGTTAATGTTGATATATAACTTATAACCATATTTGAAAAACATATTGTAAGTTTTTCAATCAAATGTAAAGTGCAACCAGGATTAAATTTCAAAATCTCGAATTTTATATTAAATTGACAAGAATGCTAGATGCCATTTGTTTTGTGGTTGTCTAAGTATTATTTCGATATAGAAGTATCATTGACGACTAAATAAATGTTGGATGATGAAAGAAGGAAATTGGACTTTGTCACTGTTGCGGTTAATAATAATAATAATTGAGTAATTCTCAGAAAGCAAATATCACGACATGCAACTCTGAGTCACACTAATTTAGTAGTTTCAATATCAAAACCCACTTATTTAAACATGTTGTTGTGATTTATTGTCTTCCGAATTTATATGAATTATAAGAAAGTAATTAGGTAACATAAGAATTGAAAGAATGGGAAATCACGCTAAGTAATGGATCAAGTCAAGTGCCTCTTGTCTCCTCACATTGTAGGACAAAAGTTCGTATATAATGTTGTCTGGTGACAGGCAAAATTCACTAATTACAAAAAAAAATTAAACGAAAATCAACCTTATTATGATGCCAGTATGGTTCATTATGGCATGGCTATGAATTGTGGTAGTACTTAATGAGATTTGCTTGTCACTGACGATATACCTATACAATAATACATGCCTTCGTCAGGGTAGATAGAGTCTATCTGTTCGCTCTCAACGCTCTGCAAGTTATCATCCTCAGCCAACTCCTGGTTATCCTGCAGCTCGTCTCCTTCGTGTCCCAACTCTCTAATAGGTCTCGCTTCAGTCTGCTTCGGTACCGGCAATATATCGCGTATAGAAGGCGCCCGGACGTTGTGCCTTGCCAGCCCCAACTTCTTCTGAATAAACGCTTCGAGGATCTGCTTCGTGATCTTGTTCTGACGTGAAAGCTCTTCGAAATCTGTGGAGAAAGGAGAAAGATAGATAAAAATGACTGCGCGGAAGAAGTGGGTTCAAAGCCATCGATAGATAGAGCGACATTGTTAAAATTATCTATGTCACTCTATTGACCGATGGCAAGAAATGAAGAAGACCCAAAGTAAGAAAAGGAGGCAATTTTGAAATCGACGTCATTTTTATCGTTTCTCCTCTCTCCATACAAAAATATATCTCAGTTTGCCTATTTTGAGAACACTAACCGATTCAAATAACCTCTCAACCTTTGCCACTTAATTAAGTTCATATTTTAATAGTTGACAGCAGATGTTTTAGAGAACAAATTAGTTTCTGCGTGGGATGCCCCGTCACATGCTGACCTTTAGAAAGACCATCGGCAGAAGCTGTATGAAGGACAACCAAGGTCGATTAAAGAAGGATCTTTATGTCCAGCAGTGGACTATAATTAATAAATATAAACGTGTTGGTTAGTGGAGGATAAGACCTACAATCCGGAACCAACTAATCTAGTAGATACCTGTCTGGATTTGGAACCGGATTTATCGAACCAGGATTAAATACAAATTCAATACAATTCGAAAGAATTCGCTTATCAATGTAATATTTTCGGAACCAAACTAATGGTCTAAGAGCTGGCCATGCCACGTCAGATGTGACACAATAATGAGAGGTTTGTAATTTATATAATTTTTCATAATATTGGATCAAAACCAGAACTCTAGAATTTATTTTCTTCAAGTTATTTGCTTTCTTTTACCTCCACCACTTTACAGCTGCCAGATGTCCGGATCTAGAAATAAGCATAGTATAGCAAACTAACTAAAGGGGTTTCGTTGCTCTCATTATTGTGTCATATCTGACGTGGCCAGCTCTCCGTCTATAAAAAAGATTTGTTATACAATACTACATTAGTTACATTACTAGTTAAATAAATACAAACTAAAGAAACCTATACCTAACTTAAACTAAAGGCTCTGAAGCAAAATTGCAAATATCCCCAATCCTGCTGCTAGGTACCTGGTATAAGGCTATAAGGCTGGCTGCGTTACCTCAATGAATGGCGATTCCAATAGCGGGTGAGCATATATGATAGCTTTTGACATTGGTTTCTAGCTTTGTCGATTGATTTGAAATTACAGTAAATAAATGGATGTACTCAGATGGAACGCCTCCTCCACCATTGTTAACACACCCCGTACATATCACAGACAATAGCGTTATCTCTCGATTGGTCTGAACCGTTCGGTGAATGCGAGGAAGTTTCGTAAACAAATAGTTAAGGTAAGGATATGTTAATTTTAAGAACAAACTTGTACTTGTATTGTATAAGCAAATGCTTCCGTAGGAAGTTGTACTACAAAACAAAACGTAGTACTTAGGGCTATCTTCGATGCCCTTCAGAATTGTATGGAGGGATAATTAATAAAGCAGTTTGATGATTAATTGCACTATCGTGCTGATGGGAAGAATTGATAAGGTCCTTTGCTACGGAAGTGACCTTAACATTCATATTTGAATCAAATTCAATCACGACGTTTTTATATGTGTGCTTATGATTCGTTTTAATGAGTGTTAGATTTTCGGCTGATATTGATATACTCGTATCGTGTGTGTACATGTGCAGTGTGCTCCGGGGCGCAATAAAAGTTTAGCTCAAAAATTTAAGTTTGACAAAAAAATTATTATTTTATCTTTACAAATATTTATATAGATATTCAATCTAAACACAGACAACCTAGAAATAGAAATCTGACCTTACGATGTATTCAAAAGATATGAAACAGAGGCAACAGAAAAAATAAACAGTAGTTATCACAAAAAATATCAGACAATTGTTGGAAATTGAAAAGGTTGCATAAGGTGATAAAATACACGACGACAAAAGACTTCGAACTTTCTTTTATGTTCGTTACCTTGTTAAAACTCTCGAACACAGGTTTATTGTACAAATATATTGAAATAGCATTGTTGAAGTTATTAAAATATTTGTATTGCAAAATTGTAAACATGACATGACGGAGCTGGTGTTTGTTGGTGATTAGTGCGTATTTCTCCAAAGGTTTAAATAAAGCCCTTGTAGGGTTACTAGTTGATCGAGAGATGTATAACATAGCAAATACGTACAGAGGCAAACTTATCCCAATAAGGAATTTCTTCCAGTTAACCTTTGAGCAATTGAAAGAGAATTGGAAGTGCTAGTTAGGCAGACTCGGGCACTGTACGATACGGAAAGATGAGTTGTATTATAATTTGTGATTCAACTAAATATTAACTATTACTTTAAACCTATATCTAATTAAAAAGTCATAAATAATATTACTATCTAACAAAAAATTGAATCGTTGTGACACTGGCTCAATTTGGTTTTCACATAAAACAAAAAAAAAGTCAAAACTTCCATTATAAAGATTTTTAATGCTCTAGGAAGATGCTAAAAGAAAGAAAATATCACTACAGAAAAAGATGCTTTAACAATAACTTGAACTAAATAATACAATAAAATACCATCAAGATATTTCCATAAAAGGGGTCCTCCACAAATCATATCCAATTGCAATTGCGGTCCCTGCATGATACTTGTATGGTTAAAATGTTAATTTCAGTGAAGCTTGAAGTGCCACATAACTTCTTAAAGCCGTTAATATCAGACAAAATAAGGAAACGGCATTTTAAATACTTTGTTTACAGCCAAGACGTTCCTAATTGAGACGTTGAATACTAACTTGAGAAGCCTTTGAGTGCCTGTGATGTTAATTTCCCATTAATAAGGAGTTGAAAGATGAATTCACTGCACAATGTAAATTCTACTCGTAGCTTATTCCCTTCTAAAAAATAATGTGGAAATATTAGTAAATTAAAGGGTAGGTTCGCCTTAATAATCACACACATATGATCTCTACAGATCCTTATTTCAGCTATTAGTAATCTACCGGAGATTGCTTTAACGATAGCTTTAACCTCGTTTACATTCAGCCCTAGCAATGCACCAATGAGAAGTTTCCAAAGTTGCGAAATATTCCATACGGAATGTTCTCTCTATAAAATAGTATTTAGGAAGTCGCTGGACACCGATGACACTGACTTATTTACGAGTTTGTAAAAATAATACTAATTATTTGATGTTCTCGTTGGAAATTAAATTTAAATTGTCGTGTAAGTTTTCTGAAATTTCCAAAAATTTGTTACTTAATTTTTGAGAATGTACCACGTTTGTTGCATGTTTCTTCCACGGCAGTAAGCAAGGAAGTGGGCAAGACGAGTAAACACGATACTTTGCCCGATACCCGACTTAGCCCAAAAAAATGTTCTATAAGTAACAGATACAGTCGACGTCAAAGATATGTTTACTCTTTTACACCTTACTCCTTTGTAATAACGTGCAAAAGTGTAAACATATCTTTGACGTCGACTGTACATCCGCTTATAATTAACTTTTAGCATCTAAATAACATGATATCAATTCTAACAGCTTCAAATAGGCATACTTCGTGACTTCCGATCATAAACAGTGAGTCGCGCCCAGTTCGTTACGTTAATAGTATTTTCGTCACTATCATCTGACAATTACACCGGCCAACTAAATTGAGAGATGAAGCAAGCAATAACCACCTTTCTACCAATTAGATAAGGACTTCACCGTGTCACTGATACATTGGTGCTCGTATGGTTGGTTTGATCCGTTAATTTATTGCGTTCGTGCCTGGTCGAATGCTTTATGACATAACGAATGACCGGTGTGATAGGTGAGGTCAGTAGGAACTCGGTGCTTCATTTCAAGTGTTCCATTCATTGGTATAAGTGCACGTGCCATGATATGAATATTGACATTGACATTCATGGCAGTGACACACACAGTGACGTTGTTGATAGCCAACATGGGTTGATGCTGGGCATTATTTAGATAGTTTTACGAATGTGATTTGCAAGTTTTTGGTTATTTCTCAAAGATAGGTTGCCCGAACTACGAATATTATTCTCCTTCTATAATATAAACTCTTGGAAGAGCTGTGGAAATGTGAACGCCCCCAGAAAGTTGTCTTCGAATTCCTCTTAATTTTGTTTTTGAGGTTATTATGTAGCCGCGATGAGAATAGGATGAAGACTTGAAAAAAAATGTACCATACACTTACGTCAAAATTAATGGATTGACAGCTACCTCCATCCTATTTTAATCGTGATTTAGTAATAATAAGGAGCGACATGCAACGGAGCAACAATAACAAAGTTTAAATAACGTTAACGCACGATTTTTGCTATAAAATACGCTGCGTCATATTCATATCATATCCTTTGGTGCCAAAATTGGCCTTGTGATTGGCGTCTACTACACTCTCGGACTATACTTTACCGATTGTAGAAAAAAATTAACTTTATTAGCAGTATCACATAATAATGTCATCATATGATTCTGAGTACAATCAGAATTAATTTAACACCTAACACTAAAATAACCGATTACAAAATGTCAGATGACGAAATAAAGTGGCAATTAATAAAACAATAAAATAAAGGTGTTAAATTACTTTGAGATTTATTGATATAAATGGCAAAAAATAGCTTGTCAAGTGATTGAGAAAATAATAAATCAATTTAAAAGTTAACCTTTTGCAATGAATGTTGTTAACTTGTTGTGTTCACACGTATTCTTTCTTTTATTTGAGCTTTGAACAGTTTGAACAAACATAAAATTATACAGGATCAATTCTACTTTAAATTATGCAACTATGGACTGTATTGTTGGTGTAGTACAATTATTTGCTAGTACAATAATTGGCCTGAATAATTAATAAACCGTGATTTTAATAAGAATTCAGGCCAAGTGCAAGAACTTTTCCCAATCACTGGATACGTAACTATTGTCATTGAACTAATGACGTAATGTTACCTAGTCTGACAAATTTTGCTACCTGCGTACTTGAAATAGCTGCATAGTTATTACAAGTTATTATTTAACATGAATTATCACTACATTTATTTACATAACTAAATATACAGAGGTACTACAGTACAAATACTAAACTAAATTAATAACTAGCTCAAATCTAAACTAGGCCCTTGCGGCATTGTACCAAGGATGCTGGCGGCATTTCCTCGTTGTATCGCAATGCTGATACGCTGTGCGAGGAAACCGCCAGCTCTTCGGTCACCAGTTACATCAACCAGACGCTTTGCGATATCTGCAAAAAACTTGTGTGCGCTGGGACCCCATGGACCTAGAGTGAATTTAGCTAAAGACAATTTAGGATATTTTCAATACACATACCAATTTATAGGTAGTTACGTTCGCAACAGTCTATTTTGATCTGTTGCTGGATGCTACTTGTAGCTATGAAAATTACGACTTTTATGTTTTAGACTTAAACCATATAAATAACTGCTACATTGTAATGATTGCAATGGTCATTAAAAAGCCGGGCATATGTGGGAAGAGCTATTTCCTTATTTCTCGCTTTCAACTTATTTGCAATGGTACTATATGTTGGTAAATATTTAAAACAATCTTTCTAACTATTTCTATGTTCTAGGCTAGTTAATAAAATAATCGGTAAGTCAATACTATACATACTTTTAATTATTTGTAGGTAATAAATACCAAAAAAAAAACAAATATTTACATGTATGCTTTTGAATAAGCACATCCATTAAATAAATTACCTATAAAAAGTCGGGGCATCGAATCGACAGGATTGTATCGAGTCGAATCACGGATGACACCGATAACGAGTATCGTTTACATCGATTGATTAACTCATCGATTTATGTAAATTGTAAAGGTTGTTAAAATATTGCATCCGATTATATCAGTAAATTAACGATTTTCGGATATTGTTTTGCAGATTGCCAGCAGGTATAAATTATGGTCGTGTAAGCATCACGTTAGGTTAAATCACGTAAATTAATTTTGTGACGATGCCAATTAATAAAAATACTTTTTTACAGATTTTTTCCTTATTGTTTTGAGTCTAGAGATGTAGCTAGTCCTCCGTAAAGTGTAGGTTAAGTTATTGATATAATATGGTATAAATATAACCGATTTTTTATCCATGTAGCTCATTATGTATTCAATTTTTACTTGTCTGGTTTATAAATTGGTACTTTTAACTTTACAGTGGCTTTTGTCTTGTAATACCAAAGTCATAGTTCGCCGCCACAAGCAAGATTTGCTATTCAAATCGCTGTAAACTCAACTCTATTGGTATAAATATAAGGGTGTCGAAATGTGGCTGAAGAAGCAGATATTTGGCGATCCATTGCGTAAGGGTCTTTGCATCAGCAAACTTGACCCACTAGCCTTGGTATTAAACAAATTGACCGAAGAACACCTAGTTTAGACGTTAAACGTTAATTACAAAACACCTATTTGTTTTATATAACCGATAGAATTCTCAGGATAGTGTGAAGAATCCATAAACGTGGTACATGTATGTGATACGTACAGTCGCGATCAAATAGCGGGGCGGCTAAGATACTCAAAAGTATCTGAACATGCACTTTATCGCTTTGGCAATAGAGGAGTTGTTCAGATACTTGTGACTACCTTGGCCGCTCCGATATATCCGATGGCGAATGTAGATACCAGTAGCTGGTAAGACTTATATTATGTTAGTATTTATAGTATTTTGACGTTATATCTTGACGAAACCGGACCATTCCCAATTTTTTTTAATTCTTAACAGAAAGGCAAGATGGCCTACAAGTTCGCACCGACACCGATTTTCTACAGTTGCCGGGCAGACCCTGCAACCAGCTAAGCGATGAAAAGAAAAGCATGTAGCAGATAATGTAAACCATTAAATTATTACTACCTCCCAGTGGCAGCGGGTCAAAACAATTCTTAGGCAAGCCAGAGCTTAATTTGGCTTAAAATTTCTTCATCAGCTGTAGAAAAACTGCTTATGTGCCTGATAATAGGCAAGCCGATAGGAATCATGTTCTATGGACGCACCGCCACTGCTACCTCCCCATAACATGATATGTTACACAAAATATTATATGAACATACCTTATAAAGATAACAATATAAGATAGAACAATTAGTAATATGAGAACGAAGTTTTTGGCACCCAAGTCCCGCCTTGCTACGTAAGCAACAAGAGAACCTCCCCGCCCCAGATCCTTCCTAATTACGGCTAAGTGTACGGATGTATGTAGGTGAATGGAGGGTAGGGAGAGGGCACGGGGTTGCAGAGCGTTTCTCGAAGGCTTAGGTTTTCAATCGACTTCAATACTCCAAAGGAGGAGGTTCTAAATTCGTCAGAAGATTTGTTTTTGCTTTTTTTATGTTCACTGATTATTCGAAGACGGCTGGACCGATTTGAAAAAAAAAATCTTGACAGAGTAAACTTTACAGTTGGTCCCATTGTCACCAGGTCAGATCTGATTATGGGATACTGGAGAAATCGAGGGAACTCTTCAAATATTACAGGCACAAATCTTGAAATCGGTTGAAAAATGCAGTACCGTTGCCATCAAATATACCGGGGCGGCCAAGGTACTCAAAAATATCTGAACATGCACTTTATCGCCTTGACAATAGAGGCCTTGTTCAGATATTTATGACCAGGTGGTCATTTTACATGTTTCTCAATCGTATAGCTTGTGGCCGTAACGTTACCATCTGCCCACGTGACCGGAACGGAACGTGACACTTTTTCGTGCATGCTACCGGTGTTCATCGATTTATAAGACGTTATCAAAAAACTTATTAGTCGCAAAAAAAGTCAGGGTAGTCGCGTTTTCCGTCACCATAGCCACAGCATGAGATTGCAGGCTGGACGCGTGCCAATGTCCGACAGAGATAACGGATTGGGGGCAACCACCCCCACTTCCGGCTATTGTCCCACATTATTTATACACACACTTTTAAAAGCTTTTACCGAGTTCTCTGAAAACTATTGCAACGCTTTTCGTTAGATATTATTATTCTAGTACTGTGACATAGGTGTAGTTCAATATTCCAGAGTTAGGCCATACGAACTTATTTTTTTAAGATTTCTTATTTTTTATATCGAAATTATTAATAAGCTTAGTCTATGAACTTACATATACGGACCGCAAAAAGCTTACCCATGTTTTTTGTTATCAACTATTCAAATACTTATAGTATTTTAGAGATAAAGATAAAGATAAAGATAAAAGATAATTTATTATCACACACAAGTTACATAAAAAAAGGGAATCACAGACACTTAGAAACACAACATATCGATAAGTATCTATAATTTTAAAAACAATTACAACGTATTGTGACAATAGGGGTGAACTCAGCGATTGCTGTGGAACGACCTGGCTGCCACAGCGCTGATTTTCAGCCCACCCCGCTAATTACTAATACAGTTACAATAGAGTAGCGGGTGTTTAAATTACAGTTTATGTGTTCTTATCTACCTAATTGATTAACTAACCTAATGTAATGGAACAATTAAAATAACAAAAGAAAAATAATAATAATAATATTAGCTGGGCTAGGGCAACATATGTATTTATAAAAAATAAAAACTGGTGGTAAAAAGATAATCTATGGCACTCCTATGTTTCTCTGTGTATTTAGTAAAAAGTACTTCAATTTTGCTTTAAAAATATTTAGGGACATATCCTTACGCAACGGTGGAGGCAAGTCATTCCATATTTTGGCTGCAGCGAATTTAAAGCTTCCTCTAAATCTGGCTGATTTGTGTATAGGGATGGATACCTTATTTTGTATTTTGCTACGGGTATTTCTATCGTGTACATCCCTCATCCACCTAATTTTTTTATACAGATAATCGGGCTTTTTTGTTATTACAGTTTTTTGTAACAAACACGTCAAATGCAACTGTCTTCGACCAGCCATTTTAAGAATGCCCTTCTCATTTAGGTACGGTGTGATGTGAGCTCTCCTTGGTACCGAATAACAAAACCTTGTACATGCATTCTGTACCCTTTGTATTGCTTCAGCCGTCTTAGCAAGAATCCTTGGTCCGTAAACTGAATCACAATAGTTAAACTGTGACAGAATAAGTGAGTCTACTAGCAAAAGCCTGACAGTCTCCGTTAAGTGATCCCTAATCCCGTACAAAATTTTAAGCCTATAGAATGCATTCCTAATCTTTTGGTTTACATGCTCTATGTAACGCATTTGCTCGTCTATTAGAAGACCCAGATTTTTGGCCGATTGAACTCTTTCAACTATCTCTCCGTTAATGACTATTTTAGCATTATAACTAGTTACGCGTTCGCATTGAGTTTTAGTTCCAAGTACTAAAAATTTGGATTTCGCGGGATTGAGAACTAAGTTATTTTTGCAAGCCCATTGAAATATAATGTCAAGATCCTCGTTAATTTGTTCTACGGCCTGCTCTGTATCCTGTGGATCGAACGACAGGTATACTTGTGTATCATCGGCATATAGGTGTATGGCGCAGTGTTTCAGCTGCCTGCTAAGGTCAGCAGTGAACAGCGTAAAAAGTATGGGGCTCAGTATTGAACCCTGTGGCGTTCCTCTGCAAGTAGATCTTATTGAAGACCGTGCTTCACGGCCCTCTTCATTTTCGATTTGGACATATTGCTTTCTATCGGATAGGTAAGAGAAAAACCACTTTCGAGCCGTAAATGAAACACCGTAGTATGCTAGTTTAGCTAGTAATAAATCTCTATTAATGCAGTCGAATGCTCTAGAAAAATCTAGCAATACTAGTAAACTGCTTTTTCCCTCGTCAGATGCAGTTATAATGTCATCAGTGACTTTAGCCAGTGCCGTTGTAGTACTATATCCGCTACGAAAGCCAGACTGTATTTTAGGTAAAATATTATTTTGTTCTAAATAATTCGTCAATTGTACACAGACTGCTCTTTCCACTATTTTAGAGAGCGCTGGCAAGATGCTAATAGGCCGAAGGTCTTTATACGATTCTACATTACATCCTTTCGGCAGCGGCTTCACTTTTGCCAATTTCCAATTTTCTGGGAAAACTTTAGATGTGAGAGATTTGTTAATGATTGCCGTTATTATAGGCAAAGATTCCGGTAGCGTCATTTTTAACATTTGAATTGAAATGCAGTCGTCTCCACAGGCATTAGTCTTAATACTAGCGATTATTTCCCGTATAGCATTTTCAGAGCACTCCTTTAAAACAAATTCACTATCGCCATATCTAGTCCTGATAAAAAAACTGTACGTATCAAGATCGATATTTCCATTGCCCGGTAACTCCAGGAAAGAGTCGTTAATGCTATCTGGATTGTTTAAGTGATGCGGAATCTTAAGGTCATGTGCGCCAAAGACAGCAGATCGCTTTAGGTAACCCCACATTTTATTTGGTTTTTTTACATTACGATTAACATAAAATGTAAAGAACGCTTGTTTTTCTCTGTAAATTGCCTTGTTGGTAAGATTACGCAATGATTTATAATAATTACGATTAGTGTCGGTACCAGAGGCTTCTGCTTTGACAAATGCTTTGTCTCGTAGGGTCATCATTAACTTGACGTTATCAGTTAACCATGGGCGAGGTTTTTCTCCCACACGGATCTTTTTAATCGGGGCATGTTTATCAAATAACGTATACAATAAGTTATTAAAACAACTAACCATATCATTTATATCACTATAACTGAGTACATGATCCCAGGGTAATTTATTAGAATCAGACTTAAACTCCGATTCATTAATCCTATTTATAGACCTGCAGTCAATGAAGCGTTTAATTTCCCTTGGTTTTTTTATTTTGAATTCGGCGGTAATCAAAGCATGGTCACTTAACGAAGGATTATGATTCACACTAACACATTCGCACGTTAGGTCGGAATCGCTAATAATTAGATCTAAAAGAGTTGCAGAGTGGTTTGTCAAACGAGTGGGCTTATTTACTATTTGTTGCAAGTTCCGCTGGTCCAAAAAAGTTAAAAGTTCTACAGCGTGCGCTTTTTCTGGTTGCATTAGATCCACGTTAAAATCAGTTAGAATGAAAACATGTTTACAATGGGAGAATGTGCTTATCGATTCATTCAGCGAGTCAATAGCGTTGCCTACTGACAAGGCCTCGGGCCTGTATGCCGAGCAAACGGCTACACGCGTCCCTCCCGGTAGCGATACCTCAAGCCACATTTGTTCAAGGGCCGCGTTTGGGTGCGGCCGTACGCGCGCGCGCACACCGCGCCTTATATAAAAACCTACTCCGCCCCCACGCTTATCACCAGAGCGCGGGGAATGCTTAAAAATGTAACCGGGCACTGAAGGTGCGCATTTTTCCTGTCCATTTTTTAACCAGGTTTCATTTAACGCTAGTATATCAGGTTTATATGTTTCCATTGAAAATAACAACTCATCCTTTCCTGTATTTATTGATCTCACGTTAAGTAGCCCCAAAATTAAATTGTGATTATTTTTATTTTTTACTTTAGCCATTTGGAATAAAAAAGATTAGAAACTCAGCCTGAATTAAGAGTGCGACATAAAACAAATATAGCAAATATCTCCTATGTTGCCCAGCTTTATTTAAAAATAATAAACCAAAGTTGACATCAAATTCCTTTAAAGTATTAATAGAAACATGTTTTACAGCTATGTCCTTTATAACTTTGCGTTCTCTGTAATAAAAGCCTAAACTAATAAATTTCGAAATGATCATGAAAAACATAAACAACTTCATATGATACAGGCAAGACGAACTAACATGTTCTAAATTAAGCCTCCTCAGTCGCCAGTTGGCTGTCAATAAAAACCTTGCCGAAATCTTCATCATTGCGCAGTCGGTGTCCTTGCCGCCCTTCAGCTTGTTTGACGTAGATCCTACCAAATCGTGTCCAAACGTATTTCCAGTTGCGTTTACATGCTTCCTCTCTTGCTTTCTTAAATATCCGGCGGTTCTCCTTTGTAAGTCTTTCATTCACGTAGATCGGTCTAGGTTTTTTTATTTTTTAGTAGTACATCTCGAACTGAGAACTCGCGATTTACTTGCAAACAACTGACCAATATAACAAGACCCATGTGATGATTTTTTGCTCCTTATAGCTCCATAACCCCTTGATCGATCCTGCTCATATACGAACTCTCAAATTATATGTATCTCTGTTACAATATCTACAAATTTCATATTCATACAGGTCAAGAAAACTCTATTCAAGTTATCGTCGAACGAACTCTTAAAGTCAAAAAGCCATCCAGCCAGTCAGTAGCCAGAAGTTGTTTGTAAGAACTCGTTTCGCTTACGCTCAGCTCGTTCGATAAGTATAAGGCTGTATTTATTTTACTCTATAAAGCAAGTTAATATTGTATTTAATATTACTTGTTATGGACTCTGCCTTTACTTTAATAAAAACTTATCTAAAGCGACTAAATTCTGGATATAACCAGTAAGCACTGAATTGCCAAAACTTGATTATACAAATTGCTATTATGACGTTGGTTGTGTGTCTAATTTTATAATCCTATTTATATCCTAGATTAATCATTTAGAAATGTCAAGTTGCTAACTCCACAGAATAAAGCTATTCGTTTTATTAACTCATGCAATCAATAAAACGAAATATCGGAATACTTATGTATTATGTAGACTGTAAGTATTATTCTACCCAAGATCTAATATTCTAAGAGTGCTCGTTAGTAAAGTTCAAGTATATTAAAGAAATCATAAAAAAGTTAGTAAATAAGTAAATGCTTACAAAAACATATTACTTTGCCTAACTGTCGACATAAACTATATAACTTTAAGCAATCTTTGCAAGAGGGAAATGTATTGTTAATCATTTTGGTCGATACAAATGCAATTATTATTGGCATTTTATTTATTTCTTAATAAATAACTTTACATGACCTTTTGGTAACTTACATCAAATGTACATATACTAATCAATATTAAATAACCGTCATCACGACATTTCGCCAATAGTTTGTGTATCGCATTTTCACAACCTTGGGCGAGGTGACATTAGGATGCCGTTGTGAATGAGTTTATAGTGGGCCAAGGTCCATGAAATTGGTGCCAATTAAGTTGACAATACCGATTTGTTACAACTCAATTGTTTGATTCAAAGTGCCAAAAGTAAACAAAATAGTGAACTCTATTGTCCTAATAATACAGGCGATGATAATACTTTCTTGTGGTAGATTGTACAGAGTGATGAACTTAAAGTGATTTGGCTAATGGAGCTTATGCGATAAGATCGTCTTCGTAAGTCTAAGTAGGCATCTACTGCTATTGAAACTGTACATGCTTTAATAAGATTAGTTTAACGCTAGTATTAGCCAATGTTACTATTAGGTATAGTTGAATTATCGAGAGCGTGGAATTGCATATGTAGTGGTTGTACCGTGTTGTGCCTCTTTGTGTGCGGATTCAAATATAGAATGCCTGTACACAAACAATACTACTATATATGCAATTCCACGCTCTCGATAATTCATCTATACCTATGTACTTTTCTTTTGATTTCAGAGCTAAGGTTGGTAGCCAAATAAGAATATTTGAACATGCAAATCATATTAAATTAACCATTAAATATCCATTACGAATGTTGCAAAAGTGATTGATTTTTTTAATTTGTATATTTAAAGTTACTTAAATAGGGTAACATTCACAAAAAAAAACAGGGAACCTACTGAGATTACTGTAGGGTTTACTGAATAATCAGTAAGGTTAACTGATTATTCAGTAAACTTTACTGTGATTTCAGCAGGGATCACTAATTATTTTTTTCAGTGTTTAGTTAATCTCATTGGGAAACATTCTGGTTATAGCTTACAATGCTCTAGTTACTTTAGGACTTAAAACCGTGGTCTAGTTTTCTCTTCGTGGAAATAAAAATAAATTGCTTGTCATCATACATTTTAAACACACTAGCTAGACTAATCATGTTGTCTACGCAATCCGAAACCCCCATCACGAGGCGGAACTAAAAGCATCTCCGCCGCGGGCTAGCGCTCGCATATCCACCGTAAGTGAATTGAAAACCTCATTCAATTGTATACCTTGTCGTGTTGTAATAAAGTCAATATTTTATTAAGGCTGTAGTGGTACTTAGGATGGATTCGGTAAGCGCAGAAGCGCAGGCGTCGGGCGGGCGCGTGAACGCTCCCCTGTCTGCAGTGGAGTGGCTTGGTGACGGAACATGTTATCAATACACACTACCTCAAATGCAGGTGTAAACTAAATTAAACGACAAAGTTAACCTCAACCTGTACTGGCCTAGTCTTTAGTCCGCTAATACGACACGTCTTGTATTGCAGAATGAGAGCAGGCCAAAGAGTAAAGTAAGTACCTATGTTAGAGGAGGCCTGTGCCCGGCAGCAGTCAGAATATTTTCAATTTAGTAGGAAACTACGTATGATTTTTTTAGGTTACAAACCTCGAGTGACCTAAGTCTTCTCACGTCTCACGCCGTCACATACCTACGTTCTAGCTTAGACAGGTTGGCGAGAAAGCTATTAACATAGCACCTCTCACCGTAGACATAATTATCTAATCTTTGAATTTGACGTGATTTTTTCCGGTATTTCGACACTCCTTTTCTCTCAGCATAGGTTTTGTCGGCTCTCTACTTTGTTTATTTAGTGAAATTCACCATCTTTGGTTTTGTCGTAGTCGAAGTAGATTCCCATTACAGAAATTGCAATGTAATGTTTTGGCTGGTGTAAACATCCACCCAGACATTACTATGTCGTTGTAGAGAAAAGATATCACAGATGGTTCACTTCTAAATAATGAAACAAACAACTTCGGCCCCACAAGTAAGGTGATGTAGCCAGTATTGTTGAAAACAACCGCAAACGCTACGAATAAAGTATTCCACGAAAAAGTTTACACGAGCTGTATGGAGACTGGTAAGTTTGAGAGTTTCTCTCGTGTTTCTTTTACAGTGACAAATGAGTTTACTCCCTTACTCATTTGCCACTGTAAAAAAAGGAAGATACCTTCACTACTTACCTTAGAGCTTTAAACCAAGCGGAGTGTCCATTGACAGGCATTCCCCTCTGCCGAAAATGTATGACCAGTGGTCATACTCATTGTCGTGACGTTTATTTGACGTGGCTATTTTGATGTTTCGCATACATTTGACGTTCCCCTCCCCTGCAAAAAACGGCAGACTTTTTCCGATAGAAATAAGAGTGCGTTTCGCATCCGGTTGGTTTAATAATCAAAGCTACTTACTACTGGAAAATAATCGTCATAAAAAACTCAACATAAAAGTTAACATGGCATCTGTGATGATAACACGCCAACTGCTACGACTGGTTAAATTTTATAAACTTGTTCAAAATTTACTATGTATGTATAAGGTGGTATTTTTTAAGATGTCGGTTTTCAAGTGTTTTACCTACAATTCCGACATATTTAAAAATTCTTACTATACCTATAAATAGTTTATGGCAAAGCTTAAAGAGGACTATCTGTGGATACCTTTGGTTGGGTATGAGATGGAGGCAACGACAGAGTAAAGCGATTTTCGGCACGCATCATCGCTGGCTCGGCGCCAACACGCTACGTGTCCTAACTTTGACAAGGAGGCGCATTCAAATTTTAAAAACATGGTACTGTTGTCCGGAGAATTATCGAACGAGCGGAGCGAGTTCTTACAAACAACTTCTGGCTACTGGGACGTCTCGGCATTTCGATGGCTTTTTGACTTTGAGAGTTTGTTCGATACGATAACTTGAATAACGTTTTCTTGATCTTTATGAAATTTGTTGGAGTTATAGCAGAGATTTACATATAATTGAAGAGTTCGTATATGAGCAAGATCGATCAAGGGGTTATGGAGCTAGAAAATGCTAAAAAATCATCACATGGGTCTTGTTATATTGGTCAGCTTGTTTGCAAGTAACTCGCGAGTTCTCAGTTCGAGGCGGGCTCAAGGCGGACTACTAGTATTCCTTGGTCCGGAAAGAGAAATGTCGTGGTTTATGGGAACTCATGCATCCTACGACTCTTTTCTGTCCGGACAGACTCTATTAACAAAATGATTATGGTCCCTATGGAGAATGCATTTCTTGTACCTTATTGAGAGTATTCAACCTTGCTTCGTGTCTTGCCACGTTGAAATTGCTCGAAAACAGCAGTAAAGCTTCGAGTTCACTTAATTAAAAGAGGTGGTAATTCCAACCTGAATAGCCACAATTTATGCCTCCGATTTTGCCTCTACGTGCGAGCACCGTGGGTTTTAATCTTTGCGATTCCATATTAAGTCGTACAGTCAGCAGCAGAAGTAGCTAAGCGGGTGAGGTGCTCAAAATGTGCTTCACACGTTCTTATTCACTTAACAAATAGAGTCGTGTCAAATTTATTTTGAACATCTTACCCACTTGTCTACTTCTGCTGCTGACTGTACAGTCGCCATCAAATATATCGGAGCGGACAGGGTACTCAAAAATATCTGAACATGCACTTTATCGGCTTGACAAAAGAGGCGTTGTTCATATATTTATGCCCACCTATGCCGCTCCAATATATCTGATGGCGACTGTACTACCCTCTTAAAACAGTTTTTCAATAAGAGAAAGATGATGCATGTCAATTCTGTAACATATTTTTTAAATCTAAATATACCTCAAACGTGGTATGCAATTTATGGATTGATTTTACACAAAATTTTGGGTGTGGCTAAAAGTTTTAACTTAAACACCATTCGTTTTTGGTGCCCAATTATTCTCTTATGAATAAGTATTTAAGTATTATACCTATTAGTACCTACCTACCTAACGTGCAAACTTTTTGCTCGGTTTGAATCGAGAAACTGACTTTGTCATTAAAAATAGTTGTTTTTGATTTGACATTATGAAAACGTCATCCGATTTATTTATGAGCAATCTCAGAAATATTTTATGGAAAAGAAAAATGGAAAAACATCCAAATAACAGTAACAACATATCAGCAGACAGTTTAGAGGAAATTTTCAAAAAGAAAGCTTCGCTTGACAATCGATCAAATTCAGATGATAATGTTCAAACCGTGGTCGTGCCGTTTTACGAAAAAGACGTAGTCATAAAGGTATCGAAAGACATGAAACGTGACGTGGGTAAAAATAAGTCAAAAATTAGAGCGAGAAAAGAACAGAATGTTTCGAATTATCTCGTAAACAAAAATATGCACAACAAGCGCTCCACATACTTGGAAAGATTCCGTAATCAATTTGTCCCAAATTACGTTGAAAACAAACAGAAGGAACCTGAGATTAGTTCAATGGCAGCTGAAGTAGGGGATACAGACCGCGGAAACTTGAGCTTTGAAGATGAAGAACAAGACAATCCTGCCCAAGAATTTTTTGATACAGAAGCCTACAATGAAATATATTACGAGAACCTTCTTCAAAGGGAAGTTGCTAACTATTCAGACGATTCTTCAGTTGAATGTTTCAACGATGATTTAGAAAACAAGTCTCCTAACGATAATCTTAGAAGTGTTTCTGAGGTGTCACAGCCTCGGCAACAACACAGACGAGTTACGATGGAACCTAATGTTGACGTTAAGCTTGGAGGTTTGGGCCCCGATGTGGAGTTGATGAGACCTCAGTTAATGAGAGCTAGAAGTCTCCAAAGATACTCTGACAGGGTCAGAGCAGCGAATCGTGTTAGTATTTACAAGAAAACAGTAACTGAAAATAAACCGAGTTATGTATCTGAACCAAAGTCGGGAAGAAAATCTGCTCAAAATGTACCAACACGAAGGGTTACAGAGGAAAAAGTTTCGTACTTAGTCAATAAATCTTCTGAGAAAACTGTGAAGACCGTGCGAAAACGTGAAGTTTCGGATTCTGCTAAACCATATAAGAACGAGGAGCAGACTACCAGAAGTGAGCAGAGGAAATCCACAAGCAAGAAGGTAATGGAAAAGCTGAGATATCGGAACAAGACCGGACAGGATGAGAACTATGAAAAAAAAGTAAAAGATTCGGTAGAAGTGAGAGTAAAATCCAACACTGGTTCTAAAACCATTGAAACGAAAATAACACCGAAAAACACCAAAGTTCCTCCAATCCATATCAGCTTCCTGGTAAATGTGCAGAATAATGGCAGTGCCTTAAAGAGTCTTGAAGAAAAACACCGACGGTACCAGGAGATGGTTAAACAGTACGTGAATGATTATTCTTAAAATCTTAACTTCATTTTAATTTAATATATCCACTCACATTTATATTAATGTTTCTGAAATAAATTTAAATGGCTGATATGTCATATCAGAATTTTATTACACCTAATTAGTGCTTAAATTTGTTGCCTAAATTTTAATTTAACGGAAAGTTTAAATATTAGAATGTTTCGAAATTTCCCTATGTGATAAAATCCGCAATTTTGGTTTCCGTCAGCACATCCGTAGTTGTACCTACTAAACTATTACGAATACTAATTGCAGCTGACATGATCTGGCATCACAATTTTATGTAGAGTAGAGCTACGTGTCGTGTATTAAGATTTAAGAACTTATACAGCGTGTATTGTTGATTGATATAACTATATATTCTAAGGGTAGTTAGTGTTGACCCTAATAAACATACTTTCATGTTTTATTTATCTAAAACGTCAATTGCCCAGCATTGGGACACTAAATAGGCTAACGAAAAAAACGTCACAATTGATATTACATGTGTCACATTAGTATATATGCAGTATTCGCAGTACATACCTACTGCTTGAAAAAAAAAACAGAAATTAATTAGTTAACTAAATACTTATTGCAATATCGACTACAAATTTGAAAACCTGCGTCTGGGTTCTTTTTGTCGTTATATCAACAATACACGCGTGCATTAACTGTCAAATAACCAATGCAAAATAAAATCGATTTCAGGTTATAAAATGTACTGAGATGACAGGTGTCAAAAACCGCTTCTTAGATTGCACAAGGTATAGCGCCATAGTTTTGCACATTGCCGATATTGATTGACAAACCAACCTACAAATTACATCCATTAAGGGGATGGCGATACCTAAATTCTATCCCAATGTTTTTCAGCGTGAATGAAAAAGAATAATGTTTAGTTTAAAAAAATACAACGTGTTTATTGAGAAATATAAAATAATGAAGTTTTTAGTATTAGTGTAGTAAAATTTTGTTCTTAATTACAGACGTATAAGACGTAAGTCAAGAAACTAAAGACCTATATTGCTACAACTGTTTAAAGCTAATTTTACTATGTAACTTTGGAATTATTTTCTATCGAGCCGATTTTGTCCAATCGTATATTGGAATTAACAAAGTTATAAAATAACACGGTTACACTCACGGCACTTTAGTCACGTCTTGCGACATGTTTCGGAGAGCCTAGGTCTCCATCTAGCAGCAGGCAGCCACGGGCCGGTTCAAGTAGCACTCCTAGTGCTTGAAGATGGAGACCTAGGCTCTCCGAAACATGTCGCAAGACGTGACTAAAGTGCCGTGAGTGTAACCGTGTTATTTTATAATGTTAATATGTCTCACGAAAGTTTAAATTTAATTATTAACAAAGTTCTTCCAAATATAAAGAATAATATTTCTTTAACATTCCCAAAACAAGTAGTCAGGCTCTCTACAGACGTAAGCGACTAGTCACCTGCGATTTTTAATACATTGCGGTTTTTGATCCATTGATTGATTTCATTGCACTTACCTAGACCGCAACGTATCGAAATCGCCGGCGTATTTGCCTCGAAATCGCGCCAAATGTAGAGGCCATTATAGCTAAAAAAAACTGCACTTATAAGTCAAATTGAAGGTCATCGGGTGTTGTCAGCCTCTTAAATTGCGATATTTCAAGCGGGGCTTGTGTTATAAAATTGATTAAGTTTATTTTAATTACGCTACAATATCAAGACGCCATGACAGCATGATGTGAATCAATCACCGCACAATGCTTTCCATTAGCATCTCGTTTTAGGCTTTAATTACCTGACTTTCTATCCATTAATTAAAAATTTTAACGTCAGTTAAAAGGGGTAACAGTTTGATAGCCACTTATATATATACAGGTGTAACAAAAATACTGGTGATCCGTTAAACGGCTTAATTGGTATCGTATTGCGAGTAAGAAAAAGTAGGAGAAAAATTTTTGGACGCGAAATTTTTTTTTGTTGATGGTACAGTCGACGTCAAAAATATGTTTACACTTGGACCTTATTACAAAAGAGTAAGGTGGAAAAGTGTAAACATATTTCGTCAACTGTACACGTAGGAGCCGGCCAACCCTCCATGCAAAACCAATTTTTTTTTCGCGAGGTTTTTTTCATAATGGTAATACGATGCCAATTATGCCTTTAAAAGGATCATCAGTATTTTTGTTACACCTAGCAATAGTGCTTTGGTTTCTAAATGAAGCATAAGCATCAAAAACTCTTTAAAATTCTTTTTTTACCTAATTAAACTGCACCACTGCATTTTTTTATACAACGACGGTGGCAAACAAGCATACGGCCCACGGGATGGTAAGCACCTACCGTAGCCTATGGACGTCGCAACTCCAGAGGTGTCACGTGCGCGTTGCCGACCCTTTAAAAACCCTATAAATACTCGTACACGACACGAGCTTGTCAGTAACACGTAAAACCATTCCGGTCCCGATTAGTTAGTGAAAGTGGCGTGATCGGTGCATCTTCGTAACATCCAAATATTTGTATCACTCAGTTTTCACTTGAGTAGGTACCTACACAGGTAAAAGGAAGGGTTATGACCAGTGATCGGATTTTATGGTGCAATACGGCGGAAAACATACACTTATTTTGTGAATATAGTCGTTAAAATGTAAATATATCTCACATGTATACTAACACAAATATGGATAATGGATAGGATACGGATAATTAAAACTGAAATAAATATTATTCATTCATAATATTTATGATGGTACTGTTTAATTCATACTTGTTTCCGTGATTTTATCCACATAGAATTCATGATTCATGACAAACCCGGTAGTACCTACTTGTAATCTTAGTACTCCGATACATGACACCCTTAATTATTTATCCCTAGTAGAAAGTTAATTTTGGGATAAAAAGTATCTTTTGCCCCTTTCCAGGATAATTATCCAAATTCGTTAAACCGTTTTTGCGTTACGGGACAAACATTCAAGCAATATAATCTACCTACCTATAATGAATAATATTTTATGCCACACCTGGCCATAAAGTGGCTTTTTCCGCACGCTGCGCGTACGGAAAAAGACGCTTTCTGGCCAAATGTAGACATAAAACGATGTACACAACACGGGAGGTAGGGTCGCTATGCCGGTTGGCGGACAGTTAAGGAAGTTGCTGACTTCAAACCCCTTAAAAAAATAGTAATTTACGGTGAAATATGCTAATTTCTATACCAATACGTTAGAAATATAGTCTATTTGTAAAACAAATATGAATACTGACTGCTTTGCATGTAAGTTTTGATAAAATTAGCGATAAGTGAAAAAATACCCGAAATGCCGGTTTGCGGACAGTTTTTTCAGTATGCGGACACTATGTGCTAGTTGGCGGACATGCAGTTTTATGCAATAAAATTGCAACTGAACCAAGTTTTATCTGTTTACATTACGCTTTAATATCAATGGTACTATATGAACACCGTTTCTATCAATATATAGTCTCTTCGCGGTCCTGACGACCTTTAAAAAGTAGGATTGTTTGTTTGAAAAAAACGTCGTTTAACTGACTATATCCAAAGTCGAAACGACGTTAAAAGCGTTGATTAAACTTTATCTTCTTTGTTTTTTCCATACTTAATGGACGGTGAGTTCAAAAGTGGGGGGAGGGGGTAATGAAATTAGATACACAAACCTATTATTTTGGAAACTAATCACTTAATCATAAAAAACTGTTAGCAACGTCGAAGCTTGTTTTATACTATGACGGTAAAAAATAAGCGTGCGGCTTGTCTAATGGTAAGCCGCTATCATAGTCTATGGACGCTTATAACTCCAGTTGAGTAACAAGAAGCACGTTGCCGTCCAGTAAAAGAACAAGGATATTGTGTAGATAGATTACGGGACAAATATAGACCGCTCACAACCTACATACTGCATCGTTGGGAACTATCTAAAATACCTATGGAATGCTATACCGCACATTGGTCAATCTGAGAAACTATATGAGAGATGCGGACTTAGTAACGCTCTTTAAGGAAAAGGTCAATTATAGATGACTGCTATATTTATGAAGAAATATAATCTTTTAGCATCACTGGCCCTTGCCAGCCATTGCCATTCGCCAAGGTAAAAGTGAAAAGACTGGTAACTTGCATACATATGGCGGGAAAAAGTTGATAACTCAAGATATAAAAATTGAAGAAATTTGAACCTTTCATTTCGATTTCAACCGATTTTTTTCAAGTTCAAATTTATTAAAGTTTTTGTCCTGACTTGTCAACTTCTTCCCGCCATGTACGGATTATTAAATAATATTAAATTTAGTACACTGCTTCGGATAGGTTGTCTAAATGTCTACCTATTCTACTATCTTTGATTCTTCCATGATAGGTAGCCCACACTACAGTCACTCCCATATGTTTTTTGCACCGCTGGTTGCGTCGGTCCAGCATGACAAATTTTGACAATTTTTAACTCATGTCCACCGGTATAGAAAGGTTTGCCACCGTCGTGGTATAAAAAAGAAAGAACTGCGTATCTAAGAATCTCAACAAGAATTACTGAAGATCTGGTCAAGATCGTAAGGAACCGTTGGGTGAGGGCACAGCACGACCTATCATTGTTGAGATCCTTAGAAGTTTATGAGAGACCTATGTCTAGCAGTGGGCGTCTTTTAGCAAATGTAATGATGGTGATAATGATGAACTATCTCAACAATTAGAGAACACCAAACACGCCGCAAAAGCAACGCATAGGTACTTTACTTCCTGTGCACATTTGTGTCTGGACTGGATGTCTAAACAAGAGATAAGTGTTTAAGAAAAGAGCTCAAAGAGGACCCAGTGTGTTGACGGCGAGGGACCTCTCTTGTTCCTTTAGCCGTCAACACAGTGAATCCTCTGGAGTTGCAGGCGTCCATAGGCTACGGTAGCTGATGAAATGAGCGTACAAACTACATAACTATTAATTTACTTTCCTAAAAATGCCACGTATCCGCATACTGAAATCACATTTTACATAGTCGCGGTTGACCGGACAAGAGTTTATAAGCGGTTTTAAAAATTTATTTTACTATAGATTTTAAACGAATTAAGTGGTCGCAAACTAAAAAATAAGTAGTTCGGCAACTAATATTAACATATTATAAGTATTTAAGTAGTATTTTTAATTATGTGTCACACAAAGTGAAAATCAAAAATCGGTATAAGATGCCACTAAGCGGACACGTGTCCGCCAACCGGGATACCTAACAAATTTGCATACGGGTTGCGCGGACAGTCAATATTTCTATAACTTTGAAAGATCATGAGAAAATCTCTGTATATAACGTACATTGGTTCATAATTAACCGAACTAAATGCCTAACACAACTGTAACACGAATACAAAAGAAGAAACTTACGTTTATCCGCGCGCCTTGTTCTTAATTTATTCGTAAGATATCGACCATTTTGGTCACTACTGAGTAGGATCGTATATAAACATTTTTTTTTTCTGGCTAAAGGATGCATCAATTGTTTTGAAGTGAATACATTATTATTGCATAACTATCTGAGTATCACCAAACAAATTTATTTTATTTCTAAGAACAGCAGGAATCTTATTTTTTGCATTTTAAGAGAAGTTGACGACCATTTGTCCGGCTACCGGCACTGTCCGCGCTACCGGCACAATGACCCTAATAAAGAAAGCCCTCGATCGCATATTTACGTCCCTCGCTTGCAGCTCGGGCCGCAAACTTCTGCGATCTCGGCCTTTCTTTGTTTTACCACCCTAGTTGTGTAATGTACTATTATATTATAACCATACATCGCAAAGTGCGAGCAAAATTCATTAAAGTACTAAGGGTTGTTACTGATGGTTGTCATACGTCATTTCAGTGTAATTCGCTCGCAGTTTACGATCTATGTTTATAAATTATAACACATTTTTTATATATTTACTGCAGAATACACATATCACGGATATGTGCATTCTGCAGTGCAATGCAACCATGGTGTTATCCTACTATTTACTTACTTAGGTACCCTATTTTTACGAACGAAAATTTCAGCTAAAAAATTCCGATGAGGTGACAATTCATTTAGTTTTATGGTTCTGGTAATGGTACATTTGAACCTGCTTCGGAAAGCTGAAGGGAATGAAATGGTTGTTGAAGGCACTGCACCTTTATCGGAAACTCTCGTAATACGTTAGGTATATAGGTGCGTAGTCGGTAGGTACTACGGTACTACTTACCTAGTTTACCTACAATACCTTACTTAGGTCAGAGACTATAGAGATATAGACGACCACAGCCTAAGAACTTTTTGAAGCTCAAGTCAATTGTGCCCTCTGTCCGAAAGCCGCCTAAAGATACCGAAATTGTAAGAGGAAATGTCACCTGCACTGCTACTCCACCTAGCTACTAGTGTACGCAATTGACTTGAGCTTCAAAAAGTTCTTAGGCTGTGGTCGTCTATGTATATCTCTATAGATAGTCTCTGCTTAGGTGATTAATTGGCTGCATTTTGGGCTTTTGTTTTTCTTTTACATGAAAACTTCGTAGGCTTTAATCTCCTTGGTCATTAGACGAGTACCTAGTTTCATAATATTATACGACGTTAAGTTAGCACACGCACTTTGTAAATTGTAAATACCTTTACGCCTCCTAAGGTCAGTTTGAGAACTAGTTAAACCTGATCTAGGAATCTTCTCACTACTGTGAATATTTGAATTCAATTAACATGAATCGTAAGATAGTCGGGTTCATTAAGTAGTAATCTTAATATAAAATCAAAGTAAACATATTTTAGATTTTTATACCATACCTATACCTAGATTGAGATATTAAATACTTTGTCACTTGCAAAACTGAGTTGCATCTCGTCGGGTGACAACCCGAACTCACTAACTTCATCTTCATACCCCATAATGAACCATACTGGTAACATAACAAGGTTGGTTATCGTTTAGTTATTTTTTGTAATTAGTGAATTTTGGTTGTCACCTGACGACTAATGGTGCTTTTAGGTACTCTATAGACATTATATTCTCAATTCTGTAAGTTGTACAAGGTGTACCTACTTAACAAAGATGCTGATGATGCTTTTAACTTTTAAGGGCATAATTGGTATCGTATTCTGATTATATAAAGCTAAAAAAAAAAAGAATAAATGGTTTTGTATGGCCGGCTGAGACGACGTGTCTCATACAATTTTATTTGCATCAAAAAAATTGTCTCCTACTTTTTCTTACGAAATACGATACCAATTGTGCCCTCAATCAAATGGATCACTAGTGTTTTTCTTACACCCTGTATATTTGGAGTACTGCAGGACGCACTTAGCAGTAAATTTAAATTACTGGAATTTAAAAGATATGAAGAAAGTGAGACTTGTTTCATATCTTTTAAATTCAACTATCCGACGAAAACTTAGAGCATGAAACCTATCGGTTTGATTTTTATATTTATGTCAAAACATCGGAAAAAAATCTAAATTTTGTTAGCAATATAATCGAGTCGGATATATTATTTAGTATATCTACTACACGCGTCCAATAGTTATACCTATAGATAGGACCCTAGGAATATCACATATATCTACACTTTTGCCTTCACATACCTATGCTGATGTAATCTGAATCGAGACAATGGAGAATGTCTCCAAACTCTGCATCTATAACTTTCCCAGACATGGCCACTCTAAAGCCAGCCGACCATAAATATGGTCCGACAATCTGTTTACACGGCCGTGCTATGTCGGAAGGCAAAATGTGCCGGAATCGTATATTTGGAGACAATAGGCAACATGCAATATTTTCATTTACACTTTTATTTAAAGAATTGCACGTAGAATAGACTAGGAGTGTATTAAAAAATGAATATACAATAATTTATAATCAAAAATTGCTGGTACAAACTGACAAGTTAAATTTCGTCATATTTGTTCATCCTTGGTTCTATATTGTCATCCTTTACTTACTATATCATCCATAGTTTTCCTAACAGGAGTGACGTCACCAGACGCTGATTGGTAGATTAAAATACGTTCCTTTTCACATTAAACTAATGATATTAGTATAAGTAAACTAAAATAAAAATGTTTTAATAGCTATTATTTTATGTTTTTCAACATTTTGATGACAAAACAATGGTAAATATTAAAGCTGCATCTTCCCTATTCGTAACTTTAAAGTTTAAACCATACTAGACGGAGAAAAGTTTACGATACTACTAAAATCATTGTACTACAGTAAATACGGTAGGTAGATAAACGGTTTTGTTTATTGGATGCAATTGAGATCTCAGCATTCAATTACTTCCTTCCTTAGATTAAATATCTGTGCCTTAAGTGTGTGTAAGGTACATCCTACTTACATATTGGTCGAAATTGACTCGATTTGAGGTCTTTGCGCACTCACAAAAATTTACAGTTTGGTAGAACCACCCAAATAATAAACTCTATATAATATAACCCAAATCACTCGAAATTACATAACATAACATTTTTCTGCGTTTTCTATTCTAGTAGAACACCGTGTAAGTTATACTGCCCTAGTTGCAGTTCACGGCACGTGCCTCCACATTACAGTAATGTCTCCATAATAAGTATTAAGATGATTAGTCGCCTCCTTAATTCAATCACAGAAGTGCTATATTTGAATAGCAAAATCTAGTTCCATTTAACACAGTATCTTGGACTTATCTAATCATTTATACCGTAATAACATAATCTAATTCTTTTGTAATTTAGCTTAGCTTATGCGGAAGTTTGGGGCATAATTCATACTGAATGATGTAATAAGTATTCATAATAATCTTGTAATGGCAGCTATGTGCATAATTTTATTTAACACATTTGGTAAATTGTTTTTCTCCCGGAATGTTGGCATATACGTACCTATGTACAGCTCGTGAGCTTTAAGAAGAACCTTCGGGAATCGGCGATGACATACGAAGGTAATATTGTTTTTCTGCTTTTTCACGTGTCACTGTTGATTGATACTCGACGTCTCTTTCTAGAACCCGAAGGTTCTTCTGAGAGCTCACGGACTGTAGATGTATATTGCCTGCTGAAGCCATTATTAAGATGGTAATCGATTATCCACCTCGCAAATCGTAATAGTGCATGGGCTCTTCTACTATAAAGCCAAAGCACCGAGTAAATAATAGTACCTACTATACGATACGTCGTATCAAACTCAATTTTTTTGACAGGGTTACACTAAGTTACATAAGTTAGTTAGTTTTAAAATAAATGGCTTCTGTCCATTATTGGGACAATTTCGCCAGTGTAAAGGTAGTAAGTATGACTAGTGTACGGTTAATTGTAAGTTTTCTTTTTTATCACCAGACAGACAAAACATAGATTAATTTAATCTTAAAAGAGACAGGCGATTTTATTCCATATTATTATATTCTAGTGCGTTTATAGAAATTTACCCATTTTTCTTACAAAGTAGGTTAAATTTTACCTAAGAATTTTACCCAATTATTTAGTCGCATCAAAAGGTCTGATACCAGACCACAAAATTCAAATTACAGCGTAATTAAAAACTGGATTGCCGTTATCAGGGAAACAATAAAAATTCGCGAGATTTCATAATATGCGCTTACATTTTAAAAGTCAAAATGTGGGTTAAAACACGTATCTGATGGAACTACTTTTACCTGTCCTTGGTGTCCTTGAATTCAATGTGACGTCAGATATATTACATCGGGCAACTTTTACATAAACTCCAGTGCAAGTAATTGCTAATTAAATTCTTTGAGAACATCTTTGTTATAAACAAATGAATCAAAGGATTTAATGTTAATACCTGCTTAGAAACTTACCTTGAGCTATGCTTTATCTGGTAAATGTTTTTTTTTATTGAAAATTATTTTTTACTTCATTTTACGTAATCCACATATTTATTTTCCTATTTATCTAATCCGCCGACAAATTGTGTTTTATTTTATTATACATATACTTTATTTTATTATGCACAACACCAATGTTTTTATATTTTATATTAACGTTTTCAATCTCTACATATTTTTTAGTGTGCATCTTGGATACAGATTTAGAAGTAGGTATACTATTTTCCTCTTAATGATGGTAATATTTATTCACTGATGCTCTTTTTCTCTTGTGAAGCGTAAACACATAAAAAGATGATGACTGGGATATACAGCTCCGAGTGAGATCAGGATTAGTGTCAAACATTGCGAGTACGATTTGTGTGATCGCGTCCTTGGCCCGTTGAACCGTCAATAGATGGTGACCGCGTTGCGAACTCGACTTGATCTCTGGGCTAATACTTATTCAGCTTATACCCCGTTTCATTTGCTTAGCACTTAAGGGGATGGCAACAGCTAAACTCCATCTCTATCTTTTTTAGTGCGAGTGAAAGAGAAACACTGCGTTACGATTAGTATGGGAGCTCGTTGCAATTTGCAAAATTATGAATTAAAAAAACTGTTTACGCATTAATTAAGAAATATAAAATAATGAGGTGTTTAGTATTAGTGTGGTGGAATTTTGTCCTAAATTACAAACTGGTCAAGAAACTAGAGACATACAACTGTTTATAGTTAATTTTAAGATGTAACTTTGAAATTATTTTCTATCGAGCCAATATCGTCCAATCGTGTATCCGAATTAACAAGTTCTTCCAAATATAATGAATATTAATAAATATTTTGTTTTACTTTCCTAAAACAAGTATTTATAACTATACGGCTGTTTAAGTAAAGTCAATTTGAATGTCATCGGGTGTTGTCAGCCTCTTAAATCTAAGGCAGGCTTCACATGAGTCAACTGTGTTGCGATTTAGTTGACAGGCAGCACATTATTAGTGACCCTGATGTGAGCGGCTTTCAGATTGTCAGAAAAGATGATGCATAATCGAGAAATTAATGTCTTCTATCTTCTTATGAATTTTTAGAACAATGCAGACTCTATTAAAAGCTAATTGAAGTCCTTCCCTTATTTGTAAACCTCTGATTCATAAATGTCTCTATATTTCCTAAGTCCACCCATTAAACCACCAGACAAAAAAATCGAATGAATATTCATGCCTAGAACAAGAAACGATGTAGGTATTTAAAAATAATACCTTATCTATAAGAATTTAACTTTACATTAAGACATATATTAGAAAATCATCCAAGGTTATTTAAAAGTGCCCTCTGTAAGTAAATGAGTGCTATTCAAATGTATATATTATTCAGTCCAAGAATGTGTGTCATATTTAAATGTCATAATGTCAGACAAAAATCACAAATTAGGTTTTTTTCTTATTATGTTCACAAATAGTAAAATTGTTCGTTCGCCATTGAATAGTGTAATGGAATAACGTGGGAATAACATATATAATTGCTATATACAAGGTGTAACAAAAATACTGGTGATCCTTTTAAATAATTGGTATCGTATTCTTATTGTGAAAAAGTAAGTAAAAATAATTTTCTCGCGAAAAATTTTTTTGGTTTTGTATGGAGGGTTGACCAGCTGGGACAACTCGTCCCATACAAAAAAAAATATTTTCGCGTCCAAAAAAATTTTCTCCTACTTTTTCCTACTCGCAATACGATACCAATTATGCCCTTAAACGGATCACCAGTATTTTTGTTACGCCCTGTATTACGTAATTTGTATATAATTACCTACCTTGTTTTTAATTCAACAATCTTAAGTTTGTCATTTGCTTGCTTGCTACTTTTTATAATAAGACCACCTTTTTCTTCCTCCTAGCGTTTGTCCCAGCGTTTTGATCTTTGAGCCCGGGGTCCGCTCGGCAATCTAATCGCAGGAATTGGCGTAGACACTAGTTATTAGGAAAGCGACTGCCATCTGACCTTCCAACCCAAAGGGGAAAATAGGCATTGTTGGGATTAGTTCCGGTTTCCTTACGATATTTTCCTTCACCTATAAGCAACTGGTAAATATCAAATGATATTTCGTACATAAGCTCCGAAAAACTCAGCGGTACGAGCCGGGGTTTGAACCCGCGACCTTCGGATTAAGTCTTAATTACAAGACCACCAATTATATAAATAATGAAGTCGGTTAAAAATACCATGTTCTGGGTCCCAGACTATCAATCACCACTTTATATATTAGCTTTGTGTCCAATTTATAATATTTTTGCCTGTTACATTTAATTTTAATAGTTTTGTTTTTTACACCTAGTTATATGTATTTGTAATATGAATTTATGATAATCTGTCAAATTGATGATAAAAAAATTATACAGTTGTAGATACATATTTTTGTCACTACAACTCAGTAAATAAATGCCTAAAAAGTTTAAGCGTAGCATACACATATAGCTATTTCTTCCATGTTAACAAGTAGGTCAGACCTTTTTTCTGTTATATCAATATCTCTGGCTATCTAGCTACGACCGGTATGGATCGCTACAATTCTGCGAATTCCTTTGATGGAGCATTCTATTCTGTAATTTCTGTACGTTTCAATCGTGCGTGCATTCTACATTTCTGTCCTTTTTGCGAAATAGGTTACCTTACTAATAAAGCACTAAGGGCACTGCAATTTACGATTTGACATGAACGGGTTGAATTGAATAACAATAGTATTGAATACCGTTAAACGAATGATCTAGATACCTGCGTATATTAACGTTTTAATAATTAAAATAGGCCTGAAAGTTCCTTAAGTCTCAGTAGCGGTGGGTCAAAATTTATCTTAGGCAAGCCGCTGCTGAAGTTTGCTTAATGTTTCTTCATAAGCGGTAGGAAAACGGCTCAGGCGCCTGAAACTTAGGCAAGCCGACTGGAATCGTGTTCCATCGATGCGCCCTCACTGTTAAGTATATGAAATGAATGTTTACTTGCGAAGCCCAACGACATCGAATTAATTACTTTAAAGAACGAAACTAACGAAACAAAATTGTTTACTATGTAAGTATTAGTACTAACCATTAGGAAGAGGGGGTGGTAAGAGTAGCACCATCCCTGTATTTCACGCAAAATTGGCACACTGGATGTCGACTTGCGGAAAATGCCCAGTACAACTAACTAACTAACTAACCATTAGACTAGAAATTAGGATAACAAATGTTACTAACACAAATAATCCAAATTGGTCGTAAATAAAAATCATTTATTTATTAATTTATAAAAAAACACTGGTTTCTTATATTCTACCCTAATGCAAAAAAATACGAGCGGCCATTACCCATATCAGATATAACTATTTCATAAAGCCATTATTATAACATAAGTTAACTCATCTTTATGCAATCTAGGCTCATGTTGGTCTGCTTTAAGCAACCATTGTGCCAAGAAAGTGGAGCGTGTAGATATTAGATATGCTAATATAACCTTATGGGCCGGTTTGAGGCTTTGCTAGTAGTCGCCATCAAATATATTGTAGTAGCCAGGGTACTCAAAAATGTCTGAACATGCACTTCATCGCCTTGGCAATAGAGGCGTTGTTCAGATATTTGTGACAACCTTGGCCGCTCCGATATATCTGATGGCGACTGTACTATCGTCAAAGTAGTGAACATATTAGTAAACCTTATTGGAACGTAATAAGGACTATTAATGGTTAATTGTGTATGTTACCTACTGTTAGTACAATCTGCAACAAATATAGTAGATCATAAATTATTTTTGATTCTTACCAACAGTTAGAAAGAATACTTAGATATTTTGTAAAGAATTGCTATGATAAACAGAAAAGTATAGATAACGTAATGCGAATAGCTATGATTTAAATACATGCTTTAAAATAGTAAGCTTATACACAAGGTATTTCATTAGGAACTACTTTTAAAGCATGAAGTAAAAGTCTACTTTGTACTCTTCGGTTCCTCCACTCTCCTTTTCAAGTAAATAAATTTGGTTCGAAATATTAACTCAAAACAATTAGATTGGTCGTAAAATTGGGTGCTTTTGCAAAGCTGGGGTGACATTTGTACCTAAATCATTTTTTCCCAAAAAAAAATCGTCTTTCTTTTAGTTAGTACGTAAGAGTTTTATAGTATTTTAGCAGTTACCATTTTATGATCATCTATCAATGTAGCCCCATATTTTTCTTAATCTTTTTCCTACTTGGCTACTCTGTACAGTCAGCACAAGTAGTTACTTGAAACTTCATGCGAGGCGTGTGAAACATATTTGAACCACACTCGCTTAGTTAAGCGAGTGTGGTTCAAATATCTTTCACACGCTCTTATTGTCTTAACAAGCCAAGATCATGAACACCTGAATTGCTTCTGCTGTTGACTGTACCGTTAAAATAAGTAAATTGAAGTTGACATCGTGGAATCATTCGTTGACATTTGTATGGCAGTTCATGGCGCTAGAGTTCCCACGTGTAATTTATAACATCTTTAGACTTAAGGGCCATTACGATACAACTTATTTAGAACTTCCTTTGGATACGAAGATTACCCATATTAAAGGCAATAAGTGTTGCGAATTTAAGCCTAATAATATCGAATTTGTAATGCCTTGGAGATAAATATTGATCGTTTTACCAGACTGACAATAGAGCGTTTCTTAAAAAAATTGTCACGTTGAATTTGTAGAATTTTCTGTAAGTTTTATTATATTTTTACTCAGAACCACGAGCTCTTTCCATCCCAAAAGAAAAAAAAAGTGTCTCAAAAATCCTTTTTTGAGATTATCTTTTCTTGTTACCGTCATACAACTTATATGGGGAAATGGTAACACAATAGGGAAAAAACTTTGGGCCTTTTTTATCTTATTAAAATCGAAATAATTCGTGATTTTGAGTAGAAAAAACATAAAATTTACAGAAAATATATCTCAATTTTTAAAAAGGTAATTTTTTTGAGAAACTCTCAATAAAGTGAACACCATTAAAAGTGACTCACATTTAAAATCTCTTGTATAAGTAAGCAAACGAGTATGCAATTACTCACAAGTAAAACCAGAGTCCATGTTTGTCTGTTACATAATGCCCCATTGTCACAAACAACACCAGTTGGAACAAGATATTTAGGACTGAATCAAGATAACTGTTTATGGTGTTGACAACTACACTCAAGGACAATGAAAGCGGCGAAGAACATTTCAAAGATTGGATAATTGTTCTAATAATTAATTAAACCGCGTAAGGTAGTTCTTAACTACTTCCAAAAATATCAAAAATATACAAAATATGACCGCGCTACAGAAGACCTCAGAGCCTCATTTCATTTACACCACTTGTCATCTCATGCGATGGAGCCCTGGGAACTGAATGTAACAGTTTCTTGAAAGAAACTGCATCCAAATTTAACGTCAAATGGGGTAAAACATATTCACAGATAATATTCTGGCTAAAAGTTAAAGTACAAATTTCAGTAATAAGAGCAGTCTCCATAAGGGTAAGAGGCACCAGAAGACACATCAGAGCCTTCGAATGCGAAGACGGAGCGAGAATTCTGCACTGACCCCCCTACAAGGCTTTTTATGTACGTAATACCAAAATATGTAAAGGGTAGCCCTGAAAGTCAAGATTAAGGTACTTTAAGTAAATCGTAAATATATACATATAAGGTTTATAACACACGATATCTAGCGTCAGTTTACAGCGATTTGTCCAGAATACCTTGGAAAATGTTTCTAGAATGTTGAATGTTCCATGCAACAAAGCAGCGCCAACAGTATGAAAACGTCCGAGTCCAGCCACCGAAAGATAAGTGCTCCAGTTAGGGCTTTCACAACTCGTATAACACGTCAAAAATATGTTTACACTTTTGCCCCTTACTCCATTGTCATAAGGTTCAAAAGTGTAAACATATATTTGACGCCGACGGACAATGCTCTCTCTTCCTATATAGCGCTAGGATGTAAGCGTGCTTTGATCGTAACATAAATAAGCTTTCAATTAAAACTGGTACTTAAATGTTGTCCACGTTTATAAGTGGTCCAGGCTATTTTCAACAGTTTCAATAGTTTCGTATGTAGTAATTTACAGAGGCGACGCGACGGTCAACTTGTCTATATTGTTCACCTAACCGAGTAAATTCTGTGTGCCTGTTTACTTTTAAGGTTTAAGGTTTTCCAATGTACTACTTAACTATTGAACTTTTTCTAACATCTAGCTATAACAGAAATAAATAAATAAATCATTTTAAGTCTAGGTGCCGTAATCTAATATTAAAGCAGCGTTTCCACCAGAGATGAGCGAAGGTGTGTTGCAAGTAATGTGTTTTTGAAAACTAATAGAATCACTTCATTTGTTTTGCAGCTCTAGGACTGGTTCTTAACAAACACATTTCTCGCAGCGCATCCTCATCTCTGGTGGAAACACTAGCCTAAGTTTTTTAGTGACAGAAGTGGTTGGCCAGACTACACCTGTATTTTAAAGCATTCGTGTCAGTATACCGAGTAACACTGTGACACGAATTCTTCGGAAACCTCTTCCAAGCTATAAACATGCAAATCTGCAAAGGCAAATAAAAACTGCACGAAATCGATGCAAAATCGCACGGAAACTTCATAAAACGTTCACCCGGCTTTGAGAGGTGTTGTCCCAATCGTCCAGAGTCGAGCTAGTTCTGTAAGTCGAGCTAGCTGTGTAAAAGTTGCAGAACATTCTCAAAAATTCAGTAACGTTTTCACAAATTACACGAGAATTTAAAATTTTCCAATGAGAACATAGGGAATGTTCTCATGGCATTTATCAAAAAATGTATTTTTAATGTTATTTTTATAAACTCGTATACGAGACAGTCAGTTAAAAATATTGATAGCGGCGGTGTCCAGCGACTTCCTGAATAATTTTTATTGTTCGTAAAATTTTAGTTCTGAGAACATTTCGTATGGAAACTTTCGCAACTTTGTAAACTTCTGCTTGGTACATTGCTAAATCAAGCTCGAGAATTAAGCGAATCTGTTTAAAAAACATAACATACAATTGGAGTTGATGATAACATTATAATTGGAATTGTTAGGAATGACAATGAGCGTTCCCGGCCAAGCGTTTCTAGGAGATGGGCTAAAAAAAGAAGTGCACATGTTTTAAAAGCTTCGGCGTCGTCGTCGGCAAACAGCATGGTTACACCTCTGGAGGTGCTGGTGTCTAATATAGGCTGTCACCAACAGGCGGGATGGATACCGTGTCCTTGTGTACCGATATCCTTGTTCGATACCGACGTGGTATAAAATAGTACATTACTACAGAGGCTGGGAAGTAGGGGGTTGGCGGCTGAGTTATATAGACGAATAGTTACGAGGCTGGCAACCCCTTTTCACGCCGAGGTATGTATAGTGCTTTTCTCAAACATGCAATGAAATAAATATGAAAATTATCCAATTTTTTTCCGACATACGTAAGGCAAAAGGCTACTCGTAAACTTGTATTAATAATGTATATGGTGACTGAATAAATTCAGAACGTTACAAAAAAAATCAAAATTAAAAAAAAAACAAAAAAAAGGTAAAAAAAAATTTAAAAAAAATATATCTTTAAAAAAATTAAAAAAAAAAACAAAAATAAATTTAAAAAAAACAAAAAAAACAAAAAAAAATTTGGAAAACATAATATTATGATGATTATTGTTTTATTTTAATATGCATAAGTAGTGGCAGAATGTCAAATGAACCAATAAGTAAATATCGCTTATATTATAACCTTAAATGGCTGAATGCCATGATCCTGTGCCACAAACATATGTGGAATGGATATTTAAAAAAAATTACTTCCCGGCCTAGGCCTTCAATTTTATATGAAAATCGTTACCTGTTCTCTGGAGTTGACCCGCCCTAAACGTGGTACTTTGAAGCCTATTATGACGCATATAACGAAGACATTTCATTGCATGTTTGAGAAAAAAGATTTATTTGGTGACGGTTGACGTGAATTTTTACATAGACTTAAAATATAATAATACTTACAAAGTAAACATTCTTCTTCTACAAATAAATAAGTATAAAGTGTCTGGGGAAGAATATTTATCAGGTATATTTCTGGTGGTCAGAAAATTTTAAAGCAAAAAAAAAAAACATTTTTAGTATAACTCTTCTTGTTACTGGTTCGCTCGTGTGTTCGACTCACTCTCAGAATGCGAAACAAATAAGCGTCAGAATTTTCACGCAACTCAAATCTACTTTACCATCTCGCTTTAACACGGACTTTATTTTTTATGCATTCAGAAATAAGGTTTAATTTTCAATAGCACGTGGCAATCTAATCTTGGATTTATTTACGTCAATTTACGTCCTCGTTTCTGTAGTGTATGGTTCCTACTCAAACAGGGTATTAGATTTTTTAATCCAATCATTTCTGTCACGTCATATTTACATTTATTCCTATTAATAATTCTGTTATTTCTACGTGTTTTCGAGAAAAACTTCTTGGAAAACTTATGTAGTCACGAGGAACCTGATTTCTAAATGACATAACACAACATACGTAATGAGGCTTAGTGGCCATTAGTTTCTAGAATTGAATTAAGCTAAATTCGCCAATCATGTTTTGAGTTCTGAATTTCAATTATTAATAATCATTTTTCAGCACTATTGCTACGCAGTTATCATATGTAACTGAAAGTATGATTATTGAAATCAATATCTAATACTGAACATATATTTACAAATTTAATGTTCTCACGGATGCCTAATTTACAATTTCGAAATCGCCAACGACACTTTGTAACTTCACAAATTATTATACCAAACCAACGTTACCGATACCTTTCCCATGAAAACTGTCTGGTAATAAAGAGACGTAAACGACATTTATGCAAAATATAAGCTTAATATTTTCTTGTGATATTTAAATGTTTATGCATTAGTAGCGCTAAGTTTCTATCAAATATATTTTTGTCACTTATGCCATTGTAATTTTAACATCTCATAGAGAGGTAGTAAATTTCCTGAGTAACATAGCACTAGTTCTAGTCACGACGTATAATATACCGATCGGATCTCTTGAACCAGAATGCGTTAGTCTGAATAATTAACAGCTGCATCTTAGGAAGGCGCTTGCGCAAGTCCATGTAGACAGTGGACTGCGATAAGGCTTGAGATACCTTACTTGTAAAATGTAATTAATATCAGTTAACCGACTTGCTTCAGCCTATATTTCCTTTCGTGTTTCTAGTTTTCTTCGATCAAATAGGTATGAGATAAGCGTGTAATAATCCTATTATTAGCATAGAGATCCATTTATAGAAACGAAGTTCGAGCGTACGTATTTACGTAAAATACATTGGATATTTAAATAAATAGTAGGTTGGCGTGTCATTTATTCATTCATAATTATAAGCTAAGAAACGTGTACGTACAGATTGGCCGCCGGATTTGTCTGGCGGATATGCCCGGCGGACAGATCCGTGCATTTATGGCGCTATTCAGACGTTCAAATCCGTGTGCAATCCGCGCCATACATAGACGGATCTATCTGCCGGCGCCGGGCATATTCGCCGGACAAATCCAGCGGGCAGATCTGTGCGTATATCCCTAGCTAAGTGAAAACACCATGAACCTAAAATTGATATTTTCCTTACATTTGATAATGACTATTAAGCTAATTTTTACAATACTTAAACATGGCTAAATATGGCAATGACAATAAAACCGGATGGCACTTAAATTTTAATAATTATTCAATACCATATCAGACGTAATTTACCTGCTCGCAAGATGCAACGGAAATAACGCAATTGATGGCCGAAAACGGTGAGTATAATGTCTTTTTGTAACTGGGATTTTAGGTAAGTTTTTAGGTAGTTTTATATATTTATAGTTGTATTTAGTTTTAATTTATTTTATTTCAATATTAGTTTAGTTTAATTATTTTAATTTAATTTTTGTTACGTGTTTATTAAAGCATTTTTACCACCCAGTATAATGTTGTCATTATTTTACTTAAAAAATATAAACTTATATTTTAAAACTAAAATTATACGCAGTCTGAATTTTTAATAGTGCTTATACTTTATATGTTCTTAAAATTGTTAATGTAAGCAAAAAATTCGAAGCATCGTCAAGCATGGTGTTGCATATTTCATCATTTCCTTTTTAAGTTATTGCATAATGCGGTGAGTGGCTGCTTTTGTTGTTTATGTTACCGGATGGTACTTAATGTGTTATAAAGCCCTTTACTTTCTTAGTCATATTTACAGCACGGGCCTAATAACTACTTAGAAAGATTTTCACAGTGTATTCCTGATCATATTGAAAGACTAAAATATCTTAAAAAACTTTTCTTTTGAGTTAAGAGTTTTTGTTTGATGTATCTGTACTTTTATTGGATTTTTTCTGGAATATTTCAGATTTTATACCAATTAATTAAAACATTTATTTACATAACTAAATATACAGACTACAGTACAAATACTAAACTAAATTAATAACTAGCTCAAATCTAAACTAGGCCCTTGCGGCATTGCACCAAGGATGCTGGCGGCATTTCCTCGTTGTATCGCAAATTAATTACATTCAATTTGTTATTCAATTCAAGTATAGGCGCGGATCCAGGATTTCGTTTGGGGGGGGGGGGGGGGGCACTTTCCTTCATAAAAAATGTTCGCGGTTCGCAACCTATAGCCCCCATACCCACTGAGGTTCAAAGTGCTAATATTAGTACAAAATATCTTCAATGAAAATTCGATTATATTTTAATTGATACAGAGTTACTTTTGTTTTGTTTCGTTCGATTTCCAAACATAATAAATTAAATTCTATTTTCTAACGCTTTTGATTCAAATTTCACTTCCAATCATTCTTGTACGGTAGGCCGCTAGAGGGTATACAAAACTTGCGTTTCGCGGGGTGAGGGGGGGATTGCCCCTGTTACGTATCGTATTATAGTGATAATATGTTAGCCGTTTTGCTTTGCAGCATTGTATTTCTTGTTCACCCATTAAACACATAACGAATGATTTATATATATGATCTAGGAGACTTATCGAACTAGGTTCAGTGTCGTGGGCTCTTCTACTATTAAAATGATCACCAGCATTTTTGTTACACCTTTGTATAGTTGCTCATATCTTCATCGCCTGCACCTAAAAGAGTAGTACTTAACTACTGAAACGCATTGTTTTAGACTAGTCCATATATCCATTTAAAATCTAAATAATCAGTATTCGATTCGAGCAACTAGGAGTACACACCTAACTCTCCGTATGTCAGTAAAGAGGCTAAACCTGCTTAATAATCAATTACCTCACTATAATCTCTTGGCGCAAATAAGTGAAAACTGGCGCGAGTACTTGTCGTATGTAGAAATACCATGTAAAGTTACTTATGCAGGTTAGTTTTCTGCAATTTAAAAGCGTAAAGCGATGCGGATGTTTTTAAATGAAAAAGAAATCCTATGTTACATCTACATCAGTGTCATTTAACAATTGGTACTCTTAAATAAAGAGACACCTGCCTAGTTAGTGTTAAATTACCTATTGTGTGCTAAGTTCAATAATTATTTTTATTTTATCTACACACCTAATACTACTTAACGTGTCAAACCTGAGAGCTTTAAAAGACAGTTAATTTAGACACTTTATGCAGTAAATATATGTTGTAAGCGTAATATTGCATATAATTATTGTAATTACTTATTCAGTTCATACGATTTAATCCGTTCATAGTTTGTCAATCGCAACTTGTCGTTTATTTTTAATATTGCTTGACAAATTGCAACTTTGATTATTAAACCAACCGGATGTGACACGCGCTCTGATTTCTATCGGAAAAAGTCTGCCGTTTTTTGCGGGGGAGGGGAACGTCAAATGTATGCGAAACGTCAAAATAGCCACGTCAAATAAACGTCAGTCCATACAATGAGTATGACCACTGGTCATACATTTTCGGCAGAGGGGAACGCCTGTCAATGGCCACTCCGCTTGGTTTAAAGCTCTAAGAATTGCAATAAGTTACTAATACATAAAGACTAATAAAGCGTTAAGTAACGAGACAATTATATCCTTGCCTGGCTTGATTACAGCCTTCGCAAGATACTTGAGCGGAATATTGCAGGCTTGATACGCTTTGAATTACTTATCTTTTGGCATATAACTACTGTAATTAGCACATATGTCATTTACTAGTGGGTCTTAGGTGAAATTTTTAATTGAGTGAAGTAATCTGACAGCACAAAATGGTTTTGCAAAGTTATATGCAAAGGTGCATATAAATTACAATACACAATTAAACATTCTTTTGTAGCGGAATTGTTCTAAAAGTCCCATAAAACTTGGAAAAAACTTATTCTGAATTTCACAAAATCTACATTTTGATTGTTTTGAATCGAAATAATTGTTTGAGCTGGATTTCTTTATTATGTATTGCTATCCTTATTTCAATAGGAATGACAAAATAAAAATTTATTATCTCCTAATTTTATGACATTTGTGCTTAACCCGCTATCACCCATGACTTGCGTCGTTGTTACAGTTTCAATATTACATATAAAGTTTGCCTTGAAAAGTGCAGCCTGGTGCACTAGATGCTCGTTTAATTGCAACCGATTCTGCAATTCGGTGTTAAATACGGTCGCGTAATGTTCTTGGATCGTATGAAATACCGTTGAAATAAATATTTTAAAACTTGTCACGGCCAAATTAAATTATTTAGGTACTCGTGTACACAGAGTGTAACAAAAATACTACTGGTGCTCCTTTTAAGGACATAATTGGTATCGTGTTCTAATTATGAAAAGTTATAATTAGAACAAATTTTCTCGCAAAAAAATTGGTTTTATATGTAGGGTTGGTCGGCTTGAACGACATGCCCATACAAAAAAGTGGGTACAGACTCGGAAAAAAAAATAGAATACCATGTGCAAAAGGTTCACTGTTTAAGGATTTGTCTCCATTGATAACACACAATATAACTAAAGTAATATACCTACATTTTTATTCATTAATTTAGTTTGTTCATAGGGTAAAGAACCCATTACATATTTAGATTCAGACAAGTCTCATGACTGACCAATGCGACCTTCCCGAAAGTCAAGCGGTCACCTCTAAAGTGTTGACCTATAAGTATAAGCCAGCCAAGCTGACGTGACCTATAAGGCTAAGTAGTATCTAATCACAAATCACCTTTTTCTACTCATCTGAATCATCAACCACTTTAATGCTTGAATTAAGAATTTGTCGACCGAATTACAATCGCATACTTTTCGATCGAATTTCCGACAGACCTTTAGGTAATTATTTATTTTAGTTAAGCGTCGTGGCCTAAATACGATAATCGACTGAAAAGCTATTAATTATCTCTCGATTGTCTAAAATACTATTGCACCGCCTGCAGCATAAGCTTTTAAGACGGGTCGTTTTAGGATGACCCGTAATTATGAATAAATTGTTGCAAGTTCAAGTATTGTTCAAGTTTGGCGTAATTTTTTGCTTTTATTTAGCTCACAGTTTTTACTTTATTGTTTTGGTAAAAAATTACAAACCAGATTTGAACAAGTTCCCTTCCAGTTCCTGATATCCGATTGAGCTGAACTTACCATCAGGCGGGGAGCATGATTTTACCATCGCCATTATTATAAAAAAATTATAACGATTTGTAAAAACGCCCATGTACAAACCGCCACATAAATCTACGAGGTAGACAACCCTCTGCCTTAGGCGGCGATCGAATTTAACTTCCACTATTATTGGTCTGTTATTACCAAACAACAGAGAAAGTGCCTTTCTAAGTGCTCAGTTCCTACAACCAATATGATTGTGATAAATCATCTATTTGCCTAAAGTGTAATGTAATAAGTAAAACATACAGTCAACAGCAGAAGTAGCTAAGCGTAAAGCAGAGTCAATGCATAAAGCTAGCTACTTATCTATCTATACTTAAGATCTATACGGTGCTATTACTAGTATTACTAACTAACTAAAATCTACCTACATGCTTAGTTTTAGAAAAACTTACGATACGATATAACAAAATACGATTTTAAATGTCCGTCGTCATAATAACCCTTACAAAAGTGTATTTTTTGTACACATCATCTTTTAACAGATTTATAGTGCTTTATCATTTATTTTCTTCAAAAATGTCTCAACTAACTGTTTGTGGACATCGCGTGTGACAGGCTAATGATCGATTCACCCGATGGAATGCTTTTTGTAAGTAACATATTAGTCATATTACGAAAACGATGTAAGATTTCAGACAAACCATTTGTTTTCAAGGCAACAAACGAATGGTAAGTCACTCTGTAGTTAAAATTAAATGTTATTTAATTTGACACGCAAATGTTAATCCTTTAGTTTGATGCCAAACACAAAAGACATAGGTATTAAGTTTAATTTAATGTGTAATTAATCATAATTGCTTCACTAAATATAAAAGTACTCAACCACCTCCTACACTTAGTTTAAAAATCCATGACTGCCATCAATCTAATATACAAACATGCAATTGTAACAAAATTGAAAGGGTTGCCTCGACAAAGTACCTTGGGGTAATTCTAGACCAACGACTATCTTGGCATAATCAAATAATAGAATTAGAAAGCTAATATGGATTTTCAAAATACTAAAACAGGTTACAACTAAGGAATTACTAAAACAGTTATATATCACGCTAGCACAATCTGTAATGACTTATTGTATTCCAGTTTGGGGGGGGGCAAACAAAACTAAATTTATAGATACCGAAAGAGGACAAAGATGTTTGATAAAAGTTATGCACTCCAAACCTTTTAGATACCCTACAACGGAACTATATAATGAGTGTAAACTACTTAGCATGCGGAAATTATACATATTAAATACGACCTTAAAGCTACACAAGACTTTAATCTATATACCACCTATATCAACAAAAAGAAGAAAGGACATAGTAGCCGTCACTCCCGACGCTAAGTCGCTTTATGCTAAAAGACAATTTGCGTACCATTCTGCACACCTGTATAATAGTTTAAATGATACTATCTCAATCTATTCTTCCAAATCATATAGCTGCAAGAAAATAATTACTGAATGGCTAATTACTCTTAATTATGAGGAAACCGAAAATCTACTATATCACTAACCCCTATCATACAAACATTCACACATATACACACAAACCTCAAACAAACACACACACACACACACACATACGCGCGCACACACACACACACATACGCGCGCACACACACACACACACACACACACACACACACACACATACATATTTTTCCAACCTTTAATGTAATTAACTGTGCATACACCTTAAAGTCTAATTAAATTTTCTTAATACTAATATTCAAAATTGCATGTATAACTTTACTTAGTTTAAGTTCATATTTATGCTAGCTATGCTTTAATCTTAGATATGTCCGGTTGCAATAAATACACAAACCTACATAGTTAATAGCGGGGTCTTCTACCACAAATATATGTATTACTTACTAGGAGATTCCTAGCATCACTTTTCAAAAACAGAAAAACATTGTAACCATAAAATAAAGATTTTTCATTTTCATTTTCATAATTGTATTCACCAAAAGGATACTGTAAATGACGCATATGTTTATTTTAATAGTGTCTTTTTACCCGACAACGCAAAGCAAAAATGGAGGTAGGTATATACGTATGTACATACATATGTTTTAAGTATCTGTTTTCCCCAAAATATATTAATTACTAAGTACTTGACAAATTAAACGTTATTTACGCTCAGATAAAAGGGTTTCATCTTTATTAATTAACTTAAGAGTCGCCAGGACGCTCGCGTTCCCATACAAACGTAGTTCAGCTCTCATTTTAAAACGACATGCTTTAGAACCATGAAATTTGGCACGGGCATTTTAGTAGTACAGATCTATGTCGGTAATTCATTTTCGTTGCTAAAAATTGTAATACAAAGAAAATACAGCCGGATACAGATTTCCCTACAAAACTTATTTTTGCTATATTTTCTTTACATTACAAATTTTAGCAACGAAAACTAATTACCGACATAGCTCTGTACTACTAAAATGTCCATGCCAAATTTCGTGATTCTAAAGCATGTCGTTTTAAAATGAGAGCTGAACTACGTTTGTATGGGGACGCGACTTCACGCGAGCGTCCTGGCGACTCTTAAGTATTTACAAATTTATGTTACTTATGATTATGATTCTTTGAAATGATACATTTTGTCTTAATGCATACAACTCTAAGGTGTAAATTTAGATCACAACTAGGTAGCTTCTAATTCTAACAAAGCAGTGACCTAATCTCAATTAATAATCCATCGATGCTTCCATACGTGATGAACGAAGGTGTATCGAATTATCGAGCGCTTCGCTTTTATTCCACGTCAAAAATGTTTACACTTTTGCACCTTACTCCTTTGTAATAAGGTGCAAAAGTGTTAAGATATATTTGACATCAAGTGTGCATAAAAGGTCGGAAGGCAAGGTCAAGTAATAGTAAGACGTTTGGTTCAAGTTCTAGTCTGTACAGTCAGTAGAAGATGTAGGTAAATGGACAGAGTGGTCAAAATACTCAAAATGATGTTGGCACTTGGTACGACCTTATTGTTAAGACAAAGGAACGTAAGTAAATCAAATCTTGGAAATAGTCAAGAATCAAGATCAAGATATGTATTTAGCACTGGCGGTGGGTCAATTTTTTTCTTAGGCAAGCCAGTGCTTTACTTCATGAGCTGAGGAAAACTGCTCAGGCGCCTGAAACTTAGGCAAGCCGACGGGAATCGTGTTCTACGTGCGCCGCCACTGTTATTTAGAATCATAAACCATTATAAATCGGCCCATTTTCGTCTCTATGTGTACAGGTACTTGGAGAATATAAAAAGCAACATACGTAGGTAGGAAAGGATTTATAATTTAAGTCTCAAAGTTGTTAAAAGGTAAGTAATTAATATTCAAATTTTAAAAAATCTTAACACCACGGGCATAAATACGATGGTTTGTTTTAATTGACTATTTAAAAAAATGGAGACATTTACCATTTCTACCATGCAGTAGTATTAAAGTGAGCGAGCGGACATTATTTACAGTATTTCAGTCTAAGAGATTATTTATAATAATATTGTTTATTTATAAACTAAACAAGATTCTATTTGAAAAATAAAATTTAAATTAACAGTAAATATAGTTTGGTATTTATAGTTTTACTAAATACGATTAGGCTGATAAACTACAGAACTACCTAGTTACAAAAAGAATACCGTACCACTTAAGAATTAAAAAAATAGCGAGTAAAATCATTTTCTTCGAATAAAATCCCCCCTCCGCTAATTGAGATCAATCTTAAAGCTCGTAATTACGACCAAGTTGACATAAATTACAAATCTAGATGCATTACTTTTGCAATCAGTTAGTCGCAATTTGCAAATGGCCGCTCTCAAATTATGGTTGAAATTATCTAAGAATTTTTAACACAGAAATACGTTCAAATCTGAACCTTTTCACCAAGCAAGACGATCCAAAATGTTTTTATTTCATTTGTTTCAAGTAATTTCAATCAGATATACATACTTATACTTACGTTTTACATTACACTACATAAATATGTATAATTACGTATGTAACGTATATGTTAACACGTCTATGACACCCTAGTTAGTTTTATAACTGTGTTGTAAACTTTCTGGTAAATAGGGTGTGAGAGAATGGCAGAATTTAATTACACATTGAAATACTTAAGGAACTTTTATTACGGATTTAAACATACACTAATTAATGCAACACGAGTTTTCTGATTGTATCTAAAATTACCAATCGGCATAAAAGGTTACGCCATAGATCCATGTAAATATTTTTTCTATAAAAAGGTTAATTTTGACCTAACCTTTTATTTATCCTTTAATTAGAGCATATTTTTCTCCTTTTCTTTCCTCGCTTAACTGAAACAACTTATTCTGGTAATAATTTGCATGATCGGTAATATTTAGTACTTACCTCGATTATTAGTTTAATTTTAATATATGCAATAATAAATTAGATATTAAAACCATATGTATAACCGTAGCAGGTGAAAGCAGGTCATTGCACCATAATTAGGGCTTGCAATCCGGATATTTCGAATAGTAATTTGTATGGAATTATCCGGATAGTAGGCATTTTATCCGGATATTATCCGGATAATTGAAAGCAGCCATAATATTGCAAAAGCAAGTATTTACAAACGTAAATACTATTACTACTATGCCTGTCTTTTCCGTTTTGTTATTAAAACAAAGTTTGCAAATGATTTGTACAGACTTTTTGAGGCAGAAAAAAAGTCTATTAGATGTTATTTTAACAAGAGATATTGCTACTTTATGAATAAATAGCAAATTTCATTGAATAAATTTTGGTGGCAGGAACAAATATTTCATTATTTGACGTTAGGTAGGTAAGTACTAAAAACCGTCAAATAAAATAATGCCAAAACAAATTATAAAAGAAAATTTGATTTTGTTTCACAACAACTATTCTTTAAGCCGTATTTTAAACTTTCTATTGAAAGTCAGAAACACTGTTCATAATCATTACAACACACGTGTTTTAAAGTAGGTACTACCTTTGAAGATCTACACTATCTCATTTCGACGCCATCTCATCTCATGATACAATCATTAATGTACGCGGCGAAAACTGCTGAGTTACAATTATAACTAGATGTGATCTTATCACAAAGATATGTCGACTTCCTGTCATACTTATACATGAGCTTTAGGTTTTTTTAGCATTGAATTTGCTTCACATCTTATTATGTGCTGTCTACATTGATAGTTAACGAGAGCATTACAAAACATTTTACATTTTATTAAGTTATTGTGCTCACCTATTACGTAATTTATATTTATATAAGATTTTTGTATAAATGCATCTGAGTAATAAAATTAATTAATTTGATTATTTTAAGTACCTGGGTCAATCTCATATTTTGTACCTTTGTCGTATCTTTTCTTAATTTTCTCAATTTCGCTACGAAAATTAGGCATACATTTATATAGATAATTATCGTAACGATAATTATCATTATTATAATATCACTTTCTCCTTCTAACGCATAACTGCGTCCCATTGATTGACCGGCAGTTGTTTCACTATTACAATACAAACCCACTTAGAAAACTGCTAAAAATACCTTAACCCTATCCGTAGTCGGGTAAAAAGTTAATTAGAAGGCGTATGTATCGTGAAAATAATTTGAGTACCTACCTACCTAAATTAAACATATGAATTCATTGCCATTTACAGATAATTATTTGACGTTTTTTCACTATCACTTTCGTTTACACTGTCGATAAATGTGAAGCGTTTTTTGCCCGTCGTTTAAATTCCTTGAGCAGCCAGCGGCCGAAACGTCAAATTAAATATGTGTATAATAATTATAGTAGTAGAGGTGAGACAACTTTCACCATCTCGCTTTCGCGCTTAACAGTGCAGCTCCGACCTCCTGCGTCCAAATATATTATGACATAATTTGTTATTTATATCTCAATATTTTTGTGGTGTTGAGATAGTTTGGTGGTAATCATTTATGTATGGTACTTTATAGGCTTAATTAATCAGCTGTTCATAATGACCATAGGGACAAACACACACCTGGGATGAATTAAGTAATTTCATAGAAAAAATACTTAAATTTGTCTACGGTTGCTTAAAATTTGTCTGTGGCCTCTATACAAAATTAAGCAACCATAGACAAATTTAAGCATTTTGTCTATGAATTTGCTGAATTCAGCTCAGGTGTGTTTTGTCCCTTAGCGCGACTTAATTCTTAAAAGAATGCGCAAAGATTATTTTTAAGCCTTACCTGCTATAATAGCTATTTTTGTATGTGGTGCTAAGCAAAGTGATTTAAGATTTATAATTATATTAATTGGGTAGCTTGATAGAGTGTTATTAGACTTATTAGTGTGGATAGTTTGGTCATTAACACGCCGTTTCACTTCATTATTATTATTTTTCTAATTATCTAGATATTACCACTTTCTTTTGTTATTACCTAGATAGAAATGAATTATTAAAATGTAGGTATCACATAATTGTGATTACATGATGTTACTATTATGTTATGAAACGTGAGCCATAATATGTACAGTCAGCATCAAAAATATGTAAACATTTCGGCACTTATGTCTGTGGGATAAGACTCAAATTCGTATACATATTATTGATGCTGACTGTATAAAGCAAAATTTATTCGAAGATTATGACAAATTGCAAACGAAAGTTTTTTAAATCTTCTACATATTCAATTTTTTAGTTTTATCTTGCCAAACTGCATCTGTGATTGTCTAAACATAGGAATTGACATTTTATCAATAGGTACCATAAATAACTATTCATTATTGTATTGTATATACAAGAATTTAACCAGGAAAAGTCGAGCCAGAAGCTAATAGAGTAATTATAAAAACTCAATTATAGTTCTTACGGCGGCTTTAGTAGTAGTATACTCGCATAAATTATAAGAGGTACTTAATTGTTTTATTTGCATAATAGGATTTTTATAACCAACTTTTCGCCAAGGAAGTAATTTTACTGTGCATACTGTGCATACCTAAAGAGCTTACTTATATGTATACTTATATTAAAATATATAATATAAAAAGGTCACGTTACCTTATATATCAGATAAGACACATTACACACAGGTTAAACCATTGAAGGAATAACCTTAGAAGTTGGATGTTCTTCAAAGGAATTCCACTAAGAAAAGATTTATGGAAATTCTAATACTACGTACTAAACATCCATTTTCTCTTTTGATTTACTTTCATAAAATTCCGTTTCTTAGTAGCCTTGGTTTTGTTATTGTCTCGCAGGAGGTGAGAAAAGTAGAGTATACTCCTTGGGGATAAAGCTGTTTTAGTCACAGGCGCGCTTAAATCCGTCACTGCACTCAGGACCCAGTCTTAATTCCCTCGCTACGCTCGGGAATTAACTCATAACCCCATCGCTGCGCTCGGGAGTTAAATCTGGTGTCCTTCGTTACGTTCAGGATTCAATAACGGATCCGTGACATAAAACAGTGCTTTATCCCCTTGGTGTACAATCTACTAAGTACCTGCTGCACTGATCAGAGCGATTTAATGATAGTTTTAATGTATAGAAATAACAAAAAACATCATAATTAAATAAATGACGTAAGATTTATTTTTATACTTATATTGAGTGAAGTGTCTTTCGTGTAGGTAATGAAATGAATAATAAATGTATTATACACGGAAAAAAAAGCTTCCGGGATATTCTCAATCTGAAACAGTATTATATTATGTTAAAAATATTTCCTCGTGACAAGCATTTATTTCCTTTAACGAAAATAAATTCAAGTTTTAAATATAACGAAGCGAATATATTCTTACAGATTTTCTAGTTTTCTTTTACCTAAGATAATACTTGATTGATTAAAGTACAATCTCTCTTATTTACTCAATATACTCTTAAAACAATACATTTTTGTATTTCTATTTTAAGAAAACGTGGTTTTATTAAGCGAAGAATCATATTTTGGTAAAGGAAATAAATATTTATCACGAGGAAATATTTTCAAGAAAATAATAATGTCTTGGATTGAGAATATCCCGGAAGCTTTTTTTTCCGTGTAATTATGCTATAATTTATAGCTGTTTGTAATTTAGATTAATTTTACTGTAACAGGTAAGGTGCGTTGGGGTAAGATAGAAAGGTATTTTTTAGGGATAAGATAAAAAGTAGTCTGTAATGCTCCGGAATATGGACGATATTTTGTCTTACCCCTAAAACAATACCTTTCTATCTTACCCCGACGCACCTTACCTACCTTTTTTGACAATGCAAAAAATATTGTAAAATCCTACTTCAGCAAGTGATTTTTTACTTATTTAGAGGCTAGCAAGTGCTTCTAAGGTTTGGCTTTTTTGCATGTATGACTACAGCCAATGTGCAAATTATTACAGCGTCGGAGAGAAATCACACGTAGACTATCAGTTGTCAGAAAAAAGTAAAAGTTATTAACTGAGATACCTACCTATCCAAAATAGCAACGTCTAGTTACAACTAGTTTCAGGTTTCATCTTTAAAAAATGGTATTTTTTGACAGTTAACCATTGATTGATTTGTTTTCTGAAGTGATATTTCGAATGGAAACATCAAACCTAAAAAAACACGGCAGAAAAGACGTGGTTTATTATATAGTTTGCAATGCCACTATTAGGGATAGGGATTAATGTAGAGTCAGAGATTAACCTTATTTCTTAAATCCACATTTATTAAAAGTTATTACTTTTAATAGACATAATTGTGTGAAACACACCTAATAAGTTTTCAATCCTCAGTGTAAAACGCCTTTATATAGACGCCTTCTGCGTTGGCAACACTGTTTTTCTTCTTCTCTCGCATTCCACTCAATCTCATATAAATGTAAGCTTTCTTTTTTTAACATTAATAAACTCAGTAAATTAAAGAAAATTTATTTTAATACATCTCTCCATAGCAAGATGATTACAATATTTTTGAACTATAATTTCTGGTTGATTTGATCTTAGTCAAAGTAAATGATTACTAATATCTCGCTTTCAAAAACCAGTAATTAATTAAATCTTTATATTACACTCGAGGATATACTTGAGCTAATATACGTATCTAGGACAGTTCACAGTAGACATGATTTACAATCATGTATCTGTCACTATTGTCTTGGATATAACATAAAGTATATACATAATGATTGCGTACTTGATTATAATGTTTATGCTGCCGGCTTGATTATATGATTAGAATCGTGCTTTATTTGAAGTAGCGGACCGGGTGATCGGGACCGTGCAGTTATGTATCAAAAGATAAGTAGATTAATAGAATAAATAATTAATTAATTAATATAAGATGACATGTACCTAGGTATGTTTCATAGTAGGAAATTACGATTCCATTCATGCAAAAAATATAATGTAAATAGGTACCTAGTCAATTACCTATTAAAACTAGGTACCTATATTTTATGTAAGTAGCTAAAGTAACTGAGAATCGTGATTCATTAATTTTATTATTATAAGATAGTTATAGCAAATATTTTATTGTGGTATAGCTGGAATATAAAGTAGATATATAATTAATATTATATGATAAATTTATGTTTCTTACCCAGGTCTCTGTGTACATTATTTGAAGATCTTTGAGCACTAGCCAGTAAAACCAGCGACATCAATACCACACTGGGAGCGTTGTGACCAAAGAGAAACTTCATTTTAACACTTTATTTTTACTTTTTAAATAAATAAAAAACAGATATAAACTTAACACTGGAAATAAAATACAAACAGAGCAAATGAAATTCCGTATTCGAAATTTATATTTGAATTTAGAAGCTCGATTTCATTTTCGCGCGGATTTCAACGGACGCGTCGGAGGCGCGTGCGGCGCGGCATTTGGGAGTCAGACTGAGAAGCTGCGCGCGCAGGTGGAGCAAAAAGAACTCGACCGGTCGATGTCATCAAACTATCCATGAGGTTTACTATCGCGAACGCCTATCTCACTCATCATCAGATTAGAAATACGACCTTGCTTCTTCAATGATAGGTTTCATTTTCGCAGAAACGTGATATATTTTATACACTTTGCAAATGGATTCACCATATAGGTATATTGGATGTAAATACCTAAACAAATAAGATCGAATTTTTGCGGTTTAGCCTTCAAGGGTCAGTTCGTAAACTAAAAAGGTCATTGGCAGTATTATTCCTGGCGCTTGTATAGTTTGAGTCTAGTTTGAGAACCTAATAGGTACCTAGATAAAAATGGGGGTGGTTTATATGGAGAGAATCAATAAACGCTATACCTACAGATTTAGATGAAATTTGGGCAACTAGTTTATATGGTATGTATATGGTGTCATAAATTCCAGACACCGTGATGTGTAAGTATAGGCAAGTACAGTACAGGCAAGATATATATATGTAATAGGGCGACACAGTCTAAGAACTTTTTGAAGCGCCATCTGGACGAGTGTAACCTAAAGTTGTTATAAATGTAAAGCAGATAGTACAGCGCCATCTAGTAATTGATTCTGTTACTATTATTACGGTATTACTACGATAAGTTTAGGTTGCTCTCGTCCAGATCGCCCTTCAGTCTTGGAGCTTCAAAAAGTTCTTAAACTGTGTCGCTCTATTATTATATACCTACCTCTTTGGTACATAATAGGTAAGTAGTAGTAGTTCAAAGAATAGTAAAATTTTAAATTACAACAATTATACATGTATATATGTACAGTGTGTTTCTGTAATAGGAGCAATAAATTAAAACATAGATTCTACTCCTCAAACTACAAAACTTTTGTTCAACAACTTTAAAAAAATATGTATTTAGTAGATTGTCTCTTTTTCATACAAACTAAATAGTATTTTCAATGAACGTTAAAATCCGTCTAATTGACATTGCTTGTCACCCTACAAACATCGTCAATTTCGGAATACATTGCGTGTTCGAAAAAACTTTAAAGTGTCCTAAAAATCAAACCATACGTTATTTTTAAAAGTCGCTGAACAAAAGTTTCCTGGTGTGAGGAGTAGAATCTACGTTTTAATTTATTGATCCTATTACAGAAACACACTGTATATACGGAATAAAGTTAAGTATTCAAAAGTGTATATATAGGTAGAGTAGTAAAATAGACAAAGGGTTGTTTATTAGTATTTTATACAATCGCGACATAATCAAGAGCTTTTCAGTCGAGTACCGCGTTTAGGCCACGAATCTTGCTGAGTGGCCTAAGTAATTAAGGTACGAGATTGCAAGCTTAATTATACACTGCAGTGTCACACGGATTTTTCTTCGAATACCTATGGCCGGACACTTTGCCAATGCCGTTTGTCTACTCGTAGAATTTACTTAGATACTTACCTAAGCCCTTCGTGCAGAAATGTTGTTTGGTCATAGCAATCGTGACACATTTTCATTTAAGCTTCCTACAAACGAGATGTTCACATAAACGCTCACGTAATGCTAACCTGCAATCCCAACTCTCACTTGACCGGTTTCTTTAAAACTGGATTCTGTTTAGGAGGTAACAATGAAAATGAAAATTAAGTTTTTCTACTCGTCGACTACAATGCTTGAATTGAGACTTTGTAGACCGAACTACTAGCGCATACTTTTTGATGGAGCGCACATTTTAGCATAGTCGACAAACCTAAGGCTCAAAACACACCTAGCGGAATGGAGGCAGCAATGTATGGAGGCCATTCGACAACGCTCCATACATTACTGCCTCCATTCCGCTAGGTGTGTTTTGAGCCTAAAATGGATTTTCATACAATATTTTAGAACTCGGGTCTGAGCCCGCCGCCGTCGGCGGGGCGCCGGCACGATCACCGGGATATTGAAGTTACTCAATTGTATAGAGGCTGCAGATGGTAACGCATTCGTCGAACTCAATTCTTACCGACTTGCCTATTTTGAGTACTCGTATAAAAAGTATTGCATACAATAGTGACATAATTAAGCATTTCAATCTCTCAAATTAAAGCTTTTAATTTTTTTTAAAGCTCCTTATTATATCGCGATTGTATAAAATACTATAATAGAATAATTCAAAATATAAAACTACTCTGCTTTCTGCCCTAATATGGTGTGTATTCTTGCTACAAAAGACCAAAGTCATTTGCACCTCTTGCCTTATAGCTTATAGTCCCCCACTACGCTTTAGATTCTAAATTTTATCGTAATTTGTAAGTGTATGTATGGCCAAAAAGTGCAGCAATAGTAGAAATAATAGGCTATACTCATCCCTTTTTTAGTAGCGATAGGGTAGGTACTAGCGTAAGAAAGAGACAGTATAATTTTCTCTATCTATGCTTGAAGTAGAGCAATCCCTAGCTGTGTGTTGTATTAAAACAATCCCTGACCAAACTACAGCATCTTTTGTTCGCTCGGTAGCTATAGTGCTCTCCCTTATGGGACAGTGGAGTAGTATCCAGATCAGAACTATCACTTATGCCCTCTCCCGTAAGGAAGAGCACTACTATAAAGGGGGTAGGGGGACTCATAATTAGCGATCTGAATAAAACCATAACCAACCTAGTGTCTTTTTTGCATTCATTTAGGGTGATTGTGCTTGGTAAGCGTTTCTAAAAAAAATTGCCATGTTTTAAATTGAGTGCTTTTTTTTCTGTAAATCAACTAAGTATATAGAATATTTGTTAGTCTTAAAAAGTTGTTCCCATAATTTGCAGCAGTTTAATCAAAGGGAAACTAAACTAGCACCGTTAGAGTCTGTCCAGAAAGAGAAGTGTTGTAGAATGTATGCGTTTCCATATAAACCTCAACACTTCTTTTTCAGGTCTTTTCCTAAAATGATAATTAATGCATAGAGAAAAGTTGATAAAAAGGAAAGAAAAACTTTTTGATTTCAAAGAAACGCTCCAATATCAGCGACATCTACATGTAAAATACGGAACTAAAGAACTCTGTAGAGTAAGCGCCATCTAGTGATAGTATTTAGAACTTTATGACAAGCTAAAATCAAATATATACTGGTATCTATGGTTGAATCAAAACGAATTTTGTCTGTGGTCTGCTGTCTGCTCTGCTCTAGGTCTAGCTTCTCATTTTCAAGATGGCGTTGGTCTGCAGGAAGCATTTGTGATTTTCTGTTATTTTTCCGTGTTGATTGTACTGTAGAACTTGAAAACAATGGCCGGTTTTACAGAAAACGCGCTTATACGTAAATTACAAGAATTGAATTCAAGTCAGCAAAGTATTCAGACTTTATCTTTGTGGTTAATTCATCACAGGAAGCACCATGCCGCTGTCGTCAAAACTTGGTATAAAGAATTATTAAAAGGTAATTAGAGTTTAAATTCCTAACGTTGATAATTACACTCCAAATGTAATTACGCGTCATACATTTATTTTTTACGTACGAGCTCTTGTTACTTAGAGTAATACGAGGTTTTGATTTTTTTTTCTACAGCCAAAACATTAGACGTGGTGGTGGCAAACCGTTTACAAAATAATATCGACGTAAATCGTTTTTTATTACTCCTTCGTTTTGTAATGAGTAGCTCGTATTGTACTTATTTCTAATCTCAATTGTACTGATTACTATAATCATTATATGAATATGAATAAAAAAAAGTGTTAAAATGTATTGATAATTGTTTTATTTTCAGTCAAAGATGGGAAGCAGTTGACATTCATGTATTTAGCCAATGATGTTATTCAAAATAGTAAAAAGAAAGGGCCAGAATATGGCAAGGAGTTTGGTGAAGTTCTAGAAGGTGCTTTGAAGCATATGGCCCAGACTGGAATTAATGCTAAGACAAAACATTCTTTGCATAGGATATTAAATATATGGCAAGAGAGAGGTGTATATGATGCTCAAAAAATACAGGAACTTAAAGTGGCTGGTAAGTATTTACTAACACAACACCGTTATTATATGGTAATGCCAGCCTTTTAACAATATTTCAGAGTTATACTTTGTCTCAATTCTCTACAAAGTGAATAATGGGTATTCTTGGTATCTTTAACATTACTGTTGATATAAAAATATAATGTTGTAATACCATTTCTATTTCAGTTGATCCAAATGATGCTGAGCCGAAGAAGGTGAGCAAGCGCAAATCTGTTGACGGAGAACCGAAGGATCCCGAGAAGAAACCTAAACTAGATTCTAAGAAAAATGACAAACGGGAGAGACGCCGTAGTGAGACTAAAGTAGAAGTAGATGGTCAAATTGAGACGCACACCACACTGAGCCCAAAGACGCCACCCGGAGACCCGCCAGAGCCGGACGAGTTGATTAAGGTGAGTTAAATGTGTTCAAGTTTGTATGTAAATTCAGCAACAGAAGTAGCTAAGCGGGGTGGGTGTTCAAAATGACATACACACGCTCATATTCTCTTAACAATAAAGTCGTGTCTAGGTCATTTGGACGCGCTTAGCTACTTTTGCTGCTGACTGTGTTCATGTTGGAAGAGAAGAGATGGAAGTATGGTTATATGTTGGATGCACTGAAAAACATGTCACTAAAGCCACACTACTGGTAAGTATGCATGGGGTCCAGGATCTAGTTGTTTGGAGAGCGGGTTAAGTTACCACAGTATGCTGGGCTGAATGAACGTGAACAGCGATTGACAGCCCGCCTGAATCCGGCCGGGCGTCCCTACACTACATCTACCACAGTCTGACGTACCTCAGCCATGAGGATGCTATGCAACTAGGGTACGCAATACTGGTTTGCTTTGTATTACAGTATTACAGAAGAAAAGACATGTATTCTTAACATCCTGAGGTGCAAAGTGCTAATATTAGTACAAAATATCTTCAAGGAAAATTCGATTATATTTTAATTAGTACAGAGTTGCTTTTGTTTTGTTTTGTTCGATTTCGAAACATAAGAAATTCAATTCTATTTTCTAACTCTTTTGATTCAAATTTCACTTCCAATCTTTCTTGTATGGTGGACCGCTAGGTTAAGAAGGTTCTTTGGATTGGTGAAGTATGGATAGACGAGCTATGAAGACAAATATTTTAAGCTATACATATCATAGCTTTGCATTTCACACACAGCTGCTGTGGTAATCTGAAAGGAGAAACTACTGCAAAATGTCGCCTTTTAGACAATCTTGGCACTGAATTTACATATCCATTAGTCTAAATCAAAAGGGTTGATTTGGCAGCTGGCACTTAACAATGTAAGTATTTGCCAATAAATGGTACCTTTCGATTTGGACTATCACAAAAGTTTCTAAAACTACTGGCTTTATCACCTGTGGTTGGACAGCTGACAATACCAGTGGCCTATTTAAGAGTCGCTAGGACGCTCGCGTGAACTCGCGTCCCCATACAAACGTAGTTCAGCTCTCATTTCAATTAGTTTTCGTTGCTAAAAATTGTTATACAAAGAAAATACAGCCAGATAAAGATTTACATACAAAACTTATTTTTGCTATATTTTCTTCGTATTACAATTTTTAGCAACGAAAATGAATTACCGACATAGATCTGTACTGCTAGAACGCCCATGCCAAATTTCGTGGTTCTAAAGCATGTCTTTTTAAAATGAGAGCTAAACTACGTTTGTATGGAAATGCGAGCGTCCTGGCGACTCTTAATGAAGCAACAAGCGATTAAAAAATAAAACAAATATTGTAAATTGTCACTTGTAGCTTGAATAAATAGGCCACTAGTGGGTAACTCATTAAGTTTTAGGCTATTGCTCCAAGGACCTAGAAGAATTTATTGCAAACTTAATTTGGAACAATAGGTTTTTTGGGCTTCATAATTTAGTCACATGTATTAGCAGCAGTACAGTATTGGTTAAACTACATGTTCATATCATTCATTTTCATAACCATTGGAGCAATTTTCTGCTAACTTTAGTGCAGGTAAGGTAACAAAGCCTGTGTAGTTGAAATATGTGTTAGATAGGAGTTTAACCTTTCCAACGCGAATTACTCATATATCAGCACCGCAGGTTCAACGCCAATGACTTATATATAGGTCATAAGATACCATACGTTTTTCTCTAAACTCTTTATTGGCTTGGCATATGAATGAATGAGACATCTGTCATGGCGTTGAAAAGGTTAAATGGTGGCTAAAACCATAGAATAACTTATATAGTAGAGCAGCACAGCCTAAGAACTTTTTGAAGCTCAAGTCAATTGCGCCATTTGTCCAAAAGTCCCCTAAAGATACCCAAAATGTAAGAGGAAATGACCCCTGCACTGCTACTCCACCTAGTAGCTACTAGTACGCTATTTGTTACCAGGTGAAGTAGCAGTGCAGGTGACATTCTCCGTATCTTTAGGGGGCTTTCGGACAGAGAGCGCAATTGACTTAAGCTTCAAAAAGTTCATAGGCTGTGATGCTCTACTATGTAAGTTACTCTATACTAAAACTTTTACTACTAATTCAGTTTCTTAGACATTCAGCAAGACTCCAACATTACTGCTATGCATTTAGGCGCCTCTTCGGATTTGAAATGACAATAGCCCATATATAATGATGTTTATTGTGCATCATTCAATTGTAAACAAAGTAATTATTTCATCCGTGTTAACGTTTCCTGTTTATATAACTAGTGACAATGATGCTATCATCATTAACTAAGTAAATTTACTGGTGTGGGCATCATTAGTCACAAGCTTATTTACCTACATATATGTTTTTAATAATGATCATAAAAAAGCCACAGAGCTTTTCCCAGCACCCTTCTAGTCAATTTTGTGGTAGTTGCGCATTCTCTTATACTAAGCTACTAGTGTATTACTGGACCGCGATTAGAATGGGATTAGAGTTGACAGATTTTCCATATGCGTACGTCAAAATTTGAATGGGTTGACAACTAACTCAATCCCATTCTCATCGCGATTCAGTAATACTACTAGTACGCTATTTGTTACTAGGTGGAGTAGCAATGCAGGTGACATTTCTTACAAATTCGGTATCTTTAGGCGGCTTTCGGACAGAGGGCGCAATCGACTTGAGCTTCAAAAAGTTCTTAGGCTGTGGTCGTCTATATCTCTGTAGTCTCTGTTGTTACTCAGTGTCTCTTGCCTAACAGGACACTTAAATGGCTGTAACCCGTTATACATGCAGAAGTCTCTCAACTTCCGCTTATATACAGGTCATCAAATACTATCTAGGACATGAAACTACAGTCGCAACCTTTTATAAGAACCACAAAGGGACCACCATATTTTGCCGTTGAATCCGATATTTCTTAATAGCCGTCCTACATCTGACACACCGCCTCGCAAGGAAATTGCCGCGCGCGGCAGTTCGGCTAGTGTGGACATGACTCGGCCGAGGCATTGTGGCCGCCAGCGCGTTTGTCTCGGCCGAGGCACGCTCACACTAACCGAGCTCCCGCGCGCGGCAATTTCCTCGCGAGGCTGTGCGACTGGTGTGGACACGGCTAATAACCGGTGTTATTTTAATGTACAGTCGCCATCAAATATATCGGAGCAGCCAAGATATTCAAAAATATCTGAACATGCACTTTATCATCTTGACAATAAATGCGTTGTTCAGATATTTGTGGCCACCTCGGCCGCTCCGATATATCTGACAGCTACTATACAAGTTTGTCCAGGAATTTATTTCTAAGACATAACATCCGATATTTCGTTATAATTGATGTCGTTATAAAAGATTTGGACTGTATTACAAATACCCGATTGATCCATAAAATCATCTTTACCTTCTCAAACTAAGTGTGATATTTGAACCATATCCTTTCCTTTTTCAGGCTCTTCTAGAGTTAGAATCGAGCGCTTCCAGCGACGAGGCAGTCCGCGAGAGAATCGCCTCCCTACCCCCAGAAGTCTCTGAAGTGCAATTATTGTCTAAGTTAGAAGGTAACTCGAGGGACATCCTACTCACTAGGGTTATTATAAGACTGGTGTTATTTTTAAAACAAAGATTTAACTACCTCTACAGATAATAAAAACTTCACCTGGTTACAAATTTTTGTTTCATTTCTTCTAATAAAATACCCTATTATGATATTGGTGTTTTAGTATCCATTCTTCATTGCTGGGTCAAAGTGTGTTGCACTGCGCTATTGTGTGGAAATCATTAGTACTAGTTGAGAAAACAAGTTGTTTATTAATAAACTTTGTTTTGTATACAAATCCTGTAAATAAATATTACTAAAGTGTAATAATGATAAGATACACTAAACAAACATATGGTTTGATTGAAAATAATAATAATACTAATACATGTAATTCAATGTACACTAACTTTGTTGTAAGTAACAATTGGAAGAAATACAAAACGAAAGTTTGTAACCGGAATATAAATATGTCCTGTACAGTCGCCATCAAATATATCGGAGCGGCCACGGTACTCAAAGATATCTGAACATGAACTTTCGCCTTGACGATAGAGGCGCTGTTCACGTTCAGATATTTGTGACCACCTTGGCTGCTCCGATATACCTGATGGATGGATGGACTGTACATTTCTGGGAGTTCTCAAAAAGTTGAGACCAGTTCTCTGAAGTGAAATTAAAAGGAGTTTTCATTTTGAAAGGAGACGAAAAGTACACTGTATGGTACCTAGAGTTTTTCATACAGTACAGTATGAGTAAATAGGCAGAAATGTGTATTCATCCTTCACTTTATCATGAGATATTGCCATAGCTATCATTAGGCCTATTTGAGATATGTGGAATGTGAGTTACAAATTATGTGGCAGTTGATTTTCTACCTTAAATCCAAACGTAATAAAATCTAATCCAAACTATGCCGACGAATCGTACATTGCTTGTATGATTATTGCTACGGGGTAAAAAATTATAAATATATAAATTGTACCAAGTACCGTCAAGTGCTACAACTTTGCCTGGATTGAAAAGTAGGGATAGATAATCGCTGATCAATCCCTACCGAATATATATTTAATTCCTCATAATTCATAATGACCGCCTTTTTCACATCTCAGAAATAAGATATAAACAGCTGTTTATATCTTACTTACATATAGTAGTATGTTACATATAGTACTTAACGGTACATAATCTTCATACACACTATTACCCTTTGACCGCCGAAGACGTAAAACCACGCGCACGGAGAGTCCTTCAGCGCCAGGACGTGATATCATATCACGTCCAAGATACAACCGGTTTGCCTTGCTTTGCTTTCCTTCAGCGCCAGAGCGCGCCAGCACACTCGCTTGTATTTTGGACATGATATCACGCACTGGCGCTGAGGTACGACATTCCGTGCGCGTGTATTGACGTCTGGCGGCGAAAATGACAAGGCACGCGTCGTGGTATGGAAGTTTCAATTATTTAGGACATTTAGGTTATTTTCAACGTAAAACCTAAAACTACCTAGCTAAGGCGGTCTTTACGTTTGATGATGGTCCGATGTGGAACTTTGCTATATAAATGCATAACGCTATCTCGCTCACACATCGGACCTGCATTAATGTGATAACCGCTTAGAAATGTTGCAATCGTCAATCAAGATCAACACAAAGCTAAACAAATAAAACAATCTAAATTGGGCTCTAATTCAGCGAGTTAAAAGTTAATTTTCGTCCATAGATAAAGAATCGGCGCTCTCCCTCAGCGCCATAGTCAATTCAGCAGTCGAACTACTGGCCGAATACAACCTGAGGCTAACCGAAGAGTTGGAGAAGAGACGGAAGGTGGCGGCCATGTTGCGGGACTTCGCGCAGGCGCAGAAGGACCTGGCCAAGCAGGCCGAGGCACGGCTGGAGGTAAACTGAACTTTAAAGCTTCGTGTTAAGATCTATTTTCGCCTGTGGCTAACTGAAGAGATGGAATGTGACGGCCATTTTGCGGGACTTCGCGCAGGCGCAGAAGGATCTGGCCAAGCAGGCCGAGGCACGGCTGGAGGTAAACTGAACTTTAAAGCATTGTGTTAAGAGCTGTTTTCGCCTGTGGCTAACTGAAGAGATGGAAGGTGGTGGCTATTTTGCAGGATTTCGCGCTGGCGCAAAATAACTGGGCCAAGGAGGCCGAGGCATGGCTGGAGGTAAACTGAACTTTAAAGCTTTGTACTAAGTTCTTTTGTCGTCTAACGCTATAAAACGAGCTCGAGAAATGATAGAAAGTGGCGGGCATGTTACGGGAGGTCACGTAGGCGCAGAAGTATCTAGACAAGCAGGTCGAGGTAAACTAGTTTAAAGTCTATGCTATAAGAGCTATTATCTTGTATATCACCTACTAAACTTAATACTTATTAAGGCTTAGTTAACGTTACGGGTGACCAGGCGGCTGGGTCTTGCGATGCGCATTGCTATAGCGGTGCAGCGCGGTTATGTAGCCAACCACACTAACTTGCGTAGCTGAACTATACTATCCGTAAAACTAACTGGCGACTGAGGTCATAAAACTTATCTTTCACACTTAACCGGCCACTGCAAGAGAGGAGACAGCGTTATGAACTCAGTCGCCTATTCGTTTTGCGGCTAGCATAGGATCTACTTTTTATATAGGAATTTGTGTACATACATATTTGCATTCAGTAATGTTCAATTTTTGTTCAAAAGTTTCGTCTCTTCCCAGGAATACAACATAAAGCTTCAAAAGATCTACGCCGTGAAGACAGAAGTGCGGTCCCACATAGAGAACCTGCCGGACGTGTCTTGCCTGCCCGACGTGACGGGCGGGCTGGCGCCGCTGCCGTCGGCCGGGGACCTCTTCAGCATCTGAGGCTCGCGGGGCTGCTGGCCGGCCCCCGAGCTGCGGGAGCTGTGGCACAAGATGATGAGGTGACAAGAGTAGCCTTGCTTATTTGACTGACGGTTTTTGTAAGGTCTGTGTTAATAAAAAAGTAAAATGATGTAAAAAAATCCAATCTGTTTGTTGTTTGCAATCTGGCACTTCTAAAGAACAACCATGGTTTCATTGTTTTACACACAAATATCTTATCTACTTTTGTGTCCAGTCTACGGACAAAGGGACCACTTTGTCGATATGGAGTTACTAGTAGGTACTTTCTAAAACTACGCAATGTACACTATCTATTAGTGAAAGAAAAGTGTCCTTGTAAATCGACAAAATGTATCCGTTAATTACTTTTATTTCAATAAAAACTAATTTCTTTAATATTTATAAAATTGGCTTGTGTGAAATGCCAATTCGTAAAGAAAATCTGTTGTCAGTCAGCCATAGTTGTTTACCTTATTTTACTTTTCTATTGACACTGACTTTTAATATATGTAGTTCTGATCAAAAATGTCTTAAACAGTTAATTTGTCTTAAAACGCCTAAAGACGATAAATTTTAGTGCGCAGCTATACTTACATTTGATTTACAAAAGCAATGTACAGTCGACCAAAAATGTGGTCTACCACTCTACGGTTGAGATTCGTTTGAACGTCATGAGACAACAAGGTCGTGCATGTTTTAAACTCCGTTAGAAATGTCAATCTTAGCGATCGTTAGATCTCGCAGAAACTTTTGTCAAAACTGGTAGACCACTTTCTTGGTCGACCGCTATCGTCTCGTCTAATCGTCTTTCTTCTGTCAGGTTCTAGAAGATATTGCCTTGAACGCCTTATTATCTGTCATATGTAATAAAATTAAATAGATGTCCTAAAGTGGCCAAAGCTGGAATCGAACCAGCGTTCTTCATTCGCACCCCAACCCCTAGAGTAGCCGGGTCATAGCGGCACCGGTAATATTTTCCCGTGTATATGCAATCTTTATAAATTCTAAGGCGCATTTGGCCAATCATTTGAGGCAGAACAGTTTGTGCTCGTGCCTTCTATCGGAACTACTTAGGAGTTCTCAGGTATAGAGATAGATGGCGCTGCCGTCAATACAACATAACAGTTACTCTCTTATACGGTTTGCATTTTGTTCGCTATGAACGCGCCGTCGGTTAAACGGCTACCGAGTTTACAGCCATATAAGGACTTCATAAGATATTTGATTATATGTGACGTCCCACGGGTGAAAGTACCTTATGGCGGTTGGCGCTTACGTTCGCATTAGTATTGCAGCGTCGTTAGAAATAGCATAAGCCCCAACCGCCATATGGTACCTTTTCTCGTGGAATCTCACATATAGTCATAAAAGTAATACTTTTACATGACATGTGTAGAGCGAATTTTTTTGATCAGAATGATTAAAGAAAACACGGACTGTACCAATGTTCTACCAGCCACTATTTATGTAAATATACAGTCCGTGAGCTCTCAGAAGAACCTTCGGATTTTAGAAAGAGACGTCGGGTATTAATCAATAGTGACACATGAAAAAGCAGAACAGCAATATTACCTTCGTGTGTCATCGATGATTCCCGAAGGTTCTTCTTAAAGCTCACGGCCTGTACATAGGTTCCTCCTTAGAGGATTCAACCAACCGGAGCAGGTGCAGGCAGGATTGGCAGGTGTTCCTAACTGCCGAAAATGTACGACCAGTGGTCAATGGTCCTACGTATTGTATGGACTGACGTGGCTATTTTGACGTTCCCCTCCCCCGCAAAAATTGGCAGACTTTTTGGTATTATGACTATAGAAAATGATAGGCATGACCACTCCGGTTGGTTGAATCCTCTAAGGGTTCCTCACAGAAGTTGCCACACTGTTCTATAAATTAATTATTCTATAATAATGTTTGTTCTCAAATCCTTGACTAAAACATCCTAATGCATAAAATGCATACCATATTTTTATAGATTAGCTTGTAAGATGATGTATATTTGATTGGCAGTTTTTTCTTTTGTTTGTTTTTTGATTGAGGTTTAAAAATAATGGTGTTAAAATTGTGTTTCTTTTGTATATTGCCGTTGCCACTTATATGTAACATCATTTTAGGTATACATTAATTGATGAATAAATAAAAAAAGACATTTCACTTTATCATCACAGCTTGACTTACCTAAACATACCTAAAACTGTTAATAGACAATTCAAGTTATAAATACCTAGAAGTTAGCATTAAAAGAAGTGTTCGTTGACACACAGTCGCCATCAAATATATCGGAGCGGCCAGAGTACTCAAAAATATCTGAACATGCACTTTATCGCCTTGACAATAGAGGCGTTGTTCAGATATTTGTGACCATCTTGGCCGCTCCGATATATCTGATGGCGAATGCACAACATAATTTAAGTATGCCCGTCTGTATGAAAAATAAAATCGTAACACAAATAAAATGGTGTAAAATAAAATTTTGAGTAAATAGCTCTTATATCAATAGATGGCAACCTTTAGTACTTTTGGTGCAAATAAATGAGTGGTTTTCCCTACCTTTTCGGTTTAAATATTGTTATTGGTTTTGACTTCGCAAATTGTTTTATTTTATATTATATATTAGGTATAATTTCTTGTATTTTTAGAGTCGTAAATAAATCATGAGTGCTGTAGATACTTCTCTTACACCCTGTATATTATGATTTGTTTTTGAGTTAATTTCCACACTAATGGAAGAATCCTACAGTCGACGGCCTACAAATACGCACTAATAAGGGTTTCCTGAATCGATTTTTTTCACTAGGTGGCGGCACTGTGGCGAGAGGTCTCTGTCATAATCCACCAATCATGTTTAGTCATCCTTTTTGATTGGTGGATTTTGACAGGTGCTGTGAGGAAAAGGCCTCTCGCAACAGTGTCACCACCATATACAGGATAAAAGGTATAGACGGGGCACGGTGATAACAATACCAAGATAGAACGGGATGGTCTTATTACACTTTCAATAGGTACGGCAGAGAGGTGCTATTATCGTTGGTCCTTGTCATAGTTTCTATTACCCTCCACGCGTTACTCCTAGCAGTGGAGGGTAACAAACAGATATGATTCACGATTTCTTCAAGAATTTCTGTGATTGCTAGGAGAAAAGATGTTATTTTTCCTAGAAAGTTATGTCGGCTAAGGAAAGCAATGGTAAATTGTTCTGTTTTGTGCTGTAGAAGTGATTATGGGCTTCTATATAGCTATCCCTTACGGGGGTACACGTGTGCGGGCTCTAGGTACTAGGTAATGCTTGCTTTGAGGTCCCCACGTATAAAACTGGAAACCCTCATTTGCCCGTGCGCCGCTGTGGGATTCCGACTTACAATTTGAAGTGAGAGTTTAGACACGTTTGTTGAATTTATGTCATTTAGAACAATCGATAAATTATAAGAAAAATCCTAAGGTATGGGTTTGACTGATTGTTCTCACTGCGTGGCGGGTTTGTCGTTTGTTTTATGTTATTTCCTATCCATACAATAAATTGGAAAATAGTTAAAGTTATCAAAGTCGAATTAATGCAAGCTTATCGTATGTATAACTTATGTTATAAGCATATAACATTAGCTTTCTGCTGTGTTTATTCACAAAAATGTGTTATTTATAAAGCATCCACTACTCAAATATAGCGGTAGGTAGGTACTGTTTCAAAAACTTAAAACTTGCCCTACCCACTGAGATTAGCAAACCACATTTAACTGTATAAGTAAATCTTATTATTTTTCGCCATCAAAATATCGGATTGTTTCCACCTGTTACTAAAATTTTGTGATTATTGGTAAGGCTGTATTTCCATCAGAGATGTGCGAGGATGTGTAGCGAGGGATGTGTTACTTGTAAGACCATATATGATCTTACCTCTATCTAATCTCGCCTCAAATCCTAGCACATCTCTGGTGGAAACGTAGCCGAAGGCACTGGTCCCACCGCGAGTTAGTAAGTTATGAGCTATCGGCTATAAACACGAACAAAAGATAAGCACTCCCGTGTAAATAAAAGAGACACGGCGATATTTATAGCTCACCGCTGGGCGAGTAACTATAAATATCGCCGTGTCTCTTTTATTTACACGGGAGTGCTTATCTTTTGTTCGTGTTTATAGCCGATAGCTCATAGCTTACTAGCTCGCGGTGGGACCAGTGTCTAAGGCTAGGTTTTTTCTGCTACCAGTAGTAGCTAAACTCCTTTTTTATGCCCACTTAGGTCCTAAGACTGCTGATATTAGCTTGCGAAAGATTATACCTATGTGGTACGTTTGTGAGCCAAATATTAACTTGTATTGGCGTGAGCAATAGACTGCCGGCGACATACCCACGTGTATAGCTAGAACCATTAATTATAAGATTGTTATTTTATACATATATTGTTTTATTTAACACCATTTCCTATTTAAGTGCACGTTTACGTTAGAACAAAGAGAATCTATTAAGTAGTCTAAGATTTTTTTACTACATGCATTCTATACTTGGAGCTCAAAAATGTCTTACACTATGCCCCTCTATGCACAAATTCTCTTTGATTAGACTTACCGACGTGACTCTGAGAACTGCACGGCTAGCACATGATTGACACGACAGTATCTCGCGCGCGAGATAATCTGTCTGTCCTTTTCTGACTGTGTCAATTAGAAAGAGACGGGTAGTCTTATCTCGCGCGAGATACTGTCGCATCAGTCATGTGCTAGGCGTGCTGGAGACGTAAATAACACATATGTCCTTAGAGTATTCAACCAACCGGACCGGCCATGTCTGTCATTTTTTATACAAAAATAGTCTGCCGATTTATGCGGGGGAGGGGAACGTCAAATGTATGCGAAACGTAAAATAGTCACGTTAGATAAACGTCAGCCCATACAATGAGTATGACCACTGGTCATATATTTTTGGCAGAAGGGAATGCCTGTCAATGGCCGCTCCGGTTGGTTTAATGCTCTAAGCATATGTCATATTGTATTCGCTTTGATAGGTACAGTCAGCATCACAATTAGCTTAGCGGGTGAGGTTCAAAATGACCTTCACACGACTTCCCTTAACAATAAATTCGTGCCAGGATAATTTTGAGCAGCACACCCGTTTAACTAGGTAGTAGAGTTCAATTTGCTACTCGATGAGGTAGATTTTATAATGATATTTTTGCTGACTGTACAAAATGCTCCAAGTTGAGCTCAGGCTACCAAAATACATAGCTTTCCATCGTGCATTGCCCTACATAGGCCGAATTCTGCTACTCGATGAGGTAGGGTTGCCTACCACCTACTCTTGATCTAATACTTTGTCGTGGACGTCAACTATTATAATGGTGCGTTCACATGTATTGTATTTAATTCAATGAGACAGAATAGATGATACAAGTACTTTTGAGGAGCAGCACCTGATTAGTGGCAGGAAATCTCAATTCAAATTCGATTTAGGTCATGTGGGCAGACCCTCTAACGCGCACGGTCCTTATGATGATATTGATGTGTCTGTCTGTGCGAAAAGAGAAGTTTAGGTTATCCCGCGCGTCGGCGCTGGTGAGACGCCGACGCTCAAAAGACGTTAGTGTGGGGTGGTGTGGGGTTAGCCACTCAAGCCATTATAATAAAATGAAAGCGTAACTCCGAGAAATCATCGAGAAATGTAGCAGAAATCAACCTCTTATGGTATCTGCCAGAACCAAGCAAGAACTCTTCTTGATGGAATGTCATAAGCTGACATTTAGCTAACACCTTGACATGTTATGTCTAAGATAACGAAATATTTTGGAAGTGTTTTTAATAAGTTATTTTCAATATGAGTGTCAGCGGGGTAAGTCTGAAATATCAATTTTTTTTATGGTACTGTCTTACTACCTAATATATTTTTATTATAAATATTACTTACTAATACTTACCTAATTACTTACCTAATATATTTTTATTATAATTATATTAGGTAAGTACCTACCTAATAAGTTAATAACCTATTCATTATAAATTTCGACAGACCTCTGGCACGAAGACCGCGTCAGACTCCGTAGAATCTGATTCCACAGATGTTCCTTTGGTAATTATTTCTTACTTATTATTGCTTTGTATGTCTTTCCCGACCACGGAACAATGGTGTTCCGGACCTTTGGGAGGCGTATGCGGAGCCGAAGCCAACGCGCAGAGGCCCTTTCGACAATTTAATGAAAAGTGAGCGGTACACTAAGCGGATGCTGCCCCTGCCCGTGTCATGGGACGCACGCAGAGACAGCACCCGCCATGGTGTAAGGACTATTGAGAATTAATGGAGTCTAAAGTGTACTAGGCTATTGGATGAAAAGTATGGACTGATGAATGGGCTATTGGATGAAGAACCGGACGCCTGCCTAATAAAACGGTATCCAATTTTATTTCCGGCAGACGGTGACTCGCCCTCCGCAAGATGGGCCCCCATTACTATTATTATGTAGGCAAATTACGACTGCGTACCAACGATACCTACTGATCTGCAGTTTCATATACCTAATAATAATAATCAATTAATGCATTAAAATCTAGATACACAGAACACACATAGTTCCTAGTGTTCCTACTTACTTATTCGTACTACTACTTATTTATATTTATTAAGGGGCTACTTTGAAAAAATATAGGTTTTTTCAAACGCTCTAGTGACTAAACGGGAATAGGGACTGAATTTCTTTTCCAATATATATATATATATTACTAGACTATATATACTCTTGTTTTTGGCACAAGCCGAATTTATCATTGGTAAAACAGAACACATGTTCCTTCTTTCTTATTTGTTCTATTAGAACTTAATATATACCACCTGATGTATACTTAAGTGATGCAAGCGAGTTTCGCAATGCATCTCAGCGCCACCACCACCATTCACCAGACCAGTTCAGGACGCACGATATTTTTCCTATCACTTAGAGTGAGATGGTAATGATATGAGTTAAACTTGTCGTTGCTTGGTGTACCTATCAGTCATTGGAATTCAGTCCACAGTTTAGTTTAGGGCTATGCTGATGTTATATTCAAGGTATACCACACCTGAGCTGAATTATGAAAGTTCATAGGCAAATTTAAGCATTTTGTCTATGAATTTGCTGAATTCAGTTCAGGTGTATTTTGTCCCTAAAACTATCAGAGTCCGCAATATTATGAACTCCTAATAACAGGTGGCGGACCGTTGGACGAATAACATAAGCTATCGGCAACTCGTGGTATCCTCATGCGTGGGCATCCTCCAACTCTGGTGGCACCCGTACCTCTACGACATGAGGAAACTCATGCCGTTCATCTTCCTGTACAATGTGTTCAGCATCGTGATTGGCTATCCGATGTGTTACTTGGAACTCGGAATCGGGGTGGTGACAAAGAAGGGAGTGATGAGCTCTTGGGATTTAGCGCCGGTTGCGAGAGGTAAAAAGTAGACGCTTAAATTGAAATACATCTACTGTAGTTAATTATTGGGATTAGATGTCCGAACTGTGCTCCTAAACCCGGGAATTACGGGAATAACTTAGTTGTTGAGCTTCGGCGTAGGTACTCCTTCCTGAGATCCTTGTGAAAGAATAATAGATGGCTTCTTTTGTGACTAAGTACTGACTAATGCCTAGAGTACCTAGAACTAGTTTTTCTAAGCAAACGGGCACTCAGTTTGCACCCTTACCACTACGTTACCGACGCTCGATCGTTAAGGATCAGTATCATTATGTCAACCTCCTAATCCATTACCCAGGTGTGGGCTTCACAATGCTGCTGACATGTGGGATGACGGCAATAGCACTGAGTGCAGTGAGCGCGTGGTGCCTGGCGCAGCTGGTGCACTCGGTGCACTCGTTCCTGCCGTGGCTGCACTGCGCAGCGGCCGCCGTGCCGCCGTGCGCCGCGCGTCATCGCTCGCTCACCAATGGCAGTGAGACGCCTGCACATTCCTTCTTCTTGTAAGATGTTATATTATAGATAGTCTATGATTATAGTTAGCGTGAGACAGGTAGGTAATAAATATTACTAGTGCATCGCGCTCTCTGTGCTATGATGGCTCTAGCACTCTGTGCAGTGAGCGCGTGGTGCCTGGCGCAACTGGTGCACTCGTTCCTGCCGTGGCTGCACTGCACGGATACAGGGCACAGGGAGCCCCTTGAGACCCAAGTTTTGTATATTACGGGGGTCATAGGTGCCCCCGAACGCAATCCTGGATCCGCCCCTGCCTCTGCCAGATTCATTGATGGGTAAGGGAAACCCATTAAAAATTAGTTTTTAGAAATGGCAATGCAATTTAAATTCCTAAAATAAACCTACTTGTGACTTGTGTTTTCAGTAACTTCGTGTTGAAAATAAGACGTGACGGATTAAAGTGCGGACTAGGAAACATTGTATGGGAGCTCACCGTTTACTACGTGATAAGCTGGATACTCATCTACTTAATCGCTGTCAAAAGAGTTTATAGCTATTCTAAGGTAAGCATTGCCGCTGCTAATGCTGCCATTGCCGTAGGTATACTAGGTATATGATATTTACACTTATATGGTCGCGACGAAAGGTAAGGCATGACTGAGTACGATTGTCTCACGTTTATCAGTATCACAGCAGCTATAAAATAATAATCAATAGGTGAAGTATTCTCTAAAGTTCCTATTTTGCTAGGCTAGAAATTTGAAAAGAGGATACGGGGAGCAGCGATTCAGAATTCTTGAGCTGGGCAGAATACTTCAAAACCCAAGCCTTATTAACCTTCTATATATACTTATTTGAAAACTATAAGATTCGTATTTTAGTGATGAAATTAGACAATGGCGATGATTGGCACTAATAAAATAACTCTATCACTTTTTTCAGTTGGTATTATTCAAAGATACACTGGCGTTTTTCATACTCATTACCTGCGCGATCGGCTGCCTTCACCTCGAGGGGGCCGGCACCATGTTCCACAAGTGTGACTGGGGAGTACTCTGGGAAGGTATACAGGTCAGCAAACGTGTCCTCTTTCTAGCATCATCGCCTGTAGCACATCTCCGCGGCTGAATCGACACCGCAGCACGATTCTGCCATTGCTTCGCGAAGTTTGAATAAGCGCGGAGATGTGAACGCGGAATAGCGAAACGAACGTGAAACCACGTATGATGATAGAGCATCAGTAGTCGGTTTTGGTATAGTTTCGCGCTCCATTTAACGAACAATTTAGCGGAATATTACAACGGTACCGCATGTACGTGCAGTTTCCCGGCGGAGATGTGGGACTTGTGGAAGTGGCCTTCTAAAGAAGACAAAGGGAGCATTCTAGGAGGACGACAGGGATAAATACCTACATAAAGACTTTTTTCTTGTTTGATATTATTTTTGTTAAGTTGATTTTATTCTTTGGGGTCGTAAGAAACCCTAACTTTTCTTTTTCAATCAATGAATAAATGTACCAGCATAATACTTTAATGTGCTCACCCTTTCCAACTTGTTGCTTAATATGAAATCATTTTTCAGATATGGCGAGACGCGATAGAATACTCCCTCATCGAAATGTGTGTCGGACAAGGCACACTGATCATGCTAGGGTCATACTGCCCACAACAGCAGCACAAGCTGTCTGTAACCGTGGTATTGACGTTCCTGGCTGGTAAAGTCTGCTGTATGACCAGCGCCCTAACATTGGGGGCTACGCATGGCGCTCTGATGAAGGATTATGACGTTAATAACACACGTTTGTGGAATGGTGAGACTCCATATACCTACTAGTTCCTAAATTCAAAGTATGGTTTGTAGATTTAAGAGCTAGAGCTAGGCTCTTGTCGGTGGAGCAGTTTCTACGCAATGTCTGTCATTTACCTTCTCGTTTACAGCCTGATACGACACGACGTTTACTTTTTACTAGATTAATACAGGGTGTCCCAGAAATCGACGTCAAGCCGTGAATGGATGATAGACCAAGTTATAACAGTTATCAGAAAAATACAAAAAAAATCTATCACATGTTCTTCAAAATTAATGGTCACTTTAAAAATTTACTAGAAGTTAAGAGACCAGAGCGTGAATATTCTAGTAAATTTTTAAAGTGACCAACTTGGTCTATCAGCCATTCACGGCTTGACGTCGGTTTCTGGGACACCCTGTATCCTGTACCTATATGCTCTCCTTTGATATTCCTGACTTCCTCTCTGCCTTCTACGATCGTATCAGGCATCCAAGCATTCCCCTCTCCTATTATATATGGTTGTCTACAAGTTCTTTTTTTTTTTTACTATATACTAAAAAGGGATAAGTTCGCCTTTGTACATATTTGCTGTGTTATATATTTCTGTTGTGTTTTCCTGTACAATAAAGTGTTTTACTACTACTACTACTACTACTTAACACTTCTTCATTGGTTTTCTTTTCGTGAACAGTTTTATTTGCGTTGTTTTATTACTTATGTTCTAGGGCCATCAACGCCAATGATCCTGTGGGCGGACCTCGTGGCTCGCATTCCCGGCAGTCAGTTCTGGTCGGCCATCATTTTCTTTACGCTATTCGTCCTCTCTGTTTCTTTTGTGGTAAGTTCATTGTATTCGCTATGTGCGAAATGCATGGTGGGGGTAACGAGAACGATTGCAGTGCTCAATGTGACAAGAAATGAAACTGCGAATCCCCTGTCTGCTGTCAAAATAGTGAATCAGCACACATTACATTTCATATAAGCAAGGAATACAACCTATTTATAAAAAAGGAAAAAAAAGAGATTGACCACCTGCCCACCAAGAGATGGCGCCACAATCATGCACACAGCTAATAGGTAGGTATTGCTTCACTCACTACTCTCTAAATGGCCAGACCTAGACCTGCATTTAGACTCTTTTGTAAAGTTTAACAATAGGGAATATTACGCAAAACTCTGCGTAGGGGGCGGCACTAGCACAACCAGAAGGCCTACCGCGAAACACGAAAATAAAAGTTTCGTTACCTCGTTCTCTGTCACTCTTGCATATTAGAGCGATAGAGAGGCAGAAGTCAAAATTTCGATTCTTTCGTTTCACGATAGGCCCTCTGTAAACAAACCGCCTTGGTGCACAAACTTGTAAAAAACTGTTTAAGGCCTAGTGTGTATTACGAACTCTATGGTTTACCGGTGTGCTAGTGCTGTACTCTGGTGGCAGAACATTGCAGTAATATGCCCTATTTATGAAAGACAGAATGACGGAAATTTATTTCTAAAATCTTTAAATGAGGAAAGTTTTGCAATTATAATAACCGTTCAATAGAAGGTAGCTGATGTAATAGGCACGTGTATGCTAATATGTGAATCGACTATTGCTATCGGTATTTTAGAACTTTAGTTCGTGAAATTCCACCAGTTATCTGCTAAGTAAATAAGTCTGTGGAATAAGACAGACTTTATCAGTGCAAACCGTAATGTTCCCCTTTTACGGGCCACTCCACTACTCCATGCGCAAGATCACGTGGGCTCTGCTCATCGCTATTTGTAGATTATTGCTGTCATGATACTTTGTAGCTCTAAATTGACTTGTCTACAGCACCATCTTCCTGTTCAGCTTTGATATAACTAGTAGTCCGCCTCGAACTGAGAACTTGCGATTTACTTGCAAACGAGTTGTCCAATATAACAAGACCCATTGCAGATTTTTTTTCGCCTTCTAAGTCCACAACCCAGCTCATAAAAGAACTCTCAAATTTTATTTATCTGTGCTACAATTCCAACAAATTTCATGAAGATCACAAAAAAATTAAAGTTATCGTAGAACAAACTCTCAAAATCAAAAAGTCATCGAAATGCAGAGACGTCCCAGTAGCCAGAAGTTGTTTGTAAGAACTTGCTTCGCTTACGTTTGAATGTTGGTACCTCTTGTACCTATATCGACTGTTCCACAGGCTTTGTCGGTGCAGACGATAATGTCCGCGTTCACGGGCCACTACATCCGCAAGGTCACGTGGGCTATGCTCATCACCATTTGCATCCTGTTCTGCTTTACTGGCGTCATGACGATGTGTACTCAGGTAAATATACATTAGACGATGTCTACTTATTTAGTCAGCGTAAGCAAGACTACCGAAAAGCGTGATTGCTACGATTGGAGGTCAAGTTACACTAGTCTCGCGATCTCGCGATGGAATTTATAACTGGAATTACATGCCATATTTTCGGTGATATTTTGTTTGTGTCCTTTTCTATCATCTTTGATTCTATGATTACTTAGCTAATTACTATTGACATTTCGTCACTACTTTGAAAAAAAAACTTGTATCTTGTTCTGTTCTGTCAATCAAAAGAAAAATGGTAACTATGTAGGTATGCAATGCATAGAGTTACTGCATTTCAACTTAGAGAAGTGTGAGATACGAGTTTTTTTCAAAGTAGTGACGATTTTCACCTTATGAAACTAACTTCGTTATTACCAGGCTGGCCTTTATTTGGTGGCCTTCCTAATGGACTGGCCTGTGATGCATATTCGCACAGTGCTAGCGGGCTTAATGGCCGCCTCCATCACCTACACGTACGGCCAGACGATGTTCTGTGAAGATATGTTCTTCGCTGTCGGCGAGTATCCGAACGTGTTCGTCAGGATTTGCTGGGCTATTGCGCCTTTGATACTCATGGTAAGACCATTTTCCGTACCGTTACCGACCGGCCACGTGGGCACCTAGGGTTAGCTGGCTTGGTGGCCGCATATACTCGTATCCCCTACACGTACGTACGGCCAGATGGTGTTCTGTGAAGACATGTTCTTCGCTGTCGGCGAGTATCTGAACGTGTTCGTCAGGATTTGCTGGGCTATTGCGCCTTTGATACTCATGGTAAGACCACTTTCCGTACCTACCGGCCACGTGGGCAGGGTTAGCTGGCTTGGTGGCCGCATATACTCGTATCCCCTACACGTACGTACGGCCAGACGGTGTTCTGTGAAGACATGTTCTTCGCTGTCGGCGAGTATCTGAACGTGTTCGTCAGGATTTGCTGGGCTATTGCGCACTTTCCGGACCGACCGGCCACATATAGGCAGGGTTAGCTGACTTGGTGGCCGCGTATATCACCTACACGTACGGTACCCCCCCCCCCCCCTGGATACGTCTTGAGTTGATGTCATCTTCACGTACGGGCAGACCTGCACCTTTTATACTGATGGTAAGGACCAGCAAGCGGTAGTGGCCTTGGCCTGGCCCCCAGGCGCGGTCGCAGCCTGAAATTTGGGGGGGGGGGGGGGTCACTAAAGCAAAAAAATTTTTTTTCAATTTTTGAGTGGGTCTTTTTTCGATTCGACACGTATGATTTGGGGGGGGGTCATGTCCCATGTGACCCCCCCCCCCTGGGACCGCGCCTGCTGGCCCCGTCTGCCACAGAAAAACAAATTTACTATAGGTAATCTACCTACACAAAAAAATCCACTCGCAAAGGCACATGTCATGTGATCCTCATTGGCGAATGAATATCTGACGTCATTCTCATGCCCGTAAATCTCCGCACAATGGGGTTGGCCGGTGAAAACTTTTGCAGAGGGCGCTGTTCCAGATTCCATACAATAATATATGCAGGCATACAGCTTTTCTTAGGCAAAAACCTTCCCTAAGGCGTTCATCATTTCAGCCGAAAGACGTCCACTGCTGGACATAGGCCTCCCCCACTGAACGCCACAATGACCGCGTCTATGGCGTAATGAGCGTGTCTATGGCGTTAATCTACATCATTTTAATTTTAGTATATTCCAAAAACGGATGGATTTTAATTTCGGAGCAATTCGAGACAAAACATTGAGTCATTTTCGCGAAAATAAATAAAAACTACTTAGCGCCATACAAATTTAGCTTTTCTAGGGACCAATTTTGAAGATGTCACTTTGACAGTTGCCAACCCCATTCACAAATTTTCGAGTTGTCAGTGATGAACATTTAATCTTCTTCTTATCGACGCTTAGGTCGCTTGGCGGTCACCGTAGTCCGTGTAGACTGATGGATTAATTTTGTTTGACTGCCAACAGACGGCGTTTATATCGGGTCTGGTGGAGCAAGCCCCGTACGCCTTGGCGGGCTGGTCGCTGATTACGTTTATGTGTTTACCTGTCGCTTTTGTCGCCATCACGTATCTCATCTTCAAATTCAGAGTTCGGGTAAGCATAATCAAAATCAAGTCAACTTTTTTGAACAACGCCTCTATTGTCAAAGCGATAAAGTGCATGTTCCGACATTTTTGAGTGCCTTGGCCGCTTCGATATATTTGATGGCCCACAATCTTCAAAACGGCTTGGTTGCTGATTGTTCTTAGGCAGGTTTTACTCACTAGGGAGCGCTCATGCTATCATTGAGTCTCATTTATCTTTCAATAATATGGATGGTAGAAGGTAAGGTGACAATCTCTGTCACAAAAGTGTTCATCAAAAGGCGTTGAGTTGGTGGCGCCACAATAGCTTTAGAATATATATTTTAGTAGCGCACATGCAGCGCTCCGTTAATAACTTATACTAGCGCCGCTCGGAGAGATTTGGACCTATTATTTACTGTTTACAGCTGGACATTTTTTCAACCGTTCTCCTATAAGATAAGAGATACTCGTACCTACTTATACCATCGATATTTAATAATTTGAGTTTTAACGTTATTATGTTTGCATTACATTTAGGTTTGTTTTCATGTGTATACGTTTCCAATTTCAGAACATCGTAAGCGTGAAATGAGATGAAGACGACGTGACTCTGAGGGAAGAGGTCGAATTGCGGTTGTGTTTATTCTTAGCCTATCGTTTTACACGTTTACATTAGTTTACTACGTTCCCAGAACGGTAATAGTACATTATGCACCTAGGGCGGTAAAATAAAGAACGGCTCTGATTGTGGGTATTTGTGGTACCCGAACCGAAGGTAAGGTAAGGAAGGGAAGGTAGCGATCTGATGCCTTCTTTATTACCGCCCGTGGTGCGTACACAGTTTTACGTCTTCTCGTGGGTGTGAAGTGAGATTTGCCGCAGCGCCCGTGGGCTGCAAATCTCACTTACCGCCCAGAGAGACGTAAAATAAAGAATGACTGAGATCGCGGGAAATGGGGGAGGACGGTGAAAAACTTTTTGTAGAGGGCGCTGTTCCAGATTCCGTATTCAATACAATGAGAGAAAGAGACAGAAGAGGAATGGTCCTTATGTACGAAAACTGTTTTAGTACGGGTGGAGACCGTAAGATCTGCTACTTTACGTGATACAAAGATAAGCTCCATGTGCACATGTTCATATGCCATGGGGCTTATCTTTGTATCACGTAACGTAGCCGATCTTATGGTCCCGCCCGTACTAAATACACTCATAGGTATACAGTCATACAGTATTCTTAGGCAAAAACATTCCCTATGGCATTAATTAAAAAGTTCTACAATATTTTAATTTTAGAGTATTTCAGACATCGGTAGATTTCTATTTCGGAGCAATTCGAGATAAAACATTCAGTCATTTTCACGCAAATAAATAAAAAGATAAAAAAGATAAAAGATATTTATTCTTCAATTTAGGCACATTACAATGCACTTATGAACGTCAGAGAGAAAAGAAACTACCACCATCAATAATAACTACTTCCCGCTATACAAATTACCGATGTTGGAAATATCACTAAGTATATAACAGCTAACTTCCCCATTGTTGCCCGAACCGTAAGCGAGGGTTATAAACAAGCGATTTGAGGCCTTCTTTATTACTGATCGTGGTGCGTACCTACACAATTTTACGTCTTCTCGTGTGAAGTAAGATTTGCCGCTGCGCGCGCGCGCGGTAAATCTCACTTACCGCCCGGAGTGGCACAAAATGTGTTAATAAATATCTGATAAATCTTACTAACTATGTGTTGCAAAGATTATGATTATTAAAAACCGTTGCCTATCTTTTATTCGCCCCATTGTTTTATTTTAAATATTTCAAAGCGAAGTTGGCAGCCTATAGTATAGAATATAAATCATATATACTACGTACAGTCAAGGAATAGGGAATATTACGCAAAACTCTGCGTATGGGGCGGCACTAGCACAAACAGAGGGCCTACCGCGAAACTCGAAAATAAAATTTCATTACGTGGTTCTCTGTCACTCTTACATATTCGAGCAAAAGAGAGGTAGATGTCAAAATTTCGATTCTCTCGTTTCACGATAGGCCTTCTGTAAACAAACCGCCTTGGTGCACAAATGACATATTTATTCGTTATAAATGATCTATGAAAACTTGCAAAAAAACTGTTTAAGGCCTAGTATGTATTACAAACTCTATGGTTTACCGATGTGCTAGTGCTGCACTCTGGCGGCAGAACATTGCAGTAATATTCCCTATTTGATTCGCGTACCGTCTTAAGTCTAAATTACTGATGACAATTAATAGTACTAAGGGCTATGTTTCTTCGCTTGCTTAAAGAAATATAAGCCTTATGATATTCTTACATTTCAAGCAATAAATCAACGAAACGGTACGCGAATCAAATTCCTTGACTGTACATTACATGGCAAGCTAAAAATTGTTATACTTTTATTAGTCAACGGAAATAATCACTCTATTCTATTAATAAGCCATGGGATTACAGACTTTTACAGTATATTTTTATTTTTTAATTCAAGACAGTAATCTGACAGCTCCTCCCCTACATTGTAAATTACTTTTCACCTCACTAGCTCGGAAAGCCCTTTTTGTTTGTTTAATATCTATTGTGAAAATCGCTTTTTATCCACATGTGGTGAAAGAGTTTTGACATAAGTGACAAGTGGTTTAAGTGACATTTGACAGCTAACAAAACGTAAAACGTTAAAAGTGCAGAATTTTTAACATCGCAATTAATGAATTGCATCGAGTAAAAACACTTAATACAGTCTTACAACTTTATTTTAATTCATAAATATCAGCATTCAACATTAATCTTCATTCTTTTTGTAAAAACGGATAAATTGTTCTGACAGCCGAATAAGTCTACGTACGAACAAAACGCATCTGACATTTAATAAAACCTTTTACGTCAAAACTTTTCATTTCAATTCATCCATCATATCAACGTTAAATATTCGCATGTTTTTCTAGGTTGTTTTGTTAAAAATTAGTGATTCGAGTGATGAAGAAGTATTAAACACCTGAGGAATTACGGGAAACCGAGCAAAATGCACCCTTTTTCTTATTTTCCTCGCTGTAGTGAGGTGAAAAGTTTTGTGTTATACACGGGTGAAAGTTATTTTACGTCTCGTGTATTAAAGCACTCGCTACGCTCAGGATTCTATTTTTGAACCACTCGCTTCGCTCGTGGTCAATAATAGAAACCTTTCGCTAGCTCGTGTTTCAAATAACACTCGCACGTAAAATACAACTTTCACCACTTGTATAACAAATAACTATTTCATGGAGGCAACTGTCAGAATTTAAAATAGGTACGATATAGGTAGGCACAAATCTGACAGCTTCTAGCTTACCGAAGTAGATCTGAAGAATTCGGCTTATGTACCTTAGGACAATGCACGGTCAAAAGATATGTTTACGAATTTTAGTACCTACTAGGTAGCCTGAGCTAAACTTGGAGCATTTTGTGCAGTCAGCAAAAAAATACCCACTTCCTAAGTCATTGAGGTCGTTTTTGTCAAAAATAAGGTCTTTTGTTGAAAACACATAACGTTTAACTATGCATTGCCCTACATACGTCGAACTTTGCTACTCGATGGGGTAGTAGGTGCGCAGTAATAAGCGTGTGTTGGCCGGGCGTGAAGCGTACGCGAGGAAAGTCGAAAGCGACGCTTTCGAAGCGGCGAGATCGAGGTCAGAGTACTTATTACCACGTCATGGGCCAGAAGATATGCAGAAGACGGGACGGTACTATTGCAATTGAATAGCAAGAACTAAGGTAGATTTAATCCCATATCCCATAAATGTGAATGAATGTCAAATTCGTACACAGTTTTCGCTAATAAAAAAAGTTAGATCTAACTGAAAACCAAGGTCTTTAAAATCTCCTCCATACATCGTTTCTGTCATACAGCTAATATTACTGTGTATGATGTACTAGAGTTTGTCCGGGAAGAAAAGTGTCGTGGTTTATATATACAGCGCCGGCCCGAGCCCTTGATCAGGGTAGAGTGAAATCGGGGTTTGGCGCCTTTCGTCGCAGTTTCAAGCGTATTTTGGGGCCCCCGCCACACTCGCGTCTTTTAAAACGTTTTTTTCTCATTTGCCATTTTGGCGCCCCCCTTGCCATCCGGCGCCTAGAGCGGCCGCTCCACTCGCTCTACCCTAGATCCGGCCCTGTATATATACACATTCTACGATACTTTTCATTATAGACACAATCTCAATTTATGCAATGACGCTTAGGTAGGTAACTTCATTAGAGCAGCACAGCCTAAGAACTTTTTGAAGCTTAAGTTTGAGGCTTTCACGCAGATGGCGCGATTTAGTCGAGCTTCGAAATCTGGCAACTTCTTTATCATGACTTTCACTGCATTATACAGCGCAACCTAGCGTGTACTAAACCAAAATTGGGGTCTTACTCCCGAGAAAAATCTTAACAGTGCGATTCAGGATTTCAACTACACGTAACAGCGCCATCTAGCGTAAGATTTGTATACTGAAAATAAACTTTAGGAGCATGTCTTTCTCCATAGAAAAATCTTGACAGCGCGATTCAGGAATCCAAATTCACGGAACAGCGTCATCTAGCGTGATGTTTGTAGACTAAACAAAAATGGGGTCTTTGTCTCGAGAAAAATCTTAACAGCGCGATTCAGGATTTCAACTACGCGTAAAAGCGTTATCTAGCGTGAAATTCGTAAACTAAACAAGAAATGTTTTAACAAAATCTTAAAAGCGCGATTCAGTATTTCACCTGCAAATAACAGCGTCATCTAGCGTGATAATCATAAACTAAACAAAAACTGGGGGTCTTTATTCTGAGAAAAATCTTAACAGCGCGATTCAAGATTTTAACTACACGTAGCAGCGACATCTAGCGTAGAATTCGTATACTAAACAAAAACTAGGAGAGGAGTATAGAGTCATTCTTCCTAGAAAAATCTTAACAGCGCGATTCAAGATTTCAAATACACGGAACAGCGCCATGTAGCGTGGGATTCATAAATAAAACATTTTTTTCTACTCGTCGATTTTAATCTGTTAGGGTCACCACACACCTAGCGGTTTTCCTCGCGGAATTAGCGGAAGTAGCGGAAATTCATAGACAAAATGCTTAATTTGTCTATGGTAGCGGAAATTTGTCTATGGCTTCCATACAAAAAATCTCCTACCATAGACAAATAACCGCTACCATAGACAAATTTCCGCTACTTCCGCTAATTCCGCGAGGAAAACCGCTAGGTGTGTGGTGACCCTTAATTCGGATTAGGACTTTACGGACTAAACTAAAATCTTACACTTTTAAATGTTGGGATAGTCTATGGCACTTCCGGGACCATTAAATAGAACCCTTCGGGTGGCAAAGTCCGGGAGCCGGACTTGTCGTAAAGTGGCAGGGATCCGGGAGCCGGACTTGACATAACCAGCTTTTGAATGGCAGCGCCACAGATTAAACGGCAGCGGAAGTGGCGCGGCCATTTTGGAAAAAATACCGTCAAGTGGCGGGCCCCTCACAGGTGATCATAGCGAATCTTCCGCGTGTTAGAAAAATGACAATTTCTCAAAATAAATGTATGGATGCTGTTTAAAGACCATGTATCATTATATTGAGCATTAAATAGTCTATTTGATTATATAGTAATTTATGTCATTCTATATAAGTGAATTTCGCTAGTCTTGATCAAATCTCAGATGATAATTTTTTTCTACTTCATGTATATAAATAACTATGATTAGGAAATAAAACAATTAATTGTACAAAACACAGATTTAATGACTAAACTATACAATTATTTACACTTATAAACCTTTTTATTACACCTCACAATACAATATTTTTACAATACAAGGTTTTCAAAAACGTGTCTAAAATTTGACACACTCTGTGGGTCGGGAGTATGACGCAATTTGTAACTAACTTCACTCGGCGCGGCAATTCGACCGTTATTGAATGCCATCCTTGTCTATTGACGAATACATCATGCAAATGTGACTAAGCTAACAGTAGTTTTGTCCGCTTTAAATTAGGTGCGAAATATGGAATCGCACAGGGTCCGGGAGCCGGTCCCTGCCACTCAACGGCTTGTTATGTCAGGTCCGGCTCCCGGACCCATGCCATTTTCGGAGCGATCCGGCTCCCGGACACTGCCACTTAGCGGTATATTTTCCAAAATGGTCTTGCCATTTCTCTTACCGTTAGACTGCTGGCGCTGCCACCCGAAGGGTTATAAGACCACGCGCCACTAAACTAAAATAAATTTGAAAAGAGAATTTCAGTTTTCTCATCTCGGTAAACTGTGTATTTGTTTAAGGAGACGCGATTAATTTTAATGTTTCTAACAAATGTCAAATTTTCTGATATAAATCTGAAAGTAAAGATTGAGAGGTACCTAAGAAAAGATTGAGGAGATTTATAAAAACATATGCGAGTTGTATAACGGTTTACATTTGCTAATTTGAATCTCAATTAGGGTCGATTACACCAAACCGTCTATTAACGTCTAGTAACGCGTTCGTTAAAAAAATCTTGGCATGACAACTCCGTCACTGATGAATCTTCGTTAATTGTGCGTGGTGCAACCCACCCTTAGTAGTGCTCTCCCTTATGGGAATATAGTTCAGAGCTGGATACGGTTACCTTCTTTTAGTATGTTGTTGGGCACGACACTAGGACCCCAAAACTGCCCAGAGACCGGGACGTCGATGAATGTCTCTCGAGTAATGACGTCATAAAAATGGCTGCCGCTTCGTTACGAAAAGTGTAAATTTCATCCAAACTGTGCATTGCACCTATACGTGTGTAGTATCAAACGAAAGAAGATTAAATGTGCTATATTGTTGTAATACATTATATACTACTGTATATTACAGTTTGACAGCTATAAACGAAAACCCAAAATCAGGCTAAAAAATAATTCGGATATTTGCATTTTACAACAAAATTATAAGTCCAACTTTAAAGCCGAGTACTACAATAACAAAACAGGCTATTTAAGCTATACATTGCTATAAAAATTATTAAAATCTGGTAATAATTGTGGCAGCTATGTTAAAAAACATGTCGGCAGTGCCGAGCTATTTCCTTAGAGAGAAAAAATAACAATTTTCACAATTTACAGAATATCCGCAGAAGCTTCGAGTATATTGTTGGTCAAATAATTTGGAGCCCTTAAATGTCGGAAAAATATCTCTATAGTGATTGAGGTCCAAATAATGACGTTATGAACGTGACCACTACCGAAATTTGTAAAACATAAATTAAAGCTATACCATGACACATACACACATGTGTGTAGCATCGATCGAAAGCTTATTAAATTTACTATAATACATACATACATTATTTGTGAAAATAATGTACAGTTTAGGAGTTGTTGACAAAATAAAATATTTTTTTAGGAAAATAAAATGTATATGTTAATTCTGTGGCCAAAGAAAATACAATACACGAATGTTTTGTATAGCATTAAAAACACCAACTATTCAGCTTTAAAACACAGTTTGAATGTATAAAATTTGATAAGAACTATAAAAGTTGTGCTTACAACTCTAAAGCACACTAACTATTTTACCTACAATGCACTCATACTATGAGAAGCTTGGGCCTAATTATTGACTAGTTTTTTCTAAATTTTGTAAGGATTTAGGGTTCCTTGTCATTAAAGTAAATAAAAAAATCGGCCAAGTGCGAGTTGACTCGCGCTCCGAGGGTTCCATATACATCACACAATTTTAACAATTTGTATTTTTAAGACCAACTTACGCTTGACCGCAGACTTTTTAGTGTTTTTTTCTTTAATGTACAGGCAAAAAACTATATTAGGTTTTTTTTTCTAAAATGTAGGTTCGTCGGTTTCCGGGGGACGGAGAGCAATGGAAAATTTTAGCCTTATTTCTTAAATAACTTCAAAACTATTAAAATTTAAATTATAAAAGTTATATATTTGTAGTTTTCACATCAAATCCTTTCATTTGATATATAACAAGGTATAGTTTGTAAGTAATTTAAGAAATAAGGCAAAAATTTTCCATTGCTCTCTGTCCCCCGGAAACCGACGAACCTACATTTTAGAAAAAAATTCGTAATATAGTTCTTTACCTGTACATTACAGAAAAAAACACTAATAAGTCTGCGGTCAAGCGTAAGTTGGTCTTAAAAATACAAATTGTTAAAATTGTGTGATGTATATGGAACCCTCGGAGCGCGAGTCAACTCGCACTTGGCCGATTTTTTTATTTACTTTAATGACAAGGAACCCTAAATCCTTACAAAATTTAGAAAAAACTAGTCAATAATTAGGCCCAAGCTTCTCATAGTATGAGTGCATTGTAGGTAAAATAGTTAGTGTGCTTTAGAGTTGTAAGCACAACTTTTATAGTTCTTATCAAATTTTATAAATTCAAACTGTGTTTTAAAGCTGAATAGTTGGTGATTTTAATGCTATACAAAACATTAGTGTATTGTGTTTTATTTGGCCACAGAATTAACATATACATTTTATTTTCCTAAAAGAATATTTTATTTTGTCAACAACTCCTAAACTATCCATTATTTTCACAAATAATGTATGTATGTAGTGTAGTAAATTCAATAAGCTTTCGATCGATGCTACACACATGTATGTATGTGACATGGTATAGCTTTAATTTATGTTTTACAAATTTCGGTAGCGGTCACGTTCATGACGTCATTATTTGGACCTCAGTCACTATAGAGATATTTTTCCGACATTAAGGGGCTCCAAATTATTTTACCAACAATATACTCGAAGCTTCTGCGGATATTCTGTAAATTGTGAAAATTGTTATTTTTTCACTCTAAGGAAATAACTCGGCAGTGCCGACATGTTTTTTAACATAGCTGCCACAATTATTACCAGATTTTAATAATTTTTATAGCAATGTATAGCTTAAATAGCCTGTTTTGTTATTGTAGTACTCGGCTTTAAAGTTGGACTTATAACTTTGTTGTAAAATGCAAATATCCGAATTATTTTTTAGCCTGATTTTGGGTTTTCGTTTATAGCTGTCAAACTGTAATATACAGTAGTATATAATGTATTACAACAATATAGCACATTTAATCTTCTTTCGTTTGATACTACACACGTATAGGTGCAATGCACAGTTTGGATGAAATTTACACTTTTCGCAACAAAGCGGCAGCCATTTTGATGACGTCATTACACGGGAGACATTCATCGACGTCCCCGTCTCTCGGCAGTTTTGGGGTCCTAGTGTCGTGCCCAACAACATACTAAAAGTTGGTAACCGTATCCAGATCTGAACTATCACTTAGGCCCTCTCCCATAACGGAGGGGACTATAGCTGCAGCACGCAGCACTATTCAATCTATAAGTGTGTGGGAAAATAAAAATGCCTTAATAGAATGACACCATATTTTATTCACAAAATTTTCATAACACCAATTTGTTACCAAAATAAGGATTATTTTATAATTAGTCATACACACGTATCACGTAACAACTTAGGAAGCTGGTCATAATAGACGATACCCCGTATACCTCAGACATTGTCAATCGGACATCGATCTATTATCACCAACAGGAGTATTTCCACACAATTATTAATCAATGGCTAACTAAATGTAAAACTTATCCAGCTCATTGGGAAAAAACACTCCTTGTATTAAATACAGCCTTGGATCTTATTACTAAAAACTAAACGTAACTTAAATGATAAACCTCTCGTATAAAAATAAGGATAATTATTATTAGACAATTACACATACATAGTTAGAACCTAAGTAGATAGACCGCCAATGTGTTCGTTTAGTTATTCTGGTTTATCATTTGAAGCTTTAGACTATTGCACTTTTCTTGCTATTTATTTTAGAATGAGGCTTAAATTCAAAAGCTCATCGCAGAGGGCGCCTCTGAACATTAGGTCACACCACATAGATAGCAAAAAACACCTGTCAACATTTATGAGCAGTCCCAAGGTCTCCTGGCTCTTGACCAGTTTCTTAAAGTCAAATGAATTTGAACTTTATATATTATGTGATAGATAAGTTTCATATTTAATTAGTAGCACCAGTGGTCGCAGGACGCGAGTTGCCACTTGATATAGAATGATACTTATGTACAGAAGGTTCAAATTAAATTGACTAACATGAAATCGAACATTCGATCGAGAAACCGGACTGAAAACCCGACTGGAGTGAAATTGACCTAATCGAGCGGTGCCCTCAATAGTGTGTTAATGGCATTTTATATTATGTGTTTGTTTTTACACGACTGCCCAAAAAAAGAATTGTATTGTTTTGGTTAAGACACTAATTTTGTTATACTATGAACCTCGTGGACTAGTGACAGAGTCATTACATGAAAATGTTTAACGTTTAGTAGGAGTAACAAAATTTTCCAAAAATACCATTTCGTTTAATTTTTGCGCAACCATTTGAATTTTTTTCATATCCTGTTGCCTCCAACGATAGATATGTACAATATTGGTGACGTATTCAACTCAAAGGTACACATCTTTGTCGGTTCTAGTTTATTTCTAAATTAACTTTATGGCAGTAACGCCTTATTGACAACCGACAATGATGTACCTTTGATTTGAGATCGTCTCATTTGGCATTTGGCTACAGTGTAGACGGAACTACTAGATCATACTTTTCGATAGAGCTATGGTCGCATATTGTAGCATCGCCAGCGATGATAGAAAGGATTTCCATACAATATTGTAGCACTGTTGCCGGAGCCCGCCCTGCGCGGCCGAGAGGACCGGCACAACCCGCCGGGAAATTGTATGGCAGCAGCTCTGTCGTCAAACTCAATATTTACCGGCTTGCCTATATTGAGCACTCGTAGAAAAAACATTGTTACACAGGCACTAGTCACTAACACTGCTATTAACTTGAAAACTTGCTGATAACTATAATATTATTTAGAACAGATTAATACAGATCCGATGTTTACGTGGCTCGTGGCGCCTTCTCTCCATTGTAATATCAAACTGATTCGTAATCCTCTTAGCCAAGCCACTGTTTCTTTTTAAAGACAATGAATAACGACTGGCCACTGAAAACCTGAGTCAATGAGAAATTTCCTTTATTTATAGCCCTGTGATTCAAAGGAGACGGCACGTAATTATTAATATCATTATACATTATCTTAATATTCTAAATGTGTTACACATAGACATGATATTAGCAAATCTCAAAAATTCCAGAATTAAAACAAATAGTATCAACCTGCAAAGCAAATATAGTAGTGTGTGCGTGATTATTTGACTTGCCTCTCCCACGCGGGGTTCATTCGGTCAGCGTCAGTTTGGTAAACGGCTTTCTGTCAATAGGTACGTAAAAAAGCTTATCTTTTATTAAGATCAAGTAACATCCAATACCAATATAATATTAGTTCGCGTGCTTCAAAACCAACAAAATACAGCGCCAGAATAATTAAAACGAAATGGTATGATTAGAAAAAATAAGTATTAATAATGAAAATCGTGTCACTAATCCGTTTCCTACTGTAGACTAGACATCATTGTCAACGTAAATAAAATTGTTCTCTGCAACTGATAGAACAAAGTATTGATATTTCAAACTAATTATATTTCCTTTGTGCTATATTTAGAACAATATATACAATCTGTATAGTTTAAACTCTTTTGATATTCTGACGATTTCGTATACATATAAAAAAGCTCTAAAAAGCGTAAAACACATTGAATACTGTTAAAACAAAAATGAAAGAGACAATTTTCATCAACCTATACTATGATAACTTAGGAAAGTGTCAGTAGGAGAGCTGCACACTACTTAAATTATTTAATATTAAATAAGTTCGATAACCTCACAACTAGTTTGATCAGGTTAAAACTATGATCAGGAACATTTATTAAGGGTGGGTTGCACCACGCACAGTTAACGGACTCATTAACGTTAAATATGGCGACGCTGTCATCCCATAGAAAACTGTCAAACTTTTCATACAAGATTTGTTTAACGATTACGTTGACGTTAACAGACTGTTTGCTAATTGGTGCAACCGGCCCTAAGGATTAAACTTTCAACTTATACGGGATGAAACTTGACTAGGAACTATTTAACATTTGCAATGATTTCAATAACAAAATATCCTTAAATATTAGTTTAAGAAATTACGCGTTCCAAACTATTATGAAAATCATTATTAGTAATGTTTACAAAATCAGATTTTAAGACCCTTTCCTGGCTTAGTGGTAAAGAATCAGGACTAGCAGTACAAACGGCGCTCTGTAGTGTAGCAGAACAGTCGCCATCAAATATATTGGAGCAGCCGAGTTACTCAAAAATATCTGAATGTGCACTTTATCGCCTTGACAATGGGGAAGGCAACTGCCAATTTGTTTGTCTATGGTAAATGTCAAATCCCATACAAAAAACGGACCATCGCAGCGCCATCTATGATGACTTTTCACCGGCCTTACCCATAGAGGCGTTGTTGTATTTGTGACCACCTTGGCCGCTCCGATATATCTGATGGAGACTGGGGTAGCAGCTACCCGATTGGTTTAGAAATCTTACCAAATACCGCATTGGTGTTGGCATTTAGTGTGGCAGCGATCATTAAATGGGTTGGCAGTACATATATAAAATGTGTTGGTGACTTCTTGAAAACGATGCTGCAGTATTAGTTAAAGCCATGTTTCCAAGATTTAGTCACAAATGCATGTCTTTATGACCTTGATTTAAAATACAATTTCGCCTGCTTTATGAAGGTTTTTCTAAACCAATGTTTCTGTAATGTGACAGTCGAGATCATCCCGTACATTAACATCAAAAATAATCTACAGTTATTTTCAAAATTAGATAATGTATTCAGATTACTACTGATTTTACCAACGAAAAAAATGTCTGATTAATATGGACATTTTCCAAACATCTGTCAGCTTATTCTATTACTGTTCCGCAATTACAATAGGATCGAGATTGCTGTCAATCCATATTAATTTTGACGTAAGATTATGAGAAATCTGTCAACTGTAATCCTATTCTGATTCCGGCATAATAATATATAATTCTGCACAACACATGATCTGTTGTTATAAATAAGTGATGAAAATAAACCCTAATGAACTCACAACTTGGCAACTCAAGACTAAATATAATTTACATTGAGAAATTATTAAATATCAGGAGCTAACTGGCTTAGAACATTAAGTCTAGTCTGAAGTAATATCTGGTTCCTTTTGACAATGAACCTAGGTTTCTAGGCCTCAATATTCTAAGCTAACTGGTATTTATAACAGTTGAAGTCCTAGGTGCTATGTCACAGCCAAACTGCAAGGATTTTTGAAGTTATAAATGCCAGAGTAAGCTACAGAGAATTAAATATATGATATTTCTTAATGGCAAAGAGCGCTGCATCCGATGTGAATGTGAAAAAAATATATAGCTCATCTTATGTATATTCTTTACAATTTTATATTGCCACTTGGCAGCTAATCTCACTAAGTAGTCAGTATAGAGTTAAACCAAAATTCTCTACGCCAATGTGTTTACCTTAGGTACATATAAATGTTTCAATTACTGGTGAGGTTTGCCTAATATGCATCTGCATTCGATTGGTGAGCTTCCCATGGGTTCGAGCATTCACTGAGGCTACTCGCACAGGTTTTTATTTGTTTTCATGATCTCAAGAGTCAGTACTGCTCGGAGCCAAACAACTTGAACCCTTACGTACGTGCAATTTAGATCCAAACTGCAAACCCCCGTTGAGTGATTCATTTTCAGGATTTTTCTAAGAGGTTCTTAATAGTAACAGTTGCGAGTTTCGTTTGTCTACTGATTGTCAACAATATTACATGTACACCTTGCGGTAACGATTAGCTCTGCATTAAAAAAAAAGTCTTCAATATACTGTTAAATTATTATTACTATATTTACATCGGACACAATGCACAATCACTTCAGAAATATACCTCAATAAATATGAAATACAGACACTTAACTAAAAGGCAGCTTGTTATAATAAAAACTTACAAGCTAAAACGTGTGCTTAATACATAAATAAGCTTGCATTCGGGATCCTGCGCTCACGCATAAACATGCAAACATACACACTGAGATAGTACGGTTCCGTCTGAAAATATGGATACATTAAATATGACAAAAACATGTACCCGAGACATAACGTCTTGGTAATAGTCTAATAGTCGTGGCTACATATTTTTGTCATATTAAATGTATCCATATTTTCAGATGTGACTGTACAGCAACCAATAGGATATGCCTACAGTCCAGGTGCAAAAATATGTATACTGCTAACATAATCAACATTATTTTTATTGAGTCAGGGTATGAGTTGTACTGATTTGAAAGCATCCTTTCACAGCAAAAGGTTGCGTCATAAACCAGTACGGCAGTGCTGTGTAGATATTTTTGAGTGTGTCAGCAGGATAGATGTATTTGCTGACCGACCGGCATCTGACAGCTACTTTCATGACTGGCGCATAGGCATTAACCAATAGCGCCAGGCTCCACCACATCCGAATAAATAAACAAATCGGGGCAAATGAACGTGAATCTAGAAAGGTATGTGGGAAGGGCAAACTATCGACAAACTATTTCATATGGCAGAATGGTGACATTTAATTTGTATTAAACTTGCAACTACTAATGACGACATTTATACAAGTTGCTCAAGTCGATGCAAAATTGTAAAGGAATTTGAGCTACGTCAGAAAGGAAACGTCAAATTAGTGTTGCAATTTGTAGACTGTCGGCATTTTTATATGCATTGCCACAGTTGTATTAGCCGTTACGACTGGACTGCACGGCAGAGCTAGGTTCTTTCCGTGTTGGTGTTTATTGATGTACAGAATGCAAACCGGTAAAATATTCAATAGAAATTACCGGTAATCCAAATATGAAATATTTGCCGGATTAATTCTCTAAGTAGGTGCCATTAAACGCGTTACCTATAACGTTACGATTATTGCCAGTATCACTAAATATTATGACCTACCCATGATCCAAATTAAACAAAAACAAGTACATATTACTAAAAAAAGCTTAGCGAGTTAGCCGTAAATAACCTCTTTCAGAAACCATATTTATCTAAACCTATTTCGTTTTCATTAATATATAATATTAAATTGACTAATTTTTAAGACTAAATATTTTTCAACTTTTGGACACTGAACCGAAGTATATTATTAAAGATAATAATTATACATATATATATAATTTTTATTAACACTAAGGGTGTTTGCATTTTCATTTACTAGAACAATTTAGAAAAGCTCTATTTTATTTGCAATTTCAAACACTTTTTTTTATATTATTTTTTGGTCATTTTCATACTAAGAAAATATTATATTTCAAATAATAAGGCATTGATGTATTGCCCATATTACTAGAGAAGAGAAATTTCGTTCACATCAATATACATTTTTTTCCAAACAACAACAACGAACGTGAGATCAAAAAGTTTAATATCAGCAAAATGCTACTAATAATTTAATGATCTTCGATAAGATATAATATGATCATGTAATGATACGCGAATATTATTGTAATGTGTCAAAAAAAGTAATATAAACCTCAATTTGAATTCGAATAATATTAAAAACAGGCATCCTTTCATAGAACATACCAACGGCGAGATAATATATATCTGTTTATTTATATGTAACACTTACATCGTTATAACAATTTTATACAATAAAGTGACTACAGCTAAACAATTAGTCGTCGTTCAGGCATCCCATATCACATACTAGAGCACACCTGGCACTCGGTGCCGTCCAACAAACACGTACCACCAACAACCCAATATCAACCATGAGGACGAAACGCGATTCACGCTACATAATTCTACCATTCATGTACACTCGGCATCAAATATATTGTGACAGCCAAAGTGATCAAATAGTTCGTCGTAGTGATCGAACTATTTGGCTACTCTAGCTGATGCAGACTGTACCAGTCTTCCCTTTATAATACATCATTGTATATTTCTGAAATGCTTTCTGGTAATAGTCAGGATGTTTGTACTTGACAGTACCTTTACATTCAATGGAAGAGTATTCGGAAGATTAGTCTACCATTACATTAAGATGAACAATATAGAAATATGTATCATGAATTTTATTTTACACATTTTTTTTTTAATTTTTCAAATTATAACACCACAATTCCATATTGTCCAGTAGAGAACGCGGCTCTTACAGTTACTTAATACAAACACAATCAATATATACAATAGTTTCGCAGATTCAATTAGTTACCAAAATAAATAAATTAGGTCGAATACATAAGAGTTCCTTCAATTTATAGTCATAGCTAAGAATCGGCTTCCATTTTGAGTAGCAATCAAATATCATTTTGTACTTTATTCTCAAAAAAGTATCCCAATTTACACATAAACTAATCCTACGCCTCAAACTAAACAGCTTAATGTACAAAATATTACACATACTCTAAGCCCAGTGTTTAGCACCGCCCACTCGACTAAGACTATATTCAAAACCAAATCATGCACAAGTGCTAACTACTGGCCATTTTTTACAAACCCTCGGGGCATCAATTTTATACTTACATTACGTACATGAGACTTCGTTGCACCGTATGGAGCTTTCGACAGGCACGATTCGAGTCTTTCACAGTATTTACAAACACTTATCACTTAACACGTATGTTCACTTAAGCTGCAAGCGTATAGGTCAGTCCGGTGTGGCCCACGATCCGCGCTTCACTCCGGCTTGCCGGGCGCGCGATGCGTAGGGTGGGGGTGGGGGTGTGTGTGCGCGGGGTGGGGGTGAGGGTGAGGGTGTGGGTGGGGGGGGCAGTGTGTCATGACGCCGGTACATGAGCAGGTAGGGCATGCGCGGAGGTTTGGGCTTCAGGACTTGGGCGTCCGTCACCTGCGTCACCGTTGAGTCGTCGTATCTAAACATAAGATTGTGGTTGTAGTTTCCTCTATTGGCGCTACCACATAGGTTACGTTTGGTTAGAGGACAATGTGGTATCCCTATAGATCCATTCAAATTTTGTTTTGCCGCCGCAACTTAAAAGCGGTTACATGAAAGTCACCAAAGTGTCACACCTAAGTGATTATTTCATTAAGATTCAGGGTACCAATGAGGTTAGCCGGTTGAAAATGTTTAAAGTTGGCGCCAGCATAGGTTGTACTTGTCTATCCTATCAATAGTGGCAGTTTTCTTTTGGAATTTTAAGCCTACAATACTAGTGTCAGCCTACACAACCTATACAAGCACCATCTGGCAAACCATTGACGTTTTCAAGTCAAAGGTACATCATTGTCGGTCCTTGAATTCTATGCAGTCACACTTTGAAAAGATTATGCAATGAAGTACCTTCAGTCCGTAGGATTTCTGACATAAATGTGGCATTTTCAAGTAAAGGTACATTATTGGTTGTTAATAGAGTTTATTTCTAAATTGATTTTTATGGCAGCAACGCCTTATTGACAATGTGACATCAATGTACAGGCACTGGCAATAGTATCTTAGGGAACGTACCCAAACTACGTGACCAGTTTAGGGGGGGGGAGGGGGGTCGTCAAAATACTACTCTAGGTCACAGGGGGGAGGGGGGAGTCTTAGGTTTCCGTCACGTAGTCAATAATTATGCTCAAATATCGCGCTTCTAATTATAGGTTTCCATGCACTTTTGGCGTCACGCGGCCAGTGTCGACTAAATAAAAGGCAATAAGTAGGCAAAATTATGTTTTTTTGCTTTCTATGTCCAAAACATCACTCTAATAGTTAGGGAGGCGAATAGGGGAATTTTCGGCAATACTCGAGCGTGGCAGTTTAAGATATGAGAGATACCTTAGACCTAATAGAACAACCTTGTAAAGTATTTAGCTCTATATGTAGTGACGCGCGCCTAGAATAGACGATCAGATTAGTAAAAAAAAATGGATAGTCTGAAATACTGGAGCGCGTCAGATTAAGATATTCGGGGTTGATTTTAGTGTTTTAAAGACTAAATTTAACTAATCTGACGATAAGTCCTTGACGCCGCCGAGTTATAGGGTCGCGAACTTGTAAAAAAAAAACGTTAATCCGGCATTCTCGAGCGCGATTTTTTTATTTTTTATTTTGAAGAATATAATCTAAAACTTACTAAAAATACAAAATCTGCCGGTTTCCGCATGACCGGAAGTGTGGAGGAGCCATTTCGTCTTCCTAAGAACGCGTTACGGCATATAAGTCGCGAACGATACATTTGAATTGTATTGAGCAAAAATGTAAAGATCATACATAACAATACAATTATAATCCAATTTTTATATCATTTCATTTACAATAAATAATACACTTCGTACTACATTTCATCTACATTTACGTTGGTTGTATCTATCGCTTTATTGTCATTCTTAAATTCCCCATTTTATCAAGGAGAAAGAAAGGAAAAAAAAGAAACCAAAAAACCTTTTTCGGTCAGATTAAGAGAACCCACCAACATTTTTGTCAGATTAAAAAAATATGCTTTCAGGACACCGAGATAAACCTCCCCTATGAAAATCTGACGCGCTCGAGTATTTCAAAAAAACTTTATTTTTTTGCATTTTCAAAAATTCATCGTAACTTATCGTCACGCCGAAATCGTCAGTTTTTTTAAAGGGAGCTTCCTTGGTGCCTACTTAACACCCCTTCCGAAAATCTGACGCGCTCGAGTATTTTTTTTTTTGCATTTTTGACTACTTTATATGCCTACCCCCACCACGCAAACCGGCAGATTAGTATACCGTTGTTAGCAGAGGCACTCGGGGCATACGTAGTATGAATATTTGACGCGCTCGAGAATGCCCAAGTAACTGTTTTTTTTAACATTTTTGAAAAACCGTACACGCCAAACCCACCGCTAAAATGGTTTTTGCCATACGAGCTTTTCTTTTCGAAATCATTTTATCTTTCGATTGTGATAGGTCTCGACGGCGCCGTTGAATTACGCCATTTAGCTACCTCGCCTCCCTAACTATAAACTATATGTGCGAGTTTTACTACGTGACAACTAGGGGGGAAGGGGGGGGGGGTCTTGGCAATTACTACGGATAGTCACCGAGGGGAGGAGGGGGGTCAAAAACTGAAAAAAATGGGTCACGTAGTTTGGGTACGTTCCCTTACTAGTTACTACACGAAGGCCGCGAGTTTGTCTTGTTATAAAAATCCTTACCTAATCCAGCCAGCCTGCCCATGGAAGGTGTCAGTCACGTAATGTCCCTTAACGGCCTCCACGCCTTCGTGGTACACCACCGCAAACAGCTTGTACAGCCGCTGCTTGCCCGAATATTTCATCTTGGATGACATGATCTCTGTAAATAATGTTTCAGTTTAATAACAAATATTTACTCTGACAATTGGAGGAGGACTGTTAGGCCAGTTACTCAGTCACTGAAGTCTACAAGTTTGTGATTTAATCACTTTCAGAGACGAAAAATAATGTACCATCATTGTAGATTGCATATAGTCAGCAGCAAAAGTAGCTATGCGGGTACGGTGTTCAAAATGAGCTGGACACGACTTTCAGAGAATAAGAGCTACTTCTGATGCTGACTGTACTCTTTAACCTTTTCGCCGCCAAGCGTTGAACAAAAATGACGCGCCACCGACGCCACGTAATCGCGTCTGGTCAAGCGAAATTGAACTTTGCGGAAGCCCGCGTAGATCCCTATTGCACTACAAAGCCTGTCGGCTGTTGCCGACGGTGGCGTCCATAGCACGACTTTTTGATGTCGGCCACAGCCGACTGTGGCCGTGAAAGGGTTAAGAATCCTAGATTATCTTTCGATACCAGAATTAAAATTCGAGCTCAGATTTGTATTCAGGTTAAAGTCGGATAAAATTACTAATCACGATTTTTTATTTTAACAAAACAATGACTTACTCTGATCAATCTTCAGATCCACCGGGAAGTCAACATTCTTGACAATCTTCGCGGTGTGCCCTTCGGAGTCCAGCTGGAAGCACTTCAAGTGCAGCAGGAGTACCACTGGCAGCTGTTCCAAGGACAACTGCTGCCATGCATCAGAGACTCCTTCCAGCGTGTCTTTGCCGGCCAGGAGCTCTAGGGCGTCCTTCACGCTAGCCGCGCGCTGTGGGCAAGGATATAGTTTAGTATGGGTAGATAAAGAAAGAGTGGGATTTGTGTGGTCGGTTTTACTCAGTTGGTTTTGTCAACAAGGATGACTCGGTCATGTTCAGAGACGAAAAATAGTAGCATCATTGTAAATAAAACTGTTATGTTAAAGCAGTTCTTTTCTTTGCTATTGTTTAACCTTTTCGACGCACGCCACGACAATGCATTTATTTATACGCCAAACTAATAATGAGTTTCCTATGACGGATATATCCGTCGTTGGCATTGAACCTGCGGTGTAGATATATACTTCTGAGGCCGCAGACTCGACGCACGCGAGAAGTGTGGCGCTGCGAGCGTCCACCACTGTCGACCTACTTTATACAAGTCTAATACATTTTGGTCGTTATGGGGTTATTTGTAGAGTTAAATTGCTGCAAAAAACTTTTGCTAATGGATCCGTTTTTAGAAGGGCTCCAATGGTTCCATTCCAAATCTTTGGCAGTGTAAATAACATGTGGAAATAGATGAACCTTTTGACCGCCACGGGAGCGGCAAAGTAACATGCTTTGCCTCTATGTTAGAGGCAGAAAATAGATAAGTAATAATGGGTTCTACTAATGGTATTTCATAGTCTTTGTACATACGGCTATTGTCGTCTGTGGCGTCAGTGGCCCGACTTGTCGATGCCGTAACTGGCCGTCATCGGCGCTGAAAATAAAAGTGTCTGTCACTTAGCACTATTCACAGAGGTAGACACTCACCTCGATGTCCAGCTGCAGCGTGAAGAAGGGCTGCACGGCGTCGGTGACGGCGTGCTGGGGCGCGCGGTGCAGGCGCAGGCGCGTGCGGCCGCGGAAGATGTCCTTGTTGCGGGGAGCATCACCTGTATGTAGTGTAGACACTCACCTCGATGTCCAGCTGCAGCGTGAAGAAGGGCTGCACGGCGTCGGTGACGGCGTGCTGGGGCGCGCGGTGCAGGCGCAGGCGCGTGCGGCCGCGGAAGATGTCCTTGTTGCGGGGAGCATCACCTGTATGTAGTGTAGACACTCACCTCGATGTCCAGCTGCAGCGTGAAGAAGGGCTGCACGGCGTCGGTGACGGCGTGCTGGGGCGCGCGGTGCAGGCGCAGGCGCGTGCGGCCGCGGAAGATGTCCTTGTTGCGGGGAGCATCACCTGTATGTAGTGTAGACACTCACCTCGATGTCCAGCTGCAGCGTGAAGAAGGGCTGCACGGCGTCGGTGACGGCGTGCTGGGGCGCGCGGTGCAGGCGCAGGCGCGTGCGGCCGCGGAAGATGTCCTTGTTGCGGGGAGCATCACCTGTATGTAGTGTAGACACTCACCTCGATGTCCAGCTGCAGCGTGAAGAAGGTCTGCACGGCGTCGGTGACGGCGTGCTGGGGCGCGCGGTGCAGGCGCAGGCGCGTGCGGCCGCGGAAGATGTCCTTGTTGCGGGGAGCATCACCTGTATGTAGTGTAGACACTCACCTCGATGTCCAGCTGCAGCGTGAAGAAGGGCTGCACGGCGTCGGTGACGGCGTGCTGGGGCGCGCGGTGCAGGCGCAGGCGCGTGCGGCCGCGGAAGATGTCCTTGTTGCGGGGAGCATCACCTGTATGTAGTGTAGACACTCACCTCGATGTCCAGCTGCAGCGTGAAGAAGGGCTGCACGGCGTCGGTGACGGCGTGCTGGGGCGCGCGGTGCAGGCGCAGGCGCGTGCGGCCGCGGAAGATGTCCTTGTTGCGGGGAGCATCACCTGTATGTAGTGTAGACACTCACCTCGATGTCCAGCTGCAGCGTGAAGAAGGGCTGCACGGCGTCGGTGACGGCGTGCTGGGGCGCGCGGTGCAGGCGCAGGCGCGTGCGGCCGCGGAAGATGTCCTTGTTGCGGGGAGCATCACCTGTATGTAGTGTAGACACTCACCTCGATGTCCAGCTGCAGCGTGAAGAAGGGCTGCACGGCGTCGGTGACGGCGTGCTGGGGCGCGCGGTGCAGGCGCAGGCGCGTGCGGCCGCGGAAGATGTCCTTGTTGCGGGGAGCATCACCTGTATGTAGTGTAGACACTCACCTCGATGTCCAGCTGCAGCGTGAAGAAGGGCTGCACGGCGTCGGTGACGGCGTGCTGGGGCGCGCGGTGCAGGCGCAGGCGCGTGCGGCCGCGGAAGATGTCCTTGTTGCGGGGAGCATCACCTGTATGTAGTGTAGACACTCACCTCGATGTCCAGCTGCAGCGTGAAGAAGGGCTGCACGGCGTCGGTGACGGCGTGCTGGGGCGCGCGGTGCAGGCGCAGGCGCGTGCGGCCGCGGAAGATGTCCTTGTTGCGGGGAGCATCACCTGTATGTAGTGTAGACACTCACCTCGATGTCCAGCTGCAGCGTGAAGAAGGGCTGCACGGCGTCGGTGACGGCGTGCTGGGGCGCGCGGTGCAGGCGCAGGCGCGTGCGGCCGCGGAAGATGTCCTTGTTGCGGGGAGCATCACCTGTATGTAGTGTAGACACTCACCTCGATGTCCAGCTGCAGCGTGAAGAAGGGCTGCACGGCGTCGGTGACGGCGTGCTGGGGCGCGCGGTGCAGGCGCAGGCGCGTGCGGCCGCGGAAGATGTCCTTGTTGCGGGGAGCATCACCTGTATGTAGTGTAGACACTCACCTCGATGTCCAGCTGCAGCGTGAAGAAGGGCTGCACGGCGTCGGTGACGGCGTGCTGGGGCGCGCGGTGCAGGCGCAGGCGCGTGCGGCCGCGGAAGATGTCCTTGTTGCGGGGAGCATCACCTGTATGTAGTGTAGACACTCACCTCGATGTCCAGCTGCAGCGTGAAGAAGGGCTGCACGGCGTCGGTGACGGCGTGCTGGGGCGCGCGGTGCAGGCGCAGGCGCGTGCGGCCGCGGAAGATGTCCTTGTTGCGGGGAGCATCACCTGTATGTAGTGTAGACACTCACCTCGATGTCCAGCTGCAGCGTGAAGAAGGGCTGCACGGCGTCGGTGACGGCGTGCTGGGGCGCGCGGTGCAGGCGCAGGCGCGTGCGGCCGCGGAAGATGTCCTTGTTGCGGGGAGCATCACCTGTATGTAGTGTAGACACTCACCTCGATGTCCAGCTGCAGCGTGAAGAAGGGCTGCACGGCGTCGGTGACGGCGTGCTGGGGCGCGCGGTGCAGGCGCAGGCGCGTGCGGCCGCGGAAGATGTCCGCCACCGGCGTGCGCCGCGCCGCCCAGCGCCGCTCCACCGCGCCCTTGTTGCGGGGACCCATGACCTACGGACGTACTCTAGTTACTACATGCTATTCAATTAAGGCTAACCCCACACTAGCGTCTTCCAAGCGTCGACGTCGCCCAAGCGCCCGCGCAGCGGCAACGCGACATCGGAAGACGCTAGTGGGGGGGCTTACCAAAACCAAATCAACCAACGGAAGAAACGGCCACTCCAAACACTGCTATGGAGAATGGTTACAGATAAGAATTAACCTGCCCGCAATTAATTAAGGTATACTGTGGAGCAGGGGTGCCGCGTCCATAGAATACGATTCCCGTCGGCTTGCCAAATTTTTAGGCACCTGAGCAGTTTCATGAGCATGAAGAAATTTTACAAATTAAGCTCCGGCTTGCCAAAGAAAAGTTTCGACCCGCCACTGCTGTGGAGAGTTAAATAAGAGAACAAATAGGATTCTGCGTCTGCGCGCGGTAATAGCATCAATCATTACAAGTTAGTAACGAACTTATAAGCTAGAGATCTAGAAATTCTCTTACAAGGCACCTTGCACTCTGTAATTATGCACTGCCAGTTGTGGCAGTTTAGGTGATCTTGAATGGTTTAATCCTTTGACGGGTATAAGAGTGTCAGAAATTACGCGAAATTCAACCCTTACCCTTATAAAGGCTTGAGACCGGCAGCTATCAAGAGCACACTCGCATTATGGGGGCGAATGTTAAGAGAAAATAAAGTTGCTGACCTGACATAAAAATATAATATTGAATAAGTAGTATGTACCGCAATCTCTCCGTAACCATGTATTTAGTTTACCTAACATCTCGTTAGCATTACTGATTGTTGGTTTTAGGTCAAGGCAAATCCTGAACAGTATATCGAATACGAAGCGTAAAATTGAAATCGATTAACTCTGTAATTGAGCAATTAGTCACACAAATTACTTCGAAATAGGTCGCTAATCATTTTCTTTTAGGAGTACGATAGAATTTAAAATTCAATTAAGTTTTATAGAAAGGAACTGTAGACCCCTTTATTGACATGTCTTAATGTCACACATTAGGGTGAAAGCAAACATTCGGTTTGCATGTCAGGTGAATATACGGTCGCCGAATAAGGTCGCCCGACGGCGCATTTCTCATACTAAATAGGGCAGATGCCCCGGTTGTGGCCACTGCCGGTTTTGGCCATTTTCAAATTTATTAAGGTATAGACAATTTTACAAATCTATGGTTATGAGAGTAAAATATAGCAGTGCAGATGGCACCGTCACCTGTCGTGTATAATTTGTCATTCAGCTGTAAGGGGCCATGGAATAAGGCCAAAACTGGCTCCAGGGCCCCTTTTCATTAAAGAAAAAAAATAGATCTAATGTCAGAATCTTAACAGCGGAGATTCATTTAAATGTAGTAATATATTTTCACTGACTTAGTACAAAAATAATGACATAATTCCTTAATGGCACAAAATGACAGACGTCTAAACAGACAAACTCTCCTTAAAGTGACCAAAACCGGGGCACCTGCCCTATCAGTTTCCCGCACACACACGGTTCTACGCCGGGTGGTTTCAAAACCTAACGTCAAAATACGTCAACTATGCGTCAACCGGACGTGTGCGTGTGATTCGGTCGGGTCACCGAATCTAGCATCCGTGCCGTCCACCGTACATTTGCTTTCGTCCTTAGTTAGAAAATTTGTCCATTAGATGACACACTGTATTGTGAGATTATTTATCAAAGACAAAAACACGAGCTATCAAACTACAACTAACAGCTAAGTTCTATAAGCATCAATGGTTTAGCTGATTGCCAGTTTCTAATCGCCAGTGGGACAACTGCCTGTGAACCTATGTAGTGGAGTACAATAACGCCTTTTTAACCTATAAAAATGACAAAACTCACAAGTCCGATTTTATTTTGTGCCCCGTTAGAATACGTTAAGTACTAATAATGAAAAATATTTTCTAACAATTGTTAGCATTGCGCTAAGTATAATACACGTATTTGTTTGCTACATAAAGAAAAGATTAGACAAGTTTTATTTTTCTCTACCAGGCTATCACTTTTTATTATTGCTACATAACTTCACATTTTATAACGGTTTTGTCAATAGCATTCATCGTCTTAGCCATTTGTCATTCGTTTAGAATTCAAGGTCACATTTCATATTTTTACAAATTGTTTTCGAATATGCTCACATAGTCTATTGACCAAACTGTTATAAAATGACAGATGATATTGAAATAGTTGAATGCCATAGTGTGGTAAAGAAAAATATAATTTGGATAATGTTTTCTTGGTGTTACTAACAAATATCTATATAATACCTACCGCATCGTCAAAAACTGTTAGAAAATATTTTTTACTATGACTACTCATATTATATTATCTAACTATAAATGAAAATCGCACTTGTGAATTATAAAAGTTCAAAACTGTTCCTGTACAGGACTAATGAAGCATATAGAGTCAATATGTGATAGCCTAGATCAAAAGATACCATTTGGCAGTCGACGTTTTGCTTTTATTGTTCGAATACAATATTGAAACTGCATACCTACAACGTAAGCCGCCTTCTTCCAAATGGTGCCTTTCTAAAAAAAGTGCCACACTTTACCTTCCATTCGTCATCATCATCATCTTCTTCCTCCGGAGGCTGCTCCTGGGTGATGATTCCGTTCACTTGAGCGGCCTCCTTGGGTTCCTCTGGTTCCACCAGTTTCATCAGCTAAAAATTATATATACAACATTATTGATTGGTTTTTGCACATCTTAGGAACAATATTACTTAGCAATAGTTCACTCAGTGGATTTAATCTACAAGGTAATGATTTGCTTTGAAACCATTTTCAGAGACGAAAAATAACAACATCATTGTAAACTTGATTTGAACACAGCAAGATTAAAGATATATTTACATCTTGTACAATAGCTCATAAGCATCAGCGTGACTGTGACCTTTCGATTATCTAGAATAATGTAAATGCTAGTGAAAACACGTGTAAACGGTTTACACATTATGCCATGAAAACGTAACAAAAAAACACTAGGTTAGTCTACTTTGTTTTGTACGAGAATCTTGAGTAGCTTTGACCGACGATTCCCGCTAATTCTTTGCATTTGAAAGGACATGTAGATAGATAATAGATAATCGATAGATAACTGCTGTGAATAAAACCTGCCCTTAGTAGAAACTTGCCTTTAAAGAGTCTAGTGGACTCGGGTGATAAAACGCGGATCATAATAAATTATCGTAAGCATCGTAAGTAATGTTAGTATACTAATAGTATGCGTCGAACTGAGACTCGCGATTTCCTTACAAACGAGATGATAATACCCTTATGATGATTTTTTCGCGTCTTCTAACTCCGTAACCCCTTGATCAATCCTGCTCATAAACAAAATCTCTAATTTTACGTATCTCTCCTGCAACCCCAACAAATTTCATGAAAATCAGAAAAACGTTACTAAAGTTATCGCTGTCGCGGATCACTCTCTAAATCAAAAAGCCATCGAAATGCCGAGACGTCCCAGTAGTCGGAAGTTGCGTGTAACTTACTTCGCTTACGCTCCGCTTGTTTATCCTTAGGGTTGAGCAGATATACTAGAAACTCCTCTTCATTAACTCGGGCATCGGCCGCAGTGCACGCAGTACACGCAGACAAGCGGCGCCGTCTAAAGGCAGCCCGGTGACTAGAATCCTACTCTACACAACTCAGTTAACATACCTCGAGCATCTCATCGTTGAGCGAGTTCAGCAGACATCCTAGGAACTCCTCGGCATCTTCCTGCCGGCCCTCCTGCGAGCCTGGGAACGGTCGCAGAGCGCGGAGCACGCGCAGACCAGCCGCGCCGTCTAGAGGCGGCCCGGCGGGCACCAGTGGGGCTCCGGGCTCGTTGCGGCCGCGGGCGCGGGGGCCCAAAGCGAGGGGACTGAATTCGTAGCAAAGCTCCACCCTGGAAAGATGTATTAGTTTGAGACTGCACTCATTGAACGACTTGGACGTTTGGCGAAAGTTTAATATCTTCTTTGCCTAAAGTTACTTAATCCTAAAACCCCTTTCATGAACTGAACGAGATGCATTTAGTAGTATAGTTCTCATCCTTATGTCCCACGGCCTATTGCAGACCTGTAGACGCCATATCATAACGGCGCTCACATGAAAATATGACGGACGCAAGCGAGACAATATAAATCTTACTTAAGTGTTAAGGTTACTTTGATAACGTACACTTATTTCTGGCGGTAAGTTTTTTTGCAGTTAAATCTAATAGACAGATTAGTCTTTATTAACAATCTTAGATAGGATGTTAGTATAATTATATTATGATGAACAAATTGCAACTAAGTAACTGAAGATCTTTCTCAGTTACAATTGTTTCCTGACTTTTATAACACTAACCACTATTATGCAAGGGCATTTCTTATCTTGCATCGTCACACTTAAACTTGACATAGAGTTTATTTGCAATGATGTCTAGTCTACTCAGCAAGTTATGTCAACACGAAATGATTTGTAAATAAAATCATTTTCAGAGACGAAAAATAGTACCATCATTGTGAACTAGGCATATTGCAAAGTAGTAAGTTTTCAGTTAAATGTAATCTTAGGCGGTTATCGTATTTGCAGTTTTCTTTTGCGTTGCCAGTGTGATTAAGGCCTTATCTTGAATTAACGGTTCGTATGTATCAAATCTTTAGTGTAACTCTCAACTTTCATTTAAAAGTATTGGCTGGTATTTCGAAATATCCTTACTCTCTAGGATATCAAATATAAAAAACTTTTGGATGATAAACCCTTTACATATGTATGTCCTTGGACTAAGGAGAAAATTGATATTAGAAAGCATTGAACTTACATGTGATAGTTTAGGACAAAAGTACCATTAGCCGGCCGTCGCTTACATTTTTATTGCTCGATAAAATATTAAATCTATACAATGTAACCGCCTTACGCTGAATGGAACCTTTTTCCAAAAAAGTGTTATATAATAAAGAGAATTACAGTCAGCGCGCAAGTGGTACAAAAAACGGGGTCCTAAATGCCTAAATTGTCGAAGAGAACCGAGCCAATACCAACAGTAATTCTCTGTATTATATGTATAAGTTCAATGTTGGAAAGTGCTAAATTATGATAACTTACATGGAGTCGATGACGGGTGTGCTGGACTTCCCCCGTCGAGTCTGGTACGGCAGCGCCTTCAGCATGTTATAGAAGGGAGGGCACGCAATCAATGCCTGCAGAATGGAGTTGACATAGCAGTAGTTCGAGCGGTTCGTGAGGCCTCGCGGCAGGAGCGTTACCGGCTTGTTGTCCAGTTGATATTTGGATAGGAATTCTGGAAATAAGCGGTTTTTTAGAAATTGTACGAGTAGAAAATGTTTAGAATCGGCAGATCAAAACCGCCGCGTCTGTTCCTTATAACTCACATCTCAATAGTAAACCTAATCCGTGGGAAGAGGTAAGAGGTGCATCTTAGTCTACGCATTGTGACGTTAGTACGGATGGGGACCGCAAGATCTGCTACGTTACGTGATACAAAGATAAGCCCCATGGCACATGTTCATAAAAGTAATGCTGAGTTCCGAAAAAATGGATATAAAAATAAAACTGGCCCAAAGCACAAAAAAGTACCACGTCGGGTGTAAAAAATGGATGGTGTGTGCCTACGTCATTTGATATAAAGATGACACTTGTGGCAACAAATAGCAATTTGTATGTAGTGTACAGAAAAACCCAGTCTGCCAGTTTCATGCATGGGCTGAAGTGCCCGGCAGACTGGTTACTTTTAAACCAGTCTACCACCAAAATACCAAATTCTGACATTTTAGAGAATATTTACCTCCCATCCTGTAAGAGTTCGGGTCATCAGCAAACGGCGAGGGTTGCACAGGCAGCGCTGGTGTGGGCTCCTTCTGTATAGGAACCTCTCGCACCTCAGGAACGGTCTGGCTGGGTGATGCTGGTTTAGTTGCAGCAGGAGTTATACTGACAGCGTTCACTGAAGTCTTCTCCGAGTAGGAGATCACAGTAGGCCGGGGGACAGGAGAGCCTTTATCTGGAGCAGTTATTTGAGACGGAGATGCATCAAAAGGGGGCACTTTGGCTACTGGCTTCTGGATGCTAGCTGTTGCTGGCGGTGTAACTGTAGTCGGGCTTGGTGGCTCTTCTACTGGGATTGGAGCTGGTGGTGATGCAGTCACTGTGACGGCTGCAGTCTTGCTTGAGAACAGACTTGCCCAGGACTTCCCTGGAGCCGGTTGAGGCTGAGGCTGCACCACTGGTGGTGGCAATTCCCCACGGTTTCTAGGAGTTGGTGGTGGAGGGAAATCTGATGCTGTGGGTGCTGGCGGCGGCGGTTGAGGCACTGGAGGCGGTTCTGGGGCAGCTGTGGATTTCCTCGAGTGTCCGAAAGGCGATTTGTTTGTTACGATCAGTGGTGGCCCTTGAGAATGAAGCGTGATGGAGATAGGCATAGGTGCCTTGCTTGGTGGTAGTGGCGGGTCGCGTTTAGGATGCTCGACTACGACAGCAGGGCTTGGGACCTCAGCGGTTTCGCTTCTAGGCGATTTGTTTGCAACATTATCCCTCTTCTGTCTATTGCCAAATGGCGCTTTCGGGGTAGATACTGCCTGTTGTACCGGTACGGCAGTTTGAGGAACCAGGGGTTTAGCCGGTTGTTTGCCTCCTGAGAATGGAGCCGCTGGGCCTTTGGTAGTTTTATTAACTACTGGAGGTATCTTGTTTGTAGCAGGGACCTGATTTGTAGGCGCCATTGGCGGGAACTTAGATGCAGGTATCTGATTAACTTCAGGAGCCTTTTCATTTGCTACCCAAGCAGGCTTGACGGTTTCTACCTTAGGAGTAGGTGACGCTTTATCAGCAGGCTTGATTTGTTCTATCGGTCGTTCCTGCTTCGGGCTGCCTGGGCCCTTGATGGTCAGATCTTTTATAGGCAACGATTCCACAGCAGAGGCGGTCGCTGGTGGAGTTTTCTGTTCTTGACTCTTTTCTGACGGAGTGTAAGATTTGTTTTGATTGTGCGACTGGACGACAAAGTTTTTAGCGTGAACGTTGAACTGATGCGGAGTCGACTGGTGGGGTGGTTGGGGCTGTATTGGGATAGGGGGTGGGTGTGGAGGAGGTGGGAGATACATCGGCGGCATGTATTCTACGCCTCCGTCTACGGGCGGTCCGTATGGCGGGGCGTAATGGGCGCCAGCGTAGTAGGCGTCTACGGCTTCTTGTTCCATGACTACCTCTTGCTGGTATTCATCAGGTCCTTTGTCACCTTCACCTTCGACTGGCATCTGGTATTCTTGGTAGTAAGGTGGATACGCATAAGGTCCGTAGACTAGGGGTTGGTAGACGGGCAGATGGTAGAGCGGGGCGCCTTGGGCTTGTGCTGCTGGGTAGTACTGAGGGTATTGGACGTAGTAGGGGGGTGGTTGTGGAGGGGGTGGTGATGGGGCACGCTTGCCGCGGCGGTCTCGTCGGTGGTTGCGTGGAGGTCGCTCAACTTGTGGGGGCGGTGCATATTGAGGCTGAGGAGGTTGGTAGTATTGGCCCATGTAGCCGTGCACGTTCACGTTGGCGGTGACCTAAGAAAATTACCAAAGTAAGTTGCTAGTAGCCCTATTATATTAAAGTCCCGGAAAATTAAGCCTCATATTGATAAATCTAAATAATCTAAGTATGACATAGAATTATTATCAAAAGTTTGAAACGAATAAATTAAATTGTGAAAGATATAGAATTTGACAACAGATAAAAACTGTTCATATATTTGAATTCTAATTATGTAGAATAAGCCAGGCGTCATTGGGTCAAATAGTAATTGAACATTCACTTTCTAGGTATTAACATAATTCTGCTTATTTAATATTAGGTGTTGCTAAACCTGGAGCACCGCCTCGCTTGGAAATTGCCGCGCGCGGCAGCCCGACTAGTGTGGTCGTACCTCGCCCGAGGCATTGGGACCGCGCTGCTGCAATTTCCTCGCGAGGCGGTGCGCCAGGTGTAAACACGGCTATTGACAGTTGCTTAAAGTTTTTTTTACCACATGTACACACTTTTTATAGTTTGCTAGATGCAAGTTTTATTGAAATCCCACTAAAGGTGACGAAATGTATGAAATCCGCTAATTTCTTTCGTATTTCTTGACTGCAATTATTTGTCATTATTTAATTCGCTACGTATGAAAACTGTATGAAGTACGTTTATATTATGGCAGTACTAGACTAGTACTAGTCCACACTAGACGTACCTGGCTGACGTAGACGTTGGGCGGCGCCACGGGCCACTGCTGGGGCGGGTAGGCGGGCGGCGGCTGCGCGTAGGGCGGCGGCGCGTGCGGCGGCGCGCGCTGCGGCGAGTGGGGCGCCATCTCGCACTCGCCGCCCGACAGGCTGTCCAGGCTGCTCGACACGGTGCGCGGGCCCAAGGTCGACGACGAACACGAAGACAGATCTGCCGTTTTAACATATGTTGAGTGCAAGGGAACAACTATACTTGTTTTTTTTAGGGTTCCGGAATTAGGCATGTCATTCTACAAAACTCGTTTGAGCGTGTTTCCACGGCACGTCTGTACACACCTCGATGTGTGCATGAGTTCTAAGGGCTCTATCATTCAATTATTTTAAAAGTTTCCGCTGTCGTAAATGGCGTTTGACAATATATCGACATTTTGCATTGTTTTGTCGACGCGCTGCCAACCTCACTGATAACTTACTAAACTCCTACCAATCGGCCGCCGCGGGATGAGGTAATTCCAATCGGGGTGATTAATTCTAATTCTGTATGAATTATTATCATTTATTTTGTAATTAGGGCAATTAGTTTTACAAAAATACCATCTTGAATCTTTGTTTGTCTATACAGCCCATAGAGATAAAATGGCGCTCGCTGGCGCTCGCTTAAAGAGACGGGAAGTGCGCAATAGCGCATATGAACATTCCACTAGTGCGAAAGAGATACACAAGTGTTCCAACTTTTGACTTTCAGAAAACACCACAAACACCACCGTCGCGACAGCTCATATTTTATCGCGTAAAATATCAAACAATCCAGAACAAAATCACTTGAAATGAAAAAGTAGAAACGTGGTATCGTATTGTGTACCTGATTCCAACATTAAACGCAAGAAAAACCCAGGAAATTACTCATTTCACAGGCAAATATGATATTCCGATCGATGTCTTTGAAACCATATTTTACCGAATTAGCACAATAAATCTTGAAAGTAAGCACTAGAGACAATAGAATATTAGTGTTTCTTTCTTTGTGTGGTAATATTTTATCATTAAAGTAAATATTCAAGATTATTTTGTGTAAAAATTGAAACTGTTATTCTACGCTAGGGATTGACAAAACGTCATAGGATCTAATATCGATATCTGTTCGATAAAACATACTGCCGATATCCACGTTGAGATTCAAAAGCGACAAATTACACCTGTTGCAATGGACAATCAACGGTATTTTAGACGCTAGGCCGTTAGTTGGGGTTTAAAGTGGTTAATGCGTCAAACTCAGACTTAATTATATAATAAGTCATCAAATTAAGTATTGAACATTTTATAACTTCAACAGAAAAAATACATTATTATTTTACTAATTCTAACATGACGTTTAGCGTAAAATATGAATATAAATGTGGGTGCATCTTATCGATAAAAAGTCAAATGTCGATAGATAATTAACCTGTTGTACTTGGCTGCACTATTTTTACACTCACATAGACAATTTACCCACACACTTGCATTTCTTTTTATGTCACACTTTTGATCATTGTCAATGGATCTATACTATACTAGATCTGTGATACAGCCAAAACCGCTGGGGCAGAAAGGTTTCAGATTTTTAACCTAAGCCAGAAAAGTGGACCGACGATCTAGCTAAGATCGCAGAGGTCAGACTGTAAGCCGTGTCCAGATTATGCGCAGCAGCAAAGAGCACGGCATACACGTCCACATTGCCTACTGCGAACATACGTGCCACGCGTAATCTGTACACGGCTCGATGATGATGAGAAACATACCTATAGCAGGCTCGGTCCAACCGTAGCTAGAGGCTGCCTCCGTCTTCCGCTGGAATAGTGCACACTGCAAACTGCTCAGCTCCGCTTCTTTCACATCTGACAAGTCTAGGAACTCATATTCCTGAAACACGTCACATATATAAAGCAATATATCTAAAAAAACCGCGCTTATTAAATGTATGATAATTATATTTGAAAACTCATCAGATAGTGCTCCTTATAGTTTGGAAATAAGGTACCATGATTCTTTTTGGAATTTTGATAATCTTAAGCTTCAATTTTTAACATTTTATACTATTTCTATAGTGAGAATACATATATTCTCTTATCAATTAAGTCGCGTCCAGGTCATTTTGAACACCCTACCCGCTTAGCTAATTTTTTTATAGGATTTTAAATGTCATAGAAAAGGTACTGCATGTAGATTTAAATTTTTTAGAAACAATTTCAAATAGTTTATTTTTTTTATTTTATTAACTTTAGCATAAATTAATACTGTTAACATAATATAAAGTATGAAATATACACTCTCTTGAGAGTCCCATACTTCCAAAAACGTCAGTATAAAGCAAAATGAGTTGCCAAATATAATTACTACACTTTCTAAGCATAGCAGAATTATAGATCCACACCATCACAGAATCTGAGGCCTCATACACATTCCATAACTACCAGAAGCTGTCAGACAGGGACAGAATAGACTGCAGTCATACTTCAAATTATGTATACAATAAAGTACTTTGTTCTATTTACATATATATTATACATATTTACATACACATGCTTCAATGTATGTTATACAGTCAAACTGTTTATTAATAATCTTCAATAACTTTTTTTACAATGAGTTTACCTATATAAAAGTCATTATTTCAATTAAAGTTTTTTTTTTATAACGAGCGCGTTGCCGACAAGGGAATGCCTTATTTATATGGATCGAGGATCAATTATGATTTCCAATCAATTGAAAAGGAAATCAAACGTCATAGAGTTTATGAGAAAGTAATATTTCACAAATGCACAATGTGCATGCATTGCACATGAAGGCAAACCAGTGTTTCATGCAACATGCAGGTTTTATCTCAATATCTGTGTCAAAATCGTATTTTGCACATAATATGTGACATTCCACGAGAAAAGGTACCTTATGGCGGTTGGGGCTTACGCTATTTCTAACGACGCTGCAATACTAATGCGATGCTTCGCAACGTAAGCACCAACCGCCATAAGGTACTTTCACCCGTGAGACGTCACATATTTTCTAATGTGTACATAATAGCCATAATAGGTAATCTTAACTCATTGAAAGGCGTTATTTTATTATATGTAATATAAGAATTTAATTGGGTGATTTGGAACTGTGAAAATTAAATTTTATGTTTTAAGTTTATTATATGTTTATTGTATGGTATGGTACAGTTGCCGTCAGATATATCGGAGCGGCCAAGGTGGTCACAAATATCTGACCAAGGACTCTATTGGCAAGGCGATAAAGTGCATGCTCAGATATTCTTGAGTAGGTACCTTGGCTGCTCCAATATATATGATGGCGACTGTACCTAAAAGGTCAATAAGTGGTAATATTTTTGGACTAAAAACATTGTCACGGTTTCAAAAAGTTCAAAGTGATATTACATTCAATAGTAAGTATATGTATATGTATTCAAAATGATCATTAAGCGTGAGTACACCTGCCGCACCGCCTCGCGAAGAAATTGCCCCGCGTGGCAGCTTGGCTAGTGTGGATGTGCCTCGCCCGAGGCATTGCGGCCGTGCGTGCGTTTGTCTCAGCCGAGGCTCGTCCACACTAGCCGAGCCGCCGCGCGGCAATTTCCTCGCGAGGCGGTGCGCCAGGTGTACACACGCCTATTGACATAATTTAGTTGTCAAGGGGGCAAGAGTATGAGAATATAATTTTAAACACATCATTTATATCAGAAATCCTACAGAGTGAAGGTACTTCATTGCATAATCTTTTCCAAGTGTGACTGCATAGAAGTCGAGGATGATAAACATAGATTGAGAATGTCTATACAAAATCGCGAGCCCGTATTTGAGGCCAGTGTATTAGCGCCATCTACACACTCAGTAAGTCCCAGTTTCAAACATTCATCATCAGTTTCAGCATTCATCTCTGATGTATAGTCTGAAGTTTGGAGGTATAGGATGACAATCTCTATGTTACAAAGTGTCCGTCCAAAGGCGTAAAATTGGTGGACTGCGATTTTGTAAAGACATTGTCAATCCATGCTTATATCATCCTTGATAGAAGTGATTACAATATCATAATGCTTTAATGACATCGTCTGAGAAGTTGCGTAGTGTATAAGTACATAGTACATACAAGAGTTTACCGTATTTACATACAAATGTATTACTTACAAGAACTATAGGCCAAGGTAGTTTTAGTAGAAAAGTTTAATGAGAAGGATTTGGACATTAGTGCTGCTAGCATCGTAATTAATCACACGATTAATAGGGAAATAGCTGTTTCGTATTTGTATAAATTGATAGTTTGTAGATTCAGTATTTATTTTAATAATTAAATGTAACTAGAAGGGACACAAAAGCTCCAGGTTCAGTCTCCATCAGATATATCGGAGCGACCAAGGTGGTTACAAGTATCTGAATGTGGCGATAATTATCTTATCAAGGAGCCTAAGTGCATGTTTAGAATTTAGATGTTTGTGAGTACCTTGGTCGCTCCAATATATTTGATGGCGACTGTACTAATATAAAAGTCAGCTAAGTAAGTGGGTCAGGTGATTAAATAAACTTCTTTTGCGGTTAACTACCTACTATGTTACTTTAACAACTAAGAAACTGTATTTGATTGTTTTTTATTATATTTTACTAGACTTTGCGTTTTGTATTTGAGTTGTTTTATTACCTATTTAAAAAAATTATTGATCGTATCGTATCGACAGGCATTTTATAACCTGAAATTCAAATTGAATTGGTAATTTCTATTTATATAAGTGTTAGCTGCTTATACTGCACCTGACCCTATTAATTGATCTCATAAATTACAATACCTTATGTAGCAATAAGATTGAAGAAAGTTAGACCACGGGTGGGTGATTCATAGTTGTCAAGAGATTTATTTGGAACACGAACTAAACTGCCACAGAGTTATTTACAAAGAGCATAAGGTCATGACATTTATTAGGTGCACTCTTACTGGTAAAATGTTATGAAGCGGCACAAGTGAGTACTTGAGTAGCAACCTTTTTAATTTACGAGTTGTAATGTGGAAAGGTACTCGATCCACACACTGGACCCAACGGCTCATCAAAGGGACCTTGTTATGCTTTAAAGGGAAATCACAATCTCACGCTGTTGTATAGCTGTGTTCCTTAGTTAGGCTCACTTTGGCCCAGTGTGTAGATGAGATTATACAAATAAAATAAGTGGTTGTACTTCAATACTAAATTAGCACAGTAGTGCCAATGTGTGGTGACTGCAAGTTTATATAATATATGTAGTAATTGTGGTATGGAGCTATCAATTCATTTATATTAGGCGCCATCTCTTGTGAATCAAACTACAATCATTGTTGTACCTATGACTTTGATTAGGTCTCCTATCCTGTTTATATAACAAGATATCTAAAGTAGCGATATATTTACTGAATAAAGGTAGTTGGTATCTAATAATATTTTTTTATACTCGATCTGCACTGTTGTAATCGGTTTAGGTATAATTAGGTTTAGGTTTAAGTATTATAGGATTTCAATATGTTTAAAATTTTCCATAATACCTATGTATATGTTTCGGAACACCAGTATTACTGAATAGCGATGAGAATGGTATTAAGTTAGCTGTCAACCCATACAAATTTTGACGTAAGCATATGGAAAATCTGTCAACTCTAATCCCATTCTAATCGTGGTCCAGTAATATCATTGGACAGCCATGTAAATGACATTGAGCCTCACACTTGTGTTACAAGTCAGTTGTGAGACAAATCAATCATAATTATGGACTTTATCTGCAGTGTGTTTTGATGCAAAATTAATCAAATTATTTTCTTATTAAATGATCAACATTATTTGCATTGTGCGCTGATGGAAATAATATATTTATCACTCTAGTTAGCAACAGTAAAGATACCAATCAGTGTCAAGACACTACAAGTTCTATAATCAACTTAAATGGCAGTTTTAAAAATAATTCATAGTACCTATTCACATGGTCAACTTTTTTGCTTGTAGGTTTAATTACTTTCAAAGTACATATTTAAAAGTACTTTGTCATAGTATGAGATTACATTTATGTATCTCAAAAGCAGGACTAATTATAATGTAATTGGAACTTCAAGTAGATTTAAGTAAGCATTATCATGTAAGTATCTAATTTGAGATTTATAACTTACCGTAATTATAGAAATTTAGTGTTTGAGGTTATTTTCAACTACTTCTTTATGTTAATAGGTATATATTATGGAATGTAAGCAATGAAAGTGACAGTGGAACATTTTAGAGAACTTTTTTAAGGAACACATTTGTTGTTATGTATGCATTTTATAATAGATTTACATATATATGCCTAAGCTCAGTAGGATTATAAGTATATCCGAAATAAAGTAACCTTGAAGTTATTCGCGAAACTAACATACATTGACACTTCTTTCCAAGATGAACATTGGACTTTTTTACATTCACTGCCTGTCATATTTTTAGGTTATAAATAATACCTATTGATGAAACACCAATTTTAAAGCACAAATACATAACCAGAAACTTTAGAATACACTTCGCGGTGTCCCAGCGTGCAAAGTAGAAGTATATTACGCAATTCTGTACCAAATAACAACAACAACAAATCTACGCACATGTGGTTTGTACTCATGAAATAAGATGCAATAGTGAAAATGACATACCTAAAACCAATGTTTACTGAACCAACTTCCATTGCAATCCTTTTCGATTTAAGCGTGATTTTCAGCCTCTAATCGTGCCTCTTAAATAACGCAAAGCTGTAAAATATGCAGAACATTTGGAGGACTATAAGATGGCGTAACAACGCTTGGGCCGACTTGCCGGGCCGGGTGTCAATTATGTATTGACAAATCAACACACTGAAGATTCTTTATCACATTACTCGAAACTGGGCACCATCTATTTATGAAAACTATCATCACTTACCTTCCACGTGCCCACAATTTCTGGAAAGAGATATTTTTTCTAATGTAATGGCCAGTTTCAAAATCACCAAAACAAGAAACAAAAGCCAAACAAATTAAAAAGTACATATAGATTGAACAGTGTGCTTACCGTTTTCATCAAATCCATGGCCTTTTAGAGAACACCATTACGAATTATACCGCGGTGAATATTACACATGAATTTTCGTCTTATAGACAAATCTTGGAACGGGATCTACGCTACGTCGAGTCGAGGCCATGCAGCACTCACTCAACCAACAATACTACAGAACAGGATGTGACAAAAGCCGCGCTCATTCAATTGACTAATTTTAGCCAATAGGAACGCCAGATTTTATCCATAGACACCAAACTGAGCAAAGTTTTTTTTTAAAATAATGTCAAATAAAGCTTACTATGCATGTACAGGCATAGCAAAACTACCAACATCAAAAAGTTACCAGACGTTAACAGCTACTCGTCAGTAGATGGCGTGTTTATCAAATTTACAATGTAACTGTCTTTGACGGCGTTCTTGCCTAGTCGGTAGTGACTCTGCCTAGTCGGGTTCGAATTCTGGCCAGGGCATTTATTTGTGTGTTTATCATAGATATTTGTTCCTGAGTTATGGATGTTTTCTGTGATTTAAGTATTTATCTATATCTATCTATTATATATAGCGTCGCCTAGTACCCACAACACAAGCCTTACCTACCTGTACCTACTTGTCACTTAGGTAGGTTTTGTAAGATTGTCCCGTAATATTTATTTTGTTTATTTAACTGCCATTGATAACGATACAGTTTAAGCACTATAAATATATATAGACAAACTCAGTCTAAGAACTTTTGAAGCTCAAGTCTGAAGCGCCATCTGCACGAGAGCAACCTAAAGATATAAAAATAGTAGGAAAAAAATACATTGGGTCGCAGCGACATCTAGCGTTACTACGGTACGCTATTCGTTTCTAGATGTCGCTGCGACGCAATGTGATTTATTCCATTATTTAGGACCCAGGCCTTGTTGGAAAACCCTTATATAATTTTCTACGTGAAAAAAGCATGGAAATATTTTTATCACGTAAAACATTCAATAAATGTAATTTGTGTTGAAATTGTATAGGTATTGTACGTATTATTTCCACAGTAAGAAAACATCTTACTGCCTAAGAGTGCCTAGGTAGTAGGTACCTACGGACTTACGTAGTATCGGGCCAATTTATAAAAATAAGTATTGATGGCACATCAGGAACACGATTCAGCCATACCTGACTGGTTATCTAAATCAAAAGACTACCTACCTACTTCTAATAGACTCTGCAGTCCACATTATGAGGCACTTGAATTGACTTTAAGGCTGCATGCACGAAAATATGCGACCGGCCGCCGCTGCTAGCGGCGAGACGAGCGGTTCGGCTCGGTTGGGCAGCGTTCGGGAAACTACGTTATGCCTTTTCGTCCGACACCTCAGTGCCTCAAGACGAAAGTCTTTAACCAATGTGTGTTACTTGATGACTTACGGCTCCGAAACGTGGTCTTTCACTATCGGCCTCATCTCAAAGCTCAAAGCCACTCAACGAGCTATGGAGAGGGATGCTCGGAGTTTCTCTACGTGATCGAATCAGAAATGAGGAGATCCGTAGACGAACTAAAGTTACCGACATAGCAGTGGCGGTGGGCCAACATTTTTCTTAGGCAAGCCGGGGCAGAATTTGGCTTAAAATTTATTCATGAGCTGTAAGAAACCTGTTCAGGCGCCTGAAACTTAGGCAAGCCGAAGGGAATCGTGTTCTATGGACGTGCCGCCACTGCGACATAGCCCACAGGATTAGCAAGCTGAAGTGGCAATAGGCAGGCCACATTGCACGCAGAGCAGATGGCCGATGGGGTCGAAAAGTGCTCGAGTGGAGACCACGGACTAGCAAGCGCAGCGTAGGACCACAGAATAATGAACAAGTACAGAAGGTTCTCCTTCCTGAATTTGACATTTAGCTACAGAGATGAAAATGTTATCTGTGCAAAAAATAAAATAGGGTTGTCAACGTGCTTCATTCCGTGCACGTGGTATCTACAGATAAAAAGTGACTAGTCAATCTGCCTCAAGCTACCTAATCTATCAGTAAATTTAATACATAGCTAGAGAAATATCAGATTTATTACCTTATTTGCCCAATCTAATTATTATTTGAGTAAAAAACTACTACTATAAACTATTATTCTCGAACGCACCCATAAGATAATAAGCGATGTGCCAACCCTGCCCTCATTAAGCCGCCGGCACGGGGCGCGAAATTTAAAAAACAGGTACAATGGAGAGAGACACAGTGAAACCCTCCTGGTAGGACGTCCACTCACAAGATGGACAGACGACCTTATAAAGCTCGCCGGAAGACGCTGGGTGCAAGTCGCTTCCGACCGATACTTATGGAGGTCCAAAGGGGAGGCCTATGTTCAGCAGTGGACGTGTTATGGCTGAGATGATGATGATGATATATGCAAGTGGAATAATTAAACGATAGTATTGTTCCTATACTTTATTCCTTTTTAGAAGGTACCTACTAATCTACTTACGTGTGTGCTATACGTGGGTTAGTGACTGATGAGCTGAGCGTGATTCTATAATAATAAATAAATATTTGGGGACAATCTTACACAAATCAACCTAGTCCCAAACTAAGCAAAGCTTGTACTATGGGTACTAGGCGACGATATACCTACTTATATAGATAAATATATACTTAGATACATAGAAAACACCCATAACTCAGGAACAAATATTCGTGATAAACACACAAATAAATGCCCTGACCAGGATTCGAACCCGGGACCTCCTGCTTCGTAGGCAGGGTCACTATCAACTGGGCTAGGAGGCCGCTATTACCGGTCTAGCGAGTAAGTGGTCTGTGTGTCGATCGTATTAAGACGCCATCTCGGCAAATATTGAGTGTTTGCTTTGCCACCCTAATTCGGCTACGTGACGCATTACCCCATTATTTTCGTATTTCTTTTTCTCCAGAGAAATAATAGGGATTTAGTTAGGTACGTGGGATTTTCCTGGAGATAGTTCTTGCTTTTGGTCTTCATCAGAAATTAACCTCACCTTTTTCAGCATAATACCTGCCTACATATACAATTATACATATCAATCAACACACATAACCTGGCCGCCCAGTAAACAGACATCCTACACCTACTTTCTCTTTTCAATTTCATCTTTAGAAAGGAGCTATTAGTGTTCATCTCATCTCACTATAAATTGTCCGATAAAAAGGTATATGTAAAATATGTTATTACAAAAACTAGAACCAGAGGGGCCGAACCAGAGGGGCGATTTTTTAGAGTCGAGCGCTCCAATTCAAGGAAATTAACTTGTAAAAAATAATCGCACACAAAATTTTGTCTCCATTATTTTCAAATGGAATTAATAGTTGAAATAGTGATGATTTTAATTCCTGACGATGTTATTAAATGCCTCAAAATTCAGTTATCTCAAAAATCACCCCCAGCTCGGAGCCGAATATCCTTAAACTAAGTCCAGCCACAAGAAAGGGTATCTAGGGTATCGACAGCCAGTCATCCCTCATTTTACAAAAGAGCAGCTACTTAACTGTAGGTCAGAACGTCTGCTAAATGTCTGCTAACGATACCACAATGTTTAGAAACGATGGATAATTTTCTAAACATTATAATATCATCATTACATGTAGTGTTTTATTTGTGATGGCGGGTAAGAGGAATGCACTGTGTTGGTTGTGAGTGACCTGTACTTAGGTATTTGGTCCTAGATTTGCCAACGCGTTGAATCCTGAATATCCTTATACTTTAATAGACTAGGTCGATCAGATCTCAGCACTTTTAATAAGGGTAAGTCCTACTTACTAGACTAGACAAAGAAAAAACACACTCTATGGGAAAAATGCAATGATATACTGCATTGCTTTAAAATTGGTTCACTTTATTTTGTTGATTTTACCATAGTCCGTATTATCATAATGCAAGTAATAATAAATCTATATTACTCATAAATTATATCAAGTCTTAGCCAACAGTGTTAGTAATTATTATTTAGGTTTATAATTGCTGGACCGGCCTCAAGTGGATCTATTAAAATAATACAACTTTATTAGCTTGGCATGGGGTAAGACTAGATTACTATGAATCCAGTGTACAGTACATTTGATAGCAAACATAGTGGGTTCTTGAAGGTTTTATTGTTCATGTGCCTGATACCGCGGCTCGGAGAAGTGAGACGGAGGGTGCGTATGGATGTCTCTGCCTGAAAAAAAAAAAGATTATATTTTTTATACTTGTAAGAACTCAAATAGTCGCAAGTGGGGCATGTCATGCACTGCATTGAGTCGATTGGCGAAAAAGAAAGCAGGCTTAAAATAACTGCGACTTGGGACTCCGATGGCCGGTTAAGAAGTGAATCAAAGAATGAAAAAAATATTAGTTAAGAATTTTAACATAAGGTGTATTTTGTATGCCGCTACTCAGTTTCGTTGTAGAATTGCTGTTTTTTTTAATGATTTTTTTTTGACATTAATGGTTAAGTAGAGCGTTTTTGAGTTATCTCCAAAAAAACCTCTTACTGAACTCTCCGCAGTTACGATTTTCATAATTATTTTTCTTATTTAGATGAAGGTACGAAGCCCTCCATTATTTTTCTTATAAGTCCCACAAAACAGACTTCAGTTTAATTCAATTCAATTGAAATGCTAGTAGTTACTTAATAATTACTGTTGTATGCGAGCGACACACCGAATTTAAAATCAAACTAAAAAAAATAATGACACTCTAAATTTAGGTCCATGACCTACTCTTTAGTCACAAAATTCGGCGAAATTGAGCTTGAACTCCTCAGATGGTCGGTAGATACTTTGTAGAGTTTACATATATCGATGACAATTTTCTCTGAGCATATTTAAGGCCCTTTGCCACATAAAAAAAACTTCATTGTACCCTCAAAGAAAATCCCCATTTGTGACAGGACAATTCTGTGAAATACGTTTAAAAGCTGCCATCCCTCACGATTTGACACAAGCAAACCACATGCAATATTTCTGCGATATTTTCCAAGATTGCCTGCAAATCATTTTGTAATCTTTATCCTTCATACTAGAGCATGTTTTAGCATCACAAGTATATGATAAGTGAGTTGTTTCAATACACAAGTGATATTGTCGAGTTATGGATTTCAATAACATTTGGAGCGAAGCTCGGCTCGATGCAGAGGTTTTTGTTTTTAGAACGATATTGACTTTTGTAAAACAACTTAATAAAGGATGCATTTCATTTTCTAGAGATCTTAATATGTAGGTACGCAGTAGGTAGTCTTTTTAATTTGTAGGATTTAAATTACAAAACTTTTTCGTTAGTAAGAAACTATTCTAGCATACATTATTGTTGTTCGTTAGTGATAATTATTGTATACCTACATAAGAATCTTACAGTTTTTTGTAACGTAAATAGTACCCAACTAGGGGCTCAAACGAACGAAGAATAATTAATACACAGCGGAAAAAACCTTTCAGCACTATCTACGCATTCACAGGCACAATAAAAGGAACTGGAATACAATAACACATCTTCCAAAGCAAAACGTTGTTACTTTATAAAAACTTCATTTAAAGTTAGTACTATTTGTACGGGAAGGCAAACGTGAAAACAAAGGAACTACGTTCTTACTCTTGACCTATCGCCTGGGGCGACATACACCTGGAACTGTGGAATAAGGTAACATTTTTAAACTGAAAAATATAGGGAAATAACTTGAAAGCTGTTTCATTTATTCATGTCATAAGTATGAAACAAACTAATTACAATATGTATAAATATACTTACAAAATGACCTATATAAAACTAAATTAGAATTATAAATAAAACTAAATTAAAATAAAAACAAGAAAAATATACCTAGTACCTACCAACCAGAGTCATAAAAAGAATACCCCATCCAGCAGCTCCGATTGTGGCATAGTCCCCATCACGCTAGCGGCGTTTCCCCTTTGTATCGCAAGACTAAGTCGCTGGGACAGGTAAGAGCCGGCCCTGGGGTCTCCTGAGGCGTGGATTAACCGGGACGAAAGGGACTTCATAAAAGTCTTCAAGCTGTTTCTGTTTCTAAAGAAACTAATTATATGTAGGCAAGTTTAGTGCAACTGACCACTTTGTCGATTTACAACGACACTTTATTCTTTCACTAATAGATAGTGCATTTTGCGTACTTTTGGAAAGTAGTAGTAACTACTCGACCAAGCGGTCCCTCTTTCCTTGGACTAACACAAACGTTTGATAATATAAAAATGTTACAAAAGGCTTCTACGTAAAATGTATTAAGATTTTCTAATTTTATTTAGGTCTCGTTTTGATTTACCATTATAGGAATATAAATGCTTATATAATATATGGTTTATGGTTTATGGTTTAAGAATTTATTTCTCTAAAAGAATTATAATTCACTTAACTAGAGAAATTCACAACATTATAGAAATTATCTTAATTATACGAGTAACAGTGTACGAACAGCAGGTAATTTAAATTTAAAGTGATACAAAGCAATTCTTATTTCTACGTAAAAGTGGGTACCAAAATCGTTCACATCGGTTAATAAGATGGCACAAAGTAATTGTCACTGCGCGAGCGCGGGCGGCCCAAACAATTGCAATGTCCAGTTTAAAGTGACCCAGATATACAACAAAACAAGCGTAGGGGATATGCGCGCCTATACTGGTTCGTCTAAGCGTTAAACCGGTCCGTCGCACTCGCCCAGTGGTTGGCGACAACAGACATGGAGAGATCCATTTGCGGGGTTCAATTACGTAAATAGTTTAAAAGTTTAAAGTCATAGCGATTGAATATTAAATTATGTCAATGTAATTTATTCATAATATTTATAATTATCAGCTTTTTTGTATTAAGTTGTACGTGCAATTATTGCAATTATTTACAATGATTTAGTTATTTAGATTAGATTTTCCTACATTACATTATATTATATTCGCTTATCTTATTTTATTTTATGCTGACATCCTCGTGATATTATAATATTAATTATATCCGTCATAAATATATTTTTATGATTTTTTTTAAAGACGATATCCTCTTAGAGACTTGTTCACATTGTAATTGTAATTATCACAGATATTTTTTTTATGACATAGGAGGCAAACGAGCAGACGAATCGCCTGATGGTAAGCAATTACCGCCGCCCATAGACGCCCGCAACACCAGGGGGTCACAAGCGCGTTGCCGGCCTTTAAGATTAGGGAGTACGCTCGTTTCTTGAAGGTTTGAAGGTCGTATCGGTCCGGAAATATCGCAGGCGACAATTCATTCCACAGTTGTGCATTTCATCAGATTAGCTCCATGCTAGACTGTTACATTGAAAAAATAGCACTTTACTTTTTACTAAACTCATTGCCAGGCATTCGAACGTTTTATGTTGATCTCAATTTTAATTAGATATCAGTCCATCGAATCACGCCGGCTTTAGAGTAGTATTAAAATCTAATCAAAAGAGTAGTATTAAAATCTAATCAAATGACGAGGGGTTATATAATAGGAACATCGTTTCAGATACAGATCCTACTGTAAGGCGGAATGAATTTCTTTTCCTGTAAAAAGTTCACAGTAAATTGCTCTACCTACGTAATAATCAAACTGGTATCCCATTCATCGCGGACTTAACTTGCTGGCCTTAAGTCTTCCGAGCCTTAATCTTTGCATATATATTGGCTTTAATTGTAAAAACATCGGCTGTTACCATCTTTTTAATATTAATGCGTCTTCTTTTACAAAGTTATAACTGGCTCAGGTTTGTTGTTTTAAACGAAGTCTTTTTTCGCGGTGTTAAAGTTTAAATTCGAGGATTGTCTGCAGTTTTTCAGAGATTGGTCAGGACCGTGATTATTCGCGAAACATTAACAGCTAACCTTTAGCCCTCATGTAGGCCTCTACTAGCATAAAGTTGTTAGGAAAATAGGAGTCAAGTAATACTGTCCAACAAGCTCATTGAGATAATTTTATGTGAATAAAGGTAGTGATAACAAACGGTAATTAACTAATTAGAACATCATTATAGGACGTAAATGCGATTCTGGTTTAGGATATGTTTTAATTTTCGATTTATTCGGTAATGGCAGTATGCATTAGGACCAAATGGCGGGAAATTAGGACCAAAAGTGGATAAGAGGTCTTTACTTAGCAAAACGGGTCATTCTTCCTGGCTATCAGCAAAAGGTGACCTTTTTCCCCGACTGCGCGACGCAAAAGAGGGGATAGTGTTTAACAGTCTATATATGTATGTTTGTTCCTTTGTGGCACTCTAGAAGCAAAACGAGTGGGCCGATTTAGATGATTCGTACGTCAATCGATTCGTCTTGATTGCGCGAGTGCCACTAAAGACAAAATAGCAATCCAAATTCAATATGACGGCAGTCAGACGTCATATTGTAAAAAATTCAAAAATGAAAATTGATGTACTATGCCGAGTAGGGTATCATTGTTTAGAACTTTGAAAAGTATTATGAGGTCTCATTCATCATTTTTGATTTTGAATGACCGTTTAGGAATTATTATAATTTAAAATTGTTTAGCAACCATCTTACTTACATTTCCATTTTATTAGGTATTTAGTTATAACAAAAATACGACGAACATATTATAAAGGTTGTTATTATTAACGTGAACATAATAATATGTGAATTTCAAGTAAAAGGTACGGTCGACATCAAAAATATGTTTACACTTTTGCACCTTACTCCTTTCTAATAAGGTCCAAAAGTATAAACATTTTATGTGAATTTCAAGTAATAGGTACGGTCGACGTCAAAAATATGTTTACACTTTTGCATTTTACTCCTTTCTATACTCGAAACTGTAATTCAAGGCCAAAAAATCTATGACAGATACGTCAGTGTCATAACCATCATTGTCGCTTATGTCACTGTCAAGTAAACTTTTCAGGTTTCGCCAACCTTTTTATAATACGCTGCTTTATATTGGCCAACATTATCATATTATTTATTCTGTGACATTATCTAAAGAGTGGAGGGTAAGCGAAGTGAAGTACTTACAGACGTACGGATACAACGGAACTGTCAGCTACCTAGACGTCTCTGCATTTCGATAGATTTTTGATTTTAAATAATTGTTCCACGATAACTTAATAAAATTTCTTGTGGATGCAGCATAGATAAATAATATAATTTGAGTGTTCAAATATGACCAGATTGATCAAGGCGTTATGGAGCTTAGAAGGCGCGAAAAAATCATCATAAAGTGTCTTGTTATATTGGTCCACTCGTTTGCATGTAAATCACGAGTTCTTGGTTCGAAGCGGGCTACTAGTTAAAATAAGGTTTTTGTAAAAAAAGGTAGGTATGAACTTTTGTCGCCGACTGTACTCTACTTTCAACAGTAAACTAACACGGAGACAATTCTAACGAACATATTAAACACGATAAGGTTTCGTTTTTGACTTGATGTAGTTCTTAACTTAGTCGTAAATTATTGTACCAAATGTTATGAATACCCGAAGTAATACAAGTGCAATACCAGCTTTGCAACCAAAAATCACGGATGTTTAACTTTTTATTAGGGCGTCTTTTATTTATGTAAAATAAGTAAATACAATTACTTCTTTAAATTATAGGATTGAAATTACCAACAAATAAATTATCTTAGCGTGTTTTTAATAAAAAAGGGAATATACCATTGTACAAACATTTTACTGCAGTGGCAACATTGTAGTAACTTTTTTGGCCTTGAATTACAGTTTCGAGTATAATAAGGTCCAAAAGTGTAAACATTTTTTTGACGTCGACTGTACATCAAGTTAATATTTTTCACCTCACTAGCTCGGAAAGCCCTTTTTGTTTGTTTAATATCTATTGTGAAAATCGCGTTTTATCAACATGTGGTGAAAGAGTTTTGACATAAGTGACAAGTGGCTTAAGTGACATTTGACAGCTAACAAAACGTAAAACGTTAAAAGTGCAGAATTTTTAACATCGCAATTAATGAATTGCATCGAGTAAAAACACTTAATACAGTCTTACAACTTTATTTTAATTCATAAATATCAGCATTCAACATTAATCTTCATTCTTTTTGTAAAAACGGATAAATTGTTCTGACAGCCGAATAAGTCTACGTACGAACAAAACGCATCTGACATTTAATAAAACCTTTTACGTCAAAACTTTTCATTTCATTTTCAATTCATCCATCATATCAACGTTAAATATTCGCATGTTTTTCTAGATTGTTTTGTTAAAAATTAGTGATTCGAGTGATGAAGAAGTATTAAACACCTGAGGAATTACGGGAAACCGAGCAAAATGCACCCTTTTTCTTATTTTCCTCGCTGTAGTGAGGTGAAAAGTTTTGTGTTATACACGTGTGAAAGTTATTTTACGTCTCGTGTATTAAAGCACTCGCTACGCTCAGGATTCTATTTTTGAACCACTCGCTTCGCTCGTGGTCAATAATAGAATCCTTTCGCTAGCTCGTGTTTCAAATAACACTCGCACGTAAAATACAACTTTCACCACTTGTATAACAAATAACTATTGTTCAACTAAGAGTGAAGGAGCTGGTATGTATCCTCTGATATGGAGACTATGACTTGTCGATGATTAATCAATGACGTGCGTCAGAAAATTGTCATATCTATACATATAATAAAGGTGAAGAGGGTCAAAAATCTGTACATTGGATATATTAGTAAAAAAAAGAGTTAGTAGCTCTTAGAATCGATAACAGAACACGTTTCGACGATTTTTAGAATTTTTGTCTGTTTGTCTGTTTGGATGGGGAGAGTTGGCGTCAAAACGCCTGAACCGATTTCGATAAAAACTTCACTAGCCGGTTCAACAGACCTCTGGTCAGGACATAGGCTATAAAAATTACGAACTTTTTGGATTTAAGGGGGTTTAAGGGGGGTTTAAACTTTGTATGGGAACAAAATACTTATGCCTTTGTATTTCCACTATATAATTTTATACCACGGCGGTGGCAAACATTCATACAACGCGCCTGATGGTAAGCAGTTAGGGTTAGCCAATGGACGCCTGTAATTCCAGAGGTTTCACATGCGCGTTGCCTCCCTATAAGAATCTTTATTTTTATTTCAACTATAGTGCACGAAATACAAAACTGTGAGACCTAATGGTGGACATCATACCAAATGATATTTTCTATCAGTCAACCATGGGGCCTCTACAAAAAACATGTACAAAAGCAAAAGGTGCAAAAATAAAACACACCGTACTATTGCTAATTATATCAAAAACTGTTACGTTGAAAGGGGGCCCGGGGGGCGGAGCCCCACGCAATAAGAAATAACACACCGTTCTATTGCTTATTATACCCAAAAATTTTAGGTTGGACATTTAAGATGGGAGAAAAAGATGGGGTAATGGACGGTAAAAAGGGGGGCTCGGGGGGCGGAGCCCCCCGCATAAAGAAAAAACACACCGTACTATTGCTAATTATACCAAAAATTGTGAAGTGGAACATTCAAGGTGGGAGAAAAAGAGTTTTGATAGAGTTTACCAAATGACGGACGGGAAAAAAAGGGGGGCTCGGGGGGCGGAGCCCCTCGCAAAAAGAAAAAACACTCCGTACTATTGCTAATTATACCAAAAATTGTTACGTGGAATACCAAAAATTTTTAGGTGGGACATTTAAGATGGGAGAAAAAGAGTTTTGATAGAGCTTACCACGTTATGAACGGCAGAGAAAGGGGGGATAAGGGGGCGGAGCCCCACGCAATAAGAAATAACACACCGTTCTATTGCTTATTATACCCAAAAATTTTAGGTTGGACATTTAAGATGGGAGAAAAAGATGGGGTAATGGACGGTAAAAAGGGGAGCTCGGGGGGCGGCGCCCCCCCCATAAAGAAAAAACACACCGTACTATTGCTAATTATACCAAAAATTGTGAAGTGGGACATTCAAGATGGGAGAAAAAGAGTTTTGATAGAGTTTACCAAATGACGGACGGGAAAAAAAGGGGGGCTCGGGGGGCGGAGCCCCTCGCAAAAAGAAAAAACACTCCGTACTATTGCTAATTATACCAAAAATTGTTACGTGGAATACCAAAAATTTTTAGGTGGGACATTTAAGATGGGAGAAAAAGAGTTTTGATAGAGCTTACCACGTTATAAAAAAGGGGAGCTCGGGGGGCCAAGCCCCCCGCATAAAGAAATAATACACCGTACTATTGCTAATTATACCAAAAATTGTGAAGTGGAACATTCAAGATGGGAGAAAAAGAGTTTTGATAGAGCTTACCACGTGAAGGGCGGCAGAGAAAGGGGGCTCGGGGGGCGGAGCTCCCCGCAAAAAGAATTACATGTAGGTACTTTTCATGATACTAAAAAGTAGGAAATAAAAAATAAATTAAAAAATTAAAAAAACCCGCCTGCGTAAAATACTAAAAGGCCGTAAACAAGGCCAATATACGTTACGAATTTGTTATGTAGTATTGAAAAGCATAAGATACATATTAAATTCTAATGTGGAACATAGCGGCATTTAACAGTCGGGACCCATTTTAGGGAAGGTTTGCGCCAACTAGATTTCAAATGGGTCCCGACTGTTTAATGTCGCTATGTTCCACATTAGAATTTAATATGTATCTTATGCTTTTCAATACTACATAACAAATTCGTAACGTATATTGGCCTTGTTTACGGCCTTTTAGTATTTTACGCAGGCGGGTTTTTTTAATTTTTTAATTTATTTTTTTGCTGATTCTTTTATAATCAAAGGGTGAATGATTAAAATTTGTCAAATTGAATACCTATACGAGTGCGAGCGGGATAAATCGCACGAAAAAAAGACAACCTATATACATATACTACCATAACGATTAGTAAAATAAATTATTGTCAACCGATAGGTAGGTACTACAATCTTGTAAGGAAAAATACTTTATTTTTACGCTTACTATATGTTGAATTCAATATATTTAAACTCAACTTTTCAACTATTTAAACATTAATAGCACATGAAGTCTAGTTATTTATACAACGTGAATTGTCCCAGAATTCACTAGATTTTCTCGTTCAGATTACCGTATTTTGGTATCATGGACGAGACTTTTTTTCTCCGCAGTTCTTTAAAAAAATCGGACAGAAACGTGGTCGTGCCATATGAAAGAACAAGCCTTCATCCGCGCGGTTAGGATAAAGCAGTATTTTTAATTCAAAACAGCAATCTGACAGCGCCTGCCATACAAAGTGGTTTACAATGTATGACGGGAGCTGTCAGATTAGGTACTGTTTTGAATTAAAAATACTACTTTAGTGCGTCTGTTATTCCGAATAATGACTGTTTTTATCCCCAGATGCAAGAAGAGGGGTGTTTTAAAAACATACTTTTTGGCGAGTGATCTTAGACATATTTTAACAAAATTGGTTCAGCCGTATTGGGGGTATTCCTATTTTATTTATTAATAATAAACAATTATATTATATTTATATGTTAAGAACTGGCGTGAATTCGTATTACGTTAAGACTAAACAATAAACATCCACTTATTTTTTCCATAACTTATTTTTTTGGTTGAGTCCGTTAATAATTTTAAAATGTAAAATAGTTTAACCCTTTTAGTCCTTGTTGGGTAAAAGTGCACTTTCCCATTTTATCCCATTTTATCCCTATGGGCATCATATGTGACGGATAGGGGGACTCGCACTGAACCTTAATGTATTAAATGCCTTAATATTATTTGTGAAAGTATAGGGGCTTCATTAAAATCATTATTGGAATGAGCTTTACTTATAATTATTTAAACTTGTATTTGTTACAAATTTTGTATTATTTTTAAGGCTTTTTCAGTTCAAAGGAGTATGTGGAAAATATCGAAATTATATATATTGTGATTTAGAAAATTTATATAATACATACACTGAATCGCTTAATGTATCTAAGATTAAGAAACATGATATCGTACTCAAAATACTAGTTGAATACTGGGATTCAAATAAAACCAAGGACGACCAATTTTGTAGACAGATTCATTTCCTATCAGTTTCAGTAGTTCAATATAGTCTAAATTGGAAAAACACGAACTTCTAACGCAAATAGACCCGCCTAGTGCACGCACGTAGAATTCGTCTTTTAACCTTTTCGACGCCATGTCAAACGCAAAACCTACCACTCAGACGCCACGACATCTAAATGTCAAAAATGAAGTTAAACTTTATGCGTGTGCATGTAGGTATATTTTGCTCTGTACTCGGTGACCGATATATCGCTCTTTGGCGTTGGACCTGTGGTGCCGATATATACGTCTTTGGCGTGGAAAAGGTTAAACAACTTAGGTAAATAGGTACCATTATATTACGTGATGAGACCCTTGACAAATGCTTGTGGGTGTAGATGTAAAACCCTTTTGTGGACTGCGGAAACAACCTCATATTTTAAGGGGCAGACAACAGCTAAATTCCATCTCCATCTTTTCCGGCGCGAGTGAAAGAGAAATACTGTGTTACGATTAGCTCACAAAATAACGCAGTACAAAATCTATTGAAGTAGAGTTCTACTCCACTACATTTTGTACTGCGTTACTTGATAATATTGAAAAAAGAAACTAAATGAAGTTATTTTTAAAATCACTTTCTTGGGGTTAGATATGAGGATATCGAGTATCATTTGTGATATATAGCACCAAAAAAAACCCAGCCATATCGTATCAGGAGGAGCCCAAACTTGGTATGTTTTGAAAATTATTTTTGTTCTAATTAAAAAAACAATGGCTGAACTGTAAAGATGTAGTATATTTTTAGAACTGCCTTTACCAGACATGATAGGTTTTGAAAAAAAAATATATTTTTGCCATACAAAAAAAAAAAGACAAATCAGCAATCAAAAATTTTGTTTTGACCACTAGTATGTGTGCAAAACGGCTAAACTGTACATCGATTTGCGGTTTTATTTTGTGTAAAAGGGGCACTAGATCTTAGGTTTATATTCCGACAAGAAATTGTAGAACATCACAGTGCTGTCCCGTTTTCTTAGATTGATTTGAAAGGGACGACACTACGCTATTGCCACTTTTTAATTTTTACAATTTCTTGTCGGTATATAAGAAGAGACCTACAAATGACTGGTGTAAATCCATTAATAATACCTAATGATAACGATATAACTTGCGTTACATCTCAAATTAACACAAATACGGCTCCTGTCACTCTTATTGCTTCAAAAATACAGTTGATTTTGAATTTATTCAACTGTATTATGTTGTCGCAATAATGCAGGCAGTTTCTCGCAGTTAAAACTTTGATACCACGAATTATGTTCCTGAGCTTAGTCCAACTTCGTGGTTTGCCCTCTAGGGAATATTTGGTTCTCTATACAGGACATATTCCGACATACCTACCTGATTACGTGTGGTATGCTACTAACGAAATGGTAAAACTGTTCTAGAACAGTTTTACCATTTCGTAAAAAAAGCTATTATGCAGAATTTGCTGCAATTGCTTGCTATCCGATCTTCGCCGAGTTGACATTAACAATTTACTTAAAGTAGGATGCTTTAAGATAATTATTAATTACTCGTAATTTTAAAATTGCCGTTTACACGTATGCTGGCGATTATTTTTTACTGTGCGAAAGTCATGGCTAGAATCGCATTAGTCCTTAAAGGGAGACCTCAATATTATCCTAACTATTTACGATTTTCCAAAAATTGTGTTAAATGAACATATCCTTAAACTTTCCACCACGCTCAAACATACCCTTTGCTTACTGGGGAAAGCAGTGTTACAGTGAACGGTGTTACCTTTAATCCTATTTGTATTTGCGGTTATTCTAAAGTAGGCACAGTTTCTCTTACAGGCACTTCTCCGTCTGTCTATATCATACCTAAACGCAAGTGCAATGAAGAAAACAAACTACTGATATGTTTATAGTTTCAGTTCGCCATTTTCTTATTATTTTGTTATTAGAATTGTAAGAATTTTTTTTTTAATGAAAAGGGAAATACATTTATTTACATAACTAAATATACAGAGGTACAGTACAAATACTAAACTAAATTAATAACTAGCTCAAATCTAAACTAAACTAAAATCAAAAAATAAAAGATTAACCATTTCTGTTGCTGCAATGCTGTGCTACAATTAGCATTACCAAGGAGAAGTTTCCAAAGTTGCGAAATTTTCCATACGGAATGTTCTAAGAACTCAAATTTTACGAACAATAAAAATTATTCAGGAAGTCGCTGGATACCGCCGTTATCAATTATTTTAACTGACTATCTCATTTACGCGTTTATAAAATGAATACTAATAATCATACCCCGGGGTTTTCGGCGGGAATGATTTCGTGTATTTATAACTTTGTTTATTGTAAAGTAATTACCAAACTATGAATGAAACGTAGGTAGTAAGGTCCAAATGTGCTTAGAAATGTTAAATTAGTATCGTTTTTTACAGTTTTTACCTGTTATTTGGCTAGTGTATAACATTCCCGCACCGAAAACCCCGGGGTATGCTAATGATACATTTAGTGTACCCCTCACTTTTCATTAAATTGTCGAAAGAGCCTCTGCGCGTTGGCTTCGGCTCCGCATACGCCTCCCAAAGGTCCGGAACACAATTGTTCCGTGGTCGGGAAAGACATTTATTGATAATTCCCATAGGGAATGTTCTCATTGGAAATTTTATTTAAATTCTCGTGTAAGTTTCCGGAAATTTCCGAAAATCTTACTTAAGCTACAATGCTCCCGCAATCGAAATGTAAACTTTACTCACGCTTTTAAAGATAAATCTGTGCTCTCTAAAAGAAAATCCCTCTTGTCCCAAAAAGTCTTTCTTGACCTTTCCCTAAGACGGAAAACACTTGGCACTCGGCAACGTGATATCCATCACGCCTAGATAATCAACAGGGCAGTGTTTCACTAATCAGTCAGCTAGGGGTGTTTATGCATTACTAGCTTTTGCCAGCGACTCCGCACGCGCCTTAATAATAGGTGTTGGGAATCATTTAATTAATTTCGTCCACCCTTTTTAACTTTCTTATGTAATGATTTCCGTGATAAAATACACGGAAAAAATTAAGCTTTAGCAAAGTACCAATTTGGCTCGGTTAAGATATTTTTAGTTGCATACAACCATGTTTAAAACACGCAATAAAGCTTTGTTAATGACAAACAAGCAATTATTGCTAAACATTCTTGGTTATTTTAACCAAGCATTAATTTTGCACATGCCCGCGGTCGGGGAGCAGGCCGAATCTTCATTAGGTGGTGTACCCTTGTTTTGTCCACAACGTTTTCATCGAATATTATTTCATCGACAACGATTCATCGAAACTTTAGTACGAGTAATATTGTTTGGCGTTATTTTATTTCAACTACTATTTATTTAAATTTATCTTACTACGTAGAAATACTATTCAACGAATATTACTTAATCGCTCATTTGTTTCAAATTATGTTAATTGGCACAACTACAAAATATTGCAATTCATTTCTTCGACGTATTACTTTAATACAATTTTATAATATATGTCCCTGCGTCCCGCAAGAAAACGAAATGTTGCCAGAAGTGGGTTAAGTTAGGTTAGAACTGCGACCCCCAAGAAAATAAACTGTTGCCAGAAGTGGGTTAGGTTAGGTTAGAACTGCGACCTCCAAGAAAACGAACTGTTTCCAGAAGTGGGTTAGGTTAGAACTGCGCCCCCAAGAAAATAAACTGTTGCCAGAAGTGGGTTAGGTTAGGTTAGAACTGCGTCCCCCAAGAAAACGAACTGTTGCCAAAAGTGGGTTAGGTTAGGTTAGAACTGCGATCCCCAAGAAAACAGACAGGTTTAATGTTCCTCTATTTGATTTAAATACTTCGCACACAAGTGTCTCCTCTGTATCACTTATTTTTCACAATACTTTAATATACACAGGTAATTAAATCACTTCAGACGATCAACCATTTGATCAGAAAAACAATTTCATATCTGAAACTACCCACATAGCTATAATCGTGCAGAGTGAGCCGACTGACGTGATTGCGTTTAGTTTCGATAACGAAATATAACCAATTGAAATAATTTTATCCGGAATAAATATTATTACATGTAAAAAAAAATGAATTAAAAAAACCCGAAATGAAAAGCCATGACATGAATTTTATTGAAATAAGTCAACTACCAATTAAAAGACCTCGATTCAAATTACCTAGTAACGAGTCCTCGTCGCAATGACTTGTCGATGAAATGAAAATACTTGAAACGTTGTCTTTGAAATAATATTCGATTAAATGTCTGTCGACAATTCAATGGTAAACCTCATTAGGTACATACGTAACCGTAGGTAATGAATTTTCATACGTTTCTACCCACGGTCACAGATAATATATTGATGTTACAATAATGGTGGTAATTACATGCGGTTTTCGAACGCAGAATAGAGGATTTATGATATGGGCGTAGATAAAGTAGTTTTGAGTCATTATAATAATCTGCTTTAAAATATATCTAAGAAATGAAACGTTATCATACAAAAATTTGCTAATAGTTAGTAGTCAAAGTAAATCATCGGCGACATGTTAGTTGTCAAGTGAAATTCGCCCATAAAAAGTTAGGCGAAACACCTATACTAGAGACCCCTAAAGATACCGAATATGTAAGAGAAATGACAACTGCACTGCTACTCCACCTAGTAGCTACTAGTGTACTACTAGTACGCTATTTGTTACTAGGTGGAGTAGCAGAGCAGTTGTCATTTCTCTTACATATTCGGTATCTTTAGGTGGCTTTGACATAGATGGCGCTATCGACATGAGCTTCAAAAAGTTCTTAGGCTGTGGTCGTCTATATCTCTATAGTCTCTGCCTATATACTATCAATATCAGATAAGTAAATAATTTTACGTCACTCTGGGCGGTAAATGAGATTTGCCGCCCACGGGCGTAGCGGCAAATCTCACTTCACACCCAGGAGAAGACGTAAAATTGTGTACCTACGCACCACGGGCGGTAATAAAGAAGGCTTGTTTATGGCCCCTTACCTTCGGTTCGGGCCACAAATGCCCGCAATCTGAGCCGTTCTTTATTTTACCGCCCTGGGTACGTAATGTGCTAATATATCCATAACATTAGATAAAAATACTTGTAATTGATAACATCTTGATATCCCTCGCTGTGCAGCTAAAGTTTGAAAGCCGCTTCAGCCATTTGCATTCTTACGTCATTCTATCATAAACAGCCATTGACAAAATCGTGTCGCAAGTGACTCTTAATCGACCAAAACGTTTAGAAAACTACGATATGGATTCACATCAAGGAAAGGTCACCACTTGACCTTCGGGTTAGTTGTCACTTCTACGTGCATCAACATTATCAGTAATGGGCTTCTTGGATAAAGGATAATGTCTGAGAATACAAAATATTTGGAGGAAAATAAGTTATGACACTAGTTGTAGCAAAAATACTGGAGATCACTTTAAGGGCATAATTATACGTATTCTGATTATGAAAGAATAAGAAAATAAATTCAAACCCATTTTTTTTTTGGTTTTGTTTGGAGGGTTGGCCTGCAGTGACGACGTGGCCCATAGTAGAAAAAATTTTTTTATTGCGTAATTTTTTTTTTCTCGTACTTTTCTAACACGCAAATGATACCAATAAACGGATCACCAGTATTTTTGTTACACCCTCTATGAAAGCGGCATCCGTAGTGAATAGTAGAGGAAGGTCCTAGGATCGAATGGGCGCTTTATTTATACTTTACCATAGACGTCCACAGCACGGTAAAGGTCCATGGTTTCATTCATAATTCAGTCTAAAGTCTCTAATAGCTCATGTTCTATTGATGAAAAAAAACCATAGAGTTCTACCGTTCCATGGACGTCCACGGTAAAGTATAAAACCGTACATTCCCAGTGAGTAATATTTGTGTGATAATTACAAATATTTGTTTCTTTAAATTTCCGTACGTGCATTAAACGACATTTTCTTTTCAGTTGCAAAAAATAGGTAAAAAATCTAATATTAGTTACATACACACTATTTCTAAAAAATACCACTAAAAAGCTTCTTTTTCAGCAACGACATATATCGGGTGGAACATAACGATGGACTTTTACCAAAATGGGGGACTGTTTAGCTTTAGTAATAACTTTTAAACTATGTGAATCATGTTAATATTCCTAACCGTTTTCAAGTTAGAGCTTGCTGAAATTAAAGTACAAAATACTGCCTATTACAATCCTAATTAGTAAACGGGTTCAATAACCTTAATAGTAAACAAACAAACTTTACATGACATGACAAGTAATGTCATCATAGAGTCTTAAGAGTACTAGGGTTGGCAATACAATATAAAAAACGTTTAAAAAATTATTTCTCTTTTTTTAATTGCGAGGGCTTTTATTATTAAAAATCGATTCTAAAACATTTACAAATGACAATTCTTTCAGCATAGTCCCCTAAATTGCACCACCATGTATACAAAATAATGGTTTGTTTACTTCCTTTCACTTTTGGCATTTAAATGTGACTAATATAATTTTCAACGCTAAGGGTCCTTAATTAAAAATGACTTCCGGGCCACACCGCAACCGGAAACCGGGCAGGAAACGAAATTGACGGCGGGAACGTTTAAACCACAAGGTACCCTTTATTATAAACGGGATTGTCTCTCCGTTTCACCTGTAGCTAAGGCAAGGACCATATAGTACTTGGACTATCATCCTCCTAGCTTTTGTTCCGACTTTTCAATTGAATCTAGGGTTAGTTCGGCAATGTAATCCCATGATATATGAGGTAAGCACTAGATTATATGAAAGCACACTGTCATCTGACCTTCCAAACCAAGGGGGAAAATATGCCTTATTGGGATTAGGTCCTGTCCCTCGAAGTTTTAATTCAACGAAAAGGGACCCGAAAAACTCAGGTGGTGCAAGCTTGTGCTCGAACCCGAGGCTTTTGGATTGAAAGTCGGCTGTCTTTCCGTTAGGTCACCAGACAATGTCTATAAAACCGCATTCCTTAAAATTCAGGGTATATAGTTTATGTTATCAGGTACCGCAGTGCCATCTATCTATGTTGAGTTACTTTGACAGCGTCAAATCGCTAAACAAAATGTATGAAGCTGAGACCTTATTAGTACCACGATAGATGGCGCTAGTCTGTATACCTGAATTACGCGAATGCTATTTTGTTAAGGGCCCCACCCACTATTAGTCCGTCGGACGACATCGGTCTGTCAGTTGTTCAGAGCTGTAATTTTTTTGTTCTAACTGACAGAGCGATATCGTCCGACGGACTGATAGTGGGTCGGCCCCCTATTAGGTGTCGTGTACATTGATCTTAGAATTGTTTCTGTTCATCAACCTATTTCATGAAATGATTTCCCATAAGATGAAGAGGGAATTCATTCAAATGTAATAGTAACTAAATTAAAAGGATGCATATGTGTTGACAAAGGGAGACCCTCTCGTCCTTTTAACTGTCAACACAGAGAATCCTTCTTTACATGAAATGATCAGCAACGCGCATATGACACAAGCTACGGTAGCTGCTTATCATCAGGCGGACCGTATGCTTGTTTGCCACAGGTCTCGCTACGACATAGAAATCGCAGTCCAGGTAGTATTTGGTCCTTGGTCAAAAGGGTTATAGGTGAATGAACGATATATTTTTGTAAAATTTTGTGAAAAGTGAGCTTTCTTTTTCACTTTAACTTTTTTGTTGTTAACTCAGCACTTCTTCATTTTAATTAATTTACCAGCTTCGAAAACAAAAATCAAGGTATTAATTTTATAGGGAAGTTTATAGGTAATATACCTATATTAAGATAAACTTTAAAATTTATTTAATTTACAATATTAGGATTGGAAGATATGATAAAAATATTTAACCTCCTGAGGTTCAAAGTGCTAATATTAGTACAAAATTAATATCTTCAATGAAAATTCGATTATATTTTAATTGATACTTTTGTTTTGTTTCGTTCGATTTCGAAACATAAGAAATTCAATTTTATTTTCTAACGCTTTTGATTCAAATTTCCGCCGCTAGAGGTTATACATTGTGCTTCTTAGATTAAGAAGCGGTTTTTGACACCTTGTCATCTCAGTACATTTTATAACCTAAAATCAGCAACTGATAATAAATATGGACGGCGAGCTTCAAACAAACCGTCAGCCTGAAACTGGGAAACAACTTGATATACGCATGCTCACTACACTACCAATCAAAAGGCGTCAAAATATTAGTCTGTTTTCAATTACAACAATTAATTAAAATACGATTGGTCTGTGTCAAAATAATTTGCTGTTATTCGTCGTAGCACTGACACTTGAAAATGACAACACAACGGTGTCATTGGAAACGCATTATCAGTGAACGATTTCATAAAATAAAGAACAATCTTCGAATGTATCTTTTTTGTTGATAGGTTTGAATTTTATTTTTAAGGAAATAAGCTGATATTAACTTTATCGTGTTTTACTGTAGCGTTAAATGATGTTATCACAGAGTGCGTCTCTATCATACCTTAATAACTGAAAAGCGTGCACACGCAGTGAGTATTATTATAGAACGAGCGGAGCGTCGGAAGTGAGTTCTTACAAACAGCTTCTGGCTCCTGGGACGTCTCTGCATTTCGATGACTTTCTGATTTTGAGAGTTCGATCGACGATTGAAAGACTGAACTTGAGTAACGTTTTCTTGATCTTTATGAAATTTGTTGGGGTTATAGTATACATATATGTAGTTTGAGAGTTCGTATATGAGCAGGATCGATTGAGGGGTTATGGAGCTAGAAAGCGGGAAAAGTTCATCACACGGGTCTTGTTATATTGGTCAGCTTGTTTTTATTCGTTTTGTTTAATTTTAATATGTAAATTAAAATTCATCTTTGATTTCTTTGCGGTAGGTAATAGGTATCACTCATTTCCATAGACTATACAGCCTGCCTCTGGTTGTAGAGCTTTAACTGCAAAGACCGATTGTGCTTTTGCGATTGTGCTTTAGCCTATAACTAAACCTGACCAGAAATACATATATGACCATTGTCAAGCGGGTGCTTTTTTTTTCTTATGTATATGATGACAGTTCAGTTTAGTATGGAAAATTTAGTTCCAATGAAATTTCGCAACATGGCGCATGGTCATATATTTCTGGTCAGGTTTTATGTGAATAATGGTTATTTAATGATTATATTTTTTTTCATACAAAGTAAAAACTATTTTTCTTGTACTGCATCCAATAAAGCAACAGATGATTTTGATGATTTTGTACATTGCTTGCTCAAACAAGTTTGGAACTTATAAACTTGTATAGATGTCATATACAAAGGAAAAAGATGACCAACGCCTCCGGTGCCCAAGGCTGGAGTTTGGAACTGTGAATTATTTTACAAATCCAGTTATTTTTAAAAGTTCTGATTCAGTTTTATAAGCAAAATCGATTCTTGCCGGTTGGATTGAATAGCGGTACTATTTTTATACAAATGAACCGGTATATAATTTCGGTATTCCGGCTGCTAATTGATATTTTAGGATATTTTTTGGTTAATCTAATAATTTATTACGTTTACCTAAATTACATTTCAGAATATCAAGTCAACAATGCAAATGTCGGCTATTTTGATTTTATTTAAAACCGACAACGATCCCTGCTCCGAAGCAATTGTATACTATTTACTTTATCTGCGTCTTTTGAAATATGGGGTGTAAACATGTATATTTAATTTAACTCAAAACATTTATTTGAATAAAAAGTAACAAGTAAATAATCATAAGACATTTCAATGGTTGTTCAAAAATGGGCATAGCACCATCCCCATATAAAATTATCCGGTAAAATAAATTTATAATAATGTGGTTTTGGCTTTACTTACGTATGATAAGTGATGTCGTCTTTTTTATTATTTTTACCAGATCAACTCTGGCACCATTTTACGGCGCAAGAAGGCATTTTTAATTATTTATTGGATTTTTTTCATAAACGTCACTACTACCGTGTCATAGGACCGCCATTTGTTAACTAACGGGCCTCGTGGCAGAGTTTGCAAGCACCGCCCCTCGCGGCAGACTTTTTGTGGGGTCATTTTGCAGCTCGAGTTCATAGTCTAGGTATATTACCAGTCGCTGCCTAAAATCGATTTCAAAAGCCAAGGTGTCAAAAACCGCTTCTTAGATTGCACAAGGTATAGCTCAGTCTTGAATCGTAGCTCAATTGTTTAATAGCGGAGGGCCGTTGTTATATTTTGTACAATCTTCAGTAAAAACACGCTCAACGAGTTTATTACACCATACTAACTTGTAATACTCAACACGTGACTGGTGTTTCCCGTGGTAAAATGTTAGGATAGCATGCAGTGCCCAAATGAGCCTAGAGGGACCGATTTTCACGTGGTTTACCCAAGTTGATGCCTTAAGCAGCTTTCTCATGAGTTCATGATATGACGCACTAGAGAAATTGGGCCTTTAAAAAATTGTCAGTTTGCTACGGAGAATGTAAAGAAGTAAACAATTTCTCTGTTTTGGGAATATCTTTTAGAAAATACCAATTTTTTTGGAGACAATATAACTTATGCGGTTCTACTGTTAAAATCGCAAGCGCGTTTGCAAGATGCAGGCAGTATTTCCTTGCTAGATTGTTAGGCTTTGTTGAGCGAGGACACTGGCTGCTCTTCGGTCTCGTGTAGCATCACAAAGCCTGTTTATAGACCTTTAAAAAGACTGAGAGCGCCAGGGTATTCGAAGCATTCTAACGACCGAGCGCACCGAAGCGAAGTTCTTGCAGAGAACTCCGGACACAACGGACTATCCGGACGTTCCAGATGCATTTCGACGGCTTTTTGATTTTGAATACCTAGTGCTTCCACGATAATGTAGTAACGTTTATGTTCTTTATAAAATGAATTGGAGCTGTAGCAGAGATAAATATAATTTAAGAGTTCTTATTTGAGCAGGATCGATCCAGGAATTATGGAGCTAGAAGGCGCAAAGGCGATCTTCGCAAGGTTCTTGTTATATTGGTCAGCTCGTTTGCAAGTAAGTCGCGTTTTTACAATTCGAGGCGGACTACTAGTACACTGATTTATAACTTAAGTGTGTAGCGCGTATTATGTGGGAGCCCAAGCTGGGTAGGAGCATTCCAGTGTAGCATACTTATCATGTATGGTAGGGGAAGAGTCCTGGATTTTCCCCTGGCTACCATCGTAACAAACAGCCCCCTCGCTTTACCGCGCGAGTAGCACAAAGCCAATGTCAGGATCAAAAACAAAAAAGAGGCACACACCATTAACTCACAAAGCACCGCTTTCGACTCTTCAAGCACACGTAGTACGCCGTAGCGTGCAACTTATGCCACGCTATTTTATGTTTTATTTTGCGTAGCTTCGAGCGGCATTCTGCTTTAAAAAAAGTTGGTATGATAATTCTTAATGAATCTCAGTTGTATTTATATAAAAATACAAGGGCTGGTTAGATTAACACCCAATTGAAGTTTCCAAGATAATAAAAAAAAAAAATTTTTGAAACTCAGGGAAAAGTATATTTTAGAAAATATACAGTTTGTAGAAAAGTTAATAAGAGGGAATGATCTAACTATATTTAATTCACATTATCCAACGTAGCTACTCAGCTATGGAATTTTCGAAATAAAAAACAATTTTGAAAATACGTTATTTATAACTGATTAAGAAAAATTAATTATTTTTTCGAAATAACCCGCGATATCAATACATCACATATGATCCAATACATAAAAATAGACCACATTCATTAAACTTATTAGACCTTTATCACATTTGGACCACATCTGCATCACACCTACGCCCGCCTACGCGGGGCGGACTCCGCTTGGACCAACCCCCACTAACCCGTATATAAGCGTCAACCCTCCACTGCTGAGACCACTCTAGTCGTACCTGCGCGACAGTCGCGCCGTGTCCAGACGTGAACTTAGTGATTACGACAAACTAAGGTAAGTTCATTTTAGGAAGTTCATGAGTTGCGACTGCGTTTTTTAATTGTTTGGTAAACTTTCCGGTGTTTACCGAAATACGGAATTATTGCACGAATACCATCAAGTCAAAAATAATGTTAATTTTGTACTTAAAATAATAATTTAAATTGACTATAAAACGACTCGCAACTGTGCGTAAATATTTTGGAAAGGAAGCAGTGAAAATGACTTTATACTGAAGAAATTATTTACATATTATTTTCGTTGTATAGTCGCCATCAAATAAATTGGAGCGGCCAAGTACTCAAAAATACCTGAACATGCACTTTATCGCCTTGAAAATAGAGCCGTTGTTCAGATATTTGTGACCACCTTCGCCGCTAAGATATATCTAATGCTGACTGTACCAGTGGTAGCGTGTAGTTCATATGTTTAGGGAAGTCGGAGCTAATTTAGCTTTAATATAATACGAAGAAATGTTTTCTTGAATTAAAACAATTATGCATTCAAACATATTTTAATTCAAGAGACATATAAAAAGAATTATAAAACTATATAGTGTTTGAGGTGTTTGATGGTTTATTAATACTTATCAATGAGTCAGGGGTGGTACTGCCCGTTGACCTGTGTGACATGTTCCACATAACGCCTATCACTTTCTGATCTAACAAATACAGTGAAAACAATCAATTACAATTAAAACGTCGATTATTGAAGAAACTTTCAGGTGTCCAAAAACGCATTTTTAGGATGTAGGTACTATATATTAATCGCAAAATTACAACTATGAATATTTCGTCAATAGTTTTATCCTTTAAGTTTTCTTTAAATTTCTTAAACAATTATTCCCCTCTGTGACTGCAAAGTTGATTAACTTATATTAATTAAGTATGTGGTTGAATATTTATATGAGAAAAGCAACAATTGCTTGAATTGAACTGCCGCAGTAGCAAAAATTTGCACTAAAAATTCGATATAAAATACCATAAATCAGTTTAGGTGTCTTAATTTAAGAAATTTAATAAATTTCGATTGTATACCGGGTGTACAATGGAAATGGGTCAGTATGGAGAAGTCGGAAACTATGAGAGATAGCGAGATCTGTTCTTAGGAACCATGACGACGATTTTAGATTTAATAATAATTACATTCCAACTTTTTTATTAACTTTCATACATAACCGGAAATCGAACCTGGTCAAAATCAATGTGTATAAATTCTGCAAGTCGCAAGAAGCACAACACTAATGGAACCTTGTTTAAATAATTGAAAGAAAAAACCACCAAGATAATTATTTTATTCCAATAAATGTTCAAAATGGTAGCCATTTGATTTGCAGAATTTATACACATTGATTTTGACCAGGTTCGATTCCCGGTTATGTATGAGAGTTAATAAAAAAGTTTGAATGTAATTATTATTAAATCTAAAATCGACGTCATGGTTCCTAAGAACAGATCTCGCTATCTCTCATAGTTTCCGTCTTCTCCATACTGACCCATTTGGATTGTACACCCGGTATATTTAGCACAAAAAGTAACAGAGGCCAATTACTTACGTACAACATAAATCTTGGAAATAATTCCCGCCATTCCCGCAATGCACTTAAATTTTGACAGATGAGTAAAACTGCCATTCAAGGAGATCTGTATAAAAACCGTCATCTTAATAGCAGAGCTCGAATTTGTAAAAATTGTGCGCATCGAGAAAACGTTGTGAATTTTTGACCATGGATAGAATGGCCCACGATAAATATTTTTTAGTATTGGAGGTCCGTAAAATTTTTGGACCTTCACGTCAAAATCAGGGGTCCTGTGAAATATGTTATTACTCTATGGTTAAGGCTAATAAGGCTGCTAGGGGTTGTGTGGTATCATTTCCGTGTAAAACAGACATGCGGAATTCATTTGTGATATTAAAAATGTAAAATTTCTTATTAAAAAAAAGTTGTGTGGCGAGGAAAAACACAATTTTTTTTTTTTTTAGAACGTCATAATAACTAATATATATCATTTTTTTTCTAATAATAAAAAATATTATAAAGGAGCATATTTAATGTAGTTTCTAAATATATACAATTTTTAGGCTTATAGTATACAAAAACTACGCGAAAAAAAATGTTTGCTTCGTGGTGTATATGTTTTCTCCATAGTAAGTATCTATAATCAATGTGAACGTGAACATCCGTAGCGTATTGACCTTAAAATGCATGTATTGCTTGTTATTAGTAAATTTTATTCATAATAACTTCACAAAATGCAGAAATAAAAACATACAATAAATAAAAACATATTTTTCCTCCTTAACTTTAACATAAACCGTCACAATTCAAACGACGCGACGTCTGTTTTCCGTTACTCAACTTAATTTTTTAAAAAAACAGAAGTTTTTTGTATTAAAGGTGTATAAAATGTATATGTTTCTATAATCTATATTAAATGTGCTTCTTTATAATATTTTTTATTATTTGAAATAAAGGATATATATTAGTTATATGACGTTCTAAATAAATAAAAATAAAATTGTGTTTTTCCTCGCGGCACAACTTTTTTTTTAATACGAAATTTTACATTTTTAATATCAGAAATGAATTCTGCATATCTGTTTTACACGGAAACGATACCAAACAGCCCCTAGCAGTCTTAACCAGAGAGTAATAATATATTGCACGGGACCCCTGATTTTGACGTGAAGGTCCAAAAATTTTACAGACCGCCAATACTAAAAAATATTCATCTTTGCTCACTCTATCCATGGTCAAAAATTCACAACTTTTTCTCGATGCGCACAATTTTTTTCGCATTTGTACTCAGACAAAACCCTACTATAAGGCAATTCGGAATTAGGAAAGTCTAAATAATTATGCAAATTGTCCGTAGACAGGTAATCCACTAGAACGTACTTCAAAAATGCACGTATATACCTTTTTCCACCAATTCCCGTAAATTTAAGTAAGTGTATCCTTAAAAGGGCCTCCGGTATCCCATTATTTCATCATCAAGAATAAAGGAAAATAAAATAATGTTGGCTTTCGTGGTTAGAAAAAATCCAGGTCTATTTAACTGCGGGTTTTCAAAAGTATTGATACCTTCCATTAGATTCTTATTAAATCTAGCTCAACAATCATTAAAACGTGTTTAGTATTTTGAATATTAATGAGAGGGTTAACTCTGAAATGTCTATACACACATATCGGCCTTAATTTGTATATTTTAGTCCCATTAGAAACCCAACTATTTTTGTTTCAAATTGAAGACCGAAAAGTGGAAAATGATGACATAGATTATCACTTAGTATAAAAATTCCACATCGTATAAGACTAGAGGCATTGACAGCAATGCCTCTACTAATATACAGATATCTGATCACAAAAATGTGTTCCACTGTGCATTAATAGTACATTACGCACCTAGGGCGGTAAAATAAAGAATGGTTCAGATCGCGGGTATTTGTGGCCCGAACCGAAGGTAAGGGCCATAAACTAGCGATCTTAGGCATTCTTTATTACCGTTCGTGAAGCGTACACAATTTTACGTCTTCTCCTGGGTGTGAATTGAGATTTGCCGCTGCGCCCGTGGGCGGCAAATCACACTTACCGCTCAGAGTGACGTAAAATATATCAAATCAGTATAGTTGGTTACAATCTATTTACCTAATAGTAATTATACTGAATTAATTTACCTAATTAATGTCCATTTAATTGTCAGCTTGCTGTAAAACCTTGTTTATTAATAATTTACACACAATAGATACGTTATATGTAGGCTCCAGATTCAAAACTGCTCTTATCAACTGGACTTGAAGCACAAGCACGGGCTTTTGCAAACAAAATTAAATGAAAATTATAACAACAAAAGCTATATAATTGCCATGAAAATTCATATGAAAAGAAAGATTGTCCTCGTCTACGGGCATCGGGCCCTTGTCAACAAATTAATGGAATTATATAAACGTGGAAACAATTTTATCTTAATTATGAAGTCGCAATTGTACAGGTTTTAATATGTAGGTCTAATCTGTGAATTAGCAATAACGTCAATAACTTTAGCTACTACTTACTTACGAATAAAAAAATGTTTATTCTCGACAAACTTTAATCTAGATTTATTTATTGTACACAATAAAACTACAGAAACAATAAACCTAAAATAAACTTATAAATACAAGATGCTCCCCGAGTCGCCTTCGTGGGTTATGGTACCCAGAAGGCTGGCAGCGTTACCTCTTTGGATGGCCAGGCTTATCTTTTGGCCGAAATAGCTGCCAGCCTTCTGGTTACCTGATGCATCGACAAGGCGCTTGGAGATTTCTTTGAAAAGCCTCTTTGCGCTGGGTCCAGATTACTAACTAATTCTCAACATCTAACAATAATATACCAAATACCGTAAAACAACTGTAAACCAAATAATAAAACCGTTGATGTGATAAACATAGAAACACCTTAAATATTCTGTACCCAGGGCTCTTGGAGCGCAAAACCGATTTAAATTAAGCCAATTTTTAGGATCTTTGTGTCTTCTTCCTTGTTTGTATCTGTTTAGGGCTTGTCGTGGGTTTCATACCTTCATTATTAAGTCGCATATTCATACATAACGTTTTCTATTTACTTACCTACTCCTCTAAATGTGACAAAACACCAGCATTACTTTCTTAAATATTTACAAATAATGTAACTCGTACCATCAAGTTCTCATTTGAGAAACTGACTCTTACCATTTAACGTATTGAAACTTTAGCTTAGGTACTGTAACTTACCTATTAAACATCCTATTCTTACTCGTATTTGTATGTATATTTTTTAAATAAATTAACATTCGAACAAGTAATGATTTAAAGTTTAAACTGTATCTGTCAATTTGTTTCCCTAATTAAAAATACGATTTTAGGCTTCATTCATTCTGATGTTTTCCCCCCGGACCGAATGTAACCAATGTAATTAGTTAGTTAAATGTCTCCCCTGTTGTGTTTCTAGGTCTACTTAGGAAACGTTAATTTAAAAATGCTAATTAACTCCAAAAATCTTATACATACGTACCTATCTACTTTTTACAACTTTATTACCTAATACCTTTTTTCTAAATAAAAACTACATATAAACTAAACTAATACTAAAACCTAAAACATACTTACAAATAAAAAATGGGCTCCAGATTTTACAACATACTAAATGCAACAATGTCTATTGGTGGTATACAATCTATTAAACACGGCTTTGAAATGAGTTTCACTAGGTGGCAACACCGTGGCGAGAGGTATAGCTGTCATAATCCACCAATCATGATTAATCTTTTTTTTTATTGGTAGATTTTGACAGCTGCTGTCAAAAAGACTTCTCGCCACGGAACCGCCACCTGGAAACCCAGGAAACCCTCATTAACTACACCGCCATGCTAAACCGTTCACAGCAAAACGTTTTTCCTGACATAATGTATTAGCTATAAATTGGTAATAATTTCGAATGGATATTTTATATTGTTATTATTGACATTACAAATTCTCTGTATATACAACTCATATTGATAGCTTGATATATGTTGCTAGTTATAAGAATATTTGCATGCTGTTAAACCCAGCTGAAGAAGGTGGAACTATCACTAACCTAAAGTTAAGACATGTAACTAACCCTCTTTCTGCAAATAAACATATTATGAATTATGAGGGTAATTTGGAACATAAAATATATTTATTTTATGTAATTAAATACACTGTGTAAATCTAATACGGGCGAACCTTTTAACGGTGGTTTACATGGGTCATACTGAACAAGTTTCACTATGGAGGTAACCCCAAAATCTAAAAAATAAATTTGGCTTCCTCATACAAAATGTCGACTCCCATGCGACAAAATGTATGAGTTTGGCAAAAAAAAAACCGCGATTTCGGGGTAGGTTCCATAGTGAAAGTTGTTCAGTATGACCTATATAAACTAACGTTAAAAGGTTCGCACATATTATAGACAGGGCACAAAATTTTAAAATCGCTCTCCTTTTCGATGCGACAGGCAAACGATATTACTTTTGAGCAACCGGGCTTTTTACCTGGTTTAGACTTAGCTGTATCCGAATTGCCGGTTGCCTTCAAAGAAAATTTGACCGGAAGTGAGATATTCAAGATGGCGGCCAAAAAAAATACCCATTTTTTACTGTTTCTTAAATAAATCGTAAACCGTGACGCCTGCCAAAAAATGTTCTTCTACTTAAGTAATCCACATAAAATTTTCTATTAAAAAGGTTCTATACAGTTTTTTGCTGGGATCAAAGTTTAATGAGATATCGAAGGTATAAGACAGCCATCAAACATATACACTAATTAGCTTTTTCCCGCGACTTTGTCTGCGTGGGATTAACATTCGCCATAATAAATTTATGAAACACCTTAGTGAAATCTTATAGCAAATATAAATTTAACGTATATACTTTTTTACGTCTACAGTGAGCAACAATTGCATACAAAGTTTCACCCCCCTTTTCACCCCTTCAAAAGATGATTTCAGGGATAAAAACTATTTTATGTCCTTTTCCATAACTCAAACTATCATCATACCAAATTTCATCTAAATCGGTTCAGCGGTTTAAGCGTGAAGAGGTAACAGACACACTTTCGCATTTATAATATTAGTATGAAAAAATTGTGCGCATTGAGAAAAAGTTTTAAATTTTTGACCATGGATAGAGTGCCCCACGATGAATATTTTTTACTGTTGGAGGTCCGTAAAATTTTTGGACGTTCACGTCAAAATCCCCTCTGATGTGATTTGAGAGTTTTCCCTCTTCGCAGAACTTTTGTTAAATATAGATTTATATTTTTTTCTATCAAAAATCAATTGTGCATGTCTGTTTTATACGGAAATGATACCACACAACCCCTAGCAGCCTCAACCAGAGTATTTAAAATATAATTTATCTTTAAACAGTTAGTGTGTCTGTTACCTCTTCACGCTTAAACCGCTGAACCGATTTAGTTTAAATTTGGCACGATGATAGTTTGAGTTATGGAAAAGGACATGAAATAGTTTTTATCTCAGAAATCATCTTTTGAAAGGGTGAAAAGGGGGGTGAAACTTTGTATGGAATTGTTGCTCACTGTAGACGTAAAAAAGTATGTACGTTAAATTTATATTTGCTATAAGATTTCACTAAGGTGTTTCATAAATGTATTATAGCAAATGTTAATCCCACGCAGACGAAGTCGCGGGAAAAGGGTAATTAGTCTATATATTTAAGGTCTATCTTATACCCTCGATATCTCATTAAACTTTGATCCCAGCAAAAAACTGTATAGAACCTTTTTTATAGAGAATTTTATGTGAATTATTTAAGTAAAAGAACATATTTTGGTAGGGGACACGGTTTACGAGTTATTTAAGAAAAAGTAAAAAATGGGTAATTTTTTTGGCCGCCATCTTGAATATCTCACTTCCGGACAAATTTTCTTTGAAGGCAACCGGCGATTCGGATACAGCAGGGTCTAAATCAGGTAAAAAGCCCGGTTGCCCAAAAGTAATATCGTTTGCTTCTCGACATGGATTTTTTGAAAAATGAAACTAGACTATTAAATTTACACATTGTATACAGAGGCACTACAGTACAAAATATTCAACTAAATTAATAACTAGCTCAAATCTAAACTAGGCCCTTGCGGCATTGTACCAAGGATACTGGCGGCATTTCCTTGTTGTATCGCAATTCTGATACGTTGTGCGAGGAAACCGTCAGCTCTTCGGTCACCAGTTACGTCAACCAGACGCTTCGCAATTTCTGCAAAAATCTTTATTTTATGTCGATATATTTAAAGTAGTATAAAAATATTTTGATAACAGAAAAAGTTTTTTTTATAAAAATTCCATTTAACTCATACATTATTTAGGAACGCATTAGAGCTCGTAAAATGATAAATCCTTAATTGTTTGGGTCGCCGTTATCGAAATCAACGTGGAGGCCTATATAAATTTAGGAACCCGTACAAGTTCCCACGATAAAAAACATAATGTTTTCCTCCTACGTCGTCCTTTAGAATGTATAAATATAAATATCCTGTTGGCTTAATAACGGTTTTAACAGTTGAAAGAGCTCCTAACTTTGTATTTGGATAAAAAAGCTGCTAACACTTCAAAGGGCCCTTTAAAACGATTAATTTTGCAGCAGTTTAACCAAATTGAAAAACATAGGAAATGTTTCATTGAAAATGTTGAAATTGTTGAATTATCCTTTAATGGAAAGGGTGTCTTTTTTATGACAGGGAAACTTGATGAAATAAAATGGAATGAAAGGAATCGGAAATAGTTGGGACGGAAATCCTGAGACGAAGGGTAGCCGTAATTTTGGATATTGTAAATATTGGATTTTATGTGAAACGAAGAAAAATAGGTGTAATAATGTAGAATAAGCCGCGAAAATTTATTGGCGAAAATTGGCAATCGGATTTGGCCAATTTGTTCTAAGCATGCTAATACAAATATTAGCGCTATCAAATTAATTAAACTTTGTAACAATCAGTTTTAGATTAAGCCACAGGAGCACAAATAGTTATAAATATTCTCGTCTGAATAAATACCATAGTCATGTTTCGTTTGTAATCCGTGCGACCATGCCACTTACAGCGTTGTCATCATAAACCAGACTAGTTTAAATACATACTAAGTTAAATCTAAGACCTAGGATACATATTTAGTTCAACCATGCCTATGATAGTGGCATTTATCGCCCTAGATAAAACGCGTCTCCTTCTTAAACTACACTCAAAGATAATAGAAACGGGCGAAGTTGTACGATATTTGCTATAGAATATGACTCGCTTTGAGTTTATGTGTGTGCTAAATTGACGAAAGCTTTATCCGCGATAACCGCTACTATATTACGGTTTCAGAAATTTATTCGGGAAACGAATGACTTAATAAAACCACTAAAACTTTATGTCGGCACTTGGGTCTTCTCAAATCTACGATTTCATTTACGCAAGATAAACATGTGATTTAGCGCCTTCGATGAAATGGTATCTTTTCATGTACATTACATGAAAAGATACCATTACATAGAAGGCGCTTACATCGTAAGATTTAATATTGGTATTCGAGCTATAAAAGCGTAAGCGCCGGCGGCCAAATAGTACCTTTTGATGTAAACAGTCACATGTAATTCGTTATACAATTTTTGTTACGATCCTATTTTTCTGGAAAACTATTTTTGTGACGAAAATAAACATATGTACTTTAATGAGTACATTGTAACAATTTCTTCTATAAGGACTTTCATTTTAAGATACAGGTCAAAGTTCAGATCAGAAAGCATAATCAAGTACATTCGAGAGCAAAAGTTTCGGGTTACTAGTATTTTCTTGAGTATCTCAAAAGATATTAATTTTAAAGATATTCAAGAAAATGCTAGTGACCCGGAACTTTTGCTCTCGAGTGTATTTCGTGTAAAGCGGTCGGATTTGAATGTATATTTTACTTTTCTTTTTTGTACTCTTTTATAAAAAAACTTATACAAAAATTGGTTCGAGGCATAAAATATATTACAGAAAATTCTCTAACTTTACACACCGCACAAAAAACATTGATTTTGGGCTAGTACTATGATAACAATTAATCTTATAGATTTAGGATAAAGCTCATATTTGTATAACGCTGTTTACTTTATGGCAATACGTAGTCAATATTGACGAGACAGAGATATTAGATATTCGTTTTTAGCGACTTTCCCACGACTTTCTCCAATATATTTGGTTAAGCATTAAGGTACATATTTTTTTCGCAAGCTCAATAAACTTACTTGGTGGTCAATCAAATATAGATAGCATTAAATTAATATTCAGAAAATGAGCTAAGTGGTAGATTATAAAATATTAGCTTTAATCTCATGTTTATAATTAATTAACGAATAGTGTTACATACGGTCACGGAATTTAATTGTTGATATTTTATTGGGCATTTCATAGAATAAGGGTCAGTTGCACCAAACCGACTGTTAACGTCAACGTAATCGTTAAAAAAATCTTGTTTGAAAAGTTTGACAGTTTTCTATGGGATAACAGCTCCATCGCCATATTTAATGTTGATGAGTCTTTAATTGTGCGTGGTGCAACCCACCCTAAGTATAAAACAAAAGAAAAGAGCTTGAAACCTAAATATTTCACCAATGTTCGTGAGTGCAGGTACCTTACCAGCGTATTTACATTTTTTTCCATATTTTTCCTAACACATTGCAGAATAGTATAATTAGTTAAGAAATGAACATTTTGTTAACAGACTTGTATGATACCTCTGTATGTAAGGGGACTTACTCGTAGTAACTAAAGTTATTACTCTAATTAATTAACCCATTGAAAGCACCTTGGGCCCTCTGAAAGGTTTACATCATAACTTTACCTTTTGACATATGAAAAGACTGAAAAGATAAAGGATATTATAGCTACTACCTATATCGTCGTGTGACCCACCTTTATACAGATGTATTCGCGTTAAAACAAAATAACACTTGATACCCAAGATCTGTAATGAATGCCTGCTTTTGCAAATAACACCTTAGTTACAAATGGGTAGCCTGAAATCGAACAATAAACAAATCTTACTACTAAACTCTACTACTTATTTATCTTACTTCTTTTCTTCTTCTTATCTTTTATATGAAACTACTTAAACTTAAGTAATTGCAATAAAAAAATAAGTACTTATATAAACCTACAGTGAATAAAAATAAATAAAATTGATAGTAATTTCCTAATTTTCATATTATTTATTTAGGAACATACAAAGACTACCAACTACAAACTTAGATATAAAAATAAAACTAAATAAACTAACTAAAATAAACTTAAATGTAAACTTACAATAAACTTATATATAAATCGGGGGTAAAAATGCTTTAATAAACACGTAACAAAAATTTAATTAAAATAATTAAACTAAACTAATATTAAAATATATAAAACTAAAATAAACTTATATATAATTTATACTTATGATTATATAAATTTCCTAATTGATTCTTGATTTCCATTTTGTAGAGATTAAAATTTATGTGAACACATCGCCAACAACACTGAAAGTTTTTGTTAGCGGCAACCAAACTTCGTCTACTGTAACTTAAGTTTTGGGACTTCAGAACTAAGGCTTATTACTTACCAAAACGTCTTGTTATTTATTACCTTAAGTTATAATCAAATAAACTTTATTATTCCTTACCAAATTTCAGTTATTGATGAAATAGCCGTAGGTAGTTCGCTTATCCTTTCTTTCAGTGGAACTCCCTTTCAGTTTGGAGAAACTTGAATTTAAGGCAAAAATATAGAAATACTGCCAGACAATGCACATGGCTTAGCCTAAATTAAACTGTTATACCTAGGTAAAACCTTGAAATATGGAACATTGGAACATATTATATATACTATTTGGTCGGTACATAGTTATTTTACAAAACCTTCGTATACAGGGTGAATTTTAAGTCGTGAATCGAAATATATTTTTCTAACTCTATAAATAACGAACAATTTAAGGCCCCGACTTTCACTAAAATCAAACTAGATTTTTATTTTTTTAATAATGTTTTTGTCATTTATTTTTCTTTTAAAGGTGATATTGTAACATTAAAACGGCTGTTTAACATTTATTACCTAGATGTAAAATTAAGTAATACTCATTTTTCACTAGGATAAATTATCTAAATTTATGCTAATGATATTTCCAAATCAAAGAGTCAATTTAATTCACTAATTTAAATATCTTAATAAGTCGGTGTAATAGCATGAAACCGCCATTAAAAGAAAAATGACAAAAACATTACTTAAAAAAATAAAAAATCTAGTTTGAAAGTGAGAGTCGGAGCATTAAATTGTTAGTTGTTTATAGAGTTAGAAAACCATATTTCGATTCACGACTTCAAATTCACCCTGTATAATGTTTGCGATTTACCCTATGCCTGCGTCCATAAAGATTTTTGTAGCTAAAAATATTAAAGCTTCACACATTTTTGTCATAAAAATAAACGGGAGTCATTACTCATTGTAATAGGAGCAGGTATGCTCGGATATTCTGGGTTCAAAGCAGATGCGTGTAGAATTGTACTCTAACCTTTTAACGGCCCTAGTAAAATAACACCTCACCATATCGAAGATTTGTAGCTACAAGTTATTGATTTTTTTATTAGGGACGTCACGAATATTCACATTTGCATCAAATGGTGCAAATATTTGGGAATGCGTTTTGACCACGCTGGCCGATGGTCATATACTTGCTCATACACAGGAAGTGAAAACGAGCGTATCACTTGACTCCTTTTGACCAATAATATAGAACATAGCATTTTCTCTATTTTTGAACCATGGAAGTATAAAAATTATAAGCAACATTAACTTTTTTAAATTAACTCCGTAACATTCGTATTCGTATCCTGAATATTCGCATTCGCATTTGTGAATGTGAGAAAAACGACATTCGTGTCATCCCTACTTTAATGCTCATACACTAGTTTTTTTTCACGTAGTTCACGTTTAAACCGCGAAACATTACTCCTAATGGGTCTTATTTTACAGAAATCTGTTTCATGCGAAGTGCGTGGTGTTGAACTAAAATGAAGACAATGTACAGTCGCCATCAAATATATCGGAGCGGCCAAGATGGTCACAAATATCTGGTTGGCAAATGAAATTCGGCGAAAAGGCAGAGAACCCGTTCCGGTATATTTGATGGCGACTGTACGGCGTATTATAAATATAAACTTTCGTGGGGTTCAAAAGATTAACTAATATTGGGGCGCCATGGGTAAATTTCTGAAATAAAAATTGTTAACAAGTAATAATAGTAACAGAATATTTATTAATCAAACATAGTTTAACAGATTACCGGGTTGTCTGATGGTGCATTCCAAACTAGGCTGAAGCCTGTATCTTGGAATGCACCAATAGGTACATATGAAACATGATAGCGTTACACATCAGATTCAGTCCGTCAATAACATTTTAACAGTAACTTTAGTTCAATAACATTTAGATTACATTTTCGACGTGTATCATTAATACTAAATCCCTCGGAAGTATAAATAGGTAACGATGACTAGTTTAACCTAAGAGCTAAATAAACCAAGCGCAGTAGCCATTGACAGGCGTTCCCCTCTGCCGAAAATGTATGACCAGTGGTCATACTCATTGTATGGACTGACGTTTATTTGACGTCGTTATTTTGACGTTTCGCATACATTTGACGTTCCCCTCCCCCGCAAAAAACGGCAGACGTTTTCTGATAGAAATGAGAGCGCGTGTCGCATCCGGTTGGTTTAATAATCAAAGAGTTTAACTATGCGTCTCTTTTTTTCATCTTTGTTAAAACTAATAGCGATAAAATTACCAAAAGAGTTAAAACAACTACTACATGAATCAGACACACACAATTAAACTCGTCATTATTCAGTTTTATGGGAGGAAAAAATACTGGAATACACTCCGGCTTTCAAAATTGAAGTTAGCCGAAATTGCAGACTCAGCTTGTTTTTTTGCCGACTGCATATGAAACGCAATCATTTCAGCGCAACTCTGGCAGTATCAGTTAAACTTTTCCATGTATATTTCCATACAACCCTTTCTATACTTGGAATAAAACATCGACATGTCATGACGTGTCAAAACTTTGTTACACGTCAATGTGAAGTGATACTTTTCTACTTCAATGGACCTCTGTGTGTGGATAGCTTGGTATGATATTTGCTCTTATAAAAAAGTCGTAACAGCCATCGAGAACTCATTCAAATTTTTATCGTATGCTAAAGCAATAAGTTCCAATTTTAAACTGGTTTTATATTACAGATATCGAATATAAAGTTGTTCAACAAGTTAAATTGATTCAATGAAATGCAAACTCTAACTGAAAACTGTTAAGTAAAGACTCCAAAGTAAAAGTTAATATGAGAACATGTAAATTTAACAACTAACCCCGTTATTCATAAAAAAGTAGCGTGTAGTAATAAAATTAGTAATATTGTTCTTTTTCCAATAAACACAAGTTCCAAAATGTATAATACGGACAAACGATATTTTAGGTTTGAAAAGGCGCTATATAACTTTCTGATTACTACTGTTTTATTTGTGACTTTCCAAAGCCTTTATCAGTGTTTAGGTCACACTAACAATGTACAAGTTGCAAAACATCCTCAAAAATGCAGTAAAATACTCAGAAATTTCCGGTAACTTACACGAGAATATAAAATTTTACAATGAGAATATTTACTATGGGAATTATCAAAAAATTATTTTTTTAAGCTTGTAAATGAGCCAGTTGGTAAAAATAATTGATTACGGCTCTGTCCAGCCACTTCCTGAATAATGATTATTGTTCGAAAAATTTAAGTTCTGAGAACATTTCGTATGGAAAATTTCGTAACTTTGGATACTTCTCCTTGATGCATTGCTAGGTCACACTTCTATGACTGATCGTTTCCATTATTATTTGTCTTATGTATCAACAATGCGATGCCACTAGATATTCCCCTATACGTAATTAGCGTACAGCTCGTCATTTTGCACGTTACTGTCAAACTCAACTCCCAGGGCCGACCACATATCTAATCCATTATAATATTCTAATGGCAATAGAAACTTGCCTAATATACTCAACTATACTCATACACATTAGAAACGGGTTTCTTCCTAGAAATTTATATTTAAACTGACCGGTTTCCATTGTTCTTGAGTGTAGTACAAACTAAGTTGATAATACCTAGAGTGTATATTTATAACCAAGACAACAATAATTTATCACTTTTATTCAGATATGTTATCTTAATCATTAATCATTAGTATTTTGTTATTCTGAGTACAATATTAATGAAGATTTATTTACTGTATGGATTTGAACCAATGATCTAATTATTGCAAATGCAGGTCCAAACGTGGTTTGCTTTGATATGGACGCGGATGCCTGCACGGGTCTATACGCAATTTCGCCGAACTGTCCGGACACATGACAATCGGCCGACATTATTATTTGCCGTAGAGTTTTCCCAACATCTGGGGGGTGATTTTTGAAATGCGAGTACTCGAAAGTGACATTTAAAACTCTGAATAAAACGCCGAAATTATGTTTTAAAAATAATAGCGATGGAAATTTAAAATCATGATTATTTAAACTATTAATTTCATGTGAAAAAGTTGGCGATAAACTTTTGTGTGCGATTATTTTCGAGCTTGAATTTTTTTAATTCGAGCGTTCGGCTGCCAAAAATCGCCCCCTTGTATTACTTACAAATTTTAACATATATTCGATTTTCATTAACAATTCAGAAGCGGGATTTATACAATTTTAAAGTCACTACCAGTTTAATCTAAGAGAAAAATGTTTATTAACGTAAATATTAATTTTATTAGCTTCCTAGACTAATCGGTAGTGACTCCGTCTACAAAGCAGGACGTCCCGGGTTTGAATCCCGGAGACACTTATTTTCTATTTAAGTTTAGTTGGAAGGAAACCGGAAGCAATTTATATTCTCAAGATAATGAAGTTTTCCCACAAGATACTGTTAGGTTTATTTATTTATTCAGTGGATAAACCGGATAGAAGGTAGTTAGGATAAAACGAAATGTAACGTAATTATGTATAAGTATGTAAAAAAATACACCACGATTGAATGAACTGCTTTAAAAAAAGTATTTAATAAAAACTTTTTACAAAAAAAGATAAACCGACTTCAAAAAGGATAAAATTAATCATTATATTATTTATATGCGTTACCAACTGATATGTCTAAAATACCCTAATGTATTGCACGTTGGCTTTATCCAATGGTAAAGGACATCCTGTATATCAAAGTTTCACGCATCAGTGTTCGGTTTTTTAAATTAAGTCCATAAAAAACGCTCATATATAAAAGTGTTTGTAAAACCTTTTTAAGCTCTGCTGAATATTGTGCGTGCGGAAAGTTCCTTGTCTGCTAGTAGGGAAAAATATAATAGTGACCACACTTTATGTCTATGAATAATATAATTGGGTTCAATTGATACGCATATTTGATTACTAAATAAATAAAAATAAAATAAATAAAATTTAAGGTGCTCATGTATTTTTTAATTTTAATTTTTTGGACTTAGATACCGAGTTCGTTTGCAATTTTTATAATATAGCTTCATGTTTCCTTTATGACGATATAATTTTTTCGTATGTTTGATGGAATTTAAATAAAACTGCCCTGTTAAGAGAATGATTGAAGTATGAATAAATATTTATCTAAAAATAGCTTAGTGAATAAATGGCTTCTATGAAAAAAATACCGATTATGTCTTTTGATTTCTTATGGGTCAGTGGATGGTCCCTAAAGATGTAGGCGTCCATAGGCTACGGTAACAAATTACCATAAGGCGGTCTATATGCTTATTTTGCCACCAACGTGGTCATCATCCTTCTAGTGTTTGCCCCAGCTTTTGTCACGGTTCAATTAAACCTAGCCTCCGCTCGGGAATCTAATCCCATGATTTGGAGTAGGCACTAGTTTTTACGAACTTACCACCAACGTGTTGATTTTTTTTAAATACATTTCATGTAACTATTTAACTGGTGTGACGTAAATAAATTTATTCCATTTCTTTTTTTCTCAAAAAGACTATACAATGTTCGTGCTTAATAATTCAGAGCACAGTAAAGTGTATATTCCTGAATTGAGCTTCAAAGGCTTGTCTCGACTGGGTTTTAATTTGCGAGCTGCTTGTTTGATGTCCGTTGTTGCTTTGAGCTAGTAACAAATTTAACCGGTTTTGTTTGAAATAAACCGGACGCACTAGTTAGTATCTATTCAGACTAGCTACTAGATGTTGTTGCAGAAAAATCGGGCTAATGCTTTTAAAGAGTCAGAAATTAATAATTCATGAAAGAAAATGAATAAAAACTGCGAAACAAAATTGATAATAATGTCCTAAACATGCTTTTGTTCTCTTATATAAGGGGTCTAATCACGTAAGCGACTAGTCAACCGATCAGAGTGAGAGCTAATGATAACTAGAACTAGTAGTCCGCCTCGAACTGAGAACTCGCGATTTACTTGCAAACGATTTGACCAATAGAACAAAACACATATGAAGATTTATTACGCCTTTTAAGTCCACAACTCCTTGATCGATCCAGCTAATTAACAAACTCTGAAATTTAATGTATCTCTGTTACAATCCCAACCATAAAGATCAGAAAAACTTCACTAAAGTTATCATCAAACAAACACTCAAAATCAAAAAGCCATCAAAATACGACGAGGGACCTCTCTTGTTCCTTTAGCCGTCAACACAGTGAACCCTCCCGTTTTTAAATGGTCAGCAACGCGCATGTGACACCTCTGGAGTTGCAGGCGTCCATAGACTAAGGTGGTCGATTTGCTTGTTTGCCACCGTCGTTGTATAAAAAAAATGCCGAGACGTCCCAGTAGCCAGAAATTGTTTGTAAGAACACTAAGAACTCACTTCACTTTACGTTCCGCTCGTTCGATGAGAGAAAAGTTGTTAAGTCGGGCGTCGTGGCATAACTTTGCGCGTTCAACTTACGATGTTTTTTAATAAATAAATAATTTTGTTAATTTGCAAATTTAATTTAATTTAATCCTTAACATCCTAAGTTTGTACAGTTTAAAAAACACTAGCTACTTATACTTTGTGTGCGGAACCCTAAAAATCGACGGAAGACTGAACTTGAATCATGCTACTGCGGTCTACAGCGTAGCAAGAATGCTACGAGGCAGTGCTACACGCTGACGTAGCACCTAGCTTTGTCAGGATTTACTTTATGGACACCAATACCGCTTTATTGTTCATTCAGTGCTACCAATACGTTTCATTTTATTAGGTACTTGGATTTTAAATACAGGTGATTCAAATATTCCAAGCCAAATTAAACCTTGTGTTATTCACATAGGGTTTAAGTTTCATGGTTATACATTAATCAATGTTCAGTGGAAACTGTTACGTCAAAAGTATATTAAAACCTCATGTGGTGCGCGCTTAGACTATTCAACCAACCGGGCCGGCCATGTCTGTCATTTTCTATACAAAAAAAAGTCTGCCGATTTTTGCGGGGGAGGGGAATGTCAAATGTATACGTAACGTCAAAATAGCCACGTCAGATAAACGTCAGTCCATACAATGATTACCTATGACCGCTGGTCATATATTTTTGGCAGAGGGGAACGCCTGTCAATGGCTGCTCCGGTTGGTTAAATGCTCGGGTGTAAGGGTCTCACGTTACGCGGGAGACAGATAGGCTCTGTCTTGCATAGAATACAAGCCAAGGTAAGGTTTAATATTGTTTAACAATTTCACGAGCAGTGACAGAAAAGTAAAGTATTTTTCAAATTCTCATACCATTACAGTTTATTTTGTATTGGCATATCACGGTTTATGTACAGTGTCATATACAATAATACATTTATAAGTATCTGTAACCAAATTGTAGTATAACGAAATAATACACTTAAGTAAAATGGAAAAGCGATTTAGATATTTTAAAAACTTTCACATTCTAAAAAACGCGTAAAAATATTTACTGAAATCACCTCCAATGAGGCGGTAAGTGGGATTTGCCGCCCCAGGCGCAGCGAAAAATCTCCCTTCACACCGGAGAAGACGTAAAATTGTGTACGCACCACGGGCGGTAATAAAGAAGGCCTCAGGTCACTTGTTTATGGCCCGAACCGAAGGTAAGCACAAATGCCCGCGATCCGAGCCGTTCCTTATTTTACCGCCCTGAGATACGTAATGTACTATAATGCTTGATTAAAATATGATCTAGTTTATTTTACTTTATAACAGTAATATTATAACCATCCAATTCATTCTAAACCACTTTAGTTTTTTTAAACATTTTGTTTAGACAATATATTTTTTTTACCAAAACTACCATTTTAATTCAGACTATATGTTAGATAAAGTGAAAAATTCAAAACTCTACGTTTAAAAAGTATATAAAAAAATTACGTACTGTCATCATAGGCCGAATTATTTTTAGCAGTTTAGTTATTTTTAAATGTATCCTAAAATATTCACTTAACCTTACCTGACTCGAAAAGTCTAGACGTAAAAAGTTTGCCATTTAATTTAAGCACCAGATATCCTTGAAAGTTTTTAACGAATTGTTAAGAGTCGCCAGGACGCTCGCGTTCCCACACAAACGTAGTTTAGCTCTCATTTTAAAACGAGATGCTTTAGAGCCACGAAATTTGGCATGGGCATTCTAGTAGTACAGATCTATGTCGGTAATTCGTTTTGGTTGCTAAAAATTGTAATACAAAGAAAATACAGCCAGATACAGATTTACATACAAAACTTATTTTTGCTATATTTTCTTTGTATTACAATTTTTAGCAACGAAAACGAATTACTGACATAGATCTGTACTGCTAGAATGCCCATGCCAAATTTAGTGGTTCTAAAGCATGTCGTTTTAAAATGAGAGCTGAACTACGTTTGTATGGGGACGCGAGTTCACGCGAGCGTCCTGGCGACTCTTAACCATTGTACACTTACTTATAACTTATAAGGTATTTACTCAAGTGTACAATTAACTTCTTTTTTGTTTTGTTAACCATTGTACACTTAAGGTACTCAAGTGTACAATGAGAACTTAATATAATTTGAGCTAGTCTATTAAAAATCAATTTATACATCACAATAAAAGTGTAACAAATACCACTAGAAGTATAAAGCAAGATCAGTAGGTATAGATTCTATTAATATAGGTACTTTTTCCTACTTTCTCGTACTATACACCTTGTCAATCATTACTCAAAGAGTTGAAAAGGCCGCAAAAATGACCGCGTCCGCAGAAATTCTAACTGAAGGTGTTCTGACAGTGATAAATCGAGGTAGTTTGACCCAATCGCCGACGCAAGATCTCGTTTTGTTTCTGTAAGAGTGGGAGGAAAGCATGATTGATTTTAATATTCGCAGTATCACCTGTTGTTTGTAATTAAGTCATCATCATCATCATCTCAGCCATAAGACGTCCACTGCTGAACATAGGTCTCCCCTTTGGACCTCCATAAGTGATCATTAAAAGGGTTTGCTGTACGCGCCATGCTTGGCAGGCGGGTTGGCGCGCGCAGTTTTTTTTTTGTTTATTGTTGTTTAGGCTTTCGGAAGATGCTGCTGCCCATCTCCCGGTATATTCCCTTAGCAGACTCCTACTGCAACCACGGGACGATATGGTGGGGGACAATTCTAAGACCGGGCACCCCACGGCACTTAAGTATAAAAGTTAATTAATTATAATGCTTGTTTGGAATCATGCGTCATCTAAAAGCCAATTATAGATACTTAGTTGTTGCAGTCGTTCTTCACGGGGGCGAAAAGTAGCTCACGGAGAGCCGTTTTGCTGCACTGATCGTAGCAAATAGAAATCCTTGATTTCTGCCTATCCCTTTTGGGACAGGACAGACAGACATCGACGTTTTTTATGGGGAGGCCAACATTTCTTTGGAATTTCGGGATTGGTCCCATAGAAAAATTTGTTCCGTATGGCTTATAACTATGTAAATTACAATCTGTGTGCCGAATTAGTTTCAATTAAGTATATTTTGTAAAAATACAAGAGTGCTAGACAGATGTATGTGTGATCCTAAATTCGTTTTATTTTTAGGCGAGTCTAATTTTAGTGGGATTATAAGGATCTACTTTAAGAGTCCGGTAACGATTTGAAAACGAAAATCGCTAATAATGACATTATGCATCTGAATTCCATTTGCTAAGATAGCTTGAAGTCTTGTTATTGCAAAAAAGTACTTTAGGTTGATATATATTAATATTTAATACCTTAAAACTCAATTCTTACAGAGCTTGTTTAGTGAGGACGTTGATTCATGCAATTTTGTCGTATGATTTTTAATTATTATTTGTTATGGATCCTAATATGTTTTGTACTATCTGAATAAAGCATAAAGTGAAGTTTATTTTTGTATTTGTAAAATACTTTAATATCCTCCCAAAAATATCACCTAAACTTCGGCAATTTTTAGCAAAATTGCTCTAGCAAAACATACTCTCCCTTAAAAAATATATATGAAAATGCAAAAAACCGTCACATTCATTCCTCAGGCGACTCATTTTACTGCAAAATAGCATCAAAAGTTGAGCGAAATCGAAAAAAAAGTTTACCGGACTCTTAACTATAACGTTAAAATTTTTGGTTCAATAAATTAAAAATCATAATCACGATTCGTTGACAGCAACTTTATCACCTTAATGTTAAGAAATTTAATCAAACCTCATTCCATGTTTAAATTAGGATACTGATGACGTTATAATCGGATACGCTTACTCAGGTAATTAATGAATTCGCAAATCCATTAGTGAATAAAGCTTCAATTACAATAGCCTACTGGTTCACTGACTAAATACAAGTATCCTTGTTATTAGGCACCTGTTTTTGTTAATCTACCCTCGCGATGGTTAACATTTGTAATCTGCATTGATACAGTTTGAATTGGTTACTATTGTGTCATACGTTATATAATACAGGATGTTTTTTTCAATAACTAGCCATATTGTGCGAGGTGATTTAGTTGGCCATAGTAAACAACTTTCACTATGGGGCCAACTACGAAATCTCAATAAAATTTTTGGCCGTTTCATACCATTGAGTTACATATAATATAAAAATCATTGATATAGACCGATCAAACGCTGACGTTTTCTATGGCCTATGGGGAGGCCAAACTTTTTTTAGGATTTCGGGGTTAGTCCCATACAAAAAGTTGTTCAGTATGACTTACCTAATCACCTCCTACAATATGGCTAGTTATTGAAAAAAAAATCCTGTATAATACATTGACTTTGTATGTAAATGGTATAATACAATGACAAAATTCAGGAATTTCACACACACTATGCAGGGTTTTCAAATGCACCAAATATTGATAAAAAGCAAAAATCTTACATAAACACGTAGTTCAAAATAATAGCTAATCACGTAAAAAGGAGAGATTTGTAAATACGGTATGGAAATCACCAAACACACAAAAATCTGTAGAACCCAAAGCACATACAATATATTATGTATTCATTCTTTTTACAATGTCCTCCCAAAAATCCTGACGACGCTCGAGTGACTACAATTTTAGCATAATGGGCTCCTACTATGGTATTCCTAATATTTTACTTACCTGCCAGATATTATTCCTAATATAATAGTTAAATAAAAAAACGTTCAAAGTTAGAAACCGTTTCACACCTATTTATTTCTCCAAAATTTTAAACTCCCTAATCCTATTAAATAGGGTCCAGAAAACATTAATTACTGTGAATTCGTTCATAACAGCAGTATAACAGGATATACAGGAATTTACCGACATTCCTAAAACCACGTGCAATGCTGTTAAAATACTTCCAGGAATTTTAATCCTCGCTTTATACTATTTCAGTTCAAAATATTTTGTCTAAGAGGATTCGTGAGGAGAAACTGTAGTTAGCAATTCTAAAATAACACTTACAGCAGATATCTTTACCTTACATCACTTAGTTATTAACTAAGGCCATCCGAGTTCAGTTAACGCTAAATATGTAGACGTAATGTGTGTAAAATATTCGTTACACAATAGCTTTCCCGACTCATACGTTTATTCAGTGTGATAATAGAGGCGAAAATTGTTCAATTCTATTCCTTTTCAATATAAATATCATTGTGTGATGCTCACACGTGTTTAATTGAGCTACTGAGCGCGCGCATTCAATACGCTTCCGATATAATTTTATCTTTTCTTAATGTAAACGGGAGAGGCCTTTGCCCAGCAGTGGGACACTACTTTAGGCTAATAAAAAAAAAAAATGTAAACATGTCATGTCTTTTTAAACAAATACGTGTACTATACCTAGCGCAATGCTCACAATTGTTAGAAAATATTTGTCATTATTAGTACTTAACGTATTCTAACGGGGCACAATATAAAATCGGACTTGTGAGTTTTGTCATTTTTATAGGTTAAAAAGGCGTAGTTGTACTCCACTATAGATATAATTTTGACACAAATTGTAAAATAGGGTTGGATGGTTCTACACACAATCCCTTTCGCTTCCCCGAAGTATTGTCCTTTGTATCGGACCACGATTTGTAAGCTTGAGGTTTAATGCAAATTCGGGCTTAGTTAATTCGGTATAATTCATGATATTTGCTAACGGGACCATTGTGAGCCTTAATTAATGCTGACATTTTGATATAGGTACCATTTAAATTTGTATATTCATTCGACGTCGTACGTTTTACACTATTACCCTAAAAAGTAGGATTATGTTTTTACAGCTTAAGATTTATATTTATTCGTGAGTTAATAGAAATCTTTTCGTCCTGTACTCACGCTTACAAATAAAACCTGTTTTTGCATAAACTGCTTAATACTAATTTACCTAATTTAATTACACCAGTAAATCTTTTCTTTTTTTTGTTTTCCCGTGAAGTTGATTATTTTATGCTCTTGGATTTATAATTAAGGCCTAAGATTAGATTTACTAATTTTATTAATTTTAAATTATTTACGTTGTAATTATTAATTATAAAGTAAATATTTATTTGGTGTTCCTTTGTTATCTCCTGGAAAAGAAATTATATTTGTTAAGAGATAGGTTCTGGTAATCTCAGTTAATGCGCATCGTAAAAATATTAGTAATCTTGCGAATGAAGTCTATAGGCGGTGTCATTATTCTTCATTTTAATGGGAAGTCTGCAAATAATGGTAATCATGGTCCTATTTTTTACTTTTTAATCTAAGTCCATGATTTTTAAGAATATCGTTATAATTTTAATATTGACCTCTTTTATCAATTTCTGCTACTTCATAAATAATTATTAGTTGCTCTTACTATGGTAAGAATATATAATTCATTGTATGTGGATCGTCAATAAATAATGAAAAAAAAAAACAATTTAAAGCAAGTCGACTTTAAAATGGACAGAAATATTTAACCATCATTTCGATTCAACATTTCAGGTAAAAGTATAAAAAGATTTATTGCGTACCTAAAATAAAATTCTGAATGTATATATTATATCGGTCGTTTCAAAATAATACGTTAGCGTATGATTTATTTCATTACAAATAGTTTTTCGCGTATTTGCGAATTTAATGATTAAACCAATGGCAACCCTAAAATAACAAGAATAATAACATTACTACGTTTGCGTCAATCAGTCAGGTACATATTACAAATATTTTAATTATCTGTTGTACTCATTAAGCATTGAAACAACGAGCTAAGTGTTTGGCAATCACAAAGGTTCTGAATTAATTACTCAAAGTGGTTCACCGCTTTCCAAATACTAAGTTAGCGTGAGATTATAAACTAGTCCAGCTGAAGTGACGCAACACTACAAGTTTAAATATTTAGACATCCCTTTGCAAGTAAGAACTATTATTATTATTTATTATGAGCCTATTGTGTGTATTGAAAGAAGACGCCCAGGAAAGCGGACCCTGACAATAACCGGGATAACGCTAGGCAGAAGAGGAAGATTATGAGCCTATAGTGTCCCACTGCTGGGCAAAGGCCTCTCCTCTTTTCTTCCATTCGACGCGGTCTAGTGCTACCTCTGGCCAGTCTCGCAAAAAGGAGTTCAAGTTATCCAAGTTAAGAACTAATCAAATAAGTATTAAATCAAGCAAGAATCAGTGATAAAAGGGACCACCAAACCGAATTTATTTCACGGCAGGGACCATTGCATAGAACATATGACGAATAAAAACAACACTTTTTTGGTTTTCATAAGTTTGCGTATCAGTTCTGGCGTTTTCAGGGACCACCAGTGGTCCACACGGACCACTGGTTAAGAATTACTGCTTGGTTGATGGTGCTTGGCGGTTTTGAGTTTTGACGGGTTCCGCCATGAAACGGCTTGGTCTCTCGGATAGCGGAAAAACTTAAACTCTTTTTAAGTATATGGCATCCGTTTTAGCATATTGTCAGCACCTTATTTTAGTACCTAACAAAATTATTTGTATTTTAATTTTTAAACTGACTTTTGGATTACACTTTAGACTCAAGTCAATTGTGTACCTGCTGAATCAAATAGCTAACTTATAAAAAGTTTTTTGGCATTGTCGGGTCTCAGGAACTATCTTCAATTCAAGGTCACCATGTAAATGTATAGTTTTTATGAGGCATTATTTCAGAAAAAAGCGACACTATTTTTATTTCGTTTCTCGGCGTTAAGGCGCCACGAATGAGGTTTATTTTCGTGTTGTTTCTTGGCCCGTGATGTATTTATGTGCCCATAAACAGTTTCATCCCCTGAAAAACAAGTTCCGTTAAGGTTTTACGCGAAATATTTGGAAGTGAAATACGTGGATAAACTTTTGGTTTTATAATAAGACTACCCTCCGAACTGTACCACCTGCGTGGGAGCCGGTAAAAACTTTCAACCCCTTTCAACCCAGTCCTCTCTTGCGTATATTTGACTTTCGAGACAAGTTGGACAGCCCTGCAGTGGCGGTGGGTCAAAGTATTTCTTAGGCAAGCCGGAGCTAAATTTGGCTTAAAATATCTTTATTAGCGGTAGGAAAACTGGTCAGGTGCCTGAAAATTAGGCAAGCCGACAGGGATAGTGTTCTATGGACGCGCCGCCACCGCAGTCCTGGTCAGTCGTAATAGCCGTTTAGGATTTGAAAAATCTTAATTTGAAAATATATTTTACAAATCACACGGGCGCGGTCGCGGGCGAAAGTTAGTTTTAATTAAATAATTATAATAACATGGTATTTAAAATCGAGTATAAAATTTACATTACAGACGAAACCTTTGCGTTACAAATAATTTACACAACAAAATACTTCTAAAGACAAGCCTCGGGCTTCTCACTCGTCAGCAAAGTCTTAAATATTTGTGATTCACTAGTGAGTGAAACGATTGGGGAATCCAGTATTACTGAAACCCTCTTAACAAGAACTAAATAAGTACTTACGAACGGCATCCTAACTTAGTCGGTAGTGAGACTAGTCACTCTGTACGAAGGAGATCCCGGATTCGAATCCTGGTTTATTTGTGTTTGTCATGGATATTTGTTTGGGAGTTATGGATGTTTTCTATATTTAAATATTTATCTATATCGATCCGTTACATATATCGTCGCCCACAACACAAGTCTTATCACGTACTGTATACCGTCAACTGCTAAAACATGGTTTTAGCAGCAATCACTGCTACGTTTGGTGAAGAAAACCATGTTTTTCAAGCCAGGCACAGTTGTGCATTGAAGGCAAATTTGTAGCAGTTGACGGTACCTATAAAATGCCAAGCAGAAGATAATTTCGTGACACTTAATATCTTAAAAAAACTTATACGAATTCAGCCAAGCTAGGTATATAATATACACGGTGCGAGAGATTTTAACCACTAATTCCTGTGGTCATAAGGAGTGATAAATTTTATATGAATTTAGGTCAATTTCGCAAAAAAAGTTTTTTTATTTACTTATTTTTCGATTTATTAAATACTTTCGAAATTAATGTTATTGGTAAAACTATCGATTAAAATAAATTGGAACATTTTAATTCATAAAAAAATGGGCGACGAAAAGTATTCCTTGGCATTTTGATATCTGTCAAAAAGGATGTCTAGTCTAGACCCTATAAAAAGTGAAATCTCTGTCAAGAAAGCGTTATGAGCTGAGTTACAATAATCAATGTTTTTTTATTTAATTTTTAATAACTCTGAAACTAGGCAAATTCCAGAGAAGTTTATACGACATTTTAGTCTCCAATTACGATCAGGAATACGCTGTTAAAATCGCAATGCTCACGAGCACCGTGAATAGACTCTTCAACGCACAATCAGCGATTGGAACTACGACCGAGCACATCCAATTAAGGGTATGGAAGTTTCAATACATTTACAACAGTACTTTTAAGCCTTTATGCCTCTATTCGTGGAGGTACATCGACGTCAAAAATTACGCTTTTGGACCTTATTACAAAGAAGTAAGGTGCAAAAGTGAAAACACATTATTTTTGACGTCGACCGTACAATTTATTTAGAAAACATATTTTTTAAAGAACATGAATATCACGTTGAAAATTTTAGAAAGTCTTCAAAATATTCGGATATGGTTACAATTTTTATTACAACTCGAAAGACTCTGATGCTCATTTTTATTATATCTTTAGTTTTACTCACTTGATTTTACTACGTTATTATGATTTTTAAATTTTTTTTAAATTATGCTTAAGTCTTTATCTATATTAAAAACTTTATCTATTATAACCAATGATTGGAATAGTTAAGAGTACAAATACCTAAACTTAGTTGAACAGAGATAAAATTGGAGACTTCCTTGTGACTACATTTTTTTCCGGAGATTCTCAGTAATATTAAGAGTAATTGTGTAGAAGGTATTCTGAGCGCAATTGACTAATAATAGCAGCAATACATACATTTTAAGGTCAATACGCTACGGATGTTCACGTTTCACATTGATTTTCGATACTTACTATGGAGAAACCTTATAGACCAAGACGCAAATGATTTTCTTTCGCGTAGTTTTTGTATCGTAAAAGCCTTAAATTGTATATATTTGATAAACTATATTAAATATTCTTTCATACGATATTTTTTTATTTAACAATAAATTATATTTACTAGTTATATAACATACTTAAAATAATATATTTTGAGAGTTTTAAACTCTCTGTAGAACTTTCTTTTAAATATGAATTTTTACTTAAATTAATTCTGCATATCTGTTTTATACGGAAATGATACCATATAACCCCTAGCAGCCTTAACCAGATATTAATAACATATTGCAAGGGACCCCTGATTTTGACGTGAATGTCCAAAAATTTTACGGACCTTCAATACTAGAAAATATTTATCGTGGGGCACTAAAAAATCACAACTTTTTCTCGACGCGCACTATTTTTCCTCCTTAGTACTGAGAGAAAACCATACTAATAACAAATAGTACTTATTACTTCTACTTGCCTATTATCTTCTCATAAATCACGGATATTAAATTCCTAGCGAATCTAGCGATCAGTTATCAGTGCACTAATGACAAGTATTTAATGATCAGACTACGCTAATATCAAAGCAATTGCATACTCATTCCGGAAACTATTCCCGTATAACCAAGCGATCCGTGGCTAACAAGTGATATCTCACTCAAGTTGGTAATGGAGAGTCTTGGAACGTATCGCATATCTGCCAGAAGATCATTAAGTGAGCTTAGATTGAACTCTGGCAGCACTATAATATAAATTGGGCAATATATCTTTGAAGTGTAATTCCTAGTGTGAATGAGATCATAGCGAGAATCAGTCATATATTATTATAAACTTAATAGAGACTCCATGCAGTTCATAAGTCTTCAGTTGGTCTCTTAAAATTTATTGACATTTGGCTCACAGTTTTGGATCATGGTGAGCCCAATAATGATTTTATCGTTGCTTATGTGACCGCAGACTGTCTAGATTTTTTGGACAATAATATTTTGACACGACCTTATTACCATTACAACAAAGTCATGTTAACATATTTGTGTATGAAGATCACAACTATGCACAGATATATCAAAATATATAAAAGTTAACAACACAAGTTTCTATTATATATCTGTGCTAAAATGAACCTTATCATTTCCAAGTATTTAGTTCGGAATCCAATAGTTTTGTTGAACTTGTGTTTAATACAAGTTTCCGAATTCCACGGATCAAAGAGTTATCTCCGATTAGTTACTGTAATTATTCTACAGTAGAACCCGCTTAGGATTATCAAATATATGTTTAGTTCCTAGTTATAAGTAAGTAAATAGTAATTTTGATTTTTTTTGCTGACTGTACAAAATGCTCCAAGTTTTGCTCGGGCTACCAGGCACTAATTTATAAAAAACTTTACCGTGCATTGCCCCATAAGCCTTCTACTACTCGATGAGGTAGGGTTGTCTACGGCCTGCACTTGATCATAAGTTTACAGCTTTTGACCAAGTCAGTTATTCTCACAGTGACAATGAGAATATTTTAAAATTACGGATTTCTTCAACAAGTATAATATAAAACATTTAAATGACAAATAATGCGTATAGGAAGATAGTTTTTGGCAGCCAAACGCAAAAAAATTAAACTCGAAAATAATCGCACACAAAGTTTGTCGCCAATTTTTTTGCATGGAATAAATAGTTTAAATAATCATGATTTAAAATTTCCTACGCTGTTATTTTTAAAACATAATTTCATCGTTTTATTCAGAGTTTTAAATGTTACTTTCGAGTGCTTGAATCTCAAAAATCACCCCCCGGGTCTTTCTGGATCTTGTCGATCCATCCTAGGCCTTCCGATCGGACGTCTCCCAACCGGTCGCCCCAGATGCTCTCTTGGCTGCACCATCCTCATCCATCCTCTTCGTGGTCGAGTTAGCGAAGTCGAGCAGCCTTGCTTCCACCGATAATATTTGGCTTGCCACCAGTTCTTCCACCTACAAGTTCTTCCTCACTCTTAAAGAGCCTTTTTCTCGCCTGAAGTTAGAATATAACACAGGCTTTTGTTTGTACATCTAGCCTATAGGTAATATTGCTTATAATATCGATCACTTGAATGTCGCACAGGTCTTTCTGGACCTCGTCGATCCATCGATACCTAGGTCTTTCGATCCGACGTCTACCAACCAGTCGCCCCAGATAGCTACCATCCTCTCCCATCCTCTTCTTGGTCGAGCTAGCGAAGTCGAGCAGCCTTGCTTCCACCGACAATATTGGGCTCGCCCACCAGTTCTTCCACCTACAAGTTCTTCCTCACTCTTCAAGAGGTTTTTCTCGCCTAAAGTTAGAATACAATACAAGCCTTTGTTTATTCATTTAGCCCATAGGTACTGTTGTTTGATGCGTGGGTGCATTTCAGGCCAGCGGTTGGGATTTGATTTGATTATAATTATTATTTAAAGTTTCGCTGATTAATTTCAAACGGATTGTGTTGTAGATTGGTTCCTTATAAAAAGTTTAAATTAAAATTATACCTTAAACACGCAGGTAACAGACGTATTACCTATTTAAATTACAAATAAATACAAAAGTAGTAAAACTTGCAAACAAATAGGTATTTATAAACCTTGCTAATCCAATTTGATTCAGATACTTAGGTGCAGAACCTTTTTCAAACCCATGATTGATTTATTTCCACTCTAAATTTCCTTCTGATTAGAATTTCAATTAGAAATCTATTTTTTTCCGGTATTGTTCTCCCTAGCTTACTTGTTGGGATCAGGAAAAGCCAGTAGCATAAAATTAGGCTACTTGTAGCATCCTAAATAGTAAGACTGAAACTCAGAAATTAGCATGTCGTATCTTGTGTCAGTCTTCTCTATCTTTATACCGCCAACTGCTACAACTTTGCCTGGCTTGAAAAACATGGTTTTCTTCACCAAACAGCTATTTATATCTTATTTCTGAGATGGGCATAAAACATGGTTTTCTTTACCAAACAGCTACACTCGAGAGCAAAAGTTTCGGTAGCAGTTGACGGTAGTCTAGTCAGAAATCAGTAGTGACCCTACCTACGAAGCTGGAGGTGCTGGGTTCTGAGCCCGAGTAACAATATTTATTTGTGTGTTACACGTTGTAGACGTTTATTTGAATACTTATGTAAGTATGCTTAATATGCTTTATCTAACAATTAGTGTGTAATTACGTGTGTCGTAGCTAGCTAGCTAGCGCCCAATGGTAGAATAAGCTTTGCTTAGTTTGGGACTATTGTCTACGTAAGAATTACATGTTTCCCTGCATATTTTATTCATATACGTAGACGCATACCCGCACACGTTATTTACATACATAGTTGTTCCCGGTATGTGCTATACGTTATGATTTGAATAGATAGAAATAATTATGACACAGACTAAATAAAGGAAAGTGAGTGGTTACTTATTCCGATATTTCCCCACACGTCCGAGATTGGGTTGTAAATGTATTATCGTTATTGAGTCTCCGACGTGACTGTGCCGAAAACCTCTACGCTCACTTATTTTGTGATTTCTGCACATTTTTCACCGGGTTTATTCATGATCTTCCGTGAATCAACTTGCAACAGGTCATAATTCTCTTCATTTTTAGGGTTCCGTAGCCAAATGGCAAAAAACGGAACCCTTACAGATTCGTCTTGTCTGTGTGTCTGTCCGTCCGTGTGTCACAGCTATTTTACTCGGAAACTATAAGACTTATCATTATCAAATTTTTACCTAAAGTGTATTGTGTGTGCCGCTACTTAGTTATGTAGTGAAATTTCTGAAAAAAATATTTATGCAAGTAATTGTCAAAAAATATTTTTTTACCAAATATCAACATGATGCACATCAATCGATATGTCTTTAAAAATAACATTGAGGTTTTTTGAACATTTTTTGATTAAGTGGATATATTCAGAAATAATGACTCCAAAAGTCTAAAAAATGGTGTCCCCCCCCCGTAACTTTTGAACCGTAAGTTCAAAAATTATGGAAAAATTCAACAAGATACACCTTTAAATATTCTTTCAACGAAAATTATTTTGAACATTATCGGTTTAGGCGTGTTTGAGTTATCTCTCGATAGTAGCTACGACCGGTTTTTATAAATAGTGGTACGGAACCCTTCATGCGCGTGTCCGACTCACACTTGGCCAGTTTTTCTATTTACTGATGGAACAATAACAATATATATTCCATTCATCATAATGCAATACGTATAAAAATAAAACCTTGTAAGTGAAGTTTACATTATTTTCCAGTATGACAGTATTTTAAATAACAAATGGCGTCATGATCCCAGTAGGTATCAATTACAACGAACCATTTTCAACGGTCATCGGTTACGAGTTAACTCTTCTACACTTATTAAATTTGTTAAAAGTTTTATGAAGTCATTTTTGACACCATGAGATTCCCTAGAGGGCGTTGTTCCGTTACTAATAGGCGTGGTAGTAATTATGCTACTTTCATTAGTGTTTCACTTCAAACGTATTTCTATTGGGAATTCACTTATTTTGTGCGGTCGGTGCTTAACGATGCGAACTTTAATCTCTTAGATGTTCGATTGTTGCTCTCTTAAGTGTTGTTTAGTTGTAATAAACACTTAAATTGTTTTCCCTTTTGTTTTGTTTATCTACTTGCGGTTTTTTCGTCCTGATCAATATTATGATCATACATCGTAAACTGCGAGCAAAATTCATTGAAGTACTAGGGTTGTTACTGGTTGTCATACGTCATTTCAATGGATTTCGCTCGCAGTTGATTATGATACAGGTCTAAACTGTTTTTATGAAATAATAGTTTGGCTATTAGTATGTGTAGGAACATATCGTCACTATTTTGAAAAAAAACTTGTATCTTGTTCTGTCACTTAAAAGAAATGTGGTAACTATCTATTCGATGCATATAGAGTTACTACGTTTCAGCTTAGAGAAGAATGTGAAATACGAGTTTTTTTCAAAGTAGTGACGATATATCTTCTTCTTTAATTCTCTAATTGAATTAGGTCCTTGTGGTTTTAAAAATACATACGAATATGAATTCTTTAATAAACGCTTATTTAGATTCAGTACAGGTTTCACTTCTAACCTTTTCATTTACATATGCCAACATAGAAAAACTACGTCAATCGGAGTCACCATTCCTCTATCAAACCCCGCAAATTGATATTCCACCCATACCGGCGAGTGATAAAATTGTCGATGGTCATTTCGCAAATTCTTCGTTACAATTTTGCACACTCCAAATACCGTTGAATTGAATCAGACCTAATCCTAATATAAACGCGTTTATGAGGTAGTTTCGACCTTTGGTATTTTATTATTTTGTGGGCGTTTGTCTTGATAAAATAAATAATGGATGGCACTAGTATTTCTAAAAAAAGTAGCCTCAAAGGTTAAGGTTTTATTTTAAACGGCTATAAGCATCATGTGTCATGTGTCAGTCTATACAGGTTGTTTTTTCAATAGCTAGCCATATTGTGCGTGTTAATTTGGTAGGCAATACTTAACAACTTTTACTATGGATCCAACTCCGAAAACACAAAATAAAATTAGCCAGCTTCATACATTTTGGCCAAAGTCGTTGCCTAAGGGTAGGCAAAACATTTTTTGGCCAAATATTATTACGATATTTTTGTTAATGGCATGGAAGTAGGTACTTACAGATATATTTAGTAAATAAAAAGAAATGTAGGTAAATGCCATGTTTATGTGTACTGGTACAATAGTTGTTCTTTAAACGGATGTGGTTGCGAAGCGATCAAGGTAAATTGGTTTGTTTACATTACTTGTTTGTTACCATTTCTATTAACGGCCTCCTAGCCCAGTCAGTTAGTGACCCTGCTTACGAAGCAGGAGGTCCTGGGGTTTCAATCCTGGTAAGGGCATTTATTTGTGTGTTTGTTCCTGAGTTATGATGGGTGTGTTCTATGTATCTAAGTATATATTTATCTATATAAGTAGGTATATCGTCACCTTGTATTGTACCCATAATACAAGCTTTGCTTAGTTTGGGACTAGGTTCATTTGATTAAGATTATCCCCAATTGTTTATTTTATTTTATTGAGCTTGAATATGCATATAGTTTATCGTTTTCTAGCTAGATAGCGCAACTGTTTAAAAAAGATTGTCGTTTTCATGGGGAGACCAAATTTCGCGATCTCGGAATTGGTCCAATAGTCAAAGTTGTTCAGCATGGTCCTGTGTATCATGTCTTCATCCTGTATATTTAAGCAGCTGTATAAAAGTTAGTTTATTGATGACGATGTCTTTTTATATGTAGCGTTAAGTTCTATGGCTTCTTGCTCAATGCACGCAATGTGTTGTTCAATGCGACATTATTTGTTCGTACTATTATTAACGCTCCTATCTCTATTCACGTCCCATATAAAAGTGTTTGCACTTTAAATAAAAGTTAATGCATCGTAAAAGTCGACGTGGTTTGTTTTAACCTTTAATATACTAAGAAAATATGTCGTGGAACTTTAGAATAATAGTTTGTCTTAACGCCCGGACGGCAAACTTGTTCTTAGACATTAAAGGTAATAGTTTTAATAATACTGTAAAGTTAATACTATACTAAGTTTTAACTATGTACTTCGTTCCCTATTGTATTACAGTAATATTAAACTTAATTGTTACTACCAGTACAAAGGTGTCTATTGTAGAATACTAGCTAGAAGTCATTAAGACTGCGTCGACCGTCCAGTGGCGCCCTCATTAAGGGGATTGTGTTTCCTAATAAACGAATCAATTTCTGTACAATCCAGTTGTAGTCCTACTAATTCCGCAACTTATGATCCATGTGATACAGTTATATTACTTACTTTTATCTTTATTACATTACCTATACCTAAACGGAAAAAAGTGAACACCATTTGTTGTTTAGGTAATGCACCAAAAAATATGCAAAATAAAACTACTAATGTGACAAAGACCAAAAGTAGCGTAATCAGCAGGACTACAAGTTAATACATAAATTGATCGGTTTAATAGGACATACAAATCCCCCAATTAGGGCGCCACCGGGCGGTCGACACAGTTTTAATGAAATTAAATCTTTATATGTACTTACATTACATAAAATAAACGAAAACTATACACACCCTTCGGCCAAAAGTCCGTGTTCGCGATGGTCTCCAGCAGCGGCCGTTAAAAACTTTCATCCCCACTTTCACCCCCTTAGAGGTTGAATAACTTTAAATCTTTTCTTAGGAAGCTTCACGACATTATAATTTACTTATAAACATATCAAGACTTTGATTGTGTGCTGTCTGTCAATCAGTCTAATATAATAAGCAACACGATTGTTATATCAGAGTATGTAAGTAGATTAATTTTCAAGATAATTATTTTCGTTTAGATGTTTTGAGTTGGATAATGAATAATATAATGATACTAATTGCAGACTAGATTCATCTAAATTATACATTTATGGAATGAAAACCATTTACGATTAGGTAAAAATTAGAATTCGTTAAAATTAAATTAAGATTAAAAACGTGTAATTTTTAGGTTTTTTTTACTAAATAAACTAATATATAAATTGCTCATTTTACCTTCAATATATCTTTAAAAATGGAAACAGGTAAACTTGTCATTTTAATATATCCCTGAAATAATTTAAATATGTAAAGAAACTTAGGCGAATTCAAACGATGTTTTTCTAATAAAAAAAAATGTGGCATTGGTAGCCAATTAGACATTTTCGATGGTGAGATGAACAACGTTATTATTTATTATTGCATAGTGAGACAGATAGATGGACTTTACCACTGTCAGAATTCACAGATATTGCCGTTTCTAAATATAAACGATGCCATCCATCCCGCGTTATCGCCAAACTCATCAAAACGGGGACATTCTAAAACCGATTGCAACCGATTGCGGTTGGAACCGATTACTTTATCATGTGCTTCACATTGTTAACCGACCATTTATCTGGCGGAAACCAGTATAGGTAATAAACCAGACCTCTAGTTACGCATAGTTGTTACAAAAGGCCAACTATATCAGGCGAGCTTAGTGGTGTAGGTTCAAAGTGATTTATGAATAGGTTCTGGTGCATGTAATCTAACAAACCAATGGCCAGGATATCTTTATAAGTGACTAAGCAGGCAAGATGTTCTATATAAACTTGACATGACTATATTGTTAATAGTATAAGAGCGTGTGAAGGGTTTTGAACACCTATTTAACTACTACTGCTTAACAGTACTGTACAATTCTAAAAACCGACTAGTTCGCAGAAGATATACCGTGTGAGATTAGCTTTTTGTCCATAGAGAACTATAAATCGGACTAGATTCGGCCATTCTTAAAGTTTTACCCACTAGTAGAGACACAGAAAACCAAAACAATGCCAAAATATGACACAAACTAAATGAGGTCGATCGAGGTCGCTTGACAGCAGAATATGTCAAAGCGGTTCAGCAACTGTCAGTTGTCGGTTGTCAAATTGAGCCCCAAGTCGTTTTAGCAATGACATGATATGCGGTTCTTCAAGAAGCGAGACTGGAGGACTCTCAAAGGTCTAAGTGGCTATTCTGATGTTGATTTTATGTGATGGGTGGCGATGACCATCTGGCAACTCCATTACAAGTTAAAAAATGCTCTAAACTATGTATGTACCCGGATTGCACCTTGAATATATCCAAATGGGTATATCTGCGATAACAAACGAATTACAAATTCGTCGAGACTTTTCTAAAAGTATTGTCTGCATTCTCGAAACATTCTTGGGGCTTCAGAACCATTTCCGAGAAAGTATTGCGTGATTTGCGTGCCGCCGGAATGTAAAATGGACACCCTGTTGCGTGCTCGTTGGACACATGTGTTATGTGACTACCTATAAGTCATATCTATGAGTAAAATGTGAGCGATTCAAACGTCAATAGTGAGAGAATTTTATACCCATATTTTGAAAATATGCTTCAGGACACTTGAAAACGGGTCACCTTGTAAGGAAGCTTTTGCATTAATTGTCCCTTGGGTTCTCTTCGAGTGTATTTAAAAATCACTTTCAATGGTTTAGAAAACTCGCGTGTTTGTTTTTAAAGTTGAACATATTTATTTCAGTAATTACCTCTTCTTCTTAACAGTACTGAACGACCTCTTCTTCTTCTTAGTCAGAAGTAATTCTGCCGAAGCGTTATTTGTAAAGTCTATGTGAATTAGCCTTTTTAGTTAAAGAACAACAGTATTATTAAAGGAAACTAAGCAAAAAGTCTTGAACGACATTTACAATCACCTTTCTTTTTTATTTATAAGTTTTTAATTAGTGTTATATTTATTTATGTTTTACTGATTTATTTAAATAGTTTCTATTAATACAATTTCCTTTTATTTAAGTTTAAAAACCCTGGAATTAAAAAGTGATACAATCGCTATTCCGGTGTTTCGATACAAAGCGAAATGTTTACGTGATCCGATTAACTTTTAACTGGCTTTGTCTTTACTTGGAGCTCAGCGATTTTTGCATTTAACGTTTTTTAGCCTTTTTAATACAAATAAAACATCTATTGTTCTACATTGAAATTGGTTCCGTTGTAAGGATTAAATGCACTTTTAATTTAAGTGACCAGCTTATCAGTCCAAGCTTATATTTAATTAGATATAAACTTATAGGAAATCTTTAATAAAATATCATTCTATGCGATTTTAATAATATTTTTAACCCATTTCATTCGTCCATATATTTACCGTCAACGTCTATTATTTTTTGTTTAATGACGATGACGTTTTTTAATATCGATCTATCTACATAGAAGCCTGACGAGAAATATAATATGACCATGCGCCATGTTGCGGAATTTCGTTGTAACTAATTTCATTGCAATAATTTTAATGGTAGGCACTGTTGTCAGTGTCATAGTGGCAGTTTCCTTGATTAATAGTAAAGTGTTGAATTATAAAATTTATAAACAAAAAATGCCCAAAGCTGTTCGTAGTCCAGTGCAAAATATTGTGAATGTAATAAAGTGCTTGAAAGGAACCGCTCAGGATATGAAATTATTTTGCTACGAAACAATTACAAATTGACATCAGAGCTAACAGGTAAACAAATCAAGATGAAATTATACCATAGAGATTAATATGCTTTTTGAATATACTGAACTGTTGCCATATAAATGAGAATAATAGCGCCCTCTTGACAATGGTCATATATTTCTGGTCAGGCTTTACATTTATGAGAAAAGCAATTGCTCATTAGCATAAAATCTACCGGTTTTGGAAAATTTATTCAATTGCAAACATCGTGTACTAGATTAGGTAGAGACCCGGACCCACATAACGATATAATTAGGTTTACTTATGACCTCGTATTATGTTGTGACACTGTAATTATTCCAAACAATTTGTGTCAGAGTTCATTAGAGCAAAATGCTTAAATTAATTTCTCTACATTTTAATTAGAAATTTTACTTACATTTCATTCGGTAATAAAGATTATATGATATTTTTATATTGTTCGTTTTATTTTGTTTTAAACAAAATAACACAAAAACTAAAAAAAAGAGTAATGATATCGACCAAAATATGTAAATTTTATACGCCAAAAAAATTCATATACTTTGCAGGTACCTAGATTTCTAAATCCATTATATATGACAATGATTTAAAATAAGTCAATAAATACTTAATCTAACAACATCGTGAAAAAATGTTGTATTACAATAATGTATGATCAGAAATGCAACGCTTGCTAGAACACATAGAAAATATTCGACTCACATTCCTGGCGCAAAGATAAAATCGATCTCTTTTAGAATAATATTGGTTATTAAAACAAAGATTGTTGTCTGCCCCGGCTATTTAAAAAGTTTTCTATTTCGTTACCTACGTACATTACATAGCACTAAAGCCTAGAACATATACATGGTGTAACAAAAATCCGTGATCCGTTTAAGGGCATAATTGGTATCGTGTTCCGAGTAAAAAAAAGGTAACAGAAAAATTATTGGCAGCGAAAAATTTTTTTTGTATGGTTACGTCGTCCCAGCCCGTCAATTCTCCATATCAAAAAAACTTTTTTGCGGGAAACAGTTTTTTAGTTTTTCATAATATGAATACGATACCAATTATGCCCTTAAAAGGATTACCAGCATTTATGTCTGGTGGCCGGCGCTTAACGCTTTTATTGCTCAACTACAACTACACTTACCCCCAAATGATCATCATCATCTCATCCTAGCCGATACGGCTACGGCGACTACTGCTGGTATCTTGGGCTCCTCAGATGTGCTCGAACGTGACTCACATAACCGACTTTTGCAGTGAAAGTACGTCCGCATTCGTCACATGTCAGGATCCCATCAACATAACTGTAGTTGATTGCCGCAGGTGGTCGGGCTTTGAGTTGATCCCGCTTGGTATCGAGATCTATTAAGCGTTTTTCTTGAAAGTTGTTGACACTTGTTTGTACTAGGTGCCTCCACTCCGGTCTTTCAACTGCGCGCTCCTCCCAGTTGTCTGGACTGTCTGGAGTTATATTAGCCCTTTTCAAGTGCCTCTTGAGCACGTCTTTGTAGCGAAGGAACTGAACACCCTGTCTGCGCTTGCCCTCTTGCAGCTCCGAGTAAAATACCCCCAAATGATACTTTTACCAGAAAAGTGTCACATTATATTCCAACGATGTACAGTCTGCCATAGAAGTAGCTTAGCGGACAAAATGAACTCGAGGTGACTTAATTGACACGAGAACATGAGCGTATCAAGATAATTTAAACGTTCCACCCGATTACCTTTTGCTGTTGGCTGTACTGATAAAATGCTAAATAGGTCCCAAAGTTATATGCATGAAAGTAATATCCAGGATGGGGTGGAGAGAGGACGAGAATATAATCGCGAGAGTTTCAACAGGTTGCAATGAGTGTTAATTTTGGTGAACCGGGTATACAGTCAACCTCAATGTTACAAACAAATATATTACACTAGGCCTCTAGGACAATGATAATGGACAATCTTATCCGTGTTTAGTACGGTGTGTCTCGTTTTTATTATCGTAGTATCAGAGACTATAGAGATATAGACGGCAACAGCCTAAGAACATTTTGAAGCTCAAGTCAATTGCGCCCTTTGTCCGAAAGCTGCCTCTAGAAACCGAAAATGTAAGAGCAAATGCAACCTGCACTGCTTCTCCACCTAGTAACAAATAGCATACTAGTAGTACACTAGTAGCTATTAGGTTACATTTTCGGTATCTTTAGGCGGCTTTCGGACAGAGGGCGCAATTGACTTGAGGTTCAAAAAGTTCTTAGGCTGTGGTCGTCTATATCTCTATAGTCTCTGGTAGTATGTAACTATAAAAATAAATAAAATAGTCTACAGCTTCAGTATTCATGACTTATTTAGGAATGTAGAGGAAGATGTTTGCCATTTTTGTTCTAGTTTATAATTGAATTGATACTATAGTAGTGATACAGTACTCGAAAATCGTATTTTTTCTATTTTGTTATCGACCGTTTTTGTCTATTATAATTGGGTAGAAGATAATAATCGAATTCACATGAAGCATATTCCTTTTATTCGTCATATCTTTTTCAAATGTAACATATAAATGTAACGAGAACGTAAAAGACAATAACTTTATTCAATTCATTTACGTCACTCTGGGCGGTAAGTGAGATTTGCCGCCCACGGGCGCAGCAGCAAATCTCGCTTCACACCCAGGGAAAGACGTAAAATTGTGCACGCACCACGGGCGATAATAAAGAAGGCCTCAGATCGCTTGTTTATGGCCCTTCCCTTACCTTCGGTTCGGGCCACAAATGCCCGCGATCTGAACCGTTCTTTATTTTACCGCCCTAGGTACCTAATGGCAGTAATACCATTTTATAGACCATCAATATTCAATTATTCAAAACTAGGTTAGACCCTGTACTGGATTAATACCCTAATTCCGTCGTTTTGTTTATCATTTTGTACACCTGTAGGTTTTACGTATTAATCTATGAACAAAATATAAGCGTGCGAGTTTGCAAAAAATGCCGCGAATTTACACAATAGCATTGTCAAGAGTTATAAAAAACACAATAGTCTGGCGACAAACAAAACCACTGTAGGCCTTTCAAAAGCGTACAATATGATATCAAATGTGATACTCATACAAGTATGTATCAGTTCTACATGTTATACTTACCTATGCGCTTTTGTTTTTCTATGTACGGAATATAATTTGATATTTAAATACTAATTGCTTTTCTGTGAAGGAAAACATAAGGAAACCGGACCTAATCCCGATAAGGCCTAGTTTCCCTTCTGGGTTGGACGGTTAGATGACAATCGCTTTCTTAAAAAAGGAAGAAGTTGAGTTAATAAAACTTATAAATCTATGTTAAAATAGTGGTGAGTCCCAGCGCTCCAAGACTTATTGAGAATATCTTCTGAGCTGTTTGTTTAAAAAATGTTCAAATTCAAATTCAAAATATATTTATTTCATGTGGTATTACAGTGGGAGGCAGTTCAGGCAGTACAGTGATCTCCACACTAGGCTGAGCCTGTGACGTGGGGATCTAAGCGAAATACAGAGTATGTTTTATTAAAGCTAAAATTAAAACTAAGGTTTTGGTTAATTACCCAGAATTAAATCGGTTAAAATGGCCTTAGTAAGTTATAAGTAAGCGAAAGTGTTTATGTGAAGTTAAGTATGTGTGTGAGTATGTATGTATGAATTAGTTATGTGTGTGTGAATGCCTACGAAATAAAAGTGTGAAAGATATAAAATAAGAAAGACGATTAGTCGTGTATTTTATTCATCTTTTGAGATCAGACATAAAAGAATGTTAAAGTCTATAACCACTTATAGTCATTTCAAAATGTCCTCTGACTCATCATAACTCCAAGGAAAAAGTAGGGGCTGGATATGTGTCTCTACACGGAAAAAAAGCTTCCGGGATATTCTCAATCCAAGACATTATTATTATCTTGGAAATATCTCCTCGTGACAAGTATTTATTTCGTTTACCAAAAATATGATTCTTCGCTTAATAAAACCACGTTTTCTTAAAACAGAAATACAAAAATTTATTGTTTCAAGAGTATAATTGAGTAAATAAGAGAGATTGTACTTTAATCAAATAAGTATTATTTTAGGTAAAAGAAAACTAATAAATAGAAATAAATACTTGTCACGAGGAAATATTTTCAACGTAATAAAATAATGTCTTAGATTGAGAATATCCCAGAAGCTTTTTTTTTCCGTGTACGTCTTCGTGCGGGGCGAACTCTTATTTCCTTCTGATTTTCCTTGTTATTTTATGTCTCTGAATGAGCCCCGCTGAACTTTATACCTGCAAACATTTACATCCAAAGTGAAAATCTAAATTTGAAACGCACTTTTATTCAGGGGAATATCTCATACTTATATTACCGGGGCTCTTTTTGTGATACAAGTTTGTTGGGTTTCTTGAATGCTCGCAAAAGAGTAGACTTTTGCACTTATGACGCGAGGCGAGTGGCTCTTTTGTGTTGCGTCACTAAAAATAATACGGAGGTAGGATGACATTTTTGTTAAAAGAAAAATATTCCGTTTTATTATTATAAAGGTAAGTATTATTTTTGAGGTTAACGTTTGTGTTTTTACCGACTAGTAAACTTAAGAGAACGAGATTTATTAAGTACAAGAATATAAATAAATTACAAATAAGAGTTATAAATGAAACTTACCTATTTAAATAAACCTTAACTAAAAACTAGAACTTAATAGTTCTATTACTGTACAATAATATGATTTTGTTGAGATAATTTCCTCAAACTTTTTTACACTTATAGCATCACACTCAAATACTTAGGCTCGGTTGCACCAAACTGTCTGCCACCGTTAAAACGTTTATTTTATGGAAATTTTCATAGTAATCTGATGTTGACGCTGATGAGTCCGTCAAAAGTGGTTGGTGCAACTGGCCCTTAGACATTAATATCATATAAAAAATAGCGTATATTAGGCGTATTTTAGAATAATTTACACGACGCTACGCAAGGATAAATTCTAACTGTTTTGGTTTCTGTTTTGAGTAAATAAAAAAAATAAAGCTTTTATTGACACCATCATGAAACTTATGCCATGATAATAAAATCATAACCGGTTATGTTATAAAGTCACAATATACCGAATAGTAATGTAATAAGTTGAATGCCGTTACTGCACCATCCCTAGCTGTCAAATGCACATAATTTACGATGATATGTCTCGTATTATGTGATATGTCATAGGTATTAATAAAACCACAATGTGGTTTAAAATAGACTCGTATTTTCGACGTTAAGTGGATGAGGGCATATGAGCTGTGTTTTGTTTTGTTTTTAATTTTTGATATCATATTTGTTCGTATTGTACTAAGGCATAATGAGTAAAGTCAGTCAGGGCAAGAATAGCGTACATGGACATGTCAAGGAAAAAATAAACGTCGTGTCGTATCAGGCCATCAAGGAGAAGGCAAAGGATAGATATACATGGAAAATGCTCCACCGACAAGAGCCCAGCTCTTAAGGCTGTTCCTAGATTCGGACAAGCCACGCCCATCTGTAAGAGACACGTTTATGGCTGCCGTGCACGAAAGAAAGAGATGCAGTGCTCTTAACGATTAGACTTTTTGACTGAACTACGATAAATAAGCGAATCTATAAAGTTTTGTCTAATTTTGTTTCTGTGACTTTTTAGATAAACTAGAATACTATATATTTTAGTTATTTATATTGCTTAGTCTCTTATAGTTTACGTACGCTAAGAAAAATAAGGGGAAAAAGGACCCAACTTCGGTTTTTTTTTTCTATCGAGGCAACTTTCAGCAATCGTGTTTCGGCTTGTGCCAAAAACAAGAGTATATAGTCTAATAATATATATTCGAAAATGAATTCAGTCTCTTCCCGTTTAGTCAATAGAGCGTTTGAAAAAACCTATAATTTTTCAAAGTAGCCCCTTAAATAATTGATGATGATGATGAGGGCAAGTGCGCCTACGGGTCAAGTGCACCTACCATGCGAAATATCCAAAAGCACAGATGCACTAAAGCCATTTTATTTTTTCCCAGTAACTATAGTTGTGTGGTACGTAGTAAGATTGCGCTAGTATAACATCTGTACTTTTGGATATTTCGCATGAAAAGTGCGCTTGCCCCGTAGGCGCACATGCCCTAACTGACCTTACCTATTTGAATATCAATACTTGTTACCTAATTGATGAAGGACGACGGATTTATTCGATCTAGCCTTATTAACACCGTCTAGTGTTCCCTCTGCATTGAAACAACAAACAACAGCAATTTAGCAACATGGTTTTTACGAAAGACGCCATTCAGTTAGGTATATTTCCCGGGAAATTTAAATAACTCTAATAAACCTACTATTTATTGTAGCCCTGAAAAGTCTAAAAGATAGATCTCTCACAAATTATTATGGATTTCCACTTTTCAATCTTTATTTAGTATAACATTTTAAACAAATTCAATGTAATATTTTTAGAATACGGAACAAATCCTAGTATCAGTTACCACGAATAGATATCAATCAAGAAAATACATCATCGGGCTCATTATTGAGCTCACAATACATACAAAGGCAACAATAGATCCTTTACAGTATAGTTTAAGTTTCAGTTTTAGAATAATTAGTTTCTCAATATCAAGTTTCTGAGCTCTTCGTTATGCCTAATAACAATGATAGCTGCCTTTTGCTCGCAGCTTTGTTCATGTTTCCGCTCTGGGGAAAAGCTTAGAATATTAGTTCGATACTTATTCAGTTTCATACGGAGAATGTACGGATTTTAAACACGGCAGTTTCTATGATGACTTTGCGTTTAATTATTTCTTTATATCTGATTATGTTAATCTATCCGAATATATCGGCACTCCTATCTTCGCCTATACGTGTAACTCAAAAATGCGTCTTTAGTGGCGTACGGGAACGCCTTTTTAACCTATAAAAATGAAGAACTCACAAGTCCGATTTTTTTGTGACCTGTTTGACTGTGTCTGTGACCGCCGGGCATATTCGCCGGACAAATCCGGTGGGCAGATGTGTGCGAGTATCCCTAGCTATAGTGTTACAACGTTTCAGATATACGAAGTATTCTAAATATTATAGTACCTAATATTTCTAACCTATAAACAATCTAAGCTATAAATAATGAACTGATAGGTAGATAACGTAACTTCCTCTAAAGAAACTGATTTACCTAATATACTGTAGGCCGCATATGCAACCCTACCTCATCGAGTAGGAAAATTCGGCATATATAGGGCAATGCACTGTAAAAAATTGTATATTTTAGTACTTACACTCAGGCTACCAGAGCCAAACATGCAGTATTCTATACAGTTTCTTAGTCATGTGTCCATAACCCAAGTCATATCAACCGCAGGACATAGATACAAGTACAGTGCTCAATGCAAGGATAACCCGTCCAACTTGTCAAACTAACACTAACTACCGTCAGATACATACGTGTGTAATAACCGTGTGATTCGGTTCTAAAATGTAGTAAATTCCTTACTATTTTTTAGTAAAATTAAAGTCTTCCCCGTACTTATACGGTTGAATTTTGGTTTTCTGTATTTGTAGATACGTCAATTGCAGTTAATTTGTTAAAATTACGTGTGATTGCAATATTATTTTGTTTCCGTGTAATTAACATATTTTGGATTATAATTTGACGTTAAATATTTTTTATTTCCGCTGCTTGTAATGAGGGATATTAAGATTGGAACTGCATAATATTTCATGAAATGTGTCAAATTATTAATGTTGGGCGGTTGCACGCTAACCCACTAAATTAAAGCCTATAGTGTATTGAATTGTATGTATATATAAATATTAATATGGTGTAGATGTCTGCATTGAAAAAGCCATTTTGTATTTTTAGGAACTAGGTACAAGTCTTTGTCCATAGTTTAACCAACTTTTGTATGAAGAAATAACAAACACCCCGTACACAGTTTTTTCATGTTTTTGATGCATTTGAAACGATGTAGGTTATGTTGTTTTTCCATCAACATGCAACAAAGTCTACAAACATATCTATTGTTCTTTGTTTTTAAGAGAATATTTCAACACGAACATTTTTCGGCAAGCTTGCAAAAGCTCAGCCATGCTAAATCAATGAGGTAACTTTATAACCCAATTAATTTTGTGAAAAATGCCATGTGCTATCGTCTTGTTTAACAAATTTTTTGTTCATCAAACAAACAATAAAATGTGCCCCTCTCACCGATCGAAACCCAAACCAAAAGTTATACCTACAAAATAAAAATTAGGCCGGTGCGACAGACGATAATATATGGTTTATCTCGTTCGCACACCGTCGCTGAATGCGGAAACCGTGCGCGTAGCAGTGTGAAAACCGCCTAAATGTCGCTCCTGCATTTCTCTACACTGTTGAACGGGACAGAGTTCCAGTACCTATCTAATTATAGATCAATTTGTAAGTGTGACCCATACTGCCTACGTTGTTTAAATAGTACGCACAGTATTCTATGCAATTCATACGATACGATTTTAAAACTCGTTAAGGTTATATTCGTAGAAGGTTTTAATATCAATTAGGATGAAGTTTGAAGGGATTCTAAAATTACACCGACAATTTCAAATATATTCTTGAGTTACGAACGAGAGGCAGATTTCCCAGGGTTAATGTTATTTTTTATTATTCACCAACTTCTACCCAATTCACGTGTAAAATTAAAGGTTACCGCTGTTAATAATGTACAGGTATAATGTACCTACAATAACTCCTAAAACATAAACTACCTGCGGTTGTTTTTAGTACGTATACGAGTAGAGACGTACCTATAGATTTTATAGTATTTTCAATGTACTTTAAAATCCGTCCAATTGACATTGCTTGTCAGTCTTGTCAGTCTACATACATAATCAATTTCGGAATACATTGCGTATTCGAATAAACTTTAAAATGTCCTAAAAATCAAACCATAAGTTATTTTTAAAAACTGCTGAGGCCAGTTTTATAAAGCTACAAGTTACAATTTACAAGCGGATCTCTCTTTCTAACCCTATGTGTTAGAAAGAGACTTCCGCTTGTAAATTTTAACTTGTAGCTTTATAAAACTGGCCACTGAACACGCGTTGTCTGGGTTGAGGAGTAGAATCTACATTTTCATTTATTGCTCCTATTACAGGAAACAGCCTGTATGAGTATAAAAGTAAAGATAATTAAATAAAACAATAGAGAGCCTTTTAAGTTGTTACCATGATTTCCCCCGAGCTGCCCTAAATAAAGTATTTTTGTTCGGTACATAGAATGATTAAATTTGGTACAAGTTCCTCGTGTCTCGCAAAAGCATAGTGTAAGAAAGGTGGTCTATTAGACCAGTAACTCATCTACGAACAAATAAAAAATCACGCTCGCAATTCAAACTCCGCACGCAGGGCTGTACGAAGCATGTTTCGCGCACCGGTAGCACCGCAGTGGCACACCCTTATTGTATTATGTCTAATCATGTCTACACGGAAAAAAATAAGTTTTAGCAAGTCCCAATTTGGCTCGGTTAAGATATTTTTAATTGCATACAACCAAGACATACTCTTATTTAAAACACGGAACAAAGTTTTGTTAATGAGAAACACGTAATTATTGTTAAACGTTCTTGGTTATTTTAACAAAGCACTAATTTGAATCCAAATAAGTGTCCTAGTAAATATAACCCTAACCTGATTCCCTTATTTATTATTACAAATTTAATGGTATAGTTTTAAATACGTATGTTAGTAGGTACCTGATTCCCTTATTTATTATTACAAATTTAATGGTATAGTCTTACATACGTATGTTAGCCAAGTTGACTTCTTTGATTTTAGCAACGAACTTTGCAGGCTCCATGCGATGCGAACCACTCGGTTGTAAATAGCAAAAATTCGTTCATTTTTTTTAGCTGTTTCATTTTTTAGGTTATTTCGGTCGTGTGACTCGCGTTGTCAGTTGTTTTTACCCGCGGCCCGCTCAGTATTTTCGTTCGAAGTTGAACTACTCGTTGTAAATGGGAGTACTCTGGCACAAGTAAGTGAGTTGTTACCGTAATATTTTGGTTCATTACGCGTTGCGACGTCTGTTGCTATATTTGAGTATGCGGCTCATTTAATATGCTTTAAAACAGGCAGAGCTAAAATATTTAAGTGGACATATGACATAAAACCTAGCTACATGAATAATTGAAGTCAAGATCGTCTTGACAAATAGAGGCGTTGTTCAGATATTTGTGACCACCTTGGTCGCTCTGATATATCTGATGGCGACTGTACCTATGCACCTAACCTAAGGGACCTAAGTGCTTCCAGCTACCATATAATGTATTTCTAGGAAATTGAAAGGTACCTTACCTACCAATCGACTACTACTAAAGGTACCTTACCTAATCAAACTAAATTTTTGATGCAGGATTATGGTAGGCCTCAATTGGAATATCCAATGGCTAGAATGCATTTGTTAAATGAATATTCGTATCTGTTTATCCATGACTTATATTTTTATTACAAAGCTAGTAAGATTTTAATGCTTGCTTATAAATGTATAGTGGCAGAGTGCGACAAAATGCGATTTCCTCGCGGACGGATATAGCTAGATTAACTTCTTACGGCTTCCTGGAGATATTCTCAAGGTGATACAAGAAAGTGTTCAAGACGATCATCTCAACTTCTAGATGGATTAAATATTTGAAGTCACTCATAGGTTCTCCCGATTGTACAAATTTAGTTTGGAAGCGCGGTCGCTTGTTAAAGTTATGTTCACGTTTACGAAGAGTGTGACTGTGACTTGAAATATTTAAGGGCAAAATATGAGTTTTCCTGGACTATTATAAAACTAAAATAAAATTTAGTTGCACCTATGTGGTGACATCCAGCTTTTTTTAAACGCTTCAGGATACAATAATTTTTCGCGCGGCGAGTGATTTCGGGACCTATATCTAATTTACAGTAGATTTTTTGCATGAAGAAAAAGTCGTTTTCTCACTACTTCCGGGGTTCAGGGGGGCGATTTTTGGCAGCCGAACGCTCGAATACAAAAAAATTAAGCTCGAAAATAATCGCACACAAAAGTTTGTCGCCAATTCTTTTGCATGGAATTAATAGTTCAAATAATCATGATTTAAAATTTCCATCGCTGTTGTTTTTAAAACATAATTTCATCGTTTTATTCAGAGTTTTAAATGTCACTTTCGAGTGATCGAATCTCAAAAATCACCCCCCTGGGAGTCGATTTTCGTACGAATAAAGAATTTAAGCTCAAAAATAGTAATTAATAGTTTAAATAATCCTGCTTTTAAATTCCCATCGCTGTTATTTTTAATACATAATATCATCGTTTTATTAAGAGTTTTAAATGTCCATTTCGAGTGCTCGAATCTCAAAAATCGCCCCCCAGACATGCAACAAATAGCAGTTGCACAAACAAAACACTCCCGGCGACATTTTGACTTCAGATTGACGACGGGCCTGTGAAGTGACACGAAGTTATGAGCTCCCTTGTAATGTTCACGAAAGTGAGCATTTTTTAATTTATCGTTTAAAGGACCTTTGTAATGTGTACTTATTGGCCCTATTACAAATATTCTCTTCTAGCTGCTGAAGTGAGCGTTAAATTAGACCGTTTTTTCGTGAACGACGCAAGATCCAAGCTTTGAAGTTTGTTTAATTAAAAATGTCAGTCATCCACGACCATGACAATTGAAACCCTTGTCGAAACATCGGAAATAAAGAAAAATAAACTTACCTACTCGCTATCGACCCGTGTCAAAATATATTTTATCTACATCCATACCCTAATATGTCTATTTTATGGTCAGGATCGATGAGCAAACGCCCTATATTTAGATACGAGTATCTGTGGCTGCATCTAAATGTTTACATTTTAGTATCGGTAACCGATACCTTAATTACGTTCAAATTTCGAACGACTTCTTAGTAGTTAGAACAAATATGTTATCTGTAACGATGTTATTATTATCAAATAATAAGCAAAAATTCGATATCATTATGAAAATCCGGGTGCGGGCATGCGCCGCCCGACCGCCGACACAATCGAGTTGGTCATGGCGATGGCGTGCAATCCGTGCAATTGCAGTCATTCAATCATCATTTCGGGTTTATAATATGTATGTAGATAAAGCAGTGTATGCAACTGTACGTAATTAGGCCTTAAAACACTCGTGTGATCTTATTATGAAACTCACTTCGTTCGTTTCATAAAACCACACTCGTGTTTTAAGGACCCCTATTACGTAACAGTTACATAAACTACTATTAGTACTTATGGTAACAAATTCATCCAACATTAAATTGCAATAATATTGTTGGTCTGCGCACTCTACAATCTTAGGGTAAATTTAATCAATAGGGGGTAATATGTAGTATCCTGTGGGTGTAAAGTTTATATAAAGTAAGACTGCAATAAACATAGCATTGGCCATGCAAGTTTTACTATTTAACCACAATAAAACAACGCCGTAAAGGCTCTGGAGTATAAACCGCAATCGGAAGCTTGTTAGGAAGACACATCGGGTTTATATTCCGTACATTAGTTCCGGAAGACTCGTAAAAGTTTGAGTGCCCTATTATCTTGCACTTTACAGTTTATAGTACAAATCCAATATTACACTCATGGGCCGTATTCTAACTTTGAAACACGCTTAGACACGATACAACTTCAGTACAACTCCAATTCATGAACTATGCAATACAACTTGAGCCTACACGTCTGAATCAGAAATATCAGAATTTGCTTATAAAATATTCTGATGCAACTACAATACAACTTCAATATTGGTTGATTATTGTTGAGTGTTGGAGTTATGTTTAAGATAGATTGTGTTTTTAATTTATTGTTTATATATTTTAAAATTAGAATACGGCACATGAATATTCTATTCAATAGTGTTCAGTTAAAAGGTGGTGTCAAAATATTTATGTATAATAGGGTGTTGTCCACCAGCTACCAACTAATCTGTACATATCTAAGAGTAGGTATTTCGGTGTAGATCAAAACTACATTAGATAGGTCTGGACCTGTTTGGGCAAATTTAAGTCACAAATTGGTTTAACGTGTGTGTGTGTGTGTGTGTGTGTGTGTGTGTGTGTGTGTGTGTGTGTGTGTGTGTGTGTGTGTGTGTGTGTGTGTGTGTGTGTGTGTCAGATAGATCTAGTAAGTTTTTATTAAACATCATATAACATCTATTTCAGGTTATATAATATTTACATAAAACCTAGTGCTACTACTTGAAATAACACAAAATGAAATATTTTTTTCCTTATTTGTACCTAAAGACATCTAGTTACTTTATTAATTATAATATTAACTAACCTTTGATCCACTGAATCAAATATAATTTTATTTTATCTTCTACCTTTGTGATGTAAAATCTGAAAGTTTGTTACAGTCACTAAGTGAAATGTCAGAGGTAGTATTAGACATCATGGGTCAACAAAAACTAATTTAAAGCATGTCTACTGTCTAGTGCCGGTTGAAGCAACTTGAGCGTCATTTGAATTTTTATAATATGATTTTGATTTGATTTGAAGCGCCACATATCAAACTTACGAGTAAACCTTTTTAAGAACCTTAGCTGGTGTATCATCTAACAGTTGCCTAAAAACACAACCAAATTGCAAAGCCATTTTGGATTCCCATTCATCCCATCCTTTCTATTTCGAAATATTCCAAACATGTTGCTATTCCTACCGATTACTCGAAACGGCCTAGTTTGTCGACGGCGATCTAGATAGCGGTGGCGGCGCGTCCAAATTGTCCACAGAAAAGCTGGTAATAATTTGGCTCTCGTTTTTCGGTGAAACGTACACATAAGCCGGTAGAAATGGAGTTCTATGGGCATCTTGCCACTGCTAGATGGGAGCCATTTGCTTTTCATATGACATCAGACATCACACCTAAAGCTATGCAGCTCTCTTGCGCCAATATATAATTCCACGGGAGAAATACATCGATGATCGTCAAATTTAGATCAAACTTTTTTAGTTCTAATGCCACACCGTCCCTCACATTGACACCGTACATTAGTTCCAGCTCGTTAAAGTTTGAGAGCCTCATAATGTTGTACTTTACACCCTCTAGGGGAACTTAGAACAATTTACACGGGTAATTATCATTTTTTACGAAAACTTTGAAAGTACCTGTGTGATCGGATGTTCTAATTAAAAACTTTCCGCGCGTTAACAAGTTTCAGGATAAAAGAAAATGGGCGACGAATTTATATTTCCTACGCTATAACGCTATTTTTATTTCATTTAATGTCAACGATACCAGAGACTATAGAGATATAGACGACCACAGCCTAAGAACTTTTTGAAGTTCATGTCGATTGCGCCATCTATGTCAAAGCCCCCTAAAGATACCGAATATGTAAGAGAAATGTCACCTGCACTGCTACCCCACCTAGTAGCTACTAGTGTACTACTAGTACGCTATTTGTTACTAGGTGGAGTAGCTGTACAGGTGACATTTCTCTTGCATATTCGGTATCTTTAGGGGGCTTTGACATAGATGGCGCAATCGACTTGAGCTTCAAAAAGTTCTTAGGTTGTGGTCGTCTATATCTCTATAGTCTCTGACGATACTAAAAAAAGTAGCAACACTAAAAACATCAGTCCCATTACAGTCACGATTCTCGAAGCTTTCTCAAGTTTTACTTTGATAATAAATAAATAAATAGCAATCGATTCTAGCTGCATATTCGTGCCGTTTGGGGTCGAGACCCTCGGACCCTGGGGACACGGAGCTCATGAAATTTTTAAAAAACTAAGTAAACGCCTCGTGGAGGCTACGGGTGACCAGAGGGCTGGCTCTTTTCTTGCCCAGCGCATCGGACTAGCCATTCAGCGTGGCAATTCCGCCAGCCTTCTGGGCACCCTTCCGTCGGGTTCCGAATTAGAACCAGTTTTTTACTTGTAAATATGTACAGTTTTTATTAGTTTAATATGTAATATTTTTTAATTTTAGTTTTAATTTATAGGTATATAGGTAAGTTTATTTTATTTTCTTATTATGTATATTTTCTTTTCCTAAATAAATAGACAAAACAAATTAAATATAGGTACAGTCGACGTCAAAAATATTTTTACAATTTGTAAAAGTGTAAACATATCTTTGACGTCGACTGTACACCGTAGGTACTAAGCAGTAACTACTCATGTTAAATTGATTGTATTCAATAAATGATATACTTATTTTTAGACAGATGTTGATAGTTTCTGCCACTATCCTATGGACTTGATTCAAGTCCCAAATTGGGCAATGAACGCACCATAAGCGACGTGTAGAGAGTATGATTCTGATATGACTCGTAATAAAAAGGAACGAAATTATTAAAAAAAAATTTTTTTTTTTTACTTGACCTCACGTTTCATCTGTCACTGTTCAATTGTTTCTCTCGTCCCTCTTACACCTCTCTTCATCGTAACATTTCATTCGTACTCGTACATGAATATCACCTACACTAAAATATGGTATTATTTGTCCACAGACAACATGAGTATTCCCATGCAACTCCTTCTGGTCATCGCAGCTTTCTGCCTCTGCCTGTCAGAAGGCGCCCCAGACGGGCGCGTAGCGCGCGCCAAGCAGCAACGTCCCACCAGAGGATTCAAGAACCTCGAAATGATGACGGCGAGGGGCTTCGGGAAACGCGGCAGGGTTTCCAATAGGGCTGAACGTGAGTTGGCCAGCAATTTAGACCTAGGGTTCAGTTATACAGGGCTATATTAATTTGAAATCATTAGCATCCTCATTCAACTACTCCTGCTCGACGATTTCTGCCTCTGCCTCTCGCAAAGTGCGAGATGGGCGTGTTGGCGCCAAGCAGCAACGTCCCACCAGAGGCTTTAAGAACCTGGAAATGATGACAGCGGGGGGCTTCGGGAAACGCGACAGGGTGTCCAGGGCTTCAAGAACCTCGAGATGATGACGGCTAGGGTCTTCGGAAAAAGAGGCAGGTTTTTCGATAGACCCGAACGTGAGTTTACATTTTTTCGCTGTGAAAATAATGTAGCAGAAATTGAGTTCTTTTTGTAAAATTTACGAAGAAAATTAGGTAGCTTCGTAAAATAAGTTTTGCTTTAATAAACAAAGGTAGGTTCTGATACTGAAATTGTTATTTTTCTGCGGAGAAATAAAAAAATCTTAAATTATACGCCTCGCAAATAAAGAGTTGCCATACATAACAAGACTCGTGTATACTAGTAGAGATGAAACTGTAAGCGTAGGTAGTTTTTAATTCTTAATTACTACCTCCATATTACTAGTATTTGTATTGCTTCTTAAATGAAATGAATCCAATCTGCATTACAGGCCCTAGTCACTGATTTTGTTTTCAATACTTACATCACTTCATCCACTGTAGGTGCTTTCTAGAAGTTGTACGTAACCAAGATTAATAGCACAATTTTCTATCCACTAACAACAATAAATGACTCTAAAACTTCGGTAAGAAGACTTGCAATTTCTAAACTGTGTCTAACAACTTTGTTTCTCTTGCCGCATTCTATTTTGTAAATCAAATAGAATTTCTGTTCATACAAAAAACATCGGTCGTAATCCCACGACGTTTGTTATGGTAATTTGCGATAAGCCTACGAAATATATATTTCAAAGAGCAAATGAAGGGTACACGGAAAGAACATGTCTAGTCACTTTGACAACATTTTGAGTTATAGCGGTTGTTGTTAATAGCAACAACTTCTGTAACAGCTGTAATTTTTAACATAAATCCACTTTTTAATTCATAAAAACCATCTTGTTACGAAAATAGTATGGTTAATTGAATCGTTCCAAACTTTAAAGCTGCTATAACTCAAAATGTTGTCAAAGTGACTAGACATGTTCTTTCCAGGGTACACACCCTTCAAATATTGTCCGTTACTCGGTAACATTGCCAGTTTTCACAAAGTGTCCATGTTTCGATATGTAGCGAACTCTGGTTGGAACAAGTCGTATGTGTATCCTGTTTGCATCTATGCAATTCGTGTCACCATTGAGTGCAGCGAAATTAGATGTAAAGCCGTGGTTTCGAACCGTATCGGACACTCACGATTCTCAAATATGTACGTAGTTCATGCTATTTCGTCTACAATGCCAATCTCCTGGAGAGCTTAAAGCCCTAGACACTGTCAGTATTAATGACATTATTTCTCTAATCATCCTTCATATCATGCAAAAGGACGGGTACAGTAATAATGTCATTTTTACTGACAGTGTCTGGACCGCAAAGAAGTCTCATTCATATTCAATTGGACGTATCAAGTTGACACCTAACATGTATTGGATGCGTGGTCTTGGTTGTTTTATTGCATAGCGACACATATAAGCGTGCCATATACTATAGGGTTCAGAATTGCATGGCTAATTTATCAAAAATTCGTTCATAAATTGATAATGCAATTCTGAATCCGATGGTACCCACTGCTCTTATTGAATTGGAATTATATTGTTATTTAAATTTGTTCGTAAAGTCGGCCTACACGGAGACATTAATAAAGTAACGTGGTTATAATGAAATAAGCCCTCGTCTTGAAAAAAATATTTGTTCTTGTCGATAACTTGTTTTGTCATAACTATAAATGCAACCTAAATATAAGTAGAATATTTGTGTTTCAAATTGTTCCATTAAATGAGGCAATTTAACGTTTTTACTATTTTATGGTTTCAAACAACAACATCTAAGTTTAATTAAAATTTAATATATCAGCAAATTTTATAGATTAAACAAATTCACATCAAGACAATTAACGTAAACCAGCTAGACAAGTAATCAAAGATGCTACAATACCTTCGAAACCTTTTCAAATTCAAACTCCCATTTCAATGTAGCTTCAAGCAACCGGCCAAGAGTTTAATAAGCGCTCTATTAGCATGTCTATGAACCATTGGAAGAGACGCTTCCATCTAGTTCTGGAAGTTACTAAAGACCAACTATGAATCTAACGACTCGCGTAATTTGCTATGAATTGACAGCCCTTACCCTTTCGTATCTACCCTCCATTGAAATTCAAATAACCTATAAAATTTGTTTTGAAGTAGCAACGCGTCTCTGTAATAAGTACGTCTTCAGTAATTACTTACTTTAAATTACTTACCTTATGTTAGAATACATGAAAAATTTGTTTCAGTTAAAGCTAATTAGATATATTTCAGTTGTAATATATATATTTTAACGAACTTCTGAATGTCAACAAAATTATTTCATAATATACCTTAACAAATATTAAGAATAAAGGTTTTACATGTAAAATTGTATTCTACATTTCTTGTTGTACCTAACGTTTGTCTCCATCACGTATTCCAAAGGTTAAGTCTGTCTGTGTAGCTCATACTTTTGTAAGGGCCTTATACCACACTTGAGCGATTTGAAAGCGATTTCTATACAAAGCTCGTACGCGGCGAACTCGCGGCGTGTTCGCTCTCATACAAAACTCGCTCGCAAATCGCAAGTGTGATAACGCTCTAATACTTGTCATTCCTCTATAAATAGTTATATTGTAGAACTTTTATTATAGGGTAAATCGCCAGCAATCGGCCACCGTTCAGTAACTGGCCACTCATACTAAAAATGAACTCTACTTATTTACCTACAGACAGAATTAATTTTAGTATAACTTGGCCTGTTGTTGAAAGGTGACAAGTAATTAAAACCTTATAGTAAAATTAATTATGTTTATAGGTGCACAGAGTTCACAATTAGTATGAGGTGGCCAGTTACTGAACGGTGGCCAGTTACTAGCGATTTACCCTAGTTATCTCCAACTTAGTTCGAAGGCGATAACGAGAAACTAACTTAGTGGAGTGAAATTACTTTTTCACACTTTACAATACCAAACGCGAAATGCTCGTTCTCTTGTTTTCTTTAGTTAATTTGTATCTAACCAAGTATTTTAAACTTCGTTCATTATTAGGAGACGTTGAAGCCCAAACTACGCCAGAGCGTAACTACCGCGCAACACCGACATATAAGAGTCCCGCACAACATTACGCCAGAGATTTTGGAAAAAGAACACCAGAAATGGAACCAGAAGGTACCCTTTAAGGGTGAAATAATCAAGTGCTTGATGGTGCTTTGGATATTTCGAGAACTCAAATCGGTTACCGGATTCTCGAAACAACTTGTACTTTTAAGACCAATACAGATGAGCTTTTATAAGGATAGTTCCTGCCGCTGAGTCGCTTGTAGACTGTAAGAGGCACCAAATGTCTTCTGTACAGAGATAATTTCGCAATAATGCTTGCACTTGGAAATATTGTTAAGTATCAAAACCATTTTGACTGGATTTTGTGGGCTTTTGTAAACTTTTTAAAATATCTGTCTAATTATAAGAGACGATTGTTGCCTCAAGCATGTGAAAGTTTGAATGGCTACCTATTTTCTGTAAAAATCTGATATCTACAACATCTAAAGTAAACATACTTTAAAAAGTTGGCAATACTTACTAGATTTTATCCAAAATAATTGATCCCTTTTAATTAAGTGTTTTGTTAACAATATTTCATTGTTAAGGACAAGTACGAGACCCAACTTCAATGATTCGCGCCTACCGCGTGCCAACGTTTTACTCGTCATCGAAGAATAATCATGCAAGAGGCTTCGGAAAAAGAACAGATTTGGAACAAGAAGGTACCCTACATGGGTGAAATAATCGCAAGTACTTTGTGGTGCTTAGAATAGTTCGAAAATTGAAATCGATAAACGTATTCTCGAATTGTATCTTTTGAAGCCAATTTAAAAGAGCTTTAAAAGGAATTACTGCTGTGTCGCTTATAGACTATAAAATATGTGAAATATTTTTCTTCTATACAAAGAAAAAATGCAATGGAAGGGTATTGTTAGGTATCAAAACCATCTTGACTGGATTTTGTAGGCTTAAGTAATCATCGAAATGCTTGTAAAATTACGGATATGAATGCATATACTCGTATATTTACTACCTAAAGCATTACGATTATTTGCTGTACCTGATAGGTACGTATGTATGTATTATTAAAACGGGTGAAATGTTTGGAGCAAAACTATTAAATGTCATAGTATAAAGTTCTCTAAAACAAATTAACAAAAATGATAGCATAGTTTTTTGTGTTACATAAGTGCATAACACTAGTTTATTGTTAAGGAGAACTTCGAGACCATTCGTCATTGGAGCGAACCTACCGAGTGCCAGAGTTTCACCCTTCATCGAAGAACACTCATGCGAGAGGCTTCGGAAAAAGAACACCAGAAGTGGAACAAGAAGGTACCTTTTATGGGGAATTAACTGGACGTGTCAGCTTTGGATAGTTCGAGAACACAGCCCGGAGAACGGATTCTTGAGCAATATTTTACTATGAAATAAAACAACTTTGAACGGATTATATCGCGTATACTGAATTTTAAATTACATCCCGACGTTTCGAACACTTTACAGCGTTCGTGGTCACGGGTCGACTGAGGAAAACATATTTACCCACATCTAAAATTACAATGTACAAAAGACTACCCACATGTATAACATTAAATGCAAACAAATAAAGGTGAGTGTACATGCCAGAAGGGCAAATAAAGCTAGTTCTACAATAGCTAATTATCGATCTACTACAAACTTTAATTAATTATTTTAAAGGTAGCAAACAAACTGTTAAATTTAGAAATTAATAGGTCTACATTATTTTACTATGGAACGACAAATTCTACCTGCAAGTTGATGGTGTAGCAATGGGGTCCCCGGTGTCTCCTGTAGTTGCCGACATCTTCATGGAGGACTTCGAGGAGAGGGCACTCTCATTGGCTCCCGTGCAGCCGAAGATATTTAAAAGATACGTAGATGATACTTTTACTATATTACCAAAAAGTTGTGTTTCAGCGTTTCTCAACCATCTCAATTCCATTCATAGTAAGATAAAATTCACTATGGAATTAGAACATGACTGTTCGCTTCCTTTCTTGGATGTACTTGTGATAAGGAATCCTGATAATACCTTAGGGCGTACTGTGTATAGAAAACCAACTCATACAGATAGGTATCTAAATGGCAGTTCACACCACCATCCGAGTCAGCTAGCTACTGTAGGCAATTCTTTGTTTCAGAGAGCCCAGAGGATATGTGACGAGCGGCACCTGCCAGCGGAGCTCCGGCATGCCAAGGGTGCACTCCAAGCGAACGGGCTCAAGGTGCCGCGGCTCAATCAGAAGACTCGGATGAAACTTCCTACGGTCGAGCGACAACCGGCCATCCTGCCTTTTGTTAGAGGAGTTACAGATAAGATCAGCCACATACTGAAGCGGGCATCTATCAAAACTTATTTCAAGCCGTTGAAGAAGATGTCACAATTCCTGAGGCCCGTGAAAAGTAACACCCCTCTGCAAACTGCAGGAGTCTACAGGCTGGATTGTGAGTGTGGGCTCTCATATGTGGGCCAAACAAAACGGAGCATCTCCACTCGGGTGAAGGAACATGTAGCCGATGTTAAGCACCGTCGACCTAGGTCTGCAGTCTGCGATCATGTCATGGACAAGCCCAATCACTCAATTAAGTTTGACAAGCCTCTAGTCCTCGCCAAGGAGAAACGATATATTCCCAGGATGCTGCGGGAGGCTATTGAGATAAAGAAATATCCAAACTTCAACAGGGAGGAGGGCTTTTCTTTACCACCGGCTTGGGATCCAGTGGTTCATTTGATCAAAGAGCAAGCAGGACACACGACTGTGAGGCCATAGCGTTGGATAGTGTTAACATATATTGCTCTATTTTGTAAAATAATGTAGACCTATTAATTTCTAAAATAACAGTTTGTTTGCTACCTTTAAAATAATTAATTAAAGTTTGTAGTAGATCGATAATTAGCTATTGTAGAACTAGCTTTATTTGCCCTTCTGGCATGTACACTCACCTTTATTTGTTTGCATTTAATGTTATACATGTGGGTAGTCTTTTGTACATTGTAATTTTAGATGTGGGTAAATATGTTTTCCTCAGTCGACCCGTGACCACGAACGCTGTAAAGTGTTCGAAACGTCGGGATGTAATTTAAAATTCAGTATACGCGATATAATCCGTTCAAAGTTGTTTTATTTCATGAATAACTATCGCGGCAACCGTAGAACATATTAAATATTTTACTAGAAAACCAATACTAAACTGTTGATCATTTTATGGTTAAGTACCATAAAATGAACAAGCTTTGGTAAGCCGAAGGGGATCGGCACGGTTTTTTTAACACGTAAGATCAAAGCAGTATTTATGAAAACGCAACATATCGTATGGCTTTGTTTTGTGTTTGATGTATCTGACAACTACTACGTAAGTGTACCTACTTATGTTGTGATAACCATAGTTCATTGTTAAGGACTCGTTCGAGACCAAATATTGGAGCGTACCTACCGAGTGCCAGAGTTTCACTCTTCTTCGAAGAATACTCACGCGAGAGGCTTCGGTAAAAGAACACCAGAAATGGAACAAGAAGGTACCCTTTACGCGTTAAATACCTGGAAGTGGCTTTGGATAGTTCGAGAAAATAACTGGAAAACCGGATTCTCGAACAATCTTATACTTTAAAACCAACACTAAACTTATACTATTGTTTGTTTGGTTAACGATGTTAAAAACAATTAGAAAGGTGTTCTAAATTTACAGGAAAATATACGTGTACGTAAGTGGTAAGATTTGTAACAAAACCGACTGGACTGGATATTGGAAGCTTTTGTTAACGGGCGGAAATACATGTAAAATCATGGCAGTACTGAGATTTCTGCCCTATTACCATGCAAATTTTCGTATGGCCAGGTTCTTCTGAATGTGTTGGAGTTTGAGTGGAGTAGTTTGACAGCACTTTACATGCATTTGCAAATGATTTTGCCAGAAGCTGTTGAATTGCACCACTCAATCAAAAATTATGGTTTAATTATTTATCTATAGTATTTGTGTTAACCCTTATTCTTTGTTAAGAACAATTTGGAGATCAACCGCTGGATCGTAGCTACCGCACGCCAACCCACCAAGTGCCAGACTTCCACAGCTCATCCAAGGATACTTATGCAAGAGATTTTGGAAAAAGAACACCAGACACGGAACAAGAAGGTACCCTTTACGGGGAATATAATTAGATGTGTCAACTGTGGATAGTTCGAGAACACAACTCAGAGACTGGAGACTCGAGCAATCTTATACACTAAAACAATAAGTATATTGTTTTCGTTCATTGTGTAAACGATCCAAAAGGGGACCTGTACTCATAGAAAAATTGTAAAAATTTTTTTTCATTTGAAGCGATATTTTTGTTAAAGTTGTTGTTAACTAACAAAACCACTTCGACTGGTGGAGCTTTTGTTAACTATCGAAAATACATGTCAAATCACGCAGTACGAATGCCTGTCTTGATCATGCAAAATAGGTATGTGTTTAGTCATGTTTTTGTTAACCCTTGTGAATTCTTAAGGAGAAGTTGGTGATCAACTGCTGGAACGTAGCTACCGCACACCAGAGTTTCACAGTGCATCCAAGGACACTTTCGCAAGAGACTTCGGAAAGAGGACACCAGAAACGGAACAAGGAGGTACTCTTTGTGGATTAACTGACTGCAATGGAAGTGCTTAATGGTGCCCATGTCCGAGAATGAGTCTGAGACTGATATTCTCGGGCTTTAAACCTCAAAACAGACTTTTGAAGGGGTTGATTATGTTTACGTTCTGTGTTGCTTATAAGTATCTAAGACTTCTTCTTTCAGTCGTGCAATGCCTCTTGTTTCTGAGTGACAAACGTTTTCCAACAACCGACTTTTAGGTCACATTTGTCGTTCCTATATTGTTTTAAGTACTTCTGTCCAGAAAGGAAGATGCTTATGAAATGTCCGCAAGGATAAAAAAAATGCTATTCGTATAACAGCCATATTGATTGGTTTTTTGTAAGCTTTTTATAACTATTACAAATACTTACCTGCTTAAAAGTACCTATGAGCAGAACCGGGTGTGTAATGTTTTGTATACAAACAAATAGCATAATTTCATTTTTCATAACAACGAATTGCATATTTTCAATTTGTATAATGGATTACATTGCATAAAAACAAAATGCATAACAACTTTTTTCATATTTTCATTTCTTATAATACTCATTTTGCATAATTTAAATTTTCATTATAAACCAATGATATAATAGTTCAGATTGCATAATTTTAAATGGTATAATAATTAAGTTGTATAAAAAAGTCAAGAAAGAAGTTCGTTTCCGTAGGGGTTGCAGTCCTAACCTGACCCTTCGGCAGAAATTCGTTTCCGTTGGGGTCGCAATTCAAACCTAACCTAACCTACTCTTCGGCAGATGTTCATTTCCGTGGGGGTCGCAGTTCTAACCTAACCTAACCTACTCTTCGGTAGAAGTTCGTTTCCGTGGGGTCGCAGCTCTAACCTAACCTTCTTTTTGGGAAGAATTTCGCTTCCGCGGGGGTCGTAGTTCAAAGGTTTGATTGAACATGAGTTCGTTTCCGTACGTTATTCTAGGGATTGCAAGGGACACTCGTTAATATAATATGTCATATTTTATTAGTCAAAATAAACGTTATAGTTATGTTATTATAATTAATGAGTAGTAGGTATACTAATTAAACATTATGATATATGAAGTTATACTAAATGGTATTAGTGAAAATAAACATTATATCAAATGTTGGTATGACAAATGAGTATTATTCTAATTAATCGTTATGATATATAAAATTATGAATTTTGTTGTTATGAAAAACGTTTATTATGCTTTTCAAGTGTATGCTATCTGAAAATATGAATTTTGTTTGTATGAAAAGTGAACCGCACCCGAGCAGAACCACCACAAGTATGCTTAAAGATTAATTGCTACTTGTGACTAGATAAGTGCCTAGATAGTTTTTAATCACAGTTTCTTGTTAAGGGGCAGTACAAAACCAAACGCCACTGGATCGTAGTTATCGTACGCCAACGTTTAGGAGTAAATCTATGAATCTTGCGCGCGGGTATGGGAAAAGAACAACAGACATGGAGTCCGAAGGTATTAAACAAACAAATAAACTATAATAACTAAATGATAAAGCCGTACATGCTAAGTGCATGGACTATTATTAAAGATTGACGTTTTCAGTAATCACACTCTTATATAAACGCTTTTGGTTTTAAAAAGCTTTTTGAGTACTAATATAATGTATAACAGCAATTTGAAAAATAACCATTTGCTTAGTTTTTTTGGCAATACAGCATTCAATGAGTTATATGGAATAAGAAATAATGGTATTTAATTACACTTGTTTTTTACTATAATTTCAATGGATGTTTATTAATAGGGGACATGGAAGATCTATTTCTACAAGAGCGACCCAGTCGCAATACATATGTATTTAAAAGTTCGGTACCGGTGGGTACCGCCAGAGATTTTGGGAAAAGAACCACAGAAATAGAACCCGAAGGTATACAGTTGAAATAAAAAGTGTTAAATGGTGTTTTGAGCTTTAAACGGACTATGAAACTCTTGCTTAATCAAAAATGTTGTTGGTACTGGTTTAAGGATCTTTGAGACAGGTCTAATTAATTGACTATTGACATTTATACGACGGCAAAATTGTTCAGTACAGACAGATGCTTTAAGTTTTCATTGTTCTAATTATTTTAACCGTAAACCGTCTTGAGTAAAAGGTGAAGCTATTGTGAGTAACAATAATAATTAACATTTAATTTAACAATTAACTCTCTTAAATCGCCTTGAGCAAAAGGCGAACCGATGATGAGTAACGTCATGGTTTTTAAAGTTTAATGTAACAGTAAACTTTTCCATTGTATAATAGGAACGCCCACTACGGGCTGTTCCTGGTGTAAAAGCTGTCCATATTAATCCAGAGTCGAAATGCCGCAAGCGTTATATGGGCACTTTTGCACCGAGAAATCTGAGAGGGGGTTGTTGGTGTCATTGAGTAAACCTAAACTTACGAATTCCTTTCTAAATGACAATGAAAATTACCATTAGTAAATTTGATTGTTGCGAGATAAGTATACCAATGATCAGCAAGTGTATTTTTGATATGAAGTTCAACATGATCCTTGTACGACTTTATTCCCAAGAAAGCAAGGGCGCGTTTAGATCATTTCAACATCCCTCACGCATAGCTACTTCTGCTGCTGACTATACCTACACTATACCTATCTTCGACTCGACTGTTATGTACCTACTCGTCTTCATATGTATGTTGTTTGTTCCTGTGTTCAATTACTGGGACTCACTGTGCTTTCAAACAGTCTTTCGCTGAACGTATTTTTTCAGACTAGCCAAACCAAAGAGAGATGTTTTTTTTTATAAAACCATATCGACTGGTTCCATTTTATTATATTTATATTTATTTATATTTATATTTATTTAAGGAGTTCCAACAGCTAACATATATACAATAAGCATCTTAGGTAGAAATACAGAGCCAATTACAGGAACTCACAGATAGATGAGAGATTATAAAACCATAAACTCCATATACAGACAAGATGCTTACGAAATATACTCTTGACAGAGGCCATCCGATTCCGTGCCAAGCGCTCAATGTTTGGAACGGTCTTCGGTAAACGTGATAAGACCGCTGAGGAAGGTAAACCATCATGCAGTCCCAGTTCGAGCTTTGTGCTTCGAGTCTGTCCGGAAAGAAAAGTGTCGAGGTATGAGCTCTAATATAAATGCTTTTCTTTCCGGACAACCTCTCGAAGCGCAAGGCGTTAAATTGAAAAGCTTCATGTTCGCTTTAAAAGAAATAATGGTCTATCTTCTGTAATCTAAGGCTACGAGTATATCTATCTATTTTAATGTGAGGGTGAATAGTGTAAATATTACCGAGGCGATTATTTTGTTTTATTTTATTTTATTTTAGATTTTTCGATTAGATTCGTACTTTGTATTAAAGTCATTACGACTAAAAAGTAAGAAGGTATTTTTATAATCATGTTATTTTAAAATCATTTTTTTTTGTAGATGTTAATATTTGTTTACAATCTAAATTATATACTTCATTTACCTATATTATCTCCAACATAGATATTACAAACAGGTCCTGGTTTTTTCTACTGATGTCTAATGAATTGTTACTACTTACTACTCTTTGCCACATCTAATCACCTTCTGACAGATCCGATTGTGTTAAAAGAATATCTACCCTCACTAACTTCACTATCAAATAAATTAACAACAAGCATGAATTGGCAACAGAGGTGGAGTACAGATCAAGAAGAACACTCGATTTCAAGCCCAAAAGCAAAGTTAACATTCCCATCGGATACGGCAAACGAAAACAGCCGAGTAATCAAGGTAATGCCCAAATCCGTCGTACCCTCACGATCTGTTGCGGCCGTAAATGAATACATTGTTGATACAGCTATTTCTGTAGAAAAGCCAGAGACGGCTCTTTAACCCCATACGCAAACTGTGGGTGTTCACGTGTATCTGTGTGGGTCACTCAATACAAGTACCTTAGTGGGTGAGACTCTCAAAATTTTTCTTCACGTGGTGATTTTTTTACAAAATAACTGCAAGTACAAAGATTATTTTGAACACTCCGCCGCTAAGCTGCTTCTGCGCAGAATGTATGGTTATTTATTAATGTAATAGATGATCGATGAATTTTTTACGCAGACTGCTTGGCCATGAAGTCAGATCTTTGAAGCCATTGGATTTTATAAATCTGTTTTCAGGTTTCAGTTATATCATTTATAGTTATATTATAACAACTGTTTCAGAGTTTCAAGGACAGATTGCCAAAATAATCAATGCTATGCTATAAGTGTGGTTTTAAATGTTTAATCCTATACTTTTGACTGTATTTCCAGGATTTGCAAACGTACGTCGATTACTGTACAGTCGCCCTCAAATATATCGGAGCGGCCAAGGTACTCAAAAATATCTGAACATGCACTTTATCGCCTTGACAATAGAGGCGTTGTGCAGATATTTGTGACCACCTTGGGCGCTCCGATATATCTGATGGCAACTGTACGTTTAAACGCAAGTATATATCTAAATGTACGGCGCTCATACTAAATACAAAATGTATAGTAAGCTTAATAGTGTATGTAACGTTAGTATATACATGTGTTTTCTTTGTTATGATACTGAAATTTCAGAGCGCCCGTGTGAAAAATAATTACATTAACGTGCTCGTTGATTAAAAGAGTCGACAGGTCCATAGGTAAACATGTGCTTGCATTAGACGAATTATTTACATTTAACATTGCTATAACAGATATATATGTTCTTGTGGAGTGTTAAAATAAACTGGTGTGCTGTTTACCGTCACTCCATTTAAAAATTTATATTTATATGATTACGTCATAACTCCATGCGTACTAACTGTATTATATATGTCCATCACGTTTAACTCTTCAGTATTTAAATATTGCATATATGTAGCATATGTAAATCGGGAAATATTTGTATTTCCGAATAATTAATTAAAACAGCTACCACTATAACGTGCGGTTATACTAACCGCAATTAACGTAACGTAACTTACCATATTGTGTCGTGTTGCACTAAACGGTCCCGTATATTTTTATACGCTACAATAATCTTGAATTTTCTAAAAAATAAAATCGCTGCGGAAAACATGCATGGCAACGCGCAGATGGCGCTGGATTTGTTTAACCTCCTGAGGTTCGAAGTGCTAATATTAGTACAAAATATCTTCAATGAAAATTCGATTATATTTTAATTGGTACAGTGTTGCTTTTGTTTTGTTTCGTTCGATTTCGAAACATAAGAAATTCAATTCTATTTTCTAACGCTTTCGGTTCAAATTTCACTTCCAATCTTTCTTTTATGGTGGGTCGCTAGAGGTTAAATATCTAGGAATATGCAATAGTTCAAGCAACAAGTACTTAACTCTCAAAAATATATTTTTTGTACACAATTTCTCTTCCTAGTAGACGTACTCATCTGTATCTGCCATGTAAATTACGGATGAACACTAAATTTCAGCTCATTCATACTAAATCTTACTTACAAGATTTGAAGCACAAAATATACGTTCAAGGTAAAAAGTGTGTAAAAAGACTCTTTGGATATGCCAAATCCATATATATAGAAAATAAAGTCTGTACACCAGTTTACAGGTTCCAAAACATGAAAAAACGTCGGTTGGAGTCCAATATAGTCCATGGATTTTTAACCTCATTACAGCAACACGAATTCAAAACCAATCAAAACTTTATTCCGCTTGTAGCTATTTCATTACATTCACTATCTTATTACAGACCAACAACTAGTTAAAAGTTTGACCGGAACCCACTGAGAAATATGCACAGTATTTTTACTCACTAACATTTACAGTACATATAATAGTATATGTATAATCTTTTGCTGATATTCAACAAATTTCAGTCTCTGAAACTTACATTGCTGCAAGTTCAGACTGGCAGGATAGACTTTGGTTTTCACTTCATATTATAGGATTTTTCGATTAAATATGAAACAGTAACGAAAGAACGAAGAAAAACGGTTTTTACTATGGAGCAAATTACGGTTTCCGAGCCCTGGACCTACAATGCGAAAAAAAATATTGGATGTTTTATTTACAGTAAGATATTTTTGTAATGTCCGAAGTTACTAAAGAACTCGTCCGACAATAGGGGATATTACTGCAATATTCTGCCACCAGAGTGCAGCACTAGCACACCCGTAAACCATAGAGTTTTTAATACATACTAGGCCTTAAACAGTTTTTTTACAAGTTTACATAGATAATTTATAACGAATAAATATGTCATTTGCGCACCAAGGCGGTTTGTTTACAAAGGGCCTATCGTGAAAGGAGAGAATCGAAATTTTGGCATGTGCCTCTCTATCGCTCGAATATAAAAGAGTGACAGAGAACCAAGTAACGAAATTTTTATTTTCGTGTTTCGTGATAGGCCCTCTGGATGTGCTAGTACCGCCCCCTACGCAGAGTTTTGCGTAATATTCCCTATTAGAACACGTTATAAACCTTATAGACGGAGAGCTGGCCACGTCAGATATGACACAATAATGAGAGCGACGAAACCCCTCTAATTAGTTTGCTATACTATGGTTATTTTTAGATCCGGACATCTGGCAGCTGTAAAATGGAGGTCAAAGAATGCAAACTTGAAGAAAACAAATCCTAGATTTCTGGATTTGATATATTATGAAAAAATATGTAATTGATTAGATTGTATCATATCCAAAAGTTTCGATTGGGGGAAGTAGTGCCAAATGACGTATAATGTAATTTTTGGTTACTCGCCTACTGTTTTTGTTTCCACAATAATAATGTTTTTGTTCTAATGTTAAAATATAGGCCCTGTTCTCCATAAATGATACAACTTCAGCAGTTTTTATCTATTTTGGTATTACTTTTTTCCAACTTAAAAACTTTATCGGTCTGTCACTCTGATCTCCACCCATTAAAAGCTGTCAGATGCCCGGATCTAGCAATAAGGATGGTTATGCAATCTAACTGGACTGGTTACAAAACTCTCATTATTGTATCATATCTGACGTGTCCAGCTCTTAGACCATTACTACTATTATCATTTCCCTGCCTTCTCCCATAGGTGGCTACATAATTAGTAACAACATGAGTGTGTTACGTAAGATACGCTTTTGTTGTGACCTGGACATTTGTTCTGTTGCTTATTGAGTTACGACAATAAACATTGTTATATAAATGAATCGTATAAGGCTATTTCTGTCCAGTTATTTGACAGAAACTTCTTTGCTGGAGCTTAATAAGTATAATCTCGTGCAGACTGAGATTTATAAATGTTAATTATATATTATGCTACTTGGACCATAGTAGCTTGCATCTCTGCAATGTCAGCTATTTCGGTACTAACGTATACTGTACAGGTATTGTATCCTCTACATAGGGACGCAGATATGCGTTACGAGGGAGCTAACGATATTGCGATCTCGTTCTGTTGTATAGCTGCGTCCCTATGATGGCCCATCATGTAGAGGCAGCCAGACATTTTGAGAAAGTATCTGTGTTCAACTTTAAGTTAGCTGTACGATGGTACAGTGGGCGGTGGTGTGGGCGATGGCCCACACTGTTAACTGCCCGTCAGTGGCAGTGCTTTTTATAATAAGGTCCACCGATGTACAGTTAAGTGTTGCTGTTTGTACAGTCACCATCAGATATATCGGAGCGGCCAAGGTTGTCACAAATATCTGAACATCGACTCTATTATTAAAGCGATAAAGTGCATGTTGCGATATTTTTGAGTACCCGGGCCGCTCTCATATATTTGATGGCGACTGTACTAGGTACCTATAATATAAATAATATTACTAAAATTCATATGCACCTTTTAACCTTATATTCACTTTTTTTCGCATTTGAACTTAAAAGAAGTAGGTTATATACTTCTACATACATATTCCTTTCAGTGTTTTTGCGCCAGATTTTAAATTCAAGAAATACGACACGAATTACGTTACCACTGACACACTATTTATTAGACTTCACTTTGTTTTGACATGTATTTCTTGACGTCAATATTGATGATGACACAAAACCCTTTTGATACAGTTTCTACTTATTTAATATTTCCTCATATTTTTCCTATTTGACAGTCCAAAACACAAACATTTGTTCCACGTCTCTTTTGCGTCAGTTGCCTTAAATCTATTACTGTTGCAGTGTTCGGTTTGGACAACTTTTGGGAGACGCTGGCCGCCAACGAGAGGGAAGGACAGGAGATGGAAGAAGACAAGCTTGAAAGGTAACTGGAGTATAAATTAACCTTTTTCACGCAGTTAATCTGCCCTTAAACCTTTCTCCAGTAACCCCCTGCAAGACGTAGCCGTTAGCAGCCGTAAATTTTATTAGTTTAAAATAAATTTAATTATCAAAATAGTCCTAGTACATACTTATAGTTATAACGCGATATGGTATTATTTATAAACATATGTCAAATATATCGCATACGTCTGGGGTTATATGCAGACCTAGGAATCGATGGGGCAAAACTTTTTGACAGGCAGGGAGTTCCCATATCGATAAACTTAAGTATCGATATTTGTTCCATATACTAGTGACCACTCCAGGACCTCTATTCGACTCGACTAAGTGTAACACTAACATATGTCACCTCTATTGCGATTGTATTGCGGCTCTATTGCGTTGGTATTGCTGTTGGTTTTATCTGTCACATTAACAGTAGGTATCGCTCACAGAGGACCGATCTCTTTATGCGTAGTCGTTCTTAGGATAGAGGCGCCCTTGTCTATAGTTTCTATAGGAATCGACCGTGTTAGTATATTTGACAAATAATTGTCTTAGCTGTCAGATATCTGTGCTAATAGCGTTGGGGTACACAGATCGATACATTTATATATATTTTGATGAGATAATCTGAAAAATCATTCTAATCATTCAGCAGTAATACTACGCAAGAACTAAATGTAACAAGGGTTTGTATAATAATGAGTATTTATGGAACTTTTGTCATGATATACCTACTTCATCCATTTATATAAAAAAATTCTCTTGCTTAGAATCTGATAATGTTAGCTCCTGAAATCTCAAACTGACACTGGCGCTAACGGGGCGCAAAGCGCAAGAGTGATACAAGCATCTTAGGTCCAACCACGTACCTATCTATTCCTAACAGCGCTCGCACATGCGCATTGCTGATCTGTGATTTTGACGTAAGTACCTATCTAAGTTTAGTGAAGCTTTGCGTCACTCAAAAGTGAGATATGGCGGAGGTGTTGTGGTGCTATTGCATGACACTGTCATTTATGCACAGTTGAATAGCCCTCCAGTTTTTGTTTGTCAAAATGTGATTTTATTAAAAAATATAAATAAAATAAAATAATAAGGGTAACTTATCTTTATCTAATTATATAAAAAGGGTTTGATAAAGATATAATATTAACTATTTCATAGTACGATAGTATTTATTACCTAGCGATAATTTAAAATATGCTTTGTTAGAACATTATACTCGTCTTCAGAACAATACTCACAAATAATACATACAATGCTGGGGGTGATCACTAGTATATGGTAAAAAGCATCGATAATTGAGTTTATCGATATGGGAACTCCTTACTTGTCATAAAAATTTGCCCCATCGATTCCTAGGTCTGGATGCGTCCATAGACTGTGCGGTAGCTGCTCAGTACCAAGCGGGCCGTATGCTTGTTTTTCACCGTCGTAGTATAAAAATGCCGTATTTAGATAATCGTTTGCCTGTTTGTAATTGGGGTTTTCATATATTTGATAAATACCTACCTATCACTAAATAAATAAAATAAATATACATATACAAGACACAAGGCCCTTCTAATTTCATAAAGTTACTAAACCCTCTTTTCAACCGACTTCAAGATTTCGAAGGAGGTTCTCAATTCGTCGGGATCTTTGTTATTTCTGCTATTTTTCACCGATTATTCGAAGACGGCTCTGTATAATTATTTTCTCTGGCGGACCGATCTGTAAAATTATTTTTTTGTTTGAAAGAGTACCTTCACACTTGGTCCCATTATCACCAGGTCCGGATCTGATGATGGGATCCTGGAGAAATCGAGGGAACTCTTCAACTATATAGACACACCTATAGCGATTTCAGTGTTTTTTACAGCAACTTGGACATTTCCTCTTGGAAAAGCGGAGCCTAAGTGAAGTTGGTCCGTTTTTTGTTTAAAATTATTTATTATAGTAACTTAAAAAAAATGATTCACAAAATTTCCATAAATAGAATATACTAGAAAGTTCATGAAAATTGGAACTAAGTAGTCACTAATTTTCAATCTAATTCCCACTCATTCACCTCTAACTGGTTCTGCATCACGCATCCCAGCTATTGGAAAACTCATTCTATTATCAACCATATTTTAGAGTCATAAGTTTTAAATTCAAACTGGCTTTAATTTATTGTTACGACAACTATGCGTGGTGACGCATGGTTCTAAGCATTAATCACGACAGCTAATGAATGAACGCGAGTAATTTAGTGGACTCTAATCAGCATTGAAATATTGACCACTAAATAGATAAGTCCAGGTAGCAGGGACGCAGGGACCGTATGATCGGGATTAGTATGGACTCAGTTTAATTGTGGATACAAATACGGCTAGAATGCAGGTAATAAAATATTACAAATAATGTCAGTATAATTGAAGGGTACACGGAAAGAACATGTCTAGTCACTTTGACGACATTTTGAGTTATAGCGGTTTTAAAGTTTGGAACGATTCAATTAACCATACTATTTTCATAACTAGATGGTTTTTATGAATTAAAAAGCGGATTTATGTTAAAAATTCCAGCTGTTACAAAAGTTGTTGCTAATAGTTCATTGCAAGCTCTACATTTAGATACAAAAATCTCATTTTACGAAAAAAGGGACTAGACATGTTCTTTCCGTGTACCCTTCATATAGGGATAGGGATATAGTATGTAAAATATATTTATAAATATTGTATTACGTGTGTTATGACTTTTGTATTTCATAATTTAGTTTGGAATATTTTTGTTGTTTACAAAACTATATTAATTTCCAACACTTCTTTCCATATTTCGTTTTGTAGATAACAAATTAACGTCAAGGAGGTTATAATAATGTAATTAAATGTTATTAAATATTGTCATACTCAAAATACGGAGGAGATAGTAATATATTAATTATGGACAGTTTTTTTGAGCATTGCGAAGGAAACGCACAAGAAACAGACCGGTAAATTGGGTGCCATTATCGGTAATTTTTCCTCCAGAAAATATTACTATTACGGAATGTCACATCACTACCACTAATTGGGATAACATAATTAATTAACGAATCGAAGTGTAATCGGCGGGTTTAAGTGTTCAGTTAAAGGGTCAGTTACCACACAGGGGTTGCAAATGGATGTCGGTTAAAATTCTGAAACAGGGATATTTTAATTAAGGTGAATTATAACCGGGAAGATTATGTTTGTCATTTTCGATTCGATTATTTATTGTAACATATTGAGTTTCAGTATGGCTAGAGAACCTAGGTATTTTTACGGAAGAGATTGCATGGACCGTCTTAAGGCTTTTAAATAAACTAACAAAGGAATGATACAAATAAAAGTTGTAACAAAAATACTGGTCATAGTGGTGATCCTTTTAAGGGCATGGCTTTTTGATTTTGAGAGTTTGTTCCGCGATTACTTGAGTAATCTTTATAATATTTGTTGAGGTTGTAGCAGAGATACATATAATTTGAGAGTCTATGAGCAAGATTAGTCAAGGGGCTAAGGAGCGATAGAGGATGTACACATTGACGAGACACCTACACATGGCACTTAAAAAGTTTTCAAACTCCTGTACATGTACAAACTACCTTCAAACTATCTGATTCCCGTTCTGGTGTGACATTCACCTGTAGAGTTCTCTCTAATAGCTCCAGCTTTACAACTTTCAGCTAACTTTTGCTTTGACACGAATCGTCAAAATGAAATTCACATTTTTGTACTACAAACGATTTTGGCGAGAAAAGAGCTACATAAAACTCACTCAGTCGAATATCGAATACACAAAAAATATGTTATGTAATCAAAGAGTTATATCAATTAGTTTATAACCTGATCAGGGGAGATATGGGACTTCTTTTTTCAAAGAGCAAAGACAATATTAATTAGTTAAAAACCTGATCAGAGATGATATTGGGACTTTTGGTTTTTTTACGCTATCTTTTTTTTCTACTAGTATTAGTAGGCAGGGAGCACTTATAATATTATTCATATTCCTCACCGTACTGGTTCGTATTTATAATTTAACTATTTTTTTTGTCTGTACCGCATACTGTCTAGAAAAAAACCACACAACTCTGAGTGCCTTCATTGAGGCGTTATGAAACTCAAGCATATTAACTGACTTGGTCTAAGAAATATAAAGTTGTTCATTTCAAGAGAAGTAGTAAGTAAGTTGTAACTGCATATTTCCTTAGAACAGAAGTTGATCCTTTGTGGTTATTTTATGATTTAAATCGCTTACATACTGACTAATTAATAACTGAAATTGAACATTTGCTAAGTTCCAATTATTTCAAAAATATAAAAATATAAACATGTGAAACTGCATGACAACCAATTTGGTTTTCGACCGCGTTTGTCTACAGAATCTGCAATACTGTGTTTAAAGCACACTGTCAAGTATTACACTAAGAGAAAAACCCCAGTGATTGGCTGTTTTCTAGATCTGTCTAAGGCTTTTGACCTGGTTTCCTACGACATACTGTGGGCAAAACTGAGGAAAACCAGCATATCACCGGAAACGGTACGTATTCTTAGGTACTGGTATGGAAACCAGGTCAACAGCGTTAGATGGGCAAATGAGCATTCGGAGGAGTACAGGTTGGAGTGTGGGGTGCGACAGGGGGGGCTGAGTTCACCAACACTCTTTAACTTGTACGTGAACGGACTGATCGAGACGCTCAGCAGCACTCATGTCGGATGCCATATTGATGGAGTTTGTATTAACAACATAAGTTACGCGGACGACATGGTCCTTCTGAGCGCCTCGGTCTGTGGAATGCGTAAACTGCTTAAGGTGTGTGAGGATTACGCGGCCAGTCACGGCCTTAAATATAATGAAAAGAAGAGCCAATATGTTGTCTTTGAGAGCGACCGCAACAAGTATTCGGAGTTTCCCGCAATCTATCTCAATGGCAGTCCTATGGGTCGAGTAACCGAATTTAAATACCTAGGTCATGTCGTTGCGGCCGATCTCAAGGACGACATAGATATAGAACGGGAACGGAGGGCCTTGTCGGTGCGTGCGAATATGATAGCTCGAAGGTTTGCGGGTTGCTCCAGGGAGGTGAAGATAACTCTTTTCCGAGCTTTCTGTACCTCCCTGTATACCTGCAGCCTGTGGGTTCAGTATTCGCAGCGGGCCTATGGGGCCCTCCGGGTTCAATATAATAATGCATTCCGGGTGATAGTGGGACTGCCTCGCTTTTGTAGCGCATCAGGGATGTTTGCGGAGGCGCGCGTTGACTGTTTCCAGGCGACCCTGCGCAGGCGCGCCGCTTCCCTTATGCGCCGGGTGCGGGACAGTCCCAATATCATCCTGAAAATGATTGCGGATAAGCCTGATTGTCCGATGATGCTACACTGTGCGAGATTACACTCCCCTACCCATTTTATACAGTGGTAGCGATGATTGTGACGATGAATGTGTTTTAATGATGACATTTAATTTAATTTAATTATTAGGTACTAACCCTTATTGTAATTTTAATAACTATTGTTTGTTTGTTTACTAACATAAGATATATAATATGTGTCAAAGTTACACGAAATAAACGATTTTGATTTGATTTGATAATGATTAAGTAGTTACTTGTAAGTCTTGTAACTAATCCGAAATATTAAAATTCTTATTCTTTTATTAACATAGACTGAGATTATCTTTCCAGATGCTTAGTTAGTACTTTTTGATGTATAGCCCGGCGGCCGATCGTAAGATCAGGCATATCGTGAAATTCCTAGGCATATCGTGAAACGTGAAAATCTTTGACTCGTTCCCTGAGTCTACGGCGCCCCGCTTGGTTATAATAATATTTTATTTCTTGTTTATTTATTTATTTATATACGGTCATATCTGAAAATATGGATAGCAAGATTTTGCGCCTTGGTAATTGAGTTGTGGCTACATATTTTTTGACATTAAATGTATTCATATTTTCAGACGAGACTGTACCTACGCAGAAACATGCTACAGCTACCGATACTACAAAACAGCCTATATATACATTATATTTATTTATTATGCTATACATATTATGTACATCATTTAACAATAAAGGATTAGGAATCTCCAACCGCATTATCTTAAAGGCAAATAAACGTCTCATATGTCCCAAAACGTGGTTTAAGTCCGAACAGCTCAGATAATCGCTGAGCCAATTAGATTGGGGTCCACAAACACACTTCAACGACGTGCGAGTCCGTTTGAAGATACGTTATGTAGGCATACTTGTATTTATAAAATAGATTAGAGCCGCTTTCTAAGTACAAAACACACTTAATTATTTTACTATTAAAAACATATTTTTTGTTTTATTTTCATTTTACTGGCCATTAGAGTTTTCAGGTTACTTTTATATATATACTTGTTTAACAAACTATTATTCAACCCGCAACTTTATTCGTGTAGAGTTCGGGTAGAGAGTATCGTTGCTTCATCACGATTTGTATTCTCGTACTTTGACTCTTAATTCTCGGGAAATTATCTTCCTATATATCCAGCGTCCCTTTCCAAAGTAGAAACAAACATTGAAATATTTACTGAACGTACTAATTCTTGCATTGATAATTTACTTAGTTGGAGCTCCAACGTAGGTATTATTTCGGCTTACATAGGAATTGAAATTGGGTAGTTATTTGAATTAATTTGGACCTATTAACGAACAATTTAACTTTAGCCTTAGTTCTTAGCATTCTGTAAATTTACCATTGAGGATATTAAAAGAAACAAAATCGTCGTTTCGTGTGTCGGATAAATATAATAAAAAACATCGTTAGAGAGTTCCTTATATATTCACTCTGGAAATACCTAGAACCCTATAGTTTCTAGGGTATGTAGGTATATTGAATGAATGATTTCAACAAGTCCTGCAAAAGATTATCAACTTTTAGAACCTATCAATCCATTCAGCTGACGTGACCTCAGTCTTCGTTCCTCAAAGCTTAAATACACATGATTGATTATTATATCAAATTTCTATTTGAACCCTTTTTATGACGTCATTCGCAAATTTTCGCGTGGTCACTACCCATAAAAATATTTTTACGAAGTGGTAAAAAGATCGAAGTAGCCATTTTCGGGAAATGGTTATTATTTAATAAATTGTTCCTGTTTAATAAAAGGATCCAGTCGAGTCGTGTGTACCAAAAAAACTTCACAAATAATTTTATGTAACTGCCGGAGGGTAGGCTGCTACTGACTATCTTTTGAGTAGGTAGAAACAGGAATTGCCCACGGGATGTGGCAGTCAAATTAATTCTTAAATGTAAGTTTTTTATTATATATTGAATTAGGTACCTACCTAGTACTATCTACATCTAAAGCATAAAATATATAGTTTTTATTTTTCGACATGGGTTCGACACTACCTTTGAATAGAGATTTAATAATGCTTTTTCATATAAATAAGCTGATTATCTACTGCGGAACTGCTGAAAATTGTATACAATCCTGTTATCGGAGTTGAATTGTTAGTACAGTTCACGTCAAAGATATGTTTACACTTTTGAACCTTATTACAAAGGAGTAAGGTGTAAAGGTGTAAACATATCTTTAGCGTCGACTGTACTTTAGTCCCGAAAATATGTATACTTGTTTTGAAAAGGCCCGTATTTCACATTGTATGTTATCTCTATACACTGGAATAATGGCGTACGTAAAATATGTTCTCGTATTGCGGTAACAAGCAAGAAGAAGATCATTAAACTAGGGACTTAATCGCGTATAATATTAAACAATTAACGTCTAATTTCATTATTGGTAAGACTTAGCAATCATATTTACATAGATCTTATTATGAAAATCGCCGAAGAACCTTTAACCATCCTCTCTTCCTGCACCTGACGATGTGTGTGTTGCGGATATTATAAATTGTTCAATGGGATTATTATTTGAAGATTGAATAAATGATTATTATATTAAAGTACCTATATAATTATTTTCCCAGCATCCCATTGGACTGGTTCGTGAACGAGATCGTGAACAACCCGGACTTCGCACGATCTGTGGTGCGCAAATTCGTTGACATTAACCAGGTTTGTAAATACATCATAATTATGTTTTGCAAGTAAAAAGGTCCCACTTTGTTAATCTGGAGTTAGTTGTACTTCTGTATAACAACTCAAATTATTTTTAATAAATATTTTGATTTGTTTGTTGAAATGTTGTCATGTTGTACCTTAGATTGGATTGGCCAAAATGCGATTGTATGTATACGGGAAAGTTCGACCGGTGCTTCTGTGACTCAGGTGGCCAAGTTGGTTACGCGTCTGCCGCGAATGCTGAAGACGCTGGTTTGATCCCAGCCTTGGGCACCGGAGACCTAGGTCACTTTTTCGTTTGTATATGACATCTATATAAGTTTATAGGTTTAGTGTTTAGTTTTAAGTTTACTTGACAAAGTGTCCATGTATTAAATCGACAAAGTGGGCCCTTTTACTAAAATCGTTTACATATTTCTCACCTTTTTACTGACATTTCATATAATTAATAACACTTTCACGACCAGCACGGCTGGTACACCTTACGTTGTTGCGCGACTCTTCATACTTCAGGAGCGCATGTTATGCTAAGCCGCCAGGAACCCCCTACGCGGGTTCTTTATTCGTAGGCGCGTTCCGCTACATACGAGGAAAACGCTGGAGTATCGGCTACGAACGTAGCGTGTAGCGAGGGAAAGTGAGCAAAAGTAAATATTATTGGAATGTATGAAGGTTCATTTTAGCTGTTGCGTTCTCGGTTAGTGCCGGCAATGATTGTCTAAAGTTTAATGCTTGGACCTCTTTCCCGGAGGCATATTCGATATTAAATTGATATTGAACAGTATTGGACTTGTCAGAACTGACGTTTGTTTTTTTCAAATCATTTATTGTTATCAGTTGATAATCAATTTCAGAGACATGAATATTCAAAATAAATTGCTTTGTAAATACGATATGTCAAACGTTTAAAATTAGGAAACCGCTCCCGGCGACATTCGTTCACTAGAACGGCGGAGCGGCGTGTAGTAGGCAGGCGGAAACTATGTAAGCTGCATATGACAAGGAAAACTATTTGAAAATTTGAATTTGATTTGTAGCTACTTATAAAAATAAAACACACGTATATGTATATGAAGGCTAGAATTATATCAAGATCATATTTTTTAAAGCCTTGTGCTGCTCCAGCGCTAAATAATCCTTCCTCCTAGAGTTTGTCCCGGCTTGGGGTCTGCTTGACAACCTAATCTCATGAATTGGCGTAGTCACTAGTTTTTACGAAAGCGACTGCCATCTGACCTTCCCAACCCAGAGGGGAAACTAGGTCTTTTTGGGATTAGCTCCGGTTTTCTTACAATGTTTTCCTTCACCGAAAAGCGACTGGTAAATATCAAATGATATTCCGTACATAAGTTCCGAAGAACTCAGTGGTGCGAGCCGGAGTTTGTACCCGAGACCTCCGGATCAAACAAGGCTACCAGCGCTTCTTCTTCAGTGCTAAATGATAATCTACAGAAATAAATCAATGGCTTGAAATTATAAATGAGTAAAGATCCCATTTCTAGGAACTGTTAGCTTTGGCGTATTCAGAATACTAATTAGATTACAATATCAATGCTATGCGTTCGCACAGTTTATTTGTTATGAAAATAAACGAAGAACTATGTAAACAGCATAATTATACAATTCAATGCTTCGGATGTAAACTCTCTAGTATTATATTAAGCTTCGTAGCAAACCGTAGCGTGTATAGTAGTATTACCATTTACAGTGGCGGCCCTAGGGGGTGATGAACAGGGTTGTCGCTCGGGGCCTCGCGCTTGCAAGGACCTCGCAACAACCCGACCAGATTTTTACAAGGGCCTCGCAGATCAGATTTTCACAAAGGCCACTCGGGGTCTCGCGAAAGTTAAGGCCGCTTTAAAAATAATGACATAAAGACTGATTATACAGCGCTTAAATAAAGCGATGAAGGTAGAACCTTGAAAGAAATACATATTCTTTAAATGTCAAGCAGTTCCACAAAAAAGGGTTCTTTTTCTTTAACCTAACCTGACTAGCAACTATCTAATGATTGCTTTTGAAATAGCTTAAATCAAAACTTAAACTTTTCTATGTCAATGCTTAAAACTCGAAGCCCACGGCTTCTGATGGATAGGAAACAAAACATTGTTAGATTGATTTAATAGATCTTTCTTTTTATCATACTCAAGTGCTCTAGCGATACTAGTAGTATATCAACTATCAACAACTCTAATATATGAATGTATGTCTTCAAATTCATCATAAATCTAAACTTATTATTTACACGCTGTTCCAGGGCACGTTAAATTATTTCCCGTACAACTGTCCAATCCTGCATGAAAGTCATAACAGCCATTGGAACTCATTCGATTGTCAATCGTATACTAACTGAATAAATTTCAAATTCGAATTGCTTTTCCTATACGTAGTTAGGCAGACTAGTTCACTACAACACCTTAGCGTGTAAGTGACATCACGCATGTTCTGAACTACAAGTACCGGCAGTTTCATCAATTTAGTCATATACATACATACATACATACATACAATCACGCCTATATCGCAAAAAGGGTAGGCAGAGATCACGGATTTCCATTTGCTACGAACAATGCAGCAAAACGGCTCTCCGTGAGCCACTTCTCAATTAGTCATATAATTCTCCTTATACGAATTTTCTATGTACTGATTTAAACTCACACGATTTTCACTCATTATTTTGACAAAACACGGGACTTAATCGCGTACACTTACTTTTAATTTTCCTGACGTTTCGAGCGTGTCATAACGCTCGTGGTCGCAGGCAGACTGGCGAGGAATCGTATCAGCATCTCCTAGCCGCGCGGGTTTTTCGAACTACCCGCACTTGGTCTTGATTATTCACATTTACGCTAGGGTTGTCACTTTGCCTACACACGACACTCACAACATCCGATGGTTTGGAAATGCACGTATTTCGACGCTTACATTTGCTGATCACTGGATTCCACGAAGAAGAAATCCCCTGCCCCTCGTTCTGGTTGAAGTTTTTATACTTTCTAATTTCAATTGCTTCTCGTAGTTTCCTGCTATAACGACGAGGTTCCGTGGAGAGCACTTTTGGATTATGGAGCTCAATCCAGTGGTTTGGTCCAGATTCTAACAAATGTTCAGCCACCGCAGATTTGTTAACTTGCCGATTTTTGACTGCTGTGATATGTTCCTTGACCCTTTCCGCTATTGTGCGTTTGGTTTCCCCAATATAGGAACTACCACAGCTACAATCAATCTTATAAACGCCCGGTGTTTGATAAGGGATAACATCCTTTGCTGACCTTAAATGCCCAGACACCTTGGATAACGGCATATACACGGTTTGTATTGAGTACTTCCCTAGTACTGTACCTACTTTGTCCGTCACTCCTTTGACATAAGGCAAAAATGCCGGTCGTCTCGCAACATCCGGATGCTTCCTTCCCGGTTTTCGTCTGGGTGGCCTACTGTCCACCTTGTACCCATTCCTCCTAAGAACCTCCTGAATATGTGACATCTCACTCTCTAGAAATTCAGGGTCACAAAGGTCATGTGCTCTGTTCCTTAGGGAATTCACTACTGATAGTAGATGGCGAGGGTGATGGTGAGACAGAGCGCTGAGATACCCTCCTCGCCAGTCTGCCTGCGACCACGAGCGTTATGACACGCTCGAAACGTCAGGAAAATTAAAAGTAAGTGTACGCGATTAAGTCCCGTGTTTTGTCAAAATAACGAATTTTCTATTTACGGAAATATATTTCTTTGTACTGGTTTAAAAAAAAAAATCAACATTTTCATTAATATTCCTAGGCGATTCATTCTTACAATTAGGTATACAATTGTAATACTTTAAGTGCCAAGCTCCCTAAATGTTATACAAAATGAACACACCTTTAGTCATATAAAACTTTCGTGAGACTCTAACATATTAAAAATATTTATAACGGGTTACTCACGTAATTTTTGTCGATTTTTGCTCGCAAACACTTTCACTTTGTTTTGCCATATCTCCCCGTAGAGATTAGCAATTTTAATTATAAAACTTTCGTGAGACTCTAACATATTAAAAATATTTATAACGGGTTACTCACGTAATTTTTGTCGATTTTTGCTCGCAAACACTTTCACTTTGTTTTGCCATATCTCCCCGTAGAGATTAGCAATTTTAATTATAAAACTTTCGTGAGACTCTAACATATTAAAAATATTTATAACGGGTTACTCACGTAATTTTTGTCGATTTTTGCTCGCAAACACTTTCACTTTGTTCACAGTGTTTGCGAGCAAAAATCGACAAAAATTACGTGAGTAACCCGTTATAAATATTTTTAACACCTTTAGTAATTGATATTAGATAATGCGCACTATGCGCAGTGCTTCTAAGATCCGACTTGCATTACGAGACGTGTCATATCAATAATAAATCTAATTCTATTCCGAAAATTCGAATAACTAATGACTCCAATAACCTGCAGATTACAGTCTAAAATATAATCTAGCTGGCCAAAAAGTGCAGTAACAGAGGACATAATAAACTATACTTATCCTTATTTTAGCAGCGAGGGTACTAGCGTAAGAAAGAGACAGTATGATTACCTCCATCTATGCTTCAAGTACAACAGTCCCTGGGCAAACTATACTTCACTTTATTTAGTTACTGAAAAAAATCCTATATCGCCTCAACATGTAATTGTCAAAACGTTGAAAATAACAACCTACGTTACTTATAGGTTACCTTCTTCTACTTGACATTACTTTTTTATATTTTTCTCTTTCATATTAATATTAATCGCTATTTGTGTTCACAGGACGGCATGCTATCATCGGACGAACTCCTCAGGAACGTGTAAATGACTTTTAAGTTATTTGTTGTAGACTCTTGGATTGTTTCCTGTTATGTAACAACACTATCAAGTTGATTTGATATGTACAACTTAATTAAATATAGGTACTGTGATATCAAGTAAAACTTACTAACTTTGGTAAAATCAGGTAATTATGTTTTTATACTCTGCTATAGTAAAACTTGTTTGAATAATTGGTATATCGAAAATGTTTATCACTAATGTAAATAGATTCTAAAATAAATACGATGTCAATGGCATAAGAATTTGTCCATAAAATAATTTCTTGTCTATGTAGGAAGGTGTAGTAATATATGAATGTATGTCTTCAAATTCATCACAAATCTAAATACCGAAAATATATATTTAATATTTCGAGATTTTCATGTGCGTCACTGTAGTTCGACCTCCAGTACTTAAAGAAATATATGTTTGTTACTTTTTATACACATCTGTATGCATTATTTCCATTTGTGCGTAATTTTATTTAGGTTGTCTGGAAGAGATCGCTTTTTAGCGATGGGACCGCCAATTGTTTTACCTCTACTTTTCTGTTTATAACTTGTGTATACTTTGTTTCTTAAGTTTGAGGTGTGCAATAATAGTACATTACACAACTAGGGTGGTAAAACAAAGAAAGGCCGAGATCGCAGAAGTTAGCGACCCGAGCTGCATGCGAGGGACGTAAATATGCGATCGATGGCTTTCTTTATTACCTCTCGTGTTGTGTACATCATTTTATGTCTACACTTACGGAAGCGTAATCTGCGCGCACGGAAAAAGACACTTTCTGGCCAGGTGTGGCATAAAGGGTATTTATGTTATGTTATATTTATTGTCGTTAGATGTTGAGACAATACATATATCATAGGTGCTATTCAAACTAAATAAATAATATGAATATAACTCAGCACACATAGCACAGAACTTTTATTTTGTATTTTAAAAGTAGGTACTAAGTTTTACGATATAAGTAATTTTCTTTCAAACAATACATATTTTAGTGGGGAGTTTTCGTTCAAACAATACATATTTTAGTGGGGAGTTTTCGTTCAAACAATACATATTTTAGTGGTCAGAGCCATCGTGACGTACAATATAGAGCAAAATATTATTAGATATTGAAAATCGAGAAGTAGTAATAAGAGGTAAAAGACTAAACTATTATATTTTAAAGTTAGTGGTTATCAGTCTACATTTAGTTCTTTGTAAAACGAAAATATTTGTAAAGTTTACAAAAAGGGGGAGGCAACATTTTCTTTTTTGGAATCACATTTATTTAGGCTGGGATTTAGAAAGTATTTCAAGATATATATTGAGACCTTTTGTATTACCTCTGACACTCTACATACATACAATGTAATGTTAAATAATGGATACGATAAATTCTAGGCTAGCGAGTCAAATATTCGAGAATCAATGTAAGTTTGGATACCCAATGTTTACTTAGTTTGTTGTTAATGACACTATCGACGTTATGGATGAAATAAATTTATCGGGTACCATGAAGTGGTTTCATTGAAATCTTTTTCTTAGTTTTAAATATTACCATACTAGACATTTATTATTATTCAAATAAGTAAACACAGCATTACAGTAAAACCAAGGGACTGTGAACTCAAAAACAATTTACAAAAATACTTAAAACTAGTTTGATTTAGGCGACGTAACTGCGTGGCTCCGTTGCGTCGTCTGATCTGGTTACAACTTACTTCCAATTACACTAGAGGATGGTTCACGGTGTAGCAGTCCGGGTCCGGCACGTCACTTCCGACACTTCATTTTTATACAGAATATCACATGACCTCCGAGGATCACGTGACGTTTTTTACATAAAATGAAGGTGCAGAAGTGTCGTGTCAGACCCGGTCCGCTACACCAAGAACCAACCTTAAACCTCCCTCAATCCGTCACAGCTAATTTATTCATTGCAATGGTGAATAGAAATCGCTACAAGCCAGTAGGTATGTAAAAAAGGAAATTAATATCAATAAATATTTTAATATACCACAAATTGGAAACATGAAAAATGAACTGTGAAGAACTCTGGAACAATAACTAGGGATACACGCACAGAATGTGTCCGCCGGATTTGTTCGACGGATATGCCCAGCGGATAGATCCGTTCGTGTATGGCGCTATTAAGATGTGTCCGCAGACAAATCTTTGTTCAATTCGCGCCATACACGCACGGATTTGTCCGCCTGGCATATCCGTCGGACAAATCCGGCGGGCATATCTGTGCGTGTATCCCTAGCTAATACGGGATTCGAACCCGCGTTCTTCGGATTGCTGGGGGGTGATTTTTGAAATTCGTGCACTCGAAAGTGACATTTTAAACTCTGAATAAAACGATGAAATTATGTTTTAAAAATAAAAGCGATAGAAATTTAAAATAATGATTATTTGAACTATTAATTCCATGCGAAAAAATTGGCTACAAACTTTTGTGTGCGTTTATTTTCGAGCTTGAATTTTTTGAATTCGATCGTCCGGCTGTCAAAAATCGGCCCCCTGGTCTGGCGACCCGTGGCCGCCGCCACGATTCCGTGGTTCCGGATTGTAATTTAAAATACTTATTTGTTTGTATAAAACTTTACTTAATATTCCAATACATTAGTGCGACGTACTAATTTATTTTTATTTATTTAATCGTGTGGCGTATTTAACATTGTAGGCTTAATACTATTATAAATCGACATCCAGGTTGCACAGCCAGTCGATCGCCTCAGATGTTAAGTTAATGTAGAGGTCTTCCGGGTCGCCTTGATATCGTCGCTTTGGGCAGCGCTCCACGTATAGTACAGTCAGCTGCAGAGAAAAGGACCCCCCCCCTGCATACAAAGTTTGTACGGCAGCGGGGGCCTTTTTCGTTGCAGCTGAATGGTAGGCAGCTGAATTATACTGGTGGAAAGTTTTAAAACCTCAACAATCTCTACATATGGAAAAGTTTCCAAAACAAAAACTTATTTTAATTTCAGCAATTATTTTAGAGATTTGTGAGATTTTCTTAACTGTTTTAAAACTTTCCTCAGCCTTTACTTTTTATTAAGGCAGATTGATCATTAACTATAAAACTACTTACAAAACAAACAGTATGTATGGTAAGTATTAAGTATGAAGTTTCACTTTTTAAACGCAAAGAAGGTAGGGTAAACCGCCAATAACTGGCCAACCTCCAGCTACTGCCACATAAAACTGCATTATAAAGTAAGGATCTAGATAAAATCTTTAGATTCAAACTTCATTACATGGACAAAAACTACATAGTATAGTATAGGTACACATGTAATATACATTCAAGTACCTAGTAGCTATCAGTAGCGGCGCGTCCATAGAACATGATTCCCGTCAGCTTGCTTAATTTTTAGGCACCTGAGTAGTATTCGCTACAGCTTATGAAAAAAAATTAAGCCAAATTAAGCTCCGGCTTGCCTAAGAAAAGTTTTGACCCACCGCCACTGGCACCTCTACCTTGTGCAATCTAAGAAGCGGTTTTTGACACCTGTCATCTCAGTACATTTTATAACCTAAAATCGATTTTAGGCTATAAAATGTACTGAGATGACAGGTGTCAAAAACCGCTTCTTAGATTGCACAAGGTATAGTAAAGTAAATGACGACGAAAGTTCTGGCCAGTAACTAAACACAAACATAAACAGGGCCAGTTATTGGCTATTTACCCTACATCGGTATTCATAGTACATTCTGTGAGCTCTATAAAGAACCTTCGGGTTTTAGAAAGAAACGTCGGGTATCAATCAACAGTGACACATGAAAAAGCAGAACAGCAATATTACCTTCGTGTGTCATCGCTGATTCCCGAAGGTTCTTCTTAAAGCTCACGGACTGTACGCAGTTTTCAAAGTCACGCCTAGTACTTAATTTGATGCGAGCCTAATTCAGTAGGAAGGGCTTAATCAAAATTGTAGGTAGTAAATGGGAACCTTAATTGACGTGTGCATGTAATTTACCCATACAAAGCAAAATGCTATTTCCACTGTAAACAGGTTCTTCCTACTCATGAACTAAATGAACTGTTTCCAACTGCAATTACACAAAATTTACTTACTTGGTCTTAGTTCCTACGAGCAGTAGAAAAAGTAAGTTTCATTACGCTTTAAAAATTAGCTATTTAATACTAATTTAAAACTTAAAACTGAGTTCTAATGTCATTAGTATAGAGCCATCTATTTTATCAATTGAAGAACAAGAAAAACAGAAATTTTGAGTAAAACGGAACTTTTTATTTACTCTAGAATGTTGTAAGTAGAGTAGTAGATATGAATAATTTAAAATATCGCTAACTAAACTAATTGAGAAACTTACTTGTTTAAAAAAACGTTACCAGTAGCATAGACTTAAAGATATAATAGACGGCCATAGTCTAAGAACTTTTTGAGGCTCCAAGTATTTAGCGCCATCTAGTTGAGAGTGACCTAAAGATAGAAAATGTAAGAGGAAATATCAGCTCCATAGCATAGCAATAGCGTACTAGTAGTACACTAGTCGTTACTAGATTTTTGGGTATTTTTAAGTGGCTCGCAACTAGATGGCGTGATAGACTTCAAAAAGTTCTTAGGCTGTGCTGCTCTATTATATAAGTTACTCTATGCCAGTAGTAAAAATATGTTATTAAACAAATTAGTCCACTAGGAACCCGCTAAGCGGGCTCGCTATTCCAAGGTGATTTCCGCTACATTGGAGGAAAACGCTACGTCCGGCTACGAGTGTGCCGTGTAGCGAAGTGTGGTACGGAAAGTGTTAACATATTGCGCACCACCACGAACCCGCACAGGTGCGCGTTCACCGCTATGCTACGTGCTTAGCGGTACGCCGTAGCTGACAACATGGATTTCCCGCTATGTAGCGAAAATGCATTTTGCTGTCTATCCATAAAGCGCCTTCATTTCAATGTGCGCTTGAACAGTCGCAATCAGATATATCGGAGCGGCCAAGGTAGTGACAAATATATGAACTACTCCTCTGTTGTCAAGGCGATAAAGTGCATGATCAGATATTTTTGAGTACCTTGGCCGCTCCAATATGTTTGATGGCGACTGTATGACTTTTAATAAGAGATAAAATCTCCGTTTTAATTACATAATATGACAGTAAGCGGGTTCGCCGATAGACAGCAACAAGGAAGTTAAATACCTTAAAACAAGGAAGTGAAGTAAAGGTATTTGAATACAGTTGAATAAAGTTAAATACTGCAGCTAACTCGCGTTGCACTGATGGGATCAAAGGCGCACCGGCAGTGTAAGGGTTAACGCTTGCATCACTTTGTAGGAAATGCTTAGTTTTATTCGACTGTGTAGATGTGGGTGGTTGTAGCAGATGTTAGAGTATTTTTAACCGACTTCAATTCCATTGAGGAAGGAGGTTCTGCATTCGGTTTGGTGTTTTTTTTAATGTATGTTCACCGATTACTCCGAAACGCGTGGTCCGATTTGAGTAATTCTTTTTTTGTTGGAAAGGATCTATATCCAAGTTGGTCCCATATTAATCTGGTGCTGTTCTGATGATGGAATCCATGAGGAATTGAGGGAACTCCTCAATTTTTAAAGGCACATGTATGGTGATTTGGGTGTTTTCTTAAGCAACTAAAGCATTTCGTCTCAAAAACCACCAATTTGATGGAATGGACCTAATGATGAAGTCCACATATGACGTGGAACTTTCCTTAGATTGAATGGGTGTAGTATGTTATGAACTTTTTGATATATCTTTACCGATTATTACGAGACTCGTTGTCCGATTTTAATAATTATATAACCACTAAAAATGGTTAAATAAAAACTTTTTACAAAAAAAAGATAACCGACTTCAAAAAGGATAAAATTAATCATTATATTATTTATATGCGTTACCAACTGATATGTTTGAAGTCGGTGCCAAGCCAAAAATTACAAACCGATCAAATCAGCTTCAAGTGTGAACATCACAAAACATCGGTACTAATAAGGTGAATGTGATTTCTATCTATTTCTATCTGTTACATTTTCATGTCTAAACTACTAATCCAATTTTGATGAAATGTGACAGTCATATGTATATACTTTGATACACATCTACTTTGTCAATAATCAGAAAAAGGCGACAAATAGAAAACGAATGTAGACGCGTAAGATTGGCCTTCCATCGAAAATTTGAATATCGTGCCTTTTGTCACTGACACGGTGGATGTACGGGTGTATCTGAGTATAGAAAAATTAATCTAGCCATTGAATTCCTTTATACTTGGAATTCAACCTTCGATGAAATTTGAAAAATATTTGAAAATTTGAAAATATTTTATTTCACTATTAAACAGTGTACATAATTACTAGGTGGGGACTTCCCGTTAAGTATACAATACCTGTGCTGGGAAGCCCCGCTCCTCCATAGCAACAAGCAGTTATTTATAACATTACAAAAAATATTAGTAAGTGTGTGTGTGTGTGTGTGTGTGTGTGTGTGTGTGTGTGTGTGTGTGTGTGTGTGCGCGCGCGTGTTCGCACAAGTGTGGGTGGACGTATGCGTGTAAGTGTATGAGTTTCACTCAATTACAATAGCTTGTACTTATGCTTATATTATTATTTTTATATGGGTATAATGGAAGTACATTAACTTAGATACATTAGTTCCTGTTTAGACAAAGTTTTACATGCCTATATACTTAGTTATTTAAGAGCCTCTGAACACACATAAATGTTTATTTATTATTTAATGATGTACCATATAACAATGCTTCAGTTTCCTCATAACTTAGCGTCAAGAGCCACTCTAATATAGATGCTTTACATTTATACATTTGTAATTGGTGTATATCTAATTGTTCATTCAGCTTATTATAAAGATATGTTGATTGCGCTGCAAACTGCCTCTTTGCAAATGCAGACTTGGCTGTAGGGAGTGGGGCAACGTTGGGCTTTCGTCTACGCTCTTGAGTATCCCTTTGAGGGTTATATTCTATAGTTTTGTGAAGGTTTAGCGTTACTGAGAGAATGTACAGCTTTCTCATTGATAAAAGGTTAGTTAGTTGATAGAGTTCATTCGTTGGAAATCTGAAGGGCTTAGAGTACATTACTTTTAACAGACAGCGTTGCCCTCTCTCCACCTCCAAGAACTTAGTTTTTGTTGAACCACCCCATGCTGATATGCAATAACTCATGATGGATTGAGCTAATGTAACATAAAGTTGATTTAGGAGTTTTTTTGTGGTAATATGTCTAAGTTTTTTAAAAATCCAAATCAATTTACGTATTCTGGTATTGACATATTCAATATGTGTGTGCCATGACATGCGTTGGTCCAACATTACACCAAGATATTTAGTACAGTTAACTTTACAAATTTCTATACAGTCACAAGAAGAGGGATCAGGTCTCTGACAGGTATGAATTTTCAAAGTTAGATTCCTTGGTTGTGTCCTATTATATTTAGTGAAACATATAAAGTTTGTTTTATTTACATTAAGTGTTAAAAGGTTGCATCCTAGCCAGGAGAATACTGTACTCATACCAGCTTCAGCTCTACTATACACAGATTCCCAGGATGGCCCCTCAAAGACTATAGCGGTGTCATCGGCATAAGAAAAGGTATGCCCACATTGTAGTTTGAGGTTCGTCAAGTCGTTTATATAAATTAAAAACAATGTAGGCCCCAGTACAGACCCCTGGGGGACGCCATATGTTACTTTAGCTTCTTGACTAGTGAACTCACCTATTTTAACCATTTGTGTACGCTCCGTTAAATAGTCACTCAACAGATTTAGTGCGGTCCCCCTTATACCAATCCTCTCCAACTTGCTCGTAAGAGTGGAAAGAGAGACGGTGTCAAAGGCTTTCTTTAGATCAAGAAACACTGCTAAACATTTAATGTCCCTATCAGTTCTGCCAGCTATTAGTTTAGTTAGTTCTAGTATTGCATCCTCTGTAGATTTCGACTGGCGGAAACCATATTGATTATCTGATAGAATTTTGTACTTATTAAGAAATGAAATTAAACGGTTATTAATCAGTTTTTCGATAACTTTCGAGAAGAATGAAGAAGGATAAATAGTTCAAACCGAACCAGGTGCTTCGTTCGAGATACGGATAGTCCGAACAGTGTGTTAACAAACATAAGACGTAAGATTATACTTTCTGTACCTACTTGCCTATCAGTTAACGCATGGTCGAAACGAATGTATACCTACGTGCAATCCATACCGTTTTATATTAGATATATAGTCAATACATCGCCTCGTTCGTATTAACTCTTCTAAATTTGGCTTGGCACCGACTTCAAACATATCAGTTGGTAACGCATATAAATAATATAATGATTAATTTTATCCTTTTTGAAGTCGGTTATCTTTTTTTGGTAAAAAGTTTTTATATACAATAAATTATCTCTCTGTAGTCACTCATTTATATATGAAGATAATAATGACGTCTTCCTGGACTGTATGACTTGCTTCCATTCGAGATAATAATATACTAACTTACTTTAAAATGTATAACATTGAAATTATTGTATGATGCACGATGTTCCGGACCGTGTCCGACACGACACTTCATTTTGTATAGAAAGCGTCACTTGATCTTTGGAGGTCACGTGATGTTCTGTATACAAAGTGAAGTGTCGGAAGTGTCGTGTCGGACAAATGCATCATCCTTAAAGCCGTTAAGTAAAGTAGAATCTTGAAAGTTGGAACATACAATCTACAAATGTCACAAAGTCCACTTGGGTAATTTTAGCCCCAATGGAGATTTAAATGAGGGTTGGAGCTTTTTGAAGCACTCCACGTGAAATTTCGAGCAGAGGCTAGTTTAAAATAGCACAAGGATAATAATGATGATGAAATTGTTATATTATTTGCGTATGATAATAATAATAATCTAGAACTATGATGAGAAGCGATATTACAAGGAAATTGCGCGTCCATTACTACTTGTTTCTCTATCTGTGATGCAAACAATCAGCAAGTTGGACAAAGTCTTTCCTGCAATAAAGGAATGGAGTTTGTCACAGGACAATGAGACGACTTGTAATGAACTTTGAATGGAATTATTCAAATTGTGAGAAGTTGATGAACATCGCAGATTTGAATTATTGATTGCAGACTAGGTTGTAGTTAGATATTATAGTTTATTTTAGGAAATTGTCAGAGGTAGCGATTTCAAATTATATCTTAATTCTTGAACGAAATAGATACTTCTTTTCTTTTCTTCTTTTTACAAGTAGTAAACGGATTTATTTACGGTTGCCAAAACTAAAGTTTTTAACCTGTCAGGCATCAAGCGAAATGTGCCATAAAAGGTCGCTTTTATACTTTTCCGTGACGTGCCATGGCACGGTAAAACTCTATGGTTTCATTTATAAATAGTAAGAAGTCTATAGTCTATGGTCGATTAAGATTGAAACCATAGATATTTACCGTGCGGCACATCACGGATAACTATAAAAGCGACCACAGTCTCAATACATACACGCATTTTATTATAAGTTTTTTGACAGGGAATCGAAATAGTTTTTTGCAAAGAAACTTAATTTATAACATCGAAATAATAATAGTAGTGTATAACAAATATTAATTAATAATAATAATTCACATCTCTGCAATGCAGGGTTGGGTGAAGTTTAGTTGGTGTTGGGAATGGCTGCTCCGTCTTCAAATCCCAGCAGTTTCGCTGCAGGTTTGAATTTGTGGCGTGTGCCTCGTATGCACATGCTGGTGGTTCGAATTATAGCAATGCATATCTTTGTTCTAAGCCTATCGAAATAGTTTTTAGGTATCATAATTTTATTATGATTCATTTTATATTAGTTATTCGACCGAAAAAGCTTGTATACTACTGTATACTGGCTATGACTGGACGATTAACTTTCATTCGATTACGGCAAAGTAAAATGAAAGAAGATATGGTAAACAGAAACCGTACCAAATATATAAAATACTTGTTACCGTTTCGATACATATGGCAGCCATTAGAAGTAGTTGGCAGCTTCCAACTTGTTGATTGCGATTCCTTTGGCTTGTGACTTGTGGTACAAGTACGAGCGAGCGCGTCACCACAGGTAAGTATTTAATTTATTTATTTAAAGTATATTGCTAAAAAAATTACAAAAAAAAATACAAATGGCGGACATAACGCCGAATTGCATTCACCAGTCTACCATGGGGTCAAACATAAAGATGTTTACGTCACTCTGGGCGCTAAGTGAGATTTACCGCCTTAGGGCGCAGCGGCAAATCTCACTTCACACCCAGGAGAAGACGTAAAATTATGTACGCACCACGGGCGGTAATAAAGAAGGCCTCAGATCGCTTGTTTATGGCCCTTCCCTTCGGTTCGGGCCACAAATGCCAGCGATCTGAGCCCTTCTTTATTTTACCGCCCTAGGTACGTAATGTACTAAAGTATGTGCATTGTACAACGGTTACAATGTAAAATTGATTAGTTAGTAGAAATGAATGCGATAGGGATTTTAAAATTATGATAATCGGTGAATAATAATAATCATATTCATTTAGTTAATAGATATAAATTTATAAATAGAGCTTTAAAATAATATTTAGGTTAATAATTACTCGTATCTAAATTAAATCAGTGAAGTTGTGCCTTTATCTTTATTATATCGGAGCGGCCAAGGTACTCAAAAATATCTGAACATGCACTTCGTCTCGAGAATATATTAGGCGTTGTTCAGATATTTGTGACCACCTTGGCCGCTCCAATATACCTGATGGCGATTGTATGTATCTACAGCAACGGAAGTCGTAGGTAAACTAGTTAGGTAGAGATAGGAAGCTACAAAATAAATTCTTCTCGCATCCTGTACTATTTTAGTCTGGGAACTGCTTCAAATTTTGTTCAGGTTTAAGTATGAAGTCAAACACTCCGATTTTGACCTTAATTAATGCATGAAGCCTCAACCTTAGAAAATGCACTTGGAAACTATTTTCTCGTACTGTACACAGGGACTATTCTAGGAAATTCTACGCTCCAGAATTAGCTATCCCTGAAAGACGGATCAAGTACCGCTGCTTTGGAGCATTCTAATTAAATTGGAATGGTAGGTTTGGTTCGCGCGTACCCTGAACAAAGGGCACATATTTAATTTGATGGTCTATTTTTTAAACGCCCCAAAATCACTGGTAAGGCCAGGTGTGTATACCTACTGCGTATTTTCGACGAGTCGCTGCAAGATACGAGATGTAATGCGATACAGCAAAATATTGGGGTTTTATTGCACTATTTTTTTACCTTGGATCACCATGACTCGAGATTTTACGCTTCTTCCAGTCCGTTGTTAAAAAAGGCTATCCCACCATTAGGGCTACCTTGTCCGCGCTGCGTTACCGGTATTTATTTGGTGTCTATGTTAGACAACTTCAACAGTGCTGCGGTTTCCGCATGCGGCGCCAAAGCGCGAGCGAGACAGCATGTGTTTAGCGCTGTCACGCTTGCACACCGTCGCCGCATGCGATTGTGGCGCCAGTGTGATAATTGCCTTAGCCCATCTCCCCGGATGCATGATGCGTTGAACGCCGAACGTGGCCGGCCCAGTCCCGCGTCTTAGGGCGGTCACCGACTATCCGTCCGCCTGCAGTCCGCCTGACGATATCGGCCTGTCAGTTGTTCGGAGCCAAGCAGGAGGCAAATTTTTGTTATAACTGACAGGCCGAGATTGTCAGGCGGACTGCAGGCGGACTGATAGTCGGTGGCCGGCTTTAGAGCGCAGCGTGGTGTTACGGATGCGGTCGGTTTTTGTTGCTCCATAGCGTGTTGGAAAACCTTTATTGCAAAATCAGGTTATAAAAACCGCGATAGCGATATTTTAAAAACTATCAACGCTTATGTAAAAAAAAATACGTAGGTAGTTGAATTCTTTAATCCCCTAAGGCTGAAATGAATCTCTATCTACCCGTCTCGTAGATGACTCAATTTCAGAGCATGAGAGATGAAAAATAAGTTGCTGACGTAAACAGGTATTTGTGAGTCTAAAAATGGAGGTGAGAGGGCACTCGCCTCATATCCCCTCGCGCGCAGTAGGTAATTATTATATATTACACCTTTTGTTCTCGTACAAATCTGCTTCTCTCAATCTGAATTTTAAACTAGTTCTAATTTGGCCAAGGTCTTTTACTTACAGTAATTAACTCTGCAACTCTGTGTCTTTATTATTACGTTCCAAGTTTTATTAATTATTTTTAAAGTAAATATGGTTTACCTACAGTAGGTACCGAAAAACCTTATTTTCTATCATATATTCCTGAGTACTTATTGTTTTACAAATCGTCAGATGACAACCAAAACTCAATATTTACAAAAAAAGTTTCACTTTAAAAAAATAACAATAATCAACATTGTTATGTTATTTAGTACCTATGGTTCATTATGGCTATGAACTTGTGGTAGTACTTAGTGCCTTTGGGTTGTCACCCGACGATATTAGCACGAATTTTATACATTTGCATATTATCATCCAATAAATATAAAATTCTAACACTATCTAAGTCAATCAGAACACTTCAAACTGCTGAAATGCCTTACAACCCCGGGATCCCGGGCTGCCCTTAGAAAATCCGGATATTTTAAGTATACGGTTAATGTAAACACGTCCTTGGCGTCAACTAGTGTGCCTATTCTGTTATATGATCAATCACACCAAAGTATAACAAAATTATAGGCCCGCACAGGCCCGTATAAAATCATTAACACGATTATCAACCAATCTCCGAGCCCAAACTTGTTCCCAACTAAGGCGCTCTTTGTAATTAGTTGCGATATTACCAAATTGTTTAATACCTTTTGCATATACTTTTGAAAATTGTAGTCGACTCCTGAAATAAAGCGTTGGAAAATATCAATCACAAGTTGTGATAAAACTTTATGACTTACTTTACATAGACCAGAGACTATAGAGATATAGACCGCCACAGCCTAACAACTTTTTGAAGCTCAAGTCAATTGCACTATCTATGTCAAAGACCCCGAAAGATACCGAAAATGTAAGAAAAATGTCACCTGCACTGCTACTCCACCTAGTAGCTACTAGTGTACTACTAGTTCGCTATTTGTTTGTAGTACACTTAGTAGCTACTAGGTGGAGTAGCAGTGCAGGTGACATTTCTCTTACATTTTCGGTATCTTTAGGGGTCTTTGACATAGATGGCGCAATTGACTTGAGCTTCAAAAAGTTCTTAGGCTGTGACGGTCTATATCTCTATAGTCTCTGCTTAGACCCACAAGGAGACCAACCTACATTGAAAAAAATGACAAGCTACTTCGGCTATTTCATTAATAACCAAAAATCGGTAAGGAGTTAATAAAGTTGATTTGCTTATAGCTCAAAGTTTACGTATAAAGCGCAAAACATTTTGGTAAGTAGTAAGCCTAAGTTATGAAGTACCAAAACTTGAGTTACTGGTAGACGAACTTACTGGTAACAATTTTTTTCAGTATACAGCTTAGATCCACAGATCCGCCTGCCGGATTTACTAAGACTATCCGGGCTTATGAAATGAAATGGAATGAATGAAATGAAATGAAATTAATTTATTCCAGAAACATGTCCATATGGTTATAACAAAATAATATTACTAATTATTAATTTTTTTTAGTGACAGTTTTTTATTTAATACCAGTCATATAAATATTTCATACTCTAAACATAAACAACTAACTTAACACTAACTATTTTCTAAGCTAGGGTCTAAATAGGACCGACGGAAGAAGGCCAGACGGTTTAACACTTGTCCCATGGGCACGGGGACGCAGCCTTATTTGGGATGCAACATGTGTGAGTACGTTCGCCCCCTCACATCTCACTCACACGGTTCGCAAAGCTGGAGCCGCCGCCGAAAACGCAGCAAAGCTCAAACACAATAAGTACTCAAATTTAGAGCCGGCCTACAACTTCATACCAGTCGCAGTAGAGACTAGCGGCCCTTGGTGCGCCGAAGCGAAATCATTTATCAGAAGTCTCGGACAGCGCTTAAGAGATAAATGTGGCGACCCCAGGTCCGGTGCATACTTGATGCAGCAGATATCGCTTGCAATTCAACGAGGCAACGCGGGCAGCATTTTTGGTCCATTTACGCCGGGTACCTGTCCGCCCTAGCTTAGAAAATAGTAAGTGTTAAGTTACTTGTTTATGTTTAGAGTATGAAATATTTATATGACTAATTATTAAATACAATTAAAATTAAATTAAACTAAAGCTTAGCTTATGAGAAGAGAAACATTGGAACATTTCATGTGTCTTTATAGATCGTCAAAATTAAATATACAAAAAATTAAATTAAGTTAAGTAAAGTAGCAAGAATCGGTTAATATTGAGTCAAATGCAACGTAGTATGATGTAGAGGCTTGTTATTAGTAAACTACTACAAAGAAGCAGGAATAGCAGGATGTCCCAATTTAGCTTTACTTTGCCTTGTCAGCACTCGAAGCAGGAAATTACCCTGATGTCGTAACTCAGTCGTAAGAATTCAAATAACACTCAATTTTGAGAATTTAAATGTATTTGGGTTCTATAGTTAATTTCTTAAAATAACTTCGAGCAACATTCACTGTTCTCTAAAATGTAATTAAAGCTCTAGGCAGCTAGGCACCAATAATTGTATACTTTTAGTACCAAAAACGTCCCTCTCTGACAAAAAGTGGTTTTAAATTAAATGAAAAGTCAAGTGATTTCTCAGCAGTGAGAAAAAACTTTGCTATGTGATAATAATGGTTTTTATTAATAATTTTTCTACTCCTGCATTCTAATTTGTCAATAAGATGATTGACAGGTATATTCAAAACGTATACATTATATAATTTATAAGGTTCCCCTATCTTTGGCATAACTTTTTTTGTGATAATTCTGCGTCGCATAATAACTTTAAGCATAAACTACTGTTGGCATAAACTCTACTGGCATAGCCAAGTTCCGCATATGTACTCTACGCATAATTTTCATCAAACGAAATAACGTTTGGCATAAAGTTGTTGTCCGAATCGACGCAAGATATATTTTTTATTTCGCATAATTTTGTTTGTAATAATTTAACATTGCATAAAACACTTTAAGCATAAAATACTGGTGGCATAACATTTTATAGCATAGTGAGGTTTCGCATATTTACAGTACGCATAGATATATTTAGGCCGAATAATCTATACATATAATAAATATGATCCGAATCATCACGTGGAATACCCAGTTTTGAACTAAATTTAATTCAAGTTCGAAACTTAAATTTCAAATCAAGCATGTTTCTTCATTTTATTTAACCATTCAATTTCTGGTTCGCAGCTGGACTACTAGTTGTAAATGGATATATTTTGGTTATATTTACCTAATTTAGTTTATTCCTTGAGGCTTGCCATTAAAACCTATTCGTATTAACCTAACATACTTAAGGGTCACAGTTCTAACCTAACCTAACCCACTTTTCAAGAGCCGTTTGGGCTGTTTGAGGCTCACAGTTCTAACCTAACCTAACCGAATTTTCAAGAGCCGTTTGGGTTGTTTAAGGGTCACAGTTCTAACCTAACCTAACCCACTTTTTGGGAGCCGTTTGGGTTATTTAAGGCTCACAGTTCTAACATAACCTAACCCACTTTTTAAGAGCCGTTTGGGCTGTTTAAGGCTCACAGTTCTAACATAACCTAACCAACTTTTTAAGAGCCGTTTGGGTTATTTAAAGCTCACAGTTCTAACATAACCTAACCAACTTTTCAAGAGCCGTTTGGGTTATTTAAGTCTCACAGTTCTAACATAACCTAACCCACTTTTTAAGAGCCATTTGGGCTGTTTAAGGCTCACAGTTCTAACATAACCTAACCAACTTTTTAAGAGCCGTTTGGGTTATTTAAAGCTCACAGTTCTAACATAACCTAACCAACTTTTCAAGAGCCGTTTGGGTTATTTAAGTCTCACAGTTCTAACATAACCTAACCAACTTTTTAGGAGCCGTTTGGGTTATTTAAGGCTCACAGTTCTAACATAACCTAACCCACTTTTTAAGAGCCGTTTGGGCTGTTTAAGGCTCATAGTTCTAACATAACCTAACCAACTTTTTAAGAGCCGTTTGGGTTATTTAAGGCTCACAGTTCTAACATAACCTAACCAACTTTTCAAGAGCCGTTTGGGTTATTTAAGGCTAACAGTTCTAACATAACCTAACCAACTTTTTAGGAGCCGTTTGGGTTATTTAAAGCTCACAGTTCTAACATAACCTAACCAACTTTTCAAGAGCCGTTTGGGTTATTTAAGTCTCACAGTTCTAACATAACCTAACCAACTTTTTAGGAGCCGTTTGGGTTATTTAAAGCTCACAGTTCTAACATAACCTAACCAACTTTTCAAGAGCCGTTTGGGTTATTTAAGTCTCACAGTTCTAACATAACCTAACCAACTTTTTAGGAGCCGTTTGGGTTATTTAAGGCTCACAGTTCTAACATAACCTAACCCACTTTTTAAGAGCCGTTTGGGCTGTTTAAGGCTCATAGTTCTAACATAACCTAACCAACTTTTTAAGAGCCGTTTGGGTTATTTAAGGCTCACAGTTCTAACATAACCTAACCAACTTTTCAAGAGCCGTTTGGGTTATTTAAGGCTAACAGTTCTAACATAACCTAACCAACTTTTTAGGAGCCGTTTGGGTTATTTAAGGCTATCAAACTGCTGCGGTTTCCGCATGCGGCGACAGTGTAAGAGCAATATAGCGCTCTGCTCATGTGTAGCGCTGTCTCGTTTATTCATCCTGTAAGGCGCATTTCATACTGGGGCTGTGTCCTGCTCCGGTGAACGAAACAGCAATACACACTACGCATAGGTACCTGTCATCATTATGCATAGGTACCTGTATAAGTACTAAGTAGTATTTATATGTAGTTCGCGCAGAAAATAATTCTGCTAATTGTACCTTATGCATAATTCGTTTTCTGCCTTGCAAACATTCTGCTAAAATCTATTATGCTAAGCAGATTATGCTAATTGACAGCTTCGGACACTTGAATTGTATGCAAAACAAAATTATTCTTATCAAAAAGCGGCCGTGTGAATATTAGCCGATTTGAAATTCGGATACGCAAACATTTAGCCAATTGTATATTATGCGAACTGATGATTTCTGCAATGTTAATATTCTTCGAAAAACAATTATGCCAAATATGTTATGCCAGATGCGTTTCTGGCCACAGAAGTTATGCCAAATGGATGGAACCCAATTTATAAACGTCATAAGGATACATTTCATACAATATAATAACACTGTTGCCTGAGCCGGCCCTGAATTATTTTATAAAATAATAATAGTATTTTATACAATAATGACACAATGAAAATATTTTCAGTCGAGTGCCTAAGTAAGGTACGAGAATGAAAAGCTTGATTATGACACTGTATATCATAGCTTTTCTACGAGTGCTTAAAATAGGCAAGACGGTAAGGTTTGAGTTCGACGAATGACCTGCTGCCTCTATACCTACACTTGAGTAAGTTCAATCTCCCAGCGGATTGTGCCGTATTGTATCCCTAAGATCATCCTTATTATGACAACGTTGTACCTGTCAGTCATCTTATTGGCAAATTGGAATGCAGGAGAAGAAGAAATACTATTACGTGTATGAAATAATAATACTAGACACAATGTCATTAATGAGTCTTTAAGAGGTTTAATGTTCAATCGACTTATATTAAGGAGGCAGATGTAAACCACCTTTATGAGCTAATAAGCGAAATAACGATGACAGTTATTTTAAGTAACCCCATTATGATCCTTAATAATGTCTTATATCTTCGGCAAAATATGTGGAATTTCTGGAAGTTTCGATTATATGTATTGTCACATCATATCCAAATTTTATTTATAAACGAATATTAACGACAAAGGTACAGTCAGCAACAGAAGTAGCGAAAAAACGCCTTTATTAACAGTTCTCGAAATGCAAAACTAACTAACTGATCAACCAATAATGCTGAAAATTTGATGTGGTAAATGAAATATGACAAAAGAAAGTCTACGTTGATTAAATAGATTTAAATATATCTACGCACTAGAAACTATAGAGCCCAAGCGAGACTTGAACCAGCATCATTTGTTTTTAGGCCAAAACCATTAAATTACGTTAATTTATTTAATAGGCAAGAAAAGCGCATTTACGAGTATAGGTACTGCCTATAATCTCAACCTACAACTATAATGCCCGCTACTGAGCCTAGTCCTCATTATATCCACAAAAAGGGTATATTGTACTAGGTATAATGAGGGTTTCCTCGATTGAGTTTTTCACTAGATGGTAGCACCGTGACGTGAGGTCTTTTTGACAGCAGCTGTCAAAATCCACCAATAAAAAAATAGTTAAACATGATTGGTGGGTTATGGACATCTAGACCGCTCGCCATGGTGCTGCTATTGCTATTTACTTAGTGAAAATCTCAATCAGGGAGACCCGCATTCTTCACCTTGCCGCTTACCGTACTTACTGGTTAGGCGGTTTTAGAGGAATGTAAACGACCCGGTCTCAGGTGGTTTAGCTTAGCGAATCCTTATTTTCCTTGATACGCTTCATAGCCATATGAATGGTCGTGACACAGTTTATTGACGATGCAGAATGTAGACCTACATTCAAGAAAGGTTAAAGATACAGTAATATTGTGGTTGACTGGTAGAGAATGCCATTTGGCATTAAAGTCCGCCATTTGTACATACTTTTTTTGTATTTTGTGCATTAACATTTAAAACTAATATAGTTTTTTTTAATACTGGTACTTTCTTGGATCCGACCTCCCTTAGACTGGCGACTGGTCTGCGACTCGGGGTTTCGGTGTGTACGCCACACATATGCTCTTGTGGCACAGACGTGGACCGACTAGGACACCATGGACTATCTTGTCAAAAAAGTGCGGGCCGTTTTTCAAGACACGCGTCGCTTAACGACATAATCCGTCGGTCTCTTGCCACCATCAATGTGCCTGCTCTTCTTGAGCCGACTGGCATTATCAGGGATGATGGCAAGAGGCCTGATGGGGTGTCTTTGGTTCCTTGGAGCCTGGGACGGATGTTAGTGTGGGATGCTACCTGCGTAGACACACTGGCACCGTCCCACCTCCAACGGACTAACGTAAAAGCGGGCGCAGCGGCGGAAAGCGCCGAAATTTCAAAACGTAACAAATATAAAAGTCTCGGTAGAGAGTACCATTTTGTACCTTTTGGAGTTGAAACTCTAGGTCCATGGGGTCCCAGCGCACACAAGTTTTTTGCAGAAATCGCAAAGCGTCTGGTTGATGTAACTGGTGACCGAAGAGCTGGCGGTTTCCTCGCACAGCGTATCAGCATTGCGATACAACGAGGAAATGCCGCCAGCATCCTTGGTACAATGCCGCAAGGGCCTAGTTTAGATTTGAGCTAGTTATTAATTTAGTTTAGTATTTGTAATGTAGTACCTCTGTATATTTAGTTATGTAAATAAATGTTTTATATCGTTTTGATTGCATTATATTTTGAAATACAATTAAATAACAACTAACTTAACAAAAATATGTACACCATAAAAAAAACTAACTTAAGCTAAAATATGTCTAAAAATGGCCCCCGCGGCATCGTGCCAAGGACGATGGCAGCATTTCCTCTCTGTATAGCAATAAATAAATAATTTACATGATATTTCTTTTATTTTTGAAAATGCGTCAAAGGAAATAAATATACCCCATGTTTCAATAGTTGTAATGTTTGTGACCATTTTAGTTTGAAATATGAAAAGTTGGTATAACAGATACACAGGTTGACGATTAGGCATACTAATGTAGGGGACAATGCAATAATCGGATAATGTGTCGATAAGAGACCATACAAATACTGTAACGAAACAAATTAATCATATTCATTAGTAGTTTTTGTTTAGTTTGAGATCATTCAATATAACATATTATTTCAATACTTAGCTGATAAATTTTGTTTAAATTGTTATTTTTAATTGATTACGTGTCTATTACTATACATAAAACTCAATAAAATAAATAACAGTCATGTACCTAGGGCCGTATTCTAACTTTAAAACACATTTAGAAACTATCCAACTTCAATATTGAAATATGGCATTGAGGTTTGGGGTAACAGTGTTCATATGCAGCCTATTTTAATATTACAAAAGAAAGCTATCAGGCATGTCGATAAGGCTGAGCCACTTGCACATTGCCGCCCTTTGTTTGTAAAACATGGAATACTAACTGTGATATCGTATATATTTGGTGTGTATTTTCATCCATAAAAATAAGACCCGTTTTGCATGTAAACACAAAAATAGACCACCTAGATTAAGACATTTAAATTTGACATTGCCTTACCAGAGACGAAAAAGTATGCAAATTTTAGACGAAGTTTGGAATATAATGGAATTAAAATGTATAATTTTCTAAATAAAAACATACGACACTGTAATAATGTTAAGGAATTTTCTAAAAAACTACGATTATTTTTTATTGACACGACCGTTTTACAATTTGGATGAATATTTTAAGAATTTGACATTTTGATTTTATTTAGATTTTAGTTTATTCTGTAAGATTTTGCATGCCATATTGTGGTAGACCATACACTACTGTCATTATAATAGGTACAAAAGTACCTATAACACCCCATTGATATGTACCCATAACACCTGTGTAAATAAAATAAAATAAAAATAAATAAATACAACTCCCATGCATTAACAACGCAATGCAGCTAGCGCCTAAACGCATCAGAAATATCAGTATTTACTTGAAAATTATTCCAATGCAACTCCAATACAACTTCAATATTGGTTGATTATTTGTAAACAATTATATTTGATAAATCACAAAAATAAACTAAATTAAAATAAATTAAAACTAAATTAAAACTAAATAAAAAGAACACCCCGTCTAGAAGATCGGCCTGCGGCATTGACCCTATAACGATTGAAATTAACAATATATAATTAACCCTATTATTTGTTGTGTGTTGGAGTTATGTTTGAGATGGATTGTGTTTTTAACGTATTGTCTTTTAAAATTGGAATACGGCACCTAGTGTTGTACAATTTATTTAATCTTCCAAAATCCCTAATAAAAACTAAATCCAAGTACTCGTAGCAGGTACTAGGTAGACCGCCAAAATGATAGCGATTTAGTTCAAGAGTGGTGTTTCGTGTACCACTAACAAGGCCGTATATCGTTTAGACAGTGAGCTCCCGTTCCACGGTCAATGCGTAAAGTAAGCTTTATAGTCGCTCTTTAAAAAGCAAACCCTGTGGTTTTATTTTTTATTTTTTTAATATTAGGACAATCTTACACAAATCAACCTAGTCCCACAGTAAGCTCAATAAGGCTTGTGTTGTAGGTACTAGGCGACGATATATATAATGGATATATAATATATAGATAAATACTTAAATACATAGAAAACATCCATAACTCATAGTTAGGGAGGCGAATAGGGGAATTTTCGGCAATACTCGAGCGTGGCAGTTTAAGATATGAGAGATACCTTAGACCTAATAGAACAACCTTGTAAAGTATTTAGCTCTATATGTAGTGACGCGCGCCTAGGATAGACGATCAGATTAGTAAAAAAAAAATGGATAGTCTGCAATACTCCAGCGCGTCAGTTTAAGATATTGGGGGTTGATTTTAGTGTTTAAAGACTAAATTTAACTAATCTGACGATAAGTCCTTGACGCCGCCGAGTTATAGGGTCGCGAACTTGTAAAAAAAAAACGTTAATCCGGCATTCTCGAGCGCGATTTTTTTTATTTTGTTTTGAAGAATATAATCTAAAACTTACTAAAAATACAATATCTGCCGGTTTCCGCATGACCGGAAGTGTGGAGGAGCCATTTCGTCTTCCTAAGAACGCGTTACGGCATATAGGTAAGTCGCGAACGATACATTTTACAAAAAAAAGTTTAAATAAACAAAAAAGGTAATTTTATTTTACACAAAAAATGTGTCTTTACATTTTTGTCCAAAGTTCAAACTTTTTGACTTGAAAGTTAAACCTTTTTCGGTCAGATTAAGAGAACCCACCACCATTTTTGTCAGATTAAAAAAATATGCTTTCAGGATACCGAGATAAACCTCCCCTATGAAAATCTGACGCGCTCGAGTATTTCAAAAAAACTTTTTTTTTTTGCATTTTCAAAAATTCATCGTAACTTATCGTCACGCCGAAATCGTCAGTTTTTTTAAAGGGAGCTTCCTTGGGGCCTACTTAACACCCCTTCCGAAAATCTGACGCGCTCGAGTAAATTTTTTTTTTTGCATTTTTGACTACTTTATATGCCTACCCCCACCACGCAAACCGGCAGATTAGTATACCGTTGTTATCAGAGGCACTCGGGGCATACGTAGTATGAATATCTGACGCGCTCGAGAATGCCCAAGTAACTGTTTTTTTTAACATTTTTGAAAAACCGTACACGCCAAACCCACCGCTAAAATGGTTTTTGCCATACGAGCTTTTCTTTTCGAAATTATTTTATCTTTCGATTTTGATAGGTCTCGACGGCGCCGTTGAATTACGCCATTTAGCTACCTCGCCTCCCTAACTATCAGGAACAAATATCTGTGATAAGCACACAAATAAATGCCCTGACCAGGATTCGAACCCGGGACCTCCTGCTTCCTAGGCAGGGTCACTACCAACTAGGCTAGGAGGCCGGTTTAGGAAGTACTCAATATCTACAAAGTATTGGACTCGGGGTTGGACTCGGGTATGTCCTTAAACTCCGTAGTTTCCGTTCCGTCCGTTTTGACCGTTCAAAAGAGAGGTATGGGTATTGTCACGGTATTGCGAATATTATGTCGCTGTGTGGAAGGACAGCAGAGCGAATGTCATCTCGCTCAAATCTGGAGCAGAGCCCGACTGGGGAAGTACCTCCACCTTACAGAAAACCTTCGAAAAAAGGGATCCAAAACAAAAGACAGTTGAAACTGTATTTTGTTTTGGATCCCTTCTCAAGTAAATATATTTTTGTCTAAAAATACATAAGTATGGTGAGTGCATTTAACTAGAGTTATTTTTTGGAGCATTCATTTACACAATTACAGCCTACATCTGCACATTTGCGGCTGCGGTTTACTTTTCTGTATTTACTGTGGTTTGCTAATGTGGAGGAATGAAAATGAGTGCTTTGACCGTCCACTGCCTTTTGAAGAAGTAATTGCAGTAATTATACCCACCTTAGTGCGCGCCGCCACACGCCAGTGTCTCTAGTGGGCAACATCGCAATGTTTATTTGAAATTAACACATTATGTGAAGCCCGTGGAAGCGTCCGCTTATAAGAGGAAAACTGCTGCATTATGCTAATCATAGGAAAACGTGCGACTTCCAATTTAAGGTTGTGGGTTCAACCCCAGCTCGTACTACTAAGTTTCTTGAAACTTGATGTACTCAATAATAATCTTAAACAAAAAAAGAACCGACTTCACCTAGGATCCGCTATTCCAAGAGGAAGTGGCCGAAATGCTGTAAAAAAATACTGAAATCACTGCAGTAGTTGAAGAGTTCCTTCGATTTCTCCACGATCCGGACCTGGTGACAATGGGACCAACTGTGGAATATACTCTTTCAAACAAAAGAGAATTTTCCAATCGGTCCAGCCGTCTTCGAATAATCGGTTAACATACATAAAAAATAGCAAAAAAAGACAAAGATCTCGACGAATTGATAACTCTTCGAAATCTTAAAGTTGGTTGAAAACGGACTTATATTTGAAATCCGGATTTTTCAAACGATATATTTTTAAATAATCAAAAATGAATAACGTTATGGGGTTAATCTGTAAAGCGAAGAGTTATCAGTTCCTGTATTTTTCAGTAAAGCAAAGTATGCAACATTTCAAAATAAAGAAAATAAACCTTTCACGCTCCACCTACGCTAATGAAATCCCATCTTTGAACAAAATCACCCGTGTATGGCCTCTAAGTCATTCAATTTGAGAAGCATATTAAATTTAATTCTCCCTCAAGTCGCTTCTTTCGATGGCTTGGAGCCGCATTCGAAATTCACAACTTGATCTTATTTGGAACTCATTTTGACATCCAACACTCAGGTGCGCTCGCATCAGTATGTAAGTACGGGCGAGATATCTTCTATCCTAATAAATGTAATCATGACGATTTTCCTTAGATTGATGTAGATAAAAATTGGGTCTTTCAACAATGGTTATGAGCACATATACCTACATATATACTAGTAGGTTTATCATTTAAATTTTAGATTTAATTTATTTTTAAGTTGTTTTTAATTTTTTGTCTCTCGTTATTTAAGTTCTATTTATTTAATAAATTTCTCAATTTTAAGGTACTTTTATGCAGGAATTAAGGTCAGATTAATACTGAAATTTACGAAAGGTCCCCTTGCACTGTGACTGTGCTAACACATATCTACATTTGTGATAAAATTTATCATTATCTTCCATTATTGTAATTTCAACTGCAAAAATATATTTTTATACTCTTAATATAAAAACTCATGGAACAACGGGAAAATCTTCAACGGGTACCCGCAACTCGTTAAATGAGTATTTTTATTCAAAACTCCCCGCTGCCAGTAGATGCTGCAGTTGTTTTCTTTCAACCTATGGGCAGCAGCGCTCAACTAAATGGCAGTTACTCAAGAATACACTTACAATTGAGTCAGATTTTATAAGGAACCTCTTTAGCACGGCTCGAGTATTAGTTTAGTTTTAATGTACGTACCTAAGAAAGCAGTGCTTTGTATGATAATTTACAACGAATATCACCTTAGTTTAGTCTGACTATTATGTGATGTAGTAGACGTATTATGTGCGTAAACCTAGTCGAAATACAAACAAGTTTTGCACCCAAATTGGGGAGAAAGTGCTTCGGCTAAGGTACGCAATTCCGGTATTGTATGCCCTGATTATTAAAAAAAAAGATAGTTAGTTAGTTAGTTAGTTTTACTGGGCGCTTTTCCGCAAGTCGACATCCAGTGTGCCTATTTTGCGTGAAACGGGGGTAGCACTATTCCAACCACCCCAGCTCCTCGACGAAACCCAGCAGAGCTTTCAGGTTGCCTGCCGCCTCGCGCAAGGTGCCTGGGGTCCCTAGGTGTTTGGTCCTATATACTTCTACCTGTTTACAATCTAGTAGAATGTGTTTTGTTGTTTCCTCCGCCTCCATGCATGCTCTGCACATGGGGCTGTCTGTCCTACCCATTGTGAAGAGGTGTTTGTTTAGTGTATTGTGTCCTGTCATTAGTCCCACTAGTTTGCGTAGTTGGGGCCTTTTTGTTCTCAGAAGTGTTTTGGTAAGTTTGTGGTTGTATTCCGGTACTATGTCTTTGGTTTGCCTGCAGGAGTCCAATTCTTTCCAGTATGTTTGATGTAGTTGTTTGTAGTGGTGGTCAAGTTGGTTGTTTATGTGCGAGTATGGTAAGGGTACAATGGGCTCGGGTCCGTATGCCGGTGTATCTGATCCCTTCCGGGCTAGTTCATCCGCCGCATCGTTCCCTCTCGAGTTACTGTGTCCCTTGATCCATTGCAGTGTCACTTTGTTTCCTTTTTCGCATACCTCTAGAAGTCTTTGATGGCATTCGTGTATGAGTCCAGATGTAAGTCTGTCGCTGCCTAGCGCCTGTAGTACTGACTTGCTGTCTGATAGTATAGTTAAGTTTCCATGGTTTATCTGTCTTCGTTTCACTGCATTGCAAGCTTCTATGATTCCAACACATTCTGCTTGGAATACTGTGTTGTGTGCTCCGAGTGGTTTAGAGATGTGTATATTCAGGTCCTCTGAGAAGACACCACATCCTGTACCTTCGTTGGTTTTTGATCCATCCGTGTAGATTCTTAGGTTTGTCTGATTTAGTGATTCTTTTGGGTCTTCTGTTAATGATATGGCATAGTCTTTCCAGAAGATCATAGTTTTGGGTATTTTGTCTATTACCGCATTCATCATTGGAAATTTTGACTCTATGTCATCATTAATTTTCGCGTGCGGTGTTTTATGTTTGGTCCATAAGTTTAGATTTTTTAGGCGGGTAGCCGTTGCAGCTGCTTGTTTTTGTATATACAAGTGTAGTGGGAGAAGCCCTAGCATTATTTCGAGCGCTGCTGTCGGAGTCGTTCTCATGCAGCCGGTCGCTGCTATACATGCTAGCCTTTGTGTTTTCTGTAATTTGTTGATTGCGGTAGTGAGTTGGGTGCGGGGCCACCATACTACAGCTCCGTAGCTTATCATAGGCATTATTATCATTTTGTACAGCCACAGTATAATATGGGGGGCTAGTCCCCATTTCTTGCCCACCATTCTCCGGCATTGCCAGAAGGCGACTGTTGCTTTGCTTAGTTTGTTGTCCAGGTGTTTATTCCAGTTCAGTTTTTCATCCAGAGTTATTCCTAGGTACTTTACTTCTTTGGAAAGTGTTAGTCTGGTTCCAAACAAGGTTGGCATTTCGTATGTACCCAATTTTCGTTTATGTGTAAAGAGAATTGTGTCGGTTTTTCTTGGGTTTACCGATAGGTCATTCTCCTTGCACCATTTCTCTACTATCTTTAGTGCTGTTTGTGTAAGGTCGCACAGTGTGCTTGTTACTGGTCCATTGATCATTATTACTAGATCGTCTGCGTACCCTATCGTCAGGAATCGATGGTTGTTTAGTTTTGTTATTAAGTCGTTTACTACCAGGTTCCATAAAAGTGGCGAGAGTACACCTCCTTGTGGGCATCCTCTCATGACCAGTGCCTGGTGATTTTGGTTTTCAGATAGCCTGATAATTCTTTTCCTTAGCATGTTCATTATCCATTCTGTAATCAATGGTTCGGTTTGATGTCTGTTTAAAGCTTGTTGAATGCTACAGAAATTAGTCTTGTCGAAAGCTCCTTCTATGTCTATGAAGGTGCCTAGGCAGGAGTTTTTCCTTTCTAGCGCAGTTTCTATGTTGTTTACAACGGCATGCAGGGCTGAATCTGTTGATTTCCCTTGTGTGTAGGCGTGTTGGTTTGGGTGAATTCCTATGTATTTAAGTGAGGTGTCCTTCAGTTCCCTGTCACATAGTCTTTCTAGTATTTTTAGCAGGAAGGAGGTAAGGCTAATGGGTCTGAATGATTTCGGGTCTGTGTAATCAGATTTCCCTGGTTTCGGTAGAAAGATCACCTTTACTTCTCTCCACTTCTGTGGAATGTATCTGAAGGCGATGCAGCTACATAGTATCTTGGATAGTTGTTCGATAAGTTTGTCTCCTCCCCATTTTAGAAAGGCTGGGTATATTCCGTCTGTGCCTGGTGATTTAAAATTATTGAAGCTGTTAGTTGCCCAGGCTGTTTTGGTATTTTCCGTTAAGCGCTCCGCTATCTTCCACTCGTCTTCGCTCGGATGATAGTTTTCTGTTTGTGCGTCCCAATGTTGTTTGTCAACTACTTTGCAACCTGGGAAGTGGGTTTCTACCAGTAGGCTTTCGGTCTCGGCAGGGTTACTGGTAGTGCTGTTGTCCTCCCTTCTCAGAGTGCCCAGTAATTGTTTCGGTTGATCTGCCATGATCTTCCTAGTTCTATTTGCTTGGGTGTTTGTGGATATGTTGTCACAGAAGGTCCTCCATGAGGCTGATCTCCTGTATCTTATTCTCTTTTTGAATTCTGATTTGGTTGTTTTATATTTGTCCCAGTCTTCTTCAGACTTTGTGTTCATTGCTCTGTTTAGTTGTTTCCTCATTTTTGTTCTTAGACGTTCCAACTCCGGACCCCACCAGCTATTGTTATTACCTTTGCCAGTGGTTGGTGACGATAGTGGGCATGTGTCTTCGTAGCATTCAATTATGTTTTTAGTGAACGACTGTACCTGTTCCTCTAGCTCACCTGTGTTTCTTGGTCTGTGTGTGTTTGTATAACTTCCTATTTTACCTGCAAGAAGTTCCTTGTACGCCTTTATGTCGGTGCGTCTTGGATTTCTTCTGGATGTAGGTGTATGTGTGTCTGCTGTCAGGTCATACCGTATCCATCTGTGGTCGGAGCATGATAGTTCGTCCGAAACCTGCCAGTTGGACACGTGTTGAGCTGCCAGTCCTGTGCTTAAAGTAATGTCAATTATAGTGTTGCATCTACGAGTGACAAATGTTGGTTTTGATCCTGTGTTAAGTATGTCTAAATTAGTAGTCATAAGATATTCAACAATATCGTTACCTCTATTGTTGTTGGTTTCCATTCCCCATAGGTTGTGATGGCCATTGCAGTCCGCAGATATGACCAGCTCAAGTCCTCCGCGTTCGCAGTAGCGTACGAGGTTGTTCATTTCCGTAGGAGGTGGTTCGTCTTCAGCCGCCATGTAGACAGACGCGAGGACTATCTCCGGCAGTTTTGAGTTTTGTGTTCTGAGGAGTTTTATGGCACACACGTCTCTGGAACAAAATTCAGTTAGTGGTTGTGCCATTATGTTACGAGATATGTAAATACATGTTCTAGGTTTGCATTGAGTATTATGGAATATGTTACCTCCGGTGTTGTTGAGGCCGTTTATGCGTGTGTTCCTGATCCACGGCTCTTGGATCAGGGCTATGGCAGTTGGGTTAACCTCCAGCCATTTCCGAAGTTGAGCCGTTGCAGATTCGCTGTGCTGGAGGTTAACTTGAAGGACCTTACATAGGGAAGGAGCCATCGGAGGAAAGCCCCTTTTCCCCTTGCCCCTTTAGGTCTATGAGACTGATCCCCTTCGGTAGTCCCTCTTCATCCTCCGATTCCAGCAGGATGCCTTCCTCGATGTCGGATTCGGTTGGTTGGTCCGTTTCCATTGCAGAGGGAACGGGTTTTTCGGCAGACTCGCTTTCTGTGCTCGTTTCGACCGTGCCCTCCGATGGTTTGTTCTTCTCTGGTGGGGAATCTCGGAAGTGTCCCCCGCTGTGCTGGAAACGGATATAGACCGTCCCACATTGGTAGCTCAGTCGTCTACCCCTCTCCAACACAGCAGGCACGACTTCCTCCGGGATTCCTACCAGGAGTAGTGTGCTATTCCTCTTCTTCAGGGGAATTGCCTTGTGCAGCGTCCACCTTCTCACCATGGCCCACTGGTTTTGAAAGTGAAGGAGCCTTCCGATCTTAGTGAGGTTCTCCTCCAGGATTGGGATCAGGATGCCGCACCTTGTCTTCCTGACCATCTCGTCCTCTCTCTTCCCTACGAGATGGTCTCCGTTTTGAAGTGTGGCGGTCTCCAGCCACTTCGTCAGCCATGATTTTGTATTGGCGTCCTGGCACCACAGCTTTAGGTACCCGTCCACAAAACTGGGTCTACCCGAGAAAGCTGGGGCCTGCGCTTCTGTATCCAGATCGGTCTCGATGGCCGCCTGGTAGATGGCATCGCCGATCTTGCGCTCCACCTCTTGAGCGTCCTGCTGCGACAACCTGTCTGTGCGTGCGTTAGTGATCGCAACCGTCAGGTCCGCCGCCGCCGCCGCTGCGTAGGTGGAGGATTGGTTTGTCCCCTGAGCGTCCGTTCTGCGCTTTTTGTGGTCGCCTCTAGGGGATATGGTTTCATCCAGGCGAGCCCTCTTGGCTTTTGTGTCCTTCTTCGCCTGGTCTTGTTCAGCTGAGGTCGTCGCTCCCTCGTCCTGGCCTCCAGGGGCTTCGACCTCCTTTTTGTCTTCAGAGGCGCGGCTTCCTGCCTCTCTGCGCTTCTGGAGCCGCTGCCTCTTCCTCTGTGAGAGTTTCTTTTTCAGAGGTTGGTCGTTTTCGGCTTGGGTAGGCTTCCCCTTGGGTTTGCACCTGATTTCCCAGCCGGGATCGATGACCTGCTCTGAGGGGTCAACGTGTGTCGTCCCGCTCTTGGCGGTCTCCGTGGTCTGCTTTGAGGACCCAGCTGTTGGAGGCTTCATCGTCTCTGGCTTGACCACCGTGGCTGGGGTTCCTATTGGTACCCCAGTTTTTGGTGGACAATCCAGCTTCAATGGCTCCTCCGCAGCCGTTCCACTATTTGTCTTTTCCGCCCCCCTTAGTGCTTCGGCTCGCGCCGTCTCATCTAAAGTGGGCGTTGGTTCCACTGTTTGGTTTTTTTGTTGTTGATTTTTATTTTTTTTGCTACTATACATATGTGTTCCCACGAGTAGCTAGGGAAATATTCGTCCATCCACGCAGAGCCCCGCTTGCGTGAATAAGGCTATGATACAACGGGTTTCGCCCGGTTCCCGAGGCCTTTCGTTCGCGACTGTGCTCCCTCACAGCCATGCATCCATCGGCACGAGTAGTTCCACCTTGGATTAGGGGAGAGGATATCTGTGGGTTGGTAGGAGTGGACATGGGTCGCTTATTTCAGCAATACCTCCGAGCCTCTCCTGATGGATACATCCTAGCTGGCTCGACGGCCGCCCCCGAGACGAAGATTTCCTTCATCCCGCAGAGGAGATCCTCTACCGGATAGCTGGATGAACTTCGTCGGGGTCAGCAGTCGATCCGTCTAGGATGTATCCATGTGTGGAGGGCGGCTAGTATTGCTGGACTAAGAACCTTTGGGATTAAGGAGGTAACACGGGAGGTGATAAGAAAGGATGGTTAGACGGGAAGTGACATTTTTGGATCATGGGAGGTTGGTGGGAGTGCTAGGTTGGGTAAGGGGAAGCCACCTGGCGGGTGGGAGTGCTCACGTCTCATGGCGAGCCATGGCGTGTCCCCGTCCGGGTGGGGGCCCGTATACTTGGCTGCTAGTGGTCCGAGGTATGTTGGTGAAAAACTGCGACGCCCGTTGTCGACCACTAAGCATTGTCCAGGGGGTACGACCCACCCATCAGTAAAACCCCGGGTGGGTTCCTTCCTGGTCCGCGACGGCAGACCAGAGAAAGACGGGGACGTGTATACTGGGCTTGAGGTGCAGGCCAGTAGTCCAGCGTCGCATACCTGAGCGTACCTGCTACCCTCCTACCCCCCAAAAAAAAAAGATAAAAGATATGTCTTCTTCAATTTAGTCACATTACAATGCACTTATCAACATATGTATGTGTCCGCAGACAAATCCGTGTCCAATTCGCGCCATACTCGGACGGATCTATCCGCCGGGCATATCCGTCGGACAAATCCGGCGGACACATCTCTGCGTGTATCCCTAGCTATTTACACAAATACGAATTATTGGATATAGATGCAATTTTTACTACAGGCAGATAATGACCTGGGATGGAGAATACTTTTTTATTCCCGGAATTAACTCCCTAAGAAGTTAAAATGAAGACTTTTTGTGTAAGTAGTTGGCTAAAGGGGCGGGGCTAGACTGATTTGACAAGTTTACGACTAAAACTCAAATTTACGGGAATTTAGCAATCAAATTGTGGATAAAAATGATACCCTCTTTCTAATTAGTTACTGTAAGAGATCTTAAAATCCGCGCCGCAGGCTGCGTCAGGTGGATACAAAAATAGTAACTTACTCGCAATTATACTTTTTTTTCATTTGTAATGGATATCTCTTTCCAATTCCTGAAATATCTAACAATTGAAAGTGTTACATAATTTAAAAAAAAACACAAAATTAAGTAAGCGATGCATATACTTAGTTGTAATAGTTTCAGTTAAGTACCTATCTGCCTAGTATTAAGAGTCCGGTAAACTATTTTTATTTAGCAAATTTTTTTGATAAAACTAATAGTTAATACGAACATAATAGCTGTGAAACTTCAAAAAAAGGAATATATATTGTTAAGGGAGAGCTTAGCTTTTATGTTTAGCTAGAGCAAATTTATGAAAAATTTAAGAAGTTTAGGTGATATTTTTGGGAAGGTTTTAAATTATTTCAATAAACGTACAGAAATAAACTTCACTTAATGTTTTAATCAGATAATATAAAATACATGAAGGGCTATAAGATAAGATAAGCCTTTATTTCTGACTTTTTGTTTTTACAATACAAAACCTATTAATAGTTAACTTAATCTATGTTCAGTTACTTATGTTCTTGACTTCCGAGGTGTTTTCACTGTCAGTTTGCCCTTTGGCAAAGGCCTCCCCTAGAATTTGCCATATTCTTCTGTCCATGTCTATTCTTTTCCGTGTCGATCCAGCCATAGATTTGATATAAAATCTTGGATTATTTTAAAAACATTTTCCATTTCGCTAGAAGTTTTCCATTTCAGAAGGACTTTATACACGCTTGATTTGTTATATTTTGTTTGGTTCCTTATATTCGATTTGTTACATTTTCTTTGCTTTGTTATATTTAGGTTCCTTATGTGTGTTTGGTTTTAGTTATGTGTATCTGGTTTTAGTTCTTCTAGGGGGTGGTGGTCGTAATCCCCACGGGGACCAGCCGGATTGGGGAATGTTGAGTTGTTGTGTTCTCGTTGTTGTTCTATTATGTTTTGGTTCTTTCTCCCGGATGCCTGCTAATTGTTATTGTTTCGAGCGCATAATGGCAAAAGCATCTACTTTATTCTTTTTGCTTACTTGTTTGTTTTCAGGTGCATTGTGTAGGTTATCTGAGCTCGCCTGAGCATTATTTGGAGATTGTGTAGGAGATCTTTTTCTTTTCTCATTAGGAGTTTCTTCTACGATAAGTTTATCATATTGTATATATGCTTTTTTGCCCTTCTCTCTTTCTTCTTTCAGTTTTCCTTTAAGTTCATTCCTTTTCATAAGAATCTCTTTCGGGAAGTCTTCAGTAGCATAGATATTGTCCTGGAATAATTTGTTATTCTTGAGAACCTCTGTTCTCCTCCATGTTAACGTTACTGTCACTAATATTGGTCTGGGTTTCTCTCTTTTCTTTCCCAGCCTTAATGCCTTACAGATTTCCCAGATATCCCACTTTTCCGTATATGCGCTTTCGCTCAGTTTATTCAACGTTTCTATAACTAATTTTACTAGATCATTGGTGGACGTCTCGACTTCACTGACATTATGAAGTATGAAGTTGTTTTTCCTAACCTCCTTCTCCAATATGTGAACTTTCGTCTTTAATGTTCCCACTTCTTCGTTAAGTTTCTCATTTTCTTTTATTAGTGGCATCAATTTCCTATCAATAGTAGTAGATAAAGTTTCTGATAGTGTTTTCGTTTGGATTTCCATTTCTACCTTCAGTTTTTCAAAGAGTTTTTCAATCTGTGCGTCCATAATTTTCGTTTCCGTAATTAACCAATTTTCTTCCAAATAGTAGTTTATTTTGCGCTCTGGCAATAATTATTTATGTTATTTGTTTTTCTGGTCTAGCCACACTGGAGTGTCAATGTCAACTGTCACTGACGGAACTGTCGGAAGTGCGTCAAGTACGTTATCTTCTTGACCCGTGGACTTGCGGCCATCTTGGCGAGCAAGGTGGTTAGGTTTCGTGATTAACTTCTTATTTTTTGTTCATTTTCGTGATTCAGTGTGTAATATATAGCTTATTCTGCAGTGATTTAACGAACTAGTGGGCAACTAATGAAGAATTAATCTCAAAACAAGTGTAACCCCTGTTTGAGTTAGATATCCGTTAGTCCACGTGCTGTTTGTAGGGAGTAGCTATCTCCTTATAAAAAGCCTAACTCACCGTACAACGTCCAGCTCTTGGAGCGAAATTTTAACTAATTAACCGTACACTTGTCGTCTCTACTTTGACATTGGCAAAATTGTCCCAATATTGTGGACAGAATGCCATTTATTTTAAAAATTGAATTAATTCTTGACCCGTTATGTATCACAATGTATACGTAGCTATGTATAGTTTTCGTCACGTTTTTGCACTTTTTTATCACTTTTACGGGAGGTTGTATTTTATTGCACTTCATGCGGCGATCGATGGTTATCACAGATTTGTGTAACTTGTGGCGCACTTCGTCGCGAAAAAACTATTTTTTCACTGATTTTTTAGCGGACCGAATTTACAACGATGCTTATTTGACAGCTGCAACCGGAAGATTAAGGGCTATAAAAAATAATAACTAAAAATCAAGCGTCAAGATTGCACGAATAAACGTCCTCACTAAACAAGCTCTGTAAGAATAGAGTTTTCGGATATTAAACATTAATATATAGATCAAAAGTACTGTTTTGTTACAACAAGATTTCAAACTATCTTTACAAATGCGTATCAAGTGCGTAATTTCTTTATTAGCGATTTTCGTTTTCAAATCGTTACCGGACTCTTAAGTGAAATAATCATTTGATTTTAAATTAATGGCAGTTAAATATATACAGCCTTTAAACGAGATATTGAGTTGATGACTAATGACTATCATAAGAAACTGTCAGAAAAAAAGATTGATTAGTATTTATATGCTTGCTAACGGCCTCCTAGCCTAGTCGGTAGTGACCCTGCCTATGAAGCAAGAGGTCCCGGGTTCGAATCCTGGTCAGGGCATTTATTTGTGTGTTTATCACGGATATTTGTTCCTGATTTATGGATGTTTTCTATGTATTAAACTATTTATCTATATATTTCTATTATATATACGTCGCCTGGTACCCACAACACAAGCCTTATTGAGCTTACTGTGGGACTAGGTTGATTTGTGTAAGATTGTCCCATTATAATATTTATATTTATTTATTTATGCTTCAGTTCCAGCAAATGCAATTTCATTGAGCCGTTTTTTCAGTTTATGGCCCCACATAAATTTTCTTTCCTATTTTAGGCACGGTCAGTTTCTTAATCAACATTAACACGCAACGTAAGAAAACAAATGAATAAGGTCTGTATTCTCTCAAAATTCAAAAAAATCTTTTATACCACAACGATAACAATAAATAAATAAGTAATTTAAGCATTTAGTTTTTATACCATAATTAATACACGTAATTTCGGCGTATACGATATCTGAGAATGGTGAACCCCTTCGCGAGTTTAAGAGGCTGACAACACCCGATGACCTTCAAATTGACTCTACTTAAACAGTTTTTATGCCATAACTACTTGTTTTGGGAAAGTTCATAAAAATATAATTATGTTCACATACATTATAATTTTAGAAGAACGTTGTTAATCCCGATACACGATTGGAAGAAATCGACACGATGGAAAATAATTCCTATGTTACATCTTAAAATTAACTTTTAACAGTTGTTAGTTAGTTTATGACTTATACGTCCGTAATTAAGGACAAAATTCCACCACACTAATACTAAATACTTCATTACTTTATATTTCCCAATTAAACCGTAGTTTTTTTTAATTCATCATTTTGCTAAATTTTCTATACCTACTAATCGTAACACAGTGTTTCTCTTTCACTCGCGCTGAAAAAGATAGGGATGGAATTTAGCTGTTGTCAGCCCCTTAAGACCGGCTATCAACCTTTCCACTTAATAACAAGTACGTACTAGGTATACAATTTTCATACAACAAAAGCTGTTGTACATCTCACGTTTGCGTAAAGTCCGTGAACAAATGAAAGGATCAAGATCATCTTACTAGTGCCGCCCGAATTTCTCATGTTGAATGAAATCTTAACAAGAGTTTCAGGTTCGCTATTGAAAGTTGAAGCTTATTATAAGGAAAAGCTAGCTTTGTGCAAAAAGAAAAGTATGTTATTTAATAAAACATGGGTAACATCGTTTATAAATACATCAACTAACATATCTAAAAGTCTTCTAAAGCTGTCTGAAGTTAACCTTACCTAAACCCTAGGTAGGTACCGTCAAGTCTGGCAACTTTGCCACTTTTTACAGGTGTTGAAAAGTCATAGTACATTTTTAACCAGAATTCATAATTATGAAACCACTGAAGTATGAATGACGCGACACATAATATATTTATCAACGAGTGCATAAATAAGATGGTTTATAAATTAAATGACGGATAATAAGCTTTTAAGAGTAAAAAAAAAACTGGCAAAGTTACCTATACCATGTGGCAACTTTGCCAACTGCATTTTTACGTTGTATAGTAATTTAGTTGTATTTACAATATTAGTAAAGAATATTCAGTATTTAGGATACAATAGTTTCGGAATTTGATCCTTAATGATATATTATTACAAAAAAAGATACAGCAAAAGTGGCAAAGTTGATCACCCATTTAAGAAAATTTCATAGAAAGTCGGTGAATGTGGTCAGGGTTGATACAAATGAAAAAATATTAATTATTTAAGTACTTATTTATTTTGTTACATACGAGTAATCAGGTTACATAAGTACTCAGTAAAAACATAAAAGACACCTTAATTAAAATATTATCAAAAACGAAACATAGAAAACTCTTTAAGAGGCCTATCACAGGTCCACTCGTAAATAATTGTGTTTACCTAGGTACCTATTTAAACTTGACGATAGATATTTAAAAAAGGGCTTCGTCACAAACTGCCTCGTCGCCTCTTAACAAAAGTATTATCGAAACAAAACACTTATATGTAGTAATTATTACCAATAAAATAAGTATGTCACAGTTAACTTTGTGTTTTTTTTTACTTAAACAAAACATACGCTCTGTATACAATTGTTAACAACAACACCAATCACAAATAATTGTGATTCTAATGTTAAAATATAGGCCCTGTTCTCTATAAATGATACAACTTCAGCAGTTTTTACCTGTTTCGGTATAACTTTTTTCCAACTTAAAAACTTTGTTGGTCTGTCACTCTGTGCTCCACCCATTAAAAGCTGCCAGATGCCCGGATCTAGCAATAGGGATTGTTATGCAATCTGATTGGACTGGTTACAAAACTCTCATTATTGTGTCACATCTGACGTGGCACACTCTTAGATCATATCGAATAAATTATTATCGCAAGGTCGTATCTGCCTAAGTTTGTAGTTTATTGGAGATAACTCAAAACGCCTATACCGATAATACTCAAAATAATTTTGGTTGAAAGAATATTAAAAGGTGTATCTTCTTGATTTTTTTTTTCATAATTTTTGGACTTACGGCTCAAAAGTTATAGGGGGAGGGGACACAATTTTTATGACTTTCGGAGCGATTATTTCTGAAAATATCCACTTAATCAAAAAATGTTCAAAGAAACCTCAGTTATTTGAGTATCGTTATTTTTAGAGACCTATCGATTGATGTGCATCATGTTGATATTTGGCAAAAAAAATTTTTTTGATAATTACTTACACATATGGAGTGCCCCCCTAAAAATATTTTTTTAGCAATTTCTCTACAAAACTAAGTAGCTGCACACACAATACACTTTATGTAAAAATTTGATAATGATACGTCTTATAGTTTCCGAGTAAAATGGCTGTGACATACGGACGGACAGACAGACATGACGAATCTATAAGGGTTCCGTTTTTTGCCATTTGGCTACGGAACCCTAAAAAGTATCTATCTTATGAAAAATGTAATTTAAATTTTATGCTTGTGTACCAACCCTAGGCCGCTACAAAACATGGCAAAGATGCCCTCCCATATTAGTCGGCGTGGTCTGGTAACTTTGCCAAAACAATTATGGGACTCAATTCAAACACTACGGCATTTATAAGGTAATCAATTCATTCCTTACCATTTAAATAACATAATATCTAAAATTTACGTACCTGGATGCGATGTTTATACTCTAAACTTTTTAAAGTTCTTGAGCACTAACTTTTATGATTATGTGAGTGACGAATTTGGAACTGAAATGGTAAGAAAATGGTTGCCGTGGTGTTGTATCATTCATAATAATTTTGCCAATTGATAACCATATTTTCTACTAAAAGTAGGCACAACACTAAAAAATATACGTTGTCGGTGGTATGAAAGGATTACCTTATGCACTCTGCTGGTGGCAAAGTTAGTAACCCTTGGCAAAGTCGCCAGACTCATAATTGTTCTCGGGTTAGAACTAGTAGATATTCTTACCGGATGAAATCCATGGTCCTTTAGGTGTGTCAAAAGCTGAAGAAGACTAGATATTAATTGGAATATTATATTATTAGTCTAGATCAAAGGTTACAATTTGTCTGCCGAAGGTTACGAGTTTGTTGCTTAAATATAATATTAAATCTGAAAGGTACCTACAAAATAAGCGAATTCCGCCAAACGGTACCTTTTCTAAAAAAAGTGTTTCATTTTTGGTTTCTGTGCATCTAAACGTAATTTTAAAATTGCCAATAACTGCATAATTAGTCAGGAACGTAGTTAAACGAATGATTTACGTCGACGATAGTCGCCGTATCTGATATTAAAGTGGTAAATCACAGTTTTGTGTTCGTTTTTAGATTTTAATTTATTACAAGTGCGACTAGTAGGTATTGGTCTACTTTCATTCATGTGACAATTTCCTACCGTACACGTGTTATTTCTCACATTTTCTATTGTTGTGAAACAACACACTTAACTAACTTCCGTTAATAATTAAGGCTCTAATAATTATACTAACTAGTAATTATACTCAGGGCCATTCTCACATAAATTTACTTAAAATATTCTACCCAACTATTCTACTAAGCAACGATTATACTTACCACATATGCACTGAAAGTTGTTACAATTGATCGAATTATTATTATTTATAAGGCAAGGCAATGATTAATTTAATAAGAAACAACCACTTGATGAGGTGTTTTTACTTCTGCCGTTTGCACCTACTTACATAAGTGACACTATCAATTCATTTCAAAACTAGAATGAAGCCGGACAAAATCCACCTTTTACCTAATCTAATTCCTTATACTTAATTACAACTTTGTGCCCGTAATTAAGTCTCTAAATTTAGCACCGGATGTTAAACCGTTAGTTTATTGCTGCCACTGTTTAAGCATCACGTAAAAAATTTGGATAAAACCCAGTTACCTGCCCCTGGGGAACAGATGCACAACAAAATCAAAATCCTCATTTTTATACACTTGTGAAGAAAATAGGTGACAATATCACCGTGACATATGATGATTTAGCGTGACGAAGTAAAGTCCCCCAAACAAGATTCCCCCACACAAGTGGAACCTGATTATCATGCCAGATGGTAAAGATCACAAGGAACTTTTGGTTTTGATGAGCACATCGGGTCGTAGCGGCAATCCTTTGGGAGAACTTTATCCAGCAGTCAGTGGCCCGCACATAGTCTACACAGGTTAATATTACTCTATTCCCCTTTAAAACTGATTTCTTGTATTAAATTTCCTCTCTGACGAGCTATTGTATCTTTGACGTAATAACCCGAAGTCTAACCTTTTGTCGAACAGAACCTTCATTGTGTTTATTGAAATAAAACGTCTATTTTATACTCATATTTATTACACATATCATATTTATTTTATTTTCATGTTATATATGAACTGAGTGTGAACATTTAATATTAAACTTTTTTCCATGATTGTTTGTTTAAATATTTTTTATGTAACCGACATTCGGACTCATCTTTTCGACTTTCCGAGCCTAGTTCTTTTTTTGGCTTGCCTTTTTATAGTGTAATATTGGTACCATCTTAAAGCTGCTTGTTGTTCTTAATAAACTGTTTAAATTACTTTTACTATAATATGTAAGTCGACAAAGTAATTCGGAATTAAAGCAAATGTCAGCATGTAACCGACTCGCATGCAAAATACGCCAATACTTTGTTCTAAAGGTAGACACTGTATAAATAAAGAATTTGGTTAAAAAAACTACATAAAAACTTGCCGTTTTCATAGAATGCTCCTAGCAAGAGAATATTTTCCTCAACCCTCATCAAAATCAAATGAAATCAAAGATCTTAGATCGCAAGCATGTTACCCGCAGACCACAATAAACCTTTGCACAACTACTGAATACATTATACCTCGTATTTTGTCACAGAAATAAAATTAACTTAGTTTTTAATAATATTTTATGCTAGAAGCACATAACAAGATTTTATAAAAACAGACCTTGGCATTGTAATCCCATTACATTGCATAACTACAGTCATCATCATCATCATCATCATCATCATCATCTCAGCCATAAGACGTCCACTGCTGAACATAACTACAATAATGACAATAAATTAAATAGTTTGAATTTATACCGAATTTAAAGGGCGGCAGAATATAAAATTATATCTACATTCTACGTATAAATACATTCATAAAGGATCATTGAATTTAAACTTTCGTGAGACATATTAATTAACACTATTATCACTGGCATATGGCATGGGTTCGCCTAGCACTCTTAGTGCTTGAGGATGGAGACCTAAGCTCTCCGAAACATGTCGCGCGTAGTGAATAAACACAAGTGAGTATCTACAGTCGCGTGCAGTGATAATAGTGTAAAGGATCATGTTGTACTTTGAAACTGTTAACAGTTATATAGCAGTAAAACAACAAAAAAAGTTGCATATCCGTGAAGAAATACAACTGAGAAGAAATTCATAGTTTATGTGATTATGTGAAGTACTCCAACTACTCCAAGTGTCTGATAGTGTTTCTCGATGCTATATGGATTCAATAACTTTGAATGACTATTATATAATTTAAACACTAACAATACATTGTACTCACAAACTAAATGCACAAATCGCAATGATTGCTCAATCATGGGAACTAAATGGCCATAGAATTGCAAATTTATGGTTACGGCTGTGGACGAGTGCCTTTCATTTACATCGGATTGTGTTCCATAACTATTTAACTATAAAATCAGCCTGCAGGCTTATGATGGCAGTAGTTGTCCGCCGATAACTTGATAAAAAGCTGACAACTTGACACATTCACACAGCAAAACATGACAATGTGTCAAGTTGTCAGCTTTTTATCTGCTGGTTACATTTTTAAACAATAGGCATGTTTTTTTTTATTCGTGGTATCAATTGTTTCGTTTTGTTGTGAGGATTAAATGTCTATATGGGGGCCAATTGCGTTAAATCAACATAAAAGACAGAAATGATACTTAAAGTCTGATATTTGCATTTGTTTCTCAAAACGCTCCTAACAAATGACGAGCAGAAGTGACATCACGACTAGATAGTCGCCCTGTTTATAGTTCGTTTCTTTTAGATTAGAAAAAAGTTGAAAGGCGCGTGTACAGGGTTCTTTATCAGGCACGATACGGCATGATACATGTCACAAGTGTCAAAGTGCCAATGCGGCCAATAAAAAATATTTAAATATATTTTTATTTATAATAAAGCCATGCGTAGGTATTTGTAAATGTTAAATTGAATAATATTAATTATTTTACAGTATTGTATTAGTAGTCATTATTATGAAATAATTTATTCTTATCATTGTTAATGTTTTAGTGAATGTTGCACAATAAAAAACCTGGAGAAAAAGAGGTTCGAAACTATGGTTTTCGATTTATAACGTATGCGTGTGTCACTGTCAGTTTTTCAATTGTCATGTGTGTCTCTTACGTGATTATCAAAACGAAATTGTGTTTTTATTGCTGTTATGGATTATATAATCTGCAAATTGACATTATTTATTTACAAATGTGAACTCTTCATCATGTTAACTAATCGTTTGTTGGTGTGCTTGCAGTGTGTTTAAATTGAACATTCAAACAGAACAGGTTAGCAACTTCTGTTTCTATGTTTACTGAATTTCTAATCTAAAAAAAAACGAAATATAAAGTATGGAAAAATTATGAAATTGCTATTTTTACAGTGAAATATTAATATTAAGTAAAACTAATTACGGAAACAAAAACTTACATATACCTACAAGTAAAGTGAATAAATGCATACGTACTCAAAATACTGAAACTTAAGGTAATCAAATTTCTAAAATAAATGAAACCTTATATCACTATTGCTGCTAGAGTATCAAATATCTTACTGAAGTTCAACATCTTCAGTAAGAGCAAAGACGAGTGAATAACATAGACTGTTAACTGTAAAATGTAACAAATCGTGATATACAGTGTGTAATTCTAATACGGGCGATAAATTAAGAGTCCGGTAAACTTTTTTTTCGATTTTGCTCAACTTTTTGACTCTATTTTGCAGTAACTAACATAACCTCTATAATTTTGTATACATATTATAAAAGATCGTTTCTTTTTGAATGGAATAAATACAACGATTTTTTAATTTTATGCTTCATTTATAAATAATTCACCCTAATTAAACACCAGTTTCGTGATTTTTGCTTGGAGAGGTGAAAAGAGTAAGGTTTTTATTGATTAAAATTAAGTTATACAAGCACGTAAAATACATAAATACATTGGAAATAGAGTCGCCTGAGGAATAAATATAACAGATTTTTTCATTTTCATATATATTTTTTAAGAGAGAGTATGTTTTGCTAGAGCAGTTTTGCTAAAAATTGCCGAAGTTTAGGTGATATTTTTGGGAAGATATTAAAATACTTTACAAATACAATAATAAAAAAATAAACTTCGCTTCATGCTTTATTCAGATAATATAAAACATATTAGGGTCCATAACAAATAATAATTAAAAATCATAGTACAAAATTGCATGACTCAACGTTCTCACTAAACAAGCTCTGTAAGAATTGAGTTTTAAGGTATTAAACATTAATATATATCGACCTAAAGTACTTTTTTGCAATAACAAGACTTCAAGCTATCTTACCAAATGCAATTGATGTGCATAATATCATTATTAGCGATTTTCGTTTTCAAATCGTTACCGGACTCTTAAACCAGACAGAATTCATTAGTGTACCTGTGACCCAATAATTATTTTTTGAACATTTTATCAGCAGCAATGTACCTACTGTAAACATGGTATTGAAAGTAACTGTCAGCGAGCGTTTACGAGTAAGAAAGCGAGTGTGTTTGCATTACATTGCGGGCCGAATTTTTTCTTGCAATTTTAATTGCAATTCTAAGTAAAAGTAATCTAAGTACATTTGTGGGCAAATTACTGGTGATCCGTTTAAGGGCATAATTGGTATCGTATTGCGAGTAAGAAAAAGTAGAAGAAAAAATTTTTGGACGTGAAAAAAAATTTTTTTGTATGGGACACGTCCCAGCCGGCCAACCCTCCATACAAATCCAATATTTTTTTCGCGAGAAAAAAATTATTCCTTACTTTTTCGTAATTAGAATACGATACCACGGTTGCAATTATGCCAATTGCAATTATGCCCTTAAAAGGATCACCAGCATTTTTGTTACACCTTGTATTAGGTACAACGAGTTAGTGCGGGTCCCTATTATTTTATAGAAATAAATCGGTGCCATCCGGAAAAAAGGATGAATTTTTTCAAGCATGTTGCTTATATTACCTAGGTTCGGATATTTTGGTACAAACAAGTTGTGGGCGCCACTACCCCTTACCCCTTACATTTCCTTTCCAATTTTAAATGTTCTATATTATTTTAAACGATACAGGTTGCCACAAAACTTCTAAGGAATAATTTTATATTTTATAAAGTTCTCTTTTTTCATTTCCAAGACAAAAATTATGACAAACGGCAATAACAAAACAATATACGTAGGACATAAAGAAATCGAATACGTTCAAGAATATGTATATCTAGGGCAGATAGTATCATTCTTAGACCAGACAGAACAAGATATAAACCGCAGAATAGCCCTTTCTTGGAAAAAATACTGGAACCTGCAGGAAATAATGAAAAATAAGGATATGTCTATCCATATTAAAGGAAAACTATATAACATTACAATTTTACCGTGCCTAACTTACGGATGTCAGACATGGTCTCTGCGCAAAAAAGATGAAGAAAAATTAGCTATACATCAAAGAAAGATGGAGCGTAGTATGTTAGGGATTAAGATAGCAGATAAAATAAGAAATAGTGAGATTAGGAAACAGACCAAAGTAACAGATGTTGTAGAAAGGATAAGAAATCTAAAATGGAGATGGGCTGGGCATATTTGCAGATTGGAAGATGATAGGTGGACAAGAAAAGTCGTGAAATGGTTGCCACGGGATGGATCACGAAAAAGAGGTCATCCAAAGAAACGATGGGAGGATGTATTTAGAAAACGCTGCGGAGCCTTGTGGGTGAATATAGCAAAAAACAGAGCTAATTGGAAAACATTGGGGGAGGCCTACGCCAAAGAGGCGACTTCCATAACTACCTAGTAGAAATTTAAGTATGTATGCAAATTATATGTAAAAGTTATGGTAGAATAAAGGGCTTTTTTATTTTTCCCCGACTGCGCGACGCAAAAGAGGGGATAGTGTTTAACAGTCTATATATGTATGTTTGTTCCTTTGTGGCACTCTAGAAGCAAAACGAGTGGGCCGATTTAGATGATTCGTACGTCAATCGATTCGTCTTGATTGCGCAAGTGTCACTAAAGACAAAATAGCAATCCAAATTCAATATGACGGCAGTCAGACGTCATATTGTAAAAAATTAAAAAATTAAAATTGACGTACTATGCCGAGTAGGGTATCATTGTTTAGAACGTTGAAAAGTATTATGAGGTCTCATTCATCATTTTTGATTTTGAATGACCGTTTAGGAATTATTATAATTTAAAATTGTTTAGCAGCCATCTTACTTACATTTCCATTTTATTAGGTATTTAGTTATAACAAAAATACGACGAACATATTATTTCTTTAACCCTTTGTGTCATAAATTTTTGTTTATTGTAATAAAGGCGTAATGTTTGAGGATATCTATGGCTTATGACTAAAAAAGGGGAAAAACACTATTTTTTTGTACAGGTAATTTCGAAGGGGATGTATGTAAATAGGGTGGTCAGTAGAGATGACCACCAGGACGAAAAGGGTTAAACTATTATGACTTATGAGATTTATGAGACGTCAACAGTTTTTGATATTAGTTCTTCCGCCACGTACTTCGGCTAATCTATCTATCTATTTATCTATACATATAATAAAGCTGAAGAGATCTGTACATTGGAGATATTAGAAAAAAAATGAGTTAGTAGCTCTTAGAATCGATAACAGAACACGTTTCGACGATTTTTAGAATTTTTGTCTGTTTGTCTGTTTAGATGGGGAGAGTTGGCGTCAAAACGCCTGAACCGATTTCGATAAAAACTTCACTAGCCGGTTTAACAGACCTCTGGTCAGGACATAGGCTATAAAAAATACGAACTTTTTGGATTTAAGGGGGTTTAAGGGGGGTTTAAACTTTGTATGGGAAATGCCTTTATATGGGAAATAAATACTTATGCCACTGCCTTTGTATTTCAACTATATATTTTTTAAACCACGGCGGTGGCAAACAATCATACGACCCGCCTGATGGTAAGCAGTTAGGGTAGCCAATGGACGCCTGTCACTCCAGAGGTTTTATATATATGCGCGTTGCCTCCCTATAAGAATCTTTTTTTATTTCCACTATATTGCACGAAATACAAAACTGTGAGACCAAACGGCGGACATCATACCAAAAAGTACCCATAGCGAACTGAAGCACATCGCCGTCGCTGAGCAAATCACCTGATAATAAGAAATAGAAATACAAAATTCATAACACACCGTACTATTGCTTATTATACCAAAAATTGTTACGTTGAATATTTGAGATGGGAGAAGAAGAGTTTTGGTAGAGTTAATCACGTGATGGGCGGCAAAAAAGGGGGGCTCGGGGGGCGGAGCCCCCCGCATAAAGAAAAAACCCACCGTTCTATTGCCTATTATGCCAAAAATTGTTACGTCGAAGATTTGATATGGGAGAAAAAGAGTTTTGATAGAGTTTACCGTGTGATCGGCTGCAAAGAAAGGGGGGCTCGGGGGGCAGAGCCCCCCGCATAAACCAAGAACACACTGTACTATTGCTAATTATACCAAAAATTGTTACGTTGAATATTTGAGATGGGAGAAGAAGAGTTTTGATAGAGTTAATCACGTGAGGGGTGGCAAAAAAGGGGGGCTCGAAGGGCGGAGCCCCCCGCATAAAGAAAAAACACACCGTATTATTGCTTATTATACCAAAAGTTGTTACGTAGAACATTTGAAATGGGAGAAAAGGAGTTTTGATAGAGTTTGGCGCGTAATGGGCGGCAAAGAAAGGGGGGCTCGGGGGGCGGAGCCCTCCGCAAAAAGGAAAAAAAACACCATACTATAGCTAATTATACCAAACATTATTACTTTAAATATTTGAGATGGCAGAAGAAGAGTTTTGGTAGAGTTAATCACGTGATGGGCTGCAAATAAAGGGGGGCTCGGGGGGTGGAGCCCCCCGCATAAAGGAAAAACCCACCGTACTATTGCCTATTATGCCAAAAATTGTTACGTCGAAGATTTGGTATGGGAGAAAAAGAGTTTTGATAGAGTTTACCGTGTGATCGGCTGCAAAGAAAAGGGGGCTCGGGGGGCGGAGCCCCCCGCATAAACCAAAAACACACTGTACTATTGCTAATTATACCAAAAATTCTTACGTTGAATATTTGAGATGGGAGAAGAAGAGTTTTGATAGAGTTAATCACGTGCGGGGTGAGAAAAAAGGGGGCTCGGGGGGCGGAGCCCCCCGCCTAAAGAAAAAACACGCCGTACTATTGCTTATTATACCAAAAATTGTTACGTTGAATATTTGAGATGGGAGCAGAAGAGTTTTGGTAGAGTTAATCACGTGATGGGCGGCGAAAAAGGGGGGTTCGGGGGGCGGAGCCCCCCGCATAAAGAAAAAACACACCGTACTATTGCTTATTATACCAAAAATTGTTACGTCGAACATTTGAAATGGGAGAAAAGGAGTTTTGATAGAGTTTGCCGCGTAATGGGCGGCAAAAAGGGGGCCTCAAGGGGGCTGAGCCCTCCACAAAAAGCAAAAAATTCACCATACTATAGCTAATTATACCGAAAATTGTTACGTTGAACATTTGAGATGGGAGAAGAAGAATTTTGATAGAGTTTACTACGTGATGGGCGGTAAAGAAAGGGGGCCTCGGGAGCGGGCCCCCCGCATAAACAAAAAACACACCGTACTATTGCTAATTATACCAAATATTGTTACTTTGAACATTTGAAATGGGAGAAAAAGAGTTTTGATAGAGTTAACCACGTAATGGGTGGCAAAGAAAGGGGGGCCAAGAAAGAAAAAACACACCGTACTATTGCTTATCATGCCAAAAAATGTTAGGTTGGACATTTGAGATGGGAGAAGAAGAGTTTTGATAGAGTTTACTACGTGATGGGCCGTAAAGGACGGGGGTTCGGGGGACGGAGCCCCCCGCAAATAAAATATTGCAAATTATACCAAAAACTGCTACGTTGAACATTTAAGATGGGAGAAAATGAATTTTGATAGAGTTTACCACGTGAAGGGTGGCAAAGAAAGTGGGCTCGAACAAAAAACACACTGTACTATTGCTAATTTGCCATGGCTGAGACAGTCAAATCTCAGACGCTTTCAGTCGATCTTTTGGGATGTCGAAGTTATATGCAAGAAGTCAATTTTAGCTAAACTGCTAAACTTACTGTATCAAATTTGACGTGTAGAAATAGAAAGCGATTAGCAATGGACTGTTGAGGGTAACGAAAAGTGAGAGAACCTACTGCAACACACGCGAGCGAAGCCGCGCGGGTACAGCTAGTAGTTAATAATTGTATTACATGTAGGTACTTTTCATGATACTAAAAAGTAGGAAATAAAAAATAAATTAAAAAATTAAAAAAACCCGCCTGCGTAAAATACTAAAAGGCCGTAAACAAGGCCAATACACGTTATGAATTTGTTATGTAGTATTGAAAAGCATAAGATACATATTAAATTCTAATGTGGAACATAGCGACATTAAACAGTCGGGACCCATTTGAAATCTAGTTGGCGCAAACCTTCCCTAAAATGGGTCCCGACTGTTTAATGCCGCTATGTTCCACATTAGAATTTAATATGTATCTTATGCTTTTCAATACTACATAACAAATTCATAACGTGTATTGGCCTTGTTTACGGCCTTTTAGTATTTTACGCAGGCGGGTTTTTTTAATTTTTTAATTTATTTTTTATTATTTTTATTCTTATTTTATAAAGTTCTCTACAAAAGTCTTTGAAGTATGTCACACTTTTTGTGACAAACCCGAAGATATCCAAATATATATAATTTATTCGTAATAATGTAGGGTGCATTGAGGCAATTTCGCAAAGCGTGTAATTCCGAAAAACATTCAAAAAACACGCCGTACTATTGCTTATTATACCAAAAATTGTTACGTTGAATATTTGAGATGGGAGCAGAAGAGTTTTGGTAGAGTTAATCACGTGATGGGCGGCGAAAAAGGGGGGTTCGGGGGGCGGAGCCCCCCGCATAAAGAAAAAACACACCGTACTATTGCTTATTATACCAAAAATTGTTACGTCGAACATTTGAAATGGGAGAAAAGGAGTTTTGATAGAGTTTGCCGCGTAATGGGCGGCAAAAAGGGGGCCTCAAGGGGGCTGAGCCCTCCACAAAAAGCAAAAAATTCACCATACTATAGCTAATTATACCGAAAATTGTTACGTTGAACATTTGAGATGGGAGAAGAAGAATTTTGATAGAGTTTACTACGTGATGGGCGGTAAAGAAAGGGGGCCTCGGGAGCGGGCCCCCCGCATAAACAAAAAACACACCGTACTATTGCTAATTATACCAAATATTGTTACTTTGAACATTTGAAATGGGAGAAAAAGAGTTTTGATAGAGTTAACCACGTAATGGGTGGCAAAGAAAGGGGGGCCAAGAAAGAAAAAACACACCGTACTATTGCTTATCATGCCAAAAAATGTTAGGTTGGACATTTGAGATGGGAGAAGAAGAGTTTTGATAGAGTTTACTACGTGATGGGCCGTAAAGGACGGGGGTTCGGGGGACGGAGCCCCCCGCAAATAAAATATTGCAAATTATACCAAAAACTGCTACGTTGAACATTTAAGATGGGAGAAAATGAATTTTGATAGAGTTTACCACGTGAAGGGTGGCAAAGAAAGTGGGCTCGAACAAAAAACACACTGTACTATTGCTAATTTGCCATGGCTGAGACAGTCAAATCTCAGACGCTTTCAGTCGATCTTTTGGGATGTCGAAGTTATATGCAAGAAGTCAATTTTAGCTAAACTGCTAAACTTACTGTATCAAATTTGACGTGTAGAAATAGAAAGCGATTAGCAATGGACTGTTGAGGGTAACGAAAAGTGAGAGAACCTACTGCAACACACGCGAGCGAAGCCGCGCGGGTACAGCTAGTAGTTAATAATTGTATTACATGTAGGTACTTTTCATGATACTAAAAAGTAGGAAATAAAAAATAAATTAAAAAATTAAAAAAACCCGCCTGCGTAAAATACTAAAAGGCCGTAAACAAGGCCAATACACGTTATGAATTTGTTATGTAGTATTGAAAAGCATAAGATACATATTAAATTCTAATGTGGAACATAGCGACATTAAACAGTCGGGACCCATTTGAAATCTAGTTGGCGCAAACCTTCCCTAAAATGGGTCCCGACTGTTTAATGCCGCTATGTTCCACATTAGAATTTAATATGTATCTTATGCTTTTCAATACTACATAACAAATTCATAACGTGTATTGGCCTTGTTTACGGCCTTTTAGTATTTTACGCAGGCGGGTTTTTTTAATTTTTTAATTTATTTTTTATTATTTTTATTCTTATTTTATAAAGTTCTCTACAAAAGTCTTTGAAGTATGTCACACTTTTTGTGACAAACCCGAAGATATCCAAATATATATAATTTATTCGTAATAATGTAGGGTGCATTGAGGCAATTTCGCAAAGCGTGTAATTCCGAAAATCATTCAAATATCGCTCCTATCCCATTGTATGCTTATGCTCGCCCGCAGGTTTGCACGATGGACAAAACAGGTAAAAATCTCGCTTTTTAAGGCATTCTGTCAAAACTTCTACACGTGCAGCCTGTGGGTTAAGTATACACAGAGAACGCTGAACACAATTAGGGTTCAGTATAATAATGGGTTTAGGATGCTAATGGGGCTGCCGCGACATTGCAGTGCGTCAGGTATGTTTGCGGAGGCACGCACGGACGGTTTCCATGCTATTATGCGCAAACGCGCCGCATCTCTGGCGCAGCGTGCTCGCGGTGGCACCAACGGCATCCTGTCCGTGGTGAGCAACAGGCTAGACTGCCCATTCCAGAAGCACTGGATGGGGCTTCATGTAAGGATAGCTGCCCAGTCTAGCATGTAAGTAGTTCTTAAGTTCATAGTTTTTATTTTTGTTTGTATTGTATTGTCATTTTTATCATATATGTATGTAAATAAATTGTGTAGTACTAACAAAATATGGACTATGGTCTGCAATAAACATTTCAATTTCAAATTGTAGTAAGAGTCAATTTTTCCAACTACCCGCCACTTTTTTCTTATGGAAATTACCCCAATGCACCCTAAGCTTTGTTGATGATGTAACTACAAATCGCCATTGCCCGTCTCAAGTGATCACTTTAGTAGCTACAGACTACGTGTTAATCGATAGATTCGTATCCTCATTACGAGTCGTGTGTGGGTGGGTGCACTTTAATCAAGTCTCTCTTTACGACTTAATCACTGAACTGTTCGGCAATGCACATGCACATTACTTGAGACCAATTACAAGGCGCTTTCCAAGTTGTATATGTGACATGAAAAACGCCCATACGAGTTCCAACTAATAATTACTACAATTGGTTATATTCTGGAAGAGCAACATTTTACTTTAAGTACTCCATTGCGTATTTTTATTGGACTCAAATATTTAAAGTTACCTACCTAATAAGGGTTTATCCACAAAACGTCACATCAATTTCATGATTTTTTGACCCATCCCTCGCTCTTGTCTCACTTGTTCACATTTAATGTACACTCCCCCGGATGCGATGTGAAATATTGATTGATTTTATTAACAATATAAAATGAAAACGACAGTAATTTTTTTTATTACTCCCATTAAAATACCGTCATACCATTCCAATCAAAACCACATCCAAAGTATTTAAATGTCAAGACTTCAGACTACACGTCATGATAACGTCACATAGATTGAGCCTCCACGTACCTCTTCTCATTTATTGAACTCGATTATATGAGTGGGTTAGCATTTATCAAATTATTCATATTACTTAGTATTATTAATTAGTGTAATTACTCAGCACATTATATGATATAAACATTGCCTTCCAACCTTCGCTTACCAGGTAAAAATAAGTCACTAAATACCTATTGTCCCAGTCAGTCCATCTAAGTATGAAACAGATGAGATGCGTCGCATATATACCCGGATAATGGGTCCATTGTTGTACCGCTATTCTTTTCTGCACTTCACGTGGGAGATATATCGGTTAATGTGCAATGTAGGAAGATTATAGTATCTCCAGGTTTTGAAACGTTACCCTATACAGGGTTGAGCCATTGAGCGGCGACGGTGAGAATTGGCCATACGAAAGTCCAAAAATCTAATCCATCTGAGAGTATCCAATACCATCTTGGGAGGATTGATAGCGTCCCAAAACCGTACAGCCAAAAGGAATTTAGTAATTTTTTAGTCACTCTATACTACTACGCTACACGGCACAAGTTTTCATACACGAATAATTTTAAACAAAAAAAGAACCGACTTCACTTAGGATCCGCTATTCCAAGAGGAAGTGGCCGAGTTGCTGTAAAAAATAGTGAAATCACTATAGGTGTGCCTATAATAGTTGAAGAGTTCCCTCGATTTCTCCAGGATCCCATCATCAGATCCCGACTTGGTGACAATGGGACCATCTAGGGGTTATACCTGTTCGATTCAAAAAAAAATTTTGAAAATCGGTTCACGATTCACGGAGATATGGAGTAACATACATACAAAAAAAAAAAAATATGATAAAAAAAAAAAAAAAAAATTCAGTCGAATTGAGAACCTCCTCCTTTTTTGAAGTCGGTTAAAAAGATTGGGCTGTTCAAAGACTGGCCCTCAGCGGGTTATAAGTATAAATTTCTATTTCTTCGCAGATGTATGCAGGTTTCATCACGATGTTGGCCTTCACCAAAAAGCGAACAACTTGTTTTTCTTCCAACTGGTAAGTATATTTTCTGCATAAGTTCCGAAAGGGGAAGTTATATACAGAACAACGCATAAACAAGTGTTTGACGCGCTGTTCAGAAACTTATGTATTATTTATGTGTCTAGTTACGTTTGTAATCTTATTTCCTTCGGCAACTTTCGTTGCTGACTGTACCACAATGTACCTTACCTATTTTTTAAAATATTTGATTAAAATAGATCGAAAAAATACATTGCATTACATAAGTAAGTGCAATTATTGATTACCAATTCTTACAAAATTTATTATTGAACCATACATGATTAAAATCAGAGTTATGTTATACCTACAGGTAGTTTTAGCTACAGAATGGTATAGTTGCAAAGGTTTACGTGGTTGAATAATTTTCACTTTTTTTTTCACGAAAAATATTTACCTAAAATTTGTACACGAAAAGTTTCAAAACAAAAATGTTAAAACCTTTCATGAGCATCATGTAGTTTTAGTGAGAGCAAGCAATGTTTCTAATTTTTCGAGTCCATTCATTCAATCATTTATTTGGTCATTTAACTTGTACATCAATTTTGTAAAAAAATCCGTTCCACTCCGGAATTAGATAAATCTCCTTCTTGTTTAAACGCGAGGTTCGAGTTTACTTACGGTTTTAAATTCATATCAAAGACCGTATGAAGTTAAGGATGGTTCACACTGTAACGTTTCTTCCTACACTTCATTTTGTATAGAAAGCGTCAGGTGTTGATTGATCCTCGGAGGTTACGAGATATTCTCTAGGGTGCGTTGGGGTAAGAGAGAAAGGTATTTTTTTAGGGGTAAGACAAAAAATCGTCCATATTATAATAAAAAATAAAAATAATAAAAAAATACCTTTCTATCTTATCCCAACGCACCCTATACAAAATTAAGTTTCGGAAGTATCGTGTAGGACGCCGAACGCTACAGCGTCCATCCTTTAATACATAGGTATCATTGTTATGTTTGTACAACAATATAAGACCTATACTTCAACACTTTTAATTTATCAGATGTTATGACGGAATCGGATATCGAGCACTATCAAAGTAAAACTTCACTGTCGGTATTTTTACGACGTGTCCCGGCATCGCGGGACAAAGCGGCTCGCGTTACAAAGAGCGTTGACGAGAACCTCTCATATTGCTTTCAGAGACTGGTTTTAATTTTGTTAGGAACTACACAACTTACGGCACTGTGGTTTAACAAACGCTAGCTTCTTGAGCTGGGGTAACAGGGGTGCAATAAAGAGGTACGGTTTTTTACTCAATCTGCTTTTATTACTGCCCTACTCCTTGCTCTGCTCTTTGATTACGAAAACTAATATATTGCGAACCAAAATAGCATCGATTAGAATACACGTGTCAAACTACTACAATAGCTTGGGATACACGCACAGATGTGTCCGCCGGATTTGTCCGATGGATATGCCCGGCGGACAGATCCGTCCGTGTATGGCGTTATTTGGATGTGTCCGCAGACGAATCCGTGTCCAATTCGCGCCATCCACGAACGGATCTGTCCGCCGGGCATATCCGTCGGACAAATCCGGCGGACACATCTGTGTGTGTATCCCTAGCTATTGCGTTGCGATAAACAGATTAATAAAGTGCTGTGTCTTCTACATTCTCTATTTATAATGCGTATATTGGTCTAGCGTGGGGCCTGGGGACACCATTTTATAACGGGGATAGACCTTGGGACCCAATTCAACAATTGAAAACTGGACCCCTGTGGATATCCTTGTGAGATCACTACTTGTTTGACACTACTAGAATGTCTCACGAGTGACTATCAATTTTCGGCTGTCAGTATGGGCCCAACCGTTGCTAGTGCGACTTCTTCTACTATTGAGTATTGACATGTTGAATAATCAATTAATCATGTGTGTTGTACATATTAGTATACAAGATATATTGTATAGGTAGTTATAATTATATTTAATTGTTTTCATTAATAATTTTGGGTCGTATACTTTTTTTCATTGCTGTGATAGTCCTTCCCTTGCATTACGTGCGTGACCCCAGGAAAAGCCTAGATTTACGATTACAGACCGAATTCAAACGATTTATTGCTTTCGTATTTTAGCATCCGTTTTACATTTCCTATCGGAAGATTCACGAGGTAATTTACGGCCTGACTATTGGGAAATCTCAGTTCCACAATGGAAAGAATTTAAACACTGATTTGCCTAATCTGTGTGTTAATGTAATGCTGTATATTTTGATTTTTTTGTTTCAAAAAATTTTTTACACAGTTCTGATCCTCCACAGTCGATTGTTTTAAGTAAATAAGACGTAAAAAGATCATAATGCCACGTTTTATGCAACGAGGTGCGATCATGGGCAATTTGGAAAACTGCCTCGGGCCCGGCTGTTTAAAATATATATAAAGTCTGTCGCAGCTCTAAATGATTTCGATGCAAATCGGGCGACTCTTCTTAAAGAGGCAGTTTAAATTATTTTCGTCGCGGATTTTTAAAGGTCAGAAGAGTTTTTTATTTGGCCTGTTTAAAAGATGTACAGACAGCTGCGGCAGAGACGGTTTTCGCACTTTATTCCATATTCGACAGTATCTGCAACTCACTGTACGTCATGATACTTAATCGGTATCTAGGCACATAAATGATTAATCTCGTTGTGGTAAATTAATACCAGTTTTACTGCTTATTGGAATTATGAAAGAGACGTGGAAGACAAATTGTGTTTTTGTATAAATTCTGTGACTATACCACATAAAAAACAGGCGTATGTCTCCATTATGACTTTCATGTAAGTAATATAAGTACCTACTCAGCCTCAATATATTTTCAATGACTTATTTGATTTATATGAACTCACCGATACCAATGACAATTAGGTAGGTATAAAGGAGCTAACTAAACGTATTTTTCGACACTTTTTTATGCCTTTGTCCTCCTTTGTATCCGTTTTAGTCCTGTCAACCCCATTCACATCACGTTTATAAGTACGACGCTAGATGTATTTCGCGGAGAGCGCTCTTTGACCAAAAAGTGAGACCGAAAGGGAAGGGAAGACATAGTGAAGGTCTGCATCTCGTTTTGATAAAGGACAAAGGACGTCTTTAGACATTAATGCTAATAGAACAATAATTAAAAAGTTGCAACGAGTGCGAGTGAGACAACTTGTAGACAACAGTAGAAGGCTACTTTATGCCCTTTTTGATGTTTTTTTCTATTCTTCCTATGAGCATTTGTCTTGCTCTGTTTAGTATGGCATAAAACTGTAACAGCTAGACAAGTGGATCGTGATTTGCAAATCAACGTCATTTCATTAGACAATAACGCCAACATGATGATAAGTGTTACAACGAGTACGAGAGAGACACCGTCCCCTATACTTATACGCTCTCTTTCGGCCCGTTTATCCTAGTCTCCTATAAACGTAGGATAAATGTAGGATAGCAAAAAATGTAACAGGGCTGTCCGTGTATGTGATGACCCTTAGTTGAGAAAATGAGTCAGCTGCCAAAGTGCAGGGTCCTCATTACGAGTGCCCCACACACTATTTTTACTTACAAGCAATATAAAAGAGTGGATTTTATTCAATGGGTCAGTAAGAACAGCTACTATATACATTGATTTATTATGTATTTTACTAGATGTGACATCTAGAACAAATTTTGTGCACCATGTTTGGCGGTTGACAGCTGTGACAGAATCAAAGCGTAGTATAGATTTGTAGTAATTTTCACTACAACTTTTGGGACAAAATTTTGAGTAAGATGTGGAATCAGAAAAAACGTGGATCATGTTTTTTACAATCAAAAGCCACTTAGAGACTAAGCTTCCAGAAGTACCTACAATAAAACAAAAGAAATATTTTCAAAAAATTAAGAAAAAAGTTCCTACTGGTTAGACTTAAGGACCAAACTCAAAATCGCATAAAAATTAGCGTATATTTCGCACGACGTTCGTTGTTAAGTTTATCTACTTATTTTAAATTGTGCGGTTTAGAGGTGTGTTTGCGTTCTTTATTGAGTAAAAGTGTTTAACTCATGTTTTGAATATCATTAGTCCCTAAAGAAAGATCTTAAGATTGTTATACACATTTTTTGCAAACCATAATATTAGTATTCACAAACGTGCTACATTCTTTAAAAAAACTGTGTTAGATGAACCTATAGCGCCTTAAGGTTCGATAAGATTACGCCGATGTGTCATGACCCGATAAAATTGTATACTTATCACGAAAATATTATGTACCTAATGTATAGAACGTCACCCCGGACATTCCCTACCTACATACATAAGAGATAAAGCATTATCTATAGCATTTCGGATTTTACATACGTATGAATAACGCCTAAAGAATGCAACCATCAGTACCTAAATATTTTGTATGAGAATTGACAACAATGAACCAATTTACCGGTAATTTTCATAAATTTGTTTACCGGTCTGTATTCCCTAATAACGCTAGGTATACAGGGTGTAATCGATAAGTGTTTACAGGTGATTATTCCGCAAATAAAATAGATAGGTTACCGAGCGAACCCTAGGTCTAATTGCGCCAGGCGAAAAAGCTACGTAATTTTAGGATATTTTTCGAAATACCACATACATTTTGATAAAATTTTTTGTTTTATTGAAAAAAAAATTATATAATTATAATTTTATCGATACAAATTAAAAGTTTTTGATAGATATTTTTACTTGCAGTATAATCACCTGTAAATACTTAACGATTACAACCTGTATATTTGTAACGCGGACGCGTACAAGTTATTTCATTGTATTTTTATTTAGATTTGGTTCATAAATACAAAATGTGAGCTAGCTTAATAAAAAGGTCCCGGTATTTTGCTAACAATAAAAAATGAGAGCCTTACTGGATTAATTAGCCCTAATGTTTGCTCACAACACAACTCATCCACGCAACAGGTGCGTGCGTGCCCTTATGATTGGTACATTGATATTAATGCCGAACGGTATTCTGATAATTTCACTTAAACAGAATTTAAACGCATTTTTAGTCTAAAAGTTTAAGAAATTGTTGAAAGTCCAATTGTTGACCGGATATTCATAAATTCTAGATTATTTCTAATTGAAATCGGGCGCAGAATTAATGATACTAGTACACGAGAAATCCTAATGTTTACCTAATATTTTCAACATTTCATCAGGTACGTTTCTTCCGCATGGAAACATAGTTTTTTTAGTTTTTGTGTGTTAAAAATAAAAAATTCTCGGTATCCAAACTACACTTGGAATCAAAAGTCTTATAACACTTTTTTTCCTAACAAGATTTCGTTATTTTGTTTGGATCGAATCAGTTTTCCCCGAGTCGCATTCAAAAACGAATTCAGAAAAATATTACCAGATCAAATGAAGATTTAACTCACAATATATTTTTACATTGCGCCTCATTAATAATTAATCTGTGCCCTCAATTAAAACGGTTATTTATTTTACAGGCCATAACTTCTACATCCGTAAAGGATAGCTGATATGTCATATACAAAAAAAATTGCCTCCAGTATCCTTAACTTTCAGGAACATTGACAACTTTTAGGTATACATGTGTATTTTATACATAACTCAAAATCATGGGCGATCAATGTTACTCTGCGCCCGTAGGAAACACCTTCGACAGCCTTACTCGTACTTGTGATCCCTGGGTGCTAAAAGAGTAACAAACTTGGCAGCTGCACTGTCCCACCTGGACCTCGCAGCACTCACTGGATTTTCTTCATCATTTGCTTTCTCACTACTACTTACCCCAGAGAAGAAATGCCTATCTATATCAAGTGACTGTAGCCATACGATAAATAAAAAATAATAAAACTCAAAATCATATAGCTACCACTTATATAGAACAGTTCTCTTTTAAGGTTCCATCAGAATCTACTCCCAGTTCCCCGGAGAACCATCGATCAGACGGCAGGTGGGTGCGACGTCACTGATTGCCGTAGTCCGTCTTAAAGACGAACTCGAATCTCCGGGTTTGTAAGCCGGTTAACTCGTTTCCCAGCTTATCTTATAACTATATTATATATACATATATACTAATATAATATGTAGTAAGTATCAGCAGCAGAAGCACAAGTTGTTCATAACTATCTTGTCATTGGCACTGAATAAGAGCGTGTCACATTTTGAAAACCTAGCCGGCCAAGTTGCTTTTTTCTGCCGACTGCTCTATGCGTAGTGTAGTATTTATAACAATGAGAGCGAATACAGTATACAGGGTGTCCCGGAAATCGACGTCAAGCCGTGAATGGATGATAGACCAAGTTATAACAGTTATCAGAAAAATACAAAAAAAAAATCTATCACATGTTCTTCAAAAATTATGGTCACTTTAAAAATTTACTAGAAGTTAAGAGACCAGGGCGTGAATATTCTAGTACATTTTTAAAGTGACCTTAATTTTCGAAGAACATGTGATAAATTCATTTTTTTGTATTTTTCTGATAACTGTTATAACTTGGTCTATCATCCATTCACGGCTTGACGTCGATTTCTGGGACACCCTGTATAAACCTATATAAATATATATGTAAATGTTCGTTAGGTATAGGTATCCATTTTTTCTGTTATTTGAATAACTATAAATTGTAAAAGCACCGTTGACAAAATTTGGCTATTTATGATAATTCGTTTAGCATTACTAATAAAATCTTACAAAGTAGTGTAATAATAGCTACTTACACTAACATACACAACGTATTCCCTCACCCTATTACAGTACAGTCGCCATCAAATATATCAGAGCGGCCAAGGTACTCAATAATATCTGCACGCCTAGCACATGATTGACACGTCAGTATCTCGCGCGCGAGATAGTCTATCCTTCCTTTTATGACTGCGTCAATTGGAAAGAGACGGGTAGTCTATCTCGCTCGCGAGATACTGTCGCATCAGTCATGTGCTAGGCGTGTTGAACATACACTTTATCGCTTTGAAAATAAGGGGATTGTTCAGATATTTGTGACCACCTTGGCGGCTCCGATATATCTGATGGCGACTGTACATCCTCATCGATGCTCTTATGCTAATCGGGCAGTTAAAGAGACTATTGTGGCACTAATCTACTGGTGTAGAGTAATTGAGTGTTGCCAGGCGCCGGCGCCAATCCGTCGCCTCATTTAAGATCCACAATTACTTAAATTAAACTTTTACCCGTCTGTAAAAGTAAACATATGTATTGTTTTGTATCTATCACGATCTCTTTTATAGGTCTTGTAATTTCGCAAAAAAGTATTTTAGAGATATGGTAAATTAAGTGGTTACTTAATAAAAAAAATTACCATTCACCAAATGATAAATAGCATAGGTAAATTTTTGCTCTCTCGCAGAAGGAATGAATAATCTTAATAATCTTATATCGTTAACGCGTATTTTAAGTTTTACGCATTAACGATATATGATTATTAAGATAATTCTTTCCTTCTATTTACATGACTGGATACTGTAAAAACACTATGTTTGTAAAACCTACTTAAACACAAAAACAATAGGAACATGGCATCACAAAACTCGAAATTATGAAAATAATACGACCGAGAGCCTTGTCTTTAAAACGAACTGGATTGACATAGTATGTTGACTGAGAATCTTGAAAAAAAATTGTTGTCTATTCATAAATGTCATAATTTCCTCTGCTTTAAGAAAAAATATTTATATTAAGGTCCGCAAGGTTGACATTTCCGATTAAAAAAAAGGCACCGAAAAAGTCAAAAATATTAAGGTGCTCTTATACGGGCGATAAAAATTGCCGAATTGCCGCAATTTTGACGTCACGGCCATATCGAGCAATTTCAAGCAATTCGAAATATTGCTCAATATGGGGCAATTATTGCTCCAGTATGGCGCCATTCTGGCTCCATTCGAATTGCCCCATATAGCAGCAACTCGGGCAACTAGGCAATACGTTCATACACGAGAAATACAGTGGAGCAATACGACCGCGTCGTTTCCCCCCCCTTGCACTCAGACCGCATCGCACTCGCCCCAAAATCAGAATCTCTCTGAACTATGGACGAGGTAATTCTAGCTGCGGAAGCTTGCAGTGCATTTAAAATAATGACTTAAAAAAAGAGAAATAGATGCGTTCATATCTTGCAGGAAGAGAACTAATTTTCAGAAACAAGTTTTTAGATTCTTCCTGTTGTTTACACACGAATGACACGAATGCCTAACTGGATGCCACAACTTTCTAGGTCATCTGGATGTAGTCAATAGTTTTGATGATGAGTCAGTGGATCAGTGAGCCAGTCAGCCAGTGGTAAAAATAGTGATTTTCGGAGGTCAATATCTCGTGAATGGTTAGAGATTAATAGCTGAAATTTCTGGATTCAGTGGAAATATAAGTATAAAGCCCAAATGGGTATCAAGTTCTTAGAGTTTAATTAAAGTTTAAAACAGGGCGTCCCCCTTCTCCCCATCTAACTTTTGAACCGTGGGTTCAAAAAATCCGTAAAATTCACGAATGTGAGGCTTAATTAGTACTTTCAATGAAAACTATTTTGAATAGAATCGGTTGAGCCGTTTTTGAGTTATTACTCAAAAACACATAGTAAAATGACGTAAGCGCCGCAAAATATTCCTTAATAAACGACCTTTTGAACAGATTTATTGTAACAGGCCGTTTCCCCTCCCCCTACACCTGGACCGCGCTCGCCCTACTAGAAAAAGAATGGGACATGCATATATGTGCGTACGGGATAGAAATACAAATTGCCTTGAATTTTCCAACCGTCTGGATATACCGGCAATTGTAGTCGGCAATACAGAGCAACACGGAAATGAATGGAGCAATACGGGAAATGATTGCCGAAATAATTGCCGCAATATCTAGAAATTGCCTCGTATTGCTCAATTAATTGCTCCATATTGCTCCATTAGTTTCGGCATCGTATCGCCGGGCAATAATTGCCCGAAAAATCGCCCGTGTAAGAGCACCTTTACAATCCCGATTTCGCCCCAATAATACTGCATACAAATTCCTTTATTTGTCGAAAATAGCTTGAGGTCGTTTCAAAAGAAAAACGCAATTTCCGGGTCAGTACATATATTTGGTTTTCATACACCATTTTTCAGGATAGCACTATACAGGGTGTTAGGTGCTGAAGATCATTGCTGGCTTCGTATTAAATTAAAAGAATGCCCAGGGAATGGCCGTCCATTTAAACAATACTCAGCCAACAATGTGCTAACTCACAGTTTGACAATAATGTACGTACAACAATAATAACAATACACAACCAACGGATTGAACATAGCAATTTCTACATATACTTATTTATCTACAATTTTACGAACATGAAACTGAAAAACTGTTTCGGTTGAAATGTTTGACAATTTCTGTTAATCAAATTTAGTGAGAAAACCTTCATTTTCAGGTTTGACACTGCACGTTCGCTCGCGGTTTTACGCCTAATTTTCGCACAAATTGTGGAGCGGCATTTAATAAATTAAACACGCTTTGTTAAATATACCTATCCTATAATAAACTCTTGAGTCTAGTTTAGAAAGCGCTAGAATGATTTATATTACAGTAAATAACTAGGGATACACGCACAGACGTGCCCGCCGGATTTGTCCGACGGATATGCCCGGCGGACAGATCCGTTCGTGTATGGCGCTATTCAACATTACAAATCCGTGTCCAATAGGCAAGATGCAGTGTTTTCATTTATGCTTCCATTTGAAAGTATTGCACGTAGAAGAACCACGAGTGTGTTTAAAAATGAATATACTATTATTTATAGTCGAAAAATGCAAATTTTTATTTTCGCGCCTAAACGGATCTACAGTTCCTGTAACGTCGCTCATGTATGTGTCAATCGCCATATTTGTTCGTCCTTGGTTTGTCCCTGTCAAACCTGCCAACAGTGTCAAATTCTGTTTTTTTTGACCCGGATGCTAGCCCTTTAAGCCAAATCCCAAGCCAAGCCAACAAAACTAGTGGCAGTTGCCAACCCCATTAGCCGTCATACAGGTGTGACGTCACCAGACGCTGATTGGTGGATTAAAACACGTTCCGTTTCACGTGACTTCAAATCGTAATTATTGGTAATTATTGTTTGAAATTTGTATAAACTAAAGTAAAAACGTTACAATACCTTTTATTTTATGTTTTTTTAACGTTTTGATCACAAAATAATGGTAAATATTATAGATGCATCTTCCCTATTCGCGCCATACACGCACGGATTTGTCCGCCGGGCACATACGTCGGACAAATCCGGTGGGCACGTCTGTGCGTGTATCCCTAGCTAATTATGGTCGAATTGCGTGCTGGGAACAGACATACTAGGTACATTCGAATAAAAAATTAATTTATCAAGTGCTAGTCGAACTCACAGGGGTGTTGACACATGTTGAATTATGCAATGAAATTTAGTTGATAGGATGCAAAATGATCAAAATATCCAAATAAATTAAACATTAAAAAAATCTATTGAAATGGTTCAAAGATATCGGGCTTCAAAGTTTCAAATTTTTTGATTTTTGAAAGTACAAAATTTAAAAAACCAATGATACCATTCGATTTCTAACATTTTATTGTGAAATAAATTGTCTTGCAACCATATACATAAACGCAACATTTCACTGTAAAAATAGCAATTTCATAATTTTTCCATACTTTAAACAGGGCAAATATGAAGCCGTGACGTCAAAGCTTTATATCATTTTGTTAGGAGCGTTTTGAGAAACAAATGCAAATCTCAGACTTTAAGTCTTTTTCCTGTCTTTTATGTTGATTTAAGGCAATTGGCCCCATATAGACATTTGATCCTCATAACAAAACGAATCGATTGATACCATGCATGAAAAACATTCATCTAGCCTACGCTACTTTACTTTTTTGTAACTTTTTTTGTGGTGTGCAATAAAGAGTATTTATGGTTATGTGTACGGTTAGGTTTTAATTTTCCAGTTAAGCAAGGGAACGACTTCGCGCTTGTGCAATATCGACTAGAGATGCAACGGATAGTGGTTTGGCCGGATACCGGATACCGGATATTCGGCCTGACCCTCCGCCGAATATTCGGTATCCGGCCGCCGAATATTCGGCCGGCGGTACTATACCTACAATTTGAGTTTCGCAGGTGCGCGTCGTGCAGGTTTCGACCTGTGTCGTAGTGAACGTTCGCGCGGATACATTCCTAGGAATTCTAGGCAACAAAACGAATTTTATTATGTCAGTACGGAGTAACTTCTTTCAAAAGTACACACGCGCCCGCGTATTTTTGTGTAAAAAAAATGTTTTGTATGACTAGTGGGCGACTCTGACTACATCCGGTATCCGGCCAGATAGTACGAAGATATCCGGTATCCGGCCGGATACTAAAATAAGGGCCGGATACGCCGGATACCGGATAGTAACCGGATATTCGGTGCATCTCTAATATCGACTCTACATTTTGCGTTGGCGGCTTCACGCCTAATGTAAGCACCAAACGTGGAGCGCCCGTTAAAGAAATTAAACATCCGTTGTAAAATATATACCTACATAAAAATCACCCTTGATTCTAGTTCAAAAAGCTCTAACCGATTTATTAAACAAAACTAAATTGTGACCAGATTTGATACACTTTTCGCATTTAATAACTTCAAAAGTTTTTTACTGCTTGTTACTGCTATACGTAGGTATACTCAGCAGAAACAGGTACTTCGGTCTGCAGCTGACTGCATATGCCTTATTAGCTAGGGATACACGCACAGAATAGATGTGTCCGCCGGATTCGTCCGACGGATATGCCCGGCGGACAGATCCCTCCGTGTAGCCCGAATTGGAGACGGATTTGTCTGCGGATCTGTCCACCGGGCATATCCGTCGGACAAATCCGGCGGACACATCTGTGAGTGTATCCCTAGCTATCGTCTTACTTATTTAAATCGCTTAATACAAGCTACATCATTAACTACTCTATACTGATTCAAATACGTCTTCGGCCACTTATTAATCCTGAATGCCACTAGTCAGGAAACCTAGTTAGGTTTCTTGAAACAGAAACAATACAGGATTACGTCCAGGTAATCGACTCCATTCGTGTTTATTGGCCTTGCGTAATTGCATCGCCGGCTTAACATTGCCGCAGCGCGTAGGGAACAGAGGTACCAGGTACATTCAAATAAATAAAATAGTTATAAAAATATATACATAGTTTTCTTTAGAATGATATACATCACGTCTAAAAATATTCAGAGCAATCACGTTTAGGGTCAGTGTCCGCGAGGCAACCGAATGGCTCGCGGTATTTAAGCTCACTCCATGTTGTGGAAAACAGGGTGGCTGTGCAACTGACCCACGTTGGAGTTTGTCATTCATTTTCCCATCTCCAGTAACTGTATATGATGAAGAACGAGCATGCAAATTGCCATTCACACCAACTGGTTGGTTATTGATCCGCCAGAGTTGGAAGCCGGAACAAAATGAGGAGGGGGGGATTAAAAACAAAGTCCAACGTGATCGCGAACGAAAAGCTAGAAAAATAATATTGCAGAAAAATCATATTTGTTTTTTATCTTTTTACAAAAATCTGGCGGCTGAAATTTTGCACATTTGTTACTCATGTAGCCACCCACCCAAATGTAGCCGCGCTGGGAGCTGGCATAGCCTTTATCTCATGTACTTACAGTCCGTGAGTTTTAAGAAGAACCTTCGGGAATCGGCAATGACACACAAAGGTAATATAGCTGTTCTGCTTTTTCATGTGTCACTGTTGATTGATACCCTCTCTTTCTAACACCCGAAGGTTCTTTTTAGAGCTTACGGACTGTACTTCGTATATTATCTGTGGCGCGGACGTATGCCGTGCACTCTTAGCAGTAAAGCCGGCACGTGGCGAGACAGGCAGCCGTAAACATCGCCAGCCCGGCTATTGCTAATATTGCTTAGCCGATAATTAGCCGTGTACTTGACGGAACAAGCTTTAATTAGCCTTGTTAACATGACTTCATTATCTTTAAGATGAACAGGTTTTGAAAAGTTTTAATATTTACGGCATTCCAAAGAGTTATGCTGTGTGAAAATGGATTTCCGGCAGTAAACGTTGAAGAATTAACCTTAATCTTTCTTTTTGATTAGGTACCAAAATATAAGTATCAAATATTTTGTCATGTACATATATACAGTTAACGGGACATACTATAAAAATTATATCTATGTAGATATTATGTGTGTTAAGAATTTTGTTTTCCTGTTCGTTAAGTTAGCTATAACTTTTGATGGTCAAACATAACTTTTGCTAATTACATAATTGCTGGACTACGAATTCAATAAACAAGCAGGAAAAAGAATATTTCTAAGCTGATTTATGAAACAATCTTTACAGGTACTTATAGATTACAGGTGTGTACGTAATTAGTGTAACTACCCATCTCACACAATTTGGTTCTATCGAAATTCATTCCATTGCTCAGATTTATAAGTTTTATAACCAACTAAACAACATCATCATCATTACTCGCAGCGGCGTAGCGTTTATCTTCCTGATGTCTAATAGTTGGCTTATTTGAGACAAGTTTCGAAGACGAAAAAAAGCGCAATAGTTAGGTACCATTACCAAATCGAGAATAATCAATGGTTTGCGAGAGGCCTGTTGATGCTGCATTCTACATATATTACATATATGTATATGTAGAATATAATCCCCGCGAAATCTTGTGACTTTAGATATGGTGACGTCGGCGATACGGGCAATTATTATGTGACTCTGACTAAACATTAGGTTATGTATGTTGACATGTTAATTTTAACCATCTCTCGGTCCGTAACGTGGCGCTTGCTTTTTAACCACCAATTACTTCAAGCAGCTGCAAATATCGGCAGCACGTAATTTCATTGTTGTCATGTACACAGCACTGCCTGTGACGTTCGATGCCGATCTTATCGCCTGACATATATCTTTACCTTTGAGATTGTTCTAGTCGCTGTGAGATCACACGGGCCTGTGTTCGACAGCGAGAAGTATATTATATTTTATATGAACCGAGTGCGAGGCACCATGCACATGTGTAGTTTTGAAGGATGAAGAACTTACAACGCTTTGTAACATCATTTGTAGCGCTCCAGATATAACCACTGCATTTACTTGCACGTGCCGTTTTTACCTATAATATGGATATTAGAACATTACAAAGGTTAAATACTTATTTTGCTTATAAACAAAACTTTTAATGCCAGGCTTTGATGTCATGTCAGACGTCAGAAGGCATTTGTTTAATATCTACCTAAACAAACATAAGTATCTTAACAAGTTTTAATTTGAAGGGAAGACGTATATAATATATTCGCAGTAAAGAGCTCGCGTACTTGCAATTTAATTCCATGAAACAAAAGTACCTACTTCAAAGTTGAAAAGAACAACAAAGTTGAAAATAAATCAGTACAGTTTTTTAATTAATTTCCTTATTATATTAAGATTAAAGTCGCTACAGTACCCTGTTGGGGAATAAAACGATTTCATTAAAGCTACTTACAATAAGGCTCGAAAAGCTGAACTGAAATATAAGAATATCAGTAAATTTCAAACTTTAATAAATTACTCTCTACTCCTATTTGCTGACTTCTAGGTAATTTACTATAAAATTAATAAAATAGTTACTTTTATACTCGCTATCGATTCAAATGTATTTATGTACTGATTTAAACTCACACGATTTTCACTCATTATTTTGGCAAACACGGGACTTAATCGCGTACACTCAGGAAAATTAAAAGTAAGTGTACGCGATTAAGTCCCGTGTTTGACAAAATAACAAATGTATTTATCTCTGAGATGATTGATTTTTTTAAATGAAATACTTACCTACAACATGCTTTTGCAATTTTCATCCCGACCTCATTTTAAATTAAAAATAAAACATCCATTACCCGTCTTGTCTGTCTGCCTAACCTATATTCTTCCGTTTTTCCCGCCTATTTTGTTCAATTTCCTGAGATGCGAATATTTTTAGGCGAGAATGAGTAATTTTTAGGTTATGATGTACCTACAAAATTTCAGGCCAAAAAACGGGACCCACAACTTTTCTTTTTAGCGAGTAAGTAAAGTAAACTCGACGTCGCTTTTAATATTTTAAAAGTAATTATTTTTTAAACGCAAAAAGTAAAGTGCCGCGTCTACAAATTACAAGCCTACTTGTGATTTTCTTTCGCTGCCAAAAGTTTGCAAGCTAATCTGTCTTTCGCGGATTAAGATTAGATTAATTAAGCTGTGTATCCCAATTTGTCTCGTCACCGTCAGATTAAAATGTTTTTATTCTGTAAACAAAATTTAAAAACAAACACTAACTGAATGACGCATCGCTGTTGTTGCGATTGTTTTTGATAAATCACTTTTGGTACTTTTAATACAAAATCAATCGAGGAGTTTTTATTTTATATTATTTAAAAGAAAACAGGTGTTTGTCATGGACATAACACATGTTATTGATTTTTCATAATCATTCCGTTTTAAAGGTTCTTTAAGTTAACATGTATTTAGATGTATAGTCGCCATCAGATATATCAAAGCGGACAAGGTGGTCACAAATATCTGAACAACGCCTCTATTGTCAAGGCGATAAAGTGCATGTTCAGATATTTTTGAGTACCCTGGCCGCTCCGATATATTTGATGGCGACTGTACGACGGTAATGCTAAGTATTAAATAGGCAATAAATACTTAAAATAAAAATGAAACAAATTTAATCGATAAAATAGGCTGAAGTTTTATCGAAAGTATAACTATTATAATTAATTAATTATGTATAAGTATATAGATCACTGCTAAACTGCCTGTACCAAGCATCCCCAAGACCACCGCTGCTGCCCTCACGTAACGAATATCAGTGGATCATACATAGGATATAGTTTGTACGATCTAAAAACGAACTAAACCGCAGATGACTCTTAGTCGAAGCTCTACCTACGCCTTTTATGTTAGGTCGAGCCTTACAGCCTTATCAAATCAAGTGGATATGTTACTGTAAAAGCCCGAAGTGCTGTTAAACCTAGGTTTTACCGGTAACACCTAGGTTTTACCAACTTGATTCGGTAAAAGCCCGAAATGTTGAGATAACTTCTTTAATTTCGGACTTTTACCACCGTCGAGTCGGTAAAACCTAGGTTTTACAAAAGCGACCGGTAAATGTTGACAAAATATTTTAGTCCTTGCCTCGTTCTTGTGGAATTCGCCGAAAGTTTGTGTCACAGTGTAAAGACGCTAAATTTGCACCCAGGACCCGCGGGAACGGCAAATACCTATAGATCAAGCGTCGTATCATCTCATTTTTCTAGGTCTGTAAAGCTGATCTGCTTGAAGGGCAATAACAGTCCCCGAGTAATGCGCTTTATTGGGGATTGTGTTGCAATTCTAAGTGACTAGATTTACCTGCCTGTGTTTGTCCTGCGAAATCGAACGCCGTTAGCGGGGATGTAACGAACGCCGTTAAGGGGACCTTTTTTTTGACGGAGTGGGGAATGCCTTTACGCATCGTCTCCTAGGCCCCGGGAAGGCCTAGTTGGGAGGACCCCACTCCGGCGTTTCACCCTCTTTGCTGTTAACAAGGGCGCCATGGGTTCGAATAACATGCTACCTTGGCGCCCTAGCTCTAGCACGAGAGGAGGGGGTAATAAGAAACTCTTGATCACCCCCCCCCCCCCCGGTCAAGTACTATGGGCCGTGCAATGCGGGTCCCAAACCCGCTGGTCCCACACCTCAATTAGGGGTCTTTCGACCTTCCTGTCTGCGCCGGAGAGGCAGCGCATCCGGATTATCTTCCCGTTCCTTCTGTTTCATTACCTGTTCACTGAAGGAGGCCACCGCGTCCCATTTTCTCTCGCTGCCCAGCATAGTTGCTATTAAGCAGTGCAGCGAGAGGTCCGCTATCCTCGTTGCCGCCACAAGGGCAGCTCGTTCTACGGCCCAGCGATTATACCCCTCAAGTGTGTGCTGGGCCGTGTCATCCGCCCCGCCATATTCGGGTTATTGAGGCCCTGGTTCCCTCCCTATTAAATGCAGGTAGTGTCCGAAGCAGCCGTGCCCGGACACCACCTGCGTCATTCTGAACGTCAGGGTCCCCTTCCGCCTGTCTAACCACTCGTCTATTACCGGTAAGGTAGCCCCTATGGTCCGCGTGCCATAGCGGCTATCCTCCAGCACATCCGAAGGCGTTCTGCTGCCCTCCGTGCCACCGTCTCAGCCTCCTTCACGTCTAGGGGCTCCCCCCTCCTTTTCGCCTCCACCTTCTGCTGGTATCTCCCCGCTAATACCACCACGTCTTACTCCCAGGGCGGGGTGCCAGCAAGCAGGCACGCCGCAGCTTGAGAGGTAGTGCGGTCCCTAACTATTCTTTGGGTCACCACCCTCTACGGCAGACGGAGCTCGTTCGCTCCGTCAGTCTGCCAGCCCAAATTGGTGCCCCGTAGAGCGCCATGCTTCTAAGCACTCCCGCATAGAGCCGCCTGCATGGGGCATTAGGCCCACCCATATTGGGTAGTAGGCGGCCTAGTGCAGAAGCTGCACCCACGATACGGGGAGCCCAGTCTCGTGAAGTGCTCCTCAAATGTCCACTTACTGTCCAGAACAAGGCCCACGTACGTATATTTTATGTGGGCCCTGGCCTGGTAGGTTTCTCCTCCGACTGGTTATCGCTCAGGTTCGAGCCCGTTCCCTCCAGGTGCCTTTGGATGCGGTTGGCCAGGATTTGCCTCATCCAGTAGCACTATGGGGCGATATCCTGCAGGGGAGCCAGGCGGGCGCCGCTCTTTCCGAACTAGACACAATCGTCCCTCCTTCCAACATTCCGGGAACCTCCCCGTCTCCAGGCATTCATCCGAAAAGCACTTTCCTTGGCACACCGTCCGGCCCTGGCGCTTTGCGTGTGGCTCTCAGCCGCTCTGACGCCCACTCCATTTCGTCGTCGGTGACAGGGGGAACGACGAGGGTTTCCTCCGGGTCCACCGTTGGGGGAGCCATCACCGGTGCGTCAAAGTCTGGTGCTTCTGGGAACAGGCCTTCCACAACTCTCCGGAGGAGTACTGGCTCCACGGAGTCCATGGGGGGAGCGCACATTTCTTGCGCACCATCTTGTATGGCCGCAGTGGAAGCATAGGTCGCCTCTCTCGATCGCTGAGGGGCATGTGGCCCTCGTGTGTCCGGTTTCCATGCACTTATAACACCTGAGCGGCTCCATCTCAAGTACTTCTACTCGAGCAACCGACCACCCGATCGTCAACCTCCCCACTTTGGGCACTGGACCAGGACTGAGCCAGAGCCACCAAATCCAAAGCGGATATCACCTACTTTCACTTCATCAGACGAGCATTTTGCGTGGGTCGCAATGGTTCTCGCCACTATTTCCGGCGTAGCCTTTGACCACGTCGCCGATGGCCGCCTCTAGTTTTTCCCGCAAGGCATCGGCTGCACGACGTTTGACTAGGGGTAGGGGCCACCTGCCTAGGCTCATTAGCAGCCTTTCCCGCCCTCGAGGCAGGACCAGGTCTTGCAGAGGGCATCAGTGTAGATCCCGTGGCTGCTACTTGACTGTAGTCAATGTGTGGCCTTCTGTTCGCCTTCTGATGCAACTGCCCAGGTGCCGCAGGTGTGCTTGCGGCGCGTTCCGCCTTTCCTTTATCCGCCTCTAGTGGTGGGCGGGACGATCGGCTCTGGGGAGAGGCGGCTCTCGATTCTCTCCAACCTGGTGTTCACCATGTTCCCAATAGAGGAGAACAATTCTCCCGAGAGCTCCTCTTTAAAACTGGCAAAGAGTGTCACCATTTCTGACGTAAGGCGATCAAAATCCGACCCGCTGGGGTCAGCCGCAGGAGTCACCTTCTGCTTTTCATAGAAAGCCCTTCTGAGAGCCTTCGTCTCCGACCTCATGATCTTTAGCGCCTCCCGCATTATCTTGTTGTCCGCCTTGAGGGAGCGAATCTCATCATTCTCCTGCCCCGATTGTAGTTCCTCCATAGCAGACACGATTGCACGGCAGGCGTAGTTAATGGTGCCCCTCACACACCCATTTATGTTCCCCGACTTGGCCGTCTGCTGCAGCACCGTCTGAGCAGCCGAGCGTGCCACCTCTATGGGGTCCTCGCCTTCCCTCAGGGATATCTGGTCATTCCAGGGGTCCTCGTCCTCCGTCTCCTTCTCTTCGGAGTCTTGCCCCACGCTCTTTAATTAGCCTCGTGGGGCCGAGATCCCGACGTGGGCTCCCGCTACCTTTTTTTTGGTTCCTCGAGCAGGCAGAATCCTCAGCTTCAGTCGAGGAGCCAATCCTGTTGCGGAAGGCTTCCTTCCCCTACGCGCCGAGTTGATTTTCGATCCCATTGGAGATAATATCCCCTTTCGGGGAAGGCCCCAGTACCGTTTTCTCGACCACGCCCGAAAACATAACGTTTTCCCGCTCAAACAAACCGTCCTTTTGGGACATGCTCCCTCCGGGAGGGGGGAGTAACCTCCCCCCATCGATTCACCAGGCGAAACCACCCCCTCACCGGGAAAAATCCCACGAAAAGGCAACCCAAAATTTCTCGTATGAAAAATGGTCAAGAGTGAGTCGGGCCAAATCCGACAAAGTTAAGAAAACGCCGGTTTTCGGCCCTCCACCACTTTCTCTCTTAGTTTAAAATTCAGCGCAAGACGTCGAACGATAGAGGAAACTGCCCTATATACGATGATATAAAGTGCGAATTTTTATTTCCCCCCCCCCTCAAAAGTAACGGCAATTACAAACTTAATGCAAAAGCTAGATTCCCCTCATAAACAGGAATAGCAATCTACGTTCCCTCGAATAACTTCGGAAATATGCATCCTAAAATTATGCAGTAAACGCCGACTGCTAGACCTTGTCAAAACACAATTTAAACGCTATAGAAATAAAAGATAAGATAAGAAAAGAAAAAGATATGAATTTTTTAGAGATCAAAATAGAAGTATGCCTAATTTCAAAACAAACTCTATTGTCCCCAATAACTTTTGAACGCTAAGTCCAAATAAATTTCAAAAAGGTGAAAGATAGTTAACTATAATAGTCTTTACTGTGACACAAAATTTCGACGAATTCTACAAGAACGTGGCAAGGACAAATATTTTGTCAACATTTACCGGTCGCTTTTGTAAAACCTAGGTTTTACCTACTCGACGGTGGTAAAAGTCCGAAATTAAAGAAGATATCTCAACATTTCGGGCTTTTACCGAATCAAGTTGCTAAAACCCAGGTGTTACCGGTAAAACCTAGGTTTAACAGCACTTCGGGCTTTTACAGTAACAGATATACTTAATTACTTAGTTGTTCTATTTAAATACACATACTTAGTTTAATGAGATGGGACTCATATGAGTAAACAAAGTTTTAGAGAAGCTTAGTTTCGAATACGTACGTGGTATGTGTAAGTATGTAACGTATTATAGGGTACCTACTGACAAAAAATATATTTTTTTTTTACTAAATAATATTGATTTAATTTAGCTTCTTAAAAGAACTAGCAAAATAAATGTACGTCTTTCAGTCCAAAATGGTTTCAATTTTCATACGATGTGGCAGAGCTAGGGTCATTCACTTTATAGCGTACAGTCACCACCAAAAACCTTATTACAAAGGGGTAAGTAAAGTACATAAGTATAAACATATTATATATAGCTTGTAAAAAATAGCATGTAGGGAACATTCCATGATTAAAATGTTTGTTATATATTAAAAATATATATATTTTTTTAGTGTAATACTAAACACGTGTAAGCAAAATTAACAAATTGGGTTATTCAAATATATATATTGATATTGTTTGTTTGTTTTCGAATTCGACATTACCTATTCTCTAATATTTTTGCTCTAACCTGCTTGTATTGAAATTCTTATTATAAACACAAATAAAAAATAAAGCCTAACTAAACCCAGAGTATCAATGTAATATCGAATCAAACGCAAAAGTATTTGTTTACTAGGCTTCGGATTGATTATTCATAACTTGAAAAAAAAAAGGTTAGTCGTCCCAGTTTGAGAAGTTAGGCCCAACAGAAGCTCAACCAATACAAAAATATAAAGTCATACGATTTATTTTAACCAGTTTATGTATTAGTTTTACAACTTTTACACGTTTTAGTAATTTTTTATTTATTTATTATTAATCAAACGACAAAGATTACATTTCTAACATAAGCCCCGCAAAACTGTTTGACAGTTTGTCTGCAAAAATTAAAAACCTAATGCTTAATCTAATTTCTAAGAAAATTTCAACATAATATATCAATTACAATTATAATAATAATAACATTGGTAATTAATAGGGTGGTTAGTATAGTACTAGAAAAGTAAAATTTCGTATGAGTATGTGTTAGGGTGGCTCACGTTTGTATGGGAAAAATTCAAATTCATATTTCTCGATGGGGCACCCCCTTATTTTGTTTCACATATTATGTTGATATAATATCCCAAGTTTTATAATTTTATCTCAACTAGAAAGGGGTGCTCAACCAAATTGAAATTTTTAATGTTATATGTAACACAAACAAATATTTTTTATTTTTCCAGTTTTTATTTGAGTCATTGTTTTCACACAATTTTAACATGTGGTTTACAAGTTCTAAAGTAGAAAACCATTTTTATTTCTATTTTTTATAAATTCTTCAAAAGTAGATTTTTTGAATTTTATCGATTTAGTCAAATTTTACAAGTGATTATTAACCTAAACATACATATGTCTTTTGATATAAGTTAAACAAGCCCTTGTGACATGATTTTGTATTGTTTGTATGTTTTGAGTGAAATGAAGATTATGAAAAATTAATAAAAAAATAGAAATAAAAATATTTTTCTACTTCATAACTTATAAATCACATGTTCAAACAGTGTGAAATATATGTCTTAAATAAAAAGTGGAAAAATGAAAACAATTTTTTTTTGGATTTCATACAATACCAACAATTTCAAACTGGTTGAGCACCCCTTTGTAGTTGAGATAAAATTACAAAACTTGGTGTATGTTATCAGCATAATAGGGGTAATAAAATAAAGGGGTGCCCCATCGAGAAATTAAAAAAAAGTGTTTTTGGGCCACCCTAGTATGTGTTTTAACCACACCGACAGAGTTTTAAAACAAAATCTGAACTGAAAAAAATTTACCCCCCATTTTATGGTACACATAAAATGGGGGGTAAATTTTTATTTTTTCTCCAATCCTAATGTGTGGGGTTTCGATGGATAGGTCTTTAAAAAAAATAAGGGTACCGACCTACTACCCTACCCTACTTTCTATAGGCCTGCGGGTACATGCCAACTACCTACTCGCCAAACGTAAACGACTATAACAGAATCTCGCTTACTCTTAACTATACTTTTAGCTAAGCATTATTACGACATTGGGCCGTGCCCTTGCTTGTAACACCTGAATTAATACGGATCTGACGAAAACTATATATCTAATCGTTGACTCTCAAAAACTGTCCGTTTTATCTAATAAACATGTGGATTATGTAATGTTTTGCACTGCGCGCACTCAACTTATTATTATTATTTATTAGCCTGTAGTGTCCCATTGCTGGGCAAAAGCCTCCCTCTCAGTCTTCCACGTGTCTCTGTAACTGTATGGCAATATCGGCCTAATTCCTACGAAAGACGTCAAGATCGTCCCGCCATCTCCGCCTAGGTTTGCCAGGCGGGCCAGGCCGCCGTTTCCCGTTGGTGCCCTCTCAGTAGGGAATGCAAACCGGTTATTTTTTGTATGAAAATAACCGGTTAACCGGTTAATAACCGGTTATTTTCATACAAAAAATAACCGGTTTGCATTCCCTACCTCTCAGTAGTTCTTTTGGCCCACATTACGTAATCGTGTCCCTCCCAGTTCCACATATGCTTGGCGGCTGTCAAGGCTACGTCGGCTACTTTGGTCTTGGAGCGCAAGATGGAGTTTCTAATTTGGTCAGCTAGTTTCACGCCAAGAATACTGCGCTCCATGGCTCTGGCAAATCTTGAGGGTGTGCTTTTGAACGTTGGTCAAAGATAAATTCTGCGCGCCGTAGGTGAGGATCGGAATTATACATAAAGAGGTAAATATTTAATATGCATTGATACAGGCAATTTAGGTATATTCGTGCTAGTGCGTATCCTCGTACGTATCATGTTGAAATCGTATTTATACAATCTGAATAGACCGTCCTAAAATTTCAGATTTTTAAAAAGAAAAGGTATAAAGCACAGTCTCAAAAATATATGAACATGCACTTTATCGCCTTGACAATAGAGGCGTTCTTCAGATATTTGTGACCACCTTGGCCGCTCCGATATATCTGATGGCGACTGTACAACTCTGCTAGGGAGGGCTAATACTCGTTTTCTGAACAAAACCAGTACCGGAACCGGGAATTCCCGGTTCTCCCATTCAAATTCAGAAGCGGGAGCATTCCATAAACACTGCATCCGAAATTTGAATTTCGATCGGATATTTTTATTCGTGCCAAGATGGGTGTAAAAGACCACCTTCCTTCCTTTCGTACCGTGATATTAGGTAGTACTTTAACCAACGTACTACCTATTTCAGTTATCTTATTCTCGAATGACGCACTGGAAAGCCAACAGTGGCAATCTTCCATATCTTTCAAGTGTCTATGCTGCAGCTTATCTTAGTCATATTACGCTGAAAAAATGTGTTGTTCTGCTAATATTACACTTGTATAAATGATACATTTAGCTGTTTGTTCATCAGTCACGGTAAAAAGAAAAAAACGACGTGGTATCTAAATCTGGACTTCATCATCACATAACTACACCTACAATAATAATAATATTTAGTTCAGTAAATCAGAGGCTGGTAAAACGTGGAATACCGGCTAAGTAAGCATGGACTTTACTTAAATTTTAAGAGTTCACAGTTCTTCTGTATCTCGGACGTAGCGTAGGTACCAATTTTACAAACATGGCCTATTTAAAACTTTAGGTAGGTAGAACCTATTTAAAGGATCCGCGGAGTTATTTGACAGCTCTTTACATACATTTGAAAACCGCTTTGTATGGCTGTCAAATCACTCCGCGGAATTATGGATTCTACCTTAGTTTAGTAGAAACGATACATAACTAGTTTCCGCAAATTGAATCGATAAGTTATATTATCGAACTGGGAATACCTTATCAGTCAATTGATCATGCTCCGAAAAATTCCGATACCGCGTAAATATTTAACCTTACGGATACTGCGTAACGACACTGATATTTTTTATCTTCTTGGACACGCATTTTGTTAGGGTTACCACCCTTATTCTTGACTTAACTTGACTTATTAATAAATAATCATGCTTACTTATAAAAGAGTTGAAAGGTAACAAGACTACTGTATATTAATATCTTCTACGGTTGCCGCGATAGTTATTCATGAAATAAAACAACTTTGAACGGATTATATCGCGTATACTGAATTTTAAATTACATCCCGACGTTTCGAACACTTTACAGCGTTCGTGGTCACGGGTCGACTGAGGAAAACATATTTACCCACATCTAAAATTACAATGTACAAAAGACTACCCACATGTATAACATTAAATGCAAACAAATAAAGGTGAGTGTACATGCCAGAAGGGCAAATAAAGCTAGTTCTACAATAGCTAATTATCGATCTACTACAAACTTTAATTAATTAATTTAAAAGGTAGCAAACAAACAGCAGCAGGCAGGTGGTAAGGGGATGTAATTTAAAATTCAGTATACGCGATATAATCCGTTCAAAGTTGTTTTATTTCAAGACTACTGTAATTTAAAAATATCTATTCGATGAAACAGTGAATAGTTCTATATACTTTTGAGCTGCTTTTGTTGTCATTTTTTAAAAGGAGAAATTACGAGTAGATATGTTTTTCTTGCCTACATAAATGCCATGCGCAGTAAACATAATTATAACGTAACGTAGGTCTCGTTAGCAAATTCGTTACAGTCGTTATGGAGGTATTTGGTACGATTTAAATAGTAATCTTCATCGAAATGCGTAGACAGGTATGTAATACCTCATGTGAGTTAAGCACAGACAAGGGATCTCAGGGGAAGAGGAAAGCGGAAGCTTGGTAAATATACATTTGAGGAAAATGGTTTTAAGAAAGACACGGCATGATAATATCTACACTTTGAAATCCAAAAACCCTCCGAGGTGTCGTGAATCATCGTCAGCGCTATTAGGTATTGTGGCGTAATTTTGTTTGTTCAAATTAGGTTTAGACTTGCAATGCATCAAGGACAAGTTTCCAAAGTTGCGAAATTTTCTATACAGAATGTTCTACTTAAATTTTACGAACAATAAAAATTATTCAGAAAGTCGCTGGACACCGCCGTTATCGATTATTATGACCGACTCTCTCATTTATGAGTGTAAAAATAAAACTAATAATATTTTTTTTGATCATTCCCATCGGAAATGTTCTCAGCGGTTTAATTTAAATTCTCGTGTACGTTTCCGGAAATTTCCGAGAATGTTACCTACTGAATTTTTGAGAATATTCTGCAACTTGTACCTACATTGATAGTTTAGACGCAGGTAAATCTATATTACTTCCCTGAATTTGGCGTACCTACACCAAAATTTTGGTACTCTGGACCCCTCTTCGACATGCTGAACTGTGACACGTAATACTAGTATTCATACGAGATCACTACTTGTTTGAGTAGTGTGTCAAAATGAGTCTTACTAGCGATTGTCAGTTTTCGGTTGTCGAATTGACCCCCTGTATTCCTAAGACTCCCAGAAGGAATACAGGGCAGGGACCGGAAACCACTTCATTTGATTAATCATTTCGATAGGGTAGCCCAATGATAGGGATACCCTATCGATAGGGTCACCCTTCATTGGGGTTACCCTATCGTTACGGTAACCGTTTTAATAGGGTTAACCATATTCAATGTGGTTTCCCTATCGATACGTCTTAACGATAGAGTTTACAATAGCTTGATCGCATTCTAAAAACAATTGATAGGGTAACCTCATTGGGGTTTTTCGATTCGGTAAGCGCTTACCTTTGGGTAAGCCAATGGATGTGCTTACCGAGTTGATAGGGTTTGTCAAAAAAACAGTATCAAATACGCTATCTAATACCCCTTAATTGGTAACCGGTTCCGATCCTTGATACAGGGGGTCATCCTAAGCGTTAACTACGTGTATGTGTTTTTACTGTGTGGTACCTGGAGGACTATTCCTAATCTGACAACATAATGTTATTGAACTCAGGTATACTGAGTTAGTAGTAGTCAGGTATACTCAGGTATATTTAAGTTTTAAAGGGTCCTCAATTCGTTTTAACCTTTTTTTATTTAAGAGGAAATTCGTCGTCAAGCTGAAGTTCAAGGAAAGTGTTAGATTAGACTGGCTTAACGCTTATATTGTAGGACAATCATGTCTCTGTATCATGTCCGTGTGTATGTCACGATTGTTCCAAGGGCACAAAACTGCGCCTGATGCCTGCATGATGACCGATCACCGAAATTGGTTTAGGTGGCAGTTTCTCTAATGCGACTTGTTATCTACTTCCGTAGCGTGGGTGTTGTTTTATGTACGTTCATTGATTACTCCGAAACCCGTAGTTCGATTTGAATAATTATTTTTTTGTTTGAAAGAATTTACCTCCAAGGTGGTCCCATATTAATCTGGTGCTGTTTTGGTGATGAGATCCATGAGGAATTGAGGGGACTCCTCAATTTTTAAAGGCACGTGTATGGTAATTTGTGTGTTTTCTTAAGGAACTCAAGCATTTCCTCTCGAAAACCACCAATTTGATGGAGCGGACCTAATGATGAACTTTCACTTTGAATTGAGTGCGTATTATAAACTTTTTCTTACATCTTCACCGATTATTCCGTTGTCCCATTATCCACTAAAAATCAAAAAATAAAACTTTTTACAAAATATAGATAACCGACTTCAAAAAAGTACGGTGGTATAGTTTCTTTTTTCTCTCTGACGTTCATAAGTGCATTCTAATGTGCCTAAATTGAAGAATCAATATCTTTTTTAAAATAAAATAAAACCTTGTATTATTTTTAGGCGATAACAACTGATATGTTTGAAGTCGGTTCCAAGCCAAATTTGGAAGAGTTAATACGAACGAGGCTATCTGTTCAATGAATTGTTCTTCGTAACTACCATACAATTATTCTGTTACGGTAAGTATCTATTCGTTATGAGCATGCGTTAACTGCTAGGAAAGTACAGAAAGTATAAGCAAACGTCTTATGTTGGTTAATAAACCATGTGCGGGTGTTGATTTTCAATGTTGTTTATTTTTTATCGATGAGATTGGGTTATTGGACAAGTCACTAAAATTGCTTATTGATTTTAATGACTTATAAATCTGAATAAGTTAACTTAACTGCAGGATTAGAATTAGAACTCACAAACTCTGCCTGCTTCAATGCTCGCACGCCTGCACCAAGCAATTAATAACAGACCCATTCACAAAATTGAATAAGTTTACGCCTAATTATGAAGGAAAATGTATGACAACCCGTACCCGTTCGCATATCCCGCTCGCTCTGAACTCAATGTAATCATCCCGAATAAACCCGACTTCCGTTTAGTCGCAAAACTAACAGTCGCGACTGTTCAGTCGCATCCAGACCTCGGGCTAAGCAGATAGCGATGATCGACAGTATCGGAGTATCTGCTCTGGCGTTATCAGCCTCTTGTGATGTAATGATCACGTTAAAATTCACCTCCTACGTCCACTTAGCTTATTTCTGCCGCGGATCGCTCAGGGGTGCATTGCGGTCGAAATGAAATGTAAGTATTTATTTATTTTATTTGTTATATTTTGATTAGCTTTGCAATAGTGATGATGATCAAAGATAGTTTTAATTATACAGTTTATTGCGTTGTGACATATATTCTTTAATAAAAATGATATATATTATATTTGTGATTATAGCTAAATAACCTATATAAAACGAAATTAAAACTATGTATAAAACTAAATTAAACTAAAAACGAAAAAAATAATATACTTACCTACCAACAGTACCAATCCAGTCATAGGTAGAAAGAATACCCTATCCAGCAGCCCAGATTGTGGCATAGTCCCTATCACGCTAGCCGCGTTTCCCCTTTGAACCGCGAGACTAAGTCGCTTATTACAGTCATAATATAGTCCATACTAATGTACGAGTATATTTGGTATTTACAGGGTGACATGAATATTCAATATTTATATTTATTCAGTCTTAAAAAACAAAAGAAATTACAGGGAAACAATTACAATCTTATAAACTAACTTAATAAAAATCAAATTAACCCAAATTAATCTAACAAACTTAATACACTTAGGTATGTCAATGTCCGAGTACTCCTCAGTCCGAGACAGGAATTTTTATATTTTTTTAGTAAATTTAAGGAGTCCAAACATGTTATGCGCGCATAATAAAAAAAATTGTTATACTTATTTGTGATACAAGTTTCAATGGAAGGTAATCTTCAACAAAGGCCACAATTATGATCTTATAAATAAATAAATAAATATTTTGGGGACAATCTTACACAAATCAACCTAGTCCCAAACTAAGCAAAGCTTGTACTATGGGTACTAGGTGACGACATACTTAATTATATAGATAAATATATACTTAGATGGGTAATTTGCAGAAAAAATGTACCTTTACTTAGTCCCAACTGTCCCAAAATTTACATACAAAAAAAATCGTTACGTTCATAAAAAAAGTGTACGGAAACTGAGAAATTATCAGTTTCGTTAAATTTTTTTATGAACGTAACGAATTTTTTGTATGTAAATTTTGGGACAGTTGGAACATTTTTTTTATTCTATCAGACTCGATAGAGCTCATGATTCTGCATGCGATAGACTCAAAATATACATGAAATAAAAAAAAAAGTAAAGGTACATTTTTTCTGCAAATTACCCAGATACATAGAAAACACCCATAACTCAGGAACAAATATTAGTGATAAACACACAAATAAATGCCCTTACCAGGATTCGAACCCGGGACCTCCTGCTTCGTAGGCAGGGTCACTACCAACTGGGCTAGGAGGCCATTATGTTATGATAAAAGTGCAGTCGATGTCAAAGAAATGTATTCCTGTACCTTATTTGTTCGTAATAAGGTAGGTACATAAATTACAGAGGTATCGGATACATATGTGCTGCATTATGATCACATAGATACTGCTACCTAGATATTATAAATCTTAATTAACTATACGTAAAGTCAGCAGCAGAAGTAGTTAAACGGGTGAGGTATTCAAAATGAGCTTGACACGGCTTTATTATTAAGAGAATAAGAGCGAGTGTACCTAGGTCATTTTGAGCAACCTACCCTTAGCTTAGGCAGCTACTTCTGCTGCTGACTGTACTTAAAATAAGTGGCAAGTAATTATAACGCCGAAGTATAAGTAAATTTAAATCTGAACTAAACTTCACTAGGTAACTCTAAGGTGGCCTTAAAATCAAAAGCCTATCGTTAGGCACTTATAGGTCCTAAATTAACAAATTATATTACCGTTCAATTGTCCTCTTAAAAATAAAATACAAAATGTTACCTAAATCTCTCAATTGCCCTCTCAATTAACTTGTAGTGTGCTTATAGTCATCTCAAACTTTTACACATCTTAAGATATTATCATCATTATGCTTTGGAAAACATCTGCTGGAAAACTAAGGCTAAGGATTTTTTTTAAACAACCCGGACGTATGTTATGTTTTAAGTACCTATGTAGAATCCTTTAAAAATTTAGGTAACAAGTTGATGTTATACCTAAAAGACGAATATACTTTACACTATCATACTACTGTGGCTGTTATCTTTCAAGAAACAGTTTCGCATTGTATCTTAACATTTATTATCTTAGTAAGTACGTACCTATCTTTTGAAATAATCTGCTGATGAAATTATCAGGAGAGTAGACGGAAGGCGAGTTTATGTAATAATATCAAAAATAATTTGAAAAAAAAAAATCGTATCTTGTTCTGTCACTCAAAAGAAAAATGTGGTAACTATGTAGGTATGCGATGCATATGTCGGCGGCCGATCGTAAAATCGGGCAGATCGTGAAATTCCTTGTATAATTTAAGTGTATTTCTTGAAAACCCTATAGATTTATTTTGGGTGCTGACAATTTAGTATACCGACAAATTACAATTCAGTAATGGTTTGCTGGATTTGAAACCGGACATTTCGACTTAGAGTTGCTTCAGGGCCTTTACAAATAGTCCGGAGTCACGTACCTAATGCTATTTGTTTAGGGTAAGCCTATTCTGTTGCCACTCGTGCAGATTATTATAAACGCCTAGCAATATCGGCGATGATTGAACCCTGAATAAACTATTTGAATATCTATGACCAGTGGTCGGATTTTTGGGGTGCAACACGGTTATTTTTCTCTCAATAGGATTTTAGTACCCACTTGTTTAATGCAAATTAAGTGTAGGTATGTATTGCACCCTAAAATCCGATCACTGTCTATGGTTGTAGCCATGCACGAACGACTTAAGTTTAAGGATGTTGTAAGTGAGGGTAACGATCACTCGATGACTCGGGCATGTACCTTACTTGAATAGTTTATTCAATATTAATAATTAAAAAGTACTGTGTCGACCGTCCGCCCTCATTAGGGGGATTGTGTTTCGTAATAAATTAATCAATTTCTGTATAATCCCTCATGTTAAGTTGTAGTCCTAATAATTTCGCAACTTTTGGTTTTTGTCACATTTCGCGTAAACGGCAAATGGTGGCCACTTTTTTCCGTTTAGGCGATAAAGCCAAAAGTAAGTAAGTAATATAAAACTGTATCACATAGATCATAAGTTGCGGAATTAGTAGGACTACAACTTAAAATGAAGGATTATACAGAAATTGATTCATTTATTAAGAAACACAATCCCCCTAATGAGGGCGCCACTAGACGGTCGACGCAATAAGTATTACTACTTATTGCGTTGAGTAAGTTGAGTAGGTTATTCAATACTAAATTTAATAAAAAACTGCACAAGTAAAAATAACCGTGCAATCTTCATGACCATGCTTAACACTTTTTTTAATACAGTTGCTCAAAAAAGTGCTTTTCTTGTATTGGTTTGTTGCTAAAGCGTGCGGAAAGTTTGATATCGCGCACTAGTGCTTTTTACTTTTCCAGCCAATCACAGCTAATGACAGTGACAGACAGCCAATCACAGCGCCGCACCGCACCGCGTGGAGCGTTCGGATACATGTACTAAAGTAACCTCAAAGTGAATAATTGACAATTTTATAATTTTTTCGCAACTGTATTAAAAAACGTCGTTCGATACGCGTGCGTAAATGTCATTCTTCACTCGTCCCGAGTCTTGATATCTCGGTACTCGTGCAGTAATGACATACTTTCCGCACTAATATCGAAATGTACTATTTCAGAATCTTAAAAGATTAATTTTCCTTCCAGTAGCCCTAAGACTCGTCCTGTGCGCCCTGGCGGCGGCCAGCGCCTCCGCTCTCTCAATCTCCTTGAGACAAGACCCGGAGACACTATGCGCGGGGCAGGAGAACTTCTTGCGGATAGCCAGCACCGAGGGCTGCAGCGCGTACTACCAATGCTACGCTGGCCGAGCTTACTTGATGGAGTGCCCACTAGCCTCCTGGTTTAACGAATTGGAACAGGTATGTTGTTGAGGATTACTGTCGAGTAATATCTCACTGTGTTTAAAGATGTTTTATGTGGGATACACGGGAAAAAAAGCTTCCGGGATATTCTCAATCCAAGACATTATTATTATCTTGGAAATATTTCCTCGTGACAAGTATTTATTTCCTTTACCAAAAATATGATTCGTCGCTTAATAAAACCACGTTTTCTTAAAATAGAAATACAAAAATGTATTGTTTCAAGGGTATATTGAGTAAAAAATAAGAGAGATTGTACTTTAATCAAACAAGTATTAATTAGGTAAAAGAAAACTAAATAATCTATAAAAATCTATTCGCTTCGTTATATATAAAACTTTATTTTGTTTTCGTTAAAGGACACAAATACTTGTCACGAAGAAATATTTTCAACATAATAATGTCTTATATTGAGAATATCCCGGAAGCTTTTTTTTCCGTGTAGGGATGCTAAACTGAAAAATATGGGTACTACTAATGCTAAGCCTGCCAAACTTACCTGATGGACCAGGAGAGGCTGGTGGTATGCTACTTAGTCACCAACGTTGTAAAAAAATGTCCGAGTATGCGTTTTTATTTTTCCACTGTTTGATTGTGACCCTATTGCATGGCGGCATACCTAATGAGATGCAAATCTAGTTATTTAATTGGTAAGAAAAATAACCATTGCATTTTATTGAGAGTTGCAACAACAGTAGAAGGCTTTTGATGTCTAAGACATCGGGAACGTAAGTATAGCTTGCAGCAGAGTTCGTAATTATCAAAATAATTGTTGGTGCTGGTTCCCGATTATTGGATAGTTTAGTTTTAGATTAGATTAGATTTTCTTTATGGTACAATTAAATTTATATTTGTATATACAAATTTTATGTTATTTTATTATCAAATCGATAATTCTTAGACTACAAAAATCACGATAATTATCAAGATTACTACCCTAGCCTATTGCTGGTGCTTATTGAAAAATTATACAATAAGGTTGCTAGGCTATAATTAAAATTTAAAAACCACTTCTTTGATAAACACACATAATTATGTATGTTAACTTTAATTTTGTCCGATCATACATAACTAATGTACTATACCGTTTAGTACAGTTTGGTAAGTAAAATATATTTTTTGCAGGTGTGCGATTGGGCAGAACCTCCAGCTAGCTGTAGAACTGAACCCGAACTAGAACCGGAACCTGAGCCAGAACCAGCACCGGAACCTGAGCCGGAACCAGAACCGGAACCGGAGCCTGAGCCGGAACCAGAACCGGAACCGGAGCCTGAGCCTGAACCAGAGCCAGAATCTGAACCAGAGCCTGAATCTGAACCAGAGCCAGAATCTGAACCGGTGGCTGAAGAGCCTGAACAAGATAATGGGGCACAATCTGAAGATCTGGTGGAAGAATCAGAAAATGAAAGCCCTGAAGATGAAGAAGGCTCCGGTGAAGACTGGGAAGCAGATTTTGTCATCAAATTCTTGAAATCAAGATTACAAGACGACAACGAAGGGGAACTGATCGAAGAATTAGTGGAGAAGCTTAGCGACGACGACCATCATCATCACCATCATCACCATGAACACCATCACGGCCATGATCACGATCGTCATCGTAACCAAGATTTGAAATCAAAATTACAAGACGACAACGAAGGGGAACTGATCGAAGAATTAATGGAGTTGCTCAGCGACGACGACCATCATCATCACCATCATCACCATGAACACCATCACGGCCATGATGACGATCGTCACCGTAAGCAAGATTATGACGACGAGCACGACCATGACCATGATCACGACGATGATCATGATCACGATCACGACCACGAACACGACCATGACCATGACGATGACCACGACCACGACCATGACCATGACGATGACCACGACCACGACCATGACCATGACCATGATCACGACCACGACCATGATCATGACGATGATGAAGACCATGAACACAACCACGACTACAGATTCCAGGAAGAGCTCGATGAGGAAGTTGAACAAGAAGAACTACAGAGATTACGTGTTCAAGAAGAAACTGAAGTCGTAAATGATGAGGAACTTGATGCAGAAAGCCGCAAAAAACGTCAAGAAGAGGTCGAGGAGGAGGTTGACGAAGAAACGCTAAAGCGGCAAGAAGTAATTGAAGAGCAAGAAGGTGAGGAGGACCTAAAAAGGCAAGAAGAAGGCGATGAAGAAGTTGAAGAAGAAGAAGTTCTAAAATGGCAAGAAGAAGGTGACGAAGAAGTTGCAGAAGAAGAAGCTCTTAAAAGGCAAGAAGAAGTAGACGACGAGGCTGAAGATGAGGAAGCCTTAAAAAGACAAGAAGAGGGTGAAGTAGAGGCTGAGGAAGAAGAACAAGAACTAAAAAGGCAAGAAGAAGAAGAAGACGTGGACGAAGAAGCAGTAAAGAGACAAGAAGACGCAGAAGATGAAGAAGACGAGGAAGCTTTAAAGAAGCAAGAAGAAATTGAAATTGAGGAAGAACCTCTGAAGAGACAAGACGAGATTGAAGATGAGGCTGAAGACGATGAAGTTAGCCGTAAAAAGCGATTTGCACAAGAAGAAACAGCTGGCGAAGATCTAGAAGAGGGTGATGAAGCACTACAAAGACAAGAAGAAGTGGAGGATGAGGATGAAGATGAAGAAGCTCTAAAAAGGCAAGAAGAAGTCGATGATGAAGAGGATGAAGAAAATTGGAAGAGGCAAGAAGAAATCGAAGACGAGGTTGAAGAAGAGAGTCGAAAGAGACAAGAAGTCGAAGATGTAGAAGATGAAGAAGACGAGGAAGATTTAAAGAGGCAGGAAGAGCTTGAAGACGAATACGTAGATGAGGAAGCAAGCCGTAAAAAGCGGTCTGCTCAGGAGGAAACCGAGGAAGGAGAAAACGAGGAAGACGAAGACGAACCTCTAAACAGGCAAGAAGAGGAGGAGGCTGAAGAACTGGAGGATAGCCGTAAGAAGCGGTCTATCCTACAAGAGGAATACGAAGATGACGAACAATGGCAGAGGGCTCAGGAAGAAGCTAATATCCTCGAAAGCGACGAAGACGAGGAAATCAAGAGGTATCAAAAACAAGAAGACACTGAGTATCCTGAGGAATCTGAGGAAGGATTTTTCCAACGCTTCAGTTTCTTTTAACTTGCTGGCCAATCCAAAAGCATTTCCTATTGGAATGTCCCTTTGAAATGCCGTAGGGTTTTATTTAATTTTATTTATTTATTGAAATAAGTTGTGTGTGTTAAGTAAATCACTTTGTGCAATTTTGTAAATGATAATGTGAGGAAGTAAATATAATAAGAAGAGAGCGCATTTCATTTTATTTCCCTACTACCTAATAAACTTTTAGCGTACAGAGGGACCACCCGAGAAAATTTCTTTCGTGAAACTCACATTAAGTCAAGGGTTATAATTTTCATAATTTCGTGGCCCGAAGTGATCCTGATACAGTCGCCATCAAATATATCGGAGCGGCCACGGCATTCGAAAATATCTGAACAAGCACTGACATGCATGGCATGATATCTGACTTGACAATAAAGGCGATGATCTTATAATTAATTAAAATTATCTTTTAGAATATAATTATATTATTCACATAAGTATACTGATAAACACCGTGTCCAATAAGTTCGCTTACAATTTAGGATTTAAAAAAAATTATATAATCAATTAGTTAATCTGTATTTTATCCAAGGTGTAGGAGGGTGTCCCGTTAAACACCAATTTTGGAATTCAGCAACACAATAGGGCTCAAAAGTTGTGGATTTTTTTGTAGATTACAGTTATAGTATTTAAAAAAACAAGTTACATATTTTAAGGGTTCTACGGGCAATTAAATAGCAAAAAATATATATATTTAAAAAAAATATTTTTATTTTAGTATTAACTTGTAAACTATTTTATTCCTTAAATAAGACTATTTTGTTATATTAAAGCTTAATTTTTATTATTATTTACTTATGGATAACTATTTTTCATGACTCGCTTTTGACCATTAAGTGGCTATTATAAAAAAGATATTTTGCTACGCTTTCTACTGCTAAATTACAATTTTAAGACCTAAGATAGCTGAAGCACAGGGAATAGATTACATAAGCTTTATCAATTCTAGCAAAACTCTGTGGGTAACCACAGTAGAGATATGGGAAAACACGAAATTTGTAGTATAGAGCCATGAATAAAACACATAAATATTGTCATAATTCTATAAAATACAAATTTTCTTAAATATTTGAAATATAAATTGAATATAAGCTAGCATAAAAAAAATAGTGCAAACTGGTATAATTGTAGTATTTTACTTGTTTCGCTTAGAAACATTTTGAGCTATCAAACTTTGGAATCCTATTACACTATTTATATTGAAAAAATATATAAATAATTTTAGAATTTGTTTAAAGTACAGTTTTATAAATTATTGAAAACTAACCTCACGGCTAGTAGAGCCCTAAAAGTATAAGTCTAGATTTTTTAAATTATATTTACTTTAATCTACGAAAAATACCACAACTATTGAGCCCTATTGTGTTTCTAAATTCCAAAATTAGTGATATTCGGGACACCCTAGTGTAGGTACCTACTGATTCTTATACAAAATAAACTTTTTTGCCAGTTGACTACATTTTTCGACTAAGTGCCGCGTGAGACTGAAAGATACTAAAAAATACTATTTTAAAAGATAATTTAATTCTTTATAAGATTTCTAGAGTGGCTTTTTATCCAGATTAACTTTTGCCAGTAAGTATGACAAGAATTGTGGAGAATCCCCCCACTTTTCGAAATTGCCCGTTTTTGAGTTGAGTATGGCCAGGATCTGGCAGACCTCGACAGCGATGGCGGGATAACTTGGACTCCTGTTTGCGAGACTGGCCAGAGGTAGCACTAGACCGCGACGAATGGTAGAAAAGAGGGGAGGCCTTTGCCCAGCAGTGGGACACAATAGGCTCATAATAACAACCATTAGTGTTAGGTAAAAAGGTTCGTAAATATTGTAGAGACATGTTACGATCCCATTCACATAATTGGTTGCTATTGACCGCTTACATACTTTATCGTGGACGTCCACGGCACGGTAAAGCTCAATGGTTTCATTCATAAATAGACGTGCCGTGGACGTCGACGATCATAAAGTTTAACTCCAAAATATTATTTTGATATGAGGACGTGCGACAAAAACACACAAAACAATTTTATCAATTTATTACACCATTATTATACAAAATAAATCTCAAATACAATAATAATATTATAAGTAACACAACCAAAGCAAAACATTAAACATTGGATTTGAGAGATACGTCTATGTCACGGTAGGCCCGTTAAGAATCGACCGTAAATGCATCTAGAACATTACATGGCGACAAAATATTCCGTAGATCCAAATAGTTCATCAAAGTATGACTCGATCATAAGAGTTACTCTACCCATTGGCAGAAAACAGACTTCATTACAATACTGGCATATTTTTCAGTCGAGACCCAGTAGTATCACAAGTCGTCGCGCAGATGGTTTTTAAAAATACATTTACGTACGTAATAAAGCTAGATATAAAAAATAAACTTCTAAAATTGTACACAACATAGCAACAGCGTTAAAATTAAAGTACAAACCTTAATCGTTCGAAAGACAAAATTTAGTCAAATTCGTTTTCGCGCTTTTTGGCAACGGAAAGTCACACTACGTCAATGTACGTCGTCGAATAAGTCAGTTCACTACAAGCTAAGCCAAAAGCACGGAAATTAACAGGGAACGTTACAAGATTAGTAATATTAAAACGGTTTACAATGGTCCACCTAACAGCACGGTATAAAAGAGTAGCTAATGAGTAGATTAGATATGTGATGTATTAAAATATAAACTGCAGTAATGGAGGCACGTGACGATTTATCAACAACAATTCGCAAGCGAATCAACGGTATACAAGTTAATATCACAATGCCAAGCCAGCAGCGCCTCCATTAGTACAGAATGCCTACCCTAAAGCGTATAATAGTAGTAGAAATACGTTGTATACCTAGCGATTTATAACCGATAACCATACTTGACCAGAACACCGCCTTATACGGTTATCACACTGACAGACCGGATGTGCGAGCGAGATATCGCTATGCAAAGCTATAGAACTCTCGCTCGCACATCGTGGCTGCATGTTGAAACCGTAGCCTTAGTTCAGACACTCCAGACCTTCGTCCGAGCTCAAACTCTTTGGCAAAACGCACTGACAACGCTAACCTATTGTAAATATCACTGCTTACAATTCAATGCCATTTACTCGTCGGCGGTTAAACATAACAATAAGGAATCCAATTAAAAATACTGTTTTAAATTACAAATTCATAATTTATAAAAGTGAATATTGCGTTTATAATTCATAAAATGAAACAAAATTTTCAAAAATAAATATGAAATAAAACAATTATATACATGAAAGAGGCCATGACATCGGCCGTCAAGCAATTCCGATACAAATCCGTGTTCGAAGTCTACTCTACGGTCTACGGCGGTTACATCAAAATATCACGAGACAGAATACATAGTTTTCATTCCGTTAGTATAAAACGACACTTGATTCACTACAGACTTAAAGCGTGCCTTTACGATTATTGTATCAAATCCTTCAACATTCGGTTCGAGTAGAAAAGTACGAAATAACTGTGGTTGTACAAAATTACTAGTCTATCGCGGTCGGCCTATCAACATTTCGAAATATTTTTCTCAAGTGTATCGTTTGACATCAAGTTTGAATACATTACATCATTTTGTGACCCTTGAAATTTTATCAATTGACGCAACTGACAAAAATTCTTCGGAACGCGGTTATCACACTAACGCGGACCCGTAAGCCACTAGTGTGTGAGCGGTACAGCAATATAGTGACGTCCCGCTCGCACTTCTGAGCAGCGATCCGCATCCAATGTGGTAACCAATAGGTAAACATCGCGGTTAATTTAAGTTCGACTTGGCGTCCGTATCCGGGATCCGATCCTGATCCGGTTCCGGACGGCATCAGCCGGCGCGCGCGCCTCCGGGTCAAAACAGGCCGAGGTCCTTCTTAAGGTTGGTCTGCTTCCACGCCGGGAGCACGGCAAACTCTTCTTTGGTCATGCCAAAAGCCTCCTGCAATCGAAAAACTAATATTAGTAATGGATCTAACTGCCCATATTTGCCCAGTGGGTATTAGTTGTTGACCCAGGTCTACTGAGCCCAGCTGAGGTCTAACAGGCCCACTTTAAATCGTATTTCATTTCAATGAATAGGGGCGAGATTTTTTCACAGGGTCAAAAATGACCCTCTGGGCATATATGGTTTAGCAATATAGCATCCTCAAACCGGAAAAACGGGAAACAAAAATTCCTGATAGTTTGATTTATATTTTTAAACAGTAATCCCCTTATTCATAAACGGCCACTAAAGTTAAGAGGTCGCTAATAATCGTTTGTCCCTTTTCCTCATATACGTTGGACGGAAAGGGACAAACGATTATCAGAGGCCTCTTAACTTTAGTAGACGTTTATGAATAAGAGGGTAAGAATACATGTCGAGCTCCTGCGTCATTTTTAGCTTTCGATCAAGATTTAGAGACAGTATGAAAACACAGTTTTACATAAGTAAGGAAGAAAAGAATCAACAAAGTTTCAAACAAACAATCCTAGTTTCACTTCACACAAAGTATACAGGTAGTATCGCTCTCTTAGAGTTAAGTCTTTTAAAGCATACGAGAGGCCCCGATCTTCGGTGTTTCTCCGTATTTTCAAAACCCAGCCAGATTGGATGATCAATTTACCACCTTACCTACAAACTACATACTATGTTGCTACTTGCGACGCGGACGTAGGTTCTTGTTACTTTTCTGTAACATTATTTTAGCTATGCAGAGATAACAGTGTATTGGTTTCCCAATATTTTGAATGGTTATGTATTTTTATGTTAGTAATAAATTAAGTTTTTTTGGTATTATTACACGAAAATATTATAATGTTATGTGCATCATTATACGATTTTTATAGAACAGTAGTAAACCTTGTAATGCGTTACATTTCGAGACAAATCTAGGATTTTTGGACAGCAAATTTTTACGCAACATTCATGCTGATCTACTGCAGCCAATTTCTTTTTTTTGCGGAGTTATTCCGAATGTTGGTTGTTCTAATTATTTGGCTCAGTATAGTTAAGGTTTAAAAAAATCGATAATAGCTACCTAATATAATACACCAAAATGAAATCTACCTACCTTAACCTTTTCGACGCCAACGACTGATATATTTATCATAAGATATTATATTGTTTTATTACTATGTCATTATTGGTTTGGCGCATGAATGAGTGCATTGACATCCGTCATGGCGTCGAAAACGTTCCGATACAATATATGAGTCGCTTAACTTCAAACTCGTGTAAATCCATCTGTCAGATTATGCGATTTTGGTATTAAGAAAGGTAATAGGGGAGATATTTGTTGAAAGGGTCGAATGGATTTAGCCGAGTTTGAAATAAGCGTGACATATAGTTGACCTCCACCCCGCCACCGCCACCGCCAGCACTCACCAGGAAGTCGGGAGTGGAGAGGTGCCTCTCGAGATGGTGCGGGTCCACGTGGTCGGGCAGCGGGCGCCGCTGCAGCGCCGGCAGCGCCAGCTCCGCCGCGCGGCTCGCCAGCCGCGACAGCTCGCCCGCGCCGCGCAGCACCCCGCCCGCCTTGTAGCCGTGCTGGAAACGCGGTGCGATAACGTACAAGTGCGGTTTAAGCGAGTGTTTTTGTACAAGTGATTTAGAGAGTATTTACAGTATGTATAGCCTCTATATGCCCAGAGACCTATACAAAATCCATTAAAAATATTTTGTACTTCGAATCTCAATTACGACATATCAAAATTACAGCTGGTTTGGCAACCTTAAATTGGTGGGCGACAGAGAAGATAAATTGACTCCACTCATTATTATGTCACACACAGATCCCATCGAACATCCCTCTTACTTATTAAACTTACAGACGATGAAAATGGGTCACTCCGTATAGCCATCCATGGTGACCAATTTTTACCGTCATTTAGTGTACATTTAAAACTACCACCACCCTATACAAAACAACCACCAACAAAAGCCCTCTTACCGCGATATTGGCCTCGGCGGCCTCGTCGTGCTCGGCCCAGGTGTCGAACAGGTCGGTGAAGGGCTGCGGCTCGAGGCCGGCGGCCACGACCTTGACGTCGGGCCGCGTGCTGCGCGAGGCCGCCCAGTAGGCCTCGGCCGTGCGGAGTGCGGCCGCGCGGAGCGCTTGCCAGCGACCTGCGAATGCGCCCACGCCTGGAACCACATGTTAACTAAATGTTAATAACTACCGTCCACTTTTATTTATTCTTAAACCATATTACAAATTATGAGGTTACCTCTTTTACGTTTCGTATTTTATACAATAAAATAGTATTTTGTGCGAGAATTTTAAGATCTAATTATGTACCTACCGTTGCACACAATAGTTTTTCTACGAGTGCTTAAGCAAGCCGGTAAGAATTGAGTTCGACGAATGCCGTGCACAACCTGCTGCTTCTATATAGTCTCTTAACGTTCGATCTCCCGGTGGACTGCGCCGGCGGCGCCCGCTCGACACGCGGGGCGGGGCCCGGCAACAGTGTCACAATATTGTATGGAAATCCTTTCTGTGATTGTTATGGATGCTACAATATGCGACCATAAAAGCTCTATTGAAAAGTATGCGCTAGTTGTTCCTCCAACACCATCTCAATTCAAGTATTACAGACGCCGAGTATAAAAGAAATGTTTTTCTAATCCTGCATTCTAATTTGCCAATAAAATGACTGACATGAATATTCAAAGCATATACTTTATGAACGTTGTCATAAGATGACTCAAAAGTCGATTCTTAGGGATATAATGGGTCTGTTGTCGGGGCGGGCCCCGCGCCGCCGCCACCCGCCGCTGTAGACAAGGGGGGCGCCGGCACAACCCGCCGAGAGATTGAAGACAATTGTATAGAGGCAGCAGGTCATTCCTCGAACTCAATGCTTACCGGCTTGCCTATCACTCGTAGAAAGACTATTGTGTGCAACGGTACATAATTAGGTCTTAAAATTCTCGGGTTTTTTTGTAACTTCGATCCTTGAATCTTAAGAACCCTTTATGTAACTGTTGCACAAAATACTATTTCAGTTGAGTACATACTACATTTACGAGGCCTAAAGCAAGAAATTTGAAACGCTTATTATGTCAACGTCATAATTAAGTAACCAAATAACTAATATAATTTTTGTTACTCTGAAAAGAAGTGTGAAGTCGCTGGCTAAAGTCTCGTTGATGTCTATTGTTCAATACATTACAACCGACAAGTAGAAAAGATCTCATTAGCTTTAATTTCAGAAATTAATCTAACCGGTATTTCGCTCCGCGGGTTCCAATTCCCCGTCTTCGCCGCGCGGCCACCATCCTTGCCACAACCACACCGACGCTCCGTCGTCCATCAGGAATAGAGCTGCAACAATAAATTATTTCTTAGACACATAAATATTACAAACAAACAAACAAAGCATTTATTTGCAGAAGAAGGGTAATTTTACATGTGTTTGTGTAAATCATCGTTTCACCTTTTCTCGACTGTTGACAAACAGTATGCATACATAATGATATAAAATAATGTATGTTCAATGACAATAAAATCGGTACATTAGTCTTCTATTACTAACCACTCATAAACCCCACTCTTACGAATGCGTTTTCGCGGCAATTATTGTACGAAAAAATCATATACGCTGGTGATAACGACTAACTTCATACATAAAACTAAAAAAAAAATACCAGACAGCTCAAAATAAATATTGTGAAAGAAAGTCTAATAGAAGTTTGAGGGCCGCTTTTATCACTCGAGTTTGAAACTGAGTTCGGTTAAAAAAAAGTAGTCACAATATTTACCTGGTTGCGAAACCGAGTACAACTCCTTTTGTTCAAAAGGGAAGGGTGTCACCAGTCGCTCGTGCCGCAACGGCGACAGCACCTCATGCGCCTCGAACTGTCCGCCTAGGTCCGTGAAATGGAACAGCCGTGGGGTCACATCACCCCCACTCTTCCCCCCACTTAACACCGAGTTGTAGTACTGCTTATTGGCTACCCCTAAAGCTTCAAGCACTTCTTTAGGCTCCTCGCTCTCTTTTACTTCTGTTATAATAACGTTAGACACGTTTGCGCCGAAGAGGTAACTAGATTTTCTGGCGATGAGTTTGTTAGCTAATTCTATAGCGATGCTTTTGGTGTGTTTGAGGCTGCGAGAGCCGTGCCAGATGTATAAGCGGCCTTTTTCTGTGTCAACGAGTAGTAAAGAACCTCGGCTGCGGAGTTGTCGGACTGAACAGGGTACTTGGAGTAGATACGCCTCATTGGAGAGGTTTCCACGCGTGACAAAGAGTTTAAATCTGTTTTTATCCGTATTCTTCTTTCCTTGGTGGACTGCTAGGTTCCCTTGGAAGAGATTTAGGAACGCCGGCGGCTCGTTGCCTTGAGCTACCCTCACTTGGGGTCCCTTTTCTTTGTCTAGTTCGACTGTTAGCAACGCGGCGGCTCCTTTTTCGTTGGAAGACGCATCCCTGCCTTGCCAACAGAAATATGCGCAGCGATCTCTTCCGGTAACAGCATGCTTCGAGGGCTTTCCATTCAGTTCTCTACCAGAAACAGTGATCTGGTACTCCCATCTGATAATATAGCTATCTCCTGAGAAAAATTCTCCGATTTCGGCTTGGTTTTCGACTTTTTGGTAGTCGTTGTCTTGGATTAACCATTTGGAGACAGATTTGGTCTTAATTTCGTAGTGTCTCAAGTTTTCCTTATCGTAATACTGCGTGCCGCGGCCGACATGGGATCCTTCTAAAATGAGATCTGGATCCTGGTACTCGTTCGACCACATTTCTTCAGCATCACAAGGGGTTATCTCCACGCTATTAGACTTGTTCTCTTGAGGTTTAACTTGGATGACTCTGGTATAATCTGGCCAATCGAGGAATTTCTCCTTGAAGAGAATAGTTTCCATGTGTTGAGTTACTTTGGACATGATCGCCCATTCTGGTCTGATTTTCGAAGTTTTTTCTGGGGAACTCCTATCTTCCCTAGCACCTTGATATGTAGCAGCGTTTAAAGGATTGATATGGCATTCTTCATAATTGTAGCCCTCGTCGAATAGTTCTTGGGCAAGTTGTGCAGCGCGCCTCCGGCTTTCTAGGGGCACATTTTTCCCGTACCAGATATACATTTCTGAACCAAAATCGAAGACAATTGTTTTTGATTGGTTGAGCATGGCGATTTTGGGCATCTGGCCCCAGTATTCTTTGATGGGTATGAGTTCATCATCCATGACTTCGTAGCACATGTTGGTTTGTACGATGCAAGACTCGAATATCTCATCTTCATCAGGATGGCCTGTCTCGACGGGTTTGTAGTCCTCGATGCCCTCGGTCAGGCCGAGGAGGGACCAGAACTGGTTCCAGTGCTTGTTGGAGTAGTTCTTGGTTTGCTCGTCGATCTTGATGATGGCGGGGGAGTTCTTGCAGCCGAGGTCTTTGGTATTCTGGATGTGCTGGGCGACGTCGGTGCTGCGATTCCTAAACAAAAATATTAAACATAAGAATACTAAAAAAAACTCCTCGAGATCCCTATATTCATTTTGTTCAAACACGGAGTTCTTTGTATTTATTTTAACTGCTATGTTTTCTGTACTGTTTTTCTCACGGAGTAGGATGGAGATGGCAAGTAGGCGTTCCCGTGTATCCGACAGTAAGTAGCGGCCGACTCAATTTGTGCACAGACTATGATCAGTTGTTTTGTAAACTTCATGCCCGAATGACTTTCACGTCATACGTACGCTCGTGTAACAAAAAATGATTATTAAATTTAAAATGCCGTATTGTGCAATATTAAGCTGCACAAATCGTAGTGGTTTAAAATATCTTTCAGGTGGATGTATTTCCTATCACCGTTAGGTATTTTTTTAAACATAATCCAAAAAAAATGAAATAACTGTTTGTTTTGCATTATTTGCGAATGTATGTTAAACAAAACTATATTTTATTAGTTAGAACTTAGAGTTCATAATATTTTGTCACTGTTCTTTATGTTTATCTAGAAAATTCGCTATCCCAAATGTCAAATAACTTTCGCTACTCAAGTGCCGCGCAATGTCGATATTTATATCGATAAAGTTAAAGCTAGTCTTACGACATTTCAAGTTTGATGTTATTATTTTAGATAAGTTTTAAGTTCAATATATAATTTAGCGCATATTTGTATTTATCAAGACGGCGGTTGCCGTTTAACCCCCTAGAGGTGCGTGCAAACCATAATTAAAACAGTAAATAATAATAAAAGGCGTGAAATTTCCCTAGAGCATAATTACAATAATAATTGATAACGTGACGAAAACCTAAGATCCCACAAGTACAGATCACATCAACATTTACCTACTTCAAATCTCCCGCAGTAATATTAAATTTCGCGTCTTTTAAAATGAGAAATTGGTTTATCAGACTACAAAATTCGCTTTTATCTAAGCGTAGAAAATTGTTCAGTTAATATTATATTAGTTGTTTATTCGTCGTTTTCATTTGTACGGTATCAGAAATTAAATTTACATACATCACATCTAGTCCATATCCACACGTACAAAACTTAATTAGCTATTTTGGATTTGTTAGTGGAAATAATCACGCAAACTAGCGTCAAATATTGGAATTTTGCCGCCCCTTTCCTGATTTGATGGTCACAATTTTACAATAAAATCAAGTGGAATCGATCAGCCTTCATATGTATTGTATGCATTCACACAAAATTAATTTGACAGCTTAATCGGATTGTCCCGTCTACACTGGCCTTAAATGCGTACTACATGTTGTTTTTCATACAATTACGATTAGCATTACCGATATTATAAAAATTATAATCTTAAGTAAGGTGTAAATAGTGTAATATAATTGTTTTAAGTTATATATATAAATAAAGTGTGATCCCATTATTTTATCGATATTTTTGTGTTCGGATAGGTATTTAAATGCATATTTTATCACCTAACCTAATACCTAACCGAACACACAAATATCGATAAAATACTCGGATCACACTTTCCCCTTCCTATATCGAATGGCAAATAGTCATATCATTATAAGAAGTTCACAGTCACATGGGACGTTTTGTTTTTGGATGTTATGGGTATGCAAAAAAAGTTCCCAACCTTTAGCTACTCGCAGGCAGGCACAGATCTCGAATATACCAGTATAACGTGACCGTAAGATCCGTAACAAATTATGCATAGTGAGACCTTACATACACTGGTTTCTTTAGCCCTTTTCTCGCCTGTAATAAGAAAGTGATTTTAACTATTAAATTTATTTAAAATAGTGCCACCCAGTGTTAAGTAGTTGTATTAAGTGAATGTTGAGCGAGATTTTGTAAGACAATTAAATAGTCATATGTCTCATAATTTTGACATTATATTTTAGATTGTGGCTCATGTAGCCTACAGTTGAGATTCGTTCGAGAAATATCAATCAGTAACAGTCTATCGGTTGCTACGAATCAAAGCATTTTTGTAATTGTGTGACGTATTTTAACGTACCTATGAATGTCTGAGTTTGGCGACACTGGTTTTCATACTAAATAGCCGTCATTTCACATCCACTAGTTTATTAATTCGTGGTTTTTCTTTTTGAGGTGTTCAATCAAGAGTATTGGTATTGTAAATACAACGATATAACACTTCTTTAAAAAAAATATTTAAGGAATATTTTCATAGCTTTATAAACTTGCTTAAAAGCTTACTTTTGGTGTAATACAACTCAGCTTTTAGTACGGGCGGCGGCCGTAGGATCTGCTACGTAACGTGATACAAAGATAAGCCCTATGGCAGATGTTCATAAAAGTGATGCTGAGTTCCGGAAAAATAGTAAAAAAAAATAGAATTGGCCGAAAGCACAAAAAAGTACCACTTCCGGTTTAATAAATGGATGGTATTTACCTACGTCATTGGATACAAAGATGACACTTATGGAAACAAATAGTAATTTATTTTTAGGTATAGAAAAACCCAGTCTGCCAGTTCCTGCATGGCCGGAACTGCCGGAAGTGCCCGGCAGACTAGTTAAAAAGTAACGAATTTGACTCCAAATGTACGTCACTTTTGAACCAGTCTGCCGGGCACTTCCGGCCATGCAGAAACTGGCAGACTGGGTTTTTCTGTACCTAAATACTAATTACTATTTGTTGCCACAATAATAATCTCAGTATCAAATACCGTAGGTAAATACCATCCATTTTTTAAACCGGAAGTGGTACTTTTTTGTGCTTTCGGCCAATTCTAATTTTTTTTTACTATTTTTCCGGAACTCAGCATCACTTTTATGAACATGTGCCATGGGGCTTATCTTTGTATCACGTTACGTAGCAGATCCTACGGCCGCCGCCCGTACTATTTCTAGATTCTTAGACAAAAACAGACACTCTGATACACTTTGTCGAAATGTTACAATATAGTATTGGGCCTTTAATGATGTTTTAATGTAAGGCAACTTACCTCTCAATAACATTAGCATATTGGCCAATGTAGAGGAACAGCTGATCGGGAGTGATCAGAACGAAGCAGTCGCCACGGTTGATGCTCGTGTGTACGGGCTCCACCAGTCTCGTCTGCAACAATATTCACGAATATAAGACCAATTCGCAATATTACTATATTCTTATGGTGACAAATTGTTTTGTTTTCTATAAGAAGCAAGTCTATGGGACCAACATCATCAAAGTCAAAAGAAAATTAGACAAAGTCTAAAGACTTAACAATTATACTGCGCGCTTGTGATCGGTCATTGCCGTCATTGGCCAGCCAATTTTTAACCGACTTCAAAAAAGGAAGAGGTTCTCAATTCGACTGAATTTTTTTTTTCATTTTTTTTGTATGTATGTTACTCGATATTACCGTGAATCGTGAACCGATTTTCAATTTTTTTTTAATCGAACAGGTATTACCCCTAGATGGTCCCATTGTCACCAAGTCTGGGTCTGATGATGGGATCCTGGAGAAATCGAGGGAACTCTTCAACTATTATAGGCACACCTATAGTGATTTCACTATTTTTTACAGCAACTCGGCCACTTCCTCTTGGAATAGCGGATCCTAAGTGAAGTCGGTTCTTTTTTGTTTAAAATTATTGTTGTAACATAACCGTAGCAAAGTCAACTTTCGGGCAAATGTGATCGGCCATCGGCCGCCGCGCCCGCCGCAGCAACGTAAGCGTCATTGGTCAACAGAGTTCGGCAAAAGTCGTATTTGAGGAGTCTTTTTCGTACGCGACAGGACCCCGATTTGCATTACACGGCTAAATGACGAACACTGGTAAGTGGCTGAACAATCCCGGGACGTGACTATACATCACAAAATATACCTGCACCCGCCGTCGACCTTTGACATGCAGCAGCATGACGGTCTTGGTTCCCTGGCTGGGTATGACGGTGGAGGAGGCGCTCCGTAGCGCCACGTTGGAGAAGTCCTCCTTGGTCGCCAGGGCCGCTAGTGCTTCTGCCGCTAAGCCGCAGTTGGCCGTTGCTGTAAGAGACATAATACGTTAGTGCTTCAATTTTATGGAGCATTTCTTACTTTTTTCTATACATTGTACAGTCGCCATCAGATATATCGGAGCGGCCAAGATGATCACAAATATCTGAACAATGCCTCTATTGTCAAGGAGATAAAGTGCATGTTCAGATATTTTTAAGTACCTTGGTCGATATATTTGATGGCGACTGTACAAAAATGTACTAAGAGGAGTTATAGTACATTATGGATAAATGGAAGAATAAAATTGCTAAATATGTATTTGAAAAAGTGACTGTCTTGAAGCTCCATCAAAATAATATCCGGGAATTATCACCTTACTAAAGTATGACAATGAAAATCATACAAGACATGGGTTTACCTTTCTCTTTGATAAGCTGGTCCCGAATGTTGGTGGAAGGGGGCGGAGAGTATTCCTCCCTCAGATCGGTTCGTGCCGCGAGCGCCTTCAGCGGGTTCCTCGAGGCGACGTGGCGACGTTCCCGCTTCGCTCGTCTTGCCCAATCGTTGGCCAGCCTGTGCAAAAAAGTCCAGGTTATTTTTACAAATGTTTAAAAGATAAAAACAATCTGCGCTTACGGATATTTTATACGCTTTCTTTCTAGTCGATGGTTGATTTGGTTAAAGATGACTTCAGTATTAAAAAGAAAAAGCACACTCAGTCATTTCGTTTGGATAATACGAATGTATATTGAATATCGGATGCGACCACTATGTAAATAGTTTAATATTAAATAATCAATTTTACGTCACTCTGGGCGCTAAGTGAGATTTACCGCCCTAGGGTGCAGCGGCAAATCTCACTTCACACCCAGGAGAAGACGTAAAATTCTGTACGCACCACGGGCGGTAATTAGGAAGGGCTCCGATCGCTTGTTTATGGCCCTTACCTTCGGTTCGGGCCACAAATGCCAGCGATCTGAGCCCTTCTTTATTTTACCGCCCTAGGTACGTAATGTACTAGAATAGAATCTTTAACATTAGGGTAAAAAACCGGTAAAAAACCCTTCTGGTGCGACTGTCTTTTTTTAAATGAGTTTAATGAGTATTCGTGAAAACAATAATAAAAAATATAAGAAAAAAATACAAAAAGTTTAATCACTGGGTAGGCCCCGACGAGATTCGAACTCGTGATCTCCTGTTTACTAGACAGGCGCTTTAACCAACTAAGCCACGGCGCCACACGCCTACCGTGCGAAATTATCTACTACATTACTATGGTGCTGATAGCAAATACAATGTTGATACTGATACGTTTAGTTCCAAGAACAATAATTTATTCGGGTTATTGTTATCAAAGTGTGCTTTGTAAATGCTAGAGATAATAAATCAATTTAATATTTGCCAATTATTCTTCTTACCTTTGCAACAATAATAAGCAATTGTTTAAATATGTAGTCAAGATAATTTATTATAGAAGACAATTTCGCACGGTGACCGTGCGGCGCCGTGGCTTAGTTGGTTAAAGCGCCTGTCTAGTAAACAGGAGATCACGAGTTCGAATCTCGTCGGGGCCTACCGGTAGTTTATCTTTTTGTACTTGAAATCATTTAGATTTATTCACATTACGACTTAAGTAGCAAGTTTGACAGTTATTTAGTTAACGACTGTCACCGTGTACATCAACTTGGAATGTCTTCAACATTATTCAACATTATTCTAGAAAATTTATGTGGTTCTCAAAACCGTTATACGTAAGAGTGAAAGGGCCGGTTGCACCAAACCATCTGTTAACGTCATCGTTACAAAATCTTTTACAAAGTTTGACAGTTTTCTATGGGACGAAAGCTCAGTCCCCGTACATAACGTTGATCAGTTCGTTAGTTACGCGTGGTGCAACACCCTATTAGTCTTTTGACACCGACATTTTTGTATAGGCACAACGTACCGTTTACAAGAAGTTTGAACTTTAAAGCAATATCAATCCAAGTCCACGTCCACTCCGTTATCGGCGGTTCGTTCTTTCTCCGTGACAGGAGTAAAGAATGCTTGGAACGTTTCGTCGTCTGTGCAATCTCTACAGTTCAAATATAATCTCTAAGTTTAACTCAATAGGGTCCAAATTACTCACATCTGCCGCGAGCTGCTATCAATAGCGTCCAAGTCCACGTCCACTCCGTTATCGGCGGTTCGTTCTTTCTCCATGACAGGAGTAAAGAATGCTTGGAACGTTTCGTCGTCTGTGCAATCTCTACAGTTCAAATATAATCTCTAAGTTTAACACAATAAGGTCCAAATTACTCACATCTGCCGCGAGCTGCTATCAATAGCGTCCAAGTCCACGTCCACTCCGTTATCGGCGGTTCGTTCTTTTTCCATCACAGGAGTAAAGAACGCTTGGAACGTTTCGTCGTCGGCTCGTGGCACTCTTACAGGGCATCCCGATTTTTCGGCGCCGGGCGATTCGTCTTCTGATTGAATAAAAAAAATACTAGTAAAAAAATGCAACAGGATGAGTAATATAAATAAAGTGAGTAGGAATAAAAATAAGAGTTTGGGGGCTGAAAGCGGAAAAATATTGCAGCTTGATTAAGTAAACAAGGTAACAGGTATTGGCTGTAAAAATAAGATTATCCTATTTTACAGTTGCGTTCATACATTCTTATATTCATCAAATACTTCATCACTGTCATTTATTATAATATCTCAAACACGGTTCGCCTTGGTACGCGTCTTTTCGCAGATCCTTTACACAATTAATCGAACGAGCGGAGCGTAAGCGAAGATCGTTCTTACAAACAACAACTGTCACCTGGCTACTGGGACGTCTCGGCATTTGGATGGCTTTTTGATTTAGATAGTTTGTCCGACGATAACTTTAGTAACGATTTTCCGATCTTTATGAAATTTATTGGGGTTGTAGCAGAGACCAACAAAATTTGCGAGTTCGTATATGAGCTGGATTGAGACGGGGGTTCTGAAATTAGAAGGCCTTAAAAGGTTTTGCAAAGGGGTCCTGTTACATTGGTCATCTTATTTGCTACTTTTACGAGCAAGTATGGTTGAGTTTGGTATCAAACGAAAGGTATTGATTAACACTCTCGTCAAATCCTTATTAACTGCTTACTGTTTCATAACAATTAGCAACATAAAATTGATTTCAAAAATATTTTCAATTATATTTTGATTTTGGTGTAAATATTTTGACAACTGACTTTTTTTTTAATTTATTAGAGCTTTGGCTGCTAGGGCCATCAGCATACTGACATTAACATATTATTTAGAGAGAGTTACCATAGACGCATAATGATGGTGTCCGAAACCTATATAGGTGGTCCACAGATGAGAACGACATGTCAAAGCAACAGAGTGAGAGGCATGTGAGAGGTGGATTTAAAATTAAATGAGACAAAAACTGTCCAATCTGAAGCGATTTCGTCGCGGTAAAATTTTGCGCATCAACCGCACAATTTAATATGGACGTTTAGTTTCACCGTGATGGTTAGTTGAGAAAAAAAATACCCGATACCTATTTTTGGTAATTGTAGTAATTCTACTATTGCACATTTATGGCGAAACACAAGATTCGCGAGTTCACAGTTCGGGGCGAACTACTAGTTAATTACTTAAGTTTTTCCAACTAAACGGTGGCAATACTTATCTACTTATTATATATTTGTAGACCTTATCCTATTGTAATAAGAGTTACGAATGTTCAGTTAAGTCAACAATGGTACTCACTCTCATCAAGACGGCTGCTAATACTCTCGCTGACGCTATGACTGCGCTTGAAGGACTCTCTGTCAGGTTTCCTGACTTCTTCCTTCGGCTGCTTGTCCGGGCATACGACGGCACACGAGGCGGAACGAAGCGGGCCAGAGACGAAACCGTTGGTCGGCGAACCTTGCTTGCGAGATCTGAAATAGGAAAACGGTTGTGAGTTAAAGTTTAGATGGCAAGCACTATGAGTCTATGTGTCTATACAAAATGTTCTCCGTATTTGATAGCGCCAAATCGCTAGGTATAAACATTTATGGACTGAGACTTGCTGCGTTAGTACTGCGAAAGAAGGCGCTAGTGCATTGCGTGAATTACGGAAACGCGATCATGTAGATACATAGACATTGTTAGTCCAGATATTAATGGTCCTACAGGTCCTTCATATACTGAACTCTCAATCGAATGATCGCGCGCTCATCGCCCCGCTGCAAGCTGGCGCCCAGACTGCGGCCTTACTCACGCGATTTTCTTAGTTAATACTACGCAATGCTTACTTGAACTTGTTGGCGATAGGTATGCCAGGCGAGGATAGGGTTTTGGGTTTGACAGGCGGTGGCGTGAGCGGCGGCGTGGCGACCTTGTCCCGCTCCAAGCGGCCCGCCACCGTGAACAGGGACGCATCGCTTTGTATAATACTACGCAACGCTTACCTGAACTTGTTGGCGATGGGTATGCCAGGCGATGACGGGGTCATCGGCGCTTGAGTGGTGACAGGCGGTGGCGTGAGCGGCGGCGTGGCGACCTTGTCCCGCTCCAAGCGGCCCGCCACCGTGAACAGAGATGCATCGCTTTGCGGTACGCGTTTGCGCCATCCCTAGAAGTTACGGATATATTCTGTTATAGAAAAATAAATTATAGAATTTATAGACGAACAAACAAAAGATCATTGTATTGTCAAAGATTTCAAACTATGAAAATTGCCGATACGCGATGGAAAACAGGCTAGAATAAGCACGGAAACATCACGAGAGTTAATAATCCAATCCAATCCAAGGGAACATCGTAATCTATCTACGTATATTCTACCTATAATTTTCTTCATTTGTATGATTCCGTTGTATCTCCTTATGATAAAATAAAAAAATAAACAATGGTCTAATGAAGCGCTTCCCAAATGAAGACTTGCTTTTATTGATGTATTTTTACTAGCACTTTTCTCTTTTGAAAAATTCCTGCATGTTATACACTTATTACAAGAGGAAAAAGAATAATGATTCATTCGTAAAGGGCAAACTTTTATAATTATTTGTAATAAACGGGACTTACAAATAATTATGAGTAAAAACCGTGAAAGTCTAAATCAGTGTTTGGCAAACTTTTATATTGGCAATTGAATAAAATTGGAGATGTAATACACATTTTAATAACTGACGTCGCCTGATGAATTGATGATTCATGACAGTAGGTACCTATAGAAATGCAGGCGTTAAAACTATCATTGACCACAAGGGTTCGATGCCTCATGAGTCTGACCTACAGATACCTACATACTACATGACTCATCGGAGAACTTTCTTTAAGGACCTCTAGATATTTGTCAACCGTCAGGTTTTTGTTTTGTTACCTATATAAAATACATGGGTTGCCGAGCAGCCCCAGGCTTCTGCTTCTTTAGCGAGGCGTGGTACAAAGCCGAGACGACGCTAGGAACATGATCTAAAATACATTTACGCACCGTGTACCTACACGTCGGTATGGCGTAAATGCAACTCATAAAAGATATTGGTCAGTCACTGCTTCAAGTTTGTCTCCTTTATAATGTGCGATTTATATTACACGGCGCGAGTCTTACTTAAAAAAAGGATTTTGTACTTTATATAGCATATAGTAGACATTCCATTTAAGACAGCACTATGCCACGCGATTTCAGCCGGCTTGGCTCACGACCTGCTGCTATTCAAATATGAAATCTAACTAACTACTCTTTAAGACGATTAATATTCTCTCGCTTTAGTAACTAAGACGAGCGCCGGCACCAGCCATTTGAAGTGAATCACACATAAGCGGTTATTAAGTAGTTATGAAAACAAGTGGCTGTCGAAACGTCTTTACAGCAAATTCGCGTAATTGAATGACAAGTGAATCACCGGTAGCACTTACTCACGCAACACTCGTTTATCCGCATATCCATGTCACTTCCGAGTAAGTATTGCAATTTAGAAGTGAATTATTGGACATTGGTAACCTTTATCTCGTTGTAATAAAGTTTAGGAATGGTCAGTCAATTTGTATCACAGGTATTTAATCTTAAGCTTCATTTACAGCGAAACTGATATTGCGATTTAATCAATTAGTTCCAAGTAGGTTTCTACTATTTATTTTATTATCGTATGGCTTTATTTGGGTCACTAATACATTTAGTACAATAATAATGTTACAGAAAAAACAATAAGAGAAAGAAAAACACGCAGCTATAATTGGATGTCTAGGTTTGATAGCCAAACCCTAGCATCCGCGGTCAGCGCGTGCAGATCGCTTAGTCCGCCCTTGAAGTGTCTCCTGGGGCACTCCTCTACGATATAGGTACCTACTGATAACACAGACACAATTAATTTTGAGCACAACTATTATCGCTTTGAAGTCGTTTAAGATTATTTTTTTTAATTCTTCGAAATTGTAGCTAATCAATTACAACTCTCTCGTTTTTTTCGGTAATAATGGACAATGACAATGACATTTCATCTGAATGGCAATCCGTTCTGAATCTGGTTAGTGTTTTGTGTTGAATATTAAAATAAATCTTGACATTGCTTATTCTCTACAACTGACCACTTTGGTGACCATGGCCTTAGCTGTTTCATTACCATTAAAACGACACAGCATACATGCCGCCGTCATAATGTTATGCCCTTTCCGCGAAACCGGAAAACCTTTAAGATTTATTGACACCACAATACAAATAACCCATTAATTAACAGCCCTTGAACTTTGAGAATTGCCTTTAAAAGTGTGTAAGGATATCATTATGCTGAAAATGTTGCATTGAAAAGCAGGATCGGCTAAGGTCGTCGATAATTCAAACTGCATTCCTGCTCGACACCGTTTTGTATTGGGTTGTGTAACGTGGATTTGTAATTTAATTGGCTACATAAATCGTATTGGATTAGCTAAGGTTTGTGTACTTGCTTTGTGAACTATTTTTGTGTCATTTACGTATTGATTTACACTGGTATTAATTTTTTTACGAATGACCGTTAACTTGTCATGTCTACAAAATTTGGCACCTTTCTCTGGAATGACATCTGCCGCCGTCTTGTCTCTATCGTAATCAACGACAACAAATCGCTACAGTTTCAATTAGCTACTTATTTCTTCTTATTTCGGTTATAGCTTTGGTAATATATATTAAAGTTGTATTATGTTACCTTTTTTATCTTTCAAAATAATTTTCCACTTCCCTCACTAAAGAAAGTAGTGAAACAATAGCAACAATATGGTAAGTATATATTATTATTCACCTGTGCAGCAGTTTCCAGCTTGGTCCTCCTGTCGGCAAGGATGTTGTTCCCAAGCTCGTTGTCCTCTATCTGCACCTTCTTTTTCTCATCGACAGCCGCACTGAGAGTGTCCTAGAACAAAAGAAATACTACAATTAATAAAGAAGCAAAACAACTTTCTGAGAGAGCAAGGAATGAAGAAAAAACAGGATTAGTCGACTAATTTAGCTGTTCATTTAATTAGGTTATGCTGCTTTAGAAACGGTATGAAGCTAATCTATTTTTGCACGCAAATTCTATTGGTTTCTAATACGCAACTCTCCAGATAAAAACCTATTAAAAATACATATAGGTAAGTAAATAAACCATATTTACGTCTGAAAGACCATACAAATATTATCTAAAAAGCTTATAAAAACCACAAACAAGAATTCTATAAGGTTGTCTAGACTTGTTAATGTAAAAGAAATCCTGAAACGATCTAAACTTTTATAAATTCTGAGACATACATTGATTCAAGAATGCAATTTTTAATTGATCTCCTGAAATCATCAAAGATTGCATTGACTATGAACTCATACTCATGCAAAAAAGTGACAACGGAAATGAGAGAACGAGAGTAAAGATCGTTACGGCCGATATACCAGTCATCTGTCTGTGAAATCACAAGATAAAATGGTGTGAATTACAATTAGACGAATTTCTTCCTAGGTAACGCGCTAACACCTATTGTTACGTGGAGTTCTAACAGCTTACAGAAACAACTGACTGATCATTGGCGGATCTTTTGTCGTTGCAATAAAGGCTACGAACTGTCAGGTAACAGTGTGGATGGTACTAACATCTGAACCAGATCTGCGGCGTACTGTCACGCTATATTGCGTAAGTTGTTATATATTATAACGGTGCACGATCAGATGTAATATAATATCGTCTGAGCTGTAATTGTAACACTTGTGTCTTTGGTCTTATTAGAACATTTATAGATTAACGAAGCAGGACTACAAAAATGTGAATATTGTATTCATTTTTAAATAAGACTAATGTTTAAAACGTACTGTTTACACACACCGCTAATTTAAGAAGCATGTAGAGGAGAAGGAAATATAAATTAAAACTTAAAGAAAACACAGAACTAAGGCAACATTAAAAACCGAGGTTTTCGCAAACAGGAAAGTAAACTCGTTAAAATACTTTTTTATTTTGTTAATTTTGCTCAACTTCCTGCGTCCCTGTATAAAATTGAGTAAAAGTACCTTGAACAAAATTTGTTTTACGTCTTATTTCATAATTATACGTGCCTTGTCGTTTTCGGCGGCCTCCGCATCAAACTTCCGGAACACGGGCTTCAGACCACCATTTTTCGTTTTATTTTTGAGTTCGCCAATGACCGATCCAAAATTGAGACCAGTTGGGAACCCGGATTGCTTTTGTAAACGTTTCAGTAGTGGTTTTTCTTCTACTCCATTAACTTCATCACAAACATCCTCTTCGGTTACAGGCCTTTTGGTCAAATTAACGTCATTTAACTGTTTTATCCTATCAGAAACCTTGTCAATGGATTCTTGCAGTTGTAATGCCCTCTCACTTATAGATGGCTGCTTAACTGGTTTCAAATCTATAGGCGTTACTTTAAAATCAAGTATTTGGGGTTCATGTTCTGCCTCTGATTTGTCTAAAGACAGGTTTTGTATAATGGTTTGTATTTTGTCATCATTTAAAATAGTTTTCTCGAGGAACTCAGTCAATCGTTCCTTTGGCGGGCTTTCGCGCTTGAATATTCTATCGTTAAGGAGTTTTGCTTGTTGTTGCTTTAGCAATTTACTTGGTGAGATTTTGTCTTGAGTATTGAGAATCCCTGTATTGGAATTTTGCAACTGGTTGGGTTCATTATTGTTATCTTCTAAATGTGCCACTTCTGCAATAACGTTTGCAGCGGGCGTTTCGGGCAGTTTATTTTCACCTTCTGCGATAATTTTGTCTTCACTTACTGGTTCCACATCTTGCTCCTTATTTATTAATGTTGTATTGATTACATTATCTTTTATGGCATCATTTATTTCAGGTGGTTGTTTCGACACCAAAATCTTCCATACCAAATATCCCAGCAAGCACAATCCAAGCAGCACTTCGTAAAACATTTTGAGCAATCCCACAAATCACATCACTGACTAGAATTTGTTTAAAAGTGGCGACACCACACTTAACACACTATTAACGCTCCATTTGTAAGTTCCGATGAAGCAATCAACTTGCACTATTAGGCATCACAATTTAATTATGCACCGCACCTAATTCGAAGCGGAATAAATCATTAGAGTAATTGATAGGCCAGTGTAATGGGCGGAACGAAAAACAATAACAAAGCGGGTGATGTTACAGCTGGTCAAATACACACTGGTTGAACAAGTGCGTTATCACCTGGCGCGGACACGACTACTGAAGTGACTCACGCGCAGCCTAGCGCGCGTGTAAACACAGCCGCGGTAGCTGCAACCTTATGACACATCTCGGATGTATTCCGTGACATAGGTGCGCCGAGAAGAACCCGACCTTAACTTGGAAATGATGATAAAAAGATGATATATCGACCTTCAGCTTAATTGGTTAGCAACCAATTCATAAGATCATAATGATTGATTGAACCACCAAACAAAGTATCGCTATACTACGCAATAATCTGTTTATTGATAGAACACGAATTACTTATAGACGCGTGCGATGATCTATTCAAGGATCAATAAAAGCCGAGATCAACAACGCAGAAACTACTTTTAACTCGGACGAAATGACACCTACTTAAAAGCAAACGAAGACGTAATTCACAAAAACGGACTTGTAATGCTAATTGATTTAAGCTTCGACAGCTCGTCAATCCTTTAACGGTGTTCAGTTTCCTTTTTCGGTTGAATCATAGTGATATAACATGAACTGTCATCAAGTTTTTATCAATTTTAATGTGATATTAAATAAATACAGTGGTTTTCCTCACGCTGACGGCATTCCGTTTATATACTTGTATAATATTATACGCAATAAAGTCCACTGAGGCTCACAAACCAAATATGTCAACTTGTCCGAACCTAATGTGTATACGAGCAAAAACTTATGGAGAGCTTAATTGAAGCTATTCAAATTTACATGAGATGGTTTCGACTGATACTGGCTAATAAACTCCTGCTTTGGCAGGAAGAATAATATTACAGGCACCTAATTAATTAGAAGATGATATCATTTCAACTGAAGCATCAGGATGAAAAAAGTTTTCCTCTTACTGACGTTTAGTATAATGAATAATCACTAATAATGCGGATTTAAAATTGAATTTTGATTAACAGGTCCATTACTTAGATGCTGACAGATAACGATCAGCCTAACCCTTTTAAAGTAGAACCAAGAAATGTTGAAACATAACACCTTTCAATTTTGTAGAGAACCAATGAAAAAAAAACTTTTTAAAACCCTCTCATGAAAATGAGGATGAAGTTTTTTAACGACTTCAACGCGGACTCAATACATAGTCAAGGAAGAATATTCATAAATAATGTAAACATCTTCACTAAGAAATACACAAATCAAAATGCACAATGTTGCACAAGATCATAATTCAAACAAATCATAGCAAGTTGTTAGTCTAATAACATTCAATAGAATATGATAAGGGCGATATAGGACGAATCCATTAAATAATTGTAATGTCTGTTAGCACCAAGCAATCGGAGATTGAAACGTGCTTGCCATACGCATGTGGACATTAGAAACCGTCAACCTGATTGTTGATGACCCTTACTGCTATGCATACTGATAGTTAAATTGTAAACACAAAGCCAAACATAGCAAATGATATAAGAAAGTTAATTCTGCTAAGGCTTACAAGAAACAAGGTCGGCGTGAGATAGATAAAGATAAGGAACGATAATACGCTTCAAGAAAACACAGATACAAAACTGATATAACGATCATTAGTTTCAATTGAACTAGAGCAAACGAAACACTTGTGTAAATCGTAAATATCAATTGTAGACAATAACTGGTAATTAAACAAACACACGATCTTACAAATGTCACATAATCCAAAAATATCACAAAGTTTTCCACTGTTTACGACGCGTAGCGTCTTAGAGAAAGCGATTTTTCAAATTAAAAATTCGCGAAAGACGGTACGCATGGCGCGCGCGCAGCGAACGAGCCTGCCAAAACAACTGACGGTGCCGCCGCGTCTCGCTGACCAGTTAGGTCACTGTCGGGTGCAATGCAAAATAGCTTTTTATTCGGTTACTGCAATGCTAAAGAGGGTTGAGATTTTAGCAGTGTATATGGTTATATTTTGTGTTGTGTATTCTACTACAGCGTCAATGCTGAGATTTTCGAGGTACCTATTAGGCACTTATAAATCTAACCGTACCTACTGGGTTCCACGAGATGTTATTTTTAAAAGTACTTAACAGAACAGAATAGTTAAAAGTTTTACAACGTTACATTCGACAAATAAAACAAGCGCTGGTAGCCTTGCGGTAAGACGTCCGACTATCAATCCGGAGGTCTCGGGTTCAAACCCCGGCTCGTACCACTGAGTTTTTCGGAACTTATGTACGGAATATCATTTGATATTTACCAGTCGCTTTTCGGTGAAGGAAAACATCGTGAGGAAACCGGACCTAATCCCAAAAAGGCCTAGTTTCCCCTCTGGGTTGGAAGGTCTGATGGCAGTCGCTTTTGTAAAAACTAGTGTCTATGCCAATTCAAGGGATTAGGTTGTCAAGCGGACCCCAAGTCGGGATAAACGCTAGGAAGAAGAAGAAGAAGACATTCGACAAATAAAAATACAATTCGAAATACCTATCGATGACTTCTTGATAATGATATGATACGACTAATAAATTAGTCACATGGAGGTGAAGACAATGTAAATAAACAAAGAACTGCGCATACAAGAGATTAAACCAATCAAAATTATTATGCTACATTATAATGCATTTATGCAAATGCCGGAAGCTAAATCCGCTCGAAGTTATTATAAATTCAGCATCGCACTTGAAATGTGAATGTACGCATTCTATTAAAGGTATACTACTCGTTCTAAGTACAGTCGTCATCAGATATATCGGAGCGGCCAAGGTGGTCGCAAATATCTGAACAACGCCTCTATTGAGTCTATAGTCAAGGCGATAAAGTGCATGTTCAGATGTTTTTGAGTACCGTGGCCGCTCCGATATATTTGATGGAGACTGTACGTAAAGGGGCGTACTTCGAAAAATGTATAGACACCAAATTAGAATTGACGGGACTTTTAGGACTAGCAAAAACAGAGAATGAATGACAAAGGAACGAAGTTACATAAACAGAAATGGACAAATCGTGTGAATGGAACATAAACAAATTCTAAATTACACAGTTAATTTAATTTTTATATGTATATGATGTGTGGCTGTGTTATCTATTTTATCTTTAGGTACGGTACCGATATTTATAAAATTTGAATAATATATTATGCATACATTATATTCTTAAATACCCCCACAGTCTTCACCTCCTCAGTATAAAAACAAAAGGAAAACGATACTATGTTGAATTTCGTGTGAAATTCAGCCTTATTATGGTAACGAAAGTATAATATTTTTTTAATTAGCCTCTGTTCCTTGATAGCTTACTAGCTAGCTTTAGTTCGCACGATTTTACTGTACACTTAATTTTAGAGTGCTTTCAATTATAATAAGGTAGGTATTTAGAAGTAAAAAAAATGAAATTCGAAATTTTTTAAAAATTATTTTGTTTTACCTACTCGTATCGTAACTTGAAACGAAATATATTTACAACGCCATTGCATTATATGTTACGATATATGTAAATAAGTCATTTTTAGTTTCGAAAATAAATATTTTTCCTTCCTGTTTCATATAAAACGAATACTTCAACCGTTTCCAGAACTACAAGTTCAACATGTAAAGAAAACAAAGGCAGTTCAAAAAGCCGCTCGTATACCAATCATTCCTTTGTTTATAAAACTAAAACATACATCCACAAAAATAATTCACCTGACGTGTACGTATACAAAGAGACAACGAAGAGACAAAAACGATGATTAATCTACTGGCAGACATTTCGTTGAAAACGCGTCAATTTTTGGTCAGGTGTTGTCCAGTGCCTAGCGGGGGCCAAATTTATAATTAGACTCCGCACCAAAGCCAAACTATAATAATATGTAGGGCACTTTCATAACGCGCTGGCAGCGTTTTAGTTGGTTCAGTGTCGTTTAAAATGATCGATCTAATCATCTATTTGTAATGAGAACAAGTTCAGTTTATTAATAGTAGACTGAGATGGTACAGTCCACTTTTTGCCAGAGATGTATACATTTTTTCACCTTATTGCGTTGTAATAGGTCCAAAAGTGGATACATCTCTTTGCAGTCGACTGTACAGTTCGAATTTTCAATAGAAATAGCACTTAAGTAAAATTTTGCTTTAAGTACATATTTTAACTATAAAATTTATAGGCTTTGAAGAATTCTTTATGTAATAGAAATCGTTAACAGCATAATCAAAAACAAGTTTGCTAATAAATACAATAACGACCTTTTGAATTAACTATTGAATAATTAACCCTTCTCCTATTCCGGTTTTCTCTTTCTAATGTAAACAATTAATAATAATTATAATTAATCACAATTAATGAGTAAACAAATGATAATGCTATCAGTAAGTGACTACCCTCATTATTCCTTGTAATGTATATCAGTATAATGCTACTGTTTATCGTAATATACCTAATTATCCGTAAATATTGCAGTGAAATATATAAAAACAATATAAAATAAGGACTTTTATTCATACAAAAAATAATAGATAGCGATGTATGAAATACGAAAAAAATTACGTCACGAACACATCATTATATTCATTGAAATACGTAATAAAAGCAAAACGCCGGTTAATAGACTACATTAAACAAAAATGTAACTTTTCGCCAATTTAATTCTAAATAGCTATTTAAACGCATTATTTTCAGTCCGTTGCACGTGTGATGCGAGATACTGAGACGCTTTCGTTTTTTACAATACACAGTGAATCTTATAAGCAATTCTCTTGCCATACATTTAGTTACGGACACAGTGTACGGAATGTTAACAGTAGGTATGGTAGTAATTTTTTTAACATGTCCGAATCTTACTAGAGATATCTTCCTACAATTCGGACATCTTAAAAAATCTCACTATAAGTAATGAATAATTAAATTACGCACATTATTAGAGACCATCTGTAATTACACAATACGCAGCTAATTTAACAAAAAATATGAATCAGGTATATCATTAATCATTATTATTATAATAGTTAGGTATATTTTAGAATGCATCGTATTGGTTAGTGGGTTCATTTCCACTAACCGCCGAAGATGTTTCGACGTTGACGCGTAACAAAAGTAGGTGAACGAAAGCGCACCCGTTTATTTTTAACTATATTATACTAAGATAAATACGCATACAGCCACTATAATATACGGTCCCGCACTGTCCAGAACCTTAATTAAAATGCAGTTGAGTGACTATTCAAAACGTATACTTAGTATGCGCAAAATATAAAGCGACGTTTGCTCAGACTCTGCTTGCCGGGACTCACAAAAGTTGGTGAATTATGTTATGTTGTAGTTGTCCAGGCGTTACAAATTGTTATTTTCAGGAAAGTAAAAGATTAAAGCATACTTCGAAACCCATAGTTAGTTGACTTACAAGTCTGTGCTTCTAGTATTCTTCTGACACACTACGCCTATCTGTATACTGTGCAAGCGATGCTCATGTACGCAGATAAGTCCGACCCTTCGTTGCGTCACGACGCAAACTGGTTTGGCCAACGGCTAACACTATGTACTGCGTCTGCGCTGCGCTCGTGCACTTATTGCATTCCCGTTGCTGATGTCCGGTGTGGTGTAGTCTGCAGAAGTACTTCAGCGGGCGAGATGTTCAAAATGATCTTAACATGCCCTTGTTTTATTAATAATGTGTAGCTCGTTTTGGACATCATACCCTACCTACTGATAGTTAATACCTTTTGTAAATAGGTACATAATGTAAAAAGGTCCTAGGATATTTTAAGACTGCATGAAATTGAAGAACTGGTAATAATGATAATCACACTTCTGGACAGATGCAGACATTCTTTTAATACCCCACTGCCTGTATTTTTTATGAGAAAAAATTGCATAACGTATATTTGCGTTAAACATTGCATTGAGGGGCTACTTTGAAAAATTATAGGTTTTTTCAAACGCTCTATTGACTAACCGGGAAAAGGGACTGAATTTATTTTCGAATATATATTATTAGACTATATACTCTTCTTTTTGGCACAAGCCGAAACACGATTGCTTAAAGTTGCCTCGATAGAAAAAAAATCCGAAGTTGGGTCCTTTTTCCCCTTATTTTTCTTAGCTTACGTAAACTATAAGAGATAAAGCAATATAACTAAGTAAAAAATATGGTATTCTGGTTTATCTAAAAAGTCACAGAAACAAAATTACACAAAACTTTATAGATTCGCTTATTTATCGTATTTTAGTCAAAAAGTCTGATCCTTAAGAGCGCTGCATCTCTCTCTTTCGTGCACGGGAGCCATAAACGTGTCTCTAACGGATGGGCGTGGCTTGTCCGAATCGAGGAACGGCCTTAACAATAAATAGAGTAGAGAATAAAGAAAACAAATAACACTAAAAATGGTATTGAAGCTTCAAAACCAACCAAGGCGATTCCTAAGAGTACCTTAATAGGCAACCTTTTAACTATCCGAGGCTGCAACGCATGCGCCGACCTCCTTCCGCACCCGCTTATGGAAAGGGTCTCAAGACTCCATGTTGTTCTTTTTAGCTGCGCTCGCATTAGCTCTTAGTGAGACCAGTGTAATCGGATCCGTAACGGATTGGAGTTTTATTCATGGCGTAATTTTAATTTGATCTTTTTATAATTTACAACTCAACTGTTTGGTTTTTTATCGATATCTAGGTACACTAAAAAGATAAACAATCGTCAACGAACACATAACAAACATAATATAAATAATTCAAACTGCAGAAAGCTAAGCCTCGGAAATATTCCCGAAACAGCTAGAAAATTTCTCCAGAAATAAAGTAAGTCCCATATTGGGAAGACAATATTTTGTTGACTTTAAAAAAGTAGTGAGTTTCCTGAACCTTTCTACACTTAAAGACAATGAAACACAACAACAACGTGCTACCACTCATCCAAATCATTTCATTGACCTTGAGTAGGAAAATATATGGAAAATTGTATGATTTTAGAAACCTTGCGGATAAGTCTCTAAAATTGATTCTAAAAAACAGTGGCGGAACTTACTTACAACTCGATTCCCTAGCTAGCAACCAGCTTTCCTAATTTTCACCAATTGAGTACTTTTTAAAGCGCATATTTATTTATTTATTTATTAGTTACATACAATACAGCCTTACAGCTAAGCGCCATTGCGCTGTATAGTTAAACATTAAATGAAATAGGAATCAAATAAATAAAAAATAGGAAACAATAATTTAATTAATTAGACACAGCTTCACAGAAACGTAACTTACAAACATTCAACTTTGTGCGTTTGTCCGCAAACAAGTCGCAGTCTGGTGCAAAGTTTAAGAATTTATTAAGAATTTATTCATATAGATAATGGTAAGACAAAATAGCTCCGGCTTCTCTACTAATATTAATGACGCGCCACCACCATGACTAGGTTACTCGGAGAGCGCTGTGAACGGCGATGCCGTGTATGGCAAGGAATGGAAACGGAAAGGTAATGTAGGGCTGTATGTGAACCGCATCGTGTTACGAAAATAAGGCCAAATATGCAGAGGTTAGCCTAAAGAAAATATGGTTAATTAGGAGCTTTTTAGGTTCGTGCGCATATGTGAGTTTAAGATGGAAATGAAAATGCATCAGTCCATAAATTTAGGACTGTATATTTTTGAACAAAATCTGCGAATGTCAATCTTTATTTTTCGGCATCAAGGAATCTATAAACTTGTATATGACATCTATACAAGTTTATAATTTATACATATAGTAGTATTAGTAGTGTGACTACTTAAAATAAACAAATCAAAATATTCATTAAAAAATAATTTGATTTGTTCTTTCAGTTCTATCAAGGAATCTATAGGGAGTAGCAGCCCGCACTGACCAATTAGGAAAGCCAGATTTTTAAGACATACTTTGAATGAATGAAATAAATTTTAGGTCCTTCCCCTTTAGGTCTTTAGGTGTCTCCTACAGTGTAAAAAGAATTAGTAGCCACTCAAATTTGAAATGACCTTTCCTTCTTTTAGTTACTTATTTCATATTCGTTGTACAGAGTTTAAAGAATTATAGCTGAGTTCTATCTGGGGAATGAACTAAAATAAACTTTATACTAAGTTTGGTAGTAGGTAGCAGGGAAATTTCGTCCCTAAAAGCTTCTACGTTTATTACATTTACAGATTCTAAAGGAGGTCGACAAAAGATTTCAAAATAGGTTAACAATCTCTCAGTGATTTTAATCAACTGAGCTGACTCGGAACACCGTTGGAAATACTTTGACTAAGGAAATACGAAGTTATTTTATCAGCACTATGGTAAATTATCTATTTATATTCAACAAAAATGCTTTCTTTTCTTTTTGTCTTGTTTAGTAAAGAGAATATAGCTTTCTCGGGGGAGCCTCACCCCTAGAGAACGCGTCCCCAAGGTGGCGGATAGGGGAAAACTCGCCAGACTTTAGCAATAAAGTCTGGAGGGCAGGAGCGAAATTAAATAGCTCCCGCGGACCAACAGGCCGGAGATGGAAACTTCGTCACAAAACCCCTGCAAGGAGCTTCTTCGACATACTCGGAGGCGAGGTCAATGCAGTGCTGAGCGTTTAGGCTGGAGCGTTCAGAAGGGATGGTGGCGGAAGAACCTCACGGGGTCAACGGCAGCGCCCACACCTTAGCATAAGTCACAGCCTTGGCGTCAGGTGGCAACCGGCCGGAAAAACTCATTGCCAACAAAATTCTCCTAATCATGAAAGTCACAAAAAGGAATCAAGTCACACATACTAGGGCGTCCCCCGGAAGCGACGTACAAAGAAGGAACTCGCAAGATGCAATAAATGCTAGGGCGTCCCCCCGAAGCGACGGAAGCGTCACTGGAGCCCACGTCCCAAAAGTTCGCATCGCTACTTGGAATGTGGGCTCCATGACTGGACGCAGCTTAGAATTAGGCGAAGTCCTGCGTAGGCGACGTATCAACATTTGTTGCATCCAGGAGACGAAATGGAAGGGGTCAAAGTCCCGTAGCATTGGTAACGATTATAAGTTCATCTATCATGGCACAGCAGCAAGTCGCAATGGAGTCGGCATAGCGGTAGACAAGAATTTCCAAAGCCGTATCATAGAAGTGAAGCGAGTGAACGATCGGTTAATTGCCATCAAATTTGCACTTGACGGTCAACCCTGCATGAACGTAATCTCAGCATATGCACCGCAAGCAGGGCTGCAACAGGCCGAAAAGCAAATTTTCTGGGATGAGCTGCATGAACTACTGCAGTCCATCCCAAACACGGAAACAAAATACATTGGTGCTGACCTGAACGGACATGTAGGCCAAACCACCACTGACCACAAGGAAGTCCATGGTAACCTGGGCTATGGCACGCTTAATGCTCAAGGCAAGGATATTCTAAGCTTCGCAACCACATTTAACATGGCGATTATAAATACTTTTTTCTCCAAGAAACCGGAGCACCTAATCACGTATAAAAGTGGGGGTACCTGTTCTCAGGTCGACTACATCTTAGCAGATCGGAAACTTCTGAGATCCTTCAAAAACTGTAAAGTCATACCTGGAGAGCCTCTGACATCGCAGCACCGCCTTCTGGTTGCTGACTTCGTAACATTAAAACCCGTGAAAGTGAAGACCGAAAGGTCAGAAAAAATTCGCTGGTACAAGTTAAACCAAGAGGAAGGCGTAAACTTATGTTCAGATTTGGCAGAGCATATTCAGGAACTGAACACCGATAAGCCTGTAAACACCCTCTGGGATGAATTTCAAACCTTCTGCTTGGAAAAAGCTACAACGCACCTAGGAGTCTCCAAAGGAATTGCTAGAGAGAAGAAAGACCCAACCCTATGGACTCCGGAAGTACAAGAGAAAACGCGTCAAAAGAAAGAGCAATTCAAGACCTGGCAAACATCAAGGACGGAAGAGAACCAAGAAGCATACCGTAAGGCCAAAAAAGAAGCTAAGCGAGCGATTGCTCAGGCTAGATACGAAAACAGAACGGATTTCTATGAACAATTAGAGTACGCACAGTCTGATAAACAACTTTTTAAAATTGCTAAGCAAAGGCACCAAGACTCATTAGACACGAAAGCCATAAAGTACATAAAAGACGCACAGGGAAGGTTATTAACATCTGACCAAGAAATAAAAGAACGATGGGTAGAATACTATGCGGAGCTGCTTAACGAGACGTACCCTTGCGATCCTATACCAAATTTACAACCGGTTGAAGGACCATGGCAACCGGTCACACTTGGTGAGGTTAAGAAAGCAGTTCATAAAATGGCCAACAATAAAGCTACCGGTCCAGATGGCGTCCCAGCGGAACTTTGGAAGAAACTAGGAGACGTGGGCAGTCTATTTCTAACCACCCTCTTCAATAAGATAGTACGCGAAGGGATCCCAGACGCCTGGAGAAAAAGTTTCCTGGTACCATTTTATAAGCGTAAAGGCGACATAAGACTCTGCGGAAATTATAGAGCGATAAAACTGATCTCGCATACTTTTAAAATCTGGGAGCGTGTTCTCAACGATAGGCTTCGAGCGCTAACAACGGTGTCAGAAAATCAATGTGGATTCGTACCCGGCAAGTCCACCACCGACGCACTGCACTCAATACGAATCCTCATGGAACACCACAGAGACATCAAAGAAGACCTACATATGGTGTTTATCGACTTGGAGAAGGCTTTCGACCGCGTACCCAGACCACTGATATGGCAAGCCCTACGAGCCCAAAAAGTCCCCGAGAGCTACATTGCAACCGTAGTGGACATGTACGAAAGGGTAAATACGAAGGTACGATGCCCAGCCGGAGTTAGCACAGAGCTCGATGTTAAAGTAGGGGTTCATCAGGGCTCAGCACTCAGCCCCCTTCTTTTTAACCTCGTAATGGACTACCTGACATCCGAGTTCCATCAGGCTACACCCTGGAATATACTCTACGCGGACGACGTAGTCTTAATCGACAAGGATTCAGCGACCCTCCAGAGTACACTTGAGAACTGGAGATCAGCTATGGAAAAGGCAGGACTCCGAATCAACAGACAAAAAACAGAACATATGCACTGCAATTTCTCCGGGGCCAATACTCAGCACACGCTCTATGTCCAAAACACTGCCCTTAACACTGTGCCTACCTTCAAGTATCTAGGAAGTGTACTGTCTAATGACGGCAGCATCGATGCCGATATTACAAACCGAATCGGCGCAGGCTGGCAGAAATGGAGAGACCTGACAGGAGTGCTGTGCGACATGAGAATGCCAATACGCGTCAAAGGAAAAGTGTATAAAAGTGCGGTGAGGCCAGCGATGACATACGGAGCGGAATGCTGGCCCTTGAAAAAACAACAAGCCGACAAGTTGCACGTCGCTGAAATGAAAATGTTGAGGTGGTCGGCAGGAGTTACCCTACTCGATAAAGTTCCAAACCGGTATATCCGTGGCAGCTTCAAAATAAGGCCTATACCTGACAAGTTGGAAGAAACACGACTTCGCTGGTATGGTCATGTTATGAGAAGACCTACCGACCACATGACTAGAAAAGTGTTGGAACTTGGACCGAAACCAAGGCTACGTGGGAAACCTCGTATAACATGGATGTCAGTATTAAAAAAAGACCTCAAAAACGCCAATACGGACCCAATGACGACCCAGCAAAGACCACTCTGGAGACTAAGGATTAGGAGAGCCGACCCCAAATAAAGATGGGATAAGGCCTGAAGAAGAAGAAGTAAAGAGAATATAGCAAATAAACTCAACCATTATGACAATATCATGAAGATACTATGGTATATTATTCAAATGTGTGCTTTTATATTCAGTATATATATTGTAGGTCACAGAAATGATGCTGATTTCGAGATATAAGTTATTTATCTAACTTATTCTTGGTTTTCTTCCTTCTCCAAATCAGCATAACTGACCTATAAAGATAGTCAGCAAAACTATTTAAGATGTTTACGTTCTTTACAAAACCTCTAATATAAGGGTATACAGAAAATATTTGTTTATTTTGATAAAGAAAATATTCGTTTTAATTTTGTACCAAGCAGAAACGTCTTCAAGCGAAATAAAATATTTGTTTATTGAAATAATCTCAACGATTTTCCTGTCACATAACGCCATCTGCCGCCCGGGGCTACACCGTCGAGTATTTAATTTCCTTCGTCACACATAGATGGCGCTGTCACCAGATCTAATAAACGTTTGCTCCGGAAAAGCGCAAATCCAATTTCTCGCGCCAATAAATATGGAACAGATTTGGTACGATTGGAAGGAAAAAATTGGATGCCCCTATTGGGTATGTTTGGGTAAGTGCACGAGAATCGTAATGTATTTCGTATTTATAGGAAGTTTGTTTAGGGTGGATTATTGTTATTTGTTCTTCAGTTTATTGCCTCCAAATGCCCGGGGATTATTTGGGAAGTTTGTATAAAACATTTTATCCGTAACGTTTCTACACATTTCCTCATCCTTATTTCCTCCTCATATTTGAGTTCAAAAGATTGCTATCATCAAGTTAGTACTTAATAAAAACGCTTACTTTTATCGGCGGATCGACAGCAACTGCATATGTATGACTGAAATTTTAACTTATATAGTAAAGTTTCATAGGAAACTACGTGAATAGGCATTCACCATTAAAATATTAACGAATATCACAGCACAAAGTTCGTGCTACGGGCTTCAAGGAAAAGGTCGAAGTGATTGGCATTTTCAGGTTCTTTTTATAGCCGTGTCATTTGGGTAAAAATAGACTAAACTTTCCGCGAGCCGTGCCTTATGGGTGCTACCTTTTTATGCTATTATCATATGCTTCCAGAGCATCGTAGAGTCGAGTTCAAGGCCGAACCAACATAACGTGACCTCGTGTCCCATCAAAATGAAGCCGAAAAGTGAAACAAACTTACGCTCGTACCTATCTGTTAATTATATCCCTATATGTATTATAAATGCGAAAGTGGCTGCCTGTCTGTTACCTCTTCACGCTGAAAACGCTGAACCGATTTCAAATGAAATTATTTACTTATGGAAAAGAATATAGGATAGTTTTTATCACGGTACTCATTCCTCGAGGGACTGAAACGGGGGAAAGAATGTTATGTAGTCTCATTGAATGTTTGCTATTACATTTAATCTAGTATAGTATATACCAGAAAATACCTAAGGTACACAGCCGGTACAGGTTGAAAAGACTACGCAAAACAAGATTTAGGAAAAAATAGGCGAGAAAACATCTAGCAGTAGACAGGTAAATGGAAGAAAATCGTTGATGAGGGCAACCCCTATTTAACGCCACCGCAGGAAGTAAATACCGAGTGTATAAATTATGAATTTCATTGTCAATTATTACAGATATATTGGTTTATCTGAGCATTCGACTTGTTGCCCTTAGTGAGCGATTGGAATACACTCCCGCTGACAGGGCAGAGCCCTGAACGTGACATTAACATTCTGTCCTTTAGTTACCGGGTGGAAGTTTGAGAGGTCATTGATTCTTTTGTATATGGGGTAAAACTTGAAAAGGTAGGCCCCAAAAAGGCGGTAATTTTTGGGTAAAATGGGACAATAGTAAAAAGGGATGATGCTGATATTTACAAAATAATAAGTGACATGAGTGCGAAATAATTAATTTATCGTTTCAAACTAAGTGTACAGCCCAGTTCGCCAATATCTGTATACACGGATGATCAAAATTATATGAACAGGACCTTATTTGTAGGAGTCGAATGTCGTGTACACGTGTTTTTGAATGTCCGTGCGTAGTGTGCATAGTTATTGGAGAACTCGACTTGTTATACTCTTTTGGCAAGTTCTGCATCTGCGTTAGACTGATCGGCCTGATTTATTTAATGTTTTGCGAGTATGTTCATGTCAATTATTGTAAGATACAGATCTCGTAAAAAAGTTATCATTCTACTTTATATTTACTTCAAACTTTTTCATTTTTGTTCAAATAGCAGCAGGTCAACGCAGCAATAAAAACATGTCCAAATATTCTCCCTCCAAAATGTCAACTGAAACCTCTGCCGAGAGGCCGGAACTTAAAGGTATTGATTTAATTCGCGTTAGATCTATCAAATATTACTAAATAACTTGTCCGAAAGTTCTACACCGAAACAACATTATTTAGCCGCACATACCTAAATAAAGCAGAAACGTCACCACGCTGTAATAAGTCTCTTATCACGTCGTAACATTCCTTAATTTGGAGGCCACAGGGCCACTTGGACTTCGTAAACCACACATGGCCGAACTTACCCCATAAAGGGGAAAGTAGGTGGAAAATTGCGGCCACTGGCGTAACGATGACATAGCAATAAAGAGAATTTGTGAGCAGGTAATAGATGGAATGCTGGGGATCTTCGATATTGGTTTATGATGGTTATAGTTCTAATATTTGAGGGTTGTGATAAATGATAAAATATTAGCGCGATTTTTGCGTTTTATTACTAGACTGTCGGAGATGGGAGGGTGCTGTTTTTCTAGTTAATGGATAGGTGTGAATTTTTACATGAAAAAGGTCTGACTGTGCATGATATATATTTTTTTAATTTTCCTACCTTCTTCTTATCTTCACTTAATATTAAGTTATTAAGGGCATTTTTATTAACTTGTACTTCGAATCATGACTTAAGTCGTGTTTCAGTAACGTCCATCAGATTCCTGACAAAATGTATGGGGTTTGACATTGACCGTCTTATGTGAATGTGACAATTGCTAACCGGCCGTTAATGGTAGTGGAAATGCCCTTTTATTGAACATATATTTGATTTGATTGATCTCGCTAGCTTCACCAATTAAAAGCGTTGTATATTATCAAGGAACTGAAGCTTTTATCGAACTTTACAAAGCAATCGTCGTCAAATATAATAAATCACTTTTCAATTAATACGCCAACGGTTGGTGACGGATGAGTTAAATAAAGGGTGATTAAGGTTAACGCTCCAGGGGTAGAAAACTGGATCGTGACCTGTCAATATTAACTTTTCCTTGGACGTAATCAACTTTACTCTTTGATGTAGGTCACTAGGACCTTAATAGCGTAGATATAATGCCTATATTCAAACGTATATGACATACCTAGGGATGTGGGATCTCACGCGATTTCGGCATTCGTGTTTAATTTGGCAAAGGTGTGGTGTAGTAATTATTATAACACTCCCTGTCGGGTAGTGACAAAGTGTAATTTAAGCGAGTTGTAAAATTTAACGTAAAAATTAACCCAAATGAACTGATATTTAAGCCACAAACTAGGCAGACGTTGGGAATCTTTATCGTGCACACTTTTTAGGTCAAAGTTGACACTATCGTTATTCACAGAACTTGCGAAACGTTACAGGAAACGCAACGGTCAGTTGATAAAAAAAATTGGACGATATCATTATTAGTCACTCAGCACTTTACTCAGTAGTAAACTAGTACACGGACATAGTACAAGTATTGATCGTAGAGTAATATGGTTTAAACATAACTTATAGGAAATTTAATGTAGATAATTATAATTAATGTAGAAGTCACTAAAGAGATATTTTAAATAGTTTCGAAGTTATAATAAAATAAGGTGAAAAAGAGACCTTTCACCCCCCCCTCCCCCCTCCAGCTCCGGTCCCACCACCGAGGACTTTTAGTATATTCACCGGGACAGCTTTAAGAATAACTGTACCAACTTTTAAAACTACACGAATTATTTGGTCTGATTTCTTTAATTTTCTCATGCTAAGAGGAAAGTTGGTTTTTCTTGCGAGTGTTGATTTTGAGTCCCGAGCAAGCGAAAGATTCTATAATTGAATCACGAGCGAAGCGAGTGATTCTAAGTTTGAATCTTGAGCGTAGCGAGGGATCTCAAGAACACGAGATGTAAAAAAAACTTTCCTCTCGTGTGACACATATACAACTTTTCACCTCAGTAGTGAGAACATATTCAAGTTAAAAAAAACACTGTTATTTACATTCTCGAATGAAAGGCATCATCATTATGACGAAAAGCTTCTAGAAACAAATAGCAACTTTCGTCACTCCAGGGAGTGAGGAAAGTAGGCTTGTTCGAACTGCTGAGGTGAAAAACTTTTTAAACACCTCATCTTCATTGCTGCGTCTATTGCTGACTGTACTTGGCGAAAAGGCACCGTCCATTTTTTGCGGTGTGAAAGCATAATAATGTTGTTTAGTATCAAAACCAAGGTTCACTCAGCTCACGCGACATAGATAAGAATCGACCTCAGTCCCTGACGAGTTTTGTCACGATATTACTGGTAATCAGCCTGGCAGGGGTGTGATGAGGTTTATCAGTGACGTTATGATTATGATAACGAGTTCAGAGCCGTTCGGTTATCGGAATTATGTCATAGATTTAGGCGAAAATGTAACGATATTCACAGACGATATTCGTAGCTACTGGTGGATAGGAACCGACTTAATTTTGATATGCCCCGTTTATTCAATAAGTAGTCAATTGTTAGATTTAAAATTTAAATTATCTCGTGAATTACGCGGGAAGGACGTTACATATTTCGCAAACGTGTTGAAAAGTCAATATTTTATTACAATAACAATCACAGCGCGGGTCGAAACAGGCGCTCATCGCAAGGCATGTTGGGAATCCCTACCAAATACTCTGCTGTCATTTTACTATTCAACCGTTTATCATCAACGTCACAATACACTCGTTTTTCGCTATCTAACATTTTCTGCGCGCTTTGGAGTTTTGCGGAACTCTGGCTGTCTATTACTACCTGTCGGAGCAAAGTGACAGGCGATGCTGTGACATTAGGTGAGATAAGGTACTACTGACAGGCGGGAAGCACTTAGTAAGGAGATTTATGGAAATATAGTGAGGGCTACATCATCGCGGTAAGCGTTAGGTGTTGGAGTTTAACACTTATTTCTAGCTGTTCTCAGCCATAAGACGTCCACTGCTGAACATAGGCCTCCCCTTTAAAGGGGGGGGGGGGGGGGGGGGGGGGAGTTAGCTATACGCGCCACGCTTGCCGCGCAATTTTTATTTTGTTTATTGTTGTTTAGGCTTTCGGAAGATGCTGCCCATCTCCCGGTATATTCCCTTAGCAGACTCCTACTGCAACCACGGGACGATATGGTGGGGGACAATTCTAGGGCCGGGCACCCCACGGCAATTGTTTTGCATGTATATCAGTTATACCGATTTTGGTGAATATCTGCGCAGCAGTTTCTTGTTGCTATTTTCTGGTTTGTGAAGGGATCTGGTCCATAGTGCAAACTGCAGGTGATTACCTGATTACCACATAGGGTCTGTAATCGATTAATCAGCGATGGTTCATGAGAAAGCTTTGCTAAAATATTTTCCGGGGTATTATAAATTGATTATAATGAAATACGTTAATTTCAGGCAACTAGTGGCCCATAGATTAAAGACTAGCATACATAACATAAGTATTATAAACTAAAACTATTATTTTGGTGACACGACGGTTTTCTGTGTATTGGTGTTCGGTTTTGTGTATTGATTGAGGTGGTGGAGTAGTTAAATAAACATATTTTCAACAGTACGTACAATCGGGTTCATAATTTCATTCCCAATTTATCATTGAATTCATTCATAAATTGGGTATGCAATTATGAACCCGATGGTACGTACTATTATACAAATACGAATATATCCCCCTTCAATAAAGTCGACAAAAGCCAGAGATATCTCCGCCTAACACTGCCCTTGACAATAGCTATTGATTTTGAGAGCCGAATTTAGTTACGGAAATACCTTACGGGTATTACAAATCCACTACTTATTTACATTCTGTTAAAGATACAAATGATTATTTTATTCAAACGAATACTAGCTTTTGGTAACAAAATATTTGGTTAAATATCACTTTTGTCACCTTTATTACAAAAAGTTCAAACTAATACTGTGCGACTCGTTAGATTTCGATAACTTAGTGACTCATTTGTTTTGTGCCGCTGTAAGGAAGCTCATGGTGGAATGACTTGTAAGAAATCATAAGGAACTACCTAATGTAGAGGTACATTTGGTGCTTACAAGAAGTCTGGAGTACTAGCTGAGGCTAACGAGAGCGTTTAGCTACTGTGAGATTTCACGTAAATAAAGTTTATGCCACACCTGGTCATAAAGTGTTTTTTTCCGCACGCTGCGCGTACAGAAAAAGACGCTTTCTGGCCAAGTGTAGACATAAAACGATGCACACAACACGGGAGGTAATAAAAAAAAGCCCTCGATCGCATATTTACGTCCCTCGCTTGCAGCTCGGGCCGCAAACTTCTGCGACCTCGGCCTTTCTTTGTTTTACCACCCTAGTTGTGTAATGTACTATTGCGTTTGCAACACATCTCTTTCATCAATTATTTTATATTTAATACGACTACCTATGTATTTTTAAAAACTATAACTATAGCTGCATATGATACTTAATGGTAGGAAAGTTGCCACATGGGTATAATCTGATAGATGTATGCAGCTCTCAAGTAAAGTAGCCTATTTTTATTTTGTTGTGAATTTCCTTATTTTCTTTATTTTTCATAGCAACAACTCTATTCTACTCGTACTACATATCGAATAGTTTTGTTCGCAGCTCTCGCTCCTTACTATAATAATAGGGAAAATGCCACATGGGTATAATCTGACAGCTCTACGCGACAATAGCTTTCGAGGAGCACTCAGCGCGGGCAAAGCTGCAAGGTCTGCAGCACTCGAGTAAAGTGGGCTATTTTTATTTTGACGTGAATTGTTGGAAACTCGAACCAATTTCCTTATTTTCTTTATTTTTCATAGCAACAACTCTATTCTACTCGTAATACCTATCGAAAAAATAGTTTTGTTCGCATTTAAAGCTCTCGCTCCATAGGTACTATAATAATAGGCAAAATGCCACACGTGTATAATCTGACAGCACTACGCGACAAGAGTTTTCGAGGAGCACTCAGTGTGGGCAAAACTGCAAGGTCTGCAGCACTCGAGTAAAGTGGGCTATTTTCATTTCGATACGAGCTTTCGCAGCTTTTTTAGTATTCGTTTTGAAAGTAAATTTTATTACAATTGAGAATATAATACGCTATTTGAGTGTAAATCATCGCTTATTAAAGAGATACTGTCGACTAATGTTAAAAACACAAAAATATACAATTTAATAAACAAATTTCAAAATAATGCTCAATCTTAACATTGCTTTTAGCGTTAGTTCTATTTGTACATATAATTAAATATATTCAAATGTGTACTTTCTGGTAGCCAGTCAGATTTTTTGTTTGCCGAGATACGTTTAGTTTTACGTCGTGGTCATAGATCTAGGTTGTAAATATATATTGCTAAATATACGATTTGTATAAAACTTACAAGTTGCGTCAAGTCAAGATCCAAAGAATGCGTTGTAGCGCACTATTTGAGAAAAGGGGCGTCCAGATATTGCTAATGTGTTGCTAGCGCGCCATTCCCAAAATATCGCCAACCTGATCACATATTACGCGAGGCTAAATAAGTCACCGATCGTTAGGAAAGCAGGTACTTACATTGATCATGTTCTTGGCGCGCTCTATCGCCTTGGTGTCTTCCTTCTCGGGGCTGAGCCGGCATACCCTGGCGCGCCAGTCATTGGCACCAGCAGCCTGGAGGGCGGCCAGCCTGCAAGCAAAAATTTTGATGCAGTGTGTAAGGTGTGCTATCTTAATATTGCACGAGACGTTGACCCATCAAGAGTCCATCCTACCAAGATTTGATGGAACCGTCCAGTATCCAACAGTAGTTAACAGCCTTCTAGTTTTTTGATCATATATTTTTGCTGCAGTATTTGTAATTGTAATTGATTACAAGCGTAAGCAGAGCTGTCTGTCGATTATCGTAGTCTTAGACGCCGTTAAAAACAAAACAAAATAAATAATTTAAATTTGTATTAAATTCTAGAGAGTACCAAGTTCAAAAATAAAAGATTTGGGATCTCAGGAGGTTACTTAGCGGGTTAAGGCTGCGTTTCCATCAGAGATAAACGGGGATGTGTTGGGGGGATGTGTTTTTAAGAACCAATAGAATCACTTCATTATCTACACAACGCGGCTCTAGGATAGGTTCTGAACAAACATTCCTCGCAACGCAGGGCTCATCTCTGGTGGAAACAAAGCCCAAGGTATGTAAAATGAAAGACCACGGAAGAGTGAAAGTTTGTAGGATTCTAGTGTTAGTTTAATAACACGTTATTTAATCCTTTATCTAGACAGACAACAAAGGGTCATTTACCTGACCTTTAACCGACTGGGTCTTATCAGCTCATTAGTAATCACCTTCCTTAATTATTTCAGAAGCTTACAAATGTATTGTACATCTAATCTTGTTTTAAGCTTTGTTATCGATGAAGGTGGAAGTTTTGTCAAGTAAAGTTTTTTTAGAGGAGAGCTTTATTGATTTGTTAAGGTTTGTATGGGTATTTCTAGTTGGGTTTTACCAAATTGCCATGTGGATGAAAAACGCAACGCTACTAGTGTCATGGGGACTTTTGGGCCGGCTACGGTCCGGGGTGGTCTGTGTAGTTAAGGTTTAGTGTGTATTTATTATTGACAAAGCCTGTGGCGGATTTCATATTGTAAAGTTTGAGTGACGAAGCCTGTGGTTGACCTATTTTTGTATGTGTCTGACGAACCCTGCGGCGTATATTATAAGATTGGCCATCAAATCATTATGTGGATGAATAATAGTTGCAATTATTTGTTTTGTAAAATGCAGCGTATTTTCACTTCCATGTTAAAATGAACACGAGAAAAATAATCGGGCTATAAATTTTTCTTTAGACATGCCTACACTATTTAAATAGTCCTAATATTTAATTTGTGCGTATGATATTTTGTAACAATCTATCTGAAATAAATGCTTAGGGTGCTCAGGCCATCAAAATACACATAGTTTATTCCTTGTATTTGATTAGTTAGTTATTAGTATTACCTATCATGAGTTATCATTATAATAAGCCCTACAAGACCTAGAAGCAAGAGCGAATGACCTTATACAATGATACGGAATATTACGGGAAGGGTAAGGAAATATACTGGAATAATTAATGAAACGGTTGCCGAGCGACGAAGATATACAATTATACAATTTACCTGTTTTGTTACAGACTTGTCTAATTAGTATAATTACAGAGTTACCTATTATAATTCTTAAACATAAGCTTTGTACATAGTTATAAAGTATGTACTTATATAGGTAGAAGTTTTCATAACACAATGTTTTTTATACAAGGTTTTAACTTTGAATATGCCCAACTTTGATTACTATTTTTATTATTTGACTGCCGAAAGAAGAAGAATAATTATGAACTGATGTATTGATTATGTTTACCTACATAAAGAATGTCAGGCAATCTCACAGAAATTATTTCTACGGCGTACATTGACGTTCAGGTATGATTTTATTTTATTTTTGCAACTGTAGGTACTGTACATTATTATTATTAATTAAAGCACTTAATCTATCGTAAGCGCTTGCTGATTTTAAAACTAGCTACATCGATCATCTACCAAAATAAAAGAAAGAAATGAAGCTGCGTTTCCACCAAAGATGAGCAAGGATGTGTTGCGAGTAATGTGTTTTTGAAAACCAATAGAATCACTTCATTTGTTTATCCTCGCACAACGCAGCTCTAGGATTGGTTCTTAACCAACACATCCCCGCTCATCTCTGGTGGGAACGCAGCCTTAGGTGGGTCCACTCAACACCGAAAGAGCCGCCTAGGCCTAGGCGCGTCTTGCGAGGAAATTGCACGAAGCAACGCGGCCGAGACGGCTAGTTCAGCTCGTTTTTTTTTTTATAAAAAATGTATTGTACCTTTCGGCGATAGTGCCTCCTCGGTGCGGCATTTCGGCGTGCGTGGCGCTCCGCTGCACGCCGCCGCTGAGCCTGCAAACAAACAATAACAATAAGGACTATTGTTTACATGTAACAATCATGGACTCGGATAGCTGCAAGATTCCACGAATCTACTACACGAGTTTATTTAGTACATTATTAATGGATCGCACAATCCAACTAAAATCTCCAGTATGTACAGCTAGAAAACAGTTGAACCAATTCTAAAATGCACACCTATCTGTAGATATTTATAACAATTATAACGTTTCAAGTACAACATTGTACATCATTAGTAGTTGTTAATAGAGTTTATTTTATGGACGATGCTAGTGCCGCTGCATCCTCAGCCAAGAACCTCAAGCGCAGCAAGTATGCTGCTCTTGGCAGTAGTTACATGTTTGCAGCGTTGGGGTCTTCTTAAAAACGGTTATATATAGTTTTTTTAAGCCGCATGGTTTAGGACTTATATAGAGAATACCAAAAATGTGTGAAAATTTCGCGGTTTTTCGAGTGCTGCAAAGTCAGCAGATACATAATGCTGGTAGTGATCCTAACAGCATAAGAAAAAATCGGAACTATCCGTTAAGTTTCGATTTTAGCGATTTCTGGTGTTAAATATGACGAGGCTATAAATAATGAGGTTACTTGCAAACATGTGTCTGAAACAGGAAAATTACACTACCATTCCTTTGTTAAACACATAAATAAAATGTAACACAAATTACCTCAAATGCTCGAATTTTTCTTTCAACGACTTAAAATTATAAAGCCTATCCTCCATTGACCTCACAGATATCAGGACCTCCATTGTGAAAACAACATAAATAAATCTAAAACACTACACTTGTAAACACTAAAATTGTACATAAACAAAAATATGAAAATGTGAGTCGACCGTATCGTTCGACCACTGTGTTGACAATGACATAATGACAGATAGTGACAGGAGACCATTTAGAATGCGTTCGGTTTCGATAAGGCGAGTAAAGAGGGAGGTCTATTATCCTGTTAGAGTAACAATAGGGAAATATTTGTTATTGTGGTGTAAGAGGTATATTTAGTTGCAGGAATATCTAGGTCTAATTGCTAATTATAAAATTAAAACTTTCGTAAGTATAACGGTTCGGTTACACTCACCGGACTCTGAAAGGACCGGTTTGGGTAGCACTCTTAGTGCTTGAAAATGGAGATCTAAGCTCTCCGAAACAAATCCTATTGATTAAAGAGACGGGAGAGTTACTAGGTAATGTGTCCTGACCAGAAATATATGCCCATTGTCAAGAGGGCGCTTTTTTTTCTCAGATGACAATTTAGTTTAGTATGAAAAATTTAGTTCCAATGAAATTTCGCAGCATGGCGCATGGTCATATTATTTCTGGTCAGGGTTTAATTAATCTGTTCAAAACGTACAAGTTCTGTGATTAACCTGAATGTTTATATGTTAGCGATTCATGAAGGTGCCAAATTAGCTTCAGACCGCGACTTCGTACTCGTAATATTTATAATGGCTCCTCTACATGATGGGCCATCATAGAGACGCAGCTATACGACGGAACGGGACAGCAATATCGCTAGCTCCCTCTAACGCATAGCTGCGTCCCTATGATGGCCCATCATGTAGAGGAGCCATAAAATGGCAACTCCCCTTTCGCCCCACTCCTCTTGGGTAAAACCCTTCCTAATGTTCTAATCTAACACCTGAACATACAAACTTTGGTTCTTATAAGTATGATGCGGTTGCTCGATTTAGATGATGAAAAAAAAAAACAACTAATTTAATCATAATTAATTCACAAACTTTAAATAACTCACAAATAAATTTCAAGAAGTGAAGTAATATCGTCAAAGGTAACTTTATAAATCGATTTTGGGAGTAAGTACAAAGTATTGTAGCTAATTAATGTAAAGTAAAACTAGTTAGCAATTTATTGATCAGTGATCAGGTGATCACGTACTAAAATAGTATGAAAAAAAATCTACTCATAATAAAGTTGTGTGTAGTCCAATGGTTGACTTGAAATAAACGCATTAAGTCCGCCATTTCCATTTGTAGTTATTTTTATTGAGTAAAATATCTGAATAATTAATAATTACTTACTTGAAAATATTGCGGATTTAAATAATATTTTGTAAACAGGCAATATCATTACAGTATATTAAATCAACTCAGTTTTGTTGTAATTGCTGATGGTTTAGAATAGAACAAATACATTTTTTTAATAATATTTAATTTCAAAAAAATTCAGTAAAATTCATCATTTTTCAAACAACAATAAATAAAATACGTCCAAAAATATCCTCATTAAGCGTAGCCGTTACCCAAAAACGAACTATTAAAAAACGAATAATACGAACCGCCAACCGTAGTCCGAAACAAAGCAAGAGGCTTTCAACGAAGGCTGTAAGCGAGCGCGCCCGGTGGAGGCCGCGGCGCGACTGTAGGGCGGGCGGTAGAGCGTAGGGCGGGCGGGCGGCGGCGCTACCAGCGGTACTCGCATGCGAGTCACGTTCGAGTTGGGGGTCTGAGATCGCAGGTGATTGTGAGTCTACAGGGTGTAGACGAGACAGGCAACGCTAACGTTTTGAGGGTTTTTAATTATATTATAGGTAAATTAGTCGCTTTTACAATAGTTTAGGTGTCAATCAAGGTGTCTGGTCTACGCGGCACAATCGTCCCTAAGACGCTCTTTAAGTTACAATAATTTGATAGACTAATATAGTATCTTTATATGCAATTTGAAAAAATCTTATCATAACAATTAATCACCTGACTCTGGCCATAGATGCAAAGGATTTCATACGCCTCATTGGCCAAATGAGGAAATCACGTGGACTTATTTAATATTTATCTAAATTATTTTAAAAAATGTATGCTATGCACTGTAGTAGACTAGTTCCGAGCAAACCGCGCATTTCATAGGCGAAGAAGAAAAAAGTTGAATAAAGAAAAAAGTACGCGACCACTTTTGCAGACTCATGGAAAAAAGTTACAGCGAAAACCTGTAGTTCTGTACATATGAATGCACCAACCAACGTACTTGCGGAAAAACCACTCAATGAGATTAGAACCTGTGGAGTTTGCATCTCCTTTACCCGCGTGAGAAGGAATTTATTCACCCAAAGGCAGCAGTTATTCGTGCTATTTCTTGCTGCCAGGATGATACTATGTATTGAAAGATGCGTTGATTTTGCTTGACAGCAGTTTGTTGAGCTACAGACTGCTGAGAACGGGATGGCAAGCGGCATGCAAACTACACTAGTTCTAATCTCCTTGCCAGCACCCAAACGCAGCTTTTACCGGCTTCACTGTTTGCACCGCGCGAAATCGCATTTGTTTTTCCCTTGTTTTTCCAATTTCAACTCTATCCCCTTCTAAATTAGGATGGGGTTGCAAAAGTAAAGTGGATGCAATTAATCGTAATCCGACCCGCGGTATTATGTTTCGGTAGTAAGTTTTATTACGCGGCTCGCATTACGGGATATAATTGTCAGGAAGTACTGGAATTAAAATTGATCACTCACACAGCATGGTAGGTAAAAGTTTAAGCAGAGTATAATAGAGTATGTTATGTGTTTTGTTTATTTATGTTAATCACCATGTTAGGATTAATTAATCAAGTAAAATAATACTTCTGCTGTTTGTAGAACGTAAGTACCTATAAATGTATAATCAACCACAAAAAAAATTACAGAATTTTGAATCATATTACAATGCAGTAATGTGCAAAAGTTTATGTATTTTTGGGGTAGATTGTACGTAAAGTGTCTCTAGGTACAGCATTGTAGCAGAAATGCAACTGTTTATCGCAGCAGAGCAATTTATATTATTATTTTTCAGTTTGAATGTTGTTATGTATGGTCAGTTGCTTTTCTTCCCACGTAACATTATCCCGACATTCCCGACATTTAGGTACAGGCAAGCCAACGATTTCGTAAAACTAGCGCCTACGCCAATTCATTGAACTAGATTGCCGCACGAACCTCAGACTCAATAGAGCTGTGGCAAAAAACCGGGACAAAAATTAGGAGGATCATAATGAAAAATAAATCCAATGGTTACTTATAGATATCAAGTTAATCACTTAAATTGAATATCCAGTGACTGGTGCCTTCCATTAAATACATAGTTTCAAGACATTCCGTGACTTCAAACCAACAATTTATTGATTAAACTATCAAACACGATCAATCAGACTTTGATCCCCTTCACTCAACACCAGACATTTAGCAGCCATCATTTAGGGCTGCCCAACAGAACCATCAAACTTCCAATAAGGGTTGTTTAACTAACGCTTTCCAAATACTGCTAACAAGGCAAATTGAGAACCCTAGAGAAACTCCTGATTATTCTTAAGCCTTATTACAATGGAATAAGACCCATCTATGGTTAGTTAAGTGTTTCTGTATGTACACTCAGACTGCGCTACGGGTAAACAGAGGGTACGGTAACAAAACATAAGTGCGACTGTCCATGGTGACTCGGATTTTTGTAAAAAACGGATGTTTTCCTGACTTAGAGCTACCGGGATGTGCGATGTGGAAACCGAGGGAAAATACAGGATTCTGAACCAGACTTGATTGACTGTACTGGAATCTTACTACTGACCTAGCGCTTCCAGTGAAATCAGTTAAAAACACAATCCTGATCAGCGAAATCAGTTTATAAAAACCTTCACTGAGTAAGAGACAATCATCAATAGTCGCGTTTTAACTGCCATAGTGTCCATCACAATCTATAAATTACTGCAGTTTTACATATAATAGTATCTTCCGCAATGAAGTTCGCAAACATTTCTGCCACAATTCTATTTGTAGGGCCATAAGAGTCTGCCACATATTTTTAGGCCTTTGTTGAGGAAGATAGTATTGCAGGTGACTGTACAGTCGACCTCAGATATATCGGAGCAGCCAAGGTGGTCACAAATATCTGAACAACGCCTCTATTGTCAAGGCGATAAATTGCATGTTCAGATATTTTTGAGTACCCTGGCCGCTCCGATATATTTGATGGCGACTGTACGTATTACATAGGTATGTATGCGTTTTATTTTATATGTAAGTTCGAGAGCGACGTATATCAAAACAGACGTCAGAAGCACATCGTATTCAGCCTGCACAGATAATATAATATTCAGTGGCTAGACGTCCGTACATTTCTTCTTTCTTGTCGGCTTGTCTCATTTCAAGACAGATGTTTGTTCTACATATTATTCATAAGAAAAATCTAAATCTTGCCTGAGGATAGCTTTGCATATTGGTTTTACTCCTAATGTAGACGAATGAGATAAAATTGTGTACTTAGTCGTATTTTTAACCGACTTCAATTCCATAGAAGGAGGAGGTTCTGCATTCGGTTAGGTGTTTTTTATGTATGTTCACCGATTACTCCGAGACCCGTGGTCCGATTTGAGAAATTATTTTTTTATCTCGGTTATTTTATGTTTTTGAAATATACCCAATGACAACGGGTCACTTCGAATAGTTTCCATACAAGGAGACCGACTTATCATTGTCCTATGATGAAAAATTCTACGTGGTGTTAAAATTGAAAAACGATATATCAGCTCCTACTTCATAGTTTACACATGAACAGTCAGTGGGTACAGTTGTCGGCAAACAAAGGGCGCCAACAGCCGCCAAGCGACGAGACTTGACTGTACAATACATGCAGTGTTGGCGCGATATTAAAAATAACAATGGAATATTACAAAAAGAAGGTTTGTCGAGTTTTGTGATATATTTCGTAATATATGCTGTACATATAATATGTAAATAGGGTTGTTTTTGCAAATATTCAATAGGTATCTACATTTTTCACAATTATTTTTAAAACGCGTTGATTTTTCATAGGAATAAAACTGTAAGTATAATGGCAGATAGATTAATGTTTAAACTGATTCCAATATTGTTCTTTAGATTAAGATTATGTAAATGAGTTCCTGATAATAATTCTAACGAAAAAGTAAATAATTCTAAAACTGTAATAGTTATTTGTTATACAAGTGGTGAAAGTTGTATTTTACGTGCGAGTGTTATTTGAAACACGAGCTAGCGAAAGGATTCTATTATTGACCACGAGCGAAGCGAGTGGTTCAAAAATAGAATCCTGAGCGTAGCGAGTGCTTTAATACACGAGACGTAAAATAACTTTCACCCGCGTATAACACAAAACTTTTCACCTCACTACAGCGAGGAAAATAAGAAAAAGGGTGCATTTTGCTCGGTTTCCCGTAATTCCTCAGGTGTTTAATACTTCTTCATCACTCGAATCACTAATTTTTAACAAAACAATCTAGAAAAACATGCGAATATTTAACGTTGATATGATGGATGAATTAAAATGAAAAGTTTTGACGTAAAAGATTTTAGTAAATGTCAGATGCGTTTTGTTCGTACGTAGACTTATTCGGTTGTCAGAACAATTTATCCGTTTTTACAAAACGAATGAAGATTAATGTTGAATGCTGATATTTATGAATTAAAATAAAGTTGTCAGACTGTATTAAGTGTTTTTACTCGATGCAATTCATTAATTGCGATGTTAAAAATTCTGCACTTTTAACGTTTTACGTTTTGTTAGCTGTCAAATGTCACTTAAGCCACTTGTCACTTATGTCAAAACTCTTTCACCACATGTGGATAAAAAGCGATTTTCACAATAGATATTAAACAAACAAAAAGGGCTTTCCGAGCTAGTGAGGTGAAAACCTACTTGTTTAGTCTTCACGTCAAAAGCTTGAAGTACTTTTTTATTTATCCTTAAAGCAGGGTATCAGATAAAATAAATATACGAATTAAATAAACAGGTACACGTACAGTACACATCAGATATATCGGAGCGGCCAAGGTGGTCACAAATATCTGAACAACGCCTCGCGCCGGCGTTAAAGTGCATGTTCAGATATTTTTGAGTACCCTGGCCGCTCCAATATATTTGATGGCGACTGTACGTAGGTACTTTGTTAAAATAAACGCTGAAAACGCAACCACAACGTAAATAAAACCGGCCGACGATGAACAAAACGCAGAGTGCAAAAATCGAAGCCATTAAATATTTCCGACAGCTTTTAAATAAGAATGAGCACAAATTATCAATAAACGATCATATTATGATTCAATATTTATTCCTCTTTGAAGTATTTCCCCACAGTCATAAATTAAAGTCGCTATATAGTGCGCTATAGAATATTTAAAAACAAGAGAATTTCTCTGAAACATTATCGACATGATTTTAATGGTGAATTTAAAATGTAAATGTGAAATCTGATTTTTTATGCAAACTTTGGTAAGGAGGTACTAGAAGCACTTAAAGTGTGCATCAGTGATCGGAATTTCAGCCATACCGTCGAGCATTGCAACCTGCATATGTATTGCCACCGCCTACCACGCGCAAGCGAACCGAAAGCTCTCACAAACCAATCTAACAATGGCCTCTACCCGTAACAACTATGCGTGCAGCCTAAAAACACTTATAATGGCTCGGCTTAGCTATTACTTCGCTAGCGATTGGAATGGCGCTCCTCTACCTCGCACACACAAAAACCGCCCCGTATTTCCCTACCGGATATAGCAGAATTTCCCCGGACGCACACATGCAAAGCACAGGACATCGCCCGTCTGGCTTGACTAGAGGCTAAGCTAATGTGCTTAATGAATAGTGTCCAGTTGGATAACTTTAATCAGCAGACTTTAATGAGGGTTAGAGAACCCTTCCTGCACATATGTTCAACAAAATGGAAACATTGGAAAACAAGTGAAAGTGCGAGAAATTGGAATTAAATAGTGTCGCACCAATATCAAATTTACGTAACGTATTTCGGCTAACTATTCATCTTTACCAGCTCACTTTTGTTGTTCCATCTCCCCTTTTAGACCTCCAAGCTACTTACATATTTTCCCCACGTTACCTACATCAAAAGTCATTCGGGTCTAACGTAGTTAGTCATAGTCATAGATAGAAGTATTTATTTGTAGTTACTGACTTTCTTATCTTGTAATATCCAATGCATTACTACTTCAATGACCTCAGTTGGGGATCAACGTTACTCTGCGTCCGTAGGAAATACCTTAGACAACCCTACACGTGATCCCTGGGTGGTGCTAAAAGAGTAACAAACTTGGCAGCTGCACTGTCCCATCTGGGCCTCGCAGCACTCACCGGATTTTATTCATCATCTGTTTTTCCACTACTACTACCCGAGAGTAGAAATGCCTATATATATCCAGTGACATGTAACCATATGATAACTAAACATAAATGACCTCAGTGTGCAATATTAGACTCTCACAAAATATTCGTTCTAACCAGATTAATGTTTTAGTCTTACAGAAACGCTTGGTAATTATGTACAATATTATCCCTTTCAAAATAAATTGTGACGGTCGATGCAACATATAAATTTGAATACGTCTTCTCAAAATATGCATATGAAGTGAATTCATAATACACAAACAATATACCCAGCTAAGACCCAAAATCGAATTAGGGTAATTAATATGCAGCGGGACTCATCTACGGCGTGACTCAGGTGTTATAAATTGAGTTAGTTAAAATGATGTTCAACTTTTCGGAAATGAGAAAATGTTTGTTGAAGCTTAAAGCTTTGTTAGTTCTGTTAGGTAAATAATGGATAGAATCGCTTTGCTTCTATGCTTACTTGCTCCGTTGAGTTTATTTTATTACATAAGGAGAAAATAGAAATGTCATTAAGACAAAAATAAATATGAATAATTTAAAGATTGCTAAGGAATTTATTGAAAAAAAAAATATAACAAAAGAGTTATTATGTAACTCAGTGGAAAAGAAACCAGCGTCAGAACAAGAAATCCAATTCTAAAGTAGGTTAACAGTTTATTAAATAATCGCTTTTCGCCGGTTTTCAATGAATCCAAGTTGAATCCTTTATCGGCCGATGTCCGGGCACTCGTAAATCTAACGGGGGACGTTCCGATTCCGGCTGGTTTAGATATCTCTCCCGCCGGAAAAGCCTGGAGTATGCCCGCATTTTAGACTCCAAGCCAGACGTTGTTGTATAGTTATGTAAATACTGCATTTCGAAATTATACTTTAAAGAATCCGTATTATTCGCATTTATAAAATATTCTTTACTAGGTGAGTCGTGTTGAAATGAAGATAACCATTTTATGAAAGGGAAAATAAAGACGAAAAACTAGAATCGCGGATCGGATACTGATGCGATGCAGATGAAGTAGCAACATAATTCGCTTTATCAAATATACTTTAATTTCTATCAACAATAGAAGACGGATTGTTTTAGACTGGTTTTTGTTTGCTTCCTTCCTTTAAGATAATTTTCAATTTTATCTAATCAGCAATCAAAGAATCAGATTTTCAGATTATTTTACTCTGCTACTCAAGCTTTTTTGTACACACATACGAGGACATTTGCTTTCCTTTCAACTGCTAGTCCTATTCTATCGTCACCAGTATCTAACCAAACAGAACATTCCGAATATCCTTCTCCCAACAGTAACTCAACGGGAAGTTATTCGCCTGCATGTAGACCGGAGATTTACTGGCCTCTGCGCCGCTGAACGATAAAGGTTTTGATGAATGTGAAAGAGGATGAATGCAGGGGAACATTGCTGACGTTTTCAGATTATAAAATGGATGAATTGAGCAGGAATCAATATGACACTGCTCACATTTGTTAAATTTGATTTCAAACTAGGATTACTATCAGATACGTGGATAACAATCAATTTACAAAAAAACAACAAGACCAATTGAAACCGAAACTACTAGGCGCATGTCAACAATATATAATCAATTGTCAAGAGCTTATTTAATGTAGAGTTTCGTTAGAAAAAGACGAACTTTAAAACAATTACGATAGGGTTGTAAATATACAAACATAGGGTCCAATAAACGGCATTGTCATCGCATGGGGTAATTGGATCGAATCGAATCGGTTACGGGTGTCATCGGGTGCGTTCGAATCGTAAATGACAGGTCCCACATTGATTTATATTGACCGTTATGTGTTTGTTACATGCTATTTAGTGGCTAGTATCGAAAAATCATATGGAAGAACGATTGCTATACAAATACTTGCGATACAAAACATTTCAATGTATGTATAATCTGTATTTTTAACGACTTAAAGGTACAATCTATACAGATCATGATAACGATTATAAATCAATGCATTCAACTGATATTTTTGAAGATAAAACTGTAGAACTAATCAACACACACAACTTATTAGATCATTTTATAATAACAGAGCTAAAAGTATGAAGATTGTAAAAGTTCTTCTCGGTAGGAAGTTATTCAACGAGTGCACCGGACAAGCCTTCAAGCGCAGTGAGCTAACTTATGCAACGCTTGCATTGTTTGAAATATTATTCAACAATACACTCCAGACTGCAAAGTAAATATGTATAAAATTACACTTATAACTACGCGTATGACAGGTTTTATAATCCACCGTCATTTCATTTCCAAGAAGTCAATAATGACACGTCTGGTTTTCGGCAGCACTTCAACCAAACAAACCAAGCAAGCCACTACTTCAACAATTTAATCCCCTATTGAATTTGAACCTAGATCACTAACTACCTTCTGAAGATTTGCTTCCTTCACATCTAAAGAGACTAAAACAAATGCAAGTTGATTAAGAATATGACAATTGCACGCAACATCCGATAAATGCATTACAACACCGCAATGGAGACGTGGCCGGCCACGACGGCCATTAATAACAATTGACTTACTTGACATCGCCTATCAGTTGTAATGTAGCAGTATTGGTGGAACCAATGTGTTAATACTGGGCATGTTTGAGATGCCCTTGGATAGGTACAATCAGCAGTTGATATAGTAGTCGGAAAAGCTGGTATAAATAATTTTGGTATAGTGGACAAGACACACGCATGTCAGGATCATTTTAAACACCTTGCCCGTGTAACTGCTTATGCTGCTGAAGGTATATCATTTCATCATGTTTAAAGATGTGAACAAGACCAAGCTAAATCTAACCAAGAACCTAATAGCAGGTAGTAAGAATTGAAAACCGAACACATTCTAACTAAATCAAAAATCACACTTTACGCCAACACATAGACTACTATAATAACTGTCACACTGTTATATTATTGAAAGATGGGCACAATGTCATGTCACCACGCGGTTTGAAAATACACTAAGCATTCAAAACAAAATTAGCGCCAGATATTGATAGCGATATTGATATTTGATAAGCCGGAGTACTATATTTATTAGCAAACTATATCACCTGACATTGTCTTCGTGATAAAAAAGAACCATTTTGCTTGCGTGAGTAGAATCTAATAGGTATTATATTTGTTTATATTTTGGACATAACATAATAAGTCGACAAAGAGAACCCGGCAACGCACGGTTTCATGCTGTGTGCAGTCACGTAAAGCATGGCTTTTGTGGTACCTGCCAATCAGCAATTGTAAGCAAGAATAAGTGAAAGAACTGTAAGAATATTAAGAACTTCGTCGCATTCAAGACGGTACCGATATTCATAAAAAAAAATTACGAAACAAAACATAAATAATATTACAAATGATAATATTATAGGCTGACTAAAACATTGGAAATTTCCCACAAACATACCGACTTTTGATTAGTCATACAATGCGCATTAATGCACTAAATCTTCGTGTGGTTTATCGTAACCTTAATTCAAATCGATAAGAACCTTATCAATTCCCATTAAGAATCGAACCATCAAACGATTAATTTAAACAATATGATTACCCGTAGTAAACACGCACTTGTAAACTTCTAAGTAATTACTAATTTAAAGGACCATGTGGTGTTTAAATATTAAGAGATCTTTTAACAATGAAAGTAAGGAAAATCGTACTTTTGGTGACCTTCCTAAACTTATTATAAAAAGGAAAGGCAAAAACAAAGTAAATGAAAGCGAACTGCGTCAATTGCCTATAAATTGTGGTTTACTGAATTATACCAACGAAGAAGAAAATTCTAGCAAGCTAGCAACCTAATGAATTAAATATTTTTAAGAAGAAATGCTCACTCTTGATGGGTATTTTTATAGACCCTTATTTTACGATAACCAATGGAAACAATTACCTACTTGAATTTTATGGAAGTTCAGTGCCCGCAATGCAGCAGCAAACGGAGCATTACCGGCATGAACAACATAATGAGAAAGCCTACCACCCAAGCACTGTATTTATACCGCTTGCTAAGCACACGCGAGTATTTGTATCAAGAGAACCATTATTAGAGCAAGCTACATTAAACCATCGATCATTGTAGAAACGTACGCGATGTTAGTCTGGGTTATATGTATTTTATCAGGTCTCGTATTTAAAGGCAAAACAAATATATACTGACTTGCGCAGCAAAATAATCCAAATTCCCATCCAAACATCACTTCGCTGTGCATTCAGGTTGTTTGCTGCGCATGTCAGTATTTGTGATATGCGGAACATTATATCCCTTAATTCCGTTTTATCAGTGTGTCGATTGTGTTGTGTGCAAATGATCCTTAATCGTTTATCAATTTCACCTTCTACTCTTTTACGGATTTTGTCACACAAAATAACCACTCCGTTAACCTTTTTCACACCAAGAATAAAATTTCATCTCGTCTGGTTAACTGATCTGTGTATAATTAATTAGTTTATGAACAATATTTTTTACGGGATATTTAAGTCCGACACTTCTATAAAGTTGGTGCTATTGTCATACAACATTTTCCTAACAATCTGCCTGAGAAAGCTCGAGCTCGGCAAGCCATGACAAATATTCTCCTAGTAATAACGACGTCAAAGGCATACATCACGTATTAAACACCCCTGTAATTTAGGTGCGTTTTATCGTTTGGAAACCGGCGATACGTTCCCCTACGACTAAATAAAGGACGGCATAAATAGCCGCTATTATCAACGGTTGGGATAATAACAGGCGTTTTAGCTATTTATAGGTTACGAGGTATATATTTAAGGAAAATGGGAAGTTTAGGGATTTTGTCTAGAGGGCAGTGACACTAATGGCCAGATGCACAAACACACTTGACGGCCTGATCAACACTATTCAACAGAGTAGGTTTTACTAAAATTCACATACAGTCCGTGAGCTTTAAGAAGAACCTTCGGGAATCAGCGATGACACACGAAGGTAATATTGCTGTTCTGCTTTTTCATGTATCACCGTTGATTGATACCCGACGTCTCTTTCTAAAACCTTCAACTCTTTAGAGCTTAGATTCAACTTTTTAGAGCTCACGGACTGTACAATACTGTGCATACGTTTCAAAGCTGACACATTTTGGTACAGCCAACCTTTAGCAGTTTCAAATTGAAAAAAGCTATTAAGGTGTAGGTAAGGGGTTTTAAACGTAGATTTGGTGGCAAGTTACAAAGAGGCAGGTGTTTTTCTTTAAATAACGGGCTCCACTAAGAAGTTCCACTACTGTATTTCCCTCTTTGTATTTCAAGCAGGGAAGCATTCCTTGTTAGTGTTTTGAAATGATGACACAAAAGCACTAATGCCTACATAGCAGTAGCTTCTAACAGGTCTCAAACATTACTGTAATTTCCCAGTTTGAAGCCTATTTATAACCTATCATTTAACGTGAATATTTCCTGCACCGCTGTCTGTCTGAGCAGTTCAATGTTATCTCACGCAGTTGGGTTCCTTCCATCTTGTGACGAGGGTAACATTTGAACAAATAAATTATACCACACATGAAAATATCTACAGAGTATTCTAGTTCACATCAGGAATATACCTAGGTTGATTTGAGGATCTTTTTTTCATACTTTAGTAACGTCTTCGCTAACCGTGATTTTCACCAAACATCTCTGTTCGATAAGAACTCGGTGCGAGCCCTCAACACAAGAAAATCTGACTGAGATCGTATTAAATAAGAGTAAGTATAAAGGAAGTAATTGGTCTTTCATCAAGCGCATAAGCTGCAATTACTGAATCCAATCGTAATCGTTACACGTCCACATTAAATACATACATGTGTAGTATCTGTATAACTCTCTCTCGAGCTAAACTTCAGCATCCCACAACAACTAACTATATTGGCACATTTCAAAAACTCCTCTCTCAAACCCATTCGTCCTAGATAATATAAAAGCTTTTCCCACAAGTCTGACATATACCATCGTCAACACAGTTAACTGACTATTCTTCGACCTTATTCCGACTGGATAAGGTCTACCAACGTTTATTTGGTTCTGTTACTCCGTTAACAGTTTGCCGACAATGGCAACTGGGACACTACGCTTCCGCTGTAACTTCCATTCCATCCCGAGGAACTAATGCACTTTACCGTGCAAATGGGTTTAAGTCGTGTGAGTAACGTGTTACAGTAGGACATTGTGAATTGAGTTGGAGGATAGACACAAGTTTAGCTGCCAAAGTGGTATGTTTTAGTGTGACAAGTAAACGTGAGTAAGTGACAAACAAGTGACGTGTTTAATTAGTGTCGTATGTAATTTTGTTTACTTTATATCTTGCTTTCTATATTGTTTTATATGCCCGTTTCTAAAGCCTCCATCCAATCCCAGAGGCTTTACATACTACGTCAAGTAATCGTTTAACCACTAATAAACACGAAGCAAACCGATAACATTCCCCTTACAACGCTAAACTAATAAAATCAAAAATCTTTCAGAGGATAATGCGCAAATGCAAACATCCCAATTTTACGGCTTCGCATTGTACACACTAATAAAAATATTCTTAAGTACTCACATATGAGTACATCACACGAACTTTAATCAACATCCAGATAATTAGCTCAGTCAAAGCAAAAGGACAACAGAAAACTCATTATCATCAAGCTAACAGGCGCGTTCGTTTGTTCATATTTACGCGACTCATCCATCTTCCATCCCCATATGGTAATGAAGGTGTTAATTACCACTCCCCATGCAAGGCCAATAACTTAGAAAGCACATTTATCCTCTGGGGTTCTTTTCTGCTACTTGTGTTACAAAGGTTTCTAATCAGGGGGATTCGTTAGGGAGTGCCTGCGATGGGGGTGCAGGTTGATATACTTTTTGTATAGTGTGTTATGGAAAATGTTGCGAAATGATAAAGTGCGAAGCTAATGAATATGTTACTAGTTTATATTGTGCACAAATGTAATAGAATCATCGAAGACAGTTATATTTTAATCACGATTGAACATTGAGTAAAAGACTACTTCAGTTGTGTCATCAGCATTCATCATCATCATCATCATCTCAGCCATGCCATAAGACGTCCACTGCTGAACATAGGCCTCCCCTTTGGACCTCCATAAGTATCGGTCGGAAGCGACTTGCATCCAGCGTCTTCCGGCGACCTTTATAAGGTCACAGCATCACTAACAAATAATTAAAAAAATGTATAGCAACACCAATTTAGAACGCGTAATTTTATTTTCAGGCAAACACAGCTGTATTAAGAGATTTGCACAAAGAACAGGAAACCTTAAGCCGCAAAAATCGGCAGGAAATGTGTAATGACGAAGAAAACACGAGAGGGAGCATTTTATTTAGCAAAAATAATAACACGGGAGCAAATTCAGCAACCAGTCTAGACGGGGAAAAAGCAAGAAAATCCCTACGCTTTCTTTATGATCCGCGAAAACAATCGTTTGAAGTGAGCAATTGTAGGGGAGAAACTAGTATGAGGAAAATTGAAATAGGAAAACAGCTGAATATGCCTCCACTGAAATATGTCTAATGTACATTTCTTGCTCGAACGTTTGGCAAGATTGGCGACAAGGATTCCGGGGAATGTTCCTTGGATTTCAGTTTACTTTACATAAACCAACGTCTGGCGTTCGCAGCAGTCACGATCGTTATTACTGAGGTATTGAGAGACGTGGTCTGTGTGTTGAGGGAACTAATGATACATTCCGACGTCCCTAATGACTGCTGCACCCTCTGTAGGGATTTATCGAGACGAGAGGAAACGTGTTTCAATTACGGTTTAACGCCTGTTGCAAAGGTGCACAATATTTTATGACAGATAACTTATTGCTCTTGTTTTCCGTCAGGCGCAACTGCTAATGAGTTCCTGTGCTATGAGATTCGCACCGCGCACATCGTACCTACTCGTATATTCTTAATTTACATGTGTGTTTGAAACTTCTGCAGCATCAAGTTGAGGCTAGTTTATTCTATCCAGTAAATATTTTAGAAGCGGCAGTGTTTTACTCAAGTTCATCATTATCATCAACAATGTCACAAGTCACGTTTTTCTAACCGCTAAAGGAGCACTAACTTAAAAGAACGTCATGTGTTCCAGCCTTTACAAAAAGCTTCAGAGCGTATGTAACCAATTCCCAAAGAAACCTAGCGGTAAGTATAGATATACGTAAACGCCCAGTGCAGATGCGTGCCTGAGTACAGGTTGCCCTGAGGGCCCTTGATTAAGACGGGCGCGAGCCATCGCTATCTCGAAAATGAGGAAAAGCCGAGATTAAAAACCCGAGACGTCTACTCAGACGCGCAACGAAAGATAAGTCTACTCCTTATATATCTTTCACATTTTAAGGAATCCTTAATACTTGAAAGATAAGGGCGCTTTTTCTACCATGTTTTAAGATAGTTGAAAAGGTAAGGACAAGTCTTCCGAACGAAAAGATGGCAGTTTATTAAAAGCGACAGGTTATTAATGGGTTTTGAAATCCTGAGACGGATTGAAAAGGATTTATGATTAAAAAGGTCTTTGGTGACGCTGATTTACGCTTTAATTACGAGGTGTGAAAAGAATGTTACTTTTACTATACATTGAAAAAAAAAATGAATTACGATTATACGCTCGATGTCATATAAAATTTAGTGGTCTCTAGCGTTGAAGTTTATTCAAAAATGTATAGATCCATAAAGAACCTAAATATATATGTCTACTCCTTGCGTGCTTGCCTAAATAGATACAATATAGTTAGCGTTAGTTGAATGCTTTAAGGTTATAGTCGCCGGTGCAGACGACAACAAAGGGCATTATACGGATTTTAGTGATGATGGGATCCCCTTTTGCATAGTGAGACCTTAGGACCCATAGAACATTTTAGGAAGCAGAGCCATCTAAATTTATGGTGCGGTAGGGGTAAAAGGGGGGGAGATCTCTTTTATCAACACATAGATTGAAAACTATAAGTCTTAGCAACATACTTCAAAGGCAAAAATTGTAGAGAATTTTATGAACAATATATCCTTTATTGAAAGTTTTGTAGTAACTTTAACCGTTTTTATTAAAAATATGAAAGACTGAAATTGGGACACAAAAGTATGGGGGAGGGACGGAAACACCTACTGGACGACTTGTTTTCACTTCTATTTTAAATTCTTCGTGTTCTAAAGGCAAAAGGTTGACTTTGAATGCGTAGCTGCAATATCCTCCCAAGGTGACTTCTGCCTTTGAAACTATATCGAAGCCACTGAAAGAATTAACTGCCCGAAAATATTGTGAATGTTCCAGATATGAGGCTGTGTAGTGTATAATTGAATAGAGGATATAGAAAAAGAGAATGAATATTAGGTACCAGTGGCGGCGCGTCCATAGAACATGATTCCCGTCGGCTTGCCTAAATTTCAGGCGCCTGAGCAGTTTTTCTACAGCTCATGAAGAAATTATAAGCCAAATTCGGCACTGGCTTGCCTAAGAAAAAATTTAACCTACCGCCACTGTTAGGTACCTACTTGTTTTTTTAAATGCTATAGTCTTTTTTCCTAGCGGTTGTCCCGGTTGGGGTCCGTTTGACAACCAAATCCCATGAATTGGCGTAGGCACTACTTGTTATGAATGTGACTGCCATAATCTTAACTTCCGACCCAAAGGGGAAACTAGGGCCTATCGGAATTAAATTCGGTTTCCTTACGATGTTTTCCTTCACCGAAAAAGCGACTGGTATTTCCTGCTGGTATTCCGTGCGGTACTAACTCAGCGGTACTATCGCCAACACTAGCTATTTTTACTATTTTGACTATTTTTTTAACCCCTATTGCAACGGCATAAGGTCTATCGACGGTGTGTTGCTGTTTGTACGAGCCATGGTTTGAACCCGATACCTTATACCCGGATTGAAAATCGGACGTCTTAGCGCCAGGTTCAATTTTTATTATTATTAAATATTATAGTAATTTATTTTTAATTTGTATGTCTTTCTTATATGATACCATTATTTGTAAAACATATTATTAGGTAAGCATTAGAGCTCCAATTAAGTCGTTTTTCATACATAATGAGATTGTTGTTGAAAGTAGGTTTACTTATTTTTTTTTTCGTTAAAAATATTGAAATAAACTTATGATTTGTATAATTTTTATAAAGGGGAATGATAGGACTATATCATAAAATATTTTCGTCGCGTTACGACCATAAATAAATAAGATATAGACATTTATTCAAAAAAACTTCAAACGTCGATTTCATATTTCTTATATTTTCTTAGTTTTTTTTATATGGAAAGGTATAAGTAAAATACCAAAAATGAATTCGGCATCCTTGCTTTACACGAAAACGATATCAAACTTGACTATATAGCTCTACTTTTTTTTTAATGAATTTTGGGGGGCACCCCCCACATTCCAAAAAACTTGCATCAATAATTTAAATGGCTCCTCTTCTTAAAGCATTGCTTGTATCGTAAGTACTAACTCTGCACAAGGAAATTCCATCATCATCATTTTCCGTATAATTAAGTGAACACCACCGACTATTACTGTTTATTAGTGTATTTGATTCCACAATTTAGTGGCTTTTAAAAAGGTCCACTATGCTTGCCCATGACTGCCCACTTTGAAGCTTGGGAATAAAGGACATTTTTTACTGTATACCCCAGACGAACACGAGTAAGTATCTTCGCAAATTTAATCTTAGATATATATAATTATTTCCTTTTTTCCTCCGTTTCGTAGTAAATTTAAGACATTACACGATGATTGGATAGGAAATGGAAAGCTGGCATAAACGAGTAGGGCCTGTTGGCAGCTGGTTGGCAGGGCGATAAGTTGATTTCTAGCGCTCCAACGCACCGGAAGCAGTTATTCCAATCTTCAACCAAGCGCAAGCTAGTGGCTAGTGCTGACAGCAATAATGTTGACCGTATCTGGTTGCAATAAGGCATACATTGACATACTTATTACATTAACGCTAAGGTGTGCGAGTTCTCTGGTTGAGCATAGTTGCGGATTGGTTCACTCGAGCGTACGATTTGACTAGGGTGAATAAGCCATTGCAATTCACGCCGACTCCCTGCATTTTAATGGTTTTAAGATTTCTGCGAGCTGTTAAACTGCGTGTTCGGAAACCAGGGTTAGACTGGTTTGAGGCGAATACTCGCCTGCATTCAGTAAAAGAGAATAAGAGCCTTGGGCAGGCTTCATCCATTTACGTGGCCTGATATTAACCAATTCGTGTTATATTACTATATGGTTTAAGTACTTAGCGAAATGCATAGCTTTATACCGTACGGTGCACCGAAAAATAATATTTCGATATGGAAGTCTAAGTAAAAAATTTAGACTGCCTATTGAATAAAGTGCGCGCTTCTTGTCTAAAATGATCAATCATTATCTACATAAATGCTTAAAGATACATTGAATATCGGATCCCAATATTCACAATACCTGACAAGAAGCAATTTATCATCTCGGTGTAAATCAATCATCCCATCTTTTTCCTCGTTTTCCCACAGACAAGGAATTAATATCAACAAGTCGGAACGTTGCTATGAAAAGCCGTCCAGGAGCGGAAACAACGGGGCGTCACAACACCGGACATGGGACAAAGCCCGTCTCGTCGAGATAGCAGCCGATGTCTATTATGCTGACGTTACCATTAATGCTACTGTTCATCGTTGTGGTTGGGTGCAGTAGATGGAACCAGATAATGCAAGCGCAGCTGGAATCTATTGTGCGAGTGATGTCATCATCTCATCATCATTCACTTACACTATACTATCCGCAGAACTAACTGGCGACTGAGGTCATAACGCTGTCTCCTTCACTCTTGCTGCGGCTGTGCAAGTGTGAAAGAGAAGATTTATGACTATAGTATCATGTACAGTCGACGTCAAAGATATGTTTACACTTTTGCGTCTTATTACAAAGGTGTAAGGTACGAAAGTGTGAACATATCTTTGACGTCGACTGTACTTGGGATCGGCGCAGCAGATTTACGTATTCTCACAAGTCTTTCCAGATTCATTCTTAATACCATACTCATAATATCTCAACCCCCGCATCACTTGCGCGTATCGGTGAGATGCCTTTTGGCCGAAAATTGTATTGCCGAATTTCACTCGCCAACCAACTTTGCATAGATGTTTCATTTAGCCAAATCATTTTTACCAAATAATTATTTCACAATCATTTCATTTCCCAACTATGGGGTTGGCGAGTGAAATTCGCATTCGAAAATTACCTACAAGGTTGGGTTAGGTTACGTTGGATTGTGTAAACGTGGGAAATGAAATTCGGCCAAATGAACCTTCTGCGAAAAGTTTGGTGGCAAGTGAAATTCGGCAATACAATTCTCGGCGAAAAGGGAGAGGTCCGCGCGTATCACGCTAAGTTGGTTATGCATTCAACTTTCAGGCTTCCTTTTTACAGTAATTAATATGAGTACCTTATATGATCCATTTTCGTCACTCTACACTACACATCCATTTACATTCTAATTTCCGTCACATGCAATGCAATCTGTTTTCATCCTTCACCGTTTCATGCATATTACGCGAGTGATGTATGATTTGTAAATATATATGACGATTTAGATTAAGTTGGTTGGTTGGTTTATGTTGGTTGTGATGTCATAGCTTGCAATGCGTCATTAGCTAGCGCATAGCTTAAAAGAAAGCAATCACACTTTTTTTATTTATTTACCGGTTATGTCACCGTTTGTAAAAGTTAATTACCCCACTATCTTAGGAATGTACTTCCTCCAGAAAATCTCTCAAAATATATGCAGACATTAAGATGCGATTGCTATCTTTAGAATTACGCTGATATTTAAGCAAATAAAAAGTACCTATCTTTAGAAACGTAAAAAATTAATATACGGCTCAAAGTGCAATAAAATAAAATGCACTTCGAAGTCACGACCATAACAAACTATGGTACTATAATAATGACGACATTATTACGTAATAACGTAGTTGCGGCTATTTAGTCACGCTTGGATTTTGACGCAAATATTTTTAAAACTGAATTGTATGGTTCTACTATTTTCCTTTCATGGTAAAATTAAATTCTAAGCCCTTAAGGTACGTTTTACGGTGATAAAAACAAACCTGTGTTCTTACTATAAGTAGTATAAGTACCTTATTTCATTTAAATCGGTTCAGTTGTTAAACAGGTAACCGAAAGTCAGAGTTACTTTCAAACCATAATATTTATAAAAGAAGAGATGGACTACGTGTACTTTTGTTTAGGATTAGGAGGAGTTCAACATAGGTTTTCAGATTATTTATGATTCTTCATGCACCGCGATATTTTTTACAGCATGGAGAGAAAGTCTAGGAACTACACCGATTGCTGGATTTCTCCTTTTTAATTAACTTTTCTACGAATTTGACGGCGATATGCAAATACTTACTAGCACGCAACGTAGCAGCTAGGTACACACGTAAAGTAATGCTCAAAACAACCAACGGAGCGAATGCAACCGAGTGACCTGGAGACATCTTGTAAACATGCAGTGTTGTAAAAGAGAACGAAGACGAAGATCCTAATGTGGACCATTGCAATAACTACTCTGCAAAGAGTGAATGACGTATTTTGCGTCTAGGGCATTTTGCGATTAGCGCATTTTGCGTATAGGGCATTTTGCGACTTGGGGCATTTTGCGATTAGGGCATTTTGCGTCTAGGGCATTTTGCGATTGGGGCATTTTGCGATTAGGGCATTTTGCGTTCGTAAAATAGGTCATTATGCATCTGACGCGACTTCTTCGAGTCTCCGTAGCTACTGCTTTCAATTGGTTACGCCTTACAACCCCGACATTTGCACACATTTGACTTGCTTGCTATTAGTCTACAATTTTAACTAGTTAATTATAATAATCATATGCGGACGAGATTAGTGCAAGGGACTACTTTGAATATTTATAAGGATAGTGTATATTGCGTAGTTTTGGAAAGTACTAGTTAGTAACTCCATATCAACAAAGTGGTCCCTTTTTCCCTGGCTGATAAATATAGTCATGGAACAAAGTTAACAAATATTATTAAGAATATTGTAATTACGTCATGTATGTAGTATCAATGCATATCATAGTTTTAATGCAAAGCAAAGCCCAATGCGATTATAGTAATCGGATATAAATAGGTCAGCACTAGTGGGGTTTGATTTATGCATTTGCAATCCATACTCATGCACTTATTGCCGCCTACAAAGTGGTGGGTGATTCTGCATACAAAGTTATCTATCTATAGGTAGGCTATCTATCTCTGAATATTAACGAAATAAAAAAACCTGGGATAAGTAAAAATCTGACATTTGTGACGGTCCAGGGAAAAATGGCCACTGTCGATATGGAGTTATTAATACTTCCTAAAACTACACAATTTACGATATCTATTAGTGAAATAATGAAGTATCCTTCTAAATCGACAAAGTGGGCTATTTCACAACACTCGTCCACATTGTATGATAGGTAACTAATAATAGGATAGGTTACAGTACTTGTATATGTGAATTATAATTATTAATTACTAACGTTATGCATATTATTATTTGCACTCAGCTATATAAAAATACAGCATTGATTGTTAATACATAATTGTTATTAAAAATAAGCAATAATAAACAGAAAGTAATAAATTAATATCGTAATAATTTAATAGGTAAATATTTGCCTGTTATTTAATCTAAGGCTGATTTTGTAATAAAACAATAAACGACTAAACTACCACTTTGTACAGTCGCCATCAAATATATTGGAGCGGCCAGGGTACTCTAAAATATCTGAACATGCACTTTACGGCCTTGACAATAGAGGCGTTGTTCAGATATTTGTGACCACCTTGGCCGCTCCGATATATCTGACAGCGACTATACCAGTGAATATGGGGCCTAGATTACCATAGGTATGTGTGTAAACCAGTATGACGTAACGACGGGTCTATGAACCCAGTTGTAAACAGGACCGACCTGTTTAGCCATTAATTAATTCGTATGACCAATGTATGTACGCCTATCAATATGTCATATCTACATAGGTAGTTCATTTGGTTGCGCAATATGGCTAACCCCACACTCGCGTCTTCCGGGAATGATTTCGTGTAAGATTTATAACTTTGTTTATTGTAAAGTAATTACCAAACTATGAATTAAAAGTAGGTAGTAAGGTCCAAATGTGCTTAGAAATGTTAAATTAGTATCGTTTTTTACAGTTTTTACCTGTTATTTGGCTAGTGTATAACATTCCCGCACCTAAAACCCCGCGGTATGCTGATCATCAGGTAGATGATGAGTGCGATAGAAGATGGCGGTAATATGTGGATATTGTGGATTTGATAATCTTTATACTACTTACGTATTTGTTCATAATTTTACATATTAAATACGTGACTTAGTTACCTTCAGGTCTGAGATGACTGATTTAAAAACGGATCTGTTTATCCAGTGGGAATTCAATACATACCTGTAACAATAACAAAAAAAACATTAATAAACGGCACAATCAATTCAAAAATTATAAAAGTTTATAGTTAAGGTATATGATGTTTATTTGACCGAGAACTGGTGGATGCTACCCCACGACGCATAAACGCTCTAACAACAAATCAAATTGCTTTTCAAAATCACACGTAAGTAATTGTTTCTAAATTCAAAGTATCTATTCTAACTGGTTTAACTATGTACAGTCAGCAGCAAAAGCAGCTAAGCGGTTAGGATGTTCAAAATGAGCTGCATCTTTATTGTTAAGAGAATAAGAGCGTATGTGGGTCATTTTGAACAATTTGAACACCCTACCCGCTTAGCTACTTTTGCTGCTGACTGTACAGCGCGCTGCAAAATTGCATACCCACATTATGAATGAATTCATTCATAAACTGGGTAGGCAATTCTGCAGCTGATAGTACACGCGGCCTTATGCCTCTAGTGGCGTTACGATCCCCCTACTTTATGCGGTAACTTTGGTTTGCTCTCGCTCAGATGGCGCTTCAGATTTGGAGCATCAAAAAGTTCTTAGACTGGCCTCTATTTAATACATACTCTCTGGCCTGGTGGAGTAGAATGTCGGTCAAACATTATCTACTCTACAGTAAGTAAATAATTGTTATCGCTAGTGTCATTAGCAGGAAACCTTATAACATGCATATGTTACATCCACACGGCTATAAAACTAACCTATAATGTTAGGGCATTTGAAATACGACGACTTTGCACTCTTTGCAGTCGCTAGTGCTTGCATGCGTTTGGTTTGATTGAAAAATAATATCTAATTATTAATTACGGTACGGTATCTCTGCCGGTAGGACGTCCATTCACAAGATGGACAGACGACCTTATAAAGGTCGCCGGAAGACGCTGGATGCAAGATGCAAGTCGCTTCCGACCGATACTTATGGAGGTCCAAAGGGGAGGCCTAGTTTCAGCAGTGAACGGCTTATGGCTGAGATGATGATGATGATGATGATGATATCTGCCGAATGTTAATATAACCTAATACTAGGGCAACAATCTTGCATGTCTTAGGTATACTATATATCTTTAAATAGACTATTACAAAAATTTTGCGAACGATGTTTTTATTTATTATCATCAATTTTTTCCCCACTATGTACAAAAGCTTCCAAAAAGGTTTTTATTTACTTTTTTGTTCCGTTCAGTTACATTTTTTTGTGTGTAGCTAAAATAATAAATTCTATCAATCATATTCATATTAATATTGAGATCGCTACTTCAAATGCGCTCTCCAGTCATAAGACTCATATCATAAGTGTTATCCGCAGTAGTATTCATAAGTGTCCGAGAGCTCTAACTCTTCAACACAGCTGCATAGCAACTAAGTCCTTGCACTATGCCGGCTTCACTGCGATCATCACCCCGCACCGCGATGCACCGAAGTGACAAGAACATGACACTGACGCTAACGCGTTCAAGTGAATGCAACTCGAGGATTGAAAATCAAAAGAGTATTGTAACATTTTCACACGTTCAATACGTCCAACATTTTAACCTCACTGAACGTTTTGTTGTGCATGATAAAAAAAAGATAAAAGATATTTATTCTTGAATTTAGGCACATTACAATGCACTTATGAACGTGATAGAAACTACCACTGGTTCTAACCCTACACCTCCATAGGTAGGTCTCATGTAGGTACTTATTTTGTTGAAGATTCGTTATTTGCTACTGCTAATTACAATCGTAGCCCAATAACTGACTTTGACTTTGACTTTGACTATGCGAAAAACAAAATAAGACAACCACAGATGGCAATGTTTTCTAGATTTTTCCATTAGCTGTCAGAAGTATATAACAATTAATAGCACCCATTTGCAATTGAGATTACAACGACCTTAGATCAGTGGCACGTCGTGATAAAATCAAAGAAATTCCTAAGACATGATCTGTTCCGATTACTATTATCATTGAAGACAAAAATACCTCTTTAGATAAGATAAACAATGGAGACATTAATTATCTGTTCTGGTATTGCCAGGTAACATATAAATTAATGGGTGACCTTGCGAAGCATAGGAAGTCAAGAACAAATCGCACATCAGGCCTGACCTGAGCTAAAGGTCGATAACTTTCTAAGATTGTTATCTTGGTCCGATTTAGGCACTATATCGTCAGTCACAAATGTTTTTTAACAAATACCTATGCATTTGGATGTGATTTCCAGTATTCGGTGCTTTCTATTTACTTCAGCCCATCCCTAAAGTTAGTCTCGGTCTAAAATTAAAGGAATGGTTGGAGTCTGATACCTAGAAGTTGTATCGTCATTTTGACAGTGTAGGAATTATTTTATTAATCCCTATCTGCAGGCCAGTAATTCCCGAGACGGACCAGTAAAGGCCTGGTCTCGTATTATGTAAAATTCTTACTAATTTTAGGACACATTTATACTGGATTACAGTTTAACCCTTGCCTGGGAATGCAGGGCCTAAACCGCAAGCACGTCGTAACAACGTCCATTACCTAAATTCAAAATTCGAATCCGTTCCTCGATCTCCATTGATAGGTACAATTTGGAGCCGGTCGACCGCGCCATTCGAACGTGGCATTTGACCATTTCCCGCCATTTTCCCTCGCCCGTTATCCAACCGTATTCCGTTGGACCGCAAAATAGATTAGTCGCGTTTCGAATGGGGTTTGTGCACTGTTTGTACAAGAGCTCAGACCGGACGCCAGGAATTGGCTATAATGGTTATTAAACATTTCTTAACAGCAAGTTTACAACCATAACAAAAAGGAACAAGTCAAAAATAAAGATGAATACCGACTCTAATAAGTACAAGCAAGCGATTCATAATATTGCATACATTTTCAAGTTTATGTTCAAACACAAGATGTTAAAGCCGAATTTACTGCGCGTTATGAGTTTAAAGTTACATTGTTGCGGCTACAAGGCAAGCCGCAGCAGGTGCCCGCCAATATTCCAAGCCAGGCATCGCAGTCATAAATAACGAAGGGAATCTATTAACATTCGAAAGCACTAAACTAAACATCGAGCAACAAATGCAACGGACATTAATAATCGAACGATAACTATTGCGCATGCGGCCTTCGATGCAGTTTACTAAGATTTTACACACGCTTAAGTTCTTATGGGCTTTGCAGAAGGTTTACAATCCTTGAATCCAAGCGTTACTGCTCTTGGTATACTAGGCTATAAAGCAGTTAAGCCTAACCTAAAAGGCCATTAGGAACTTTATAATCAGGTGCAAAAGGCCTTTCTGGAAGCGATGCAACTGAAGTACTCTAAAACGTTGGCGCAATGCGGCTAAAATGAGAAGTTGTCGTGCAGAATATTTTCAGGGAGTTTCAGGGGTTATACAAATTAGTTGGCTGCAAGTTACTTGAGTCATAGATTACGGTAATAGTCACTTAGCGGAGTCAGTTCAAGTGTTGTGATAAGATCGAAGTGGAGTTTAACAGGGAGATAAGGCTGATTTGCGGCTGGTTAATTTCAGAGGGCTTAGTCATTATCTTGCGTGCGTAAGCTATGAGGGTTTCCTTATTCCAGACAATGATAAAGTTCAATACTCGTACTTCCTGCTTCCACCCTCCTATATAATAAGCCCTTATTTTTTCAGCTTATACCCTTATCTACATCATATGCGCAGTATTCCTAGCAATATCCTTGAGTTCGAATTGCAATTTACAGAAAAAACTCATCTTTAATAGATCGGGTTTCATTTGTAAACATCAACTTTATTTTCATTGGAGACACCTGTCTCGAATACCGAGAAATGAAGAAATACCAGTTAGTTCCGTGTACGACATAGAGACCTTTAAAGCAGCTATTTGTTTGTCCAATCCCACTATTGGGAAACAAATATTTGAACGGGAACAAGTGTCTACTCTCAACATGGGCATACCGGATCCATCCCGCGAGTTCTATTCGAAATGTTGAACACTTTAAAGCAATTTCGTCATGTTAGCTCTCCAAGTTTTCTCAATGATCGGAAAAATTCAAGCATGCAGTATTTCCTTTTAAAGGAGATTGAGCAAATAGAAAGCAGGTTAGGCGTATAAGGAGCATAAAAGGGAAATAGAACGTCAGTCTGGACTAGATCCAATATAGGCTGCATTCTCGCACGAGCCTTCGTTTGCGAGATCCTACGCGAGTTTCGCAAGCTGCTTGGCACCTTTTAACTATTAACAATTCTATTGACACCTACAGTACCTACGATCTTAGGCGTTTGTCCTCGTCCCTAATGCAAAGTGCGAGTAATGGTGTTTCAGGAGACTTATAGGTAATATATCGCATGTTATGACTTGTCTGTTAGTGCCAATAGTCAGGGATTATGAAGGGTCAGACGAAGGTGAAAGCTACTAAGGACTGGTTATGGTGAAAGGGATTAACGTCGGATGTACTTTAGCTATGCTACGTACCAAGTGGGAGCGGCAGTTTCTCTATTACTTCAAAGAGAACTCGATAACTTTATTTTGTACGCAGTTAAGCCTTGAAGGTCAAGTTACCATTGCAAAAAATCCCATCATTCAACGAGCAAAAACTAACCACAACATTTCTCACCTGCGATCATTTGCGAGTTTATCGCAGGCATCTATTCAAATGTGGCATCCTTGAGTAACACCAACCATTACTTTCATACATAAAGCATTAATTCTTTACCCGTTTATCATATCGAAACCAGCTAGGGTTCACACCTCCCTGCAGGTGGTCGCACTGGGTATGATACATGACGGGATATCGAGATAATGGTCCAGACGTTTTATGATAATATAAACTTTATTCCTTGGAAACAAAGTTGCTTGTGTAGTTGAGAAATTACGTGACATAAGAGGTTTTAAAAGGAACCTGTCGATATCATGGTAATGATCGGTTAGCAACATTGTTTACGTCAGGCCGTAATAAGTGGCCATCTTTATGCTTTCGTTGTTTTATTGTCAACAGTTTAGACGCGCCTGTCCTTTCAAATCGCGATAATTAGTGACATAACCGCCCATAGAACAAAAATAGGCGAGATCCGTATCAGGCTTAATAGCAAAACATTTCGTCATTCAACGAATCACGTTATGGCAGACAGATGGCAAGTTTATCAACACTAGGTGTAATTACTGGTAATTAAAATTACCATGTGTGTTACTTTACAAACATCTGATATCAATTAAAAAGTAATATCCACATCAATGACTATCCCATCCCATCTCAAAAGTGGTCACACTACAACTAAACTTCAATAGCTATGACGCAATCTAGCGTCCATTTGAGTCCTCTTGACTGGTTATTATCCATTCCTTTTTGCTTTTAACACTCAAAGGCCACCTCCCACAAGCCCTTTTACTTCAATATTCAAGTACGTCTAGCTTGTTTTACTCAAGTCCAACCAGCCAGGCCGTGAGGCGTCGCGCAAGGGACGCTTTTGTGACCGATGCTTTAAAAGCTAAACAGTTGAATTTCAAATGAATGCTCAAGTATGCGTTGCATTAGACGCAAGCACGACACGACATGACAGTAAGTGGAAGAATCGTTAATGACGTAGCTGGAAAATGAGGTGACGATAAAGAAATAACTTAACAGGTGCTTGGAATACAATATATCATTTACAGTAGCATATTTTTTGGTTTTTTCAAGTAAGGCACTACGTTAAGGTTTAAAATGCTTTTGCTTTCTTTAATAAAACTACTCTCAAAGTTGACAGTACATCTAACTGCAACTTAATACGTAACATAGCCAATGACCAGTAACTATTGCTCAGCCTCAAAATAATGGTGGACCTCATAAAGAAAATTATACAGTAGACTTACGATTCTGACGCAATCGGAAGCGAAATAGAAAACCATATAATAATCAGATCTGAGTAAATCACACGTAATATTGCTTTAAATGGGATAAGGGTCACTGCGTATACACGCAATATCTCAAAAAATTGCAATTCATTTGGGACTGTGAACGTTTTAGTTTTAAAAATAAAAACTACAACATGCAACGATTTCCACTCTAACCTCTAAGTAAAACAATACAATTTTAATCAAATAGCGAACAACAAAGTAGAAGAGGAAGTCAGAGATTTTATCGGTAAATAAACACGATAACAATAGGTAGTAACGATCAATAACAATAAAATATACTTAAGAGTACTGAAGAGTGAAACGAGAACGTATTGTAGGAATTCTCCGTTTTGATTGCTCTTGATATAATTGAGGAAAACCCTATAAAAGTAAAAGAGTATGTTTAATTGAAAAGGTGCAAGGATCTCATAATAAAGCAGCTAACATAAGTATAGTATTTTGCTGTCTAATATACAAAAAATATGTGCAATGGGTCTACATGTAACAATTCGGAACAAGTTTGTATATGAACCATATTTGTTTACATATAACAAAATTTTCTGTGTAGTCTGAAATCTTAAATCTCTATTGGATTCATGCCGATGGTAGATCAAAAGTGATTTTTATATTTTTAAAAGTAAAAGTAAGAAGTAGTGACAATTTGGGTTTATTGCTCCTATAATTTGAGATCGTCTATTAAGAGAAAATTACTCTTACCATTTTCTAAACGATCCGATATACATTTCTAAGAGCCTACCCAAATACTGGAGCATTTGAAAACGACGTAAGAGAACCTAAACTTAAAGAAAAAGAGTTCATTTTCTTACGGCGTTTGAAGATTTATCGACGAACCCTATGGTTTTACGCAATTATTATAATCGTTGGAAACGAAGTTGGGTAATGAAGACAATTGTACTCGTGATTTGTGTAATAATCCTAAAATATAGTGTGAAGTAGTGCATTAGATGTAAACTGTTCTACATGATATGTAGTACACAATGATTTTACGCACGATACCTTCAGAGAATTTATTACTTACATTTTACATTTCTGAGGTACAGTCGCCATCAGATATATCGGAGCGGCCAAGGTGCTCAAAAATATCTGAACATGCACTCTATCGCCTTGACAATAGATGCGTTGTTGAGATATTTTTGACCACCTCCGATATATCTGATGGCGACTGTATAGCCAGCAGCAGAAGTAGCTAAGCAGCTGAGGTGTTCAAAATGAGCTTGGCATGACTTTTTTGTCTGAATAATAAAGAGCGTGTAAGGGCATTCTGAACATGTCACCGGCTTCTGCTGCTGAACGTACCATAAAAGGTAATACCGTAGACGAATGTTCATTTTCTTCCGATTGTATTAAAATGAAAGGTCTTGATAAAAGGGCATGAGGTACGGAAGACTCAAAAGTAAAAACAGTAGTGAACGATGAAATCGAAGCACTACTATTAGTTTAAGCTAAAAAAATAATTAGGTATGTCAAGCTACTAGTAGCAGCTGAGTGAGTACGAGAAACCGGTCATGTATCAACAACAACAACACATTATCACACAAGAATGAGTAATTACGTAACTTTAATTATCTTCTCGTTGATACAAACAATATTAAGATTATCTCCACTGGGCCGTAAATAATGGTCCCTTTGACCTCTCATACAACTGCACTATATCTCAGAGAAAGCGGCATTCACACGTAGGAAGTACAAGGAATAGACAAAGGCAACTATTTTTATTAAGGCACTGACCGGTATGAGATCATAGATTATTTACCCTCTAGATGTAGTATGTGATATGTGTGATGAGCAATGGAACGCAGCATTCTGGGTGTACGTAGAACGGACCGCATTCGAAACACCGAACTGCGTTCCAAAACCGGTATTGTGGATGTGATGAAGGCCGAAATCAGACTGGACAGGGCACGTCTACGAATGCATCCGGATCGCTGGGCCAAACTTTCCAAGGACTGGAGGATGGACGTCGGGGCAGAGGTAGACCAAAACGGAGATGGCAGCACGACCTGGACACATATCTTGAAGAATGGCGGGAGTGTGCATTAGACAGGGCCAAATGACGGGAAAGAGGGATACCTCTACTGTCAAAGCGATAAAGTGCATGTTTAGATATTTTGAGTACCCTGGTACAGTTCAAGTAAGAAAGAATATCAAACGTATTGCGAAGCAGTCAGATTTGGATTTTATTTTTATTTTTCATTTTAATTACACAATAGGCAGGTACATGTCTGTCTCTCAAGCTGTTTTGATATGCCTTCTTGAAGAACTACGCATTATTGTATATAGTATCTTTAATGTATTTGTAGTACTGTTTTGAAAAAATAAGTCCCGCCGAGTTTCTTGCCGGTAATAAGTAATACTTCTCGGGTCAGAGGTGTAGGGTTAGAACCGGTGGTAGTTTCTTTTCTCTCTGACGTTCATAAGTGCATTGTAATGTGCCTAAATTGAAGAATAAATATCTTTTATCTTTTTATCTTTTATCTTTATCTGGCCGCTCCGATATATTTCATGGCAACTGTACGAGTACATGAATAACGCTTATAGTGACCGCTACGAAGTCTTCGTAGTTTTTATACACTTCATAATGCGGAGTCTTTTTATGGTAGTGTACGTACACATACCTACAAATTGAAATAAAAGAGCAAAACAAATGTTCATTCATTTAACAACAAAGTCTTGTCTGCTGCGTTTTACGGTATGACCACTTTTACAAGAATTTCTTTGTTACTTAGTGCACTTGATTTTCCTCGTTTTTTTTAATGAATTCAGTTATCTCAGACTTTTGTTACTTTGGCTGGTTATTTTTTAAATATGCATAGGTTTTAATTAGGTTACTCATTACTGCCAATTTGTGGCAATGTAACAATTATATTTGACGTTTTCAAGTCAAATGTACATCATTGTTGGTTGTCAATAAGGCGTCACTGCCACAAATAATCATTTAGAAATAAACTGTAAATGATATACCTTTGGCTTACAAATCTCTCATATGTTGGTTAGGTAATTCCGATGATTCACATGATTGCAAAGTAAGTTTTCGGAATTTGATTCAGGTCACCAGTCATCTGCATACTCGTATACTTATACGTTTCGTAAAATTGTTCATTCATATTCTTTCTAGACCAAAGAATTTTCTGCTTTAAAAAACTCTGTGTCGTCACGTAGCATGTTGTCCACCCTTATCGCATGACACGTTCTCTTTCCCACTTGTTGTTTAAGACCCGGACCTGTCATCAACCTATTGAAAGACATACCACTGCTAACAGCAAATGATGGGGACCAGATTCTCTATACGTCTATTAGTTATACAAGCAACTAAGTTACCTACCTTAGGTTGACGAGATCAACTTAATAATATTTTAACCATTAGAAACTCGAGACATACCTGTAACAATAAAACAATTTATTAATAGCCACAGTCAATGTAAAAATTTGACAATATATATATAAGTACCTAAATACATTTTTTTTTCAAGCGACAATTCCTCTATGAGAATTCTAACATATAGTCTGGCAAACCAAAAGCGCAGTAACAGTCAGAGTAACATGCTATACCCATCCCTTTTTTAGTGGTGAGAGTACTAGCATTAGAAAAAGACAGTATGATTATCCCTGTCTATGCTTGAAGTGGAACAAACTCTGGCCAAACTATATTTGCAGTTGGTAAACTAATCGCAACATAATGTCGATGCATGGAGAATAGTTTTTCAAAGGCAAAGTAAAAGTTTGTGCCTCAATTCCGTTTTTTTACGTTACAGCAATCTTCGGTGATGTTAATGTTAAAATTGTGTCACTGGAGTCCAACTCGCACTTCGCCTGTTTTTTAAAGTAGGTATACATAAATGTCATGGTATTACTTAAGATTTTGTAGTTTTTTACCACAGACTATGTATGGATTTGACACGTCCAAAGCATAACTAAAAAGGCGGTTTATACGATTGTTGCGCCATCTTCGCATAACTATGCGCGTTTATCGTCATAGTTTGTCATACTGTATCGAATTCCTTCATGGGTGGTCCGGTAAGTCCCTCGGGTGATAACGGGATCATTTAATTAATTGTGTGCATTGATGTTTGTTATACCGCAACTATGCTTATAATGAGGTTATTGTCACTGCGTGAATGGTCAATAATTATATAAAACCTCTTATTATATTTGATGGATTTGAGATATATGTATACCGGAATATAATTAGGAATCCCAAATAATTATTTTCTTTATGTAAGTTTATTTTTCTTAGAGAAAAATGTTTATGTAAGTAGTACTATGTCGATTTGATAATCCGAAACAGCTAAAACATCCTATAATCCTGCCAAAAAAAAACAGGTTAAGATTTAGAAGACATATATTTTAAATACGTATGTCCCATTGAAATCCGATTATTATAAAAGCAAAACCTCACCACTAGTAATAAGGTACAGCTTCGAATGACATAACCATTGTCCATACGCTTTTGTGGCAACTGAGCGATCTTTTTACGACTCCCGTGGTCGTCAAAAGCATGACTGCGCATCATGCTATAAAGTTTGACGCCTGACCCCTTTAACCAAAGTACATCAAGCAACTATTGGTCAAGATCGTAAAATATTTGAACACGACTCTACTGCGCGGGACATAAAAATTAAGTTTACTGTTATGTTGCTGCTATGTGTCGCTGACTGTACGCCGTAGTACCTGACGCGATATTCCCACAGCTTAAAATGCGCTCACGAACGCCATTTTAAAACCGTCCAATATAAAAGTATAAATCATATCCTCAACAATTATGCGTGGACGTAGTTCAAATTGTAATTTATTGTACGCTATGTGTAAAATATGAATAACAGCCCTGTAAACTCGGCCCTATTCTCACGTTTCAAGTGCAAACCGTTACTTTGCGCTCGAGTTGTTTCCGTGCGATTTTCGTACTCTAAATTAACTATGTCAATTGAATCACGTTTGTTACAGACAATTAGATCTAGTTTGTTGTCTACTTATTATGGACCCCTGTTGTTAACAATAAGTATGCCAGGTCAGAGGTCAGATGACAAAACCGTACTTACATACCTTTTTTTATTAACTTAAGAAATCGACTTGCTGGTAGCTCGACCAAGTTAACATTAAGTTTTTTTTTTTTCATAATCGTGGTAAAAAAAGCTACCCGTATTAAAAGTAAGACAGTGTGTGAATTACTAGTTTTAAAACAATGTACAGTCAACCAAGAAAGTGGTCTACCAGTTTTGACAAAAGTTTCTGCGAGATCTAACGATCGCTAAGGTTGACATTTCTAACGGAGTTTAAAACATGCACTACTTTGTTGTCTCATGAGTCATGACGTTCAAACGAATCTCAATCGTAGGGAGGTAAACCACATTTTCGGTCGACAGTACAACCCCACTTTTTGAACATTCTAATTTGACAGGATCATGATTCTCATGACAACAAAATTTTAAAAAGGTAACAGCAGCGCATGTCCAAAAATAAAATGTAAAGCGAAAGAATAACAGAGTTAAATTTAGATGTCCTAATAGGACTTGCTTTTATGTTCATCATTACTGGGTGCGTTTGAGATTATTTCTGTAAAAGGGGAGTTTTATATCCAGCTCCGTGTATACTTGAACAAAAATAGAAACGTCATACCTTACACAACATAGCACTTAGCGTTAGACAAACTGAGTAAGCCGGTGTAGTTAACTTAACAAATTGCGTCTTTGGCTTAGCGAATACCACTATCAATAAAAGTCTTACAAGTAATAGTATCACTTAAGAGTTCAATGCCATCGTTTCTTTGGTTTGGACCTTGAACATGTATCTACTTAGATGCCTTTAATGTTGAGTAACTATATGGGTATTACTTTCCGGTTCCATTTGGCTTTAGAAACATGATAGTTACAGTAGGCAAAAATAATATAACAGCAAATTTTCACAGGATGGTTGTTGGATGATTAATGTTATTTTGTTTCATACCTATCAATTATAATTTATTTTAGACAACCTTATGTTTATAAAGTTTTATTAAAGTCGGTATCTATTCATATTAATACTGAGCGATTCACATATTTATATTAACAGTTACCTATACCTATACCTGGACAGACGACCTTATAAAGGTCGCCGGAAGACGCTGGATGCAAGTCGCTTCCGACCGATACTTATGGAGTTCAGCAGTGGACGTCTTATGGCTGAGATGATGATGATGATGATACATGCAAGATATCGGAGCAGTAAAACGAATTAAAAATAATGTCTTCGCTTCGTTATGTCACCTCGTGTTTCTGATATAATGAATAAGATAACACAGAAGCAGCTCTCTTACATTCAATAAGATGATTCTCCTCAATACTCGTAGTTATCCGACCAGACAGTCTCATGATTTCCATCTACGTATTATCATTAAAAACCTGGATCAAGGTTTTTCGTTCACAATGGCTAAATAACGCTCGAGACGTTAAAGCGTATTTGAACTGTGACGTAACAAATATGCACAGGTGATTTGAACAAGTTCAGAAAACACCGTGTAACAGACCGTAAATATTGGTACAGTTTTTCGTCCCATTCATAATCGTCAGTGATGCATTAAATTTGAACTTAATTATTTAGTTACAGGGTTGAGATTGCATTAAGCTAGTGTCTGCTAATTTTTCATTTGCGCTGTTTGGTGTTTTGTATGTGAAATGCAGTGTGTGGGAAGGCAGGATGGGATCGTGATTGGACGAAATTGGAATCGTGGGACGATATTTGTATAATTTGACAATATATTCTCCGTTTGATACAATTGTCCATGTAACTAGAGCAATCAGTGTCCTTTATATCGAAGAGAGACTGAACTACTGTCGCTATTAATTTCACTCCTACGGATTTTTTTTATACCACGACGGCGCGGCATACATGGTACTGATGGTAAGCAGTTACCGTAGCCTATGGACGCCTGCAACCCCAGAGAATTCACATGCGCGTGTCCCTTTAAGAACCTATACACTCCTTTTTGAAGAACCTCATACTGTAGCCCTCTGGGAAAACCTCGGTATTCATTCCACAGTTGTGTTATTAAACAAAGCAGCCGTACTTATAAGCCACAAATATTATGTACGGTACGGTATCTACATAACATACATAGTATTCAATAAAAACAAAGAAAACTGTACCGTTACCGCCACCGTTGTGTCGCTATAATGATTGATTAATCGATTAATTCGATTAAAAGGTGCACTGCATAAGGAACCATCGAAATGTCGCGTGCAATTAAATCGAAATTACTCGAACCCACAACCCTATCGGGATCTCGGTTAACGATATGCGCGCACGCCTTTGCTATTCACCAAACTGTCAACCAAACTTCACGCCTTTATAACCAATATAAATGTGATCCCTGATAGCGCATAGTTATTACGGATCTCAAGATCAAGGTATACTTGAGTGAAGTAACAATTGAGACAATGTTTTGTAGATTTGGAAAAGGGCGTGGTTCTTCATTCCAATAAACCATTTTTTGTCTTTAAGTGGATCATTAAGATCATTGGCAATTATTCTGGACAGTTGCAAAATGTATTGCCTGGTTTAAATTCAAGACAATAACAGTAAAATATTGCCACTTTCTTACTGTTATTCTGGTAGCAGTATAGGGCTGCTACTGGCAACTTTCCTTTTCAGAAAAGAAAACTGGTTTTGAACAAAATTCAAGCTACCGTTGAGGTTAAAGAAAATGATGTGGTTTTTATTATGTAGGTCAAGTATTGTTTAACTGTGCATTGTGTGTGCTCAAGTCTATAACTAACTCCAAACAAATTACATTGCATGTGAAACTAACCGTATCTACACAAAATGTGGCCTTTACAAGTAAAAGGTACATCTTGTCGGTATATAGAGTAAACTTGTTGGTGACGCTAACAAAACAAATGAACTTAAAAAATATTTATAACTTAACCTTATGGTCATGTACAGTCAACGCCTATAATATGTGTACACTTTTGCACCTTACTCCATTGTAATAAGGTTCAAAAGTGTATAAATATTGTAGGCGTTAACTGTACAGTCCGTGAACTTTAAGAAGAACCTTCGGGAATCAGCGATGACACACGAAGGTACCTAATATTGCTGTTCTGCTTTTTCATGTGTCATTGTTGATTGATACCCGACGTCTCTTTCTAAAACCCGAAGGTTCTTTTTAGAGCTGTACCATTTTAAGAAATAGGCTTTAAAACGCAGTTTAGTTTCAGCCATAGAAATCTAAATTATAAAGAGAAGTGGTTTGACAGCTGCAAGCTTGTCTCTGAATCTTGATCGAGGCGATCAAGAAACGTGGTCATGTATTGTCAGTTGCATGACAACCAATATGCTATAAATAGCAAAATAAAATGCCGATTTGTGCTATAATTACTTGTAAAAACCGCAGTACGACTGTGAATTTGCGAAACTGTGATGTTAGTTATCACTGGTAAGACTAATCACAATCTATTTAAATAAAGATAACAGCGAAAAATATTAAAATACGTTTTCCATTGCTTTGCATTCAAATGACATCGATTGCTTGTTTTGTGTACATTCCCATTTGATGTTATCGAGGCTACCACGCAATGGACAATAAACATGTGGAATATGACAGTACTCGCAAAATTGAAATAACGTGTCAAAATATTGTCAGTGATGAACGAGATAGAGCTGCGAATAAGTCGATATGTTTAATTGTAATGTATCGATATTTTGGTGTACTAAAATAAGATATATGTAATTGTGACCATTTTTTTTCTTTCACTAATAGATAGTGCATATTGCGTACTTTTAGAAAGTACTAGTAACCCCATATCGACAAAGTGGTCCTTTTGTTCGTACACGGATACATATGATAATTACTTAAATCAGTAAAGACAGTGCTAACAAGGAAAACAGTTAGGATTAGACATTCTGCAGGGGACTTCAGTCACCCTAAGGGTCAAAACACACCTAGCGGAATTAAGCCAATTCATAGACAGAATGCTTAATTTTGTCTAAGGTAGCGGAAATTTGTCTATGGTAGCTGATTTTTTGTATGGAAGCCATAGACAAATTTCCACTACCATAGACAAATTTCCGCTACCATAGACAAAATTATGCATTTTGTCTATGAATTGGCTTAATTCCGCGAGGAATTCCGCTAGGTCTGTTTTGACCTTAAATCACTACTATCTAAAGAATGTAAACCGGTTATAACCGAAATAATTGGTTATAACCAGTTAATTTGTCATAATGAAATAACCGATTATTGAAAATTCCAATAACCGGTTACGATTATCCTCGGTTAATTATTTAATGCTATTTTCACCTAAAATGTTATAATAAAAGGTTGTAAAATCATAGTTTTTTTCCAGATTCCTGTACTCTATTTTGTAATAATATTAGGTTTATTCCTTTTACTCCATTTCGGCGAGCGATTTGCAGTGAATGTGACCACATATCTAATTCTTGCGGCTAACCTTGAACCACAAATTTTCCACTTTCATTCGAATTAATGACCCATTCTACCTCTCTTTACATTTTATAATTGTTTTATTGATTTTTTTGTCGTTTTGACGGTTATTTATCACATTTTAACAAAAATAACCGTAACCGGTTATAACCGATTATCGGTTATTTTTCGGTCACAACCGAGAACATAACCGGTTATTGCTTTCTCTACTACTATCACGAGTTCAAGTTATCAGAGCTCGGAAACCGGAATTTTCTCCATAGTAAGAACCGATCCTTTTTTACGTTCTTTCGTGCTGTTATGATTTATTATACTATTTAAATAAAATAATAAAATATAATATGAAGTGAAAATACAATATGTATGGGGTTTTACATAAAAACCTAAAAATAATTAAATGTATTGGGTTATTTCAAGTTTTTTGCTTTAACCGGTTACGAACCCTGCAAGTTATTATATCAATTAATAAATATAAAAACAGTAGTATCAGTATCAGCAAATCTCAAATTCTTAACACTTTAAATGTTTTGAACATTTGCAGTTTTCCTAAAGACCCAAAATACAAAGAGAAATGGATTGAGGCAGCAGGAAGAGGGCCACAGTGGTTCCCCCCAAAAACAAGTACAATATGCTCCGTTCACTTTGAACAAAAATGTTTTCAACTATTAAAGAAGAGAAAATTATTTCCGTGGGCAGTTCCAACACTTAAATTACGACTAGTTTTTGTAAGTATTACCTAATCATGTACTGAACGGCAGAAAACTGTAGGTACTGTGTTGCAAGAACGTTTATAAAAGACGAAACACGAATTCGTGTTGCTGATGAAGTTATGAACTCCACCTTCTATTAAGAGTCCGGTAAACATTTTTTTCGATTTCGCTCAACTTTTTGATGCTATTTTGCAGTTACTAACAGAACTTCTTTTAGTTTGTTTACATATTATGAAAGATCGTTTCTTTTTTAATGGAATAAATATAACGAATTTTTATTTATTTTATGTTTTATTTACAAATAATTCACCCTAATCTAACACTTATTTCGCGATTTTTGCTTGGAGAGGTGAAATGAGTAAGGTTTTTATTGATTAAAATTAAGTTATACTAGCACGTAAAAATATATATAAATACGTTGGAAAATGAGTCGTCTAAGAAATAAATGTAACCGTTTTTTCATTTTCATACATATTTTTTAAGGGAGAGTATGTTTTGCTAGAACAATTTTGTGAAAAAATTCCAAAGTTTAGGTGATATTTTTGGGAAACTATTAAAGTATTATACAAAAATAAAAATATAAGAATATACTTCACTTCATGCTTTATTGAAATAATATAAAACATATTAGGGGCCATAAGAAATAATAATTAAAAATCAAACGACAAGATTGCACGAATCAGCGTCATCACTAAACAAGCTCTGTAAGAATTGAGTTTTAGGCTATTAAATATGAATATTATATAGGTATATAGACCAAAGTACTTCTTTGCAATAATAAGACTTCAAACTATCTTATCAAATACAATTCATGTGAGTAATTTCATTATTAGCAATTTTCGTTTTCAAATCGTTACCGGACTCTTAAACGCTGGACTTTAAATACTCCATAAAATATGTAATAAAACTTATAGGTCGTCCACCATTTAGAAGCGACATCAATAGGTAAGTTTATATCATATTACCAACAAATTTGAAATATTTTTACTTTATTATCAGGAGGATGCCATCATGAAGTTTTCCACACCAAACATTGATTGTGGTATGCCAGTGACTGAAGAAACTTGTAATCAGGTTACTGGTCAAGCTGCCATTTTACCTACAGTAACATTAACATCGACGTCAACAACGGCATCTGAAATATACTCAAGCTCCCACAGTGTAGGATTTGGAAAGAGGCCGGTGACCTCTGTCAGAAGTTCAACAATAGAGTCACCCCGAACACAAACAATGCGCACAGAAATTGAACGGTGTCAAAATATAATAAAAAAACAGAGGACACAAATAAAAACTTTACAAAAAAAGACTAGTCGATATCGAAAAAAGATAGCAAAACAAGAGGATATTTTACGAGAACTTAAAGGAAAAAACTTAGTAACAAGTGATCAAGCTAATCAGTTGGGAGATATAGGTGTCCACGATCTCATCAAACGTTACGAAGAAAAACTTTCAACAGATCAGCCTATAAAAACCAAATATTCTCCTGCTTTAAGGGCATTCGCGTGTACGCTTAACTTTTATTCACCGAAGGCATACGAGTATGTCCGACAGAAATTTGACACTTGCTTGCCGCATAAGCGCACTATTCAAAAATGGTATGAATCTGTTGATGCAAGTCCAGGGTTTACAAAAGAGTCATTTGAAGCCATTAAACTGAAAGCTCAAAACACCGGTTATCAAATTTGTGGAAATTTAGTCATGGATGAGATGTCGATTCGACAACGTATTGAATGGGATGGGAATGAAATGCAGGGCTACGTGGATATTTGCCGTAGCGGCACAAAAGGTGACCACCTACCTGAAGCCAAGCAAGCTCTCGTTTTTATGGTCACAGCGATTAACGGATCCTGGAAGATACCAGTCGGTTATTTCTTAGTTGATGGTGTGACTGGGGAACAAAGGGCAAACCTCGTAATCCAATGTCTGGAGCTGCTGGATGAAACTGGAATCGTAATCACGTCGCTAACTTTCGACGGCTGTCCAGCTAATTTGACAATGGCAAAGGACCTTGGGTGTAATTTTGCGTTGGATAATCTCAAAACCAATTTTTTACACCCATCTAAAGAACGCCTGGTGTATATATTCCCGGATCCTTGCCATATGTTAAAGTTGGTGAGGAATGCTTTTGAAGCTAATGGTGGGTTTTTGGATGAGGCGGGAAAAAAAATCGAATGGTCTCATATAAAACAACTGAATGCTCTACAAGAGAAAGAACTATTTCATTTAGGAAACAAACTGAGACGTGCCCATGTATATTTTAAAAACCAAAAAATGAAAGTACGCCTGGCCTCTCAGTTATTTAGTAATAGTGTTGCCACTGCATTACAGTATTGTGATTTTCAAAATACAGAAGGAACTGCACGTTTTTTAAAAGTTATAAATAATCTGTTTGATATTATGAACTCACGACACATGGCACAGATTGATTACAAAAAACCTATTTGCGCCTTCAATAAAGAAAAAATATTTTCTTTTTTGGACGAATCTCAGGCCTATTTACAAAGCCTTAAGCTTTTTGATGGCACAGAGGTTATGAAATCAACGAGAAAAACTGGATTTTTAGGTTTCTTGTGTTGTATCAAAAGCTTGAAGGCAATGTACATCGATCTTGTGGAAGAAGCACAGGTTATAGTATATCTACCAATGTACAAAATAAGTCAAGACCATTTAGAATTGATGTTTGGTCAAATACGTGCTCACGGTGGATGCAACACCAATCCTACTGCCCGACAGTTTAAGGCCATTTACAAAAAACTTATGGTGAAATCCGAACTTAGGGACTTAGGGCAAGGAAACTGCGTTGAACTAGAAAAAATCTCAATTTTAACCTGTTCATCGGCGGTTGAACATATAAACTTGACCGTTGGTTCAGTACATATTGACTCTGATGACGACAATGACGATACTTCTATACAAACTGCTTTTGAACAAGCAGTCTTTGATGAAGAAATCGAATTAATGGCGGAGACATTTTCGGAATTTGGCTCCCAAGCTATAACTTATACAGCTGGGTTTGTAGTCCACGCATTACTTAAAAGAATAAAATGTGAAACATGTGTTCAAATTCTTGTCACTGAAGACAAAAATGATGAAAAATATTCATTTATCAAATTGAAGGACAAAGGTGGACTTAAGTATCCCCACAGAGACGTTATAACGATTTGCAAGAGAATGGAGGCAGTTATAAAAAAAACTGTAATTTCCGATGATAAAATAACAGCGAAAGTGAAAATCATAAAAAAACAGCTGGTATCGAAAGCATTGACACAATTCATAGGGTTCAATTTATTTCAAGAAATTAATTTTCATCAGTTTGAACAAGCGCCTATGAATAACCATATAACGCTACTCATAAAGGCGGTTATGGAAAAGTATTTAGATACTCGATTGCATTATCTAAGTAAAAATGCAGCACCTAAATTGTCAAAACGACAAGTTCTTAACAAATATTTGCACTTTACAGGTCAATAATAATGTTAAAAGCCATATGAGACATGACAATTAACAAGGCAATAAAAATAGTACCAACACCGAATGTGATGGTCTTATGGAACTTTTGACAGAAAAAGCGCTAAGTATATCGTTCGTCCTTGTCATAGACTCATTTTGCATTGTTGACTACTACTAAAAGTTTTTAAGTACCTGCGATAGGCACCAGCTGCGTGTGCGAAGACGTGCATGTTCCACTCCGTTGTAAAATTATAATTCTCATAAGACAAGTCACATCGCACGGACAAGCGCTCGTCACGCACGTCACGCAAGCGGTGTGACAATTCTTATAAGAATTCTTATTTTACAACGCAGTGGAAGAACATGCATGTCTACTCACACGCAGCCGATGTGGCTCGGCCTTAAGCCGTTAACTATTTAAAAACATGTTTTATATTATAATATTAGCTGGCATTGGCATTAAGCTATTATCTCGGTACACGCGTGTTTCAAGTTTCGACTCTTAAATAACTTTTTGTTTGTGATTGAGTATTCATACCAATTCTTACTTAACTCACAGCGTTTGTCAGTTTAGTTTGTTGTTTAGACAGAATTTTGCAAGCCATATTTTGAACCAGTTCCTGACCTCCAAAATTTAGGATAGTTACCTACCATAGGTTGGAACTTGGATGGTAATACAATCCCATCAAAAACATTTACATTTACAAAAATGCCAGTCTCGCAATAACAGTGAAGCTCACTGTGTTTGGGTTTGTTAGAATCATCTCTACTACTGTAGATTACTTTTGCAAGAAAAATACGACGTTGGCGTTAAAACTTGTATTAATAAAATACAAAACTTATTTTTCTGTATCGTTAGCGCCGGCTTTAGGATCAACAACCGAATGTTTCATTTATAAGGTGATTTTTTTTTTCAAATAGCATTGTGTTTATTTTCTACCCGGTCATTAGAGTGCTCACTCCATACAACTGATTATTAGCCCGTAAGCTTGACATTTTGAAGGCTAGACAACTCAACCCCTTGTTGATGAACACCGCTCCGGGCAGGGGGCGTGAATACCAAGGTTTTAGAACGGGTGTCCTATTCACGCCCCCTGCCCGCTCCTCCTTCAACCCCTTAGTCGTCTAGCCTTCAAAATGTCAAGCTTTCGGGCTAATAACCAGTTGTATGGAGTGAGCACTCTATGACCCGGTGAAGTATGATTAGATTTATTGATTATATTATATGTGCCGTGACAAAACGAGTCGTAAAAGTGCCAGGTATTAGCGAGAACAGCCTCATATCACACATATTAAAGCGCTAGTTGATATACAGTAAGTATAAGTATGTAAAGTCACTTTGGCGAATTTCTGTTCGGGCCAGTCCGATTAAGTCCGCCATTTGTGCTTATTTTTACTGTGCAATAAAGTTTAAATAAAGAAATAATAAAAAAAGTCGTGTTTTTAATTAATGTGGTAATCTGACAGGTCCTGGCATACAAACTGGTTTGTAAATATATGTAACAAGTTGTCAAATTACTTCATTCAATAATTTTTTTTTGTTTGATGTACCGCGTACATTGCATTTGAACCATTCCGTGAACAAATTTTCTCGTCAATGTAAAAAAGAACTGATGGGCAGTTAAGAAGTGTAACACCCATAAAGCGTAACTTTTCTTAATACAGTTGATCAAATAATGAATTTTAAATAGTGATTTAACGAGCGGATAGCACGATTTCTCACACTAAGTACCGTTTTTTTTAAAGCATTTAACTTGCAATTATTTGAGCTATGTCGTGATTTATTTTTGAAGTTTAGGTACAAATTTAAAATATTTAGTTAGATGTACATAATCAATGAGTAAATTCACCGTGGTGTGATTTTCATTAAAAATAAAATAATACTTACCTTAGATAACTTAGTACAGTCAGCATCAATAGTATCTTGATACACGAAGGCCGCAAAAATATGTGACACGCTGTTATTTGTAGGGCCATAGGAGCGTGTCACATATTTTTGCGGCCTTCGTGTAGGAAGATACTATTGATGCTGACTGTACCTACCTACTCAATTAATTTCAAAGTAAACAAGATTTTTTATATTGTATTTTTTTTATAACAGTAGTGAAAATCGTCGTTTGACACACTAGCGGATATGATTTTCTTTACCATTTTAACTCGTGTTCTGTCTCGGCATCTCAGGACTTGTGAAGTAAAGATAAATGTCATGCTCTACATACTTAACCATGCATGGCCCTAGAAATGTCGAATCTCGCTACATACTAGACGAGATACGTACTGTACGTATGTTTACACTTTATTTTACACAAAAAAAGTAAGAATACAACCATGATGTAGGAAAGAAACAAAGTAGGTACAAAGGCGAACTTATCGTTTCTAGTTAACCTTAGTAGGAGGTAGTTTCAAAGTCGAAGTAAGTCTATAAAATTTTTGCACTTCCCATCTCTATCGAATGAATGAATGGAAGAATGAAGGTTTGAATGTTTGTCAAATTTCCATTTAAAGTAAAAAGTCGTATGTGATAAAAATATCGTATGAAGATATGACTTTTTGGCTTAAGGATGTACGAACACAAACACGGACGCGTTCGTTGACATGGTTATTGTGTAATTATAATCCATGTATCTTGTATGTGCACCAACCGCAGTACAAGACTGCACGTAGTGGACTTGATCTATGTGTGTGTAACCCTAATACGTACAATATTATATATGTAGTTGAAATGCACACATGCTTGACCGTGGCGACACTGGTTTCGGTACTAAATCGCGATGAGACCGCGTCTATTTATTCCTAAGTCAGTGGTTTCAGCTTAATCTTTCCCGCAACCACAACACGTGCATTTCTGAATAACATATTAAACTTGACAAATGATAAGGCAAAACGAAATATTATCGGTAATTTAAAGTGATAATGATAAGATAAACAGCTATTGAGGTAGCACTTTCACTATCACAAATACTTCATTGCCACTGTCATTCATTGCATAATAGTCATAAGAGTTGCGGAAAGAGAGATTAAAAGCAAGAATATTTACGGAATAAGTACACAACGTGATGTACAGAATTAAGATGTTATAAGACGACTATATGACAAAACGATGTTTGATTTTTATACAGGGGTAAGGAAAACATACTTTATTTAGTCCCGGGAAAGGGAAACAGTAGGTATAAAAATTCCAAAGACGTGTTCCTTTTATCCGGGAGTTCCACTAACCCCACCTGACCTTAGATTTGTTTAAGTAGAAGTTCGAAAGGTAGATAGGAATGGTACAAAGGTTATTAAGCTATTTCATTGCAATGTTCGGATATTTTCATTTTGTGAATCTTATACGATTCCGATTTTTTTAATGAGTTATGAGTAGGAGGCAAACGAGCACACGTATTGCCCGATTGGTAAGCAACTTAGGTGTTGTACAAAAGCCAGTATTTTTATTATATTTATTCTATAGAGTACCATAAACACCACGCCAAATTTCAAGTAAGGGTGTCCACAAATTTCCGTTACTATTTTCGGACATATCGATCACCGGTTGGAAATAGTCCCGGAAGCCACACTAGCTTCTAATTGCCGTGACAACGACGCAGGCGCTCATTATCCTAAATTTGGACCACACCTTCCTAGTCAGGAAGACGCCCCTAGACTCCGTATCAAAATACTTACGAAAATTCGTGGCTACGCCCCCTTCCTCGTCTATAGTAGATATTTTTAAATGCAAGGGACTTCGAAAACCAGGGCCACGTTTTATCAAGGTATAATTTACATTGTTGTTTGTCTATATTTCTAACAAATATTGTTGTTTTGAAGAGAGCGAAACGGCAAAGGTGTGGAGGAGGTGAGGAGGCTTAGCTTTTTAAAATGTGTCCCAGTTAAAATATATAAGTACACATGTGTATATTAGCATACTTAGGAATAAACTGCAACTGAAACGACTGGCCGCACTCTAATATTCTATGTAGTATAGGAACGCTTAAGCGGATTTAGAGAGAAATGCAATGTACTCCGTCTAGTATGTAAGTGATCTGCAACTAATGGACTCCACTTGAAAGATATAAAGGTTAAGATGATCCTCTTGAGACACTTATAACCTTTAAGAACTGGTGTTTTTGTCCATCCCACATTCAGAATACTAGTTAAATAGTCCTTAAATTGAAATACAATTGCATTTCAACTATTTTTTATTGAAGCAACTGCATTTTAATAAATGCGGAACTACAGAAGAAAAATAAAGTATAATTTAAAAATAACAGACTCGTAATGGAATTTGCACAGCAAGATAATAAGAGACGTGACAGAGCTTCGCTACGTGGCTTATTATATTTTTCTCGTAATTGACCAGTAATAGGCCTTATCCAATCGCAATAAGGATTACAATTAGTTTGTCCTTACATGCTTTTCAAGACTAACCGCTGCACTGGTCAGAAAAAATAGCGAAGGTCGACAACATAGTGCAATGATACAAGGATAGATGCGGAGATAAGGTAGCTTTTATAATGAAGGGTGTATTATTATAATTTGATTGATTATTTGACAAGTCAGCAGAAATTGCTAAGTGGGCGAGGTGTTGAAAATTATCTTGGCACAAGTTTTTATTTAAGAATATAAGAGAGTGTTAATAAGTTCATCTTGAAATACAAACTGTAAGTACCTAGTACCTATACCTTGCATTAAATCAAGATTAGTTGATTATCTACTGAACAAAACCAATAAGTACATCTTCGGCACATTTCATTAATTATCATCAGGTGAAATCCGGATCAACTGACATCACTGGTCAATTCAAAATGACATGTTTTAGAAAACCAAGAATAATCAATTAGAAAGACAATAAATCAAAAGAAAGCTATGCGCGAACTCTAATTCCTTTGTCAAAGTAACCAAGAATTAAAATTGACTGTACAATACGGCAATCATTACTGAGCAATGTTTATAAACAAACATAAGGAAATACAACTGCAACGCGTCGTTAGGAACGCAGAATCGATTGACGTGCGCCCGTCATGTCGTATTTGAATAAAAAACGTAAGTCACGCCCGAGGGCACACGACCATGGAGAACGATAATTCGACATCATAAATATGTACGCACATTTGTATTTTAGTCCTTAGTGATAAGGTCCGCCAGTGTATAGATATTTATGTTGCTAACAGGCGATCGCAATGTATTAAGATAAAGTGGAAAACTTAGTAAGATGTGTATGCTAACCAGAACAATAGGGATAAACGCGAAGATGGTGATGCAATAATTAGAAATAACGTCTCTTTGAATATGTAGGTATTGACATATGTATATATGTGTGTGTGTGTGTGGTATTGACCATACATCATAAAAGTTTATAATTTTGGGTGAGGTCCAAAACAAAAGGCAGTTGAAACGAATTATATTTGAGTTTCTATATTCACTATTTCGAGGGACTTATAGTACAGATAGTTCAATTCAATAGTACCGGAGTCACAAATAAGTGACCATTCATTCGTAATTCTTATTACAAAGAGATAAGCTCTATGACTAGTCAGTTTAATCCTGTTACTCATGGTATGATAACTGAACTCTCTGACATAACATTCCGTAAGGTTTCCCCAGTGGGCGGCACCAATTAAAAAGACTAATGGTCACAAGGTACCATTAAGACGAAGGAAGTTATGTATGCCGCTGCATCTTATCTGGAAATGCACTTTCTTAAGCCAAATGCTTTCCGGAATACAGAAGAAGGTGAAACTATCTAGACGCATATAAATCGCACAGATCTGACCGTGGAAGAGAAAATAAAAGTTCCCCAACGCGTGCGACGAATGATAATCAATTTCTTCTGTGAGATATCGGTTGACAGCCAATTTGCAGTAATTGTTTTCTTCGACTTATCAAACTAGTGTTAATAACTTTTTATTTGCTATTTATAAAGCATTGAACTTTAAAGAAGATTAATAGTCAGTCTGCTTTCTTTTTCGATTACATTATCGAACAAGAGATAGACTTGCGCTAAGGAATTCAATCCTTAAGAATGAAATGGACCGATTGTAGGCACTTAACAAATCGATAGTGAAAGTCCTTGCTGCACGAATACTGTTAGACACAATGTCAGTAGATAACAATAGTGTGTGAAGCTAACAAAACGAGTCCTAGATTAATACAATACTATTGGAATAGGTATCTGTTATTCTAAATAGAACACAGATGCTACTAATGAATACAAATCGATTTAACGAACGATTGATATCACCAGTTGCAAAAGACGTCTGATTGCTCTCGTAATTAAAATCGATAAGGATTACACATGAGCGCACATCAAACGAAATAATTAAATCTTATATCTATTGCGGACACAGATAACTTACATACGTAAACCTTATTTCAAAGAAACAAGGTCGAGTATTGGTCTGTGTTAGTACAATAGCGAGATTCACAATAGTGGAGGTTGGGCGGGACGTCTGCGCCGCCGCCGTCTCCATTGACGGAGGGTAGAGGGTAACGCACCCCCAAGTTCACAGTCGCACCGGCCGGCGAACAACCCCAGCTCAAGGGCGGATAGCGACAAACAAGACAAATTGACTTGTAAATAAGTTTCTCTTATTTTCTAAATACTATTTTATTTAATATTTTACAATCAATATATATCGTGATGATTATAAAGAGATACATACTCGATGTGTTTATTTGGAGATTCCCTGGAGCTCCTTTTGGACTAGTTAAATCGCTTCAGCGGGGCATCATTAAAGGTTTACCATCAAGAATTCAACTCACAATCGAGCAATGGCTGAATCAATAAGTTTACAATATTTGAATCGAATAAACAAATAAACATGAGTGAAACTAACACACGCTTGTAAATCTTATCTTAGAAACCACATACTAACATAACTAACACATGATCACAACGATTAGTCAGACGTCGATAATTTATTTACATACGCAACGTTCCGACTAAGATTATAAACATAAACAGGAGGTGGTAGTGTAAATATCACTATTACGAGTACTCACTGCTCAAAACAATGCCGAAGATGCTGAATCTGACACCACAGTCAAACAAGGAAATCCATTCTCACGTACACATCACTCTTAAAACAAACAGTTCGAAAACTATATATTTAAGCCGTGTAAAATTATTTTAATTATTGCAGCTGAGTATTGCACCAAAATATTGCTGAGCTCTATCGCGCGCGTTTTCGGAATATCGATCTGTCCCGGTGCGATGCAGTCGCCGGTATCTCGCTCGTACCTCCTCGGTTACCACTGGAAACGGCTTCTAACTCATGTATAATGAATTAGTGTTGTAGTTTATGTGATGTTTTGATTGTGGTACGAAAGGTCGCGATCAGCTGTTGCGTGGCGCGAAGCGACACAGTGCGAGCGGGCGAGCGGGCCGCGCGCGACTGACGGCTGGGCCTGCCTCTGCAGCCGCGGCCGGTGTAGCGCCCCCGATTAACGGATCACCTACATGCTTACTACGACCATATGTAAACAAACATTGGATTCTACGCTCAGTTTTTAGGCTACGGAGCTCTTCTCATTTCAATAACAAAAACTTATTGTCATTGATATTTATTCTTGCAGTGCCTTTATGCATCTACAATAAGTAACGTATTTAATATTTTACAGCGGTGATCTCATGTTCATATGTACTTTACGTTTTATGTTCTATACCGGAAGATATTATCATTTACCAAGCTAATACAAAACGAATCGCCTATTATGTAATATGACAAACAATGGGTCAATCTCACGGGTTACCGTAAGCATCCATTTTCACGGTGCCGCCATTTTAGGCTACTGTTAACTTACGCCATACCGCTAAACATGGTCATCAACACACTATCTAATGATGTGTTTATTTGAAGAAACTGCGTAAGTAATTTTTAGAAAGTCGGAAGCAATTGCTTTGATTTTCGAACCTTCTATTATTCAACAGAGTTTTGGAATATGTAGGGACAAAACTTCTGGGCCTGACGTTATAATATCAACAAAGGCAAGATTGCTGGCCTAGTGAAGAAAAGGTATAAAAACACGAAAGGTTCAAAAGCTATCGGCACGGTAATGTGTCAATAGCTTCCTGGTATTATTACTATCCCATTGCATCACATCTGCCTCTATTCACCGACTGACCTTTTAAAATTTCCGCCTTGAACATTGCAGGACCGAGGAAGACACAAAATGGCGGCTTACTGACATTTAACAGTTTTGAAAATACGTTTACTAGGAGCACTTGACCCGGATTGAGAATCTCGTTTATGGCTAACGTTTGTGTAATGCAATTAAATTGTTTATCAGTGCAAGCTTTAACTATGACGTGATGCGTGTTGTAACCATAAAAATCAAGTGTGAAGCTACACCGATTCAAGTGTTGCTATGTATATCTTGGACAAACAAATAAGACAAACTTTACATTTGACACACAAGCTAAGACTTTAACGTAGGTGTAGGTATGTTAGTTAGATAACGTATGTTTTTACTGTAAAATGAATTTTTAACTAGCATTGAACATAATAATATGATTATTCTTCAAAGTATCGCTCTTTTTTGTCATTATTATTAACTTCTATTGCTCCAATCTGAGGTAGAATTTTAAAGCTGTTGATTATTTAGTTTTTTTTGTAAAAAATATGAATCAAAGTGATTTTACTTTGGTATCAAAATCTTGAGGTTAATAATTAAAAACGTGACTCCAGGAATCGTGGGAAAAGCGTGGGGACGGCGCACGAGTGCTGTCACGATTGATTTTTTATCGACGCTCGGGTGAATCTGAACCCATTATTGTCCCGTTTTTGTAACGCCGGCGTCCGTATAGAACACGGGTATCGACATTTATAGTGCTTCTTTTAAGATTTTTTCCGTAGATTAGGTATACTGTATCAAACTGCTGGGCATAGGCTTCCGCTATAAATTGATAAATATGTATGTATCAGTGTCTCTTATGAGAATGGTAAGTATAGAACAGTGATTCGTATACGTACTAATTAACTTCTCTCATAAGTGTTTTCTTTCGCATGCCTACTACAATAGATTGTCGCGATTAACTAATGGGTTCTAAAAATTAGAGTCCATTGAAACCCCTAGCTCTATTGTATAATAGTTTATGTACTTATTTACAAATATTATTGACATTACCTTTTTGTATTCATAAGTGAATTATTATTTTATCAAGTGGATTATTTTTGTTACTTTATTGTAATATAATAATGTACTTAATAGCTTAAGACTATTTTACTATAAGTAACTGCATCACTACATAGTATAAAACAAAGTCGCCTCCTGCTGTCTGTCCCTATGTATGCTTAGATCTTTAAAACTGCGCAACAGATTTTGATGCAGTTTTTTTCAATAGATAGAGTGATTTAAGAGGAAGGTTTATACGAGTATGTATCAAAATTGAGGAGTTCCCTATAAGGATATCAAAACATATAAAAAATACGAGTATGTATACTTAATTTCACCCGTGCGAAGCCGGGGCGGGTCGCTAGTGTTCAATAATTTAGGACTAGTTATAATATACATATAGGTATTGATTAGCATGTAAGGTTGAACTGTTAGTGCTAATTGTGTATTAAACAAATAAATAAACAGAAATTGAAAATTCCCAAATCAAGGCATCATACATAATAGTTATTTTTGCCCCTAAGTAAATTAAATGATAATTTTCTAAAGCTTCAGCATAATTATCCCAACGTCGCCCCTAAGTATTTTGAAAATCAATACTGCGCAAGGGTCGGGTATCGCTAATTTTGTCCTTAGTGTGTTGACTACGCGTCTATTTTCAATAAAGTAAGGCGAACTTATCATATTTTTGGTAAAGTTTGCAGTTAAACTCACAAAATTATATTTTATAACGGAAGCCCGTTAAAAATGACGAAATAAGCCTACATCTGTCTTTTGAACCTTCCATTCATAAGCAAACACGCACATTCCCACACCAACGTACTGCTATTCAATAAAACGGCCATAATAACTCAAGACCGTAGTAAACGCACTCCAATTGCTGGTCCATCAAGCGACTGTTATCTCAGAAAGCATTAACCTACATATGGAACGTAACTCATAAATGTTGCGTGCGAAATCGAAACGAAACCAGTGCACCGTGCGTTTCTGTTGAAAGCGAGCGTTTGGACAATTGTATACGTTTTGGGAGTTTTTATGTTAGGGAGCCCACCGACTATCAGTCCGCCTGACGATATCGGCCTGTCAGTTACAACAAAAATTTGACAGCTCCGAACAACTGACAGGCCAATATCGTCAGGCCGGGTAGTGGGTGGACCCCATTAGATATTATAGTTTTCCAGAAAAAGATGAAAACCCAGAAAGGGCAGGGCAGAGAGCGAAGCATATTAATAGGCATGTCAATTGTCAGTCTTAAGATATCATCAACATACTTCCAAAATAATGATCTCCTTGACTCTTTATTTTTTGGGTTACGTGAATTTTCAAATCGAGATTCTCGATCTAAGTAGTTTACTTTGAGGGGTGGTCCTTTATCAATTTGACTTTATCAAACTTTATCAACATGATTTTATCAATGCTGGTTATAAATTTTGATATTATTTTGTATGTTAAAAAAATAATATTCTATCGATATGACTAATGACAGAACAATTTCATATAGTTTATTATCCTTCGTAATTGTTACATTAGACATACGACGTAAGTGTACTCAGTTCTAACAATGAAAGCTTTTTAGGACGAATCATAGAAATATAAGAAAATTAAGGCAGTTGACCCAGACTTAATAATTGAGAAAATTACTTAATTAGTTTTTAACAAGAAACGCAACAGTGCTGAGCCTTACATTTCGATAGATCACACTGTGACGTAATTTTAATTCTGGGTTAACCGGCGACATGGTTTATTGAATTTGGCTGTTTCGAGCGTTTTTACGGACTAATCCGGAACGGTAGCTAGGGATTACGAAAAACGAGGTTTTTGGTATCGGATGACACAATACAACACTGGTTTAGGCATCGTTTGAGGTCCGCGTGTGCAATTTTACCGCCATAGACGAAGTAGGTAGGTACCTAAGCGCTGGTAGCCTTGCGGTAAGACTTCTGACTTTCAATCCGGAGGTCTCGGGTTCAAACCCGGCTCGTACCACTGAGTTTTTCGGAACTTATGTACGGAATATCATTTAATATTTACCAGTCGCTTTTCGGTGAAGGAAAACATCGTAAAAAAACCGGACCTTATCCCAAAAACGTCTAGTTTCCCCTCTGGGTTGGAAGGTCTGATGGCAGTCGCTTTCGTACAAACTAGTGTCTATGCCAATTCATGGGATTAGGTTGTTAGGTCGTACCCCAAGCCGGGATAAACGCTAGAAAGAAGAAGATAGACGAAGTACCTACACTCGTGCATCACTATTTAAAAAGATCTGTCATCTGTATCATACTCCTATTCAAAGTTAAACATGCAATAAGTCTATAACAAATACTTACATTGTTCTTACAATATTTCTTAATCTCGACAGCGAAAACAACTTTTTTGAGGCAGTGACAATATGAGGCAAAACGACTGATTCAAAACCCCTGAAACTACTGAGAATAATAAGGACCTACCAAATTAAAGATGATGTACTTTAATAATCTAGTAAATTTTGCACAAAACTAGTTATATATATATATATATGGTCGTTGGAATTAGAATACAAAAGGGTTTCTCTTCTACCGGTTTTAAAAAGTTATTTGAAAGTTGCGGATTAAGCAATTTTATTTCCCGAGAGATGCAGAATGGAACAATAAAGTTCGTCTAGACTTAGTCTAGACTCGAGTAACGACTGGGGTGCCGAGTCTGGTTTACGATCTAGGGTCCTAAGTCGAGATCGATAAATACCTACCAGAATCAGGAAACGGAATACAAATCTGTTGCACGACTTGAATTTTATCAGCCCCGAAACTGTTTCTTTGTATGCAATAATGTTTAATTAATACATTATAAAGAGCTTCTGCCCAAAACTATACCTGCGTAGAATTAGTACTGGTATGACTTACATGATAAAAAATATCCTATATTATTCCATGGGACTCAAATTATTTTCAATATCTTCATACCTAATTATGTATATATAAATCGGTTCGGCTTTAACGTAAAGTTAAAAAAGTTGCCATAGACAGAAAGATAGGAAGGCAGAGTTACTTTCGTAATTTATAATAATATTGAAGGAATAACTCTCTGGGCATACTATACTGAGTGTGTTTGTGCAGTCCACATTTATCATCAGCTGTGAATGACACGATGTTCCACGTTAGTTTAAAACAGTATTAACAATTACATACAAACATACAGTTATTATATAAAGGACATGTCGAGCAATATTAGACTTAAAAGACGTGAGTAACCCGTGATTTATTTAATATGTCTGATTCTCACGGAAGTTTTGTGTTTAAAACGACAAAGTTGATAGACAAATAACAGTATTGCCAGTTGTCAGTGCTACTTGTACTTCCTACAGCCCTAAATAGGAATAGCGGAAGCGAACAGTGGTTTCTTTGAACCATAAACATAATTGCCTGTTCACGATCGCTGTTGTTAATGAGACAGATGGAAGGATATTTGATACTAGATTACACCATTATAATGTCAGAGACAATATTGAATGGGATTCCATTGGATAGGGAAGGGATTTGATTGGAACGTCCATTGTGCAAGCAAGTAATTATCTATGTTAGTATAAGCATTAGAAAATGGCATTAACCTTTTCGACGCCATGTCAAACGCAAAACCTACCACTCAGACGCCACGACATCTAAATGTCAAAAATGAAGTTAAACTTTATGTGTGTGCATGTAGGTCTATTTTGCTCTTTGGTCGGTGACTGATATATCGGTCTTGGGCGTTGGACCTGTGGTGCCGATGCCGATATATACGTCTTTGGCGTGGAGAAGGTTAAGTAATCAATACTCGTATATTCGATAATGATGGTGGCGGCTGTCAAATGAAGGCGAATCTTCGGACCCAAAAATGAATAACAACGTGTCACCTGACGCATAAAAAAAAACTAATCTAAAAACACTCTGGTAAGTATTTTGTTATACTGAACCTTTGATGTAAATAATGTTATTTTCCCATGCGTTTAAGATTTTATGACAGGAAAGACAAATTAACACCTAAATTCCTATCTTAGAACCTGTCAATAGCTAATATTTTTCTGTAAGTGTTATTTTATTTGGTGTTAATTTTAAAGACAGAATCTACAATAAATGTTTTCTATATCTCCGTATAACCCAACAGTTCTAAATATATAACAAATTATTCAAGAAAATCCCTATAAAGCTGCTATTCAAAAGCATCGTATATTAGTGTTAATTCCCTACCCGTTACCAGACAAGTGTAATAACCTCTCGCCTCTACTTGCTAACCGGCGCTTCCGCTGCTGACCTTTGATGCTTGTTTCTTTGTCGTTAGCCCTGTCTCTTGTTAGACATGCGTTCAAAAAGCTCTTATTGTTTTAGGATAAAGTTGAGTTTTGGACAAACTGGATGTTTTTTAGGATTGACCTGTCTCTTATTAGACATGCGTTTAAAAAACTCTTAAAAACTTGGGAATAAAGTCGGCTTTTGATTGCACTAGGTGTACTTGATTTGTGACAAGCGAGTTTAATGCATGATTTACAGCAGAAAAATGTGATAATAAGAAAGAGTTCAGTAGCTGGTGTAGAATTTTTAAATGGCAGTAATTATGTTCATAATTATAAGACATTCGCCGACAGGATTCATATTTATATTAGTTACATTTATTATCACTAATACGTATAGTATGTACCGACATACTTATTTATTCAAAGCAAAATGACATCTTCGTACGGGATTTAGGTAGTAACTTTGGTATTCTAACGATATAAAATCTATGAATTATGCATTTTAATTATATAGGGACCATTAACCTTTACTTTACCTTTAGACGATTCGCATTAAACAAATTGAATATAATATTAAACCGCACACAAAAAGCTAATTTCAGGACTAAAAGCTAACTGATTAACATAAGAATGTTGTGTGGTGATATGAAAAGAAATAAAAACACTAGAAAGTTTAAAAAAACTTGTTGTCGCCTTGGTAGGGTTATATTATAGATAAGACGAAGCGAGACTTGAATCCAAATTCCGAGACAGCGACATTCATTCGGTACAAAAAAGTAAGTGAGAATGTAAGATAAGAAAGTTTGTATGAACAAAATCTGTTCAAAATTTAGTAAAGTGTAGGAATGCTTTATGAAGAGTCGCCAGGACGCTCGCGTTCCCATACAAACGTAGTTTAGCTCTCATTTTAAAACGACATGCTTTAGAACCACGAAATTTGGCATGGGCATTCTAGTAGTACAAATCTATGTCGGTAATTCGTTTTCGTTGAAAGAAAAGAAAATACAGCCAGATACAGATTTACATACAAAATTTATTTTTGCTATATTTTCTTTGTATTACAATTTTTAGCAACGAAAACGAATAGATCTGTACTGCTAGAATGCCCATGACAAATTTCGTGGTTCTAAAGCATGTCGTTTTAAAATGAGAGCTGAACTACGTTTGTATGGGGACGCGAGTTCACGCGAGCGTCCTGGCGACTCTTAAATAAAGATGTTTATTTAGTAAACAGTAAAAAATAGAGCAAATAGGTCGATCACAAGGGCGCTTTTACATGTCAAGTAAGATTGAAAAAATCGAAAAAAAGGCCTATCAAATTATACGGATTTCTTTAGATAAACAGTACACCTCTCACACTTTGATTGAAATCTTTGGTTAATAAAACGTAAATGAATAACACAGATTTAACTAATACAAGTGTTCTTATACCTACATCTTAGACGTATACCACCCATGTAGTGTACCTACACCTACCTATAGAAAAATGTACCAAATTTCTAATTCGAAAACCTAATTAAATACTTCGTGTTAGTTTACAAAATGAAAGTGTTTACATCCACCATAATTATACTAACGGTAAACCTAACAAAGCATCAGGAAACTCTCATCAACAAACAATGAAACATCAAATAAACCAGATGAATACCGGCTAGATAATTATATCAATACAAAAGCTAGGTTTGTGGGGCGCGCGCGCACACTCTGTGCTCGTAGCGCGATCTATTGTGCTGTGTTGTGTAATGTTTAATTGCATACCGTGTTCCACTAAGTCGTATGGCTAGGCATAAATATGTATATGTATGCACATTACCGTATGAATCAAACGTATATTTATGTTTATAACTTTGTTTATTGTAATTTTTGATTTTCAGATCTTAGTAGAACGATTTGGGTACATAAATGATGTTTTTTTAATGTTATATTCCTCGTATCCCTTTGGATTAGCGGTACACTTAAAATACGAGTGGAGTTAATAATACTGGATATTATTGATAATAATTATGATAGGATTGTTACCTTATGCTGTTACTAAATACCAGAATAGTAATAATAATAAACAACCATTCGTCTATAAGAAAACATAATCAATGCAGGTATTAAAAAATAAAAGTTTTAAATCTAAAATAGACAAAAATGTTGTATCTAGCTGCAAATTATCATAGCATTTGATGACTGAATTACATTCACAATGTGTCCATACAGTTGCAGTTTTTATACCTAACATTTAAATACTATGCTAATATTATTTTTTATTTTATTTAAAGCACTTTCAACAAACTGTGAACTAACTGACGCAAGATTATTAACGATATACAAATGAACTATTCACGCATATTGACATAATGGAGAGCTCGTCATGTCTCGAGAGGAAAGCCCATAGATGACTCATGACCACGTGGGTAGAGAAAGCTCTTGCGGTAGATTGACAGTAAATAATGAACTATGTTCATTTGGCAACGTCTGTTGAAATCAATGAGGCGTAATATGAGGTTTCTTTATATAAATGTTATATCTATTCCGCAGATTTAATTGACACTTAAGAAATGTGATAATGGCAAAAATGCGAGTGTAGTAGTAGTTACTCTTGACGAAGATATAATTATCGTCATTGAAAAAAATATATCTAAGGACTTCGTGGATACCTTGAATAGGTTATCTCGATAATATTTAATCGTTTGTAAGAAATGTTTCTTCACAAGGAACTAAGTTTTCTACAAATGTACTACATTTGTTACTTTAATAATGAATTTTGAGTTTTTTTTATAGCCAGAAAAGTAATTGACAGAACCTTGAGTTCCTCCGAAACATAGCTTTATGTCCCAACCGCCGGTGCCACATAAAATATATATGCTTATGTTACAACCGTGTACAATACACAATTAAGTCAAAACAATGTTAGTAAAACATGTCCCAACACTTAACGAAATATGCAGCAACGGCCATTGCACAGCCTAAATTCGCCAGACTGATGTCACAGTAGATGAAATCAGTAACAGTTGATGCAACTGCACTATTGTGTTGTGAGCATCGAACCAGGGTTGACACATTTTGACTCATCTTGAACCTTATTGTAATGGGATAAAGTCTAGGTGATTACGTAGTTAAATGTGCTGTTGGAACGAGACGTACTTGACCCACTTGAATTACGGTAATTTCATTAGGCAAAGTTATATGAAAACGAGAAACATTGTTGGTAATTTATTGAGCATCTTTGTCTAGGCGGATGACTATTATGTTTGTTTTTCCTTTAAATATTTTACAATAGGCATACACAGATCTATTTGAATTTTGATGAGTTAGTTTTTGTGAATCATCTCACTCAACTCATTATGAAGAAACGCTGGAATAAAGGTCGTTAACCTTCGAAATTGTTGTTTAACTGGCTTCTTGATAAATTCTATGCCATATGATGAGTTAAAATTGTGCTAGTTAGTACCATAGAGCGAAATATATACTAAACTCTTATTTTATATTGTAAATAATCTTAGTTTGTTGTTTTTGCACCGGAAACGACAACGAACGGCAGCAATGTTCCTAGTTAAGTTGTGTGTTGACTGATGTGAAATTAATTTGTAAAATCTAAATAATATATTTTTTATCTTAGTATATTTTTTTATTACAGACGCCATCATATTCAGATCGGCCAGGGTACTCAAACATTTCCGAATATGCACTTTAGAGCCTTGAGTTGACAATAGAGGCGTCGTCGTGCAGATATTTGTGACCACCTTTGCCGCTCCGAAATATCTGATGACTGTACATGCTTTGTTCTGTTACTATTCTCTTTTCGCCCTCATACCAAGATAAACAGACAATACAAAATAGCTGTGAAGCTGCGTATTAGTTTTGGCAAAGTTTCAGCTAAATCGGTGAACATAATCCATAATAACATCAACAACATAATCATTGCATTCGACCGCGGGTTCTAAACTAAAGAGTTTATACGCTTTGAAGATTAACTGAACATTTGCGAAAGAACACCGCAATTCGAAAATGGCAATACGGACTTTTAAGTATGTCTAGTTTATACTGATGAGGCCTTGAAAATTTTCCATGAAATTATCAAAATGCCCTAAAAAATGATTAGGCCTTACGAGGTTATCTTAGCTTTATTAAGTAGCATATTGCGTGCATAAGGCACCTGAGGCCTATTTAATAAAGCTACAAGTGACAATTTACAAGCGAAGTCTCTTTCTAACCCTATGTATTAGAAAGAGACTACCGCTTGTAAATTGTCAATTGTAGCTTTACTAAATAGGCCACTGGTCCGCTTTGTCAACTACAATTGGCGAAGTTTTTATATAAACGATTACCATCTGACCTTATAGTGACTACTGGGAAACTAAGACTTTTTTAGCCATCTTTTTTTCATAAATCAAAAAATGAGAAACTGGCACGTTCTATATAAATTTCATCATACGAATGTCACACTATAGAATTAAAAGGCCGCGCACAATAGATTCTATTTGCAAATAGCAAAAAGTAACAATAGGTTAGTATTGGCCAACTTTGCATAGCAATCTGAATTGCTGATTAATATGAATACCTACCATTGAAATTGAGATATTAATACCGACCGAGTGAGTTAAAACCGGTTTGCACTAATCAAAAACCACATTTTCACTTCTCATGCTCTTAAAATGTTACTTTAGTCTCTGCAGATCGGGACTAAAACTTTTTATTTATCTCTAGGGACTAAAACATTTTTTTTTATTTACTTTGGAAACCCCTAAACAGCCACTCACGGTGTTTATGAATGGACGATTACCGCCCTTTTTAGTGATTGTGCATAGACAATTTTGGACCACACATATAACCTCAAAATGACAACTGTGCGAAAATATTAAACAAACTCGATAAAAAAAAAAACAAAAAAAAAACCGCCTAACAAATTTTATTGATAATTTCAATTTTTGCCATTATAAATATTGAGATTTTGTGTACAATGTCGTTATTTTTTCCTCGCATTCAAAGTGAAAAGTAGAGTGTTTAACGCGAGACTAAACAACCATAATGACCCTCGAACTATATCCACCCTCGCTACGCTCGGGCGGCTAAACATCTCGTGTCATTATGGCTTGTTTTAGTCCCTTGTTGAACAATCTACTATTACGATGAAGCTCTCAATCGATAAAATGTAGTGCGAATCGTTCACCATTGAAGATCAGATCACTTTAATTTGTTGTCAACTTTAAACTCAAAAGTCTCCGTCATAAAGTCCAGTTTTAAATGTCAGTGTGTGATGGTAAAAACAAAACAAAACCTCGCATTCTGTACTTGACCTGCAGTTACACCATACATGGAACTTGGCTTCCTAGACGTTTCGCAAGGAAGCAACTGTGCCAGTCGGCCGATTTGCTTCCGGGCACTCGAAACTGGCTCTTATGCGCGTACGCATAACAGCTAATGTATCTTGGACGTAGCACATGTCTGTAGCGGAGTTACCCACTTCCATTTTTGGTAATATGGTCTTCATGGTAATAAATCACAGTAATAACATTACACGGTGATAAGTGATAAAACTAATAAACCACACAAGATGCATGACTCTATCAGAGTCATTTCGACTTTACAATTATTAGTATTATTACTACGATCGTAAATTTTTATCGTTTTCGTAGACTTGTTGTATTATGCAATAAACGTTTTCAATAGAAATGTAATATTATTTAACAATTTCATTGTAATTATACATTTATCCATACACAAAAAGAATAGAAAATGTACAATGTAGGCATGGTATTTTTAATATTTATTATGCAGCAGCTAGTCTCATCAAAAAATTTCGCTAATTTGACTTATATTTTCTTCATGGGCCGTATTTAATTTTCTCTACTCCCCGAAATGTTAGCAAGCCTGACGAAATCAGAGACGCTCCGCCAGACCGCCATTAAGAAGCACGTAGCTAAATCGTACCAAAAACTTTCCTATAAAACCAATGATAAGCTATCAAACTACGAAACCGCAGACACTTATATAGAAATTGATCTATTATTAATTTCACCGGCCATTAGTAAACAAAACTAGCGATTATTCACGACTGCAACGTTGGTGGTTTCGCCACAAAAGAAAATTTCCCTAAGTGGGTCAGATTTACCGCGCCGTCGGATCTCGATTTCCCGACTAGTTTGCTCTAATGAGTAACTGATAACTTTCTTTAACCTCTGGTGGAAAAGCTAGCGACAAAATGCCTAGGAAAGTGAGGTTCATAATAATCATAATTACTGATTGAATACTGAGTAAGCAGAAGCCAAACATACCAAAAGCAGCTCTTACGCAGTACAGTTTTTTTTTTAATCAAGAAGTAGAAGACAACCATTATTATGAGAAAACGTGCACAATTTAAAATATTATTTTTAATACAGTTGCTCAAAAAAGTGCTTTTCTTGTAGTGGTTTAGCGTGCGGAAAGTTTGATATCGCGCACTAGTGCTTTTTACTTTTCCAGCCAATTACAGCTAATGACAGTGACAGACAGCCAATCACAGCGCCGCACCGCACCGTGCGGAGCGTTCGGATACATGTACTAAAGTAACCTCAACGTGAATAATTGACAATCTTATAATTTTTTCGCAACTGTATTAAAAAACGTCGTTCGATACTCGTGCGTAAATGTCATTCTTCAAGTAATGACATACTTTCCGCACTAATATCGAAATGTACTATATTTCTTCCGTTTGTTTTGTCAGTCAAAACCCGAAATGGTAGAAAGAAGGTACATATATTGTATCTAACATAATACGATTTATTATAAATTTTATTAAGTAAAAGATTAAGGTAAAGACTTTCAATTGTATTTTTTTTATTCACTTCTGATTTCTATTATCTACCTATGTCTGTTTTTTTTTCCCAAAATAAAAATAAATAAATAAATGAAATGCTTGTAATTAAGTATTCCTGTAATATTAGACTAACGTTTACCTACCTACGTATGCATCTTTGAACCTATTATGTTCTGTAATGTGTGCTTTATTAAATAAATTTCTATCTATTTACGTTCACGCACATTACTTACAATCATTGCACTGTACACGAATGCAGAAATAGACATGGAAATCAAATTACCAGCGAATGCATATCGCGTCTATCTTCGTCAATTACTACGTCTGAAAGTGGAACAAATGCTGACGGACATGACGAGTTACCGGCAAGTCTGCCGTAGCGAAACCTGTTTAGGTTAGTTTTAAATTGTGGGAAATAAGGTATGTATTTTATCCAACATGGTTATATAAATTTTATGTCGATAGTGCCGCACAACTGGGCAAAGGATTCCCGTGTCGATTCTGGGGAATTACCAGCCAGTGGTTAAGATTTTTTTTTTTACGTGAAAAAGTTTACAAAAAATCTTAAACATATGCGCCACTATTGAAAACCTCAGGGGCTTAGTTAATAGCTGGCGGTATGCGTGTCTAGGACTAATAAACGTGCTAATATGTGTCTGGGACCTAGGTTATCCCGCCATGTCCGTCTATCATAATACGTATTACGGATCTGGCTCACAATAGGAACGCATGCTCTTGACGAGAGTGCGTGTGTCTCTCTCACACGCACGAGATGTATCGTTATAGGTAATACTTAAATCGTAACTCTTCCTTTTGTCATGATCTGGCAAAAATACCATACCTATATAGGATAGACTAGATAGAAAACAAAACAACTGAACCATAATCTCTTATCTCAGCGGGAAGTCACGTAAGTTAAGTATAAGTACCTATGTATTATTTCACAGGACAAAATAAATATCAGTTCCCAACTATCTAACACCGACCATTAGACCTTATACACGGAGAGCTGGCCACGTCGGATATGACACAATAATGAGAGCAACGAAACCCGTCTAGTTTGCTATACTATGCGTATTTCTAGATCTGGACATCTGGCAGCTGTAAGTGGTGGTGGTCAAAGAATGCAAGTAACTTGAAGAAAACAAATCTTTGAGTTCTGGGTTTGATGCAATATTATGGGAAATAATGTAATCAATTAGACTAAATCATAGCCAGATGTTTCTGTCGGGGAAAAGTAGTAGCGTAATAAATAATGTGTAGTGCAATTTAGAGTTAGTCGCTCACTGTTTTTGTATCCGCTATAATACACAATGTTTTTGTTCAATGATAAAAAATGGGCCCGGTTCTCTGTAAATGACACAACTTCCGCAGTATTTCCCTATTCTGGTATTACTTTATTCCAACTGAATTTTTGTTGGCCTGTCACTCTGACCTCCACCTATTAAAAGCTGCCAGATGCCAGATGGCAAAGCAATCTAACTAGACAGGTTTAATTGCTCTCATTACTGTGTCATATCTGATGTGGCCAGCTCTTAGTCCATAGAGTTTTCTCAGAAGCGAGCATCATACGATCTTCCCCGCATCGATACGGTAAAACACTGTAATTTGCGACACAGAACAAAACCTTATATTAAGCAAATACTCGTACGATCAGATAGCTACTTTGTTTCTAACAAGCTGAGGATGGTATCGGGACGATCTCAGGCTACATGGGTGTGGTGTGGGTAAACCGGAATGAACCGGTTTAGTAAAACCGTGATAATATACATTAGTTGGTTGGATAGGGCTGTTAAAAGCTAGAAGCTCATAAACTGGCGAAGATTCTGCGTGATCCTCATAAAAATTCAAAATTCAGGGAGAAATTTACCAGTGGCTTATCGAAATTAAGTAACTACCAAATAAGCAAATAACATAAAGAAAAGGGATAGAGCATATCGTGAGGTGACAAGCAAAACTCACTAAGTACTACCACAAGTTCATAGCCATAATGAACCATTCTGGCAATTGACTTTCGTTTAATTTAATTTTGTCTAATTAGTGAGTTTTGACACCTTACGATATGCCTGACCACAATTAACATATTTAGACTCATCAAATATTCTTGCTATGTGCATATTCCATAGCTAAGTATAAGTTTTTTGTTTTGTTTGAAGTCAGAAAGGCCTGTGGACGGTATTCTCAAGGTCAAACAATAGTGCCTAATCCAGGGACCGGAAAACCCCTCTTTAGGCTTAACCCTATCATTTCGGTAACCCAATCAATTTGGTAACCTCATGATACGGTTACCGTATCATGAGGTTACCGAATCATAGTGGTAACAGGTATTGAAGCGGTAACCGTAACCTCTAACACGGTTAACCTCAAAACCCCATCGCGATAGGGTTTTTGTTAAGGGTTTTCATTGGGTTATTGTAACCCGGGTTGTTCTTTCTTTACTACATTTGAATACTATTAAAAGCTAATGTCGAGATTTAACATTTAATGAAACTAGCTAACTGCCCGTATAGAGCTATTATCGTAGTAGTCGCGTTGCTCAAGCATGAAAATAAAATAAAGTAAAAATAAAATAAAATTAAAATAAATGAAAATATCATAAGAATGAAAAATGTATTGTTGTAATTATCAAGTATGTACATGTATGTGTACAATAAAATATGAATATATATTTTTTTTATAAAAAAAAAAAATTAAAAAATATAAAAAAAAAATTGTTGTTTCTATTGCATGTCATTGAATATATTTTATTTTATTTTATTATATTATATTTTATTTTATTTTTTACTTATTCTATTTTATTCTTTTTTTATATTATATCTTATCATTATTTTCTATTTTTATTCTATTTCATATATCATTGAATATATTTTTATTCTATTTTTATTCTATTTTTATTCAATTTTCATTCTATTTTTATTCTATTTTATTTTATTTTTATAAAAATATATATATATATATTCATATTTTATTGTACACATACATGTACATACTTGATATTTACAACAATACATTTTAATTCATATGCACATTATGCACGAATGCCACGAATCCGTATCCGTAATTTCTCCAAAGTTAGTATAGTAATAATGTAAAAACAAAATAACCAAACGAAATGCAGCCGCGCTCCAATTTCAACCTAAAAGTACAAATATTGTTAAAGATGAACACAATAAACGACGCGCGACGTTTCCGGCAAAACCTGTTTGTTTGTACTGGGAGCTTAGTTGACCAGCCCCGTGCTCAAAGCCACTACAGCATTTAATAATGAGCCTAATCTGAGTGCTCGTAAAGATCACATTCGTTTGAGCTGCCTCAATACCCTATGATTCGGTAACCGAATTGATTGGGTTTTTAATGCGGTTAGTGTTACCTTAGGTTAACCTGATCGATACGGTAACCGTATCAATACGGTTACCTCATCATAAGGTTACCGTTATATTAGGGTTTTTAAAACAACCTCAAAAATAACCTTATGAAATACCCAGGTTAGGGTAACCGGTTCCGGTCCCTGGCCTAATCACTGAATGTATGAATTAACCGTTGAAATATCAGTGTAAACAGGGCTTCATTGTCTAAGACTTGCAATGCAATTAGTGTGTGAACGAAGTGCAGTAATGAGTATAGAGTGCATTGTATTATCTAATATTTTAACCTCATGCAACAGATATATAGCTATCATTGTATAAATATAGCTCCTTACCTTGAATTAGAGTTTACACCTACCTATAACCACAATCAAATTAGTGTCTGTCCGGGCAGAATAGTGCCCTAGAATGTATGAGCTCCCATACAAACCACGACACTTTTTTTTTCAGGACAAACTAACTGATAAACAGTCGTTCACATTCCGTCTTCATTCCGGTTTTTTAAAATCCTGACTTGGGTTTTGTGTTACTGGAGTGGTAAGGCGAGCGGACTGTATTTTGTGGGATGGCAGCCGGATAGCGCGTGCTACCAGTACTCTTTTTCTAAACAAATTCAATGGTAGAGATCAAGAGCATCTCCTATAGCTCGGGAAAAATCCAGGACCCTCTGTCGGGTCGGGGGCAAATGTGAACTATTAAAGAATCTCCTTCATTCCGTCCAGGAGACAACAGGCTATAAAATACACCAATTTGTACGTTTAGTACATGCGTACGACGATGAGTTAAGACGGTTCTTTTTTAACTCAGTCAAATAAAACTATAGACCATTTTATTCTACGCCGTAACAAGAAATGATATATCAACCAGTGGTGACCGGTGTCAGATAAAACTGATGACTTCATTTGATTTCCTGTAAATATGTAGAAAAAAACTGGACTGTAATTAATGCCTAGATAAATTGCCTAGATATCACTAGCTATGAAAAAATTAACACAACGCTGCCGAGTATAAACAGGTACTGTCAGTAAATTAAAGTGCAATTGCTTTTTAAAGTAGGCGGTAAAGGGGTTAAGCTATTCGAGTAACCAGTTTGTTTAAAAAGGAAGTATAGCCGGGAAAGAGCCCGATATGTCGAAGTGATCAGTTATGTGGGTAGTTGAGTGATGTGGACTGGTTTTTAAGTTTAATTAACTTTAATAGCTGACATTCGTGATTTTCGGTTTGTAAGCATAAGAACTAAGACATTTTGACGAACCGGGTTATGTCTCTTATGGTGATTTAAAATACTTCTGTATTTTAGGCATTAATCATCTTATATAATATAAAAAATGGCAGTTATAGGGACTGCCGATAGAAGTGAAAACTTTTAGTATTAAAAATCTGCCAAGAAACAACGGTGATTTCCTATGATTCATATATTAAAAATCATAAGAGAAAAATACTACTTACAAAATTTAACTTTATTTGAACGGTAATAAGTTTAACAACTATCGAACGAGCCTTCCAATTCCAACCCAAGGAAGATCTTGTGATGCGTTTTTGTTTTCGTGACGGTGTCGGTGACGCGAACTCATAAGATTTCCCCCTACCAAAAAGTGCCCAACGCGGCTAAAGAAGTTTTCACTTCAAAAATACTTCGTATTTTTCCTCCGTTTTAGTGTCTGTCAGGAAAGAAAAGAGTCGTAGAATGTATGAGGCCCCACATAAACCGCGACACTTTTATTTTCGGACTAACCTTAGAAATCGCCACCTGTGTCCTAAAGATGTCTCTTCACAAAAAAAAGTAAGCTTAGTTGTTTCTAAGCTGCAGTGAAAAGAAAGACTGCTAAAATCATACCTCTTTCTTTTAGCTTTACTAAAATTAGCAATACGACTTGTTTCACTAATTGCGTTGATTATGCGGCAATTAGAAGATTACATGCTCTCAAGTACAACCTCTAGTTTGTTAAACCCCTTCTCACGAAACGAAATATTCTCGTTACAAACGACCTTGGTTATAATGGTTATTATTCCAAGTCATTGAGTTATAATATAATAGAGGCGCAGACACAAACAAGATTTTCCGAAAATATAGCACAAAAAAATGTGTAGCCGGCCAGTGCGAATTATTTAACATCGTTAAGGTTGTATTACAAATTAGAAGAAAGATATGATAAAATTTCACCTGTCATTCATCTGACGTTCAAAAATCACATGGCACATAAGAGCAATGGAGTCGCTCTTGGATCAATTACTTTATTATGTATACTTAATTTGTTTATGAAATTTTTGTAATAAATATTGATAACTTCAAAATTATATCTATTTCGCGTATTAGTTCGTTTAATAGATTTAAAAAATATATATCACAAGGTCGTATCTGCCTATGTACGTAGTTTTTTGGAGATCACTCGAAAACTCCTTAACCGATAATGTTCAAAATATTTTTTTTAGCAATTTATTTCACTAGTGGCGCATAAAATACACCTTGTGTTAAAATTTTATAAGGATACGTCTCAAAATGTCTGTGACATACGGCGGGACGGACGGACGGACAGACGGACATGACGAAACTATAAGGGTTCCGTTTTTGCAAATTTAGCCACGGAACCATAAAAAATGATTCAACATTATAAAATATAATATAATAATAAAATTTACTAAATAAGTTTTAATTATTTTCTGACTTTCGTAATTAAACAAAAACAACAACTAGCCTTATTCCTCAATGCTGTCAGTTCAGTATAAATTTACGAAACCTTCACTTCCTATCGCCAATTGTGCCTATAGTTCGTTGACCTTCATGCTGTAGCATTTAAGCTTAATCCCTAGTCTCACTTACACTGGTAATATTTTAACGAAACGTTTGTTAGTCCTTTGTAAATAGACTCCTCGGAACGATCGGGCTTCGCTCGGCTCGGGCTCGGTTCTCTTCGGCAAAACGTGTCGCGTTGCAACAGCTTTTACTGTGCCACATTTGGAGTGCTGATTTCTTATCTAGTATATATAAAATCATTGTTCCAAGTACTATTATTCAATTTGAAAAATTAACCTGAATTACAAATAAAATTATGCGACACAACTACATCGGATCGGACGACTTACTGAAATAATTAAGCCGTTACTCTTTTGGGAACTTCAACAGAAATTAAAACCTGCGTGAAATAATTCAATATCATATAATGTGCCCAACCAACATATAGTCACTACTTTGAAAAAAACTCGTATCTCAGACTTCTTCTCTAAGTTGAAACGCAGTAACTCGATATGCATCGCATTTGCAGTTACCACATTTGTCTTTTGAGTGACAGAACAAGATACAAGTTTTTTTTCAAGTAGTGACGATACAGACGACACTTATTACCTATGTTTTAGCCTAAAGACATACAGCGTCGCTACAGTAGCAGCACTGCTTTGAGCCAGGCTGAGGATAAGATTAATTATTAGTAAATATTAATAATATAAAAGTCCCAGTTATACTGGTTAACGTGTATCCAATTCTGGCTTGTTAGTAAGCTAATATAAGATTGAAGATTTGCAATCGAATGGGCGAAATGTAACATTATACCATTGCGGTCTTCTTCAAGGTCACAAAGACGAATTATAGTTTTATTTTCGTCGCGATACAGTTACATCGTCAGCAGATGTTTTGAAACAGTATTTATTAGTCATACTCTCGTAGATATCCCGAGGGATGTCTCTAATATATTTGCTTTATTTTAAAATTTGAAAGTTAGAAACGAATGCGTTGTTAGTCTTACGTATGAGATAACTATAGTTATTTGTGCAACAAGAGAGGAAAGTTGGTTTTTCTTGCGAGTGTTGAGCGAAAGATTCTATAATTGAATCACGAGCGAAGCGAGTGATTCTAGGTTTGAATCTTGAGCGTAGCGAGGGATCTCAAGAACACGAGATGTAAAAAAAAGTCCTCTCGTGTGACACATACAACTTTTCACCTCAGTAGTGAGAACATATTAAAGTTAAAAAAACACATTTATTTACATTCCCGAATGAAAGGCATCATCATTATGACGAAAACCTTCTAGAAAAAAATTTCACTCCCTGGAGTGATGAAAGCCGCACTTTCGTTCGTTCGAACTGCTGAGGTGAAAAATATTATTCGATGAGGGTTACGTTAGGTTTTTGATTTTGCGACGTAAATGGGTATATTATTTATTTTGGAGCATTATGAAATCATGTCATTCAATATATTCTGGTCTAAGATAACAGCTCCATACACTATTGCTATTACAGAAGCCCTGATTTTGGATAAAAATGTTTAGAAGGTAGTCAAGGTATAGTATGTATGGACTTTGTAAATTCACAGTGCTGCTGCCACCGATCGAGTGGAATTATAGTGTCAGCTGCGTATGGAAACATATAATATAACATAACGGCTCTCTATAACGTTTTCAGTAAATATTACGATGCATTAAGGCCTATTATAATTCAAAACCATTCAAGTCTGCCGAGAGCTCACGAGCATCCGGAGTCTAATCCTAGCTAGTCTTAAAATCTCTCAGAATATCACTTTTGCAATTAGTAAATGTTACAAATACATGGCTTTACTACGTTCAAATAGAATTCAAAACCATTCGAGGCATCACGAGCATCCTAGGGCCTAATGAAAGTCTTAAAATCTCCATGGACAACATTATCGCTTTCATAAACACAAGCTTATTGAAGAGAGAGGCTCTGGATAGACGTAACTGGAGAACTTTGGGAAAGGCCTGTACCAAAGGCAATTAGGCAAAACATCTGAGGAAAAAGCCTATCAGTAATCAGTAAAGACACAGCAACAGAATGAGCCACTGACCTGTTGTGCCGCACGCGGGTGTTGATGTGGCGCACCTCGCGGCCGCCGCTGCTCTCGCCGTCGCTGCCCGAGCCGCCCAGCTCCAGGGTGTGCACCGACATCGACTTGCTCACCTGGTCACACGTTTTAAAAGATTAACATTAGCATTGAATGAATGAATGAATGAATCGTTTATTTGCATCAAACAAGCGTACATGAAGGTGTTATGTCAGTTACTGTTCGATTCTTGTTTTACCAAGACTGGCGTACGAATAATTAAAAAAAAAACCGACATCACTTTGGATCCGCTATTTCAAGAAGAAGTGGCCGAGTTGCTCTAAAAAAAACTGTCGAATTGAGAAACTCCTCCTTTTTTGAAGTCGGTAATTTTTTTTGTATGTATGTTACTCGATATCTCCGTGAATCATGAACCGATTTTAAAATATATTTTTTAATTGAACGGGTATAACTCCTAGATGGTCACCAAGTCGAAGTCTGATGATGGGATCCTGGAGAAATCGAGGGAACTCTTCAACTATTATAGGCACACCTATAGTGATTTCACTATTTTTTACAGCAACTCGGCCACTTTCTCTTGGAATAGCGGATCCTAAGTGAAGTCGGTTCTTTTTTGTTTAAAATTATAATCTTCTTTTTTTTGAACGCCAAGCATCGGACGAAAAAATCGTGCCCTCAGCGCCAGCGCGCGCGAGCGAGCAAAGCAAACCGGTATTTTAGGCGTACTATCACGTCCTGGCGTTGACTGCACGACTTTCTGTGCGCATGATATAACGGCTTTGGCGGTCAACGGGTTAAGGCCTTGGTCCACAGTTCACTCTGGACGAAGTGCGCAGCGTCTCATTGTATGGAAAGGTAGCAATATTTTCATAGACCAAGACGAGTGCGATGCGTCCGGCGTAAAGTTACCACGGGCTCATAGCGTTTCCAGATGTAGGTATCACTACATAGTATAAAACAAAGTCGCTTCCTGCTGTCTGTCCCTATGTATGATTAGATCTTTAAAACTACGCAACGGATTTTGATGCGGTTTTTTTTAATAGATAGAGTGATTCAAGAGGAAGGTTTATATGTATAATTTCACCCGTGCGAAAGCCGGGGCGGGTGGCTAGTTCTAAATAAATATTTCTGTCGCGGTGACTTGATAGAATCGGATGATATTTTGTTATAGACAACTGCAATATAAATCCTAAGTATGTAGATCAGATTAAATAACATCGATCGTTAGTATCGAAATATTGGCGTACGAAATATTTTGTGTTGTGCTTTTTGTACTGTTGTAGGGTCTGTGAACTAACTTTACACGCAAACTATACGTGCTTTAAAGGCGGATCTAGACGTGGTCGTTAGATGCTTTGCCTTTTTGCAAAGACCAAAAGTGATCATCGAGAAATAGTAGCTTATAAAACACGATTTTATACACGTGCCTACTGAATTGCATAGCACTCAACGACCCTGTAGGTCCGTTATAAGCACAGACTACACAGACACCTCATCATTAAGCTTTTGCAGGGAGCACGAGGTCACCACACATCAGTGCAATTTTATTCGTAAATTTCTACTATCCGAACAGCAAATCTCAATAGTATTATACTTACACCAATTTGTAGTATAACAATCCAGGTTCACCCCTGTAACTTGATTTTTGTGGATATTTTTAATCCACATGAGTAATGATCAAAAACGTTACCTCAATTGAAATAAGCGGTCGCGCTCTCATACAAAATTAGTACGGGTGCACTGATGCGTGGTGACCCCCAGTTGTAGTTATGATCTATATTGAGTATCTAGTATTGAGTTTATCTGTGGTTAAAAGGCAACTCTAACTCAAAAAAAATTGAAGTTTGTCGATTTAACTACCACAAAAATATAGCGCAGTCGTAGCGCCATCTAGTTAACCTACCAAACTCGGAGTATGATTATTTTTTAAACCTTACGCCCTTACATACCAAAGTTCCAAGTAAATAAGTTAGATACTTGTGCAATAAAATAGTCGAATACTACTCGCTTCGCTATAACACCGGTAGTCTCATTCTCCTAGCGTTTATCCCGGTCTCAATTGAGACTGGGGTCTGCTCGGCAAACTAATCCCAGGAATTGACGTGAGCACTAGTTTTTACGGAAGTGACTGCCATCTGACTTTCCAACCCAGAGGGGAAACTAGACCTTGCTGGGATTAGGTCTAGCAGGCTGCTAGTTTGATAGATAAAATCTTCAAAATAACCATTGTAAAATACTTACAGGTGGAATGTACTTTCTAACCGCCGCCGCTAACTCATCAATAGTCTTTTCCTTCTTTGGTTCCAAACCAAAGAACTTATTCTTAGCCTCCTGATTCAAAGCAGTAATTTTCAAAACTTGAGGCGGCTTCTGGTCCATCTTCAACGGGCTGGTAATTTTATTTTCCGGCCTTCTTAATTTACCTAATTCTATAGGTGCATCTAGCTTCTTCACAAATCTATGTTTTTCGTCTTCGCTTTTAACTTCTTCAGATGGTTTCCTACCTAGTTTACCAAGCAATGGCTTGGCTTCGGTATTCATTTGACTTAACCTCTCCTTCAACTCATTGGCGCCTGGTAGTTGTATTTTCCTAGGGTCAGGTATAATTTTTCTAGGGAATGGTTCTTGGAGGACTTTGGGTAAGTCGGACTCAGTTCTGGACGATTTGAGCTTGTTATTTTTGCGCTGGAACCGCCTGGGCTTAGGACCCGGGATCTCATCAGAGCTCTCTGATGAGGAACAGCTTTTTTCTGACGAAGACACGCTGGATGCGGTAGATTCGTCATCGGAGGAACTGTCTATGCCTTCGTCTTTAAGACCCTGCAATTGAGAATAAAGCAAAGTTACAATTTATACCAAAATCTTTGCTAGGAGTTGTTTAAAAGAATAAATGGAATGATTTCACAAGGTAAGACATACAGAGAATCAAAAGTTTGAAGTAGTCAGTAGTGGTTGCTATAGCTACAAAGATGACAAAGGCTATTAACCCTTTAACGGCCGTCGTCTGATATATAAGACAAAGTGACAACGTAAATGACACCTTCGTAAATTATGACAGAATTCAAAACTTACAGTTCAACATTTGACGTAGGTTAAAAAAGTTTTGTTCTAAATATTTCGTCATTCTTTGAACTGTTCTTGAGATGTAATGCTGGGAACTCGCAGCGTTCAGTCATGTACAGTCGCCATCAAATATATCAGGGCGGCCAGGGTACTCAAAAATATCTGAACATGCACTTTATCCCCTAGACAATAGAGGCGTTGTTCAGATATTTGTGACCACCTTGGCCGCTCCGATATATCTAAAGGCGACTGTACAGTCAGCATCAATAATATGTATACGAATTTGAGTCTTATCCCACGGACATAAGTGCCGAAATGTATACATATTTTTGATGCTGACCCTAGTAGTCATTGGCAGGCTCCTCACTCTAACCCCGGTGGCGACGCAACCACTTTAAGAGAAGACTTTCGTTAGACGCCGAGTTTGCAGCCCCATCCACCATATACAGTGTGTTTCTGTAATAGGAGCAATAAATTAAAACGTAGATTCTACTCCTCAAACCAGGAAACGTTTGTTCAGCGACTTTTAAAAATAACGTATGGTTTGATTTTTAGGACACTTTAAAGTTTTTTCGAATACGCAATGTATTCCGAAATTGACTATGTCTGTAGGGTGACAAGCAATGTCAATTAGACGGATTTTAACGTTCATTGAAAATACTATTTAGTTTGTATGAAAAAGAGGCAACCTACAAAATACATATTTTTTTTAAAGTTGTTGAACAAAAGTTTTGTTGTTTGAGGAGTAGAATCTATGTTTTAATTTATTGCTCCTATTACAGACACACACTGTATATAGGTTTTCACACTTTCATGGTAGACTGATACTCAAACCGTCAGCGTCAAGCGAATATTCATATACAGTACCTCATAGGTAAGCGTGCCCCACCGTAGACCGCATCATCACTTACCATCAGGTGAGATCGTGGTCACACGCCTGCCTATACTGCATTTAAAAAAAAGTTATCGACTCACCTCAGAACTTTCTCCCTTCGCCAAGGTCTTAGGTTTAGGCACGACGGTTGTCCCAGCCTTCAGAATGCCCCTCACTTCCGGGGTGATCATTCTCTGAGCGCGCTCCGCTGGCGAATCGTCGTCCAGGTCTGAAACATTGCCAAAGGATATTAACCTCTACTGCCAAAACATTGAGGCTATATTTGTATGATCAACGTCAAATATATAAAGAAATATGAAGTCTGTTTTCTGATTTTTAATTTGACTTAAAAATTGCGGTAAGTAGTGTGCGTATTAAAAAAAAGTGAATTTTAACTTCTTCCCTACATATTCTTTCAGAAATTAGGCTACAGAACAAAGTTAGTAAAATGAATTATTTATAACACAGTTTTCCATGAACTCTTCAAATATACTTATACCATTTATAGGTATTTTATTACAATTATAATATGAGAATCATATATTCGACGTCGACTGTATAATGGAATTTGTTAACAAAAAAATCATCACTCTGAAATATGTGCAGTAAAGTTGTTTATGTTCATATTTATACTTTATGGCAATATCAAGAAAATATGAAAGTTACTGAAGGTGAATGACTAACCGATTTAGTAAGCATATGACTAACGGTAGCTCAAAATAAAATTTCAAGTACACAGTGGTTGTTAAAAGATGATTTATATAAAATGTCCAGTTTTAAGGATGATTAAGTACTAGGATTCCATGCAGCTTAGTTGGAAGCACTAATATATTATTTTGAATCAAGGTAAAAATATAGTTATGTTAATAGTTATAGGTTCTTCATATCCCTAAAATAAACCGCATAACACCTGCAAACTAGCAACTACAAAATCAACTCAAGATTAAAATCTCAGGCACCTCATGCAACTAAGGTTATTACCACCAACTTACCTTCAAAATTCAAACCAAATGCTACAAAAATTAGTACCCAAGAAGCCGCGACTCAAGCAAAACAACGAGCCAAACGAAATATAACAAAATCAGACCTAAGCTCCTAAACTTTGCGTTCTCCCTCATAAGATACTCTAGAGACGTGTTCTTCGCACTCGCTGATCTGAAGAGTTCCATTTTCAAGGCGAAATCAGGATTACGCGGCACCTCGTTGTGTGTGAAGGATTTGGTTAGCCTCTCGTTTTGCTCCATGGCCTCTTGAACTTGGCTGGCTAGTACAGGCATAGTCTTGAGTCGAGAGGTCCGTGGTACCCTTTCTTCTTTGGGTCGTGGTAACCCAGCTACTGGAGGTTTGTGGGTCAACTTCGAGTTGAACATCTTCATTTTCTCCATGAGTGACATCTTCGCTGGGTCGTCCTCGTCTAACTTAGCTGCCACCGGTGAGTGTGTGCGTATTTACATTACATTGTGCATTTGTGTTTACGATAGAGCCCGGACATAAACATAGTAGAGTAGTCGATGACATGCAAAAAAGAAACAGCCGACAATCAAAAGAAAGGAAGCGTCTTTGAACTTTCGAAACTAATGCAATTTACATGCCGATTTGAAAAAGATCTTAAAATTTCACAAACTTATTTCAATTTTAAAAATACTAACACACGTAATAACAAAAGGAACGAAAAATTTACTTCTGCGGTAGACTAAGTATCTGACAAAAAATACTAAGAAAGGCTTTAAAAAATGCTTACCATCTTCGTCTCTGTCCAACACATTGGCGGTGCTTTTGGACTGAGAGAGAGAAGGCTGTTCCTTCGGAGGCTCGGCAGGTGGTTGAGGGGGTGAGAACGAGATGGGCTGCGTTTTGCACCGGTCGGACATGGAGCCGTCCATGTTCTTTGACCGATTGTGACGGATCAGCGGTTTTGGGGTGCCTGAAATTTCCAGTAAATTGATTAACTTTCTTTGTTAACAAAGACATTTCATAGTGTAACTATAGGACTGGAGAAGATAGAATGTAGGTTCTCAGTAAACCCTTTATCAGAAATAAAATTTAACCTTGTAATTAGAAAATATATGTGTTTTTTTTTAAGTAAAAGATACATAATTGTTGGTTGTCAATAAGGCGATACTGCCATTAAAAACATTTAGGTATAAACTCTATTAACAACCGACAATTATGTAGGTACCTTTTATTTGAAAACTCCACATATAGAGATTTCATGTGGTCACTTTGAAAGTTTATCAAAGTATAAACTTTACCAAGTGTTCATACATACTCCATTCACAAGTAAACAAGCATTATTTTAAGTTACCCTAAATTCTGTGTGAGATTTATATTCCTATCTCGTAATAGGTTGTAATATAATACGTTAAATTCATAATAGTAAAAAAAAATGTATAGTGAATAAGAATCCACATTTTTAGATTCTTCCATAAGAAGAATTTAAATGTGAAACGGATATTAAAGAGCTACCCATATCAAAGGGATTGAACAAACGTACACTCCATCGTTTTATAGTCACTGTGACCCTCGTCGGTGGTATTTAAATCGATTTGTTTGGAGAGAAGAGAATAACTTTCTTTTGTTCTACGATATAATGGAAAAACAAATGCCATTCTGTTCTCTGGTATAGAATTGAAGAATTCTATTGAAATTGATATAGGTACAGCGTAACTTTTACAGTATCCACGATCTTGGAAGATGGCAGACAAAGATTGAATGAAAGACTGGTAAATGATGACAAATTACGAAGGGTTTTCTTAGCAAAATAAAGGTCGAAAATGCCTCGTCTAAATTTCGCTACAGATTTGACATTGCTGTACGGTATTCAGTGGACGATCATTTAAATAAATAAAAATTTAAAAACATCACGCAGTCTTGAGACGGCATATAATAAAAAGAAGTTAATTATCTTTTAAATTGCAATATTACAGAAACGTTTTATTATTTTTAACAAAAATGTTTCTTTGTCTCATTCAAACTATGGAGTATTTGTGCAGTAAACAAATAAGGCGTTGTTAACTACTAGTTGGCATTGTGACAGAGAAACAACTGTGTCTATTTACTAGGCGCTGATACAATAGAAAATGGAAACCAAAGCAATATGTATTTACCTTTCGCCTGCTGCTGCAACTGCTGCCACATGCTCGCGCGGGCCACAACACTGTTGCTCTTGACGAGCCCCAGGTTGAAGCCGGTCTGTTCCCTCTCATCGTCACTCCCGGCCAGCTCGGTCTCCGTCGACTTCCTCTGTCTGTCCATCGCGATCAGACCCTGCTCGATCGACGACGGAGACCAGTCGTTGCTGCTACTGTTCGTTGCGTGGTTTTCTTTGATCTCTTGGCTCTCGATCAAGCCTAGTTCTTCACCTAGAATTTAGAAAAAGAACTGTTACGTTAGCGGTAAAAACATACGAGCAAAATCTTAATTTGTCCTAACAGACTAATAGAGAATGAATGAGATGTCGAAATGAAGCAAAAAGTAACAAAACACCTGAAATATGACGGAACGTTGTCAAACGTTACGTGCTTTACATTGACCCAAATACTAGGGCCAGAGGCACGTGCAAGGTTAAACAAAGTGTTTATTTTCAAATCCGTCCCTATAATCATAATGGCGTATCCCCAAATCTAAAATTATCAAGCACAAACATAAACAAACGAAAGTTAATGCAAGCCGGCGCTGGCTGGAACTCGCGCGTGTATACTTTATGACACTGTTGCTATTAGTTTTGATTGCTCCGCTTGCTAAATAAGTCACCGATTACGCTAAACTTCGGCCTAAAAATAAATCAATATGACCTCATACAGCATGAGCAAATGGATTAACATAACATGATGAAATACTGACCTGAATGCGGACCAGAGTCTCTTGAAGATGCACGATTATACACGCCACTATCACAAGAGACGTTCAGACTCCAATTGTCACCTTCCTGGCGCTCGTCTTCCAAGTTCTCCAAGGCGCGACTGTCCTCGTCTAATGCAATTTGGACTTTGTTCACTTCCTGCTCGATCTCATCCAAGGTCGACTGCTTTCTTTCGAGGTTCGCGGCAATGTTTTCAAAATCTAGGAAAGTAGCTTCGCCGAAGCTGTCGTCCTTGACGCCCGGTTCGATGAAGCCGTTGAATGTGGTGGGGTTGTGCACGCTGAAGCAGCTTGTGAGGGGTGGAGAGTGTGGAGTTGTGAACGCAAAGGGCCGGTCTGGTTCTCCCGCGCTCCTGGTCGTCGGAGGAGCACCGGACTCGACGGGCTGACTCGGAAAACTACAGCCCGCGGGGCCGAACACTTGGAAACTCGCTTGGCCCGGCTCCAAACTGCAGAATGAGAAAAGAAACGCGTTAATGTAGAACACAGCCGTACACAAGACAGAGATGGTCGCTTCAGTACGCCTTCGTAAATATCGACGAATTATGGCTCGAGTGATTTGGATTGGCATTGCTGATCTATCGATTAAAGGAAGTTTGACATAGTCTAAATATAAACGTCTGATAGTGGTGCCCGAGTTATCGATCGGGTTTCAGTCGACTAATGACTCATGGGTGTTTGAAGGGATTGAATAATGCAGACACACTGGCACGTTCTTGTTTAGATCATTTGCTAGTTTGTAGTCTCTGCGATTATGGGATAACCTTGCTGTCCTTGTATGCGACTATTAAAGGAGTGCTTTCAAGTACTAACAAGGGCCTATTTAATAAAGCTACAAGTGACAATTTACAAGCGGAAGTCTCTTTCTAACCCTATGTATTAGAAAGAGACTACCGCTTGTAAATTTTTAATTGTAGCTTTATTAATTAGGCCACTGACATTCATTTTTGAAACAGCACTATGGGAAGTGGATTTCTAACCTAATTAAAACAAAGTAAACTGTAATCAAAAACATCTCTCAAATAAATCTTTGATATAATATATAGCAGATGATATAAAAAAACGGCTCAAAGCTTTTGCGCAGCAGTTGCGTCAAGTTGCATCGGTTTCAAGTAATTAAGGGCATCCCAATCGCATCGTACAGTCATAAACATTTGATGTACGCTCCGCACACAACAGATACAGAAATAGTGCTTGACCCACTAACGGCTGGAGTGTATTTCCGTCATCAAAATGCCGTTTCAGCTGTACCAGTAGCCACGATGTTAATCATGGAGGAGATTAATGCAATCGGCTTAATTTAGGGCGAATTAAATTAATGAGTCTGTGGCGCGTCAGGAACAATATGCAGATACTGACTATTATTAGTTGGTTACATTGCATCCGCATTCATCTATTTCTAGACTGTTACATGACTGGGTTAGTGGGTACCCTAACGCAGTGCGATTTAACTTAAGTTGCTAGCTGGTTTTTTACCTTTAAGCTTACTAATGACACAGAGCGTTGTGGATATTCATCACATATTCATGTGTAGTTAGTTTGAAAGAGTTTTTAACTTGGTTTATTTGCTAGCTATTCGTGCTTGGTTAGTTAAGTTTGCCAATGCTATCAAATAACATTTATTTCTCTGATTTAGTGGTTGAGGATGCAACCGAGATTAACGCTACGATAAGAGAGATCTGATCAATTGAATACAGGCATATAAATTCAACGTGTCCTTTGTAAAATAAATATCAGGTAATCAATATACGAATGAAATCTTATTGCAAATGAAACTCGACTCCAATTTGAAAGTACCACATTAAGTTGTTTTTAAGCTCATTCAAATTCAGTATTGTTATTTTACTCTCCATTAATCTGCCAAATGCCGATTATGCAATTGCATGAAAACAATTGCAACCGTAATATGGATTCGGTTGAGTTGACGACCCATTAGTCACCTCGTATTTGGTTATTTATATCTTCGGCTCCCAAGGCCACATATTTGACGTATCGACCCTTCAAGAATAGCCAAATAGCGAATAGAAATTAGTGACTAACGTTGTTTACATTTTTGCTGTGCCTAAAGTCTTTTCATACTAGTAAAAAATTGTTACACTCAAGTACAATGAAAAGGGGTTATTTTGTATAGAAATTGACATAAAAGTGGGAGGATTATACTTTACTGTTACTGCCCTTAACAGTCGTAATCAAGCTTGTATAATACTGAGTAAAAACCTCTATGAAAGTAATAAAATAGTTTCCACTAATATTTGCATACTTACACACACACTCACATGGTAAATATCCCGTTTTAAATAGTTTTTGTAATATTTGCATACTTCTTGACTTACTCATGATCCGCCACGCCACCCGTTATTCAGGTATAAAACTACTTTAAATAAAAAATCTTCACTACGACCTACAACTTTTACCAACCATACTATAAATTATTAATTTAATAAAAATACTACTATATAAGTACTACTTATAGCAACACTACACAATGGTCCACAAATATTACAATGTGTCATAGCGAGACAAAGCCAGCTCCATCTGAAAGCTATCAGGGAAATTCTTGGAAAAACATCATTAATCCCAATACGGTTCATTGTATCCCTTTGTGTGTCCAGCAAAGTCATTATACAAATTATTTCCCAGTACCCAGTTCAGGAAAAGATAATATTAAGGAAAATCCTTTTCATTATTACTCCTCACGATCACAATGTTACTGATGTAATATAGGATAAATATTCACGGAGAAATTATGAACGCGCATCTTCCTCGTTAAGGTGCTATTAATTTTCTTTGTTAACGTGCTAGGTTATGAGCGAAATGAACTTGTGATATATTAGATGAATATATAATGTCACTTACAATTCCGCAAGGTTAAACCGCGATGTGTAGCTCATGGTGTTTTATAACGGAAACAGATGAAACGAAAACAATTTTTTATTGCCAGTTGGTGTCATTAAACAGAACTCCGAAATTAATGCTGACGGTCTCTATGGGCAGCACAATACTAATGCTCCGGGCGGAGATGATATCAGAACGCGGGAAGCCAAATTAACACAAATTACGCGCGGCATTGATAGATTACCAATTCCGAAAAGCCTGGCAAGGCTTCGCTAAAAGACTTTCGGATAGAAAATTCTTGAACAAGATACAGTAACTATGGGAAAATTAAAGCAGGAGAAATTTAACAATGCTAGCGAATACAAAATTATTTTCCGTTATTTGTTACATTTAAATTTACTCTATAAAATTAACCGCAAGGAACCGACCGCAACTTATTGAATTAAGAAGCGGAAACCCGGAAGAAAATTAAGGCAATTATTTTCATTTAGTTGCAAGCAAGCCCGAAAATTTACAGAACAAAACATTCGATAGCTCACGCCACGCGTATGCCCATCAAAATAATGGCAGCCGGCCAAGATTCGGCATCCAACGGCTAAGCGGCCATTTCAGAGCACAATCACCTTTGCACAAGAAAACTCGTAAATTAAGGACGCCCCACGAGTGGGGAAGAAAAATCACCGGCAGTAAACAACACGCGAACTTTTACCAGTGACATCATAATCGCATTTTCTTGAACAAAGATAGAATAAACGCGTAAATTGTATATTGTAAAATTACTGAACACAGTAAATACTTCCTATAATATTAGTTAATTCTTCAAGCGCTTTAACTTAGCATTCCCGATATTATGGTATAAATAGCAAGGAGTGATAATATGATATAAAAGTGTACAGGCACTTTCCTGAAATTTTCACACATTCGCATCAATCTAGTTCGATCTGATCTTATAATTGCGTTAATAAGTGTGTAAAATGCCTGAAGAACAAACTTTTTGTACTATGTCTTGTATTCACATACCTGGAAGTTATAGACCGCATTTCTTCGACGGTGATGGGCTGCGTCTTGTAACGGTCGCGGTCGCGCTGTTTTGATCTTGACGTCGAAGGCTGGTCTCTGGGTGAAAACTCTTTGGTAAGAGCCTGCTCCATACTTTTAATACGCGCAGCAATTGAAGGAAACGGTTTAGGATTACTACCTTCAACTTCCTGCGAGTTTTCTTGATTCCACAGATCAAAACGTGCGTTTTCACTATTTTCATCGACTTTTAATCGGCGATTATTTAATATGGATAAGAGTTCATCGTTGACGTCTCCGATTAAACTTTTAGATCGAGGATTCGTTTTCGGTCGGAGGTTTCTTCGTCTGAGCACTGCACTCGGGTAAGGGTTTTTCGCGCTCTCTTCCGGTTCGAGCGAGAGATTCAACACGCGTCGCGGTCCAGCCGCCAACAAGTCGTTCGCATCGCGACTGAAATTCGTGACACTGATGTTCGCATCGTTGTCCGCACAAAATGAGAGCCGTGGGCGCGGCGATTGGCTACGTTCCCTAGTGAGACTCGAACCTCTCTGCTTTAAAATAGGCCTTACGGTAGCTTCACATTCCGATCCAGAATGGTCTGACGTACGTGACCTAAGGAGTGAGGACCGGCGAGAGCTTCGGTCATCTTCGCTCTGATCGAAACTGGAAGTGTGTCCCTCGTCACCGGACAGCTTCCTGCATGATTTCAAAATCGGCTTTTTCGGTAGTTCAAAGTCATATTCTTCGTGTTCCATGGATTTTTTCTTTAGAATAGGTCTAGGTGTATCTGAAATAGGTATATCGATACACGGTCGCTCTTCGGAAAAGCTCTTTTTCTTTAAGATCGGCCTCACGGTTTCCTTATCATCATCAACTATCTCGGCGCCGCCAGCGGCTGCCAACAAAACTGCTTGAGCAATGGAAACGTGAGACGAAGTTGTGCTGCTACTGGAACTAGAATTGGATTTTCTTTTCAAAATGCCATGCGGTTCGGGTGAGCTATGAGACAAGTCGTCGTTGAAATGCTCTTCTTCTCTGCTCATTTTTCTTTTTAGTATTCCCTGTATTTGACCATCAGGTGATCTGTTTCTAACAACGTCTTCTAAAGACGACCTTCTATTCTTTAATATAGGTTTGTTCGTGTCCGGGGATCCGTCTTCGGCGAATGATACTTCTGGGCTGCACGATCGTCTTCTAGCGACCTGTGATTCATCTAAGCTACGACGCTTCTTCAATATTCCTTGACGTTTGTCGGAACGACAGTGACGGGGTTCTATAACGCTCGGAGAAAATGTGACAGGTGGAGAAGCTATCGCATGATTAGAAGCATTAGCAATTGCACTGTCTTCGTTGATAGATTTCCGTTTCAAAATAGACACAGGAGTATGATTACATGATGTCGACGTTGCATCAAGACGGCGGAATTGACTAGAAGTATCATTATTGAGATCAGAAAACATTGCACTTTGTTTTTCAAAGTCGATCAACCTCTGAGCTGCCGTGTCTATGTCCCTCAATCTTTCAGTTACACCTCTGCTTTGTGTTGGTTTCTCGCTCGTGTAACCAAAAGTAAATGCATGACCATTATTTTTATGTTCAGAAGTCGATGCAAATAACGTGTCAAAACGTGGCTCAGACGAGTCCAAATTTATTTTATTACTATTTAAGTTATTCGATAATTTGTTAACCCTATCTAAAGTTTGTTTCGTCAACGCAGCTAAGCTATCCATCTCCTGCGAAAGTCTAGAGCTACTAGTATGTGGTCTCATAGTTTCATGTAGAGTCGACATTTTCGATGAATCTTTGCAATTTTCTAGACTAGTTCCGACTTTCGTCTCTGGCTTAGCAACTTGTAAATTGTCATTTAATATATTTTTACTAGGCGATGCGTTTTTAGCAACATTCGTGTCTCCAGAAGATTTATTCTCTAAACTAGTCAGTCTTTTCTTTGAATTATGATATTTTTCACTAAGACTTTCATATTCTTTTTGAGCTCGATGTCTTCTATCGTTACGATAACTTTCGGTATCACTTTTGGCCTTCTCCGGACTTTTACTTAAAGACTTGCGTCTTAATGGCTCCGCTTTTGATTTATTTTCAGCTTTCAACGTCTTATCTTTTTTAGGTTCCTGTTTTATTGGTGATATGGAAGTTCTTGTTTGTTTTTCAACAGATTTCTTGGATAGAGGTATACAGCTAGGCTTAGTGGCAGTATCAGAACTTCGTCTCCTTTCTGTTGATTTCTGAGTTGAAATGATAGGAGGAGAGGATTTCGGCGGAGAGGTTTTGATTCCGAAAGATAAATTAAAATTAGTTTTAGGAGAAAGTTTGGAAGACGGCAGTGAGTTCTCAGTCTTGGTGTGCGGTGCTTCGAGAGATCGACGGTTTCTCGTTTTCGCGACAGTTCCTGGAACAAGCATAGAATACTGGTTAGAATCAACAAAAAAGTCACAATTAAAATAGCATAAATAGTTTAGACGGTATAGGTGGAGCGGAAGAGGACGTTATTGACCTACACGAGTGTATTGTTCAACGCAAGTTCACTGACAGCTGCGCAAACGCCTATAGCCGTGACGTTTCGCGCGATATGGCAACCGGGGCCATTGTTAGAAACGCAATGCCCGTCGCATTGTGTAATACATGTGAGTAGAAGAATGCCCACAGGGCAAGATTAGCATAAATACCGGTCACGGCCCTTTAAGTACAGGGAAAAGTAATTTCAAAGGCAAATAGAAGAAAAATAATTCAAATCGGTATCCGTGAATACAGCATCACATCTAAATCTATTCGTTAATACAGACTAGATGAATAGTTATTGCATTGCACCTGACAAACGATAATTCAAATTGATTATTGTCGGATACTCATAATAACCTTCAATAAAAAAGATATATCACTGAACACGCTTTTTTGCGGTTCGATTGACGCACGTTTGTAGTCAAACTTGTTTGTATTGCTAGGTACTGAAGCGTGAATATAATATTAACAAAAACATAACCTATGTCCAAACTGAAATGTCCAATGGCGAGTATAAAGCGATGCAATCACGTGCGAATCGTCGAAGGCTGTGGTCTACGCGGTTTTCAACCGCGACCGTGGTGTTCTGTGTGATAACGTGTTTTCTATTACGGACATTAAGATATCGGATATCAGTCGAGTGCACTTGAAATTTTTTAACAAGAATATGTGATAAAGTACCTAATGCAAGCACAGTTTGACGGATAGAAAGTTAGTTTGACAGTGAAGGTTTGTCATGAAGGTTTAAAGGAAAAGTACTTAGTGTAATCATATTATTTGTCGCACTCAATCGAACCTTATTCCCGAGCAAAACAGTTGTTCATAGAAACTAGAAAAAACGGTCCGAGAGAGTACGGAATGGAATCTCACTCGCATTCGTAAAAAAATTTACACATTTTGACTGGTTGTCGTGAGAGCATTATGGTTTGATATTTTATTACTTTAGTCAAAGAAGGCATTTATGGTCCGATAACGTCATTACTTCCTTAGCCAAAACGAGACGCAGTCCCATATGTTTGTTACCTTCTCTTTCGGCCTCACTTAGTGGCCCTCAGACTAACCCATTTTGTCTATGTTGCGGCCGAAAAGGATCCTCTCCAGTTTATAATTATAACTTTATGGATGACAGTTGGAAGGATGCTACAAGACAATAAGACATATTGTACTAAAACTACTTTCGACATTGCAACGCTAAATGAAAAGTAAATGAAACGTTCTTTAAATATTTTCGTTACGTTACGTGACATTGAAAGAAATGTCGCAGCGCAATTATCGACAACTATGCCGGAATTTGAAAAGAATTTTCAGCATACGTATACTTTTCTTTTAAATATTTCCTACAGTGGGGTCACGCGAGTTGTCCTACATTCCGTACTAATTCACCTATTTAGTCGTGACGTCATTACAGTTAATGTAGGGTTGAACTAAGCTCAATTTTCTAGGTATTTTGTTGACTACAGCATGACTCAGCGATTAGATGCGTTTGGCCGGTCAACGGAAAAGGTCATCCTTACCTTTTGTTTTCTTAAAATACCTTTACTGAAATTTTCAACCCTAGAAAAATACGTATAATTTAACCTTTTATTCGTTAGTTAGCAGCACCAATTAAGTGCAAAATGACACGTTCGTTTTCAACGTTTTAATGGAATTAAACTGAACATTTAAAAATGACCTCAGCGAGCTAACAATCACACGAAACGATACAATTTTTATTTTACTTGACAATAGAGGTATAAAGTGCGTGTTCAGATATTTTTGAGTACCGTGGCCGCTCCTATATATTTGATGGCGACAGTTCCATTATGCTTAATATTAAATGAAAAATCGTTTTAATACAACTGTTCATATTACCTAGGTATTTTTGTTTAGTGTTTAGTGGTAGTTAGATATTTTCTTGCATATTAAGAGTGCTTTTAAGTACCTATAGTTATATAAGCTATATATAATGCGAGTATCTTCGAGAACGGGGTAATTTTACAAATTGCACTTAAATATACTCGATGCACTTTATACTTTGGTAACACTTGTACGCCTTTATAACTCTTACTAAGTCGTCTTAGTAGGTCAAGTGTAGCAACATTGTAGGGCGAGATAAAGTGCTTTTAGTTACAGTATGTAACTTACAAGTCTTACAACTATATAATTGAGTATGAAAAAGTCAGGCGCCGCGTCTGCATATGATGATAGTGCAACTAAGGAGACGCCGAGTTGGGGATTATCATTACAATCATGTCAAGTAAGACGGGTTACCTTGTATAGGTGGATATTTTCAAGCGAAATTTTCATTTCAGTCCAATTTTACTAAGTACATAAGTAATTGACATACCTACCTAAATAATTACTAGTCTACTTATATAATGAATACATTTACTTCCTTATTAATAAACGTCTCTCAGGCCTCAATTAGTTAATGTGTGTTTTGTCCTTATGTGTCACTATGACAGTTGTGTACGTTACAAACAGACAAACTATAAACTAATTGAGGCCTGAGAGACATTTATGAAAGGGGGTAAGTCTTTTAGTCGATTCTGCTATCTCTCGGAACATAACATATTTTATGCCACACCTGGTCATAAAGTGGCTTTTTCCGCAAGCTGCGCGTACGGAAAAAGACGCTTTCTGGCCAAGTGTCGACATAAAACGATGTACACAACACGGGAGTTAATAAAGAAAGCCCTCGATCGCATATTTACGTCCCTCGCTTGCAGCTCGGGCCGCAAACTTCTGCGACCTCAGCCTTTCCTTGTTTTACCACCCTAGTTGTGTTATGTACTATTATTTCTTACTTATATCCAACAGTTCTTTAATACGTTCAATGACTAGACAATGATAGTTGTATAATAGTAACACAACTATGAACAGTCACAGATCAAAACACCTCTTATTACACGTCGCGAACAATCGTGTGTTATCAAACTGATGCGTATGCGCAATAACACGATACACCGATTGTGTTGTGATTATGAATTACGACTGCTACTGTTTTCTTTTACGGCAATTTTAAACACGTGGTCGGTAAGATTCTGACTGAAAAAGATTAACCCGCTTATTCGTAAAAAACTCATTTAACTAAATCACCGTGTGTCCTTATGTCACTTTGACAGTTGTGTTTGTTAGAAACAGATGAAGCATATTTTAACTAAAAGAGGATTCAAACGAGTTTTTGAATAAGCGGGTAAATCTATGCTTATGAATTCTGGGGTTTTATGGGTTCGAAAACATTTATTTGTGTGCTTATCATGGATATTTGTTTCTGAAATCCTGAGTTATGGATGTTATCTATATATTTAAGTATTTATCTACCTATTATATTTCATCACTAAGTAAGTTAGTACTCACAACACAACACAGTATAAGATTAAAAGAGATAACATTTGGGGCGCGAAATGTGGTTGTTGAAGAGAGTCACTTTGAGTTTGCCGTCTCTTTCTGCGAGTGCTCTTGAGAGTAGCTTTAGAACAGCTGCGTTCAAGCTAATTCGAATCACCCCACTACAGACAAAAGAGAGAGTAAGAACTTTTCTTAAGTAGATGCACTCTCTATAGGATAAATAATGCAGTTTTTGACGTGACAGCGACATGACAAAGCATCCGTCTCTTTCATCGAGAATATAAATCATTGGTCTCTTTGTATTGAACGGTGTCAAAAAGTGAGTTGCTCTATCAATATCATGATGATAACCACGTCCACGTCATTAAAAATGTAAGCTTTTCCGTTAACCGTTTCTTTTCATTCAGAATTAATTATTAATTTTATTGTTTCTATAATTTCGCCTAGGAACTTAATGAGTAATGTAATGACAGTGAAATATTTTACAAACCATTAAATAATCGCGAATTCTCAAAATTCCTACGAAATCGGAACTTCACTCAGTATTACAGACATTCTGAGTTAATTAAACAGCACTTGCTAATGTTAAGTAGCTTTAAAGAGTCCGATAAAGTTACAAAGTGGTTGGAGCTTTCGTCAACTTACGCTTAACGCACGTTTTGAATAGAGCTTTGAAAATATTAAATTAACATTATTCTGCTGAAAGCCTCATTGCATACTCGTACTTGCTGATATTGCAGATCAGATAATTTTTAACGGACTTCAAAAAAGGAGGAGGTTCTCAATTCGACTGATTTTTATTTTTTTAATTTTTTTGTATGTATGTTACTCGATATCTCCGTGAATCGTGAACCTATTTCCAATTTTTTTTTTATCGTACAGGTATAACCCCTAGATGGTCCCATTGTCACCAAGTTGGTGTCTGATGATGGGATCCTGGAGACATCGAGGGAACTCTTCAACTATTATAGGCAGACCTATAGTGATTTCCCAATTTTTTTACAGCAACTCGGCCACATCCTCTTGGAATAGCGGATCCTAAGTGAAGTCGGTTTTTTTTTGTTTAAAATTATATATCGCCGTATTATTAGTATTTCGCCGTTGTTTTATTTACCGCGCAATTCAGTGGACAAAGTGATTTTGGCTTCACACAATATCCTGTTGTTAATGTTGGATTCCTCGCAAGGTACAATGTAAGTGATAAAAATAAAGACCACCCAGTTTTGTTATTTAATTTTTTTCTTCAGTAGGTAGGTAACTTTTTTTTTAAACGCTACTAACGCGCTATAGGTATTAAAAGTGTATGTCCTGACTGACTCATCGCCAAAACCACTGAAGAGTTACATACATACATACAATCACGCCTATTTCCCAAAAGGGGTAGGCAGAAATCACGGATTTCCATTTGCACGGATACAATCAATATAGCAATCAAACCACCACCCATCACGTCTCGTTCTTCACGGGGGCGAGAAGCAGCTCACTAAAGAGTTGCATTGCAGTGCCGTATTCGCTATATTGTTGAATCCTTGCTGATATTTCGAAGTATACTTAAGAGTCATAACAGACGAGTCTTATCATTACAGTTGAATCAGGTTTGTGGAGTTACTTGTGCTCTGAAAGTTTTTATACCGGACTTACTTAACTACATTACATTAAACGCGAGTATTAAGGTCCTGACGTCGAAAGCCGTAATGAATATTAAAATTTATAAGAACGGCAATAAACTTCATAATCTACCTAAATATTAACTATTAAGTAATAAACTAATTAGCTTTGTGAGCAGGAGTGTAGACCTCGGGAGTCTGACAAAAAAATAAAAATAGGTAGTTTCTTGAAATCCATTTTTTATTCCGTAATAAACCATAGTTTGTAAAGTCAACTACAGAAAGGTTTATAAATTTTTGGTTATTATATTATTACAGCGCTGGTAGCCTTGCGGTTAGGGTGACCAGACGTCAGGAATTTTCCTGACATGTCAGGAATTTTGGACATATGTCAGGAATGCGGCCGGAACAGGAAAATGTCAGGAATTTTCGACAAATAGAGAAAATTGTATACCTATACTGTAAACTTTTATTTGAATAAAAAAATATTATGTAAAAATTTAGTTTTACGGGCATAGAACTTTTTAGTTGCTGGTGTAGCCATAAAAAGACGGCTTTTCATGAACAAGAGATTTCTCTTGTCATGATTGTTCCTTAGGACCCAAGGATGGATTAGAGAAGTGGAGCCACCAAGATTTTTGATGGAATTTTTTAGGGGGGGAGGCTCTCAACTGTATCTTGATATGTACATCAGTTAAGCTACTTGGCCAAGTTTGGTATCGTCGTCTGAATCGGAGATGCCGAATTGATTAAAGGTATCATCTTGATACAGATCAAAAACATGTAAAAGAAACATATAGTATCGGGACTTTTTAGTATTAGGTAGTAGTAATAGTAAAACACTTTATTGTACAAGAAAACACAACGAGAGATATATAACACAGCAAATACGTACAAATCCCTTTAAGGGATTTCTTCCAGTTAACCTTTGAGCAATTGAGAGAGCATAGTTTTCAAACACCCCCCGCGCTTGCAAAACGCGAATCCCGCGAACTCAAGCTCGTGTCAGGAATTTTGGCCGAAAATCAGGAATTTTGTCAGGCCTTTTAAAATTTGTATCTGGTCACCCTACTTGCGGTAAGATGTCCGACTTTCAATCCGGAGGTCACGGGTTAAAACCCCGGCTCGTACCACTGAGTTTTTCGGAACTTATGTACGGAATGTCATTTGATATTTACCAGTCGCTTTTCGGTGAAGGAAAACATCGTAAGGAAACCGGACCTAATCCCAAAAAGGCCTAGTTTCCCCTCTGGGTTGTAAGGTCAGATGGCAGTCGCTTTCGTAAAAACTAGTGCCTACGCCAATTTATGGGATTAGGTTGTCAAGCGAACCCCAAGCCGGGATAAACGCTAGGAGGAAGGTTATTATATTATTACAACGCAATAAGGTGAAAAAGTTGATACATTTATGTGTAGCCGACTGTATTTACTACCAAATGCACTGTGACAACAATTAAGTATTAATATTTAGAAGGAATTCATAAACTCAATAACAGTCATTCTCTCAACCATCGTTTTATAAGACATTTCTTATTAAACAAAAGTATGAGATATTCTCGTTCGTTTGAAGACTAGTTGAAACAACACAGTAAAATAAATTAAATGAAAATAAATGGAAACTTTTAAAAAGTCGCAATTTTCTCTCAACAGTCGTGTCATAACATAATACATTTGTTATTAACTAAACGCAATTTGTGTTGTCTAGACTCTAGACTCTTAGAGCATTTAACCAAACGGAGCGACCATTGACAGGCGTTCCCCTCTGCCGAAAATATATGACCAGTGGTCATACTCAATGTATGGACTGACGTTTATCTGACGAGGCAATTTTGACGTTTCACACACATTTGACGTTCCCCTCCCCCGCAATTTTTTTTTGTATCTATAGAAAATGACAGACATGGCCTGTCCGGTTGGTTGAATAGTAGTCTAGACTAGACGAAGGTATTGTGTTGGACAAAACTCGTTAGCCACGGTGCACGCTTCAAACGACATCATATTCGGTCCGTCTGCTTTCTATGCAACCGGTGATGCATAAAAAGAATATGTGTATAAAAGAATATAGAAATGGTTATTATGCAATTATAAGTATATCAATTTTAGCATTTTCCGCTCAGTTGCGAGTGTAGATAATCAAATTACAACTGTTTCAGTTTATTACCAATGCCGACAACAATCGTAGATTGTCAAACAGATCTCTGGCTTGTACGGAACGGAACTAGGGTTGCAACACTTGCAGCCCGTGTTTTTCGTATGAAAAAACCCTGATATAGAACCTATAAAGCTGCCCATGGAGCTCATATACTATCGAGAAAGACGATCAGTAGGACAAAAAGAGGACACGTTTTTAATAATAATTTCGTGATAGAAATCATCATACTCCTCATAAATATTACTGGAATTGTCATGCCATATTTTCGGGGAAATTTGTTCAAATCGGTTGGTCTAATATCTTCTTAAACTATGCTATAATGCTTGTAACTTTTCTTTTTCTTAGATCCTAATAGGATAAAAAGCAGAAAAGCTAATGATAAACACTAATTAACAGTTTGCACATTCGTTCTAAAGCAACTCATTATAACAAGCTAAAATCGGTTCTATGAAACATCCTAACGTTCACAAGTGGTAATTATTCCTAAACCACTCCACTAAATACGCCCTAATGAATTGCAACGACCTGTAAAAAGTACACAAACTCATCAAATAAAAACACTAATGGCACTGGTACATTTCGCACCCCTGTTTGTGTTATGTTATCTAGACTCTGCTATCTGCTATAGATCTGTAGACCCTGGGCCGATGACATTACGCGTCAATGTGGAAACTCCACGCACGAGCAATGAAAAAGGCACACTGCCTATCAGAATGCAGTCACAAAGTAATCAGTTCTTATTGCTCTCAAATGTATTCAATTCACGTTGTGCGTGTCGTCTGCATTAAGTCAATGGTCGTATGGTACCTATGTGCGAAAACATTTGCCTTGTTAGTTATAAAGGTGACACGTCAATTTATTCAGTGTAAACAGACTTAATTAGATGGAAATTTGTTCATTCAAGTTGGAAGTTGAAAATACTGGGCTTTTGACACTCAGCCCACCCATGAGCTTTAAATGCAACGAGTATTTCTGGTCTACAACTTAAAAACATCATTTATTTTATGACTATTCTAACAGTTCGTATTGAATCTTAAGTTAATGTCAACGCAACGTTAAATATACTATTATGTATTTAATGTTTAACTGACTAAATAGTAAGTTAGTAACTTAGGCTTATTAACCACTATCGAAACAAAGAAACCGACCGTATTTGCATGTAGATAGTATCTACTACTTAGAAAGACACAACTCGAAAATTGACCAAAAGCAAATTCAATAACACGAATGATTTACGAGTAGTACCTGTTCAAATAGTGTATCTGTGGAACCAGAATTGATTTTAAAATGAATAAGTAGCTAAGGAAATATGAAAGTGAAAGTAGATAGGTATGTAAAGAAAGTATGGAATATTGAGTAGAAGTAGAACTGGAAATAAATGAAAATTGAATATGTTCAACTTACGAATATATAACAGACTTAGTGGAATGTCATTGAAAGACGATGCCGCACAAAGTAACAAAATATTGGCCGAAACCCAGAACTCAGTGAAATGGCTGATGCAGAAAAAGACTTCAAAAAATCACGATAACATTTCACCGACTTTGATACATTTTGCTGGTAGTTGTTTATTTGGTTCTTTGTACGTTGAAATAAGCAGTTTTTAACATCAAGCGAATAAAATAATGGCCTCTTTACTTCGGGCCGAGAGTTCGAAGCCCGCAATTTCATGGCCGACAACCTTTGGTTAATTTAGCAAAACGTTGTCACCTCAATATCGACTTATAGAAGAAGAAACATAATTAATTGTTTCCGTTTATCTTACCAACATGTTGAAAAGAAAGCTACCAAGTTTGGGCATAAATAAAACAAACCCTTACGACCGCCATTCGGTTACTACTTAAGATGATACTAAATAACCAATACGCCACCTCGATTACTTTTGTATAGCTCACATACTCGTACAAAAGGAATTTGTGGTGTTTGTGAATCATATAGGCTTGACTGCACCAATGGTGTGTAAAACACCTACTTAAAAGAAGTATTATGTAGTATAAGAGGAAATATATTGGTTTTGCATTGCCACATAGGTTTAATAACCCCATTAATAAAATTGGAAGCATTAGGCTAAAACTCATTAGTCAACCAATTTCATTAAGAAAAACTTGAAGAACTTCTTAAGTCAATGAACTCCAAAAGCTATTGAAATAAGTTTGAAAACGTCAAGTGCAAATCCCTTTCCCGTAATAAATTTGAACAAGTTCTTTCTTTGGGGAAGTAATTCACATTGCAAGTTGCAACTTTGTGAAAGAGCGTAAAATGTCAATGAGATAATAATGTAACATGACACGAGTATCGACAATGCATTGTCTGACGTAACTTTATTACGTGATATTGTTTCATTTTACTGCGGCACAAAATGTTTTAATAAAGGTAATGAAAATGGTTCACAAAGGAATCGTATTCATAACAAATAATTTGTTAACAATTCTAAAGGTAACTTATGTAAATCGTTGTTTGTCGTAAATGAATGAACGAAAAGCAATCCAAAAAAAAAAAGAAAACAGAGTAAGATTGAAACACGAAAAGGTTAATAGATACTCTTTAAATATAATTTTGCGTAGCTATTATCATCAACACCCACAAAGACCATTAATCAAAGTCGAGTCAAAGTTAATCCGACCCACGGCTTTTGTTTTGTGACAAATACTTCATTTTACGCACCGACGCCTTCGCTGACTTTCTTATAAGACGTTTCTAGTCAAATTGTCTGTCTTGGAAAACTCGTCACGATGCCGTGACGTGGGCGTCACGATAAGTTTGTGAGGAAAAGTGAAGGAAAACTTCTCATACGTTCCTCACATTACGATTGTAGATGACGTTGCATTAGCGTAACTAGGCACATCTAGAGTGAGCGCTGTGTAAGAGTAAAGTTTACAAAAGCTAATAAAAATGTATGTAACTGAGACTTTAATAAACTCACGCCATGTACATCTACAACAAACATGTGGAAGGCACCTTTGTTTGAAGGAGTCTTTATTTATTACTAACTCTCACAAATCAACCGGAAAATTCATTAATATTTGCACCCACCACTTCTAAGGAAAAACTGCCATAATCACACGACGCGTTTTTCCGTCAGATTTCCCTAGGGGCTTACGCCGTAACCTCCGCGTGGAACGAGCGAGCCAATATTTATGTAAACATTAGGCTGATTGATTGAGGAGTCACGCCAGAATAGCCTGTATCAAATTTTCAGCACAAACTAGCCACATTTTCTGAGAATTTAGGTTCTTGACCGGCTTGACCGCAGTAAAATTTTACGAAGGGTCAACACAGACGTTAACATTTTGAATGAATTTATTAGGAATTAAAATTCCTTATCAAGAACGTCGTATAACCGAACAGAATCTTAAGCGCAAATAAAATTGTACGCAGTTAGAGTAGTCCCATTATTTATTAAGAAAGGTAACATCAAAATGATGCGAAGTGTGCTACGATCGCTGGTTCTACGCTAGAGAAAAATTGCCAACATTTCAGAAACCACAAAATTTAACCCGTTTTAATTGAGCTTATGCGCAGTTATCTGATAACAGCATTAACGAATATTCCACAAGTCCAGTCGGACGTCACAAGCAAAACAACGTGGACGTGTGCAAGTGGTACGACACGACAAACAAAATATCGAGCTGTGCAAACACAGACGGTATTGAATGCTTACATTACAGGGGTCTTGTTCCAATCGGTAACTGATCGTTGGCGAGTAATGTCCACAAACGAACCAACGTGTGGTGTGCTTCGTATTTAGAGCAGGAGGACCAAAAGCCTTTATACCTAATTCATTAAAGCAATAATAAGAGTCAAAGTCGAAGGTCGTTTACCTTAAGGTTAACTTAATACGTCACTAACAAAAGAGCGACTAGTTACATTAAAATGTAAAAGTACTGAATCAATGGAAAATCAAGTAAATGGATTATGCGTTAAATTATGCGCTTGGGTTGTCATACGATATTGTTTCCTTAAAATATACGAAACCTTCAAGATATACAACCAAAATTTAATAAAAAAAATTACTAACGCAAGTAACCCTTTACTGGTTAACCAAAGTATTCGATTTGCTATCGCTCGGTACGCTACAGGACAACAAACCAGAAAGCACCATGCGAAACCAAGTTACGCAAGCATGACCCGTGACAGATGTTATCTTCATTGGAGTTTTTCCAACACGAGTGCAGGATTATGAGCGGCATTATGTTCCTGCTTTGCATTTTTATTAAACAATCAGTGCCCGGATTTGGGACCGCTATAAATTGATTTAGAAAATGTAAGCTGCTACCGGATATTCAACGATTTTGCTCATAACACCGATAACAGCTAAGGGCCCAGAAGGGTAGAATTGGGAAGGTCTCAAGCAAAGTAAATGAGAACTTGATAATGTCAAGAACGCTGAAAACCATGTATAGGGGCATTGAAGAGTGAACACATTGGATAACCGGGCTTTGAAATTACATTAAATTCCCCACAAGGCTGTCCGGCTGCAGATGTCTCAGCCGGTCAAGTTAGACTGGTGACGGGAGACTAATAATAACATATAGAAGAACCTTAACCCCCCTTCCTTAACCCTTCCTTATAAATAATCTTATTCTTAACAAAGAATAAGCCAATATAAACATACGCAAACTGCAAAATATTTACTTACTCTAGCGTGCTGAATAGCAAAAAGGAATATAAATCTATTAATATAACATTATTACGCTTACTACAGCAACTGCGGTGGTAAACATGATTGCAAGTACAAGCTATGAATGCGAGAATAGGGTATTGTGAACATTGTATGCATGAAATACCCTATATTGTGCGACTTAATTTTTTCTACGAGCGTTATTATGGAACATATAAAGGTAATATTTCAATTTACGACGGGTTTCACTTCTCTCAATTCGCCTTTGAGCAAGAACGTTTTCCTAGAAGTCTTGGTTCTGTCTAGAGACTTAGCCAGTGCTAAGACTTCTTCTAAGAAATGAAAGAATAACTGGACAGAAGAAATAACATTCAATTTTTCATTAAATTACACCGAAGTACCTATACTCTTTAATTCAATAATAACAACAACTGTGGAATGTTTGAAGAAGGTATAGGAAAAATGTAATTAACAAAATAAAGTTATTGGCAGAAACGGAAATGCGTCTTAATTGTAACGTGACACATAATTAGAGATAAAGAAAGAAGATTCATTTAAAAACTTTAATTGAAATACCTACGTCGCATATTGTAAAATTCACTTCTATTGCTTTTTATGCTCCGATAATTGAGTTGTAAAGCTCCTACATTCTTTTAAAGATTCTCTTTTAAAGATCTAAAGATAGTTTGTTTAATCTGCAAGTTACTTCATCTAGTGAGTTCAATCGTGTCCTGTTCGCAAAGTTCCAAGTAGCCAAATTATTCATAAGTCGAATTACAGTTTCACTCAATCACCGATTAGGTCTAGACGCGAACTGGCGAGCTTAGTTGAAGCGACAACGTCAAGATGAGTTAGATTATAGTTTGTTACCCTTCGAAATGCCGTTTAGATATAAAGAAAAAAGAAGAAATAAAGAAACAATTACTCTAAAAAAAGTACACATCACAGAACAAAAAAAGGACAGATTATAAGATATAAAATAAAACAAGAAATAGAACATTAACACACATATGAAAAAAATAAGCTTAAATAAAGACATAAAAAATTCTGTTTCCAGAATGTGCACAGTAAAGAACCGGCTAAAGACTCAGCATAATGTTACAAATTGCATGTGAGAAATTTGCAACGCTGTTATTCTGTCTCAGCCTTGTGAAGTGTAAAGTAATGTTGAAAATAAACTAGAATAGATATTTAAAAAATATTGCTAATTAGGTTGGTTAAACGAAGCAACTGCAAATACCGAAGAAAAGAAAATATTATCAAGTTTCGATAAAATTGTGTTAGCACTTAATATTATGAACAAATTTCCTTGAAATATTTTATCATTATTGGCTTTCAGTTCGTCATTTCTTTCGCTTCGGCAGGGGTCTTGAACTTTTAAGAGATGGAAGCGACTTCGGTTTATTTGTCTGAGAAGTTTTCTTGAATTCATAAAAAGTTCCAACAGACCTCCACCATCGTTAGAGAAAAGCAAAATTCTATACAAACTAAGCTGCTTCCATTTTCTTTTGTGCGAAAACTTTTAAGGATATACGTTCAATAGAACCAGAAAACAGTTGTTGGAAAGGAGCGTTAGAAAAATGCATTTGATATTTGAAAAATAGATATATTTGAAATAATAAACGTTAAGTTTATGTTTCTGCTTTGTCCGAAGGTTGACTGGTAGAGAATGCTCATAACATTAAGTCCGCTTGTTGTACAGTTGTTTTTTTTTTCTTTTGTGCAATAACGATTAATGATTAATTAAATACATAAATAAATAAAAGTTAGAACGGATTTCCTTTGCATTTGACGAGAAATCGCATTCCGTACAATCCGTCTCCTCTTAAAATAAACAATTATTCTTGCATTTAAATTAATATTGATATTCAATTAAATGGCTATACAAGTGTTTGAGAGATTCTGATTCGATTTAAATATACAAAATTGTATTAAAGGAAATATTATTTTGAGTTGAAAGGTTTGACTTACCTTTATAAATATTGCATTTGTGACACAGCTTGATAAAGAGTTCATTACCTTCTTTTAACGGCCTCCTCGGCGGCCCCTTTTTGACGGCCTGCTACCCTAGTTGGTAGTGACCCTGCCTCTGAAGCAGGAGGTCCCGGGTTCGAATCCTGGTCAAGGCAGTTATTTGTGTATTTATCACAGATATTTGTTCCTGAGTTATGGATGTTTTCTATGTATTTAAGTATTTATCTATATCTATCTATTATATATATCGTCGCCTAGTACCCACAACACAAGCCTTATTGAGCTTACTGTGGGACTAGGTTGATTTGTGTAAGATTGTCCTAATATTTATTTATTTCTTTCTTTTAACCTTTTGACCGCCGTCGTTTGATATATGAGACAAAGTGACAACGTGAATGACATCTTCATAAATTATGACAGAGTTCAAAATTTAAAGTGTAAATTTTGACGTAAGGCTGTTAAATAAAGGTTATTAGGTTGGTCAGGTTGGTGTAGATGAATCATTACTAGAAAACAATTCAAAGGGTTTATTTTGAACTATGTATTTTCATTGATGCGTCACCATATTCTGTTACACATACAACATTTTTGAAATCGTCGTTATCGTCAAAAAATATCAAGCTGTATGATCCTGTTTGAACACCGTCAATATTTGTTTAAATTAAACAGAATTTACAACAAAGGTCAGTTTACCTAACTCCTGACAAAAATCCGACGGTAAAAAAAAGGTGCGCGGGTTGCTCTTTTGTTTCCAACGGTATTTAACGCCGAATTAAAACAACACACTTTGTCATTACGCAGACTTCAGGGCTCGTGATGTTCAAACAGTAATCTTTTGACATTATGAACACTTGTTTCAAGAAGTCTTTATGAAAACGAAAGGTAGTTGATAAGCAACCGCTGTATAAAAAATATAGAGAGCTATGTAAATAACAAATGTGTAGTTTAATTTTAATATCCATCGGCTACTAGTTATGGACCAATTCAAACATTGACAAATTACAAGACAGGTATTGAGAAAAATTCAGTTCGGACAAATTCCATTTTACATCAAATTTGTACTCTGTGATCGATTTTGAAGACAGACTTTATTGTAAGAAATAAATACATGTTTACTAAATTGAGTCTATGAAACTTAAATTAGTCCGGGGCATCGTCCCCAGCACACTAGCCGCATTCCCCTGCTGGATGGCTAAGATTTGATTTCTTTCAAAGTCTTTGCAAAACAAAAAAAAAACCTAATGCCATCAGGCCATCACCATCAAATATTCCCCACGCACCAACAAAAACGGGTTCTAGATATAAATATTGTATGTTCACGTATACCTACTAAGCATATGCGAATATTTTCGGACTAAAAAAGGAAACAAAAGTTGGCGTACCAACATTCTCCCATTGGCATGCACCGCGATATTCAACCTTTTGACGTACCACTATTTACTGACCAAAAGTACACCTTATTTCAGCAACATATACCGATTATAAATGGGCAGTGAGTGCTCTTAGTGCATCTGTACGCCAAAACGTAAACTCATCAAGCAAGTGCGATTAATTGAAGCTCAGTGTTTTCGCTTTGTGAATGAGTTATTGCTAACAACAAGAGCATGAGAATGGACGACGTGAAACAATAGGCATGCCAGATACAGAATAGCTTCAACATAGATATTCATGATGATGAAATGTTCGATCTACATACATGGAATATTTCCATGCAGTAAGTTAAATTTGCCACAAACTGGAAAGGAGTAAAGTAAGTAACAGACACAAATAGAAGCTTAAACTTTATTAAATGTGAAGAAGAATCAAATATTTAATTTTTCGGAAAATTTTGTGTTTCTGTTAAATGGAAAATGAGAACTTATATTTGATTGTCGATCGATCTTAATTCTATAGTAGCTATTAAAGACACATAAGTCTAAGAAGACAGCTAAGTAAATTCAATACAGTATTGTAAAGGTTTCCCAGTTGTACACACATGAGAACAAGATTATGATAATAAGCAAATCAAGCCATGATAGCTCTGAATAACTAAGAGCAGTACAGTCGCCATCAAATATATCGGAGCGGCCAAGTTGGTCACAAATCACTGAACGACGCCTATATTGACGAGACGATAATGTGCATGTTCAGATATTTTTATATCCTGGCCGCTCCGACATATTTCATGGCGACTGTACCTATTAAAGACACAAAAGTCTAAGAAGACAGCTAAGTAAATTCAATACAGTATTTATTGTAAAGCTTTATTTAAAACATTACACTATCAGATAAAGATATTCGCTTCAGTGCATGATGCTTGCACTCAGGTATCAAATCAACTTTTTTTTTAATCCGAACAAGCTCCGATGAAAGGTTTGTGTTGTTTGTCAATTATTTCGAATGATGAATGATAAAATAATTGATGAAAGCAGAGCAGGAAAAACAAGATAATTTATTTGTCATTATAAATTACGTAACCTTCGAAGCTCAGGCATTGAGTGACTTATTAAGAGTGCCTTCATTAAAAGTTTTCTTTTTGAATACAGCACATTGTTGCAGAGGCCAGGGTGTAATGGGCTGAGGTGGGGGTGAACAAAATTTTTAAATTATAAAATGGTAGAGGAACTAATTTAGCCCAAATCTCAAAGTTGGTTCAGAATCCCCAATTTACACCTACTGCAAAAATATGTTACAAAATGTGCTCACGGCTTAAGACTCTATTAGGTCGCGGGTAGGCCTCCCTTGGAGCAAGGAATCTAGATCCAGTATTTAAATTAGGACGCCCTAGATCTTAGAACCTTGACAATCGTATGACAGATCCAAATAAAAATGCCGATTTTACATTAACTTATTTTTTATTTATTAAGGTCACATAACAAACCACTATCCTTAAAGATTTATATCCCTAAACACTGCTATCTCGCACATCAAGAAATACACAATTTAAATATATGAGCTTTGACAACTAATGGTCACCGGCTATATCCACGACATAACTTTTAATGGTACAGGTTTAAGGTTATGTTAACCTATAAAATCTATAATTAATAACTACATATTATGGAGGCAGGCCGCTGCATCAACCACCTGCCGTTCCAGCTTTATAACAAAAGATACATGTTACACGGGGTGTTCCCGGGAAATACAGCCTTTAAACAAGGACGGTCCGTTTATAATTAGATAAAATTAACTTACAGTTTTATCCGGCTATTAACGCGGTGATTATTTATACTACGGCATCTTACAACGAATGCTCGATGAACCGGGATGCTCTTTGATATCTGGGGCGCGTCCGGCCATCAGAGTGTAAGTCGTCGGTGGGCCAATCCCGAAAAATAGGAACTTGACTAGGAATACGGAACCGAATCTGGAACTTGAGCCAGGAACAGGAACAAAGAACTGGAATCTGGGACTTGAACTTGAAGTAGGAACTTGAAATAGGAACTTGAAGTAGGAACTTGAAGTAGGAATAGGAACCCTGGAATGAAAATATTCCAGTTACAAATTTGTATCTTTCAACAAGTAATTATTTTAAATTCTTCTACACGAAAACCTAAAGATCAGCAAGAATAGATTTATTTCACTTACCCGGTTCACGGGGTTCCTTTAAGTGTTTGCCGTCGTGCGCCACGCGGCGAATGAAGAGGTTACAATTCTCGGCATCGACATGGCTCGAGATTGCTGTATATGACAAAAAAAATGTTTTAGGTTATGTAAATACGAAGAAAATCACTTTCTACTCAATCCGTCACTTTAAACCACGAAAGTAACTTACCAAACCAAAAATATGTAGGGTTAGGCGAAAGGAATGTGGGTCGACATCGGTCAAGCGAGCCACTCCACTGCGACAAGGTTTAGCCAGGCTAAAACCAAGAAAACGAATATGATTAATAACTGATCCAAGTATGGAAAGACAACGTTTCATAAATTCCAAAATTCTCACCATTTTGACCACTTCCACGCCGGTTTAAAAGAACAAAATGACAACTGGCTTTCGCCGTGAATGAACTGAACCGAATGAACGAATGACATTTGGAAGGCGAGTTTGAGACACACGTCTGAACTATGTGCTCGAAAGTCCATTTTATTAACACACCAATAATTGAATTAAAATAAACCTTTTAAAAGGTAAAAATATAAATTTAACAATTTACTAAATAATTCATTTCTTAACCGACGTTGCGTCAACGCGACTAAACTATTGACTCAAACAGCGCTGGAACAGAGCTGTCACCGATGACAGAAACGTCATCACCACAACACAAACCCTGGAAATTCGATACAAACAATTGACCGAATTATATTGAAAACAACCCTTATAATCAAGTGAAAATATCTAAATAATGTGTATGTGCCACGACAAACACGCAACGTACTTCGTACCGATGATTGCAGGCGTGAGTACCTGCAACACAATGGAAAGTGGAAACACCAAATGATCTATACTTTTACGTAAGTATCTTTGACCTTTTTCATCTTTCGACCTTCGATCTGCCACCTATTTAATGCAGAGGGTCCTTACCTATCCATGAACAACCAAATTACCACTATACATACCAACTATCCGCTAGAAATCAGTCAGTTTATAACCTATGAAAATTCCATCTAAATTACATACTAAAACCAGCCATTGAACACTCTAAAGTGTTACAAGGGTCGCATTTTATAAAGTTACAATTTACAATTTCGCTTTTTGCCTCTCTTTCTAGCACACATATTGGATAGAAAGAGAGGCAAACAGCGAAATTGTAAATTGTAACTTTATAAAACGCGGCCCAGGAAGAGAGGGATTACCAGCCAAGTATGAATAGAACAGGGATACGCCGAGAATTCCTTATGACGCTGAATCTGAAGTACATATGTTGTTGTCTTTAAATATACGCAATTACAAAAAAATATACTTCTACTCACTCAGTTGAAATATTTGACAATTACAAATTAATAAATAGGTACTTACTTTAAACTGTTTGCAAATATTGATTGTTATTACAACAAAATTTATACCTACCTATATTCGGGGTTTTTCAAAAGAAGTGTATCATTTAAAATAAGAATCTGACATCGTGACACTTTTTTTAATGAAATAAAACGATAGACCTTGTAATTCTGAGCAGCAAGAACCCAAAACAAATAATGTTCTTCTAAAAAGTAAATGGTAATTTATTATTCTGAAAACGTCCAAATATGGCACTAACCTTAATTAACCAGGACCCTTTACCAAGTCGCATTATTCACTTCAACAGACATGTCTACAATGTATGCTCATTGTTTCTGACACAATATCGATAAAATATCACTAAACGAATATCATGGCATTCTTCAATTTAGGCACATTGCATTTATGAACGTCAGAGAGAAAAAAGAAACTACCACCGGTTCTAAACGTACACCTCTACCCAAGAAGGCGGGACTTATTTTTTCAAACAGAGATACATTAAATCTTAAAGATATAAAATAATTTCTTCAAAAAGGCATATAAACAACCGCTTGAGAGAAAGACAATGTGTGTAATCATAATCAAAAGAAATAAAATCCAAATCTGACTGCTTCACAAAACATTTGATATACGTTCTTACCTGAACTGTGTCTTCTAAATGCTAGATGATTTTGTCTGTGTACATTAGGTACCTACGTAAGTAGTTATCGGCTTGAAATTCATATTGCTCGAGAGAAAATAGTCTTATCTACGCATTGACGTGAAAGCGTATCGATATGCACAAGTAGGTATGTACTCACTTCGAAGGGATTTTCTACAGCGAAACGGTTTAAAATTAAATCCAAGAGCAAAATGTAATCGGATTTGAATATATGAGTATGAATAAGGGAATTAAGGATCTGTAATTTGCTTGTTTGTATTTGAAGAAAACGGTATATTTTGCTAATGATGGATTTGATTTAGAAATTATTTTACTGTGCGTTGTTTTTGATGATCGTCTGGAATCGTATTTTAACATTTCTCATCTAACTTGCGAAGAAATATATACAATTCTACAGGTTCATGGTCGTTCTGGTCTACAATGGCGACTATGGGCCTTTAGTATGTACAGTCGCCATCAAATATATCGGAGCGGCCAGGGTACTCAAGAATATCTGAACATGCACTTTATCGCCTTGACAATAGAGGCGTTGTTCAGATATTTGTGACCAACTTCGCCGCTCCGATATATCTGATGGCGACTGTATATACATGTAAGTATAACCACTATGTTTGTATATTATATATGTATTTATAGACTACGATGAAACGATGATTTATTTGCATACCTGGGATAACTCGGGGCATCTATACGAAAGTGATGTAGCAAAATATTTTATCGTCAAAAAATATATCGATACTAATGACAACATAAAATTTTATTCTACATATAGGTATAAATATTACATATTTACTCGTCATTTTTTAATTAAAAAAATTAAAACATGCATTTAAATGTTTATTTTAAAATAGTTCTCGTGAAAAACTGTATTTTTCTTGGCAATATTTTGATGACTATCGGATTTAACGTGACGCGTGACATTATATTTTTTCGGGAGAAAACTGACATTGCATTTAGTGCAAAATAATTTTGACTCACGTAGTTGTATGTCAGGATATTCACTAATCCACGAGTTAATATAATATTCGCGTGGGCGTGGATGTTTCTTGGGCGGCATGATTAAATTGGACTTCGTAAAAACCGTATTCTTACTCTAGGACATGAATGGTACTGACAGTAAATTGTCATTTTGATTGAAATGACATCCGCATACTTTTATTATCTTAAGAGGCTCGATATCACATAATATGACATCGAACCTCTTTATAGTAGGTAATCGAGAATGTTCAATGAGCTCATGTATTAATTTAATTATATCGACATTTTTTTTATCGATATCAAATCTCTAGAACTTGCCCCGAGTTATCCCAGGTATGTTTATTTGTTAGTATCTATTTACCTATACACAACATCATGTTTTTGTTTAATATTATGGTCTGTGATAATTATTCTGCGAAACCATACATTTGTTTGCTTCTTATTAATTTATTTCATAATATTTTCGTTCTGTTAGAAAAAGAGGGAGAGGAAGACCAAGAAAAAGTTATATGAACCAGATAAAGATGTATGTAAACGTAGTATCGTACCATGGGATCAAAAAGCTGGCCTTGGACTGACAAAGATAGAGACTGCTACATCAGGCTAAACCGACAAGAGCCCAGCTCTTAAGAGAATGATGATGATTGATGATGTTAGTTCTAGTCTAGGGTTCTCTTTTTCAATCCGCGGCACACTTGCCAGTATAAAAAATTATCGCGACGCCCTAAGCTAGTCTATTTGAAATAGACAGGTATATTATGGTGAGGATTGCCTCACGGCGCCCCGCAGCGCATTGTTTGAAAACCCCAGAATTAGGTGTTCCAATAGAACGGTTTTTCAGAAACTGTTCCAAATATTACTACCACTTAGTTATAACATTTTGGTGCTCGGTGCAACTCACGGAGGCTTATCAGACTAGATCTGTCTTAGTTTTTGAATATGTTAGTTACAAAATATACTTACCCGCGTGTCACCGTAATCCGAATTACATTTTATTGCATAATAAAATAAAAAGTATATTTAATCCACTGCCCATACACGGACGGGTCAATGTCACACAAAACGATGACTAACGGCATGTTTTTTACAACATAATGGCCTATGTCATGTGTAATCATAGATCAACTCACAGACTCCGCATAGTTGAAGCCTATATATTTTCGGTGCTTTTATGACACTTTTTTTTCGTAGCCTGACACATAGGTGCTGCTATTAAAACCTGTGACATATTACAGTATAAGAGATTCCGTTCTTCCCTGAAACTATTTTGTTTTGGTTAGGACTAGTCAATAACTGACTTAAATTTCTTAGAAATTAGATATCGCCAATCGCCACGGAGGAGACTCTACGTATCAGGCCATGTTTTGCTTTTCAGGGTTAATCTGAGACCGAAATTATCTGAAGTTAAGTCGAATTTTCATCGGCTGTCACTATGAATGTCAGCTAGGCTATAACAAGTATGTAGGTGCGAAAGAGATGCATGACGTTGTAGGTGATCCTTTCCGAGCTTGTTTAATACCTTCCATTCCTATCGACCTACGATTCTCGAGCTGAGGGGCAAGGGCGCGACTCAGAGCTGTCAACGCTGCTTCTCCTGCTTTTACCGTGAGTTGTTGAAGAATCTTCGCTCGGTCTCAGGTGGTGTAAGATGGTAAATAAGAGTGGACTGTAGGTTTAAAGCTGGTGTAATCCAAATTATAAGAGAGAAATACAAAAAAGTGATGTGCACAAGTCGTTGGGAAATCAGTGAACGGGTGAGTTTTTGAAATCTCAATACATGTCAAATTTTGAGTTCAAAACATTGCCATGTCTAAATTCAGATTTGAAATTTGGATACATTCATAATTAGACATTGATTGGAATATTTTACTTAAAAAACATGCAATCTTGGTATTAATAATTAATAATGTTTTTAATACATTGAATAAATATAAATGAAATTATAAGTAGTTGATTTTGATTTTAATATGATATGAACAATAATAATTATTCTAAACGAATGAGGCTTAAAACTAATTGGGTTTTAAACGCTTCGTAACATGCTCCCGGCATTGAAGTCTGAACTTCAATTATTTGGTTACAGGGAGAGGGCAGATATTGTTGAACGCCCTTCGGATGATCCCTCTCTTAGTTTTTATATCTGCGACGCGCGCGATGCCGTCGCTGCCAGGGATGACTCGGACGACTCGACCGAGTTGCCAGAGGAGAGGAGGCAGAGTCTTGTCCTTGACGACAACCAAAACGCCTTCTTGGAGTTCTCCTGTGGATGAGTGCCATTTAGTTTTTTGCTGCAGCCAAAAAATGTACTCGTTACTGAAGCGATTCCAAAACTGTTGCTTGAGCAGTTCAATGCGCTTCCAACGTTGAAGTGACGAAATCTTGGTTGCGGTAATATGTGGATGTGGCACGAAATTTGTGGATCGTCCTATAAGGAAGTGGGAAGGAGTTAAAGGACAGAGGTATGTATGACTTCATCTAGTAGGTAAGAAGTCTGTGTATATAATATACATCACAGACAGACAATTAACATAAATGATGGATTGTCTGAGCAGGATAAACCGAATGTTATGTAACAGCAGAGAACAATTGCGATGAGCCCCAACACGGAACAATACACGTCTCCGGAATTTACGAGACACGGAAAATATAAATTCAAATCCTTGAGGCCGAGAAACGAGTGTTACACAAGGCTTCAAATAAGACTAGTATGTACATGAAAAAATATGAAGGTGTTATTTCGAAGTCAATCACTTACGTTAATACCTAATATAGAGTCTGAACATGGGTATACAGGCAGGACAGGTAGAGGCATTTTTTAAATTACTTATTCAGTATTATTTACCTACATTACCTACAACGTTTTAGATATTGTCTAAAAAGGAGGGCTTCATTTTACTTTGTGTAATATTGTTCACGACGTTCAATGGTTTCTTTTTATATATACATATTACATATTTGTTGTAGGTAATGTATTAAATTTAAGAACGTTATCACACTTGCGATTTGCGAGCGAGTTTTGTGTGGGAGCAAACACGTCTCGAGTACACCGCGTACGAGTTTTGTATATTTAGCTATGGACAATTTCGAGTTAGATTTCATTACGAAATCGACGAACAATTTATACCATCAAATGGACATTAAATTAAGGTAATAAAATAAGTTACAGTCCCAGCAGAAAGTGACGACACTGTCCCCCGATCGCGCCCGCGCCCCTCTAAACGCGCAAGTTTGACGGAGCCTTTAAAATAAAACTTATTAAAGCTCTGGTTATATTTGTCTCTTTCTAACACACAAACATCTCCTTTATAAGTTTTACGAAACAATTAAGTTTATCTACTGGAAAATACCCTAAGATTGATTTTCACTGAAGGTAAGCTAGATAAGTTAAATCTAATATGTGAAACCAAATTTCCAGCAATGACAAGCTCATGCAGATAATAAACGACGCTAATGAGGTTTTAAGCGCGCAAAACTCAACACTGCTATGAAACTGTTTCAGTGATACCTATGTGAGATTTCATGGTTACGGCCGCTCAGTTTTGTTTAAAATCTTTTAATTAAATTGTACTAATCTCTAGATGAAGAGATGTCTAAGCATTCTGATTAATTCTAGGTACTGATTTCGTTTCGATATAGCAACATAAAGGTAGAAAGAAAATAGGTGTGCCCGTTTAAATCGCAACCTATACCTCTCCCCACTTTAGCAGACCCTTTATTCAAATTATCCCAACTTGTATTGGATACGGCCTTTATTTTAATAGGTTCGGAATGAAAATGAACTCCGGATCAGTTGCTTTCGGAATGTTAACACATCCCTCGGGTACGCAACATTTTCAATATTCGGCAATATTAATCCTGGGTGGATAAACTCGTCCACATGGATGATTTGGGTACCTACTCTAGCTGTTCTGGAATTATTAAAGTTCCAGAATCTACGTATATTTTTATCAAAGGCATAGCATATAAAATTTGAAAATTAAATATTTTAGTAGTAGCATTACTAGCAACTAACTACACATTTGTTCGTACCTCGATTGCCATCGGTTTGCGAAATTTTCAGCAAGTAAGTTTGCAGCATTTTGGCAAAAAGAAAGCCAATTTTGCTCCTGTTTCCCTATATTTTCACATACAAAACTGCATGGATAGCTTAGCGACGTTAAGTTTTTAGTACTAATAAGTTTTTTCTGTACCCTTGTAGACCTCAAAGCAGATGAAATGTTAATAAACCTACATTCGTAAATTGAACAAAATCTTGAATTTAAGCAACTTTAGCGTATAAATTTACACGCGCTCCATTCTCGCTTGAATATTTTTAAATAGGCAACATTTTTAATTTAAGTCTAACCGCTTCATCCTGTACTGTAATAAATCACGGTTGTCTACATTTTTTATCTGGAATGTCCGATATTTATGGCTAGGGCTTTGATCAAAAATATTTGTTTTAAAGAACCACCTTATCTTAAAATATCATGCAGAATTTAAATTGCCTACTGGATGGGTTACGGTATTTGCGGTTTCTACAGTTTCTACACTGGTCTGTATATATTTCCTGTATCATTATCCTGGGGATTCAGGCCGTATACAATTTGCCGTTGGTATCTAGGCTTAGTGACAATAGAATAGACAGGTAGACGGTTTCACTTCGGCGCCTAGTAACACCTGATACCCCCGAGGCCGTCCAACTGAAAAATATAAAGGCATAACGTGTAGCGAAATAGGTAACAGAAATGTTTTTACCAATACTAATAGGGATGAGCTTTTTATAGGATGATGGTAGAGGTAGAATCTGTCTGGCGTCTACGCTAAGTTTGCGTCGATTTATGAGCGGTGGAAGTGCCATATACCAGAAACCAAAAAGCAAATTGCCAATCTTTAGCACAATGATTTAGAAATCGATTATATAATCCTCATTTACTACTTCGCTGTTTCTTGTTACCAAATGTAAATTCTTTTTCATCATCATCATCATCTCAGCCATAAGACGTCCACTGCTGAACATAGGCCTCCCCTTTAAGGGGGGGTTTGCAAAATTCTTTTTATTTTAATAAAATAGAAATAAATAAAATCAGATCAGTTAAAACCATCAGGCAAGCACAAACTTAAAAATAGTTAATTATTTGTACAGTATTCTCTAAGCTGTTTACCAAGTTAGGTACCTATGTAACCAGTTTTACCGTTGTCAACAAATTCGTTGTAAGTTATTATCTAGGTATATCATATTTAGCGGTAAAACAAATCTAATTACGCCTTCACATAACACTAAGTTTAATCAGAGTTTACCAACTACTAAACGTTGAGGTTTGACTTTACCTTGACACTCGTGTTCTATTGAAAGTTAGGTTACCACTAAATAGTGGTCAATTAGGGCCCAGACTTTTTAATTACTTTTTAACATGAGATAAAACGGTTCAAATTTTTTATTAATATTCAAAGGCAAAATTTACTCATGATAATTACATTTGACTACTTACTTATACCTATTTAAAGAGGTTTTTGTAACTAATATGTTTGGCAAGTCTCAACTGAACAACATCCACATTAATAATAGGTACTTAAGTATCAAAATTTATTATGACTTAAAAAATCATTGTCAGCTTTATAAAATACCTACTTAAGCAAATAGCTTCTAAATAATTGTTACTTTTTACTAACACAAAACTAAAATACCTAAAAGGAGACGATTGAATCACTCTGTCCCTTTAATTATTAATATTATTATTTAAAAATAAGTCGTAAGTGGGAATATGAAAAAATCGAAGATTAATTTGCTTCTATGTACGTTTTGCAATTCTAAAAGAATCATAATACATAATCTATGAAGAGAGTTTTTTTAATAACTAGCATATTGTGAGAGGTGATTCGGTCATATTTACTGAATAACTTTGTCTATGGGACAAACCACGAAATCCCAAAAAAAAAAATTTGGCCTCCCCATAAAAAAACGTCGCCGTTTAATCGGCCGAAATGAAACAGCCAAAAAAGTTTTTGCGATTCCGGAGTTGTATGTCGCAGAATAGCCAATCATCCTATTTATGGCCTTTGAGACTAATAATTACGTCAAATATATCTTTATAAGTATCATCTCGTTTGCTGAAACTTTACAACCTACCATAATCCGGAAATTATAGAAGAGCTACAAAGTAGCTTAGGTACTACACGGAATAGCGCGACCGAGCTTAGTTCAATGCGGATTAAATGAGATCCATTTCTAAGAAATAGTTAATAAGAGATTAACTTTAAAAATAGTTTTGCTTAAATCTATAAACCTTTAGGTCGAAAAGTTATGTTTAATATTTTACTGAGCAACCAGCAAAATAGATTATTACTATTGAGATTCTATAAGATCATTGTGGCGGTCATTTCATTTGCGTTTTCTACCACTATATCATCGTTTTCTCCCGTAAGAGGAGTCACTAACGTTAGCGTTTAAACTCGAACATGTCATCAACTCCCGTCCACTTATGCTACGTCGAAATTAACCACACATCAAAGTATGAAGTTACACCTTAATAGCAGTAGGGGCCTCGCCGCCTTTGCTTACATAAAAGCAATTAGTATAATTACGAAAATACACCTTTGTCTTGACTACCGTTATTATTATAATATACAAGCAAGATAAGTTTAACTACAAACCACCTACAGTCTAAGTGGCACAAACATAAATAAGGTATTTAATCATTGTACCTAGTATACTTAAAAGGACGTTGTTTTAATGTTGGCAATTTTTTTCGGCATTTGAATAAGTTAAGGGCTTTTTCGAATCCTTATTCGTCTACATTTTATTGATTACTCTTTTTTACGATAATTAATCACATTTCAATGGGTAATATTCGTATAGTAGTAGGCAAACGAATTATAGTCCTTATTTATAACCTAATCATGTAATTGCTTTGCAATCCATTTTACTTATTAGAAACTCAAAACGCATTTATTCTAACAGCTACGAACAAAAGCCATGAAAACTTTACAGACGTAAAATGTTGTGTGGTGCGTTGACTTATTGTCCCAGCGATATGATATGATATGATATGTCATGGTTTATTTATAAAATCTATTTTACGAAACTTATATGTATAACTTATCTTACACACCGCATAATTAAGCCGCATTTCTTAGATACAATATTGTAGGAGAATTCCAGTTTAATTAAGAGAATTTTTATCACGAACTGCTAAAAAGGGATCATCATTTCCTGAACTAGATTAACAGATGTAACGTTTAATACACGTGTAACGTCATAGAGAATAAACAAGGGCAATATTGACACGGGTGCTGATATAGAAATTGCTCGATACAGCTTGACATTATTTCGATAAAAAAATAGTTTTGCTGAATCAATGTTTTTTGCAAACTAGGATTACATTGTTTCAACATTTATCTACTTCGCACAGAATAGTAGATGTCGAGTGGTAGAAACCTGCTATACTTTCTACAATATTATTTAGTCAAATGTTATTGTCATGGACTGGCTTTATAGTCAATCTAGAGACAATCATGGGAGTCATGTTACATCGGAAATGTCAGGACGAAAATAAATTGAATAGACGCTTCATTATATCTCATTTAGCTAACTAAATATATATAGGTAACAATACGTTTATCCAGTATGAAAAAATTATGTCTATGTACAAAAAGTATACGCCCGACACACATATAGACACATAATAATTATTTATGTATAATAAAATATATTTGGTTAAATACAATAAGTTTCTATTTACATTACATGCCGAAGCTCCCAAAGTTACAGCTGATCAAAATAAACAATCTCACCTTAAATCACAAAGCACTTCCCGGTATCGAAGAAATTTCGAGTCAACAAACTTCCTTGCTGCACTTTTGATTTAAAAACGCCACGAGGTTTCCGTGAACTAAAAATATTCGTTCCCTTTATAGAGATGGGGTCGGATAATAAAAAGGGCGTGCGGCGGCCTCGAGCGCCAGCTACGGACTGACGGCTTCAAGAGTGCAACCGTATCAGGCATCAGGCATGAGCGAGTGTTTGTTTAATATGCAGTTTGTTGATAACACGGTAAAGCTGATCGGTGAATATTCCACGCTAGCGCTGTGTAGGTGTAAGTTTATCTGCGTTATGTCATATCTATTGTGTTGTGTGACCTGCCCCCGATTCCTGGTTCTAATTAATTAATTACACATAGCTTATTAGTTTAACAAAGGTTCAGTGACCTTACGAAATATTCGTGGCCGCAACTAGCTTTTATTAATTATATGGTACCTTTTATTTTCCAACTTGTTTCGTACTTTCACGAAAAGATGAAACAAACCCACATATACACTACTACCAATTTCATTAGCCACGAAGACTCGTGCAGGCTCAAAAGCCACGCTACATAGGACAGAAATAAAGAAAAAGTAAGCCGCAATACGGCCAATAGGATGGCAGGAGTAATTTGTTACCCTCGAGGGCTGCAAGCTATAACAACGAATCAGGGTTACCATCGTTTCCATACGGTAATAAAAATACCGTAAAATCCTTTGTTATCATATTATCCTTAGCATTAAAAAGGCAAGTATAAGAACTTTCTAACCGCGTTCAAATCGGGTATTTAACACATTTCATTTGTTTAAACGGATACCTGGCTTATATATTCCGACCACGATCCCTTTCAAATCAATCTAAAAAAACGGGACGAGACTACGATGTTGCCACTTTTTAATTTCTACTCTTTTTGGTCGTAATATATCCGCGGACCACATCGTTCGTTCGATCGTCTATTTGCATCACTATATTTTAAATATGCAAGAGCGATAGAGATGGAGATAACGAGATTTCGATTTTCCACGTTCCACTCAATCGAGAATACCCGAACTAAGTGAAGTCATGATCATGACGTGATTTTAAAAGGACGTTCAATTTGATTGGTAAATAAATTCGCGTGTTTACCGTGCAGATAAATTTACTTGCGGTTGACGCACTGTCTTGGTATTTTTATTCACAAGCAAGATGAGATTTTCGGCACCTACGTAACGAATGCAAAACAAATGAGTATTGTCATTTCAGCATCCGTGCTGCATATCTGCATCTTTCATACACTCGTTTTCAACTAAAGAAAGATTGTTATGTCATAATGATGTCAGCCTATAGTATACAAATTGTAGTATAGTATGTATATACAATTCTTATGTAAACATAATACAAGGTCGTTATTAGTCATGCCTTTAATAATTTTAAAGAAAAAAGATGCGACTTAGGTTACTCCACCTTTTATAAAACCCGAGCTAATGTCAAAAATGTGTGTGCCTATTAAGTTCCCTCGATTTGTCCAGGATCCCAGAATCAGATCCTTCTGACAATGGAACTAACTGTGAAAACCCTTTTAAACCCCTAACTGTGAATTGGGAGAAAGGCGGCCATCTCAGGAATAAGGTATAGCTGTTTGCTAAAGAAAACCATGTTTTTCAAGCCACGAAATGTTGTAGCAGTTGACGATACTAAAGCCGTCACATGAATCGCCACCACTGCCATATACTCGTATAGATGCAACTATATCCTACGGCGCAAGTCGAACGGTATCGAAATGGCCTAAATATGAACTAATTTAGTTTAGCCTAAAATAGAAAGTTAATTTACGACATGATTGATGTTAATTTTCCGGGCTATCGTTTGATGTTGTTTAATAGTAAAAAAAGTACTAATACCTACCTACAGGGTGTAACAAAAATACTGGTGATCCGTTTAAGGGCATAATTGGTATCGTATTACGAGTACAAAAATGTAGGATTCAAAATTTTTGGACGCGAAAAAAATTTTTTTTGTATGGCACATGTCGTCCCAGCCCCAGCTGGCCAATCCTCCACACAAAGCCATAATTGCTTGGTTTATGTTTATGAAGTATATTATATACTTTTCAAGCATATTTAATTATTATTAACTATTTACTGTTAGAGTCGGGTTACACCTACAGGGTGTCAGATGAACAGAATGGTAACCCTAACTTGCAGCAAGGCAGTTTATTAACTTGCAGTTGTGGATTTCTTTTATAGGTTAGCTTCTCATAGTAACTTAACATAGGGCTTTATTAAGATTATTTCTTAAGATAGGGATATATATCTTAAAACCAGCTACTAAACTAGTATGTTGAAACTAAAAAAAAATCCTAGTTACGTCCATAGGATGTCAGAAACGCAGAGTTAAATGGTAACCTGTTTGACACTGCAACTTCGCTGCAGGGTAGCAGCGAAAGAACAGTGTCAAACGGGGCCGCACCCGACCTTGCACTTGTGAAGGCTTTTTAAGAAAGATTTTTTTAGATACGGTATGTAATGTATACAACTTATAACCATCCTCTATCTACCCTTAAACGGTACGGTTTAAACTAAAACCCGTAATTTTCTAGTCATGCTTATAAAATGTCCGAAACATAACGTTAAATGGTAACCCTACCTTGCAGCTTCGCAGTATTAACGGGCTGCACCCGACCTTGCACTTGTGGATCATACCCGCTAAGAGTACCTATCCTTGTGAAGTCCCTGATTAAATTAACATACGGGGCTTTTTAAGGATTTGTTTAGATAGCGGTATATATACAACTTATAACCAGCCTCTATCTACCCTTAAACGGTACGGTTTAAACTAAAACCCGTAATATTCTAGCCATGCTTATAAAATGTCCGTAACATAACGTTAAATGGTAACCCTACCTTGCAGCTTCGCAGTATTAACGGGCTGCACCCAACCTTGCACTTGTGGATCATACCCGCTAAGAGTACCTATCCTTGTGAAGTCCCTGATTAACTTTACACCGGACTTTTAAAGAGGATTTCCCCAGTTTATAAGGCTGCGTCCCGGCTAAGGCTTAAAGAAAATTAAATTCTAGATCAACTTGAATCGGGAACTATTTTTTCCTAAGATCTACTGAATAAACTATTGTATGTATTGACATTTGAAATAATTGGCTCTAGATGGTGGAAAATTACTCTTAGCGATAATTATATTACCTTTTAACCTGTAGAGATTTAAAAATTACTTTTCAACCAGTTGTAACTCGATACATACCTGTAACAAAAAAAAGTATAATTAACACCAACTACTTCAAGCAGCTGTAAACAAAATTCCAATTTACTATTTTAATGAGGCGGTTAGTAAGGAGGTTGTTGGTGCTTTATAAATATAAGAACTTAAGAGTTTTGGGACTAAAACAAACTTTAGGTATTATTTTTAATTAATTAACGTAATACTCATCAGCTTCTTGCGTCTAAACGACTCCGCAGTAGAATTTAATAAGTTTTTACCAACAGCCTCAGCAAAATGTAGACCTATACTGCTATATACTACTACACAACCAGCATTTTCTGAAAATGCCTCGTAAAGAGGCAAAACACGTTTTTAATTATTTACAATGGTTATTTGTATTCATTTGCTTATCAGTATTACGGTAGGAAGCTTGGAGAATTACAACATGCAAACATAAGCAATATTAATTATGTTCGTAGGTACCTAAATGATTGAAAAATTAAGTGAGAAGTAGGAGACAATAGGTGATAAAACTAAATTGATATTCAAGTTTTTCATTAAGGATTACTGTTAAATTTAATTTTGTTAACATAATTATATCTCAACGATAATCTATGTAAATCCCAAGATTATTCAAGTTTCACTTAAAATTTAGTTATTATTGCAAACTTAGAGATTCATATTCCAAATGGATTTTCACGAAAACTAAACTGAAAACGTCTGCAAAGCATTAGGTACCTAGTAAACAAGACCACAAACACTTGAACTTAATATCGCCATAAGATTTTATCATGGTAGATTCGGAAAACTAAACCTTACTTGTACAGTCAACGCCTAAAATATGTACTTATACACTTTTGAACCTTACAACAATGGAGTAAGGTGCAAAAGTGTATTGTACACATATTTATGGCGTTGACTGTACGAACCACAGAAACGTTTTTGCAACTAGTGCTAGTAGCTTGAGAGAACTAACGCACCAAATAGTGTTATATTCCAAGGGTCCAGAGGCAATTTCCAACTTCCAAAAAAAATCAAAACGATATCATTTTGTTAATATTCGCACATTACAACAAAATGGTATCTTCTTGGCAGTACCAATTACATAGTAAGTTCGAATAGGCCTCCTGAGAGTGTTTCAGTATTCCCAATGACACAAATTTCATTGACCTGCGGTTCGTGAAAGGCCCAGGCCCCAGACGTCTGTTGCCGAGGAGCGTCATTCTAACGTTGAGTCCCTGAAATATTAGTCCTACCGATTCGAACCAATATAAATGTGGCTCCTAGATTAAGAACAATGTAGGTGGAATTGTACGCTTTATTGGTTTTTACCTGGCCGATGCGCTGAAGGACCTTTGAAGACTCTGGGTTTTAATGTGAAGCTCAGCACAAAAACTCAGTGGAGTGTGTAATTTTAATTAGAAATGCGGAGGCCCGGCAGTAATTGAGTGAAAAAGCGCTCCTTGACAATATTTACGCATGAAGTCGCGAACAGCCAGCTAATTAAGTTTTCTAAGGAATTGGTAAACATCTGAGAGTCTCCTGTAAGTCCCGTTTAACGAGAACAGTAGACAGCCATGTGGTGGAGGCCGTTCACTGAACGATCGCTTTTATTTCAACAAGTTTCAGAGTATCTGATGATGGCGCAAAAATGTTAATTATATAGTTAGGGCTTACTCGCTCCACTGAAGGAACGAAGACGGTGTATATTAATAAGGGATAAAGGTTTATTGCGTAGCCAGCTTTTGTCCATAACTTTTGCGTACAAAACTTGTTAAAGGACACTCCCATACAAATTTTCAATTTCAATGAGTTCCTGCCAATTTTAAAATTATTGGAACTGCAAAAACCTGTTTTTGCTGGGTTTTGTCATGTATTCCAGTTAGTTTGATTTCATAGCTGCTACGAAGTAATTTCACACTTCTAAAGAAGAAGAAAAAAGTTGATTTTGACAGACGGCAGAAGGGATACTGAATGTATTTTCAAATAGCTCGATTCCGGATTCGGAGCGACAGCTCCGAGCGGCCAACACACTAATGCTATTAAAATTTCAGGAGTACGGGTTCAGAATGCGACAGGAAGACTAAAATATCGTTTCGGGGTTATCGTCAGCGGTCCGATTCTGTCCGATCACGTTCGATTCCATTTCTGTATCCGTAAGAATGCCGTTGAATTCGGCCGAGTCGAGATTAACAAGAAATGGAAGCTCACCGCAATTCGTATACGGTCACAAAAAGTAGTTAAGCGAACCAAGAACGTTCAAAATTATCTCCAAAAGATTTTGTTTTCTTAAAATTAAAGTCGCGTTCAGAAAAATTTGAAGACCTCATCCGTTTAACTGCTTCTGTTGCTGAATATGGTTGCTTAAATTTGTCTATGGCCTCCAAACAAATTTAAGCAACCATAGACAATGGTCAAATTTAAGCATTTTGTCTATGATTTTTTTTAATTCTGCTGAGGTGTGTGGTATCTGGTATCTCTTATATCATCTTATATGTATATTAATTAGCAAATCACTTCACATCATCTATTTTGTAATCCATACTCATACCATAAAGTACTAAAGGTTTAGTAAATTTTGTTTATTTAGGACAGAAAGCCTTAATAGTAGGCAAGCCCTTCTGTTGCTGAATATGGTTGCTTAAATTTGTCTATGGCCTCCAAACAAATTTAAGCAACCATAGACAATGGTCAAATTTAAGCATTTTGTCTATGATTTTTTTAAATTTTGCTGAGGTGTGTGGTATCTCTTATATCATCTTATATGTATATTAATTAGCAAATCACTTCACATCATCTATTTTGTAATCCATACTCATACCATAAAGTACTAAAGGTTTAGTAAATTTTGTTTATTTAGGACAGAAAGCCTTAATAGTAGGCAAGCCCGATGCTTTATATTTATGTATAAAGCTAATAAAAGTAAACATGCAGGAATTTGTATTTATTTTCATACATCTAAATGTTTCAATAAATTTGCATTTCAATTCTGTTTTAACTATCACAAATGTCAACCAAAGGTATTCGTCTGAGCATTAAGCTGACTAGACTGTTGAAATATCTAGATTAAAAATGTGCTGAAAAGTTTCTGGAAGGCCGAGATGAAGTGCACCTTATTTACTTAATGAAAATTGATGCGGGTGGCTACCTATCCTCCGTAGAATAATATACCCTAGGAACCTAGTTGCATAACACCGACCTGTTACGAGAAGCCAAAATAGGTCTGTCTCCATCTCTTTCGCTATTACAATAATGAGGGTTTCCTGAATCCATTTTTTCACTAGGTGACAGCACCGTGGCGAGAGCTCCGGCTGTCATAATCCACCAATCATGTTTAATCACATTTTTTTAATTAGTGGATTTTGACAGCTGCTGTCAAAAAGACCTCTCGTCACAGTGCCGCCACCTGGATTCCCGGAAACCCTCATTTGAGACTTTCCTGACGAGTAAAATAAAAAAAAACGAGCGCCAAAACGATTTGTTACTATGAAGTTTCAATTAAAGTCTTAAGCTGTTAGAAGTATGTGTGTCAATAACAGGATTTAGCCGATTGCAGATTGTAAAACCGTTGTAAGCGCAGCGATTGCCATGTATTTTCGCAAACGAGATCTTATGATTGCTATGAAACAATTAATATTGTATTGGGCTGGCTAAGATCCAAAATTATAATTTCGATAATCCGAGCCACCAGCATGTGTATCCGTGGGACACGGCACAGATTCAAATCCACCCAACATTTCTTCAGTTTCATCGACGGTGCTGCCCTACCCAGCCCGTCTACCTCTGCCCTGCACTAATGCCACGTTCTTGTTGTTGGCTAATGATTAATTAAAATTGTAACACTATTTTACGTTAAATAAATCATTTGATAATGAAACAATTAAAATTATGTGATTAATTAGACAATGACCGAAACATCGGTATGTATGTACAGAAACGTTCGTTAATCCTTAAAAATACATTCGCTCGGTTGCGTGTACTTACTTACTAGCTGTTACCATTCTAAGTTCTTGCCCTTGATAGAGTGAAGAGCGTATTTAGCCGATAATGGTCAATAATGAAGCTTAATTAGATCTTTACCTGCGGCCATTTACTTAAGGCGATAATTAAAGGTGAGCCCATTTATAATGGCAAAGGCGAAAGATACCTACAATTTATGAGTGTCAATATCGCATATAATACGGATTTAATTATTCGGCTAATCAATCTTTGTAGTTGTAGCTATAGAATAACGTAAATGGCCGCAAAGCCAATTTATTTCGTCTTTTTGTTTTCATTCGTAAAGTATATGATACAAACTGCAAACTTATTAGCTCTTAATATTTTTTAATGAACATGTTATTAACGATGACCAGCGAGCTATTTATTTCGAGCTAGGATAAATAGTACATTACGGACCTAGGGCGGTAAAATAAAGAAGGGATCAGATCCCCGGGATTTGTGGCTCGAACCGAAGGCAAGGGCCATAATCAAGCGATCTGAGGCCTTCTTTATTACCGCTCGTGGTGCGTACATAATTTTACGTCTTCTCCTGGGTGTGAAGTGAGATTTGCCGCTGCGCCCTAGGGAGTTAAATCTCACTTAGCGCCCAGAGTGACCAGTAAATACTAATATGTAATAATATGAAGAGTCAGAAGCATGTTCTATGCTCCAATTGCTCCAATATGCTATTTTCCAATGGCGATCGCTATACTAATATCCCACTATAAAGCTCTGAGCTGAATAAGGACGCATGCGTATTGACAAAGATAATCCATTCAACACGCTACCGACGGTTATCGTTAACTAGAGCATTGGTATAGGTAAAGTGGATCGTCTTATTCCTTATGTCCACGCATAAACTTGATTAAGCAATGATTTTTATTCTGTGTTCATTAAAAATAGTGCAAAGAGCATATATCAAGCAATAGACAAGAACATCACTGGCGTAAGCGAGCTAATATTAGTCTTACTTTGAAAGGGTTAAGGTTAATTTGACAGCGTACGCCGTAACACTTTTAGGTGTTTTTGGCGCTGTTAAAAGCACTATGTAATAGTCTGAATAAAATGAATATCCCACTAAAAGCTGTATGTGCTGTGCTGTGTTTGTATATAAAGCTGAGACGTGGCAGATACCTTTACAAAATCCAAAGAGAATTGGACAGGACATGTTGCCAGGTAGAGCCGAGTGGACTTAAATGTTGTCAGATTTCTTATTAATATTTAAATGAGTCCTTGGCGTCCGTTATCTCGTCGGGTGGACGACATTTGGAAGATCGCGGTGACTTCGGGATGAGATTAGTTCAGGAACGGAACAAAATGGCGTACTCGAAAAGAGGACTATGCTCAGCCAGTGGGCGATAAATGGCTATAATGATGACGAAAGCTGTACGCTGAATAAGAACGCACGCGTGTTTGACAACGGTAATCCCCTACGGTTACCATTAACTGGAACATTGCACTAAATTGGATCGTCATGTCCGAATATAAACATAGTAAATACTGCACTTTGTGCTAATGTTTTCAGTAAAATTGATAAAACAGATACTACCTAGGAACTACTTAACTGACGCCTTGCCCTCTAGACCACCCGCGGTCACGGCAGAACATGTCAAAATTTCTCAAAAATATGCAATTTTTGAAACGGCATTATTTTTTCGGAAATACCGCGGATTTTGTTAGCCTTCATAACTAATACAATTCAGTGTGTATTTGACTTTGATTAGTTACGAGCAATGTGATGTGAGTTCCTAAAATTGGATTTCCAAAGTGACGTAACAACTAACAAGTATGCCTTAACGGCTAAACCCAGCTTATAGTGTTTAACTCTGCACTCCAGCACAGACATCCTGGCGCATACCTACTTTCCGCTACCTTATAAAAATAACGGTACAGAGGTCATTAACCGCCGTGTCCATGCGTGGACGGAAGTCCTATACACTATACACCCCACACGTCATATGGACCGGTTTATGATGTATGGGGTTTATTGCCCGCCATTCTTTATGGGCGGTAAATTATACTGAAGCGTAATATGGGATACCGATTTGATATGAGTACTAGAATATAGAGCCGCAAACATTCATGCATCAGGAGATTCAGGAGCATGCGCTATGTAGCCTCTGTACCTACTTGTATTGATATCCTATTTTTCTTTCCTAAATACGCTTCCAATGCTGATAATGACAACGGCAGTACAGTCAACGCCAAAAATATGTGTACAATTTTGAACCTTATTACATTGGAGTAGTGAATAGTTAATGCATATTTGTGGCGTTCTCGCTGGTTTCCAATGATCTGGAAAAAAATCCTTTCCATATTGTTATATTCGGATCGAGAACGAAGCGCTTTTGTTCACTAATCATTAATTTTTTGGTAATAAAGTACTAAAAGTTATAGATCTCGTCAGCTCATTCACAAACTCTCATAACGAGGAAACCAGACGGAATCCAAAACCTACAACTTTTCACTAGTTCTCAAAACAACGTCGTCCCAAGGTTCCGCAGAAACATTTCCGAGTAAACAATTACATCCTTTCCGACGACCTGAGTGTCGCCAACAGGAATATAGACTCTATTACCGTAGAATAAGAACCAAGTAAGATTTAATTTAATATTAAGCTGTTCACGTTCGTATTGCGAGTGCTTTATATTTAATAACGTTAATGCTACTTAATGTTACATGACGGTGTGTTGAAGGACGCTCGTGCTTGAAGTTCTGATGCGATCGCTATCGAGTCCATTTAAGAGTACTTAACATAAAAAGTTAAGTATGTTTGGCATTAGACTATTGAAGGTGATTATCTTATAATCAATCTATTAATAAATGTATACAGGGTGTAACAACAATACTGGTGATCCGTTTAAGGGCATAATTGGTATCGTTTTGCAAGTAAGAAAAAGCAGAAGACATATTTGTACGCGAATTTTTTTTTTGTATGGGACATGTCGTCATATGCGGTTTTATGAGCAGTTAGCCCGATACTTTGTAGGTAATACTTTATTTATTAAGAACCAAATACATGACCGCATAAATTTCGTTTTCACGCCACCTGCTCGGAAATGTGGCAAAAGAAGATCAAAATCCAAGCTGGAAAGTAAGCAATTGCTGTAGCATCCGAACTACCACTACAAGAATTGCTATTTTGCAGCAATGAAATGTCATTGCATTGGACCCGCCAATGAGAATCATTTAAAACATTAAAAAGGTCTTTTTTTGGCACCACTTTTTCATTCTAAAATAAAATAAGGTTGTTTATCGAACCAATTAACTTGTTTAAAAAAAAAGAAACGTCAAAATCATTCAGATCACCCTTTAGGCGTTTTTACCTTTTTAACCGTTTGTGGTTTTCTATCAAAAAATGGGTAAGGAGTGAACCGGCTATTAAACATGGCAACTTGCAGGGCCCAATCTGTTGTGTACCCTGCCTTTCCCTCTCCCTCCTTCAGCTCCCTACGGGCCCTACCTTTAATTACACCTACCAACCTGACAGATTGGGCCCTGCAGGTTGCAATGTCTAATAGCCGTTTGAGTCGGATTGAAGCAAACATCGTAAAACGCTTCTTAAAAGTGAAAAAAAAAAGTAATAAAGGTGGAGCGAGAAAAATACATATTGAATTGGATAATGTTTGACTGAAAAACAAGAAAGTTGTATTTATGCAGTAAAAATGAGTTCAATAAGTGTAAAAAATGTTATTAATACGCTGGCGCCCACCGAAATTCAAGAAACTGCACAGGCGTAGAAATTTGTTACCAGTGAAATCGCGTCCTAAATAAGAAGGCCCATGAACAGTGTTATTTTGTATACAATATAATATCCGACGAACAATTCATATTATGGAAGGGTGGCGAAAAGAAGCATTTATTTGCAGAAAGTTACATGCTCGTTTACTTTATCGTGCTTGTGAAAAGCATATGAACCGTCAATATACCTATAAATGGTATCTATTATTAAAGTGTTTGTATATGCCAATTAATTTTTTATTTTATTTCCTCACAGTAGTCGTGAAAAGCACTATGTAATGTCTCGGCCGAAAGCGCTATAGGTGGACTCGTATCTTCGAGGGCCTCCCCTGGCGGGTCGGCCCTCGAACTAACTCGATCCACCTATAGCTTACTTTCCAGCCTCTACAACAATGTACTATTATAAAAGCTCCAAAATGCAATAAATACGCTGATATTTATTGTGATTTGTGATGTGATATAAAAGGGGAAGTGTGCGACTGGAACAAGCCCCATCAATATATTGATGCAAGTAATATTGTCAATCATATGGCTAACATAAAATAAACAAAAGAATTAAACCAATTTAATTTCCTACGAAAACACTCCAATTGTAGTGCTGTTTTATGATCCGACCTGGATAGTCGCAAATAAAAGTGCTCCGTAACGGCGTTTCGTGAAAGGTTTTAATGCTATTGGTTTAAAACATCAAGTGCATACTGGCACGTGCAAAGTAAACCGAAGCAGAGCTTATAGTGGTCATGAAAGTACATTCGCGCATCAAAGTGCACTTTTTATACTCGGCGACTGTAATACTCGAATTGAGATTGTGGTGGCGGAACTACTAGCGCATACTTTTTGATAGAGCTTCTATGGTCGCATATTATAGCATCCATAACAATGACAGAAAGGATTTCCATACAATATTGTGAAACTGTTGTCGGGCCCCGCACTGCGTGTCGAGCGGGCGCCGCCGGCGCAGTCCACCGGGAGATCGAAGTTACTCAATTACATAGAAGCAGTAGGTTGTGCACGGCTTTCGTCGAACTCAATTCTTACCGGCTTGCTTAAGCACTCGTAGAAAAACTATTGTGTGCAACGGTACATAATAAGGGTTCTTATTATGTAACTGTTGCACAAAATACTATTGTGCGAAATCAGACGACTCGGTCCCTTAAACCAGACGATTACAGTTGAAATTTGAATGATAACAAAGTTACATCTTGCAGGTTTGCATTCCGAGTCTAAAATAGCTTACTATGTGGTTTCATGCAGCTTTGTTTTTTTAATAAAAATGCATAAGTTAGGAGAGCAAGCGCCAGATGTGCAAACAAAACAAAGATTTTTAAGAGTATTTTTTGAGTCAAATTAAAGCAATATTTTTATTTCATTTTAGAGTAATAAAATATAAATAGTAATTTCTAGTCTTTGAAGTTTCTAAATTCAAGAAACGTTTCCATTAACCTTTCCCAGTCTAAATAATATCATTCAGCTGAATGCAGTAAACTGTCTAAAAATATTATTTGCCTTTTCATTTTCTTATTATCGTAAAAGAGATATTACGTTGCTTAAAGGTTAGCTGGAAGAGATCCCTTAAAGGGATAAGTTCGCCTTTGTACACACTTACTATATTTTTGTTGGTCATGTACTTGTTTTGTGCAATAAAGTGTTTTACTACTACTACGTTATCATTACGGCATACGTTGTTGTTCACATATTTTACACGACTCACTTGTATAACGCAAATCTTACTAATGTTAATAAGTATACTCATCCTTGTTCTACAGAGTGTACACAATAACAAGTACAGTCAAGAGGGACTTGTACGAAGACCAAACATTTATAGGTACCAATAATCAATCAATAATCGAGGCCTCGGCCACTGACAAGTGTGAGGACGAAAACTGAGCAATATACATATGTATTGCACAATCAAAAGGAAGACGCAATTTAACACGTAGGAGATGAGGGAGAGTGGAGAGATAATTAGCAGTGGCTTCTGTTTTTTGCCGTTTCTGGAGGGAAATCCCTATAACTGGCACTAATTAATATAACATTTGAGTCTCAAAGCCCCTTGGGCGTAAAGCCTTGGGCGGCGGCTCACGTTTCATATACCTAACGCTGCCTCTGATTATCAGGACTCCGGGCCAATTAATTCCTTCGGTTCCTTCAGCTATTCATCGCAGCGATTTTCTCGCTGCCTTTATGCACTTAACAATAAGGTTAGTGTTAACATATTTTTGGCCCTGGCTCCGGATCGATATTTTGACCTTATCTCCATATTTCTCGTTAACATGGTACTAAAAATATCCGAACATGCACTTTATCGCCTTGACAATAGAGGCGTTGTTCGGATATTTGTGACCACCTTGGCCGCTCCGATATATCTGATGGCGACTGTACAAGCTGTCTAGATAAACTGCGGGCCTACCGCGAACGTCGAAAATCGAAATTTCGTTGTCTCCGTCTCTATCGCTTTTGCATATTCGAAAGATAGTGATGAAAATAGACGATCAAATGAAGTGGATATGGCTATGTGCGAAGTGCATGGTGGGGGGGGGGGGGGGGTAACGTGAACGATCGCAGCACACAATGTAACAAGAAATTGGGCTCTTGTCAATATAACATTTCAAAATATTTGACATCACCCGTAGGGTCAACTGTCAAAATAGTGAATCAGCCAGTGACATTTCATATAAGCAAGGAGTATATGCCATTAATAAAAAAGAAAAAAACCCTTTCACCCCATGCTCAAGAGATGGCGCCACACTCATGCACACAGCCAATAGGCCTGGTCTATTCCTATCTGGGCCCGGCAAAGACAGAGGGCGATAGGTACTATACTACACGCAACCGAAGCGACAACTGGGAATACACTTTATACCTAAAATTATGCATCGATATACGTCAAAATTGCGATCCAGGTGAGGCATCAAAAAGTAAAATGTTAATAATAAACTAACTCTCCATCAACGGTAAAATGCAGCCAGTATTTTTAGAGAGACCCGTTTGGCTACTTGATACCGGCAGTAACTCGTGAACTAGTAATGCATTATTGACGGCGCAACTTTATACTGCAACGTCACTGCTCTAGTTTCATTATTAAAAATACTTTGAAACGAACTACTGCAACTGCTACGTTTGTGAAGCTGAAGCAGTACCAGAATCTATGTACAACTATTTAATACCTTTATCACGCCACGAGTCATATAGTGCGGACTATATGACTCGTGGCGTGAGTAAGGTATAGAAGCTAAGTACGACTTTATTTTGAACAACTCCTTCATTAAGTTAGTCCTGATTCTGATGCCAAATGTACATCCGTTTAATCCCATTAAAATAATTTTCGAAATCAACGATCGCAACTAAGTCTACTTGGCTAACTTTAACCCATATTGGATAATCATTATAATGTGAATGAGAAACGATAACAACCAAATTCCATAAAACGTTTTATCCATAAATGTGTGGAACCTCATTATAAAATATTTTTACCCCTTTCTGATTTCTTATTTTGTTACTTACTTATTTAACTCTTCTCAAAGCTCGGCCACGTGCCATAATTTTATTCATAATAATGTAATTAAGTATGTGGCCTACATTCCTAAGTTGATTTTACCACAGGGTAAACGTACGTGTTTTCGCAAAATGAATCCACTCGATAATCGGTTATATGATGATCGATGATTTCACCGCAGGCAATATCAGGTCAAACGCGTCGATCACACGGCATTAAGCATGATATTTTAATGGCCGCTGCAGGTCAACTAGGTGACCTGGTTTCTGAACTAGAATACTATTTCAGTCAAATTAAATGGAGCTGAATAAAAGCACTTAATTATTTATCCCAATGAAGCGGTTTGCTTTGTCAATATTCTCTCTGTGATTCCTGTGGTATCTAGGTTCGAATCCTGGTATGGTTAAATTATTAAGGGTGTCTGTGAGATGTCTCGAGTCTTGAATTTCATTTACATATCTTTTATATTTAAATTCAACTGGTCGTATTAGTAGGTAGTAAATCTTCTAGAGTCCAAAATTCAAACCTTGGCAATGGCGATCAATGGCAATGGGACCAAGTCTTAGTCCTTGATGTTGTTAGTCGATTTGCTTCAGATTGTTGCTGTTAACAAATCTAGTCTTTCGATTATCTAAATCTAATCGTCCAGTCCAGACGTAGAAAGGCAGGCTCAGTAAAAATCAATTTGACATCAGAGCATAAACCCTAAATATATTTTTCTAACAAAAATCAGTGACAAAATATAACAAGGATTGTATTCCCCGGCGATGACCAGAAACAATTCCGGGTCACTCGTATTTGTGAGACACTCGACCTGCCCGTACATTTCATTGGTTGCGCGAGTGCTGCAGAGACAACTTATAGAACTGACCAAAGTAACTCGAGATCCGCGTCTCAGTTACCTATTAACGTAACGATGCAAAGCCCGTCCCACACTTATGGTATAGCAACCTGATGCAGCTGCATCAGCGGCAGGAACAACAACTCATACTGCAAAAGTTCTAAGTACCAAAGGCACTTTAGCTTAGTGTAATCGGAAAACGCGGTAAACTCGTACTATCAGCAAGACTTTTAACTTAAGTAGGTACCATTCGTGGACCTTGTGACAAACTGGAAGATGGAGAATACTTATAATACAAGCCGTGATTACAACCTACCTATAGAGGGGAGGTAGCTTAACCTAGAGCGCCTGTGTGTGGGGGACCAAGAAGCTATACCTAGTTTCATGGTCCCCCACACACAGGCGCTCCCGTTAATGTCTGTAGTAAAAAGATTGTAGGGTGTATCTCAGTAATGCTATTCGAATCATTTTACAAGTAGAATTACGCCTTTGTGGCCTTATAGTAGGTACCTACGTAAGCCTACTTACCAATCAATAGGCTTACGAATGAGCAAACCTTGTGGACGATAATACTGGTTCGATTCCTGCTCGGGCGATTGGAATTACATCCTCGTCCAATTTTCTACAAGCAAGGAAGAAACTACAGTAATGACGAAACAACAGTCAGCTCTCTAGCTAGTCCCATTTTGTGACAGTACTTATTCCTTTGCAGAAAATACCAATTTTATTTTAAGTTTTAGCTTAACAACGGTTTTCTCTTATGTCAAGTCAAATATTATGTTTCTTCAAGATTTCAAAAGAGGAGGTTCTCGATTCGGTTGTATTGTATGTTTTTTTTACCTATGTTTCTACCTCCATACTCCGTTATGTCTGAACCGATTTTGTAAATTCTTTTTTCGACTGTAAGTAAATAAATAAAATAAATATTTTGGGGACAATCTTACACAAATCAACCTAACCCCAAACTAAGCAAAGCTTGTACTATGGGTGTTAGGCGACGATATACATACTTAGATAGATAGATACATACTTATATACATAGATAACATCCATAACTCAGGAACAAATATTTGAGATTAGCACACAAATAAATGCCCTTACCAGGATTCGAACCCGGGACCTCCAGCTTCGTAGGCAGGGTCACTACCAACTGGGCTATGGAGGCCTTCAAAATACATATACATACAGATAAGTATATACATACAGATTGATACCGTTTTTGTCAAAACGCAGTTCTGATGATACACAATATAAAAACTGTCAGTTTTATGGCAATAATCTACAAAGAAATCTTTCTAGGCAACTTAATCTCTCTCTCGCCTCGCTATGCTAACATTTTATACAAGATTATACAACCAGGAATCTTCAAGTAAATCCAAGATTGTCTTTATCATAACGCAACTGGTCCACAATAACCCATTCTATATCCGAATTCATGACCCGTTTACTACTTTAACACATGGCACATTATAACAATTAGAACAACACTAGTCAGTTCCTGAGCAGACGCAGTACCTCGTGGCACAGTTACCTAAACTCTCTTTATCCTTATTACAAAGCAATAAAGCTCATAATTGGTCAAAATATGACGCTGTTAGTATATAGGCCAAGCGGCCGCTATAAAATGGTTTAACTACGGCCATCGATTGTATGGCATTAACTATTTATTGCATTTTACATTGCTGCTGGGTTAGTTCATTACCCGACTGAGAATTAAGGGAAGTAATGTTTTTTAGAATGTATTTGTCTATTTATGTTTTTAATTCCTTTAGGCACTTTAGACCGCATGCAACACAAACGGCTTTGTTGATAATTTACTAATGTACTACCTAAGCTATATACTATGTACAACTACCTATGTTTTTTTTTAAATGTAGGCCTATACCAGAGACTATAGAGATATAGACGCTCTATAGTCTCTGCCTATACATAGATAAAACATGTCACCAAATAACGTGCTCTTACAGCGGAAACAGGTAATTAAATTATTTTTCACTTCCTCACACTCTTGTAGAGGTACGTACTGCCAGCTACTGAATTCCAGGTTTTATAAACGGGTAAAAAACTGCTAACATCCAAAAAACCTGCTTTTTTATAGTTACAACAAAAAATTCTATGTAACTGGAATATGAGAGTTTTCCGTTAGAACGGTTACATTTTGTTATCGTGAAATTATTGAAAGCTCTCATTTAAAATTTTAACACATTTTTACTACAGCTCTGATGAAATGTTACAAAGTAAAAATTATTGCGCCTGGCAATATGGCAGTAGTCTGAGCTACTAGATTTATGAAAAACTTTTACTTTAAGAGAAAACTTTACTTTATTTTGTGACCCGCAACAAAAGTTAATCTTATAGTGGAAAAAAATGCTGATTTAACTTTTTTTGAGTGGTGTTATTAATGGTTGTTTTTACTTAACATGTACAGTTCAAACATTTTGCAATACACGTCAAATATTGTATGTGTAAATAATAGTCCCTTAAGTTATTTAAGACCACGTGAATATTAAAGAATATTCACATTCACGTGATTACCTTGAAAGTAAGCTGTAAGTTGTGCCTACACACTTGAATGCAGCTGTTATGTTAACACTTTCCACATAGAAATAGTACCACAGAGGGACAGCAGGCAATGGGAGAGGAGTCATTTATAGGTTATAATAGCATTAGTTCAGTCATTATAGATTTTGACCCAAGAATAATTAGTTCTTGGATTTTTTTTTGTAGGTCACTGGGAGTGTAAATTCAAAAAGTAGACCGAATCAGGCTCCTGCGTATATACGAAAAACGGTTTTTCTTGAATAACTCGGCCATTTTTGATTCCACAGTAAAAGCTTGGGACAAAAATTCTAGGAAATTTGATTCTCTACAACTTTGGTCCTCACAATTTTCTTCTAGGATCGATTCTGGAAATTAAAACTGAAAAAAGCGACAATTTCAAAATATTTTCATCATTTCGTTTATTTTCAACTTTACGGCATTCATGAAGAGGATTAAACTTGTAAGGAATCAAATTCTGAACAATTTTGGATCCCATCTTTTTCCTCCAAAATATCGACCCTAGAAAAAAATTGTGAGGAGCTCACTTCACTCAGTTAATCCATCTAAGAATTTATTATAGTAACAACTAAAAGGTAAAATCAGATGTAAGCTAGATTTATGTATGTAAGCACCATCGGGTTCAGAATTGCATTACCAATTGATGAATGAATTCATTGATAAATTGGCCATGCAATTCTGAACCCTATAGTGATTTGATTACATGAGGGTTTCACACGTCGACATACGTACCATAATTTACCGAAAAATGCGTTAATTTGCAAACAGTACCTATGTCACGGTTCACAATCTTTCGATAGTTTACAATCTCGCGAAATAGATTATAATCTAACAGTATATACAATTGTACGGTGACATACACTAATGAACGGTGTTTGTATTGATGCAACGTATTAATTAATATCTGTATGACCTAGTTTTGTAGCAGTGGGCACCCTGCTACAAAACTAACTCCTAATTTACTTATCTTCTTATGGTAGTAATTTTTTTAAGATGTCCGAATCTTACTAGATTTATTCTTAGTATTCTACAATTCTTACTATACCCCTATGTAGTTATATTTACAAATAAGTATGTAAATGGGGAAGAGCGTGACACGACCGATAACCATAATTATACTAGAAAAGGTGACACAACTCATTTTATTATTTCTAACGTGTAATAGATAATTTAAGAAATAAAAATAACACTCAAAAGATATGTGACGTTTTCAAACAAAAGGTACATCATTGTAGGTTGTTAAAAGAGTTTATTTCTAAATGAATTATTATGGCAGTCGTGCTTTATTGACAACCGACAATGATGTACCTTTTACTTGACAACGGCACATATTATAACCGTGCAAAGAAGCAGTGAATAAGTACTAACGTGATGGCGTCTTTTAACAGTATAATGTACGACAATTACATAGTGGTCATTGTAGGTTGTTAAAAGAGTTTATTTCTAAATGAATTATTATGGCAGTCGTGCTTTATTGACAACCGACAATGATGTACCTTTTACTTGACAACGGCACATATAACCGTGCAAAGAAGCAGTGAATAAGTACTAACGTGATGGCGTCTTTTAACAGTATAATGTACGACAATTACATAGTGGTAATTTGAACAACGAGACAAAAAGGACGGCAAAAACGACAAACAAAGTTTTTAACAACAAGGGCACTAGCTAGACCAACGACCTATTTGATTTTTATATAACAGAAAAATATTTATTTGTGCAAAACATGGAATTAGTTCTAATGTAAATGTCAGACTGAGCGTTCACACAGAATTCTACTGTGACTGACAGATTCATATTTTCTCTGCACATATTTATTAGAAATATCTTAATTTAAAAAAAAATTGTAGCTACAACTATATTTACTTACGTATTACAAAATTCTATTCAAATTGGTCTGCATTAGTCAAATGCGGATCAACGGGGAAAGTAAAGATTTTGGCATATGGGTGCATATATTTTACCCGTTTCTAGTAATGGATGAGATTTGTTCTATCTATGGAATTTAAATGAAAGAAAAAGTACCAAAAAAATTACACTATTGGTAAGATTGGCAGGTAAAACCTACGATGGTGTCACCTGTAAAAACTTCGACCGGCCAACCCCATTCATTAAAATTAAATAAAAACATAAAAATCGTTAAACGATAGAAAATACTAAAAACAGTTTCAATTATCTGAATGGGTCGACTATCATTGATTTATTAGTCGCAAAAACAATAAGCCGACAGCCGATAACAGCGCTTTGCAACTGTCATTGGCAGACCCAACTATTCAATACAATCGCAGGCTTTCAGTTCAACCAATGATAACTTAATTGTAATTGTTTTTATTAATGTAAAATTATAACATAGTTATACTAGCCCCGATGCATATGTTTTCGTCTACTCAGACCATTTTCTTAAGTTTTCCCATTTGTACAGAAAAATAGTTTTAGACAAATATACAACACCGTTTTATAATAAAATGATAATATTTAGATTATTCATGAAAATATCCTACACAAATGCAATTAAAGTACACGTAATACCATTCTGAAAAACGCAAAAAAAATCTGTTTTTTGTATTCCAAATATTTTTATTACAAAAACATATGGTGAGACTAGGGTCATTCCTAGGGAAAGCAACGTGGCATAGCTATATATTGACCGTTTAATTATGAGTCTACAAAATCAAATGTGCAAGAGGAGAGCCCAACTTTATTTGGGCAATGGTTTTGGAAAATCCATTTTTTCAACAACAAAAGTCTCTTAGTGTTTTCATTATACAATTAAAATAAACTACATTAAACACTACTATTATTGGCCCCAATCATTATTCATCAGGAGTATCCGTGTAAGAATTATTCCGATAAATGTAAAAAATTCTTCGTACTAGACGAATTCCATTGCATCGGGGCTAGTACAAGTTTAAAGGTTCAACACACGTTAGTTACTACCAGTGAAAAGTTTCGATTTTTTCAAGCAGTATGACTGCTAAAATTTAATATTCCAAAATCAACGTTACCGGTACCAAATTCTTCATTGTTCGACTATTAGAAGCCAATGACATGACAAACCCAGGAAATGAAGGCAAATCTGAAAATCGCTCACGAAACGCTTAAAAGATTAAGCAATGAAATACGCGATTTTCACCTGCACAACATCACGTGAAAAAAAGCTCATTTCACCTTTAAGATCACCGTTTAGCCTAATTCTTATCTAAGTAGTAGAAGATATTCGAACATCGTAAGAAATTTGCGATGAACGTATTTTATTCGGATAGTCATAATCATAAACATTCAGGCAGGAAGACACCTACTCGTTTCCCGTTTTAATAGTTTCTGCAAAACTAAATGTGTTTTGGATAAATGAGTATATAAGCGATATATTGTGTATAGTTAATGTACTCCTAATAGTTAACATCAAAATAACGTGTACCTATAGTTTGGCTATCGGCTATTTAGCTTGATGTTCATAATTGAGCAACTGTAGATTAAGAATTTATAAATAAAAAAATGCTTGGAACAGTTCCTTGAACAACTATAGAGAATGACATAGTAAATTAATTATTTATTTATTCAAACTCCACTGCGCAAAAGAAAAGTATTAATGTAGTATTTTCTAAATGACTTGTTAAAGCTAAATAAGCTACCATATTAACAATCAGAAGCAATCATCAGTAAACATTTACATTAGCTACTTGGACTCGCTTATATTTATGTTGTAATTGTTTATTGGTTAAAGAGTGTGTATATGCATTATTACACTTACTTGGATTTAGTTAAAATACGCGTAATTATATACTTACTCATTTACGTATAGTTCCGGAAAATATCCCGCGTTACCTTAATCTGAGGTCTAGTTTTCTTCCTATGTATTCAGTTTATTATTTCTAAATTGGGATTAACTGACGTTAGACAAGACGAGACTATCGCGAACTCCATTACCTTCATTTATTTACCTTCTTATCCGAGAAATTGACATGTGAAACTGGGAGTGTCGAAACGTCGAAAATCGAGGGAAGTAAATACATTTAATTAGCTATATATGCGTCAAATTAGTAAATTTTTGTACAAAACGCGAAACTTTTAATCTCGAAGTTTTGTATAAAATGTTATTGAAAAGGCTAATGCTAGGATGTAGGGTTAGTTTACCAAACTGAAGATTTCCTTAAACTTACCATATGTAGTCGCGCCAATTTGATAATAGCACCTGAATATCAGCCATAAGAACACAATCCACGAGATCACTATAGGACCATCCTGCACAATCAACTCCATCACAGATACACTTAAGTTAAAACTTGGTAACGAATACCAAGTAAATATAACCAAAGAAATCTCTTTGTTTTTGCATCGGCACGCCGGACGCGTGAATTTACACTGAATGTATACAAAAGAGCATGTGGGTAGGCATTAAAGCCGGGTCGATGTCATTAGTTGACTTTAAAGACACGCGCGTTTGGCACATGCGCTCGCGCACCGGTCCAAGTGACAATTTTATAAAAACTCGTAACGTGAATAATTACTGAAAAATCTTAGGAACGTTCGTTTTAAAATAAACTTTACAAACTTCTTTCGGAGTTATTCAGGTTTCATAAAAAAAAGATTATTTGTTCAGAAATTACGTGGACTGATAATTATTTTGTTTATTCCGCAAACTACCGAATTATTTTGCTAAAAAGTATAGCGATCAATTTAATATAGATCGTCGATCTGCGCGCGTCGAACCCATCGCCTCGACTGACATGCGCCTGCCCACTGTAACACACGTGTGAATGTACAATACACTCGTTAATGATAATCTAAAATAAACGCACCTCCCATGGAGTTAAAAAACATAACTTTCTTTTTAAGTTTAATGGCTTAATATTCAAGTTCATACGTATTTATAGAACAGCTAAGAGTATGCCCTAAGTACCTAAATGTTTATTTTCAAAACGGATTGACCGATTTAAGCCCGTCACAGACGAAGCTATAATATATATTATAGCTCGATATTTTGGGTATATTGCCTTCCTGCTCTGGCGTGACGTACAACCGATATATCTTTCTCTCTTTTGATATCTTTGCCGTGTGTGGTGCCGAGCTATACGATAATATATATCTCGGTATCTTACGGTTACGGTATATTAATATACATTATAGCTCCGTCTGTGACGGGCTTTAGTTGCGGTAGTCTGATAGATTAACTTGAAGACTTTACATGGAATACTCAAAGGATTAGCTAGACTACAAGCACGCGTAGGCTGCGGTAGCAGCTTAAAACCATGTGGGGCACGCACTAGTTTGTTATCATCGTTTTATGCCACAGTTTCTAAGACGTATTTAAATAATATGGTGATATTCCTAAGTCCTAAATAAAAAGGCAATTTATGATATACAAACATACGTAAATAAAAAAGGTAAATTAAATTGAAATTTCTCTCTCGAGCATAATATGAAGATAAATTTTGTATCTAAACTGACACTATTGAAATAAATATTATTCATCCAGACGATTGAATATAAAATGAATCGTAATCCCTCCCTTTGATGGAGGATATGGCAACACTGCCGAACTGTCAAGTTGGTTTTAGAAACAGCTGACTAAATTAATTAAAATTTATTATATTTCTAGTCCTAAACTAGACGTATTGTGCATTAAAAGCAACATAAGTGATTATATAGTGTGTATACATCGATAGTTTTGTGAAAACGGCAGCGTAAAATCGCATAATTGGACTTTGAACCGGAGCAGCTGTCAATGCAAAAGTGATCACCGTTGGAATTTGGTTTTTGAAACAAAGGAAGTATTCGTTCTTTTTCTCGTTGTTACTACACATTGTTGTGATTAGAGTATCGTATGTTATATGTAATTTATATTATTTTCATGCAAAGCTCACTGTTACGGCCGTGAGCAACGTCAAGCCTACTACATTGGCACAGTACCGTTTCTCTTTGCTTGACGAACTTGTGGAAGCATAAGTTGAGACGACACAATCGCCACAGACAATACCCACTACTGACACACTGCACACATTATCATTCGTACCTTCTTGCACTCTACTCTAACTTACCATCTTAAAAACATTTCATTATCAATATAGGAACCAACTAATTTTTTTTTAAACACCTTTTAGTTAACCTGAGAAGTGAACATGGACAACGATCGCAAAGCCACCGCACGCGCCCACACGCGCCAGTTAGAGATGCAAGTGAAGGCTACATCAAAAGACCTTAGGGCGGCCCAGGCCTTATCTGATCAGCTGATGCAGGAAAGGGATGATAGCGAAGTGGAGCTCAAGAGTATCATAGACAAAAACACAGCACTGAGAAGGGAGCTTGCAGACAATGATGTACAGCTGACTGAGGCTCGTTGTGAAGTGGACCGTCTACAAAAAATAGTGGACTCTTTTAATCATTGTGCATCTACACATGAAGTGGCCTTAGAGCGTATTGCAAACCTGGAAGAGGAGCTGGGTGACGCAAATGAAGAACTTGATTTGCTTAGAAGTGAACGGGAGCGCTATAATGCCTCGGGGCTCCATAATGTTTATCAAGAGTTGAACAATGGTGGATTGTTTTTTAACAGTAGCAAAAAGCTGAAGAAGTATGTTAAGATAAATAGGTATATTAGGAGAACCCAGAAGCTTATCAAAAGCCAAGCATGCATTAAAAACATTAAAAAAATTAAATTAGCATTGTCGGTAACAAAAAATAGGATAAATAACTGCCATTTAGAGCTTGTGACCAAAGAAAGTAATTTACAGGAATTGCGTGCTGAGATAAATAGGTTAAAGGATGAGCTTGCGGTAATATCCTCTAGATATGAATCTAGTAATAAACAAGTTGAGGAGCATACTAAGGCTTTTTCAAAACTGTTGGCAGAAAATCATAATTTGGATGAGCGTTGCAAGATGCTTCTTAATAGTAAAGTTTGTAGTTGTGAACAAACACCACCAACAGTGTCTGATGAACCAAGTGTGGCCCTCAACGCCTCTAAGCTTGCTGTGCCAGCAGTTCATAAACCTGTCAAGAAGACGGTTATTTACTCTGATGAGATTGGGTTAGGAATGGGCCCATTATTGAACTTTAGACTACAACAACAAGTGTCAAATTACTGTTACCACAACATAACTTTGTCCCATTTATGTGACCTTATTTCAAAGGGATGTTATGATAACAGCACTACATTGGTAATTTTAATGGGAAATAGTCTCAATGTTGATAAGCAAAGCATAGATAAGCTGATGTCAACTTTAAATGATATTGAGAGATCTGGAGTGGGCAAAATTATTTTATGTGCACTGCCATATTCAGAGAATATGCCTTATGAATACAATAGTAAAATATCACGCTACAACTCATTAATGTGCAACTCCATATCTCTCAATAATAAGTATCATTTCTTTGATTTAAATAAATTCATTGAGCGCTTTTGGCTAATCCCCGGGAAGATATTTTTGCCGAAGAAATATACTACGACTCTTATTGATTTGTTGGCCTTTAATATTGAGCCAAATAGAAATAATAGTGTTATAAATAGATCTCGGCAAGCGAACAGCGCCACAATGACTTTTTCACATTTAAACTAGATTGTCGGACAGCGGGAAAACATCTGAATATGAATGTTGTGCATCAGAATATTCAGGGTTTTTCCAGCAAAGAGTTAGAGATAGGTTTATTCTTAGATAATAATGATGTACAAATTATGTGTATTACAGAACATTGGCTAAAAGAAGAACATTTAATTTTTGATTTTATTAACTTTAAATTAATCAGTTTCTATGCTAGAAAATCTGCCATTCATGGTGGTTCCCTTATAATTGTTAAAAATGGCCTGAGATGTAAAGAACGGAAGGATGTTGTAAAATATTCCATAGAGAGAATTGTAGAAATTTCTTGTGTAGAATTAGAAAGTTATATTGTTATTTGTGTATATAGACCACCAACAGCGGCCGCAGCTGATTTCAACACATTTGAAAATACCATGGAAAATGTGCTGAAATTAGTGACTAATAACCGAAACTGCCGAAAGCATGTTATAGTCTGTGGAGATTTTAATGTTAATTTGCTTGAATCTTCTATTAATTCTATTAAATTGCTATGTTTATTTAAGTCGTTTAATATGTTTAATTTGTTCTTTGAACCTACCCGGGTGGGTGTCACTAGTGCAACATGCCTTGATAATATTTATTGTAACTGTGAATGTCTGGATAAGGAAATATTTAACTGTTTTAATTCTGATCACAGCGGTCAAAGGGCATCTTTTATAAAGCCAATTCAGGAAATTCCACAAACTATAACATATAGACCCATTACTGGTTATCGTTTGGAATTATTCAAAAAAGAAATTCAAAATCATCTCTCCACACTGCCTTATTCACATTTTTATGAGTCAAATAATTTGTATGAAGATTTGTTTAGTATGATTCTTTGTCAATTTAATAAACATTTCAAACTGAGAACTATTAGTGGGTCAAAAACTAAAGCTAAAGCAAAGTTTAGTGAATGGGCTACTGTAGGTATTCATAAAAGTAGAAAGAGGCTTTATGAACTTTATGGAGAGAGAGAAGTGAACAAAACTTCAGATTTTCTGGACTATGTAAAAATCTATTCAAAAATTTTCAAGAAGGTGTGTTTAACTGCTAAGGCGAACTATACTAGTGCAAAAATAAAAATGTCGGACAACAAGGTGAAAACAGTGTGGAATATTATTAATAAGGAAGCTGGTAAATGTAAATCACGCGATTGTCAAGTCAACATTGTCTCGGAGGAACAACAGGTCATGTCAAATGACGATGTTGCCTCGGCATTCGAAGATTATTTTTCTAACATAGCATTAAATACCACAAAATGCCTACAATCATCTTCGTCTCAAGCTCATTCCTTACTTTGCGCTAATATTAAGAAATGTAATACGATCTTTGAATTTGACCTAGTGGATTCCGAAAAAATTGTAAAGTCATTCAAATCACTCAATTTAAAGAAAACTGAGGACTTATGGGGAATATCAGTTGTAGTCATCAGCAATATCATAGACGACATAGCGCCTTACTTAGCCATCATTTATAACAATTCAGTTTCACAAGGTGTTTTTCCAGATCTAATGAAATGTAGTAAAGTCATACCTCTATTTAAATCGGGTGATTCTAGTGATCTAAATAATTTCCGACCGATATCGATACTTCCTGTACTAAGTAAAGTCTTTGAAAAGATAATGTTAAATGATCTACTGGGGCACTTCAACAGACATGGACTGCTTACAAGCAATCAGTTTGGTTTCACAAAGGGACGTTCCACAACCGACGCTGCTGCAGAACTCATTAAACATATTTTCAATGCTTGGCGAGACAAACGTTATGATGCAATTGGTATATTCTGTGACCTTTCAAAAGCTTTTGATTGTGTAGATCATAGAACGCTCATTCTTAAATTAGAACACTATGGTCTTTCAGAAAATGCCCTGAGTCTCATGTCTTCTTACCTTAGCAATAGAACACAAACAGTTGTTGTAAATAAAACCCAGTCTAAAGGGACTTTAGTAAAATTAGGAGTGCCACAGGGTTCCATTCTGGGCCCATTCCTGTTTTTGGTTTATATAAATGATTTACCTTGTGTAGTACAAAACCTTTGTGGTATGATTTTGTTTGCCGATGATACATCTTTAATTTTCAAAGTTGAACGGCAATCCAATGATTTATCTGTAATTAACAATACACTAGCTGGCGTACTAAACTGGTTTACTACTAACAATCTGTTACTTAATGCTAAGAAAACTAAATGTATTCGATTTGTTTTGCCAAACGTGGCACCAATGGACACTAATATAGTTATAAATGGTGAATGTTTAGATATAGTAGATAAAACTGTGTTCCTTGGTTTAACGTTGGACAAAAATTTACAATGGAGTCCTCATATAAAAAAACTCGCTCTTAGACTAAGTTCAGCCGCTCATGCCGTTAGAAAAATTAGACAACTGACTAATATTGAGACAGCTCGCTTAGTTTATTATAGTTATTTTCATAGTGTAATGTCATATGGAATTCTGGTTTGGGGCAAAGCAGCTGACATACAGACTATTTTTGTTTTACAGAAAAGAGCCATTCGCTTTATGTATAACTTAAAGGCAGGTACATCAATTAGAGAATTATTTAAAAAAATTAATATTTTAACTCTTGCGTCCCAATATATCTATGATAATATTATTTTTGTTGTAAAGAATATACACACATTCAAGAAGAATTCTGACATCCACAGCTATAACACTAGAAATAAAAACAAGCTTGCTACCAGACGATGTCGTGTCCGCAAAGCATATAAGTCATTTTTTGGCCAGGGTATTCATATTTATAACAAGTTACCCGTCGATGTTTTGAATCTATCATTTCCCGCTCTTAAGAAATACTTGAAAAAAACTTTAATGTCAAAGGGTTATTACAGGGTCGAGGACTATATGACAGACATATATGCATGGCCCAAACCAGAATCTATAAAATCATCTAACATTTAGAGGACACAGTTCAAGTAAGAAAGAATATCAAACGTATTGCGAAGCAGTCAGATTTGGATTTTATTTTTATTTTTCATTTTAATTACACAATAGGCAGGTACATGTCTGTCTCTCAAGCTGTTTTGATATGCCTTCTTGAAGAACTACGCATTATTGTATATAGTATCTTTAATGTATTTGTAGTACTGTTTTGAAAAAATAAGTCCCGCCGAGTTTCTTGCCGGTAATAAGTAATACTTCTCGGGTCAGAGGTGTAGGGTTAGAACCGGTGGTAGTTTCTTTTCTCTCTGACGTTCATAAGTGCATTGTAATGTGCCTAAATTGAAGAATAAATATCTTTTATCTTTTTTTATCTTTTATCTCGTCAAAGATAAATCATACCTACTCAGAATCAGAACTAGTATATAAATTGGGTATTGAAATAGTAATTTTGACTTTGATTATTTGTAACATCTTGTTACTCAAATAGCTAGAAAATTATTTATTAAGTCTTGTTTGCTTGTAGATGGATGGTTGTGTGCCGTGAATGCTTGAAGTTTTGTGAGTTGATGGATGATAGGTTATCCAGCACTTGTTCATAATCAGTGGAATGTCGTTAAATAGTCTTATTATGTAAATGTTGCTATTAGTATACTTTTAATATATTTAGTTACTCGACGCATTGGTGCACACTGTAATGCCGACTGTAATGATTTTGTTGTTGTTAAATAAAATAAAATAAATTTATTAAATACAATTCGTTATTAATGTTTCACAACTATTGTGTTATAAACAGCAGAGAACAAAGAGCAGCTTTCAAAGTAAACTTTGAAAATAACATTTTTGAGACGAGACAATAATTATTTACGCACATTATTAACCTTTTGACCGCCGTCGTCATATATATTAGACAAAGTGACAACGTGAAGACACCTTCATAAATTATGACAGAGTTCAAAATTAAAAGTTTTTGACGTATGGCGGTCAATAGGTGTAATTTATCCCTAAGTGTACTTATACGTACCATTTCTGATACATAATGCCTTTTGGTGGCTTACCATGAGTTATGACATTGACGTTTTCAGAACGAGTATAGAGTGTTCTATCTGTGCATCTTGCTTGTAACATATTAGTGTAAACGAGATGCACAGACAGAAAATTCGTTACTCGTTAACGAAAAATGACAATGCTATAACTCATGGTAGCCGTACTGGCCTATAAACGTGAACCACTTCGTTCGCTCGATCGTCTATTTGCATCACTCTCTTTCGAATACGCAAGAGCGACTGAGACGGAGATAACGAAATTTCGATGTTCGAAATTCGCGTTAGGCCCGCTGACTACTTTCAGTTGCCTACTTCGTAATATAGAAATATTTCTTGAAAAATAAATAAGCAATGTTTTTCCATGGACGTGTATGAAATATTGCTTGAAACATTAGAAATACATCTGTTGTTTAGACAGTTACAAACTGAAGCTAAAACAAATTAGATGTACTTACAAGGAAAATGTCTGGTTATATTACAACGTATCGGGGTTATTCTCTTAGACGATATTATTCTTATAAGCTTGTATCATTGAAATATCAATAGATAACGCGCCACTGAGATATTACTGTGATTTCATAATAAACAGCCATTTCGCAAGCATAAATACTCATGTAGTCATCGCTTTTGACTCATTAAAGTCAATCAGCAGAGTAGAATGTATGCGTGTTGCGCGAATCACAGTTTTGTGTTAGCGGCGCGGTATCCGTATTTTTTTTTTATGAAACTATTAGCAAACGAGCAGACGAGCCGCCTGATGGGCAGCGGTCAACGCCGCCCATGGACATAAGCAACATCAAGGGAGCCGCTTATACGTTGCCGACCTTTGAGAGCCCTGTACGCCCGCTTCTTGAAGAACCCCATGTCAAAGCGCAATGGAAACACCTCGGGAGGCAGCTCATTCCACATTCCACACGTTCTAGGGAGAAACGAGCGAGACGCCCGTTTATTTTTGGTATACCAAGATCCATGCTCCTATGTATATCCTGACGACATATAAAATTGTATGAAAACTGTGCAGTTCGCGTGCAGTTGCCATATTTGATGCAGTATTACTGAAGTCCATCTAGGTCATCCTTTATCAACTAGCGATAACTAATGCTCAAATGTCTGAAAAAAGGGTTAAGTGAATGTCCGAACTGAGCTCAGTTATAATTAAAATTAATATGAATTACGTGTCGCTGAACTTGGAGGGTCGATCTTGTAGATATAGCTTAGGGACATAGGGACCACTACAGGATGCCTAGGAGCTATAAATGTAAGGTTCAATCGTAAACGCAAAATAGATACTAGATAGTTTCAATTTAATCCGATCCATAAGTTTAAAGCCAGTCAGTGTGAACCACTGACATGATGCCATGGAACTGACAGCTGTCAACCGCCAAACATAGCGCACAAAATTTGTTCTAGATAGCCGATCTAGTAGAATACATAATAAATCTATGGTACCCTGCCGGGTGACGCTGATGAGTCCATAAAAAGTGGTTGGTTGCCCACCCTAAGGGCGAGTATCACCACGCTCAATTAACAGACTCACCCAAATTAAATATGGCGACGGGGCTGTCATCCCATAGAAAACTGTCAAACGTTTCATACAAGATTTTTTTAACGATGTCGTTGACGTTAACAGGCGGTTTGGTGAAACCGACCCTTACTCTACACTACGGGCTTTTATTCAAGGGCTATAAACTCGGGACCACTAAAGATGTCATCTCTTTTAATCAGGGACATTAAAGAAAGTTCTAGAAAGTAGTTCTGGAAGTGTCTCAGAAGTCAGAAGTGCTCAGAACTATAACCGGGAATTTAAAGTTCTGAATCAGTTTTCTTCGATGTTCTTAATGTTCTCAAGTTACATATTTAATATAACGTTATTTTTCTATGTAGTTTAAAATTCTTATAGATTTGGGTATAAAAATATTTGTGACAAAAATGTTACTCATGGTAAATGTAAATATGTAATAGGTAAGTATCTTATTATTTATCATCCATTACTAATCTCTACTAATTTTATAATTGTGAAAGTAATAACTCAGTGTTTGGCTGTCTACTCTTCACGCTAAATACGCTGAACCGATTAAGATGAAATAAGGTGGAGATAGTTTGAATCCGTTTTTTTTTTTCTATAACGGAAATCATCCCATAAGGGGTGAAAAGGCGGGAGGAACTTTAATATTTACTTTTATTGTATGTACTGTTATTACATGTTTGCCATTATATTCTGTGTAGGCGCGTACGAGAAATGCAGCAGCTAAAATAAAGCATAAACTAATTAGCCTACTAATTAAGCCGCCAACTAAGATAGGCTAAGATTTCTCGAGAGTCTGTTGCTATGTTTATCAATAAATACAAATTTTTTTGCATGTTTTTACCCATTGTTACCCATTAAGTAGTTCTACAACATGTTAAATCATTTATTAAAATAAAAATAAAATGTAACCCTTTTCAACAGACAGTAAGCTAATTGGCCGACTCATTAAGCCGCCAACTAAGGTGGGCTAAGAGTTCGCAGTAAAAGAGCAACCGTTTGATGTTTACGCGTTCGCTTCGAAGAGCACGTTAACGGCAAGTGTGCGCATCCGACCCCTAACAGCAGTGGTTCCAAACCTTTTACCATAATGCTCCTCACGCAAAGTCATGCTAAAACACTACGGCCCTCTAGGCCGTGCACACGAAAACACGCGACCAGCCGCTCGAAAACGATCGTTTCATACTTCTGTACATTTTGTTCTCGCCGCTCGCGTGTTTTCGTGTGTGCGGCCTAGGGGCTGAATTGAAGAGTCAGAACCGGGCACCGGATGCGCTGCAGTTCAGAGGGCCTACCGCGAAGTTCGAAAATCGACAAAACGACGGTCCCCGTCTCTATCGCTCTTGCATATACGAAAGAGAGTGACAAATAGACGATTCGATGAACGAAGTGCTTCGTGGTTATAGGCCAGGCCTCTAATAGTTTAAATCTGGGGTCGCTCGCTGCACCCCGCCTTGGATCATTCTACGCCCCCAAGTGGGGCACGCCCCACTGGTTGGGAAACGCTTTACAGTGACTGGCGCTGGGAGTTGGAACCGGCAAGTTTGTTTCTTTTAAACAAGGGGACAGAACTTTGTGCCTGTGTACATTAAAATGCCGTTTTTTAGGACCAAAATGTTCTTCGTATACCTTTTAACGATTAAGTGGACGTTAATTAATCTGCGGCTATTGTGTAACCTGAATTATTGAAATATATCCATTTATTTCAAGAGGAAATGTTTCATTCAACTAAAATTGAATCGCTGGATAATTTTGGCCATTCCGTACAAGATACAGAGATAGAGATAAGTACAGAGGAGACTGCTCCGATATATTTGATGGCGACTGTACGAATATTATCAATAATAACAGTCGGAATTATAAAACAGTTCTGTGAGAAAGAAATAGCACAGGAAAATAAATATTTATCAGTGTTTATCACCAACTACCCATAGTTTGCCCGGGGATCGAAGGATGCGAACTTGACCTTTTGCGGAAGGACGTTTTACTTACGTACAGTCAGCAGCAAAAGTAGCTAAGCGGGCACGGTATTCAAAATGAGCTGGACACGACTATATTGTTAAGAGAATAAGAGCGTGTGTACGTAACTTTGAACACCCTACCCGCTTAGCTACTTTTGCTGCTAACTGTACTGGCTGACAACAACACGCTGACTGTGGCTGAACCTTATCTCTTCGCAATAAGGTTCAAATGGGCAGTAACGTCACCGGTACCAGATCGGTATAAATAAGTATGTTTGTCTCTGTCCCACTAAAATAAATAAGCATTAACAGAGAAACATTTTAATTAGTGCCGAGTTCGTGTTAAGGACGTGCCTTGTCTTTGCATTCGCAATCGGAACCAGGAACGTGATAACACGGCTTATATGTATACTTAAAAGAACAGTTTGATATGATGCCCACAGCCGCTGTTTATCACCGCTCCGCTCACACCAGAGCCTAATAGTTAAAGTAATGGCGCGTAGTTACAGTGACCGAGAGGCAATCGGATGGCACGCGGTATTTAAGCTCGCTACGTGTATACTGATCCACGGTGGACTTGGTTTTTCATCCTCCCCCCTCATTTTTCTGACGGCTTCCAACTCTGACGGATCGATAACCGACTAGCCGGTGTGAATGGCAATTTACATGCTCCTTCTTGTCCACATACTGGAAATTGAGTCCAACGTGGGTCAGTTCGGTTTGCACAGGGTGATTCCACAACACGTAGGGAGCTTAAATACCGCGAGCCATCCAGTTGTCTCGCGGATACTACTACGCGTCATTGCTTTGAATATAAAGGGTCGCACACTGTACGGTTTAAAATAAGAGGAATTTCTTGCCATGGACGCTGCAGCTGTGGAATGAACTCCCTGCCGAGGTTTTCCCAGAGGGCTACAGTATGAGGTTTTTCAAATAAGGAGTGTAAGTGTCTCAAATAAGGTTCTTAAAGGCTAGGCAACGCGCGTGTGAATCCTCCGGGGTAGCAGGCTTACATAGGCTACGGTAACTTTTTTTTAAAGGTAATTTTAGAATTCGGCTGTAGGTCCTTTCCCCGGGACTCATACTCATTTTAATCGGTTCGACGCTTTATATGTGAAGAGGTAAATAACAGACAGACAGTTCTTACCCATTTATGATATTATAGGTACCTGCATATAGGTATCATGCCTATTACCACAAGAGGTCTCTAATGTGATCTTTGCATATAAAATACCAATTACTGCTATAGTTACTGGCTTAAACTTCGTAAAGTTATCAAACAACTAAGACGCTTGGGATGCCATAATTTAATAAGGTCGCACGCGTGCAGTGACTGAACAAGATCTTGCACGTGACTATTAAACAGCTTTGATACTTAAAACAGATCCCACAGACTTCATTAGATGAAGTATTCATGAAAAGGACTTTTCATCACACCTGCTCGTAAATGGTGTTATTTCCTGCCTGTATACAGAAGGACAATGACCTAAATTGTTCCCGTGGGAGTAATGACGAGATATTATCCCCACGGGAGTAATCACTTTCGTTTTAAAATTTGCAACTGATTTCGTACATCATTTCAGAACTAAGGAGGTATGATGTTCAGCCAAAAATTCAAAAAGTTTAATTTCATCTTTAAAATTTAGCTATATTCTAAAATTACATCACACACAATCTATACGTTTCAATTTCTTGGTTATTTTTAATATTTAAAGTATTTGTCATTAATTTTGGTAAATATTGTTATAATAATTTTGCAAAATCTGGTTGTTTGGCCATTCTACTTCGAAAAATATGTCGTAATAACAAAACGCACGGAATGTTTGTACCGCGTTGCTAAGCAACGGCGAATGCGCGGGGCTGAGCGCTGTCATGTACGTTTTGCTTACTTACGTACTTTTGCTGCCTAATTAACTTTCTTGAATTTATCTTTGCTTTTTTTCCTCGCAAGTGTGATGAAAACCATTGTATGTAACTCGGGGCGTAAGAATATTACAAACCAAGCCGTCGCGATTCAACTAGACTCTCGTTTGTAATATTCATCTTACGCCCCATGTTGCACAATGTACTATTACTTATGAACTATAATTGCCGAATTTTGTTTGTAAATATTTTAATATACTTTTAAAGGTAAAAACTTTGTATGAAAATTACACAATGTTGCCCGTTTTCAGTTGAAATCAGAGAAAATAAAGTAAATACTAGAATAATAATATATTATGTATGTCGGCCCGCAATTCATCTTAGGAATAAGGAAAAATACATAATGGAGACAATACACCTTTCGTGTTAGAATAAAAAAGTTTTCTTTTTTATAATACGCCTATTTTCACATCACCAGAAATGATAAATATTTCACTTAAATAACCTATGGTGGACAGGGATGATATAACATCATACCAAGTACTCCTGTAAGACTAAAGTTTTGATGTAAATATCATACATTCCATGTGACCTATAACGTTTCATCAGAATTCATATTTGAGTAGAAAACACAAACCTGGCGACGGAACGCACGAGATCCTTATTAAATTTATACGATTGATATTTGCTGTTGACACGCGGAAGAAGTGGATATTTCTTGTAATTTTACGACAGCAGTTGTTATACGAATGCAAACAGTTACTCTATGGATTACTGAACTACTTACAAAAACCCAAAAAAAATTTTTGCCTTCCCGAAGCAAACTTTGGCTTTTGATCGGCGGGAATTTATCAAACAATAAAAAAATTCTTAGCTTTTGCCAATTCGAAGTTGGTCCCATAGTGCAAGCTGTTCAATATGGCCTACCTATTGTATCTAAACATCTCGTGGTATATGGTAAGGCCTTAGGGCTAAAACACGTTGTAATAACAAACTCCCTTCTTTGGATAAAAAATCTTTGCAGATTTGCCGTGCTGCTCCCAAAACTCCCCAAATCTATGAACCCAAAAAGTAAGGTTTTACTCATGTATCATATACCAAAGAAGTTTAAGCTTGTCTCAGCGCTCATACATGTAGGTACATTGCTGGTATGTCGTGTTACTTTTTAAGCCACAGCATTTTCTAATTCCACAACAAACTTCCATTTTAAATATCGTTTTAAAACAGCATATGAATTTATTATTTACCCTTAACGAGGAAAGCTACACTGTTGCACAACTTTCCCTCGTAACCTAGCATACCTAGCCAACCTTGCCCTATATCCCGCAGCCAGGGGCATTTCGTATTAATACCTAATATTCCAGCGCGACGGTTCCCAGTCGACTTGTAAATAATTCATAACGTTGCCTGTTGGTAACCCATAATAAATATACATGTATTGTAGACGGAATTGGGACTTTTATTCTCCTTTTACGGGGATCTAAGGGGAATTGGCGAAAACTTGGGTCTTACATAATAAAAAAAATATTGGGACAATCTTACACAAATCAACCTAGTCCCACAGTAAGCTCAATAAGGCTTGTGTTGTGCGTACTAGGCGACGATATATATAATAGATCGATATATACTTAAATACATAGAAAACATCTATAACTCAGGAACAAGTATGTGTGATAAACACACAAATAAATGCCCTGACCAGTATTCGAACCCGGGATCTCCTGCTTCATAGGCAGGGCAGGGCAGGGTCCAACTAGGCTAGGAGGCCTTTTAACGTCATATGTTTTAAATTGAAGAACTTTGTTTTACGAGAAGACTCGAACCGTAGGACCCTTTCGAGTTTTGTGAACAGTTTGTGTTTCAAAATGGACTCGAAAGTAGACGTGTGCGCCGCCGCCGCCGGCCATTTTTACCCACGCCGCCGCCGCCGGCCGATGATCGGCGTGAAATCGGCGTGACATAACATGCTAACTCACACTTGTTATTTACATATCCCATTCTCATTGGGTCAATTTTTATGTTAAGATCCTTGAGAAATCGAAGGAACTTTTTAAAAGTTCCGGTTACATCTACTGTAAATTGTAATTTGGTTGTATTTTATAAGTTCGCACGTTTCAGCTCTCCGCAGTGATATTGTAAAGTGCATGGGCTGTAGATAATTACTACGAAATGATGTCAACTTAAACTATTTTGTTTTAATGGTTTAATTTTAAAAGTAACCCTTTTTACACACTTTTATTTAGTTTCACTCCGTAGATTTATATGCATCTTGTACGTAAATTTCAACCACTTCCTGGTTTTAAATGACAATGATATCTAATAAGTAAAATCTTCAATAAGAGTGTGTACTAAAATAAATCTTTTTTGAGTGTTACATTTTTTATCGGCTATCTAAATTATTAACATAAAATGTGCAAATTATGCGAGCACCCGTGCGTTTTCAAAGAGTTGGGGTGTTTTATTTACGCTGTTTATACATTATTAACGCTGGCGCATTCTCATCCTCACTTCTATCCTGGTCCAGCTGAGGATCTGGACGCCCTGACATCAGACGTAGTTGCCTGGCTTGACAAACTCAAAGCTGTACTCTGATTGCCTAATTTTAAGCACGTCATACGGTTTTAAAAAAATCTCATCGCATGATTTAAAGCATATTAATGTTTTGGATGGTCCAATAAATACTCAGCGGGCTACAATTTAGAGGGTTTGTTTCCAAACTCCTTAGTAATATTGAAATATATACCACGTCGAGGTCACGCCGATAACGCCGATTACGCCGCCGCCGCCGCCGGTCAAAAAATGATCAAACGCCGCCGCCGATGATTTTGCCATCGGCGCACACCTCTACAGTCGAAAGTCTCGAAACCAAAACAGAATGGGCACCAATTCTAATGGTTTCACTTCTACGTATTTAAGTATTTTTAAGTACTTATACCTATTGTTTGTTTTCAATTTCATCTTCTCAGAGAATGCAAGTTTTTACTGTAGTTAGAATATGTATGAGTCGAGTATAAAAAGTGAAGTCTCCAAAGACTCTGTGTCTTCAGCAACACTAATCTCGATTCCAGTGCCTGCAGTGAAGCAGTATTTCTTTGAGAATATCGTGCCAATTATACTAATCCTTGCTTCGAAAATGTTCGTACTTTCCTTCATCTTTTCCTTTTCCCGACTATTTATTTACACAAAATAATGCTAAATAATTATATAAAACAATACATCTCAATTACGCATTTCACTTTTACAAATAACCCGTGCAAAAAGTCAGTTTCACGTTACATTCGATGGCGTTAATTGATACGTCGACGGACCACGAATGATAGACACGCATATGATTCCTTCCAATTTTATACATTCACTTTTCAAGCCAATTAGATTTGGTAATGCAATACGAAACATCACATTTTAAGGCAAAAATAGTTTCAGCGACAGCAGGGCAGGGTAAGCAAGTGTTCGAATCGTGAAAAATGAAAAATTTGGTAGTTTTCGTGAAATAAAGTGGAAACCAAGCCCCATTTCGCCATCTTGCGAGACTCCCGTGAACCCACTTCACCTTAAGCGCCGCCGTTTAGTGCCTATACTGACCGTACTTAGGATGGCAAGATGCTGATGGTAATGCTAAATTTGAATTGCTGGAATACGATAGGTACAAGGCATAATAAAATATCGTCCAATTTTCAACGATCCTTAGTTATATATTTTTATTTAGTATACTTTGTTCCGAGGCATAATCTCATTATCATTATCATTATCTATACTTAGCTATATAAGGCGACTACAATATCGGCACGTTGTTAGCAAATATTCCTTTAATTACTTGCAGTAATATTTTGATAATGAATTTATGATACAAGGCCTGTGCCATGTGCCAATACCCGCACAGGTGTGTGACATTTCGCAACTCGGTCACCAAACAAAAGAAGCCAGCCAAAAATAGACAAAGGGCAAACAGTGTAAATTTTCATTCATGCGAAGACAGACCCTAAAGATGAATGAGTTCCAGTGAAAGAACGCCGAGGCTTGTAAATCTTGCATAACCGAGTAGGACGGCGGGAAATGTGAAGATAAGCTCGGAACAGGACAGGCAATCATAAAGAAATATTTCACAGACGTCGCGAAGACAGCGAATATTATAGAAGGAATGAGGTACCATCTTGACCTTTATTCCTATGATTTACAGAGGTCCTGTCGCGGGGTTACCAGTAGCAATGAGATTTAAGACTGAGGGAATGCTGCCAGTTCTGATTTTATACTGACTGAGATCCTGTTTCTTTCTTTACATAGTTTTTGTTTTATGAATCTCAATGACATATTTTATAGTGAATTTTTACTACCCTTGGCAAGCTTGGTAATTATTGCAAAATCGTTGATGTAAGGTTGGAGACAACTCCGACCTTACATCTCTCGAATATTTCAGCTTTGAACGACTATTAAACCATCACATTGTTATTGTTTTTTACCGTTGCAAATGCACGGAGTGAGTAACGTTAAAACTATTTCTGATGCGAAGCATTCAGAAGATTTCGAGAATAACAAAATGATTTATAAAGCAAGTAACTGAACGTGCAATGCGGTTTGTGGAAACGAAGCAAATTAACTGCAAGATAAATGGAGACAATAAGAATTTGTTGCGATGTTTAGGGTCATTGAAATAAACCTCGACAGGTTTAGGTACTACAGATGAAAGAATAATAAAATTTAGTTTATAATTAAAACTCTAGAATTAGCCAATAAAGAGCTCTATTCTTTACTTACGTGAAACCCTAAAACAACCCTGAATTAACGATTATAAACAGCCGATTATGATTAGTCAAGGTGTCTACAAATTTCCACACTCGAAAGCGATTTCAAATTGTCCGATAGTCTCATAAATATCTCTCAATCTACATTTATCAATCTTTAGCATCACCGTCTAGAGATTGGAATGGCATAACAATGATTTACGAACGCAAGGCATGTGCATCGCATGCCTAGTCAGCTTTATTACTAGCGATATAATAAAAATATCGTTTAAATGTACTTATAAAAAAGCCTAATTCGATGAAATTGAAGCTACATTTTAGCAAAAAGAATACTAATTTGAAAGATTATTGCGATAATATGAAAGATAAACGACCGTATAAACCGTTTTTATGAAGTGAAAATTTTCCAGTTGGTTTGGCAATACCCGCAGTTAAATTTTATGACAATGAACGGCATTATGTGTGTATATTTATTTTATATATGTTAATCGTAACAGTTAAAACTAACTACTATATGCATTATATGCCTAAACTCAAGACCTTAAGACCCGGCCTTCCCCGTAAAGTTTCTGATGGCTTGCATACTGTATAAAGGGGATTCATTATTAACCCTACGGTTCTCAGGATTCATTTCGAATTCAAGAAACATTAAGAGCTTGTTTGAACTTTTAAAATACTTTCAGTGAGTCGACGTTAATATTTAAATAGAAGGAAATAAAAATTCAAAGTGCACGGAATGGTAATTAGGGTTAGTGCAATGAGAACTGGGTTTTACTTTAAGTCGAAGCTGCATTTGACATTTTTAATTGTTAGTGTAATTTAAATAAGCTTTATAAATATGTAAAACTTGTGCAACTTTACGCTCAAAATTTAGAAAGTTGCTCGTTGTATAATTCTAGGCGCTATAAGGTTTCTTGGCAGAAGAATTGGGAAAATATTTTGTTAAGAATAAAACCTAGCTATTTAAATAGTTTTTGCTACTTATATCAAGTAAAAAATTAATGCTACTGCTTTTATAATGTAAATAAGATTACAGAAAAAGTATGTTATGAATATTATAGTAAAATCATTCACAGTGAAAGTATAGAAACAAATCTATACGTTATTTATTTTGGTTTGATCACGACATATTCATGATTCATGGGCCGAGTCATCTCCTTAAACAACCTTCGTGAGACATCACACGTATGTAATTGCGAGCCTTCCGACTTAACTTATCAACAAAGAAGCTATATTACTCACATAACCTTATATGTACCTAACATGTACAAAGTACTTCAACGCATGGAATTAATGTTCAAAAGGTCTTGAATGTTAATGGCTGTTATGTATGAGTAGATAAGTCTGTAATCTACTAGTTTAAGGGTTGATGTTTGACTTTTGAAGTTCTTCCATAATTCAGTTGCCAAAATCGCTAGGATTCTGTCCTAGGACCTTTGATAGCAAAAGGATCAAAGAAGCAAGTTCATTAATGAGCAATTGCATTTTTTCCCCTCTTTTCTTCGAATGCTCAGCGTGAATTTCATATTTTGCCATTGAATCGTGTAGTTACCATCGGGTTCATAATTGCCTACACAATTTATTAATGAATTCATTGGTATGGAATCATAAACCCGATGGTACATACCCCAACCAGAGGGCAGAAGCAGATAAACTTCAAGCGAATTCGTTCGCTTTCCTCGTGGCTGGGTAAAGATGTCAGCTTAAAATCAATATCTCATGCGCATGACATGACCTGGAAGTTGAAAACTAAAAGTTTCATAACATGTCCGTCCTGGGCATAAAACCAGCGTGTACAGCTTACTCGTAGATTTATCCATAATGTAATGAATAAGATGAAGAAGCAAAAGTATAGTTTACTCACCAGCATCGTTGGAGACTGCTGTTTGCGCCGGCGCACGTTTCGATGTACTGCTGATGCGGGGCGAGGGCTGCGCGCGGCGGCACGGCGCCGTGCATTCTGGTGGAGATGGCCGCTGCAAACAAAACACAACTTTGGTTAGGTTAGAAAAACAAGAAAGTGAATAAGTCATCTTAGTATTGTTTCTGTTATAGAAACGCAACTGGGCACACGTGGCGACTGACTGTAGAAAGTAAAAAAGCTCACTCCCCTTTAAAACTAGCCTGACATGATTTCCTACAGTTAAGAGCAAAAAGCTACAGTACATTACATGTCAGTAGCGGCGCGTCCATATAACTCGCCGGCTGGCCTAATTTTTAGACACCTGAGCAGTTTTTCTATAGATCATCAAGATAATTGAAGCCATATTAAGCTCCGGCTTGCCTAAGAAAATTTTCACCCACCGCCACTGGACTACATGTTATATGCAAAATAAATTCTTTTCACGATGTAAATTTCTTTTCAGCGAAATCGCACAAGCTTTAAGTGCCATCGTATGTTTATAGAATAGACGCTCGTTTCAAATAATCTGTATATATTCTGAAATCTGACTTTAAGCATTTTAAATAAACTCTCATGAATTGCGTATTTCGACGTTAAAACTGCCTTAACACACTCGTGAATACTTAATCAAACTGCAAAATATACTGTAATGAAAATGTCTACTGCTCAATGTGTTGAAAACGACATTTGGGGGCTGTTTGAGCCCACAATATGTGTTAGTCTACAGGCTAAATGCTATCGTAACAGTAAAGTCGGAGACGATATGTATTCTAATGGTGGTTACGCCTGTTAAGTTTTACGCAAACCGCAATGGCGTAATGAGGCGGAAGGTGAAACGTTCTTAGAAAGAGCTGCGGGATTAAAAAAGAGAACTTCTCGACTGTGAGCTAAACCAATACAAAGCATGACTATAATATGCATTCCTAACAACAAGATGTATTCGGAGGTCAGCCTTACACTGGATTGCTAATCAGTATAGATGCTGATGCTTAATGAATGTGCTTGGCATTTTCTTGCCCTTGACTTCGGATCTCTTAACATATAGGAGATTAAGTTAATGTGTGTAGGCGTTTATGTTAACGCGTTCTTTCTTAAACATGTGACCCCAAAAGTACTAAAAAGCTTTAAATAGTGGTTGTAATTTTGCAGAACTTATAAACAACAGATAAATGCTTTCGTCTTGCTTTGGCGTCAATTTCCGATGAATTTTACTGTATCGAATACAGAATTACACAATATTTGTATTGAACTTTGTATTAATTACCTAAGTGAAAAGTTTATTAGTATTCAGGGAGCTGGCATGGCAGGTTGAATCAATGTTATTATAGTAAGGCTTTTGTTGGATAACTAGCTGTTACATTACGTTTATATAATGTAATGGAACAAGAATAACAATACAAAATGTTATGATGTTAAAAGACAAGGCCAAGTTGTATAATATTTTACACCTTGTATGTGGAAGTAGCACAGAAACAAAAACATGACAACTTTCAAAGGAAACATTGAGAACCAAAGGACAGATAAAGAGAATATGTGGGGTGAACAATGAACATGGAAATGGAAGCCTTACGATACACTTATTACCATAAAATCATTGCTTATTACAATTTAACTACATGCTCTTGCTGGCCCGGTGTATGTAGGGACGATTTGTTTTCAATAAATATTTTGGCTGATTTTGGATGCAGCTATACGGCGGAACGAGATCGCAATATCGTTAGCTCCCTCTAACGCATAGCTGTGTCCCTATAATGGCCCATCATATAGAGGAGCCATTTTACACTTACATCAAAACTACCCACAGTCCAGTTTAGCCTACTACATAGTTTAGTTCAGACCGCAACCGGGTCAAAGCATATTTGAAAGCGCTCCCCCCAAAGATTACAGCAATACAGCTCTAGCTTAGCTCCATTGTGGCTAGTTCCGAACTAGGGAACACTAGGTTTCCCAGACGGGAGCTCGGTATAATGACAGATAAACTCTGTTCCTGTACTAAAGCTTCCATCAAACATTTGTTTGTGGGCAGCACTCCATCCATATTTGAAACTCGTGGATTACACAGCTTTGAAGCATTTCAATAATATGTTAATATCAAAATAGTTTTAATCTACCTAAAGTCGAAACAGAATTTGTGTTATAAAAAGGCGAAAGCAATGTCAAACAAGTGTAAGTACAAAATGTTGATGACGCTGTCGACCTTCACATGCGTCGACGCACTATCTATGTCACAAAACTATTAGAAAGACGGAATTGGAACACTTGTGTATAATAAAAAAATCCCAAGTCATTATCGCCAGGTTATGATCTTGTTAGAAAAGAAAGTGGTTATTGCCATTTTACAAACTATTGCCAATGACTTCTGGTAGGTAACTGTCGATAGGTCCGTCAATTGCCCCGTGCTCCATAAGGGAGCTTCGGAATAAGAGATTTTAAATTGCAAGTGATTAAAAAGTAAGTTACGAGATTCCCTTGTGACAGATGAAGAGCATGGGCGTAAAACAATCATTCAAAACCTTTAGCGTTTTTTTATAGAACGCTGTATAATTAAAAAAAAAAACCCCGACGCAAAGGTCCCACCTCGCGAGCCGTGATAAAGTCTATAAACCCCACGTGTATCACCTAACCGTACACATAACCATAACAAACGGTAGCCTAAACAAATAAAGAACGGGAATTATTACATCGACCGTCTATTACCATAGTCATGAGGTAGCGATTCCAAGGCCCTTATCCTTACCTGCGCTCGATTTGCGCGTTTATCCGAAAGGAAAACAGTAAAGAGTGAGAAAATAGAATACACTTACACTACTGAATTCTTATCCCTAACCCTAAGGCGATTTTCACACTGGCGACGGATCCGCATGCGGCATGCATGCAGTGTGATAATCGCCTTACAAACAATTGGGTTCGGTTGTATAAATAAATGCGTTAATCTGTTACTTTGAGAGCATGTACAAAACCAATAATTTTCCGATTAGACCTTAGTTTTCAATATAAAACTTCCGTGGGACTCTAACATATTAAACATATTGAAACGGGCAACTCACGTTTTTTAAGTCAAGTACAATTCCAATGAATTCGCGAATGAATGGAACTGAAATGTCAAAGGCCTACCTGGAAATGGAAACGCGCCTATTATGGTGGAAATGATACAATACAGTCATCTCATTTTCATTATCTATAACGCCGATTGTAATATCAACAGCAGAATGACAATCCTAAACAAAACGCAGATCATTTCAAAATACTTGACGTAAAATGGTAATTTGAAACTGTAGTTGCGTGATACGCATCAGATTTTTCATAATTATGATTAATACGACATTGTGTAGGTATTGATGCCAATTCCCGCTATCCGATTCAAAAGATGTACCTAAATTCGATAGTTTTTACACATATTCCGCTACTGCTTACAGTGGCGTCGCAATCGTGTGGTTTGCATAAAATATTGTATGTAACGGCAATAAGTATAAGTCATATTTTATTCTAATGAACATAAATATGTATGTATAAACAACTGAATGTAATCAAGGATTACACAGGTAAATACCAAGTTTTTTCCTCCAAAATTCAGGCTTACCTTTGTTTTTGGGTTCAGGCGCCGCAGCGCCATCTCTTTTGTATATTATCTGGTATTTGAATGAATTACAAACTTACCACTTTGATTTTGTAATCTTTGAAGTAGATCCGCATGTTGCGCCAACGCAACTGTTCGGCTCTTGAAATTTATGACGTCACATAAATAGCAAGATCGGGGCTAGTTTCAGGACGCTACTTTGTTCTTCGCTTTATAGCAGTCAAATTCGATATTTACGATTCGTTGGTAATGTTATTGAAATGAAAACTAAAGTACTTAATAATATATGAGTCTAAAAGCCACAAGACAATCGAAATAAATCAATTTAAATCCTAAGATTCTAACCGTGGCTGCTGTTACGTTCCAACGCTCATGTTAATTATTTAGTTAAAGCACCTGTACTAACAACTATGTACACATTTGCACTCCAATCGAACAGAATACATTAAACTCAATCACTAGAAATGGATCCAAATCAGATATCAAGATTCAAATTACAACATTGACTAATGTAATATAGCAAGTTGCGATCATTGATCAAATCAAATCAAAGAACTATAGTCATTGTTAGATATTTACTTTTATATTTCCTAATATAATTACATTCCAACTTATCCAATAACATCAGACCAACCTCAATAAGCAAGTCGTGTTAGATTAAGATCAAAATTACATTATTACGAAACAGTGATTTAAGTTGTACCTAAACCTAGATCGTAGGCCGCAGAACGGCCTTCGCGGATAGAATGCCGTCTAGGCAACCTAAGCCACCTACGCTATGTAAATTTGACAGAGTCAATACATTAATGTCACAGGGACATGGTATATTACGACTGGCTTGTGCAAAACAATGGTGTTAGCAGCAGAAATAGTTAAGCGGGTGAGGTATTCAAAAGGACTTACACGTAGTCTTATTGTTTTTTTTTAACCTTTTGAACACCAAGCATTGAACAAAAATGATGCATCACTGTCGCCACGCAAGTGCATTGTTTACGCGAAATGGAACTTTGCGGAATTCCGCGTAGATCCCTATACTAATATTGAATTGGCAAAGCTGTCGGCTGTAGCCGTCGTTGACGACTTTCGGATGTCGGCCACAGCCGACTGTGGCGGTCAAAGGGTTAAGAATGTAGTCGTGACAAGATCGTTTTGAACACCCGTTTAGCTACTTCTGCTTCTGACTGTATATTATACCTATTATGGTTTTATACATCAACACTTCTGGATGAGATTGACTCCGGACGGGTACATGAATTGAGGCCTATGTATACTCACCAGTGGCGACAAAAGGTTGATGATCATACCCCGGCCGGCGAGAGCAAAAATGCGTCTGCTCCTAGTGCTTAATTAAATATCGACTATTCTATCGACATATGGATGTCGATAGAATAGTCGACTTTTAATTAAGCACAGTTATTATTAATTTTTTTTTAACTGAGCCATTAGTATTTGTTATTTATTTCAACTTGATACCTCCACGCGTTTCTAAGAATAACCCTATAACAATTTTCTATCAACATAAAATTATTATTTACACACCCACATTTCACATTATTATTTTTAAGCTTAGCTATATACTATTTCAATCAACTGATTACAATTATAATATTATATACTTCTGCATATCATAACGGTGGTCCAGTACATCGTGTTGTTTTTATGGACATCGACCAAAGTGTGTGTCCTCGCACTTTTAAGCTGTCAACGCATTTTTGCTCTCGCCGGCCGGGGTATGTTGATGATGGTGATGGTCTGGCTCTTGTTCCTAGGCAACGATAATGTCTAGGTCTTTCGCTGGCATTAAGGCATGTCAGCTCACAGTATTTAAGTAGTTGTAGTACGTAAAGGAGTGAACATTATTATTATTTTGCATTTATTGTAAAAGAAATGTTTAGTATACATTGCAGGTAACATTTGAAAGGCCTTTTTATGCCTTTAATTATACGATCTTTATTCATTAAGCATAAGTAAAAACTGTAACTAGTGTACGCAATACTCATATAGGTTTAATTCTTTATCAGCCCATTGTCTTGTCTATTTAGTATTTAGTCTTAAATATCATACCCAGAAACAATAGATATCTACTTATACCTAAATTGCATGGACATTTTACAAAGTCTGAACGTTTCATTGAGTTTAAACATTAGCTGACTGTTAACTGCCACATTACTTGTTGAAATTTTTTTTTTTAAATTTCTATCGAAAGTATCTTACGATCTCAGATTTCAGTCGAGATATTAAACTCGATTGCTGACGGGACAGTACTATAGAACAAGATAAAGTGAGCAAAATACCTAACTATGTTCAATGGAGCGCTCTGTCTAGACTTGGTAACGTGCATTGCGAAATTATAACATAAAAACATAGGATTGTATAATTCGTAAAAATGAAATTTAATACTTTTAAGAACCACCCACGTTAACCTTTATGTTGAATCCTGGGGGAGTCGATTTTTATTGAAAATTATAATAAATACTGTCTGGTTCTAAACTGTTGCTCCTACAATACAGTAATTTAATATTAGTATCTAACTACATAATCCGTGTATAAGTTACTGGTGTTCCAGAATTTATTCACGTACAGCAAACGCCAAAAATATGTTTACGCTTTTGCACCTTACTTCATTGTAATTTGTAATAATATTATAAACTGTATTCATAGTTTTGGCATTGTCTGTAGGTACCTACAAGAAATTCAGAAATATTATTTAAAAGGTTAAATAATCGTTTTGAAAAAGTATTAATACAGAAACGGATAACTCACGTTTTTTTAAGTTGAATATTGCTCGGCATGTTTCACTCCATGACGAGGAACTGTGCCGAGCTTAGAGCATTTAACCAACCGGGACGGCCATTGACAGGCGTTCCCTTCTGCCGAAAATATATGACCAGAGTTCATACTCATTGTATGGACTGACGTTTATATGACGTAGCTATTTTAACGTTTCGCATACATTTGACGTTCCCCTCCCACGCAAAAATCGGCAGACTTTTTTTGTACAGAAAATGACAGTATAGCCGGTCCGGTTGGTTCATTAGTCTAAGGTGCCGAGAAATACACGAGAAATTAAAAAAAAAGTGAGTACTTTTGTGTTTAGTATTCAAAACTCATTTCATTGAAACGTGAAAAGAAATATCTCATTTCTCTTTATAAAATAAGTATCTAGAAGTATTAAATTTATTAAATCCGAAACACTCAAATATAATTATCGGATTTCTGAAATCCCTTCAAGATAATTCCATCCATCGGAAGTTCTATTCAAACTCAAACTCACAACAATTAGGATTTCTTGGTTAGTATCAATAAATTCCAAACAATTTGTTAACTTAACAAGATAAATCATGTGATTATCGAATTTATAAGCAGTTTTCAAGTTTCCATTCTGTAAACTGAATGAAAAAGAACGGTCACTCAATTGGATATGACTCGTAAGAACTTAAGAAGATTGGCAATTTCCATTAGGTGGGTCTCGACTTTGAAGAATATGAGAAACTTGATTATGAAAGGCCGACTAACGGATAAGTAGTACTTATCTGAGACTGATATTAATATAGGTACTTTTATGAAACGTACTAAAAATAAAACAACTAAGACATAAAACCGGCCAAGTGCGCGTCGGACTCGCGCACGAAGGGTTCCGTACCATTACCAAAAACGGCATAAAAATCATGTCTGTTAATGGGAGCCCCCTTAAAGACAGACAGACAAACAGGCAGACATACGAACAGAGCGACAGCGAAGTCTTCGTAATAGGGTCCCATTTTTACCTTTCGGTACGGAACCTAAAAAGCATTTTTTTAAGTTTCGACGTTTTTATGTACTGTACCCAGCCTATTTCATATTAATAACAAATTATTTAAACAAGTTAAATATGAATCGACAAATACAAAAACCTTATGGAAATGCTAATCGCTTCGGTAGCGAGACTAGCGAGTAAGTAGCGCACTTTTTTCCCATGTTAATTTTCTACTTGTCGCGTCGCAGGCGCAGGTTTCTCTAGGTGAGCCTGGGGGGGGGGGGATTGGCTTCGACTTTTATAATTAGTACCTCGTCACATGGCCACCATATAGCCTCTAGTTTACTGTTGAAAGTGTTTTTCTTTTATAGTATATTAAAATTTATAGTAACTGCTTGAGACGAGAAACTGTTAGTAAAAATGCATCTACTAGCCATTTTACTAGAAATAAATTCGAAATACATAATAACTCGACATATCAGGAATTTAAAACACACAGAAAATGGAACCATTTTATAAATAATTTACATAGAAATTTTGAGTCAAGGTCCAGTCCTTCATTAATTATGTATATGCAAATGCGGGTCTGATAAAATTAATTACGCATTAGACCTCTAGACTGGTCTCAGTGAAATAATCAGCTTATAGTAAGTAGGTCTCATAATGCTAAAAATATTAATTATGTTATAGATGAGGCCATTACTCTTTGTAGTAATTATAATCGAAAAACACTTTATACCTTTGGGAGAAAAAGATTGCATTTGAGGTTACGTGAGACATATAATATATAGGTACTAACACTTTAGCACCTGAAAAGAGTTAGAGAAGATATCTCCAGGGAAGAAATTTTATACCCATGAATCTCGTAACATCGAATCAATGAATAAATATGAATGAGATAAATTGTTTTGCTACTACGTCTACTACTATGTTAAAAGGTATTTCTTTACAGAAATCCATCTTAAAGTGTAGGTACAATTTTATTCATATCATTTTTACACATTTTTTTAAATTAAATAACAACTTTCTTTTCAATGCTCGCGGCTCGTGTAATACACGGAGGTCACGGAGGCATATCGTAATTTTAGACCCAGGGTCATGATCGAAGATAGTTTGATAGGTAAGTAACAAAACCCAATAAATAATAAATGGTCAGGACTATAATCGGATAAAATTACGTCAAGATCTACTCAATTTCACAAGTCACTAAGTGACTTAAGTCGAACGTTATCCGGATAACTATTTAGATAGACAATGATAAATGGTATTGCTTTTTATATCTTATTGGCTCTGACATTCGCAACATTTATGTTAGTATAGTTAGTAATATTACTAAAATCTGCGAAAGATCAACAAGAGATTACCTACCCCAATGTTAACTTTGTCTGTTTTTGCGTAAACATTTGTATCACGAAGATGATAACAATAGGTAAGTTATCACAAATCAAGAAGGTAAATACAGTCCAGTAATAAAATTCCTCTGAAGTATATTGTTTCCAACAAATAAAGTTCATTGCCCTTTAAGCAATTAAATCATTCATAATATATTAATGCAATATGTTATACAACCTTGACTTTGAAATGCGTAACCAATGCAAGGCAAACTATTAAAAAACCCATTATGAAGTCGGCGTGTGTAAATATTCTAAAGGAAATCGCCTACACAAGATGGCGCATTAAAGGAAATGGCCGCCTTGACTCATCGACGAACTTTAAAATAGCTAAATAGATACGATGAGCTCAGCTTAAGGCTCATAACTTCCATCTTTCTAGTAGGTAATTGTTTTTTATCCTAATTTCACTCGACTAAGGGCTACTAGTTGTTGCACCAGCCAGACCGTCTGTAAACGTCATCATGAATTCATCATAGTTCAATCAATTATAGTCTTGTATGCAGTTTGACAGCTTTCAATGGTATTTCTACGTCGCCATATTTAACGCGGATCAGTTCGTTAATAGTTCGCGTTAAGTATAATTTATATTTAAAACACTATCGTACCTATACCGTGTATGTATATACCTACTTACTAAATTACCTATTACTTGTGCAACTCCCATTTCCGTAATTCTTCACAATATTTACACAACTTCGTTTCTAGGAACTCGTAAATACAAATTGCTATAAAACGAATTACCGATAACACAGAATCACTTTCATACTCGTAAAAAAAACTTTGGACTTCCTATTATTCACTATAAAAATAATAACATTATGAGTGCAAAGGCCTGACATAAAGGCTGGCTATATAAGGTGCGATCGGATACGAAACACGAGGTTACTGGGCTTGTTACAAGCATACAGTTCATTTTTATAACTTCATCTGTTGTACATATTACAGTCAGATTATTTCGCTTTTCCTTATCAACTACTTTAACTTTATAATTGTCAGTTGTCAAAATGAAAACTACACTAAGATTATTTAGTATAGGTACCACAGGTTCAATTTCATTATACGTTTTTTTTTGTTAGCTATTACTTAGTAACTGAGTTTTGGTTGAAATAGATTCTTCTATAATTAAATATAAATCTAAATTTTTCATAATTTCACAAATTATTTTAACAAGACTTCCTTCAATGCCTCAATGATTTCATGAACTTAGCGACATACAAAAAAACAATATAAATGCGCTATACTTTTTGACATAATCACTTTTGATAAGAGAAAGTCAAAGATGATAAATTCTATATTTTAACGTTTACACAGACACACACTCTTTATAATTTTACAAATAATTTCCATTATCATGTGACCTTGTACTATTTACAAAACAAATCTAAACAAGTGGCAGGTAAATAAATCATAAAAATATCAATATCAATAACAATACCAACACAATACGCGATGCGCGTAATCATGCGCGCGTCGTCAATGCAACTGGCGGCGCCGGCGCAACCTTCTTTCACTTCGATCGATTTCAGCGATATCTTATTTGGAACCCTGTTAATTCAGGGTCGGGTGATATTTATAGAAAAGTAACTTCAAAATGGCTTATGACGTCATTTCATTTACATACTTTGTAGTCTTATCAAAATAAGTGTATTATATTCGTCGTGCGGTCGCAGGGCAGCAATGTGTTAAGTTTTACAAGTAGTTGTAGTATTCAGGGTCAGTTGCATCAACCACAGTTGACAGAAAGCATAGAACTTCCCAATAAAAAAAAATGGCAAACGCTTAAATACAATTTGGTGCAACCGACTCCTAATATTATATGCCTGACATCAATGTTTTTTTTTTCTTTAATTATTCACGCTACTTATCCATTATTGCATTTCCAGCAGCATTATTTGATGTCGGCCACATAGGCAAACACTTTGCAATATTTGTTAGCTACCTAAGATATAAACTTGCTAACATTAGCGAATAGCAATTTATGAAATATTATAACTTTACTAAAGCGTGAAGTTGAAACAGATTTTACATTTAGTCTGAGAAGTTTTGATCTTTCTCCAAAGAATCAAGAATATAAGTAACTAAAGCGATTTGCACAACAAAGAACATCGCAGACAGGCTCATTTGGAAATATTGTGGACAAGATTGTATTTATAACTTAAAAGAATTGTAAATAATAATAAAAAATTTGGCTTACTTAGTTTTCGTGGGATAAGATTTGAATAGGAGATGATCCTTATCTCTATTCATTAACATTTATACTGAGTAATGACCGACGTTGACGATTAATACAATGTATGTATTGTTTTGTAGCTAATAAAAAGCACAGTAGGTGTAGAAACAACAAAAAAGTCTATTAGACAATCAATACTGTGTTTTTGCCCACGTTCAATAACACACATCATTTGGTTTTTAATAGCGTTCTTACCTGTGTTTATCTACAGACCGTTGTTTAAGTAGATTCAGCATATAATATTATTTAAAAGTAAAGGAAAATGTACAAAAAGAAAAGGGAAATCTAAGAAAAGAAAGGAACAGATTGAAGCCAACAGAAATACGTATTCCTGAGATTTGTTGAACAGATTTTATATTTCTAAACTACCTTTGATTTAAACACAAAACTTCCGTGAGAAACAGACATATCAAATAAATAAACACGGGTTACTCACGTCAATATACGACTTAAAGGACGTGAGTAACCCGTGTTTATTTATTTAATATACCTTTAATTTAGATTTTGATACCCCTCTCACTTAAATAATTTCGATTTGAAGCTCGACTTATATTTAAAGTCCTTGTACTTATGGCTGGTTGCACTAACCCGCCTGTTAAAGGTTATGTACGGTGTGAAGAAAAGCAAACGAATAACTTAAATTATAATAATTTTTCATTTTTCGATTACACTGGAATCAAATACGTAATATTGCTTTAATTTAAAATATCCATCCAATTTCATTGAGTATGAAAAATGAGAGAAAACTTAGATCCTATCGCATCACTCAGAGTCAATGTCAAAACTAAACGCTTAACTTTTTGTTCTAAAGATTACAAACTCTCTTAAAAGAATAACGTCTAAAGTCAACATATTATCGATGAAGGTACACATACAATACATGTGGCGTTTAAATGCGCTTTTTCTATGTAATGACAGGACAGACAACTTAGAGAATTCAACAACCGGAGCGGCCATGTTTCTAATTTTCTATACAAAAACGGTCTGCCGATTTTTGCGGGGGAGGGGAACGTCAAATGTATACGTAACGTACAAATAGCCACGTCAGATAAACGTCAGTTGATACAATAAGTATTACCACTGGTCATATGTTCGGCAGAGGGAACGCCTGTCGATGGTCGCTCCGGTTGGTTGAATGCTCGAAGACAGCCACACATCAGTATAGCTAATTGATCGTAGCTCCACGCGACATACTTCAAATAATCCGTATGTGTGAGCTGAGCAGCATTGATTAAAATGCTTGTTGTGACAGTTACTGCATAGCAATCGGCACGAGTAAAAGTATGGGATGATTGCAGTAAATGCGCATGCGATAGTTTAATAGCATACCAATTAGTAACGATTAAGATAATCACATATGCTGTTGGGTTACGCATGATGATCACTTAATCAACTTGGCTTAGTTTAAGATTAGTATTAAGAATTAAGTAAAAAAAATATTTTTTTCAAAAATTTCAACAACAACAATTTTTATTGCTGACTTTACTTTGCTTGGTACAGTCGTCATCAAATATATCGGAGCGGCTAGGTACTTAAAAATATCTGATCATGCACTTTACGAATGCAACGAGGGATAATATTGAGTAGTTGAGGATTTGCCATGGCTCCATCATGAGATCACCTCCATGCCATAATACAATAAGACTGCATTGCCACGTGATATACATTGTACACGTACAGCCTTGGCCAGAAGTGTTGAGCACCAATGCGATTTTCATACAAAACTGGAAAGTTTAGTCCATCGTTTCCATCTTTGTTTAAGTTATTTTGTCAATTAATTTAAACTAATAGGCATGTTTTGTTGAAGTTAGTAGTAACTGCATAGAATATTTGCAATATGTCGCACCGAATTAAATTAACATTTTTGGTACCTTCTGTTTTCATATTTTTTAAGTACCTTGAAAGTGTTATTAAGTGAAGTTTTCTATATTTATAAATAAAATATAACATTTACCGTTACCGTACATTGTTAGGATAGGGAAATAATGCTTAACATCAAAATTGTAAACAAAAAACACCTATGCTCAACACTTCTGGCCAAGGCTGTATAACCGGGAAGTGGGTCAAATATAAATTTGCAAGTTTTGATGACCGACAGCGGGACAGATGAAACTAAATAAAAGCTTGTAATTATGCAAAATATGGAATATAGGTACCATATTTAAGTGACTTTTTGAAACAATAGTGATCTGAAGGCATTTAATCGGGGTTAGTAGTTATCTGTAGCACTATTTTTGTAGTAGATTTAAAGAAGCGGAAATTAACTTCTAATAAACTAAGGTCAAACAGTACTTCCGCTTGGAGCTCTTGCGAGCTTATAATTATAAGCTTCCGCCGATCGGAAGCTCATTTCAATCGCTTTACTTTGCTTACCCCTCCCAGCGATACCTCAAGAAGGCTTAAAGGTTTCAAACTTGAAAGATAGTTGAATCGAAAGAGTTATTCTAGTATATTTATTTTATTACCAAGCGCACAAGCGAAAGTCTAATAAAAATAACCAGAACAAGGGTACTTTTGGAATCGTCACCGTTTTCATCTTATTATCATCGCCTCACTTAGTCAATTATATTCAAATATTTATAGGTTGTTAGTAATGAAAACCTAAAATGTACCTAACGAAAAGGTTTGTACACAGAGACTTGGAATTAGCTAGCAAATGGAATACGCGGTTAAGCTTTATCGCTTTATTCATCAGACAAAAAGGACCGTGTTTGCGACTATCATGCCCAAATACGAAGATCAGACGATGTGGAAACAAGGCCAACGGCAAGTCAGCCACACAATACCACCGATTAAAACTGGCCGCTACCAAAATAGTCGAACTTGACCGTACTTATCGATACCTCTGAATAACCAACCAAATACAAAAGGTAAGAAAAAGTATGAAGCTTAACTAAAATACTACTTTATTCAACTATGCAGCGTTATTGCAGTTGCACCTCCACCAAAAACGTATTTAAGTAACCCAAATAAGAAACGCCGGTTTGAGGATTCAGGGTTGCCAGCAAAACCTTTAGCAGCTGGGAGGTCTTAAATTACAAATAAACGTCTTAAGGTCTGCTTAAGGAAAATATTTTTGTTTAATGCAAGTACTCAATATGTTTACTGAAGGTTTCAGAATCAAGGTAGGCAGCATATGCTAATGACAGTTGATATAATAATACCCTGTTGACGAGGACGAGCTTCGGCTTTTTTGCGGTGATATAAGGGTCAAGAGCATAGCTGTTTATTCATATTACCGCATTAAAGATGGGCGACGAACGGTGTCAGTAAATAAATAACCCTGACTTAATTTCTAGGAAATATTCAATATTAAAACATAACTTATAATAAACAACGAGACGGTGAATTCTAGGTATTATCACGTAAGCGTAAGCACTTATGTAAAACACCTATGTAACGCACCTAATAATTTATTTAATGCCATTACTGACCAATCTACTTAGACAAGGACTTGAAAACGGTTCCTCGTTGACTACAGGACCTTAAAAATCAGACACAGCTTGATAAGGCTAATATTTTTCATCAATATTGAAAATATCCCGCGTAATGGGTCTGAAGAAGAATGCGCTATGGCAAGTCCAATTCCGTACGGGGATTTCACATATTCACCTTTGCAGACGCATGAAGTTAAGGCGATTATCACACTGGCGCCGTAACCGCATGCGGCGACGGTGTGCAAGAGTGACAACGCTATACACACGCAGAACACTGTCACGCTCGTGCACTGGCATCGTATGCGGAAACCGCAACAGTGTGAAAGCCGTCTAATAGAAGTTTCCTACTACATATAATATTATAGTCCATCACCGAAGGAGCATATATTCTATAAGTACAAGTCCTGTAATCTTATCAATACAATACCCAGCATAGCACTTAAGTAAATTAAAAATGTTGCAATTTCAATCAATCTTAATAGAAGTGGGACACTTATCAATTTCTAAGACATTAAGTTCTACTAAACGTTGTTTTTACACTAGCGATAATACCTACTCAAAGTATCTGTATTAGCCTTTAAAAACTTCATTACGCCGTTGCAATAACTACGTACATATATGCAAACTCATCCTTCACCGCGACATGACAGTTTATGCACAGCGTGCAGCGGTGCTTGATCGATGTTGATTGATACAAACGTTTCGGACCACGAATTAGTGTTTCGGACATATGCGGAAGCCATTATTGACCCAGGTAGGAACCACGTAGCGCATGTTCCGGGTGCGGTTTGTCGTAATTAATTGTGACATCCGCTGATCCGCTATTCTGGTAGTATTTGTGAACGTACAAGTAGAAGATACTGCAAGCAAGCATGCTTAGGACCCAAAATCGAGCGGCTTGGAGTCGTCGCGTCCCTCAGTCACGAGGATATGACGAAGAAGAAGAAAATATGTGACAGGCTACATCAAAAGGTAGGCTCGAATACAATATTGAATATTTACAAAGTACGACGTAAGTACCTTTCGAATGAATGGTACCTTTTCATGTAGACCCGGCGGTAGTCCACTGACTAAAATCTATATTTCAAGGCTATGCGAATCGGTGTGGTTTCTATACTTTCTATTCTACTAAGTGAGTCATTTAACACGTTCTAGGGTTTGCGCTCACCTTTGATTAAAAAGCTACGCATGTAAAAGCCCCCTTATTCATAAAACACAAATCCAAGCCGTAAATCAAACAGCATGACAAAATGAAATATCGAAACAATGCCAAGCCGTGTAAGCGTTGCCACCGTAACTGGTATGAAATTGAAGCACCCGATGTTTTACATACAATATCACGACATCTCCTTATCGGTGGGACTCTTGACCCGATTACATCCGATAAGTTGTACAACAAGTCTTACAAGACTTAGACAGATACAGCACTGTTTTGTCTAACCTTCTATGAAGTCGTGTGCAAAAACATGTACAGTCAGCAGCAGAAATAGATAAGCAGGTGAGATATTCAAAATGACTGTCACACGCTCTTATTCACTTAACAACAAAGTCGTGCCAAGAACATTTTGAATACCTCACCAGCTTAGCTACTCAGCTGCTGCTGACTGTACCTACCTACTTGGTGATCTGGGCTTAATAAGAGAAGAATTAAAAAGCTGATTAGTTAGAAGATAACTCAGCTGAAAAATATGAGTAATCAATCACGATTATAGACATGAAAGCCCTGGTAACCTGGCGGTAAGACGTCCGACATTCAAAGCTGTGTGAACTTGGCACCCGACCTTGACGAATTTTTTTTTAATATTATTTTTCTAATAGTGTTTCGTTTGTAGTTGATTGTAGTAAAACGGATTTTATTTGTAGTTGCTCCAAAAAAAAATAAGGGAGGGGGTGAAAAAGGCCAGCACCCCACTTACGATATTCAATACTTTTATGATTGATTCTTGTTCAGAATCGTTTGTAGTTGATTGTAGTTCCTTTATTTTCATTTGTAGTAGCCAAATAAAATAACGCCAAATAAAATAAAAATAAAAATTCGGTTCGTGAGCGCGTTGATGTCTTTTTCCGAAAATCGACGAAAATGCTTAAATATCGGTATTTATACTATTTACACTACGCTGATTGACAGGGTTTCGTGCAAACTAATTTCTGCTTAATTGTAATACCTTTTAAGTTGCTTAAAGTAGCAAAATAGCAAAATAAACTCCATATCGCGATCGCTCCAAAAAGGTACAGGTACCGTGACCGTGATACATTATGTAAATGTATTACTTTTTCAGGAGTATTTCGTTTGCAAACGATTGTAGTTTCTTTATTTTCATTTGTAGTGGCTCGAAATCAATTGTAGCAACTCAAAAACCTACGAAAGGCATCAAGGCAGCCTTATTCGCGTTTGTAGTGATTTCGTTAGTAGTTTATCAAAAACCTACGCCAGGCATCAAGGCAGCGTTATTTTCGTTAGTAGTGCTTAAATTTCGTTTGTAGTAACTCAATATAGATTGTAGTAGTACAAAAACTTACGCCAGGCATATAGAAACCCTTATTTTCGTTTGAAGTTCTTTCACTTCGTATGTAGTAGTGCGATATAGTTAGTAGTTTATCAAAAACCTACGTCAGTCATCCCGGAGGCATTATTTTCGTTTGTAGTGCTTTCATTTCGTTTGTAGTAACTTAATATCCATTGTAGTAATTCAAAAACCTACCGCAGGCATCAAAGCAGCCTTATTTTCGTTTGTAGTACTTTCATTTCGTTTGTAGTAACTCAATATCGATTGTAGTAGTTCAAAAACTTACGCCAGACATCGAGGCAGCCTTTTTTTCGTTTGTAGTACTTTCATTTCGTTTGCAGTAACTCAATATCGATTGTAGTAGTTCGAAAACTTACGCCAGGCATCAAGGCACCCTTATTTTCGTTTGTAGTGCTTTCATTTCGTTTGTAGTAACTCAATGTCGATTGTAGTAGTTCAAAAACTTACGCCAGACAGCGAGGCAGCCTTATTTTCGTTTGTAGTTCTTTCATTTCGTTTGTAGTAACTCAATATCGATTCTAGTAGCACAAAAACTTACGCCAGGAATATAGAAACCCTTATTTTCGTTTGTAGTTCTTTCACTTCGTTTGTAGTAGTGCGATATCGTTAGTAGTTTATCAAAAACCTACGTCAGTCGTCTAGGAGGCATTATTTTCATTTGTAATGCTTTCATTTCGTTTGTAGTAACTTAATATCGATCGTAGTAGTTCAAAAACTTACGCCAGGCATCGAGGCAGCCCTATTTTCGTTTGTAGTGCTTTCATTTTATTTGTAGTAACTCAATATCGATTGTAGTAGTTCAAAAACTCACGCCAGACATCGAGGCAGCCTTATTTTCGTTTGTAGTACTTTCATTTCGTTTGTAGTAACTCAGTATCGTTTGTAGTAGTTCAAAAAGCTACGTCAGGCATCAAGGCAGCCTTATTATCGTTTGTAGTACTTTCATTTTATTTGTAGTAACTCAATATCGATTGTAGTAGTTCAAAAACTTACGCCAGACATCGAGGCAGCCTTTTTTTCGTTTGTAGTACTTTCATTTCGTTTGTAGTAACTCAGTATCGTTTGTAGTAGTTCAAAAAGCTACGTCAGGCATCAAGGCAGCCTTAATATCGTTTGTAGTTCTTTCATTTCGTTAGCAGTAACTCAATATCGATTGTAGTAGTTCAAAAACTTACGCCAGGCATCAAGGCACCCTTATTTTCGTTTGTAGTGCTTTCATTTCGTTTGTAGTAACTCAATGTCGATTGTAGTAGTTCAAAAACTTACGCCAGACAGCGAGGCAGCCTTAATTTCGTTTGTAGTAACTCAGTATCGTTTGTAGTAGTTCAAAAAGCTACGTCAGGCATCAAGGCAGCCTTATTATCGTTTGTAGTTCTTTCATTTTGTTTGTAGTAACTCAATATCGATTGTAGTAGTTCAAAAACTTACGCCAGACATCGAGGCAGCCTTATTTTCGTTTGTAGTACTTTCATTTCGTTTGTAGTAACTCAGTATCGTTTGTAGTAGTTCAAAAAGCTACGTCAGGCATCAAGGCAGCCTTATTATCGTTTGTAGTTCTTTCATTTCGTTTGTAGTAACTCAATATCGATTGTAGTAATTCAAAAACCTACGGCAGGCATCAAAGCAGCCTTATTTTCAATTGTAGTACTTTCATTTTATTTGTAGTAACTCAATATCGATTGTAGTAGTTCAAAAACTTACGCCAGACATCGAGGCAGCCTTTTTTCGTTTGTAGTACTTTCATTTCGTTTGTAGTAACTCAGTATCGTTTGTAGTAGTTCAAAAAGCTACGTCAGGCATCAAGGCAGCCTTAATATCGTTTGTAGTTCTTTCATTTCGTTAGCAGTAACTCAATATCGATTGTAGTAGTTCAAAAACTTACGCCAGGCATCAAGGCACCCTTATTTTCGTTTGTAGTGCTTTCATTTCGTTTGTAGTAACTCAATGTCGATTGTAGTAGTTCAAAAACTTACGCCAGACAGCGAGGCAGCCTTAATTTCGTTTGTAGTACTTTCATTTCGTTCGTAGTAACTCAGTATCGTTTGTAGTAGTTCAAAAAGCTACGTCAGGCATCAAGGCACCCTTATTTTCGTTTGTAGTGCTTTCATTTCGTTTGTAGTAACTCAATGTCGATTGTAGTAGTTCAAAAACTTACGCCAGACAGCGAGGCAGCCTTATTTTCGTTTGTAGTACTTTCATTTCGTTTGTAGTAACTCAATATCAATTGTAGTAGCACAAAAACTTACGCCAGGAATATAGAAACCCTTATTTTCGTTTGTAGTTCTTTCACTTCGTTTGTAGTAGTGCGATATCGTTAGAAGTTTATAAAAACCTACGTCAGTCGTCTAGGAGGCATTATTTTCATTTGTAATGCTTTCATTTCGTTTGTAGTAACTTAATATCGATCGTAGTAGTTCAAAAACTTACGCCAGGCATCGAGGCAGCCCTATTTTCGTTTGTAGTGCTTTCATTTTATTTGTAGTAACTCAATATCGATTGTAGTAGTTCAAAAACTTACGCCAGACATCGAGGCAGCCTTTTTTTCGTTTGTAGTACTTTCATTTCGTTTGCAGTAACTCAATATCGATTGTAGTAGTTCGAAAACTTACGCCAGGCATCAAGGCACCCTTATTTTCGTTTGTAGTGCTTTCATTTCGTTTGTAGTAACTCAATGTCGATTGTAGTAGTTCAAAAACTTACGCCAGACAGCGAGGCAGCCTTATTTTCGTTTGTAGTTCTTTCATTTCGTTTGTAGTAACTCAATATCGATTGTAGTAGCACAAAAACTTACGCCAGGAATATAGAAACCCTTATTTTCGTTTGTAGTTCTTTCACTTCGTTTGTAGTAGTGCGATATCGTTAGTAGTTTATCAAAAACCTACGTCAGTCGTCTAGGAGGCATTATTTTCATTTGTAATGCTTTCATTTCGTTTGTAGTAACTTAATATCGATCGTAGTAGTTCAAAAACTTACGCCAGGCATCGAGGCAGCCCTATTTTCGTTTGTAGTGCTTTCATTTTATTTGTAGTAACTCAATATCGATTGTAGTAGTTCAAAAACTCACGCCAGACATCGAGGCAGCCTTATTTTCGTTTGTAGTACTTTCATTTCGTTTGTAGTAACTCAGTATCGTTTGTAGTAGTTCAAAAAGCTACGTCAGGCATCAAGGCAGCCTTATTATCGTTTGTAGTACTTTCATTTTATTTGTAGTAACTCAATATCGATTGTAGTAGTTCAAAAACTTACGCCAGACATCGAGGCAGCCTTTTTTTCGTTTGAAGTACTTTCATTTCGTTTGTAGTAACTCAGTATCGTTTGTAGTAGTTCAAAAAGCTACGTCAGGCATCAAGGCAGCCTTAATATCGTTTGTAGTTCTTTCATTTCGTTAGCAGTAACTCAATATCGATTGTAGTAGTTCAAAAACTTACGCCAGGCATCAAGGCACCCTTATTTTCGTTTGTAGTGCTTTCATTTCGTTTGTAGTAACTCAATGTCGATTGTAGTAGTTCAAAAACTTACGCCAGACAGCGAGGCAGCCTTAATTTCATTTGTAGTAACTCAGTATCGTTTGTAGTAGTTCAAAAAGCTACGTCAGGCATCAAGGCAGCCTTATTATCGTTTGTAGTTCTTTCATTTTGTTTGTAGTAACTCAATATCGATTGTAGTAGTTCAAAAACTTACGCCAGACATCGAGGCAGCCTTATTTTCGTTTGTAATACTTTCATTTCGTTTGTAGTAACTCAGTATCGTTTGTAGTAGTTCAAAAAGCTACGTCAGGCATCAAGGCAGCCTTATTATCGTTTGTAGTTCTTTCATTTCGTTTGTAGTAACTCAATATCGATTGTAGTAATTCAAAAACCTACGGCAGGCATCAAAGCAGCCTTATTTTCAATTGTAGTACTTTCATTTTATTTGTAGTAACTCAATATCGATTGTAGTAGTTCAAAAACTTACGCCAGACATCGAGGCAGCCTTTTTTTCGTTTGTAGTACTTTCATTTCGTTTGTAGTAACTCAGTATCGTTTGTAGTAGTTCAAAAAGCTACGTCAGGCATCAAGGCAGCCTTAATATCGTTTGTAGTTCTTTCATTTCGTTAGCAGTAACTCAATATCGATTGTAGTAGTTCAAAAACTTACGCCAGGCATCAAGGCACCCTTATTTTCGTTTGTAGTGCTTTCATTTCGTTTGTAGTAACTCAATGTCGATTGTAGTAGGTCAAAAACTTACGCCAGACAGCGAGGCAGCCTTAATTTCGTTTGTAGTACTTTCATTTCGTTCGTAGTAACTCAGTATCGTTTGTAGTAGTTCAAAAAGCTACGTCAGGCATCAAGGCAGCCTTATTATCGTTTCTAGTTCTTTCATTTCGTTTGTAGTAACTCAATATCGATTGTAGTAGCACAAAAACTTACGCCAGGAATATAGAAACCCTTATTTTCGTTTGTAGTTCTTTCACTTCGTTTGTAGTAGTGCGATATCGTTAGTAGTTTATCAAAAACCTACGTCAGTCATCTAGGAGGCATTATTTTCGTTTGTAATGCTTTCATTTCGTTTGTAGTAACTTAATATCGATCGTAGTAGTTCAAAAACTTACGCCAGGCATCGAGGCAGCCCTATTTTCGTTTGTGGTGCTTTCATTTTATTTGTAGTAACTCAGTATCGTTTGTAGTAGTTCAAAAAGCTACGTCAGGCATCAAGGCAGCCTTATTATCGTTTGTAGTTCTTTCATTTTGTTTGTAGTAACTCAATATCGATTGTAGTAGCACAAAAACTTACGCCAGGCATATAGAAACCCTTATTTTCGTTTGTAGTTCTTTCACTTCGTTTGTAGTAACTTAATATCGATTGTAGTAATTCAAAAACCTACGGCAGGCATCAAAGCAGCCTTATTATCGTTTGTAGTTCTTTCATTTCGTTTGTAGTAACACAATATCGATTGTAGTAGTTCAAAAACTTACGCTAGGCATCGAGGCAGCGCTATTTTCGTTTGTAATGCTTTCTTTTTATTTGTAGTAGCGCGATATCGTTTGTAGCAGTATAAAAACCTACGTCAGGCATCAAGGCAGCCTTATTATCGTTTGTAGTTCTTTTGTAGTTTCTATAATAAGGTTGCCTCGATGCCTGGCGTAAGTTTTTGAACTACTACAATCGATATTGAGTTACTACAAACTAAATGAAAGCACTACAAACAAAAATAAGGCTGCCTTGATGCCTGACGTAGCTTTTTGAACTACTACAAACGATACTGAGTTACTACAAACGAAAATAACGCTGCCTTGATGCCTGGCGTAAGTTTTTGAACTATTACAAACGATACTGAATTACTACAAAGGAAATGAAAGTACTACAAACGAAAATAAGGCTGCCTCGATGCCTGGCGTAAGCTCTTGAACTACTACAATCGATATCGCGCTACTACAAACGAAAATAAGAGTTCCTATATGCCTGGCGTAAGTTTTTGTACTACTACAATCGCAATCGCGCTACTACAAACGAAATGACAGAACTACAAACGAAAATAAGAGTCCCTATATGCCTGGCGTAAGTTTTTGTACTACTACAATCTATATTGAGTTACTACAAACGAAATCAAAGAACTACAAACGATAATAAGGCTGGCTGCCTTGATGTCTGACGTAGCTTTTTGAACTACTACAAACGAAATGAAAGCACTACAAACGAAAATAATGCCTCCGGGATGACTGACGTAGGTTTTTCATAAACTACTAACGATATCGCACTACTACAAACGAAGTGAAAGAACTACAAACGAAAATAAGAGTGTCTATATGCCTGGCGTAAGTTTTTGTACTACTACAATCGATATTGAGTTACTACAAACGAAATGAAAGAACTACAAACGATAATAAGGCTGCCTTGATGCCTGACGTAGGTTTTTATACTGCTACAAACGATATCGCGCTACTACAAATAAAAAGAAAGCATTACAAACGAAAATAGCGCTGCCTCGATGCCTGGCGTAAGTTTTTGAACTACTACAATCGATATTGTGTTACTACAAACGAAATGAAACAACTACAAACGATAATAAGGCTGCTTTGATGCCTGCCGTAAGTTTTTGAATTACTACAATCGATATTAAGTTACTACAAACGAAATGAAAGCACTACAAACGAAAATAAGGCTGTCTTGATGGCTGACGTAGCTTTTTGAACTACTACAAACGGTACTGAGTTACTACAAGCGCAATGAAAGTACTACAAACGAAAATAAGGCTGCCTCGATGTCTGGCGTAAGTTTTTGAACTACTACAATCGATATTGAGTTACTACAAACAAAATGAAAGAACTACAAACGATAATAAGGCTGCCTTGATGCCTGACGTAGCTTTTTGAACTACTACAAACGATACTGAGTTACTACAAACGAAATTAAGGCTGCCTCGATGTCTGGCGTAAGTTTTTGAACTACTACAATCGATATTGAGTTACTACAAACAAAATGAAAGAACTACAAACGATAATAAGGCTGCCTTGATGCCTGACGTAGCTTTTTGAACTACTACAATCGATATTGAGTTACTACAAATAAAATCAAAGCACTACAAATGAAAATAGGGCTGCTTTGATGCCTGCCGTAGGTTTTTGAATTACTACAATCGATATTAAGTTACTACAAACGAAATGAAAGCACTACAAACGAAAATAATGCCTCCAAGTTGACTGACGTAGGTTTTTGATAAACTTCTAACGATATCGCACTACTACAAACGAAGTGTAAGAACTACAAACGAAAATAAGAGTTTCTATATGCCTAGCGTAAATTTTTGTACTACTACAATCGATATTGAGTTACTACAAACGAAATGAAAGAACTACAAACGATAATAAGGCTGCCTTGATGTCTGACGTAGCTTTTTGAACTACTACAAACGAAATGAAAGCACTACAAACGAAAATAATGCCTCCGGGATGACTGACGTAGGTTTTTCATAAACTACTAACGATATCGCACTACTACAAACGAAGTGAAAGAACTACAAACGAAAATAAGAGTGTCTATATGCCTGGCGTAAGTTTTTGTACTACTACAATCGATATTGAGTTACTACAAACGAAATCAAAGAACTACAAACGATAATAAGGCTGCCTTGATGCCTGACGTAGGTTTTTATACTGCTACAAACGATATCGCGCTACTACAAATAAAAAGAAAGCATTACAAACGAAAATAGCGCTGCCTCGATGCCTGGCGTAAGTTTTTGAACTACTACAATCGATATTGTGTTACTACAAACGAAATGAAACAACTACAAACGATAATAAGGCTGCTTTGATGCCTGCCGTAGGTTTTTGAATTACTACAATCGATATTAAGTTACTACAAACGAAATGAAAGCACTACAAACGAAAATAAGGCTGCCTTGATGCCTGACGTAGCTTTTTGAACTACTACAAACGATACTGAGTTACTACAAACGAAATGAAAGTACTACAAACGAAAATAAGGCTGCCTCGATGTCTGGCGTGAGTTTCTGAACTACTACAATCGATATTGAGTTACTAGAAACAAAATGAAAGAACTACAAACGATAATAAGGCTGCCTTGATGCCTGACGTAGCTTTTTGAACTACTACAAACGATACTGAGTTACTACAAACGAAATGAAAGTACTACAAACGAAAATAAGGCTGCCTCGATGTCTGGCGTGAGTTTTTGAACTACTACAATCGATATTGAGTTACTACAAATAAAATCAAAGCACTACAAACGAAAATAGGGCTGCTTTGATGCTTGCCGTAGGTTTTTGAATTACTTCAATCGATATTAAGTTACTACAAACGAAATGAAAGCACTACAAACGAAAATAATGCCTCCGGGATGACTGACGTAGGTTTTTGAAAACTTCTAACGATATCGCACTACTACAAACGAAGTGAAAGAACTACAAACGAAAATAAGGGTTTCTATATGCCTGGCGTAAGTTTTTGTACTACTTCAATCTATATTGAGTTACTACAAACGAAATTAAAGAACTACAAACGATAACAAGGCTGCCTTGATGCCTGCCGTAGGTTTTTGAATTACTACAATCGATATTTAGTTACTACAAACGAAATGAAAGCACTACAAACGAAAATAATGCCTCCAAGTTGACTGACGTAGGTTTTTGATAAACTTCTAACGATATCGCACTACTACAAACGAAGTGAAAGAACTACAAACGAAAATAAGAGTTTCTATATGCCTAGCGTAAGTTTTTGTACTACTACAATCGATATTGAGTTACTACAAACGAAATGAAAGAACTACAAACGATAATAAGGCTGCCTTGATGCCTGCCGTAGCTTTTTGAATTACTACAATCGATATTTAGTTACTACAAACGAAATGAAAGCACTACAAACGAAAATAATGCCTCCAAGTTGACTGAAGTAGGTTTTTGATAAACTTCTAACGATATCGCACTACTACAAACGAAGTGAAAGAACTACAAACGAAAATTAGAGTTTCTATATGCCTAGCGTAAGTTTTTGTACTACTACAATCGATATTGAGTTACTACAAACGAAATGAAAGAACTACAAACGATAATAAGGCTGCCTTGATGCCTGACGTAGCTTTTTGAACTACTACAAACGATACTGAGTTACTACAAACGAAATGAAAGCACTACAAACGAAAATAATGCCTCCGGGATGACTGACGTAGGTTTTTGAAAACTTCTAACGATATCGCACTACTACAAACGAAGTGAAAGAACTACAAACGAAAATAAGGGTTTCTATATGCCTGGCGTAAGTTTTTGTACTACTACAATCTATATTGAGTTACTACAAACGAAATTAAAGAACTACAAACGATAATAAGGCTGCCTTGATGCCTGCCGTAGGTTTTTGAATTACTACAAACGAAATGAAAGAACTACAAACGAAAATAAGGGTTTCTATATGCCTGGCGTAAGTTTTTGTACTACTACAATCTATATTGAGTTACTACAAACGAAATTAAAGAACTACAAACGATAATAAGGCTGCCTTGATGCCTGCCGTAGGTTTTTAATTACTACAATCGATATTTAGTTACTACAAACGAAATGAAAGCACTACAAACGAAAATAATGCCTCCAAGTTGACTGACGTAGGTTTTTGATAAACTTCTAACGATATTGCACTACTACAAACGAAGTGAAAGAACTACAAACGAAAATAAGACTTTCTATATGCCTAGCGTAAGTTTTTGTACTACTACAATCGATATTGAGTTACTACAAACGAAATGAAAGAACTACAAACGATAATAAGGCTGCCTTGATGCCTGACGTAGCTTTTTGAACTACTACAAACGATACTGAGTTACTACAAACGAAATGAAAGCACTACAAACGAAAATAAGGCTGCCTCGATGTCTGGCGTAAGTTTTTGAACTACTACAATCGATATTGAGTTACTACAAACAAAATGAAAGAGCTACAAACGATAATAAGGCTGCCTTGATGCCTGACGTAGCTTTTTGAACTACTACAAACGATACTGAGTTACTACAAACGAAATGAAAGTACTGCAAACGAAAATAAGGCTGCCTTGATGTCTGGCGTGAGTTTTTGAACTAATACAATCGATATTGAGTTACTACAAATAAAATGAAAGCACTACAAATGAAAATAGGGCTGCCTCGATGCCTGGCGTAAGTTTTTGAACTACTACGATCGATATTAAGTTACTACAAACGAAATGAAAGCATTACAAATGAAAATAATGCCTCCTAGACGACTGACGTAGGTTTTTGATAAACTACTAACGATATCGCACTACTACAAACGAAGTGAAAGAACTACAAACGAAAATAAGGGTTTCTATATTCCTGGCGTAAGTTTTTGTGCTACTACAATAGATATTGAGTTACTACAAACGAAATGAAAGAACTACAAACGAAAATAAGGCTGCCTCGCTGTCTGGCGTAAGTTTTTGAACTACTACAATCGACATTGAGTTACTACAAACGAAATGAAAGCACTACAAACGAAAATAAGGGTGCCTTGATGCCTGGCGTAAGTTTTTGAACTACTACAATCGATATTGAGTTACTGCAAACGAAATGAAAGAACTACAAACGATAATATGGCTGCCTTGATGCCTGACGTAGGTTTTTATACTGCTACAAACGATATCGCGCTACTACAAATAAAAAGAAAGCATTACATACGAAAATAGCGCTGCCTTGATGCCTGACGTAGCTTTTTGAACTACTACAAACGATACTGAGTTACTACAAACGAAATGAAAGTACTACAAACGAAAATAAGGCTGCCTCGATGCCTGGCGTAAGTTCTTTAACTACTACAATCGATATCGCGCTACTACAAACGAAATGAAAGAACTACAAACGAAAATAAGAGTTCCTATATGCCTGGCGTAAGTTTTTGTACTACTACAATCGAAATCGCGCTACTACAAACGAAATGAAAGAAACTACAAACGAAAATAAGAGTTCCTATATGCCTGGCGTAAGTTTTTGTACTACTACAATCTATATTGAGTTACTACAAACGAAATCAAAGAACTACAAACGATAATAAGACTGCCTTGATGTCTGACGTAGCTTTTTGAACTACTACAAACGAAATGAAAGCACTACAAACGAAAATAATGCCTCCAAGTTGACTGAAGTAGGTTTTTGATAAACTTCTAACGATATCGCACTACTACAAACGAAGTGAAAGAACTACAAACGAAAATAAGAGTGTCTATATGCCTGGCGTAAGTTTTTAAACTACTACAATCGATATTGAGTTACTACAAACGAAATGAAAGAACTACAAACGATAATAAGGCTGCCTTGATGCCTGACGTAGCTTTTTGAACTACTACAAACGATACTGAGTTACTACAAACGAAATGAAAGTACTACAAACGAAAATAAGGCTGCCTCGATGTCTGGCGTGAGTTTTTGAACTACTACAATCGATATTGAGTTACTACAAATAAAATCAAAGCACTACAAACGAAAATAGGGCTGCTTTGATGCTTGCCGTAGGTTTTTGAATTACTTCAATCGATATTAAGTTACTACAAACGAAATGAAAGCACTACAAACGAAAATAATGCCTCCGGGATGACTGACGTAGGTTTTTGAAAACTTCTAACGATATCGCACTACTACAAACGAAGTGAAAGAACTACAAACGAAAATAAGGGTTTCTATATGCCTGGCGTAAGTTTTTGTACTACTTCAATCTATATTGAGTTACTACAAACGAAATTAAAGAACTACAAACGATAACAAGGCTGCCTTGATGCCTGCCGTAGGTTTTTGAATTACTACAATCGATATTTAGTTACTACAAACGAAATGAAAGCACTACAAACGAAAATAATGCCTCCAAGTTGACTGACGTAGGTTTTTGATAAACTTCTAACGATATCGCACTACTACAAACGAAGTGAAAGAACTACAAACGAAAATAAGAGTTTCTATATGCCTAGCGTAAGTTTTTGTACTACTACAATCGATATTGAGTTACTACAAACGAAATGAAAGAACTACAAACGATAATAAGGCTGCCTTGATGCCTGCCGTAGCTTTTTGAATTACTACAATCGATATTTAGTTACTACAAACGAAATGAAAGCACTACAAACGAAAATAATGCCTCCAAGTTGACTGAAGTAGGTTTTTGATAAACTTCTAACGATATCGCACTACTACAAACGAAGTGAAAGAACTACAAACGAAAATAAGAGTTTCTATATGCCTAGCGTAAGTTTTTGTACTACTACAATCGATATTGAGTTACTACAAACGAAATGAAAGAACTACAAACGATAATAAGGCTGCCTTGATGCCTGACGTAGCTTTTTGAACTACTACAAACGATACTGAGTTACTACAAACGAAATGAAAGCACTACAAACGAAAATAATGCCTCCGGGATGACTGACGTAGGTTTTTGAAAACTTCTAACGATATCGCACTACTACAAACGAAGTGAAAGAACTACAAACGAAAATAAGGGTTTCTATATGCCTGGCGTAAGTTTTTGTACTACTACAATCTATATTGAGTTACTACAAACGAAATTAAAGAACTACAAACGATAATAAGGCTGCCTTGATGCCTGCCGTAGGTTTTTGAATTACTACAATCGATATTAAGTTACTACAAACGAAATGAAAGAACTACAAACGAAAATAAGGGTTTCTATATGCCTGGCGTAAGTTTTTGTACTACTACAATCTATATTGAGTTACTACAAACGAAATTAAAGAACTACAAACGATAATAAGGCTGCCTTGATGCCTGCCGTAGGTTTTTAATTACTACAATCGATAATTAGTTACTACAAACGAAATGAAAGCACTACAAACGAAAATAATGCCTCCAAGTTGACTGACGTAGGTTTTTGATAAACTTCTAACGATATTGCACTACTACAAACGAAGTGAAAGAACTACAAACGAAAATAAGACTTTCTATATGCCTAGCGTAAGTTTTTGTACTACTACAATCGATATTGAGTTACTACAAACGAAATGAAAGAACTACAAACGATAATAAGGCTGCCTTGATGCCTGCCGTAGTTTTTTGAATTACTACAATCGATACTTAGTTACTACAAACGAAATGAAAGCACTACAAACGAAAATAATGCCTCCAAGTTGACTGACGTAGGTTTTTGATAAACTTCTAACGATATCGCACTACTACAAACGAAGTGAAAGAACTACAAACGAAAATAAGAGTTTCTATATGCCTAGCGTAAGTTTTTGTACTACTACAATCGATATTGAGTTACTACAAACGAAATGAAAGAACTACAAACGATAATAAGGCTGCCTTGATGCCTGACGTAGCTTTTTGAACTACTACAAACGATACTGAGTTACTACAAACGAAATGAAAGTACTACAAACGAAAATAAGGCTGCCTCGATGTCTGGCGTAAGTTTTTGAACTACTACAATCGATATTGAGTTACTACAAACAAAATGAAAGAGCTACAAACGATAATAAGGCTGCCTTGATGCCTGACGTAGCTTTTTGAACTACTACAAACGATACTGAGTTACTACAAACGAAATGAAAGTACTGCAAACGAAAATAAGGCTGCCTTGATGTCTGGCGTGAGTTTTTGAACTAATACAATCGATATTGAGTTACTACAAATAAAATGAAAGCACTACAAATGAAAATAGGGCTGCCTCGATGCCTGGCGTAAGTTTTTGAACTACTACGATCGATATTAAGTTACTACAAACGAAATGAAAGCATTACAAATGAAAATAATGCCTCCTAGACGACTGACGTAGGTTTTTGATAAACTACTAACGATATCGCACTACTACAAACGAAGTGAAAGAACTACAAACGAAAATAAGGGTTTCTATATTCCTGGCGTAAGTTTTTGTGCTACTACAATAGATATTGAGTTACTACAAACGAAATGAAAGAACTACAAACGAAAATAAGGCTGCCTCGCTGTCTGGCGTAAGTTTTTGAACTACTACAATCGACATTGAGTTACTACAAACGAAATGAAAGCACTACAAACGAAAATAAGGGTGCCTTGATGCCTGGCGTAAGTTTTTGAACTACTACAATCGATATTGAGTTACTGCAAACGAAATGAAAGAACTACAAACGATAATATGGCTGCCTTGATGCCTGACGTAGGTTTTTATACTGCTACAAACGATATCGCGCTACTACAAATAAAAAGAAAGCATTACATACGAAAATAGCGCTGCCTTGATGCCTGACGTAGCTTTTTGAACTACTACAAACGATACTGAGTTACTACAAACGAAATGAAAGTACTACAAACGAAAATAAGGCTGCCTCGATGCCTGGCGTAAGTTCTTTAACTACTACAATCGATATCGCGCTACTACAAACGAAATGAAAGAACTACAAACGAAAATAAGAGTTCCTATATGCCTGGCGTAAGTTTTTGTACTACTACAATCGAAATCGCGCTACTACAAACGAAATGAAAGAAACTACAAACGAAAATAAGAGTTCCTATATGCCTGGCGTAAGTTTTTGTACTACTACAATCTATATTGAGTTACTACAAACGAAATCAAAGAACTACAAACGATAATAAGACTGCCTTGATGTCTGACGTAGCTTTTTGAACTACTACAAACGAAATGAAAGCACTACAAACGAAAATAATGCCTCCAAGTTGACTGAAGTAGGTTTTTGATAAACTTCTAACGATATCGCACTACTACAAACGAAGTGAAAGAACTACAAACGAAAATAAGAGTGTCTATATGCCTGGCGTAAGTTTTTAAACTACTACAATCGATATTGAGTTACTACAAACGAAATGAAAGAACTACAAACGATAATAAGGCTGCCTTGATGCCTGACGTAGCTTTTTGAACTACTACAAACGATACTGAGTTACTACAAACGAAATGAAAGTACTACAAACGAAAATAAGGCTGCCTCGATGTCTGGCGTGAGTTTTTGAACTACTACAATCGATATTGAGTTACTACAAATAAAATCAAAGCACTACAAACGAAAATAGGGCTGCTTTGATGCTTGCCGTAGGTTTTTGAATTACTTCAATCGATATTAAGTTACTACAAACGAAATGAAAGCACTACAAACGAAAATAATGCCTCCGGGATGACTGACGTAGGTTTTTGAAAACTTCTAACGATATCGCACTACTACAAACGAAGTGAAAGAACTACAAACGAAAATAAGGGTTTCTATATGCCTGGCGTAAGTTTTTGTACTACTTCAATCTATATTGAGTTACTACAAACGAAATTAAAGAACTACAAACGATAACAAGGCTGCCTTGATGCCTGCCGTAGGTTTTTGAATTACTACAATCGATATTTAGTTACTACAAACGAAATGAAAGCACTACAAACGAAAATAATGCCTCCAAGTTGACTGACGTAGGTTTTTGATAAACTTCTAACGATATCGCACTACTGCAAACGAAGTGAAAGAACTACAAACGAAAATAAGAGTTTCTATATGCCTAGCGTAAGTTTTTGTACTACTACAATCGATATTGAGTTACTACAAACGAAATGAAAGAACTACAAACGATAATAAGGCTGCCTTGATGCCTGCCGTAGCTTTTTGAATTACTACAATCGATATTTAGTTACTACAAACGAAATGAAAGCACTACAAACGAAAATAATGCCTCCAAGTTGACTGAAGTAGGTTTTTGATAAACTTCTAACGATATCGCACTACTACAAACGAAGTGAAAGAACTACAAACGAAAATAAGAGTTTCTATATGCCTAGCGTAAGTTTTTGTACTACTACAATCGATATTGAGTTACTACAAACGAAATGAAAGAACTACAAACGATAATAAGGCTGCCTTGATGCCTGACGTAGCTTTTTGAACTACTACAAACGATACTGAGTTACTACAAACGAAATGAAAGCACTACAAACGAAAATAATGCCTCCGGGATGACTGACGTAGGTTTTTGAAAACTTCTAACGATATCGCACTACTACAAACGAAGTGAAAGAACTACAAACGAAAATAAGGGTTTCTATATGCCTGGCGTAAGTTTTTGTACTACTACAATCTATATTGAGTTACTACAAACGAAATTAAAGAACTACAAACGATAATAAGGCTGCCTTGATGCCTGCCGTAGGTTTTTGAATTACTACAATCGATATTAAGTTACTACAAACGAAATGAAAGAACTACAAACGAAAATAAGGGTTTCTATATGCCTGGCGTAAGTTTTTGTACTACTACAATCTATATTGAGTTACTACAAACGAAATTAAAGAACTACAAACGATAATAAGGCTGCCTTGATGCCTGCCGTAGGTTTTTAATTACTACAATCGATATTTAGTTACTACAAACGAAATGAAAGCACTACAAACGAAAATAATGCCTCCAAGTTGACTGACGTAGGTTTTTGATAAACTTCTAACGATATTGCACTACTACAAACGAAGTGAAAGAACTACAAACGAAAATAAGACTTTCTATATGCCTAGCGTAAGTTTTTGTACTACTACAATCGATATTGAGTTACTACAAACGAAATGAAAGAACTACAAACGATAATAAGGCTGCCTTGATGCCTGCCGTAGTTTTTTGAATTACTACAATCGATACTTAGTTACTACAAACGAAATGAAAGCACTACAAACGAAAATAATGCCTCCAAGTTGACTGACGTAGGTTTTTGATAAACTTCTAACGATATCGCACTACTACAAACGAAGTGAAAGAACTACAAACGAAAATAAGAGTTTCTATATGCCTAGCGTAAGTTTTTGTACTACTACAATCGATATTGAGTTACTACAAACGAAATGAAAGAACTACAAACGATAATAAGGCTGCCTTGATGCCTGACGTAGCTTTTTGAACTACTACAAACGATACTGAGTTACTACAAACGAAATGAAAGTACTACAAACGAAAATAAGGCTGCCTCGATGTCTGGCGTAAGTTTTTGAACTACTACAATCGATATTGAGTTACTACAAACAAAATGAAAGAGCTACAAACGATAATAAGGCTGCCTTGATGCCTGACGTAGCTTTTTGAACTACTACAAACGATACTGAGTTACTACAAACGAAATGAAAGTATTGCAAACGAAAATAAGGCTGCCTTGATGTCTGGCGTGAGTTTTTGAACTAATACAATCGATATTGAGTTACTACAAATAAAATGAAAGCACTACAAATGAAAATAGGGCTGCCTCGATGCCTGGCGTAAGTTTTTGAACTACTACGATCGATATTAAGTTACTACAAACGAAATGAAAGCATTACAAATGAAAATAATGCCTCCTAGACGACTGACGTAGGTTTTTGATAAACTACTAACGATATCGCACTACTACAAACGAAGTGAAAGAACTACAAACGAAAATAAGGGTTTCTATATTCCTGGCGTAAGTTTTTGTGCTACTACAATCGATATTGAGTTACTACAAACGAAATGAAAGAACTACAAACGAAAATAAGGCTGCCTCGCTGTCTGGCGTAAGTTTTTGAACTACTACAATCGACATTGAGTTACTACAAACGAAATGAAAGCACTACAAACGAAAATAAGGGTGCCTTGATGCCTGGCGTAAGTTTTTGAACTACTACAATCGATATTGAGTTACTGCAAACGAAATGAAAGAACTACAAACGATAATATGGCTGCCTTGATGCCTGACGTAGGTTTTTATACTGCTATAAACGATATCGCGCTACTACAAATAAAAAGAAAGCATTACATACGAAAATAGCGCTGCCTTGATGCCTGACGTAGCTTTTTGAACTACTACAAACGATACTGAGTTACTACAAACGAAATGAAAGTACTACAAACGAAAATAAGGCTGCCTCGATGCCTGGCGTAAGTTCTTTAACTACTACAATCGATATCGCGCTACTACAAACGAAATGAAAGAACTACAAACGAAAATAAGAGTTCCTATATGCCTGGCGTAAGTTTTTGTACTACTACAATCGAAATCGCGCTACTACAAACGAAATGAAAGAAACTACAAACGAAAATAAGAGTTCCTATATGCCTGGCGTAAGTTTTTGTACTACTACAATCTATATTGAGTTACTACAAACGAAATCAAAGAACTACAAACGATAATAAGACTGCCTTGATGTCTGACGTAGCTTTTTGAACTACTACAAACGAAATGAAAGCACTACAAACGAAAATAATGCCTCCAAGTTGACTGAAGTAGGTTTTTGATAAACTTCTAACGATATCGCACTACTACAAACGAAGTGAAAGAACTACAAACGAAAATAAGAGTGTCTATATGCCTGGCGTAAGTTTTTAAACTACTACAATCGATATTGAGTTACTACAAACGAAATGAAAGAACTACAAACGATAATAAGGCTGCCTTGATGCCTGACGTAGGTTTTTATACTGCTACAAACGATATCGCGCTACTACAAATAAAAAGAAAGCATTACATACGAAAATAGCGCTGCCTCGATGCCTGGCGTAAGTTTTTGAACTAATTCAATCGATATTAAGTTACTACAAACGAAATGAAAGAACTACAAACGAAAATAAGGCTGCCTCGATGTCTGGCGTGAGTTTCTGAACTACTACAATCGATATTGAGTTACTACAAATAAAATGAAAGCACTACAAACGAAAATAAGAGTTTCTATATGCCTTGCGTAAGTTTTTGTACTACTACAATCGATATTGAGTTACTACAAACGAAATGAAAGAACTACAAACGATGAGAAGGCTGCCTTGATGAATGACGTAGCTTTTTGAACTACTACAAACGATATTGAGTTACAACAAACGAAATGAAAGTACTACAAACGAAAATAAGGGTGCCTCGATGCCTGGCGTAAGTTATTGAACTACTACAATCGATGTCGCGCTACTACAAACGAAATGAAAGAACTACAAACGATAATAAGGCTGCCTTGATGCCTGACGTAGCTTTTTGAACTACTGCAAACGATACTGAGTTACTACAAACGAAATGAAAGTATTACAAACGAAAAAAAGGCTGCCTCGATGTCTGGCGTAAGTTTTTGAACTACTACAATCGATATTGAGTTACTACAAACGAAATGGAAGAACTACAAACGATAAGAAGGCTGCCTTGATGCCTGACGTAGCTTTTTGAGCTACTACAAACGATACTGAGTTACTACAAACGAAATGAAAGTACTACAAACGAAATTAAGGCTGCCTCGATGTCTGGCGTAAGTTTTTGAACTACTACAATCGATATTGAGTTACTACAAACGAAATGAAAGAACTACAAACGATAATAAGGCTGCCTTGATGCCTGACGTAGCTTTTTGAACTACTACAAACGATACTGAGTTACTACAAACGAAATGAAAGTACTACAAACGAAAATAAGGCTGCCTCGATGTCTGGCGTGAGTTTTTTGAACTACTACAATCGATATTGAGTTACTACAAATAAAATGAAAGCACTACAAACGAAAATAAGGGTGCCTCGATGCCTGGCGTAAGTTATTGAACTACTACAAACGAAATGAAAGTACTACAAACGAAAATAAGGCTGCCTCGATGTCTGGCGTGAGTTTTTGAACTACTACAATCGATATTGAGTTACTACAAATAAAATGAAAGCACTACAAACGAAAATAGGGCTGCCTCGATGCCTGGCGTAAGTTTTTGAACTACTACGGTCGATATTAAGTTACTACAAACGAAATGAAAGCATTACAAACGAAAATAATGCCTCCTAGATGACTGACGTAGGTTTTTGATAAACTACTAACGATATCGCACTACTACAAACGAAGTGAAAGAACTACAAACGAAAATAAGGGTTTCTATATTCCTGGCGTAAGTTTTTGTGCTACTACAATCGATATTGAGTTACTACAAACGAAATGAAAGAACTACAAACGATAATAAGGCTGCCTTGATGCCTGACGTAGCTGTTTGAACTACTACAAACGATACTGAGTTACTACCAACGAAATGAAAGTACTACAAACGAAAATAAGGCTGCCTCGCTGTCTGGCGTAAGTTTTTGAACTACTACAATCGACATTGAGTTACTACAAACGAAATGAAAGCACTACAAACGAAAATAAGGGTGCCTTGATGCCTGGCGTAAGTGTTTGAACTACTACAATCGATATTGAGATACTGCTAACGAAATGAAAGAACTACAAATGATAATAAGGCTGCCTTGATGCCTGACGTAGCTTTTTGAACTGCTACAAACGATACTGAGTTACTACAAACGAAAAAAAGGCTGCCTCGATGTCTGGCGTAAGTTTTTGAACTACTACAATCGATATTGAGTTACTACAAATAAAATGAAAGTACTACAAACGAAAATAAGGCTGCTTTGATGCCTGCCGTAGGTTTTTGAATTACTACAATCGATATTGAGTTACTACAAACGAAATGAAAGAACTACAAACGATAATAAGGCTGCCTTGATGCCTGAGGTAGCTTTTTGAACTACTACAAACGATACTGAGTTACTACCAACGAAATGAAAGTACTACAAACGAAAATAAGGCTGCCTCGCTGTCTGGCGTAAGTTTTTGAACTACTACAATCGCCATTGAGTTACTACAAACGAAATGAAAGCACCACAAACGAAAATAAGGGTGCCTTGATGCCTGGCGTAAGTTTTTGAACTACTACAATCGATATTGAGTTACTGCTAACGAAATGATAGAACTACAAATGATAATAAGGCTGCCTTGATGCCTGACATAGCTTTTTGAACTACTACAAATGATACTGAGTTACTACAAACGAAATGAAAGTACTACAAACGAAAAAAAGGCTGCCTCGATGTCTGGCGTAAGTTTTTGAACTACTACAATCGATATTGAGTTACTACAAACGAAATGAAAGAACTACAAAAGATAATAAGGCTGCCTTGATGCCTGACGTAGCTTTTTAAACTACTACAAACGATACTGAGTTACTACAAACGAAATGAAAGTACTACAAACGAAAATAATGCCTCCGGGATGACTGACGTCGGTTTTTGATAAACTACTAACGATATCGCACTACTACATACGAAGTGAAAGAACTTCAAACGAAAATAAGGGTTTCTATATGCCTGGCGTAAGTTCTTGTACTACTACAATCTATATTGAGTTACTACAAACGAAATTTAAGCACTACTAACGAAAATAACGCTGCCTTGATGCCTGGCGTAGGTTTTTGATAAACTACTAACGATATCGCGCTACTACAAATGAAATGAAATCACTACAAACGCGAATTAGGCTGCCTTGATGCCTTTCGTAGGTTTTTGGGTTACTAAAATCGATTTCGAGCTACTACAAATGAAAATAAAGAAACTACAATCGTTTGCAAACAAAATACTCCTGAAAAAGTAATACATTTACATAATGTATCACGGTCACGGTACCTGTACCTTTTTGGAGCGATCGCGATATGGAGTTTATTTTGCTATTTTGCTACTTTAAGCAACTTAAAAGGCATTACAATTAAGCAGAAATTAGTTTGCACGAAACTCTTTCAATCAGCGTAGTGTAAATAGTATAAATACCGATATTTAAGCATTTTCGTCGATTTTCGGAAAAATACATCAACGCGCTCACGAACCGAATTTTTTTTTTAATTTTTTTTGGCGTTATTTGGTTACTACAAACGAAAATAAAGGAACTACAATCAACTACAAACGATTCTGAACAAGAATCAATCATAAAAGTATTGAATATCGTAAGTGGGGTGCTGGCCTTTTTCACCCCCTCCCTTATTTTTTTTTGGAGCAACTACAAATAAAATCCGTTTTACTACAATCAACTACAAACGAAACACTATTAGAAAAATAATATAAAAAAAAATTCGTCAAGGTCGGGTGCCAAGTTCACACAGGTGACATATGGGGGTCTTGAGTTTAAACCCCGGCTCGTACCCCTCAGTTTATCGGGACTTATGTACGTACAAAATATCATTAAACATCTAGGTACAGTCACCGGCAATAGTATCTTCCTACACGTAGGCCGCAAAATTATGTGACACGCTCTTATTTGTAGGGCCATAAGAGCGTGTCTTCGTGTATTAACTGTATTAAGATACTATTGCCGGTGACGGCGGTGACTGCCCTAGTCGTTTTTCGGTGAAGGAAAACATCGTGGGAAACCCGGACCTAATCCCAATAAGGCTGTGACCGTAACGGGCCCAAAACTGCGACAAAACTTACTCACTAATAACAACTTAAAATTATAGGTACGCATATGTATTGTGTATTAGAGTTTAAATGTTAGTGTGTAGAGTAATAGTAGCCTAATATTATGAATCCTCAAGGTTTTATGGCAAAATAAAGCAATAAGCCCCTGCTGTGTATCCAATATTTTTATTAAGTCAATAAGACTTTATTGGCAATAATAAACGGCTAATAAATTGATATTTACTTACTGTGATATTGATATAGGACTAATTTATTGACAGTTATTGATTATTGATCACTAAGTTAATTTTCATCAAATACAGCCAAGAGCAATGAAAATGCGTACAGTTATGAAAGAACTTTCAAACTAGGAATGTATTTTTTTGCGGGATTCCTAATATCACACAGATTCATGAAAACACAAAAACGCATTGAAGCTAAAACTATGGTAATTTTTGTTCAGCAAACGTTGTTGATGCATCTTGTTATTTGCATGCAAATATAAAAAAAAACCGGCCAAGTGCGAGTCGGACTCGCGCACCGAGGGTTCCGTAAAAACCTAAAACAATTACTATTTCTTATGATTGCGTGGACGTGAAAGTTTCGTTTTGCTACAGCAGAAAGATATTATAGAGCTGAGTATATGATATGAATTTCAATTTAATACCTCTACGCGTTTACGAGGAAACAGGTAGTAAGTTTAAAATTAAAAAAAATATTTTAAGTACTATTTTACTAAAAATGTCTACTTTTCGTAATTTTCCTTTGTCTTTGCTATATGAAGTTTCTTCGTGCCAAGTTTAAAGATTCTGAGCTTGCGGGAAGTACCCTTTAGGTTTTGAGTTTCTTGCGAGTACTCATCTCCAAAATATGCAACTTAAATTGCTATTTCTTTTGATTGCGTTGACATGAAAGTTTGTTTTTGCCACAGCTGAAAGATATAATAGACCTGAGTATTTGATATGAATTTCAATTTAATACCTTTACGCGTTTACGAGGAAGAAGGTTAAAGTTTAAAATTTTAAAAAATATTTTTTGTATGATTCTACTAAAAATGTCTACTTTTTATAATTTTTCCTTTGTCTGTGCCATATGACGTTGCTTTGTGCCAAGTTTAAAGATTCTGAGCTTGCGGGAAGTACCCTTTAGGTTTTGAGTTTCTCGCGAGTACTCAGTTTCAAAATATGCAACTTAAAATTGCTATTCCTTTTGATTGCGTTGACTTAAAGATTTGGTTTTGCTACATCTGAAAGGTACTATAGTCCTGAGTATTTGACATGAATTTCAATTTAATAACTTCACGAGTTTACGAGGAAAATGGTAGTAAGTTTAAAATTTAAAATATATTTTTTTGTATGATTTTACAAAAAAAAACTACTTTTCGTAATTTTTCCTTTGTCTGTGCTACATGAAGTTTCTTCGTGCCAAGTTTCAAGTTTCTGAGTTTACGGGAAGTACCCTTTAGGTTTTGAGTTTCTTGCGAGTACACAGTTTCAAAATATGCAACTTAAATTGCTATTTCTTTTGATTGCGTTGAAATAAAAATTTGGTTTTGCTAAATCTGAAAAGTCCTATAGCCCTGAGTATTTGACATGAATTTCAACTTAATAACTTCACGCGTTTACGAGGAAAAAGGTAGTACGTTTAAAATTTTAATATATATTTTTGTATGATTTTACTAAAAATGTCTACATTTTATAATTTTTCCTTTGTCTATGCTATATGACGTTGCTTCGTGCCAAATTTCAAGTTTCTGAGTTCATGGGAAGTACCCCGTAGGTTTTGCGAGTGCCGAAAACTCTAAAATTTGCAGCATAAACTACTGTATCTTTTGATTGCGTTGGCTTTTAAGTTTGATTTTTTCACAGCTTCAAGGGACAATAGACCTAAGTATTTGGTATAAATTTCAGCTTGATACCTCCACGCGTTCCTGAGAAAAATGGTCTTGACAGACAGATAGACAGATAGACAGACAGACAGACAGACAGACAGACGGACAACAAAGTGATCCTATAAGGGTTCCGTTTTTTTTCCTTTTGAGGTACGGAACCCTAAAAATATAGTTGCCTGGTCGAAGATTTACTTTACACTGATGGCGCGAGCATAGGTTGTACGTGTCAATATTACGCTTTTTTTACCCTGAATTCTAGGGCCTAATCCCATAGAACAAAACTAGTGACAGTTACAACCTATGCTGGCTCTATCTGGCAAAAAACGGACAACTCAGTTGCCTTCCTCGTTGAAGACTTATTTCCACTTTTCTTTACATTTTTATGAAATTCCTTACTGTTACCATTATTTTACACTTTATTCATTTAATAGCTATGATATCATAAAGCGAATACAATTGAACATAACATTGGCGGCGCAGAAAGCACCCTAACGGTGCAAACTAGATATAACACAAACAGAAAATGTAGCAAAACCCAGGTCACGTACACAGGCCGCTTATGAAACCCTTGGTGCATAAAATATTCGCAATGTAGGCATGAACCTTATTTGCTTAAGTAGTTTCACCTTCCGTCATATTTTTCCTTATTAATAATTTCATGAGTCGAATACGAAAGCAATGGAATAGCCTGTTTTATTTATTTTTATGTATTTAAGCCAAGGCTGTCCCATTGCTGGCCAAAGGGGTACCGCCTTCCCTTCCACGTGTTGAATTGTACATACACATTTCCTACCCGTTTCTATCAAAGGAGTGGACGCAAAGTCATCTTAACGTCGCTGTCAAAGTTAGTATTAACTACGGGTTAACTTTTGTGGGACCCATTAGGTTGTTATTTTAGCTCACAAGTCAGAAAAAGAAGCCGAAGTAACAACATCGTGACGATTCAATAAGAGACAGCACACTGATTATTTTCAATGGTAACACTAAGGATACCACCATCAAATTCAGCATCATAATTAGATAGCGCAGTATCGTTGCAAAAAGTGGCAATAGGGCTATTGAAGTCTTAAACGATTTATTAACTTACCGATTCACCGCCAGAATCAATCCCGTTTTCAACTAAGATGTCTTCAAACAAAACGTCGGCTTCACATGGAGAACAAAGGTTACTGAGCAATTCACTGAACCGTTCAACTTTACGAACACACACAGCCCCTAACAACCCCCCAACTTCCACATCCTTAACCATTGGCACTACTACACTATCTTTTAGTTTCATAATAACGTCCATCTTCTTAATCGCGGGTTCTTTCATTATAGGAATGTTACTTTTGTGACTATTATTGAGCATATTTGTTAAATTGTTATCCAAATACTTATCGTTATTATTCAGTTGTTTTTTCTCAACTTTTTCATCTTCAACGAGACATCTATTAAATAAATCTTCAAATTTCACCTTTTCCAAACTAGGCGAAATGCTTTTATCAAGTAAAACTTCATTCAATATTTCCTCACCACTGACATGTAAATCGGTTGTCACGTTTTCTTTACTTTCTAAATCACTATCTTTAGCTTCCTTGTCTTCAATTTCAGGTGTCTTTTCTAACTTCAAATCGCTGATTTCGTCAAAATTACTTTCTTTAGGACTACTGACTAATAAATTAAGTTTGTCTTTTTCTAAAATATTTTTATTGGAATGTTTAGGTTTCGATCTAATAGCACCAATTTCCTTATCAGAAAAGCATGTGGCAGGAATGGCTTTCTGATTCTCCTTCTGATTATTAGTCCTTTTGTTGGGAGTGGACTTAGTTTTATCTCTTTCTATAATTTTCGAGCTCTTAGGTGACTGGTTTTTATTATCTTCTAAAAGAGATTGAACGGAAGAACTTCTGGTGGATTTTCTAGGAGACGGCGAGGAATCCGAATGGGTGGCAGCGGCAGCTCTTAAGCGTGACGTACGTGTAGTTCTAATAGGCACTGAAGTAGAAATGGAGTTAAGGTTCAGTTCAGAAGAAGATTTAAGATTAGCAGTCGGTTCCTCCAAGGGCGTCCGCTCTGCTCTTCTCGGGCGCCTGAAATTAAAGAAAGGTCTAATATTAGGTTTAATTTGATTGCTGAGAAAGCGTTTGGTATCACTAAACATTCGTTCACAATTGCATTAAACTCTACTGGAATAGAATTACCTACGGAGATTTTATTTTATACAAAATTTTGAAAATTAATCATCATGTCAAACATTGTAAATCTACTATAGATTAACATATGGGTGATTACGGCACGTATGGGTAATTACGGATGCAGGCATAAGAAGCCCAATTGAAGTCAAAATTAACATAGTATTCGAAGAGTCGTAAAAATGTCGGTTGTGACCACGATATGTATTTATTTAGGTTAGAGGCCTGCCTCTGCTCTACAAGTGTGTCGGATATACTGGGCAAACGAAAATAAAATCGTACAAACAGGAAAGGGGAAGTAGTAGAAAGAATGGAGGCCCTTACTTATAAGTAACTAGATTGGAAGCCAATCTTAAACTCACCTCTGCGTGACATTTTCCGAAAAGAGCGTCGCCGTTCTCGCCGTCAGCTGCTTTCTCCTCTCTTCTTTATACTTCTGTATCCTGGCCGCTCGGGCCTCGTCCTGAGACTGACTCATGACGCTCGCGCTGTGACGTCACGTGCGCCAGCAACCCAGTTTCCTCGAGGCTCGCTCTTTCTTGGCTTCAACATGGATCGCGTCTAGCATGGCGACATTAAGCGCGTAGGGCGGAATAATTGGCAGTGATGAATACAGGCTAAGGCTGGAGGTAGGTGAAGAAGGCGCGCGTGGTGATCACCTGGAAAAGACAATAAAAACTTTATATAAAGGTACACACATTGTCTAATATGATACCGTAGATAGCTACGAAATATTATCGACATGATGTGACCTATAGAATTATGACTTTATAAAAACCGACCTTTTAGGTAACCGTCCGACCGACCTAAATATACTATAATTCTCTTAATAATTACTATGATGTGTCAGGACCGTAAACAAATCGTCAACGGCATACTCTTAAATAAGTCTGAATATATTACAAGTGAAGCCTTATCACAGAACAAAAAACTCACAAAAATGTTTTTTGGTACACAGTTTTATTGCTGACTCTACCTAGTAGCATTGTCACGTAAACTACGAAAGTATACCAAATTTCAGTTCAATCGGACACCGGGAAGTGGTTGAAATTTAACTTACAAGATTTGATGCGTTATAAATTTATAAACAAATGAACAAATAAATATACGGGGTCAAGCTAAATAAAACTGTGTAAAAATTCAAAATAAAACGTAAATATCGTAATCCTTTAATCGTGCTATGAAGCCGGCCCGGGACGTGGTAACTTAGGAAGTGAATTTTAATTACTACGAAGTTACGTAAGTTTCCTTTAATTTATAGATTTGCGGAAAAAGATTCTCGCTTAGTATTACAACATTTTCGTGATTTCGCCATGCTAAGTCAAACAACTTCTCAATCTAGATCGTATACAATTTAGCGTTTTATTAGTAGTAGTAGTAGTAGTAGTAGTAAAACACTTTATTGTACAGGAAAACACAACAGAAATATATAACACAGCAAATAAAATAAAAAACATAATAAATAAAAATAAAAAAAATATAATATAATAAATTTTATTCTGGATAGTCTGTTGTTATGAGACGTTAGCTTCGTGTTTCTGGTATGTAACTTTGAAACCAGTGGTCTGACCAATAATTACTAGTTACCTAACTCAGAAACGCAGGCTCTGGTATAAACAATAAATCACAGACATGGCCGGCTCGTACCACTGAGTTTTTCGGAACTTATGTACGGAATATCATTTGATATTTACCAGTCGCTTTTCGGTGAAGGAAAACATCGTAAGGAAACCGGACCTAATCCCAAAAAGGCCTAGTTTCCCCTCTGGGTTGGAAGGTCAGATGGCAGTCGCTTTCGTAAAAACTAGTGTCTACGCCAATTCATGGGATTAGTTTGTCAAGCGAACCCCAAGCCGGGATAAACGCTAGGAGAAAGAAGAAAGACAGACATGGCCGGTATAACGCCAGCGGTACAGGCGACGGCAAAGATATGTTTCCACTTTTACAAAGGAGTAAGTTATGAACATCGTCGACGCCAACTGTACCTATTGTGATCATTACACACACAGTTCACGTGAGTCTAGAGGTCGAAGGTAACCCCGCGGCGGGGAACAATGCATGTTTAATTTATTGACACACGGAGAATAGGAACGTTACGATAAGTGAGACATCAAAGGCTTTGTTCCATTGTAATGTTACCGGTAACCGTAACGAGATTATTAGTTGCTTTGGGAAGACAGGGTGATTAAAATGCCTGTTGTCTTGCGGTGGTTCAAGAAAATTGGTAGTGCGTTTACAAATACCAATTTCTCCGCGTTCTGGTGACGTTCTGTCACCAGAACGCGGAGAAATTGGTATTTGTAGATTGGTAATAGTAAATGCAAGGAAATTCCAGGCGTGGTGTCAATCATGTTATATATGTGGGTCGGGCGAAATTAAAACACTCAATTAACTTGAAATAAAATATATATTGGAAAAACACATGAAAATTACACCATCCTCGTCGTCGGAAAAAGTATCTCAGAATGAAAACAATCTAGCAACGAACCCTCTAGAATTCCAACGTTCTATCTTCAAACATCTCATAGAGTTTTCACTATCTCTTTCATACACTGTTCTCTCTCACAGTCACTCGTTCCTTACGTTCCAATCTGCGCATCCTACATATATATCTTATATTTTAGTATTATTAAATGCTTACCACTAATGAGCTTCAAGTTCTCATTACGCTAGAAATAAGTGTATATTAATAGTTGACTAATATAAGTAATATATAATAGTTAAATATATAATAGAACTAAATATCTGTTTTCCGACGAGACCTTTACTAGTAGTCACTAGGTATTTTTTGCCTTATATTCATAAATGCATCACCATTTCTCAACAGAAATGTTTATGGCCTAACCACACGTAAGTGCTCTATCAGCCTGACATTGACATGGAAAAATATCGCATTTTAGTCAAGGAAAATTTCATAAATAAATGTGGTGACCGTATCGTATTTTCGTTATAAATAGGTACTTTGTTGTTGTGGGGCAAAGTCTACCTATTTAAGTAAGTAAAAAAAAATTAGACCATGTTTCGTACTGTCAGGAATTGGAAACTCTTTAGGTTTTAACCTTTTCCACGCCAAAGACGTATATATCGGCACCGCGGGTCCAACGTTAAAGACCGACATATCGGTCCACGACCACTGAGCAAAATAGACCCAGCACACGCATAAAGTTAAGAGTCGCCAGGACGCTCGCGTGAACTCGCGTCCCCATACAAACGTAGTTTAGCTCTCATTCTAAAACGACATGCTTTAGAATCACGAAATTTGACATGGGCATTCTAGTAGTACAGATCTATGTCGGTAATTCGTTTTCGTTGCAAAAAATTGTAATACAAAGAAAATATAGCAAAAATAAGTTTTGTATGTAAATCTGTATCTGGCTGTATTTTCTTTGTATTAATTTTTTTTGCAACGAGAATTAATTACCGACATAGATCTGTACTACTAGAATGCCCATGCCTAATTTCGTGGTTCTAAAGCATGTCGTTTTAAAATGAGAGCTAAACTACGTTTGTATGGGAACGCGAGCGTCCTGACGACTCTTAAACTTCAGTTTTGACATTTAGATGGCGTGGCGTCTGAGTGGTAGTTTTTGCGTTTGACATGGCGTCGAAAAGGTTAAGAAAATGTATGAAAAAGAAAAGAAGTAATAACAAAATCGTCAAGTCGCTCAATATTGAGAGTGACAGATGTTACTGAACTTACTGAATGCTTGGCTTTCTCATATAAATGCAAAAGGTACTTTAGAAGTCTGGAGATACTCAAAAGCGTTAGACTTTACTACCGCTGAGCTGCAGTTAGCTCGAGATTAGAGTTAGACTGACCAAAGCATGCGAATTCGACCTTATGGACTAGACCATACGGGTTACTTTAGAATTTAGACAGTTTCGATGTCAATCCAGTTGCTTACGGAGTACAGGCGAGTTTTTTCCTTTGTCTGTGCTGTAAGACGTTGCTTTGTACCAAATTTCAAGATTCTGAGTTCACGGGAAGCACCTTGTAGGTTTTGATTTCCTTGCGAGTGTCGAAAATTTGCGGCATAAACGTTTGATTGCGTTGGCTTTGAAGTTTGATTTATTCACAGCTCCAAGGGACAGTAGACCTGAGTATTTGATATAAATTCCAGCTTGATACCTCCACGCGTTCCTGAGAAAAAGGGTCTTGACAGACAGACAGACATACACACGGACAACAAAGTGATCCTATAAAGGTTCCGTTTTTTCCTTTCGAGGTACGGAACCCTAAAAACGCGGAATATTAGCCTATATCCTCTTTACTACCTCTGGTGACGACTGTACTCAAATCTTAGATAACATAGCATAGATTCCGCATAATGAAATACATAGAAGTAGAGTTTGCACAACAGATCTGAAACGTACATATGGGAAGATCTGTGAATCTGGATTGCAGAACCTACCTCACTTAAGTTCCCTCATACACTAAACAACATTGCAAACTTAGATATTCAGTAGATTTTTACATTTGACAGGTAAGTAAGTACCTTCAAATTTTTTTTTAGTTCCTATTATTTTAGTGCCTAGAAAAGAATAGCCGGATTAAAATTGGCGACCTAGTAATTAAAACAACGATAAAGACTTTTTTACACTCTTATAATTACTACAATCATCCTTTACGACTAAAATGATTCTTAGGCTTGCAACGGATAGCTTGTTTCACCAGCACTGTTTATTAAAATGACAGCCAGTTTGTGAGCGTTCTGTTGACCGCGTATCTCCGTCTAAAATGTAATCTCTGACTCGGAGCTAGATGAGAGGCCACATTAGTTATTCACTACACCAGCTGCTCCCTACAGTATTTATAATAAACTAAGCTTACTCTTATACATACCAGAGACTATAGAGATATAGACCGCCACAGCCTAAGAACTTTTTGAGCTTCAAAAAGTTCTTAGGCTGTGGCGGTCTATATCTCTATAGTCTGATCATAACCAGACTAAAAATTATACAAAATCGCCTAATTCACCCGAACCCACACTAGCGCTATCTAGTGCGCCACTAATATAAACTTTCTTCGTTCCATAAACTTTCTTGGACGATTTAACGCTGTAAAAAAATTTACTTCCTTCCGATAGATGGCGCTCGCTGATACGGAAACTAGAGATAGAACTAGACCCTGTATGAATACTTGAATAGAACGCGACTTACAGCAGACGGTCCAGCTATTGTATGGTCCTTGTACGAAGCTTAGACAACTCGAATAACAAATTGACTACTGCAAGAAACTTGTTTCCAGCAAATACGAATACAAATACGGGTAAAACGGTAATGCCGCATCTATTATACGTCGTGCAACCTAAGAAGCAATTTTTGACACCTGTCATCTCAGTACATTTTATAACCTAAAATCGGATTTTTGTACTGAAATGACAGGTGTCAAAAGTTGCTTCTTAGTTTGCACGACGTATATATATTCACTTTAGTGTAGATTGACACTTTAATAATAGTAGCCAATTAGCCATGTAAAATGCCAGTCGTAAGGGCGGCCACCGACTATCAGTCCGCCTGCAGTCCGCCTGACGATATCGGCCTGTCAGTTGTTCGGAGCCGGCAAATTTTTGTTCTATCTGACAGGCCGAAATCATCAGGCGGACTGCAGTCGGACTGATAGTCGGTGGCTACTATTATTAAAGTGTCAATCTGCACTAAAGTGAATATACGTCGTGCAAACTAAGAAGCACTTTTTGACACCTCTCATTTCAGTACAAAAACCCGATTTTAGGTTATAAAATGTACTGAGATGACAGGTGTCAAAAATTAAGTAATTCAACGGAATCTATAAAGAAAGTGAATACCATCTGACCTTCCAACACAGGGAGAAAACCAAAGTAGACCATCACACTATTAACGGTTAATCAGTAATCACTGTGAAATTAATAGTTGTACCTTGTCGTAAAAACTGCAAAGATAATCGCACTTTGATATACCACGTCAGATGTATGTTTGCGGTTTAAGATATTTATTTGTTACACTTTTTCACCTTACTCCATTGTAATAAGGTACAAGAGTGTAAACATATCTTTGACGTCGACTATACAATAAACGGTTTAGTCTTAGTTCAAGGGTTCCATATCGCTGAGTTTACTATATTGCTATAGATCTATGAACGTACGACCTCCACTTACGTAAATACGCCTAAGACGCAAAGTAGGAAAACTACATTATATCAGTCGTCAGCAATACGTAAAACGTCTTACCGCCTTTAGACAAATTAAATTATACAGAATGTCAATGCCAATTACGGTATGCAAGGGAAACAGAAATAATTCTTAAGCCAGGCATAGGACAGTAGCATGGTTTGATAATAACCTTAATACCTATATTTAGCATAACATCGAAATTAGATCAAACCATTTCAGTAAAAGAAGCACTAGGAAGAGTTTTACGGATGGTGCAAGTTATCATTTTAACAATATTATAAATTAATTGATGGACCAACAGCGAAGATCTCCGTTTTAGCTTCGGGCAAAAATGACCATTCGGCTTTTCTCCTCCACAAATGCATTTCTCAACCGATTTCCGTGAAATTTTGTGAGGTAGAATTTTGTAGTCGTTTCGTATTTTTGTAAAATATTAAATATGGTAGAAATTGGCACAAAGGACTTATACGCCATAATGCTCACATTGAGAGAACAGCTGGGAAAACGCCGGACGGACATACGAAGACATTTTTGCCCAAGTTGAAACGGAGACCTTCGTTATTAAATAAAAGATGATATTTGAAACAGCAAAGTAGTTCGGGCAAAGTAATGAAATACGTGATGTGCTCGAATGTAGTTTTTAGTTTTTATTGGATGCCTTTATGGAATCCTAATAGACGCTTCACGTCAGAATCAATCATACAATCCTACGAATGCATCGCAACGCTAGATTATTTTTTATAGTTAGCAAGTTGATTGGGTTGCCATGTTAGAACCAAACTATCAGCTATAACAATAAAGGTAGAGTACTGTCATCATGGAATATAATTACCGAAAGTACACGGCAAAACCACATCAAACATATACTGGCAATGATTTTAAAATCGGCAAAAACTCATACAAAGGAAGTGCATTCATCACAATAGTATATCGTAGCGTCACAATGTAAGAGACCCTTCATGGGTAACTAACAGATTATAGAAAAGTAGCTGATTTAATTCGTTATGAAAGCAGTCAATTAGCACGTTTTGAATTTTCTTCAAGATAAACCCAGTTTAAGGTCTAATACCCTTGTTACACCTACCGAGTACAGTGGCGAGTCAGTACTCTCGACCGAGTACTCGCAAGGTCTAAAGTGTCTAAACACATCGCCGAGTACTGGGCCGGGCCATTTTACTCTCTCGGCCGAGTGGCATTTTGCTGTCTCGCCACTGTACTGTACTCGTTAGGTGTAACCAGGCCTTAAGAGGGGGCTAAGGCAAAATAGTGCTTCTTAGATTCAATTTAAACATGCATTAACCAAAGGGAAATGCCATGGAAATATTCATACTGAAACTAGACTATATTTGCCACCACTGACATATTGAAAAACATTAAAAGATTAAACTTGGCTCGATAGAAAAAAATCACGAAAACATGTCTAATTTTAATTTATTTTCAATACTATGGCGCTATCTTATATTATACCATATCATTATAATTATAGTATAAAATAGCGTGTAAGTTATACCAGCAATTTTACATTCAAGATAATAACAATGTGTAATACTTTTAAAGTTATGGAGGAATAAGTGATTCGGCGTTTATAACCTTTTTATTCCGCGCGATGAGCCTTTCGTCGACAATCTTCCATCGCAAGTTGCGCGCGTCTCGCAATATCTTCTGTTCCCGTCCGCTGTGGGTGCGGCCTAGGGGGCCAGTCGCGATCCCTCCGTTGAGACGAGAAGACTACGTCTGACGCGCTCCCGACATTGAACTTAATTTAAATCGTCAACAAGAACTTATTTCATAATAAAAGTAGGGAATGCAATACCCGTCCATTTTTGGTACCCGGGTATTACCCGACTTTGATTTTCAAAAACCCGGGTACCCGGGTAATACCCGGTTTTGAACAATTTTTGTATTAATTATTGGTTTTCATCGTTTTTACGGGTATTTAGTAATAAAATTCACTTTTGATTGCTGAGTTTGCATTTATTAATTGAAAAAAATGATTTCGTACATGAAATATATAAATTTAACAACTTATACTATTAAAACAGCTGTAAATCACAATATTAATTTAGAGAGCATAAGACGTTAGGTTAGGTATACTCAATATTTTTGTTTATTAATCAGAAATATCAAAGTTAACGGGAAATATGGAATATTCAAATGTAATAATAGATCTTCTTCTTCTTCTTAGTCGTATACTCTTGTCAGAGTAGTCGTGGTCATTGAGGTCGTTGTACGGCATTTTGTGTAGTTCTTCGCCATCCTTCTCTACTTAGTGCATTTCGCACGCACAGATTTAAGCGTGATTCGGTGAGGGCCTTCACTTGATCAGTCCATCGCATTGAGGGGCGTAATCTAGGTCTTGTACCATCCACTCTACCCTGAACAACAAGTCTCTCCATGGCGTCGTCTTCCTTGCGCGTCACGTGGCCGAAGTAACTAAGAATGCGAGAGTGCACTTTTGCTGAAAGCCTTTGCTTAACCTTGAGCTCTTGGAGTATAGATATATTAGTGCGACGCTGAGTCCACGATATCCGCAGCAATCTCCTCCAGCACCACATTTCCAAAGCATCAATGCGTTTTCGTTCACTTTCTCTTACTGTCCACGTTTCTGCACCGTAAAATAACACTGGGATAACGAGAGATCTTACGAGGCGAGTCTTAGTTGCCCTTGTGATATTGCGGTCTCTCCAGATCTTCGAGAGTTTCTCCATTGCGGACCTAGTTGTTGCTATGCGTCGCTTGATTTCATCTTCGGAGCCTCCATCGTTTGAGACCAGTGACCCCAATACATATAGTATGATGATACAACTCCACAGTTTTCAATAGTTTTTGCCTTATTGCTGTTGTTACGGTCCACGACCATCATCTTGGTTCAGACTAACTGTTTTAACGCGACGCAATAGCGCTGCTATACAATCTTCGCTTGTTGCTGTGAGTGTGGTGTCGATGTCGTCAGCGTAACGCAGACTGGAGATATTCTTCCCACCTATTGGAATACCATCCGTCCAGCCTTCAAGCGTTATCCGCATTATGTGCTCAGTATAGATTACAGAAAAGAGCAAGGGCGATAGTGTGCACCCTTGACGTACCCCAGCCGAAGGGTGGAGTGGCTTTGACATTGTATTGTCCACTTTTACTGACGAGGAGTTGTTCTCATACAGCCCTCTTAATATATGGACGAGATTGTTGGGAAGCATCCCACAGCAGCGGCCATTTAACTGAGTCAAATGCCTTCTGAAAGTCAACAAAACATATGTACGTAGGTCTGTCGAACTCTCTGGCTTTCTCTATTATCTGGCGCAATATGAGAATCTGTTCTCTAGTTTCTTTTCCTCTAACAAATCCGGCTTGTTCTGGTGCGATTTATTTGCTGATATACGCCTTTTGTCTCTCATTTAGGTTGTGCAGTAAAATTTTACTGGAATGATTGATTAAAGCTATCAAGCGATAGTTAGAATTAAAGTGTAAAATATGTTCGGACCATTTATGCTATGCCTTCTAGTTTTAATTTAATAGTTATAATACACACAGTAAGGTAGGGATACAGTTGCAGAAGTAATAGAACATTTTGTTTTAAGTTTATTCACGTTTTCCCTATTTTTCTACCGATTTCTAAATTACGGGTAAAACCCGGGTTATGAGTTAAAAACCCGGGTTTTACCCGACTCCAAATATAGACGGGTACCCGGGTACCCGGGTTTTCGGGTACCCGGGTTGCATTCCCTAAATAAAAGTGAAGTGTTGTGATTTTTCGTAATTATTACATTAAGCTCCCAATGCATGAAACCTTACCTCACATGGTGGCAGAACAGACACATACTATAGATTAAGCTCCCAATGCATGAAACCTTACCTCACACGGTGGCAGAGCAGACACATACTACAGCGATAAATGGGCCATTTTATTTAAAGTTGTATATTGCACTTTTTTTTTAAATTTGGAAAATTTTTGGTGATTTCGACTCAGAATCACGAGCTGTATGTGTCCTAACAAAATCGAAAGAGCTCGTGATTCTGAGGTAGGCATAGCCTGGAAGAACATATTTTAATGCAAACCGTGATATTTAATTAAAATCTACATATTGACTGTCTTGCACTTCATACGTGTTGAAATAGGGTAAATGAGCCAGTTATGGTCATTTCTTACTAATTATATAGGTGACTACTGGAAAACCTAGACTGCGGGTAATATTGAGAACGCCGCGACCGTAAATCATCAGTGTGTGAGATAAAATTGCTTCCTCACCTCATTTCCGCAGTCTCCTATATCCGCTTCGCTTAAATATGATCAATCTGTGGGTGAAAAAACACCCTGACTTGTGCACTTCGACTACTGGGCGAGGTCATAATATATACGACCGACGCCTACTAGATCACTCTCTACTACTGGAGGTTAAGCCTCCTTCATGCTAAAGACTAAAGGGCACCTATCCCTTGGAAATAGGCCGTGCCCGCGCATCTACCCATAAGGCATTCCTGCCTTCAAAAGGGCTGTGGGAGGACTTGACACTCAACACATGGGCCTATGGGAGATTTATACCTACCCCCACGCTGCCAGTCCCCGAGGTACCACACTAGTCACAATACCGCATATGGGCGGTACTTCGCCCCATCACTACCGCTATCCAACAAGGGGGCCCTAAGAGAGTGGTCAATTCACCCGCAGATGGATGTGCATGGCTTCTGCACCCGCGTACGATAATAACTGCATAAACTAAGGGGCACTAGATATCCATCGCGAGACTATGGTCCGGGCCCGAAAAACTTAACTTTCGATAAACCAGCTAATGTAATCACCGTTAATCCATGCGCCACGTACTGCCCCAGATTCACTCTGTCATTGTAGGGAGACAGCCAACCTTCACTAAGTCGTACGCATAGACATAGGATAAAAGGTAACGACAGGGCATGCAAATAATAATACCAAGATCGAACGGGATTGTCTTATTAGACCTTCAATAGCTGCTACAGAGAAGGTGCTATTATCGTTAGCCCTTGTCATAGTCTCATATTGTTATTACCCTCCATGCTATTACTTCTAGCAGTGGAGGGTCACAAACAGATGTGATTCGCAATTTCTTTAAGTATTACTGTCCGCGATCCTCAGCAGTGAGGGAACGAGAAAAAAGAAGAAGTATTACTGTATTTGCTACGACAAAACCTGATATTTTTCTTTGAAGGTTATGTCGGCTAAGGAAAACAATAGTAGATTGTTCTTTGTTGTGCTGTAGAAGTGATCGTCATCTATGTCCCAATCCCTTACGTGGGTACGAGTATACGTGCTGGGTTGTCGATGGTGCGTTATTCAGGACATAAAAACCGACCCTACCCGTGAATAATTAGTTCTTGGAATTTTTAAGTAGACTGAGTCAGGCTCCTGCGTATATTCGAAAAACGGTTTTAAACTTGAAATACCTACTCAGCCATTTTTGATTTTACAGTAAAACCGTGAGGACAAAAATTGTAGGAAATTTGATTCTCTATAAGTTTGGTCTTCACAATTTTTCTTATAGAATCGATATTTTGGAAATTAAATTTGAAAAAGCGACAAATTCAAAATATTTTGGGTCAATCACTGCGAAAGAGTCCCTGCGGTCCTCACGGTCATCATTGGGGCCGATTCCAACGTACATCTCCCTCTATGGGGGATGAAGATCAGCAACAACAGAGGTAAGTAAGACACTAGTTAGTTGTCATAAGGCACTTACTTCAATATACTAAACAATAAACATAGGTTGGAACAAACATTCGTAAAGAGAAGGTGCATTACGATTATAAATAGACCTTACTATGTCCTGAATAACGCACCGTCGAAAACCCAGGACGTATGACCTCAAAACAAGAATTTAACTAGACCGCACGCGCGTACCCACGTAAGGGATTGGGATATAGATGACGATCACTTCTATAGCACAACAAAGAACAATCTACTATTGTTTTCCTTAGCCGACATAAGAAAAATATCAGGTTTTGTCGTAGCAAATACAGTAATTCTTAAAGAAATTGCGAATCACATCTGTTTGTGACCCTCCACAGCTGGAAGTAATAGCATGGAGGGTAATAACAATATGAGACTATGACAGGGGGCACCGATAATAGCACCTTCTCTGTAGTAGCTATTGAAAGTGTAATAAGACAATCCATTTGATCTTGGTATTATTATTAGCATGCCCTGTCGTTGCCTTTTATCCTATGTCTATGCGTACGACTTAGTGAAGATTGGCTGTCTCCCTACAATAACAGAGCGAATCTGGGGCAGTACGCGGCGCATGGATTAACGGTGATCACATTAGCTGGTTTATTGAAAGTTAAGTTTTTCGGGCCCGGACCATAGTCTCGCGATGGATATCTAGTGCCCCTTAGTTTATGCGGTTATTATAGTACGCGGGTACCGAAGCCATGCACGTCCATCTGCGGGTGCAGTGACGCCCTCTTGTTGGATAGCGGTAGTGATGGGGCAAAGTACCGCCCATATGCGGATAATGTGACTAGTGTCGTACCTCGGGGACTGGCAGCGTGGGGGTAGGTATAAATCCTCCATAAGCATGAGTGTCAAGTCCTCCCACAGCCCTTGTGAAGGCAGGAATGCCTTATGGGTAGATGCGCGGGCGCGGCCTATTTCCAAGGGATAGGTGCCCTTTAGTCTATGCGCATGAAAGAGGCTTACCCTCCAGTAGTAGAGAGTGATCTAGTAGGCGTCGGTCGTATATACAGCCTTGGCCAGAAGTGTTGAGCATAGGTGTTTTTTGTTTACAATTTTGATGTTAAGCATTATTTCCCTATCCTAACAATGTACGGTAACGGTAAATGTTATATTTTATTTATTAATATAGAAAACTTCACTTAATAACACTTTCAAGGTACTTAAAAAATATGAAAACAGAAGGTACCAAAAATGTAAATTTAAGTCGGTGCGACATATTGCAAATATTCTATGCAATTACTACTAACTTCAACAAAACATGCTTATTAGTTTAAATGAATTTACAAAATAACTTAAACAAAGATGGAAACGATGGACTAAACTTTCCAGTTTTGTATGAAAATCGCATTGGTGCTCAACACTTCTGGCCAAGGCTGTATTATGACCTCGCCCAGTAGTCGGAGTGCACAAGTCAGGGTGTTTTTTCACCCACAGATTGACCATATTTAAGCGAATCAGAAATAGGAGACTGCAGAAATGAGGTAAGGAAGCAATTTTACCTCACACACTGATGATTTACTGTCGCGGCGTCCTCAATATTACCCGCAGTCTAGGTTTTCCGGTAGTCACCTATATAATTAGTAAGAAATGACCATAACTGGTTCATCTACCCTATTATTTCAACACATATGAAGTGCAAGACATGTAGTCATGTGTCAATATGTAGATAATAATTAAATATCACGGTTTGCATCAAAATATTCCTCGTATGTTAGCATCTGTACATGAATTTCTCGTTGGTCCAAGTTACTAAATCGATACTTTGAGGTGGCTGCCCAGAAAAACTGCCAGGTTGATGGCAGGCAACCCTATATATTCGTGAATGGCACGCCTAGGGCTATCGATCTGCATCAGTTCCAGCTTGCCACCTGATGAGGTAAATTACCTCATTTTTAGGCCTCATAAAACATGACTGACCTTGAAATCTACCAGGTTTGGGACAGGCAACCTATGTGGGTTCGGGTCACCAAAGGGGTCTCTTTCGATGGGTAAAGGTTTCGATCTACCTTATGATGTAAATTTTGGTAAAAATTGACGTTTTAGAATTTAAAAAAAAAAACATAGTTTAAATCAAACATTATTTTAAACTAATTATACTATACACACGAACATGTCTCATCTGACTCGTTAGGTTACACTATGCACAACCGAGCGCAGCGACAACAGGCGTGTCCAAGTTTCGCACCGCCCCGCAAGTGCGGGGCGCGCGGGTGAATTCTTATTTTTCTCTGGGTTTACGCGCACTCTTAAAGGAGCTGCATTATGTTTTGTGCCAACTTTACTAGAAGCCAGACGAGCACCTAGTTGGATGTTTATCCTTGTTACTGTTTGTTTACATATCGCATTTCAGCATTTATCTGACAGGCATGTAGAGTAGATCGTGCAATGTGGCAAGCCTACATTTACAGAAAGTTTTTCAGCAATAGGAGACTTCCCAACATATAAGGCGGCCAATTCCAGTCGTAAAGCAGAAAAGCGTAGGTTTAGTCTATTCACAAAAGCCAGTGAGTCAAGAAATTAGTTTTCTCATTCTGCCGCGTGGCGTAACTCGTTAGTAAAATTGCATTTTGCAGAAAACAAAATCAGACAATTCACAGTAATTGAAGTTCCACTAAAAGTAAATTGGATTGGCTTCAACTCCTTTCCTATTTCACAGTGTTATTGTTTTCAGTATTACCTAGTTATTAAGATGGCAACAAAGTTATATAACGGAGTTACGAGAAAGCTCAATCTTTCACTCAATTCACAATCAGTTGTGAAGTCTTACGTTCAAATAGACGAACATTCGTCGTGCGTTTTCGTTGAAATAGCAAAAATTTTTTTGGTAGATCAAGTCATTTACTGTCCTTTAAGGAGTGGTTTCATAAAAAACGCGACGCAAATGGAATTTGTGCGTAGAGTTCCATTTTTATTGATGGTAAAACATAATTGCGTGCTCTCGCACTCTGATTCACTCGTCGCGGGACGATTACGTCGAGTTTGCGTCAGGCCACCAGCCAGAGAAATCTAGCTCCTAATACAATGCTTTAAGACCCTCGATCATCCCATTTTGCGGATACCAATCACGCACGTATCCGCATAGCAAACGCACAGCAAAAACGCTGCGATTAATAGCGCAGAAAATAAAAGTGGTTCACGTTATCGATGTATAATTTAAATGGGACATTGGCACGGTCACTTCTTCTTTATTTCTTGTTCCCACGTTTCTTAAGATCGGCTTGACTAACATGGTTTGTCAATAACGACTACCACGGGCTATTGTAAAGTATCGCTAATAAATAGGTATATCGGAGCGGCCAGGGTACTCAAAAATATCTAAACCTGCACTTTATGGTCTTGACAATAGAGGCGTTGTTCAGATATTTGTGACCACCTTGGCCGCTCCGATATATCTGATGGCGATTGTAGAATAACAAAGGCATGACCCCATCTAATCCAAACGTCCAGATGACACTTAGTGCCTCGAGAACAAAATTTAATCACGTACGGCCGGCACGCCCGTCGCAACCCCAAAATGCACACTAAAACTCAACTTTATAGAAACAGTACAACTTTAAAGTTACAGTTACAAACTTAAAGGTATTTGGAAATGGAATATCTCTACGCCAAACAGAAGCCTCACGACATGCCTTGTCAAAAAGATCTGAATTTATCGCATGAATTTCCAAGTCCTTTGAAATCGTGTTGATAACCAAATCAGCATTCGAGTCGCACCGCCGCTTTCAAGATATTCACACTGAGTTTAACATACAGTCTCCGACCGCCATGTTATTTCAATATTTGCCGAGATAAAAATATCAAGTGTTAATATGCAGAATATAAATGTTGACCGTTTGCTTGATGTAATCCAGCCGGACTGAGCCGGTCGCGCTTTTTCCGTTACACCATAACTATCACGTTCTTACAAGTGAGTGTGAGAGTGACGTATGTCACGATAGCCGCTAAAAGGCAACCATCCTATTCGTATTTATATTTAGGTACAGCGAAACCACGCGAAACTTTCCGTGTGAGATAAACAATACGTCCCGTGATTGACATACTTTTATTGAAGTCAGGTGGAAGATTTGATGGAGACTGATTGATAGTATATTAACTGTGATTGAATATGCTGGTATTTACACTATTTACTTTGGACAAGACACTGGCAGTTAAAAGGACATTTATCTAACCTCTAATTACGAAACTGATGTATTTGTAAACAGATAATTTGATTAATTGCATACTTTGTTACAAGGATCATCTGATCATAAGTAGTAAATGTTCAAGAAAGAGGTTATCGCGATCACCATTACGTGCCGTTGGTTCAGTAGGTACCTACACTGTCCTTGCGTCAGATAGAAGTAAATAGATTAGGACTGCAATCTCGATACAAATATGTGTTCCTGGTAATTATGCAAAAATTAAACTGGCAAAAATTTATTGGCAAGTAGTGCCTCCATCTCAAACAATAACTTAATTTGTATGTTTATTGACATTCTATAACATGAAAGCCGTCACTACTTTGAAAAATCTCGTATCTCACTTCTTCTCTAAGTTGAAAATGTTGAAATGCAGTAACTCTTTATGCATCGTATACATAGTTACCACATTTTTCTTTTGATTGACAGACCAATATACATTTTTTTCAAGAAAGTGCGGTTTTACATGAAAATATACAAAGCTGATAGAGATTCACGAGTCCTACCAGTTTGATTTCAAGATTTCAAAGCGCCTGGATTTGCCTTCGCTCAACGGCGAGTAGTGGAGTAATCAGAACGCCACTATGGCATTAATAAATTGGCACTATTGGCAGTCTTCGTACTTGCCTGTCTCCGTCTATCATGAGAAAGTGGTATGTTCAAAATAGCACACGTAACTGGCGATAATGACAACATTTACACAGTGACGAGAACGACCCGGCAATGGACTTTCCTCTCGCTATCTAGAGTTATGTTACCCTGGTAATTCACGTTTGATATCGGGTTGTGCTGTTTACATCTCTTTTATTAAAATGTCAATGACACAGCAACAGAACGCAACAATCCACAGTGTATTTTTGGCTTTACATGTAAACAGAACTGATTCACTTGCCGGCGTAGTTTGTCATTAATGTCATTATCTTGCTTTTTGATTTGGAGGCGAAACTGAGGATTTTAATTGAAGTGAGCATAAAACTTCCTATTCAAGTACTAATTATCATTGTTTACTTGCTGTTATAATTTTGCTTAATCATTAATCATGCTGATCTTATAAATAAATTATTACAAATATACAAATGTTATAAATCAAGTTATAAACTCAACCTTTGACATGATAATGACAGGATTGGTGGCGTCCGTCGTACCAGCCAATTATGAAGAAGAAATATGAAACACGATAATAATGTTACACTCGAGACTCGTCATATAGTTACATAGCCATTAAATTAAAGCCTTTTCGATTTATGAGTCACAAGGGCTTGCTCATTACAATAATACTTAAGAAATTGATGGTACTCAAAGGTCAATACTACTTGACTTTTTATGTTGACTTAACCAATCTTATAACCATGGTCCTGACATCATCACGTAGATAAGTATCATCTTATTGTGAAACCCGTGTTATTTCCTAGTAATTGCAAAACCCTGTATACATTATTATGCAGAAGTGAACAATATAAAGTAAACGATCTGCACAATGCAAGTGACACATAGATAAAGGCGTGACACAAAGGCCGTTCTAGCAGACAGGGGAACGAATGTGATAATTTTAAACCTGTCTAAAATATGAATGTCAATCGCTATGATTTCTAAACTTACTATAAACTGTGTGTAAAAGGTGTATTCTTCTAATACACACAAATTTATAAATGAAGAAGCGGAGCAGGACAAACTATTAGAGTTTTTATAAAAATGGCAGACGTTTTTAAGTAACGTCATACAATTTTAAATGCTCAGGTAGGTCTCGTAGGTACAACTGACGTAAAGTTAAAAGTTTAATAGCGAAAATGGAACTGTTGCGCAAATAGCAGATTTATATTACAAGTAAGTAAACATGGAGCACTTTATACTTTAGCAAAACTTCGAAATGCTTACCAAGGCTTCTCGGTAAGTATCGCTGGAGTATAATGGGCTTCAAATTTAATACACAATTTAAACTTTCGAAACCCGTTTTTGAATTTATCCTAATGTACTTTAGGCTTCCTATATGTGACGTCAACTCTATGTACAAAGGGTTCAGTAATGAAAAGTCACTATTCTAAGAATCAGTAGCTAATTTGACTTGCAGTAAGTAGGTAGAATGATGACTGATTTACTGGAAGGTAGAACAATAAACATTTACCACTTCAATCTAAATAGGTCGGTTACTAAAGTATTCCGCCTTAGCATAATATTTTATTAAGGGATTTTCATCTGTGTACAGTCGCCATCAGATATATCTGAGCGGCCAAGGTGGTCACAAATATCTGAACAACGCCTTTATTGTAAACACGATAAGGTGCTTGTTCAGATATTTTTGAGTACCATGGCCGCTCCAATATATGATGGCGACTGTACCTATATGATAAACCAAATGTTAAATTGTTTGACTCAATTGTCGTAACAACATACTCTCTAGAAAACCACTTAACCAAGAATATAAATTACAGGAAAGGTTCGTCATGAGTCATGACGTCATCGTCTTGACATTAACTTCCCACGTCTTTCCCGTAATGATAATCAAGATCTAACCAAACCTCCAAGCATAAAATAGGATGAATTCCTCTCTTATCGTAACCCTAAAAACCGGAGTCCTCAAATGCGGGCGCCCATTTACAGATAACAACATAGGATTCGGATTACGACGACATTTAAGAAAAATCAATAAAATTACAATTTGGTATTAGCAGGCCTATTTCCCCGGGGCGGGGGTGAGAAATGCCAGTTTGTTTGCGTGCCTAAGTACGTGATGCAACATTAAAAAATAAATCGGAATACAGTTAACAGTTGTGCGAGTGCGTTTGCTCCGAAATAGTGCAGTCGAAGTCAAATAGTACGGGCGGCGGCCGTAGGATCTGCTACGTATTAACGTGATACAAAGATAAGCCCTATGGCACATGTTCATAAAAGTGATGCTGAGTTCCGGAAAAACAGTTTAAAAAATTGGTATTGGCCGAAAGCACAAAAAAGTACCACTTCCGGTTTAAAAAATGGATGGTATTTACCTACGTCATTGGATACAAAGTTGACACTTGTGGCAACAAATAGTAATTTATTTTTAGGTATAGAAATACCCAGTCTGCCAGTTCCTGCATGGCCGGAAGTGCCCGGCAGACTAGTTTAAAAGTAACGAATTTGACTCCAAATGTACGTCACTTTTGAACCAGTCTGCCGGGCGCTTCCGGCCATGCAGAAACTGGCAGACTGGGTTTTTCTGTACCTAAATACAAATTACTATTTGTTGCCACAATAATCATCTCAGTATCAAATACCGTAGGTAAATACCATCCATTTTTTTAACCGGAAGTGGTACTTTTTTGTGCTTTCGGCCAATTCTAATTTTTTTTACTGTTTTTCCGGAACTCAGCACCACTTTTATGAATTGTATCACGTTACGTAGCAGATCCTACGGCCGCCGCCCGTACTAAAAGCTATGTTTACACTTTTGCACTTCACGCCATTGTATTTAAGTGCAATAGTGTGAGTATATCTTTGTCGTAGACTCTACAAACAGGCTCAAATAAGAACTAGTAGTCGGTCTTCTAGCCCTCTTGATTCCTCTAACACTTGCTTCCGTTCAGTCTTGCTTCGTATTATTCCCTTCCCTTTCGATCGTAAACAACTTCAGGACAACGAGTTTGTAAATAAAATCTTTAAAAGGAAAATGTGGGTTACGACTTTACAAGATTATAGACTAGGATAGCATACACACTTCACTATACACCTGGCGTGCTATACAGTATTCAGTTATAAATACGAAACATGAAATGTGGAACCAAAAAAAAGGCCAAGTGTGAGTTGGACTAAGAGTTCCGTAAATCAAACAATATTTGTTATACGATTTTTTCCGAAGTCCGACTCACGCTTGTCTTTAGACTACTTTTGGGTATTCATGTAATATTTAGGCAACAACTATATTCTGTTTTTTATTTTTCTTTTAGGCCCAGCAGTTTCGGGGATCGGAATGGGGTAATGTAATTTTCGCCTGTTTCCTTGAACAGCTCCAGAACTATAAAAAAATAAGTTATCACAAGAAGCCTTTTCCTTATAAATATACCCATATTTAAAAAAAAATGTTTTCTAATTCAACAGTTAACGCCAAAAATGTGTATATATACACTTATGAACCTTATTACAATGGCGTAAGGTGCAAATGTGCCCATATTTTTGGCGTTGACTGTACCAAATTTTGATCCAATCTGTCTAACAGTTTTGGAAAAATCAGACGGACAGACACAACACGATTGACCGTATGAAATTTCCGATTTTTCTTTTTGAGGTACAGAACCCTAAAGACATATAGATAGAAAAGGCACATAGAAAAAGCCAACATCAGAATTTAATCTGCAGCTTCTCGTGTAAATTAAATTGCGACAGAGTTGTTTAGACTTGTCGGTTAGCTTTTTACTGTGCTTCAAGACCATTACTTAGATCTATGACCATGTATGAGACACTAGAAGAATAAACGTAAACAGAGTAACAACGTCGTGTTAAAACGATCTTTGGAGAACATGATGGCCATGACGACTCTGTCAAAAGCTAAATTGAAAAAGAAGCTGATTTACTTTGCCTACAACATCTGTCTGCTTGCTCCTATATTAAGTTTCATACGTGTAGAACGCCACCACCAGAGATAATGCAAGGTGCCGCGCGCTAGTAACATATCTAAAAGTTGCATTACGTTTCTTGGTGTGCTGTGCATAAAAGTTACCTAATAGTTAGCAATTTTGACTGTCTTTAAAATGCGTTAAATCTAGCCACACACACTGTTCGTAGTAGTGTGCCCTCGCTTAAGTTACAGCTTTGCCAGTCATTCAAGCGGTTGACGACAATCTCGGTCATAAATGTGTTAGACTAAGATTAGGTGGTAGTGCACCCTACCTAATCGGGTAGCAAGATTCGGCATATATAGGGGGTAGCACCTTAAAAAGTTATGACTTTTAGTATGAGACACTATGAGCCAAACCTGGAGCGTTTAGAATGCAGCCAACTTTTCGGGTACCAAAAAAAGTCAGAAAATACCTCATCGGGTAGCAAGATTCGACATATACAGGGGGTAGCACCTTAAAAAGTTATGACTTTTTGTATGGAACACTATGAGCCAAACCTGGAGCATTCGGAATGCAGCCTGATTTTAGGGTGCCAGAAAATATCGAAAAATACCTCATCGGGTAGCAAGATGAAACTAATGCCAAATGAAAGTACTAATCATCCTGTTAATAAAAAAAATTGGTAGTCGGTCCTAAACCTGGAGCATTTCAAATGCAGCCAACTTTTGTGATCGAACAAAAAACTCATCTGATACCATTACAACGTAGAAATGGCCCCAGAAGATGGTTCAAAAGACATAAACAAGCTTAATTTAATAGAATTTATCAAAAAGTGCCAAAATATTTCAGGTTTACTCACCCAAACTTATCACTTTCGTGATTTGGCTTAATTTTAGGGTACCAGAAGATTTAAAAAAATACCTTATTGAGTAGCACGATAAGATGTATGCCAAATGAAAGGACTTATCATCCTGTTAATTTAAAAAAATAGCAGCGGGTCCTAAACCTGGTACATTCCAAATGCAGCCAACTTTTGTGATCGAACAAAAACTCATCTGATACCATTACAACGTAGAAATGGCCCCAGAAGATGGTTCAAAAGACATAAACAAGCTTAATTTGATAGAATTTATCAAAAAGTGCCAAAATACATTAGGTTTACTCATCCAAACTTATCACTTTCGTGATTTGGCTTAATTTTAGGGTAACTGATGATTAAAAAAAATACCTTATTGAGTAGCACGATAATATGTATGCCAAATGAAAGGACTTATCAACCTGTTAATAAAAAAAAATAGCAGCGGGCCCTAAACCTGGAACATTCCAAATGCAGCCAACTTTTGTGATCGAACAAAAAACTCATCTGATACCATTACAACGTAGAAATGGCCCCAGAAGATGGTTCAAAAGACATAAACAAGCTTAATTTGATAGAATTTATCAAAAAGTGCCAAAATATATTAGGTTTACTCACCCAAACTTATCACTTTCGTGATTTGGCTTAATTTTAGGGTACCAGAAGATTTAAAAAAATACCTTATTGAGTAGCACGATAAGATGTATGGCAAATGAAAGGACTTATCATCCTGTTAATAAAAAAAAATAGCAACGGGTCCTAAACCTGGAACATTCCAAATGCAGCCAACTTTTGTGACCGAACAAAAAACTCATCTGATACCATTACAACGTAGAAATGGCCCCAGAAGATGGTTCAAAAGACATAAACAAGCTTAATTTGATGAAATTTATCAAAAAGTGCCAAAATATATTAGATTTACTCACCCAAACTTATCACTTTCGTGATTTGGCTTAATTTTAGGGTAACTGATGATTAAAAAAAATACCTTATTGAGTAGCACGATAATATGTATGCCAGATGAAAGGACTTATCATCCTGTTAATAAAAAAATAGCAGTGGCATCTAAACCTGGAACATTCCAAAGGCAGCCAACTTTTGTGATCGAACAAAAAACTCATCTGATAAGCCAAATCACGAAAGTGATAAGTTTGGGTGAGTAAACTGTACAACGTAGAAATGGCCCCAGAAGATGGTTCAAAGACATAAACAAGCTTAATTTGATGGAATTTATCAAAAAGCGCCAAAATATATTAGGTTTACTCACCCAAACTTATCACTTTTGTGTTTTGGCTTAATTTTGGGATACCTAAAGATTTAAAAAAATACCTTATTGAGCAGCACGATAAGATGTATGCCAAATGAAAGGACTTATCATCCTGTTAATAAAAAAAATAGCAGTGGCATCTAAACCTGGAACATTCCAAAGGCAGCCAACTTTTGTGATCGAACAAAAAACTCATCTGATAAGCCAAATCACGAAAGTGATAAGTTTGGGTGAGTAAACTGAATATATTTGGCACTTTTTGATAAATTCTTTCAAATTAAGCTTGTTTATGTATTTTGAACCATCTTCTGGGGCCATTTCTACGTTGTAATGGTATCAGATGAGTTTTTTGTTCGATCACAAAAGTTGGCTGCAATTGGAATGTTCCAGGTTTAGGACCCGCTGCTATTTTTTTAAATTAACAGGATGATAAGTCCTTTCATTTGGCATACATCTTATCGTGCTACTCAATAAGGTATTTTTTTAAATCTTCTGGTACCCTAAAATTAAGCCAAATCACGAAAGTGATAAGTTTGGGTGAGTAAATCTAATATATTTTGGCACTTTTTGATAAATTTCATCAAATTAAGCTTGTTTATGTCTTTTGAACCATCTTCTGGGGCCATTTCTACGTTGTAATGGTACCAGATGAGTTTTTTGTTCGGTCACAAAAGTTGGCTGCATTTGGAATGTTCCAGGTTTAGAACCCGTTGCTATTTTTTTTTATTAACAGGATGATAAGTTCTTTCATTTGGCATACATATTATCGTGCTACTCAATAAGGTATTTTTTTTAATCTTCAGGTACCCTAAAATTAAGCCAAATCACGAAAGTGATAAGTTTGGATGAGTAAACCTAATGTATTTTGGCACTTTTTGATAAATTCTATCAAATTAAGCTTGTTTATGTCTTTTGAACCATCTTCTGGGGCCATTTCTACGTTGTAATGGTATCAGATGAGTTTTTGTTCGATCACAAAAGTTGGCTGCATTTGGAATGTACCAGGTTTAGGACCCGCTGCTATTTTTTTAAATTAACAGGATGATAAGTCCTTTCATTTGGCATACATCTTATCGTGCTACTCAATAAGGTATTTTTTTAAATCTTCTGGTACCCTAAAATTAAGCCAAATCACGAAAGTGATAAGTTTGGGTGAGTAAACCTGAAATATTTTGGCACTTTTTGATAAATTCTATTAAATTAAGCTTGTTTATGTCTTTTGAACCATCTTCTGGGGCCATTTCTACGTTGTAATGGTATCAGATGAGTTTTTTGTTCGATCACAAAAGTTGGCTGCATTTGGAATGTTCCAGGTTTAGGGCCCGCTGCTATTTTTTTTTATTAACAGGTTGATAAGTCCTTTCATTTGGCATACATATTATCGTGCTACTCAATAAGGTATTTTTTTAAATCTTCAGGTACCCTAAAATTAAGCCAAATCACGAAAGTGATAAGTTTGGATGAGTAAACCTAATGTATTTTGGCACTTTTTGATAAATTTCATCAAATTAAGCTTGTTTATGTCTTTTGAACCATCTTCTGGGGCCATTTCTACGTTGTAATGGTATCAGATGAGTTTTTTGTTCGATCACAAAAGTTGGCTGCATTTGGAATGTACCAGGTTTAGGACCCGCTGCTATTTTTTTAAATTAACAGGATGATAAGTCCTTTCATTTGGCATACATCTTATCGTGCTGCTCAATAAGGTATTTTTTTAAATCTTCTGGTACCCTAAAATTAAGCCAAATCACGAAAGTGATAAGTTTGGGTGAGTAAACCTGAAATATTTTGGCACTTTTTGATAAATTCTATCAAATTAAGCTTGTTTATGTCTTTTGAACCATCTTCTGGGGCCATTTCTACGTTGTAATGGTATCAGATGAGTTTTTTGTTCGATCACAAAAGTTGGCTGCATTTGAAATGCTCCAGGTTTAGGACCGACTACCAATTTTTTTTATTAACAGGATGATTAGTACTTTCATTTGGCATTAGTTTCATCTTGCTACCCGATGAGGTATTTTTCGATATTTTCTGGCACCCTAAAATCAGGCTGCATTCCGAATGCTCCAGGTTTGGCTCATAGTGTTCCATACAAAAAGTCATAACTATTTAAGGTGCTGCCCCCTGTATATGTCGAATCTTGCTACCCGATGAGGTATTTTCTGACTTTTTTTGGTACCCGAAAAGTTGGCTGCATTCCGAACGCTCCAGGTTTGGCTCATAGTGTCCCATACTAAAAGTCATAACTTTTTAAGGTGCTACCCCCTATATATGCCGAATCTTGCTACCCGATTAGGTAGGGTGCACTACCACCTAATCTTAGTCTATGTATGTGAAAAAGAGAACATTTCATGCGTTACGGAGAAACAACGTGATTCGTGACGTCACAGTGAGAACGCTGTATAAAATCATTATACTATTATTTATGTTACTCTTGTTACGTTTGTTACTCTTGTTACGTTTGTTACTCTTGTTACGTTTGTTACTCTTGTAACGTAGGTTTGCAAATGCTTTCAAACGCAACATGGTGCGAACAAAAAACCCTGAACGGCTTGAACAGAACGTCTTTGTGGACCATGATATATGGCAGTTGTTAACAATGCGTAGTTGCACAAATACATATAATTTCAATCAAATAGAAATTTTGTCGCTTAGTGAAGAAGAGTAGTATCTTTAAGCTTTTTTTTTGTATAAAGCTCCTAACTGCACCTGCATCACGCAAATTCGGCGGTTTGTTTACTTTTTGATATGTTATTTTATTATCACTACATCGTATAAAATAAAGTCGCTTCCTGCTGTTTGTCCCTATGTATGCTTAGATCTTTAAAACTACGCAACGGATTTTGATGCGTTTTTTTTTAATAGATAGAGTGATTCAAGAGGAAGCTTTATATGTATAATTGCACCCGTGCGAAGCCGGGGCGGGTCGCTAGTTTACTATAAAAACTATTATGAGTTATCTGAAGTCAATAACGAACATACCTAGATAACGTAACTTTGCAATATGTACGATTTATTGCATTACATAGTGTTTATATAACTAGAAACTGGACACTGAGATACTTGAACTACCATAAATGAAGAGTCAGCTTCGGAGGTAGCTAACCGCGCGAGGTGATTAAAATAATCTTCACACGCTCTTGTAATCTTGGCAATAATATCGTGTCATTTGGAAAACCTCGCCCGATTAACTTTTTCTGCTCCTGACTAAACAAAAACGAGTTCAAGTTAAACTAATTTAATTTAATTGGTACATATTTGAAATGTTCCTCACCTCACAGTCGGCGCCAAATATATTGTAGCGGCTGGAGTGATTGAGTGGTTCGTCACATCACACCATATATTTTGTATGGGGTGACGAACTATTTGGCTATTCTGGCTGATGCGATGTGTCTGATGCTGACTGTACAAGCAATAAATACGTAGCATAGCAAGTAGAATAACTTTAAGTACCTAATTAAATATGTAATTAACTATCTCACCTGCAGACAAACTGTGGAAACAGTTTTGCAGGGCTTTGTATAACTTCATGTATACTTTTTGATTAATAAACTATCTATGTATCTATCTATTCAGTTAGACATAGTTTCATCTATTATTCAACTGTTCAGAATTCATCTCAAGCAGAATGAGTTTTTCAGAGTAACCGCATAATTTATAGGACCGTACAACGCTATCTAGTAGAATTATCAAACTTCTTCTTTTCATCCTTTTACCCAATGTTGGGGTGTAGGGTAGGCTGGATCATTCATGTATGGAGAAAAAAAAGTATTAAATATCCTTCAGGCACAGTAACAAAAACTTGCGTATTAAGGCCAATAAACAGTATTTTAAATTATTATTAAAACGGAATTTATTTTCTGCCTCCGGATCCATTTCAAAGTTTTCATATAAATATTGTTACATTTTGTATGGCCTGCGGAGTATATCGATGTATTGTCACTTTATTCAAACTTTCGCTTAAAATATATACCATTTCTTTCTTGAAATAGCATGTTAAAGGATCAGAGCCAATAAATTGAAAAAAAAGTTATCAAAAATATACATTTATTTTCACGACGTCCATACATTTTACGAAAATTTCAACCCTAATCCGGAAGCAGTAAAATTAAAGATAAAAATAAAATAAAAATTTACGTGCAATCATTAATTACCAAATGGCACCTTTTTGTAATTGTGCTTCGTAATAAATAAATAAAAAGTCAAAATGACCCACCCTAGTGCAGGGCTCGAATGAAATTCTTCCACTGGCTTCGGTCAGTGCGGTCTGGGACACCTCCTCCCATCCCATCCCAACCAACTATCAGACTTGGAGTACAAAAATTTCTTTCACCCTTATAGGTACAGTCAACGCCTCACTAGGTATACACTTTTGAACCTTATTCCGCTGTAATAACGTTCAAAAGTGTATACCTAGTGAGGCGTTGTGTGTACATGTCTCCGTTTCTTTTTTAATACCGTTCCGATTTTCCAAAGCCCGGGTATTTTACAACAAACTTTTAATTAATCCAAACAATTTATACGTCTAGAATTCTAAAACGTGGTATTAAATCAGTCAGTTTGTACCTAGGGATTCGATGCTTGTATTCGGTGAGCTTAATGAGGGAACAGCGTCTGACTCTGGTGACTTCACACTTCACTAGATTGTGCATACCTAACACAACTGGATCTTTTGGATACATTACTACTCTTGGAAGGTGTCATGGGTTTGACAATTAAGGGGCTACTTTGAAAAATTATAGGTTTTTTCAAACGCTCTAGTGACTAAACGGGAAAAGGGGCTGAATTTGTTTTTGTTTAAATATTATTAGACTATATACCTACTCTTGTTTTTGGCACAAGCCGAAACACGATTGCTGAAAGTTGCCTCGATAGAAAAAAAATGCGAAGTTGGGTCCTTTTTTTCCCTTATTTTTCTTAGCTTACGTAAACTATAAGAGATTAAGCAATATAACTAAGTAAAAAATATGGTATTCTGGTTTATCTAAAAAGTCACAGAAGCAAAATTAGACAAAAAAAATTACGCTTATTTATCGTAGTTTAGTCAAAAAGTCTGATCCTTAAGAGCGCTGCATCTCTTTCTTTCGCGCACGGGAGCCATAAACGTGTCTCTAACGAATGGGCGTGGCTTGTCCGAATCGAGGAACGGCCTTAAGCTGAAAGCCCGCTGTTCAAGGTAAATCACACCGCTTTACACTTAAACCATCCTCATTCATAGTTTATTCATAGAAAATTAAGCTTACATTGCTAGCGTGCATTCAGGGAGTGCTCGATAAAGTTAAATAATGCTACAATTTGTCACAAAGGTAACAAGCACTGCTTTGCCGTTAAATACCACACTCTGAAGTTATAAAATCTCAAAGTGGGCGAATCAACTTTTTAATCTTGTTTACTCTGTCCCCGTTGTCCGAGGGACATCCTCATACTATGTCATAGAAAATCTTTAGTTGTCCAAGGGACGTAACCATAGCAACCAGGCGCTATAAAAAGTTGACTGACACAAATCATATTATTTTCGAATCAGGTTGCACAGAGTCCCTAGGACTGTTAGAGTAAATCTATCCTTTATGAATGGCAATCATAAGTATACTGCTGTCGGTACTACTGTATCTAGTGTAAGGTAATTAATGGTCGTACATCAGCCTTCTCGCCACCACCAATAAAAGTATGTAAAGCCAGACCGGATTTCATCGAAAGCCAGCTCCGCCTTGCCTCCATTAAATTATACGACACTAACTTACACAAAGTCCTACAAAAGCCATTTTGCATTGGATTTTCAACTTTATTACCGTGGGATAAGGATGGAGTGTAAAAAGGCGTGAGCTCGTGAAATTTTCGAGTTTATAGCCATGAGGTGGACACGGCTTTTTGGCACACGACATTGAAGACAGACCTCTAAAGCTTGTTCACGGATAAGGTAGCCATTGTAGAATGCGTCATCCGGTGGTAGGTTCATGTAGGATTAGGGTTTCTGCTCGAGAATTCTCGAGGCGAGAAATCTCGAGAAATTTGTCCTTCGTCGAGACGGGAAAAAAACCGCAATGCCTCGAGAATTCGAGAAATAAATCGATAAGTAAAAAAAACACGTGTTTAACACTTAATGCGTCTAGCTTATGTCTGTGCTCTGTGCTTAACCTGTCGGATGAGTAGGACTGTAGGACAGGCTGTCCAGTCCAGAGTGGGGTCACTAGAGCTGCGTTCTCGAGGGTAGATGTGGAAACCTAAGTGGCGAGTTGGCTATATTATTATTATGTTTAAAGTCTAGTGACACCTCTCTACCCCCAGCCCCGCACCGGTGTTGCGTTTGAGCCATCTTTGATGTCGATTTTTATGGGATCCCATCTTGCGGAGGGCGAGTCACCGTCTGCCGGAATTAAAATTGGATACCGTTTTATTAAGCAGGCGTTGGGTTCTTCACCCAATAGCCCAGTAATTAGCCCATACTATTCACCCAATAGCCTAGTACATTTTAGACTCCATTAACTGAATAGTCCTTACACCATGGCGGGCGCTGTCTCTGCGTGCGTCCCATGACACGGGCAAGGGCAGCATCCTTTTAGTGTATCCTTCACTTTTCATTAAATTGTCTAAAGGGCCTTCCAAAGGTCCGGAACACCATTTTTCCGTGGTCGGAAAAGACCTTCTAAAATTTCTCGAGATACTCGAGAAACTCGAGAAATCGTGGTCGAGAATTCCCGTGCCTCGAGAAATAAAAAAGGTCGAGAAACCAGAAACCCTATGTAGGATACAAATAGTCTTTATGGTATACAAAAATAACAGTACAGTACACAGATTAAAATTAGAGGTAGGCAACCCTAAACCTAATCCTACTCAACGCCTTTGAGTAGAAAAAAACAAGTCGATAATAATCAAATAAGTAAAGATGCAAAAAAATATTAAAGAAAAGAACCAATTTAGGAGATAGTAGGTACCTAATGATACTCAATGTGTTTCTAGAGGACATCAAGGGATTGACACATTTGGCACGCCTTTTAAAGGTAAACATTTCCACAGAAGGAGAAATTCCCAGAGGTAAGCATTTCCACAGACGTGCCTGATGGAAGGTAAAACTTTATTATTACTTATGTAGAATAGAGGCTCAAAATTCAAAGCAAAAAAGTCATTCAGTAGCAACAACATTATCCAGCAGTGTACTGTTTTCATCTTGTTTTCATCGGCAAACCTAATACCCGGTTACCCGACAATAAATTATAGGGAATTCATAAACCATTCACTAACAGGTCCATTCCATTAACCTGGAATTCTAATTTGTATCATAATATACTAAGGCTATTGAGGTGTTCAAAGGCAAAAGCATTTACAAAATGAAACGAACTTGTGTTATGTTAATGGCTTCTGTATTGTTAGTGTTATTTCTTTTCAATTGTATAAAGTCACGAGAGATAGATAAAAGGAGCGCTGACAATGAAAAATTAAGGTGTTCTTAAAACCTCAAGAAAAATGGAAAATAACTACATCACGTAACTCAGGTTGAAAGACCGTTTCGGCATAGTAACTTATAGTAGAGCAGCACAGCCTAAGAGCTTTTTGAAGCTCAAGTCAATTGCGCCATCTGCGTGAAAGCCACCTAAAGATACCCAAAATATAAGATGAAATGTGCGCAGATGGCGCGATTGGCTTGAGCTTCAAAAAGCTCTTATAGTACGGTACAGGAACAGTTTTGAACTTTTATAATTCACAAGTGCGATTTTCATTTTTAGTTAGAGAATATAATATGATTAGTCACAGTAAAAAATATTTTCTAACAGTTATTGACGATGCGCTAGGTATTATATAGATATTTGTTAGTAACACAAAGAAAAGATTATCCAAATTACATTTTTCTTTACCACACTATTGCACTCAACTATTTCAATATCATCTGTCATTTTATAACAGTTTGGTCAATAGATTATGTGAGCATATTCGTAAACAATTTGTAAAAATATGCGTGACCTTGAATTCTAAACGAACGACAAATGGCTAAGACGACGAATGCTATTGACAAAACCGTTATAAAATGTGAAGTTATGTAGCAATAATAAAAAGTGATAGTCTGGTAGAGAAAAATAAAACTTGCATAATCTTTTCTTTATGTAGCAAACAAATAGGTGTATTATACCTAGCGCAATGCTCACAATTGTTAGAAAATATTTGTCGTTATTAGTACTTAACGTATTCCAACGGGGCACAATATAAAATCGGACTTGTGAGTTTTATCATTTTTATAGGTTAAAAAGGCGTTGTTGTACTCCACTATAAGGGTCACCACACACCTAGCGGAATTCCTCGCGGAATTAGCGGAAGTAACGGAAATTTGTCTATGGTAGCAGATTTTTTGTATGGAAGCCATAGACAAATTTCCGCTACCATAGACAAATTAAGCATTTTGTCTATGAATTTCCGCCACTTCCGCTAATTCCGCGAGGAATTCCGCTAGGTGTGTAGTGACCCTTAGGCTGTGCTGCTCTACTATATAAGTTACTCTATAGTTTCGGTGTTATTCTATTCTCATTTTGATTTATTACTTATACTCTAAGTCTAAACCGAAAATATCTTTAATTTTTAATCTTCTTTTTAGGGTTCCGTACCTCAAAAGGAAAAAACGGAACCCTTATAGGATCACTTTGTTGTCCGTCTGTCTGTCTGTCTGTCTGTCTGTCTGTCTGTCTGTCTGTCTGTCTGTCTGTCAAGACCATTTATCTCAGGAACGCGTGGAGGTATCAAGCTGAAATTTATATCAAATACTCAGGTTTATTGTCCCTTGAAGCTGTGAAAAAATCAAACTTAAAAGCCAACGCAATCAAAAGATACAGTCGTTTATGCTCCGAATTTTAGAGTTTTCGGCACTCGCAAAACCTACGGGGTACTTCCCGTGAACTCAGAAACTTGAAATTTGGCACAAAGCAACGTCATATAGCATAGACAAAGGAAAAATTATAAAAAATAGACATTTTTAGTAAAATCATACAAAAATATATATTTAAAATTTTAAACTTACTACCTTTTTCCTCATAAACGCGTGAAGTTATTAAGTTGAAATTTATGTCAAACACTCAGGGCTATAGGACCTTTCAAATGTAGTAAAACCAAACTTTTATGTCAACGCAATCAAAAGAAATAGCAATTTAAGTTGCATATTTTGAAATTGAGTACCCAAAACCTAAAGGGTACTTTCCGTAAACTCAGAAACTTGAAACTTGGCACGAGGAAACTTCATATAGCACAGACGAAGGTAAAATTACGAAAAGTAGAAATTTTTAGTAAAATCATACAAAAAAATATATTTTAAATTTTAAACTTACTACCATTTTCCTCGTAAACGCTTGAAGTTATTAAATTGAAATTCATGTCAAATACTCAGGGTTATAGTACCTTGCAGATGTAGCAAAACCAAATTTTTATGTCAACGCAATCAAAAGAAATAGCAATTTAAGTTGCATATTTTGAAACTGAGTACTCGCGAGAAACTCAAAACCTAAAGGGTACTTCCCGTAAGCTCAGAATCTTGAAACTTGGCACGAAGCAACGTCATACAGCACAGACAAAGGAAAAATTTGAAATAGTTGTCATTTTTAGTAGAATCATACAAAAAAATTATTTTTTTAATTTTAAACTTACTACATTTTTCCTCGTCAACGCGTTAAGGTATTAAATTGAAATTCATATCAAATACTCAGGTCTGTAATACCTTTCAGCTGTAGCAAAACCAAACTTTTATATCAACGCAATCAAAAGAAATAGCAATTTAAGTTGCATATTTTGGAGCTGAGTACTCGCAAGAAACTCAAAACTTAAAGGGTACTATATTTATTCGAATAAGTTATGATATTTTACAACATAGTTCAAATTAATACAATGGATATAAGGGTACTTCCCGTAAACTCAGAAACTTGAAACTTGCCACGAAGAAACTTCATATAGCACAAACAAAGGAAAAATTACGAAAAGTAGACATTTTTAGTATAATCGTATAATGAAATATTTTTTAAATTTTAAACTTACTACCTGTTTCCTCGTAAACGCGTAGAGGTAATAAATTGAAATTCATATCATATACTCAGCTCTATAATATCTTTCTGCTGTAGCAAAACGAAACTTTCATGTCCACGCAATCATAAGAAATAGCAATTGTTATAGGTTTTTACGGAACCCTCGGTGCGCGAGTCCGACTCGCACTTGGCCGGTTTTTTTTTTAAACAGTCCTTCCAATATGGTGAAAAACTAGGTTTTTTTAGAATGAGAGTTTCCTGAATCGATTTTTTACTAGGCGGCAGCATTGTGGCGAGAGGTCCAGCTGTAATCCACCAATCAGGTTTAATGTATTTTTTTTGATTGGTGGATTTTGACAGCTGCTGTCAAAAAGACCTCTCGTCACAGTGCTGCCACCTAGATTCCCGGAAACCCTCATTATAGCATTTTCCCCACAAGGTCAAGAGAGCTGGTAAGAAATATAATATCAAATGGGATTTCTTAGGTCCAAATTTACAAGAAAGTATTTGACACGAGCTAAGGCCCAAAACCCACTCACTTAGGTTTGAAGTCATTCATTAGTTAGATGCATAAAGAGGTTGAGGTCTTACAGTTTTCCTTTAATGACATGACTTTAAAATACGCCACGCAAAAAACTCGTAAAATATGAAAAGTATAATGGGCGCAACTGTTCATAATTCATAATGGCAAGGAGAAATAAAAACGCGTGCAAATTTTGTGCGCAACAGAGTGGAATGCTCTTCGGTTCGACAAAACATTCAATACCTACAGTAAGTAAAATTTACGAGCTTTTATATTTTATTTTCACTTTAATTAATTAAAACGTGAAATTCCACAAATGCAAGTGTAATAAGTTTCAACCGAAAATTTTATCTTTATGTTTTGCTACTTATTAGTAATTTTGATGCTTGCAGACTGAAATAGAAAAAGTAAAATGAAAAACATTGGTCCTACACGGAGAAAAGTTCTTGTCTAAGATACTGTAATCTGAACGAGAAAATCTAGTGAATTCTGGGACACTAGAGATATTTTACCCGCCTTTTGTTACCTTAGCAGTGCAAAATATGTCGAATTTTAACCTAAACTCATTGGCTATGTTATATGTTTGTACGTGTCGGGAATCGACGAGAACGAGACAGACACTTTTTTACTAGTTGACAGCTGTCAAAATATAGGCAGGCAGTAATGTGATACCCCATACCAAAGTGAACACAGGATACACTGTTTGTATTTACGGCGATTTCATTGGTATTATTACGTCTACCTATATCTTACCTACTATGTTTACCAATACCAATACACTTATGATACGATTCAAAAACGACCAACACGTAAACAAGCCAGTTTTACTGTGTTATATAGCACTTATAGCGCTAATAGTGAGAACCGTTAAAACTAACTCAGACAGCCTTGCATACGGTATTTAGAGGATGATTGTGGCTATGACTTTTACTATTTTCTCAGCGCATTCTCTGTTCTTATTAGTGAGAACTAGAGATGGGTCTCGAGTATATACCCAATCTGACCAACTGAGTAAATACTCAGTAAATACCCATCTACTCAGTATTTATCCGTATCTACCCAAATGGACGAGTAGATACTTTTTATAACTTGGGATAGTCAAAATGTATGTTTAGAGTTACTAAAAATAAAAAACAATGAATGTTTATCATAATTAAACGTGTATTATTTGTAAAATCAACAAAATATTTACATTTATTTGTTATTTGCATAAAAGTATGGTAAATATGTATTAAATTGACTAATAACCGTATTATTTACCTACGGTTGGTAATGTTGGTATTGAAACAGAATAATCAACATCAAAAAATAAACATACTTAAATTTGTATATAAGAATATTATGTAAATAATAATCATTTACAACAGTTAAAAATTCGTAGTTTTACGCCTATGAATCTAATCAACATAATAAGTAATCAGTCATCATTTAAACCTACCATATCACAGTTTTTCAAAATAGTAACATTGTCGATTAATAAAAAAAACACAAATTAACATTACAAAAAATTATTAGGTATCAAAAATATTTAAAATCTTAACAAAAATCAAATCAATATTACAAATAATCATCAGGTGGTCCCTTTACTATTAAACGTCATTCACTCTCATTGGTGCTAAGGCTATTAGGATCTGTTAATTCAATATCAGTGGACTGGCCACTATGGTTTGAATCTTCCTCAATTTCTTCCCAATCTTCGCCGTCGTCGTGATCATTAAGTCCGTCTTTCTCTTTACGGTGTAACAGATTCCAGTTATAGGAAATATAAGTAATTTTCCCAGCTCGTTCTAATGTTAGTCGGTTGCGTTTTTTGCTATAAATATTGGATTGTGCACTGAAAGATCGTTCGGTAGCAGCAGATGTACATGGAGCTGTAAGTATTCGTAGAGCAATTTTACTAAGTAGTGTAGAACCGCAGACTCCTTTCCACCACGTTATTGGGTTCATTTCTCTAACATGACTTTGACTCCAAACAAAGTTCTTGCCCCAGATGCCTTCTTTAGCTCTAAATTTGGCCAAATGCGGCATAATATCGTAATTTAAACCGTTGGCCATGTTAAAGATGTATTCCACTGCATCTGTTTCTTGCATTTCACTCAATTCACTTCCTTGAGAAACGGGGTCTAGCAAATTAGCAGCCAGGTGTATGGGCTTGATGCACATCGTTGTTCTTTTTTTCTGTAAATTCCAGAATTTTATTTTTGTCAGCTTCTTCGATGATATCAATATCAGGCAACACAAACTGTAATCGCGATCGCACGTCCCGTAGCGTAATAAATACTTTGTGCATGTTTATTTCATCAGCCTCTAATTTAAATTTGGCATCTGTTATTGGCTCCAATATAGAAATGCACTGCTTGTTCATTTTCCAAAAATCTTCGTCCAACAAAGTCATTTTAATTTCAGGTCGCAAGTTTGTAGATTTTTCATGCACAGCCAAGGTCTGAAGTGGTAATTTGGTATTTTCTAAGCTCTTCATGCAAGTAAGATGACTACCCCATCTAGTTTTGCATGGTAGTTTCAATGTTTCACCAACACCTTTTTCTTTTGTAATGCTAGACAACAACGCGGTCAAAACTTGGCTTCTTTTTATAGCTTTTACACAATCCACAGCTAATCCAATAAACGCCTTTAAAACATTTATTTGGAGTATGTCTTGGCACAAGAGATTTAGTGTGTGAGCAGCACAATTTATGTATGTAATGTGGGGATGTCTATTTTTCACCAATTGGAACGCTCTTTGGATATTTTTGGCATTGTCACCCACTAGAACTACGAATTTGTGTTCTCCATACTCGGCCATGATCTTTAATATCTCTTCAGATATGTATTCTCCCGTGTGACGGTTATCCTTGGTGTCTAGGCTTTTTATGAGCACAGGCTCGGGTTTTGCGACAAGAAAATTTATGATTCCCTCAGTTTGTCCGCTACTCCATCCATCGCATTGAAGATGAAGTTGGTTCACTGCAGCAAATTCATTATTAAAAATTTTTTGCATATCGCTGTGAATCAAATTTTAGATTTTAACTTTGTAGACACTGTTTTTCTCGTCGGTAATTTATAGCGTGGTTGTAGCTCCTCAAAGAATTGTAACCAAGCTGGATGCTCGACCATTGCCAAGGGTGCACCACTGACAAAAATGGCATTAGACAAAGATCTGTGTAGATGTTTAGTGGTTTCGAGGGGGAAAGCTCCCGATGTTGTTTCCATGTGATTATTTATGCTGTTCGTAGTTATATCTATAACGTCATTTTGTGAGTTTTGCCCCTGGTTGGATGTAGAAGCTGGCGAAGCTGCTCCTTTCAAACTTTCTTTGATAGTCTCAGGACATTTCAGGCAAGCCGTCAAATGCTTCTGCATTCTATTTACATTTGGTGTTTTATATTTTTTCTGACAAAAGCCGCAGATGACAGCCTTATCTTCACATTCGCGATAGTGCCTCCAGACACAGTCTCGCTTCGGTTTTCCCATGTCCGGGTCCTGGAATATTATAGACAAGATAATATAAATATGAACACGATTCAATTTATTTGAGTTTTAATGAAAACTTTTTCATTATTTAATATCAACATGTTAATACAAAGACGCAACATTAAAACCCCGTGATAAATGATTTTAAATTACAAAGGGCATTTTCACTATAACTATAATATATAAAATGCCGCCTACAAATAGGCTCGTCATTTTTGTCATGCTATTTATTTGTGAGTTACAGCGTTTTCGCAATTTTAAACAATTAAATCAAAATGCAATAACCCACAAAAATTCATACCTATATATTTCCTGAGTCCCGTTTTAAAGATGTACTATTTATTTATTCATTCATTTATTTTGTTGATGCACAAACAAGTACCTACCTATATAACACGCCGAGAATATAAATTTCTAAAAGGCGGTCCAAAACCTTTCACCAATAAGAAGTTATGATTTTTTAAACTTTTCGTCAAAGTTTTTTCGCTTTAGTGTATAGTTTAGTTTTGTGGGTTCCAGCATTATTGATTTCTTGGGACGACATCTTCTTTTTATGATTCAAATAACTTTAATAATACTATATCTCCTAAAATATATATTTACCTTCTTACACATGTACTAGCTGTTATCATAAAGATTTGTATAAAATTCGCTTGTTTAAGATTTAAACATGTTGATGATAATAAGAATTTAATATAAATATTACGAAAACAACATACCTTTAACTTTTATCCAGTTTACATCAGTCGCGAATGTCGCGATGACGATATTGCAGCTTGAAATACAATATAATAAATTCACAATTTTCACAACACACTTTTTAAACCACTGAATGCGATGCGATATGCGATACTAACAAAGCGATGCCGATGCTAAGCCGAGCATCAAAATCCGGTCTCATCTGCTTGTCGTAGAGGGGAAGCGGTCGGGGAAAGAGTGAGACAGAAATATGTTTTATCTTTGTTAGACGTATGCGGTGCGATGCGATGCGATACTAACAAAGCGATGACGCATAAGCAATGGAATCCGGCCTTATCTAAGATTTGGTGAAATGGTCGCAGTGTGTGAAATTTTAATGCTTGCAATTTTTTAAATTGTAAGTATTTGTATTACTTTTAACGGTTTAAGTCATCAAAACAGTATTATAAATCATTATTTACTAGAATAAACGGATTTCTTTCATTTAATGTCGATTATGTTTGAACACACTTTTGAAAACATAGTATTATGTTACCTTTAATAAAGATACTAAACGCTAATATAAGTAACAAACCTCAAATTTCGTTAAAGAATCGATATACTAATTTACCGAATGCATAAACGCATTATTTTATGTAGTTACTTAAATTAAGAAATAAATATCCGCGTATTTGTCCGGAGTGGATAGATATCGGGAATTTATCGAGTAAATACTCACCCTCGGATATTTACTCGGCTAGTTACCCATCTCTAGTGAGAACGAAACCTTTAACAAAAAGAGACCTCTGCTAGGCAAAAAAAGTATCTTCATCCTTGGATGAAGATACAAATCATCTTGGTGGAAACAATTTGCCTAGAAAGTGGTCTTGATTCAAGTAAAATGTCTTTATTCAAGTAAATTATATCTTGGGATAAAGATATATAATTAGTCCAAGACAATATTTACTTATGTTTAAACAACAATATTCTCGCATTGGTATTCTTGGCAGAAGATATACTTTTTTAAAGCTACTTACCTACTACATTACAATTTACAAGCGTTTTGAAAAGCTTGCAACTTACTAATATGCAGGGAATAGTAAAATAAACTTAAGAAATAAAACTGACTCCCAGAAGTTTTGATTACAGGGGGTTTCATTGTTTATCTATTTTAAACTTCATTTTTAATTAGGCAATTAATATATATACTAGTAATTAAGTAGCAACTAAAACTCACAAGTGTAAGAAACGAGAATCATCGTTATTTTTAGACATGTTACGTCAATTATAGTAGGTATTATATTAGTGACATAACCCATCGTGTTAAATATCTATCTATATGACACAGCTATTAAGGTTGCACGTGTCAATGCAATACAACGCCGATATTTAATACATATTTTATTACCATAATGTTGTAGCACAAATTACATGGGGTTATGTTACGAATTATGAAAGATTATTTTCCCCAGCGGCTCAAACATGCAAAATTAAGAGTAGATTGCTGCATTTATTGTTAGAAAACAACAAACAAGGTCACTCTTTGCTCTGTGCGAGGAAAAAAAGGAGCGTTATTAACGTTTCAGGCTAAGGTGTAACCTAAAACACCGACTTTTTTCTAAATTACTAAGACTCTAAAATATAATCACGCGCCCTCAAGAGTTAAAATCACTCGCTGCTATAGAATTTCTAGTTTTTTGCCTGGATAGTATTTAAAGCGAAGTGAATAAATGTTTAGTTTTACAGCCTCATTGCTGTTTTAGTTAAACCTGGTCCCATGTCTAATTAATATTAATTTGTGCAGCTTTCTGGTATATTAACTCCACCGGCGTCGGAAATAGGAACGGTATTTAGTTGCGCTAAACAAAATACAACTTTCGAGAAGACATGCAACCGAATTTCTTGCACGCTTTCGGCAATTTTATTAATTTGCAGATTGGAATAAGGAATGAATAGAGGATAATACGGCCTCATTTTAATGAGGCCGCAGCTCTCTAAATTTTTTTTTCCTTGAAAAGTTGAACCGAATTATCTAATTTGACGGTTACCGTAAATACTAATTACTAACTCATTTGACTGTCAGGCGCTAAAAAGAGCGAACCTTATCCAGAGCGGAATTAAGCGTCAGCGTCAACCTCAATTAGGGCTGAAACTGCTGAAAGGCTTTCGCCGGGCTGTCTACAGCGATTAAGGGGGATTACCACTTACACCTCAAGCGTCAGATTTAACACAGCCCCAAACCGTCTGTATTCTTAGTAGGTTATTTTCATTTACCGGAAGGTTGGCAGGTGTGTATGAGAGGATATATTCTACGTGGTGCAACTCACTTCTCAGACGTATGTTTTGTCACTTTTGTCCAAATGTTTGATCAATGAAATCATAAAACTGATCTATATTTATTTATGTCCTTAAGTAGGTGTTTTCATTAGTACTAATCTTTAAAGATAAAGTTTTATCTAAATATGTTGGCTTTCTCCTGTCATGTTATTATTTACTTTTCTCTCTAACTACCTAAATGTGTAGTTAGAATACTTGAAGATAATGAAGATTGGAACAATGGAAATCTAAGAATTTTCACTAATAAGTATGTAGTTTCTTTTTAAAAACAAATAGTGATACAAGAAAAACCCATCTTCCCTCGCTCAGTGTCTGTCAAAATTTTGTTTAAGCATCAACGATTTTGTGACGATTTTATTACCAGGCTCAAGAACCGGTTACACTTCGGCAACTTTATGTAGCGAATGCATCACGACCTTCGCTACGCTATTCACGCATTTGAACTAAATGGTATCATGTTATCAACCTAATATCAGATATGTGAAGTGAGTACCTGGCCTATAATAACGAACCACTTCGTTCATCGAATCGTCTATTTGCGTCACTCTCTTTCGTATATGCCAGTGCGATAGAGACGGGGCCAACGTTTTGTCGATTTTCGAACTTCGCGGTAGGCCCTCAGTTGTAGCATACATAATGACGTAGAATAGACTCGAATTTGACTAAATACCTATGCTAACAACGGATAGGTCGCACAGTGGCCTAGATCTGCCATCTGAATGATTCGGAAAGGGACGAAATTGAGGCAATCAGGGTCAGAACCTTAGACAAATTGAACTTGGATGTTTGAATTTTCATAAAAAAATGTTTTGCATGTTTTCACTCATTTTCCAATACTTTTTTTGCATTTAGTAACGGAAATACCAAAATAATGTCAATTTTCTTAGATCTAGGGTATACTTTGCGACGATAGGACTAGAGACAGAGAGGCATGGAAGAAAAAAATGTGCTGCGCGCACCCCAAATGAATGGGATAAGGGCAAGCCATGATAATAATGATGATGACCTGTTTTATCTGTTTTTGGATTTTCGTGTAAAATGAAAAAAAAACTAGATAATCGTGCATGTTTTTGTACTTTAATCTGCAAATTAACAATGACAAACAAAAAGGAGTGTAATATTATGAATGAGTTTTATACTATATATCGGACAAGTGGACACAAAATACAAGAGAAAGAAGTATTCAGACACGATATGTAAATAAAACAAGGCTATCTAAGCACTAAAAACTTTCTAAAGCAGAATTTGTTTACATTAGATAACGATCTAGAAATTAGATTGGAAAATTTATGCGATCCGAGCTTGTGTTCAAGTTCAATGACATAAGTCAAACAATCGTCGTGTAGCCTTGTTTATCGTAACCTTTGGGGCCGGGTCTAGATACTCTAGATAGGCATTGTCGGCTATATACGTTTATAAAGTTACGGTTCATTAGTATCTAACTTTAATGCAGATTTACTTCAACCAATCTAGCAAAGTGAAATAAGTCGAATGATGTCATAAACACTTTGAATAAATGTAATTTTACGAACATTCTGCGGTACTGAAAGTTCGCAATAATGACAAGGATTGCACGTAATGGAGTTTCGAAGTAATTTAAACTTTTATGTGTCAAAATAACTTAAATATAAAAGTTCTTATTCATAAAAAGAAAGCTTGATTTGGATGTCTAACAAAGTTATGGTAATCTAACGCCTTTTAAATTTATGTTCTTCAAGTTACTACTTAAACATCAAGAATGATTAATTTAATTGCTACAACTTTTTTCTTATCAAAGGGGATTCGCTGAAGCTTTCTTAACATGCAAACAAAGTTTCTAAAAAAAAACAAGACATGAAAAAAGTTCAAATAAAGAAATGTATAATAAATAAAACCACACACTGTACCTATATAAATCCAGACCAAAGGGATCTCTATCCAATTATACAGTTTCTATAACACTCAAACACAAAAACAACGGTAAAGTTTCTCGCTCACGAAAAGTACCAGGGCATCAGAACAACGCAAGTGGTACGAGCGCACCTGTTGGTGCGGCGCGAAGAGCATTACTGGCCCGACTCGGCCCATTAGTCGCGCGAACACGTCATGCGGAAGCCGGTTCTGGACACCGATGACTTGGAAGAAATTCGCGGCGACTGATGCATTTCCGAAATACCGTTTCGCATCTAAGAAAAATGTGAATGAGAACACACTTCTTAGCTTTGATTGTCGGCATGTAATAGAACAGAAGAACAACACTTTATAGAAAGAGAGACACGAAATTTCTGGAAAGGATTTTTTTACAGTATCAATTCCGACCGACGTTGGTATTGTGTCACACGTTTAAAACAAATTCTGACTAGCTCATAAGGTTTCCACACTTTCCACGGAAACTAGCCTATTGAAGAGGATGATGCGAACCGTGCGAATTCACAGAATAACAAAGCGATTTCGGGGACAGATCTGTTTTGTTTGAAGTGACGGGGCGGGGGACGAAATTGCGATTTAATCTGCAGTTGCACAGTTATGGACTTAATGCAAAAGAGCATGCAAGAATAAACAACCACTAGTCCATTCAGGCCAGGTCAAACGGCAAAATTGCGGATTAAATTGTGGTGAAAGTAGATGTCTTAATGGCCTTAGTTTTGGCACAGAAAATTGTACCTACATATGCCAGCGTATCAATAGATTATCACATAAAACTGGTTTGGCTTGGAGTGTGGGATGAATAAGGTGCAATAAAACGGTCAATGTCATTCATTATTCATAGAAGCTTTTAGGGTCTACATATAGATTGATAATTATTATAAGAGAATGGAAATTACGTTAAGTAGAACATTGAGTACGAAAAAACTTAGGTTAGCTAGTCATTTAACAATGAGATCACCAACAGCGCCGCCTCTTAATAGGAATAAAGCTGAGGTCATAAGAAGTCAATAAAAGTGATTTTCAATATTGGCATCAAAAAGGTAACATACGTCTCTTCGTGACCAGCATGTACCTACGAGAGGAACAGATTTAGCAATGGTGTTATCGGACTGACCTGTAAATGTACAATCAATTTAACTTTGTTTTCTTAATCTCTTACTATTTTTCTTTTAATTATTTTTAGTTCAGGTTATATAACTACATCAGCATGAACACATTAGTGAAATGCTGAGACAACATTTGTAGCAGCACATAGCACATTTTAAATACCTATTTCAAAGTCTACAGCTATAGGGAATGCAGAGTCATGTTGCAAAAGGCTTCAAAGTAGAAAACCAATCGCAGACTGGTAGAGGCAATGCTATTTCCCGCTAACGTTTTGCATATTGAAACGAGAAATCGCACATTGTTGCGTTTGTGAAACTGGCTCGAATCCCCAGAGGGTGGCCTATTTGTATAGTGGGTCTACTAACTATAGTCCTTTGAGTTCGATTCCACCCTTTTTCATCGACTTTCATAAGCCTAACAGTAAACGAATGGATAAAAAAAGCGCTCCACGTCCTTAAATCTTTGGGTGCATGAAGCTCGGGAGATTGAAGATCGTTTTTCGGATGAGATTAGTTAAAGACATAGACAAGTGGTATCCTCTAAGAGTTATGCTCAGCAGTAAGAGACATAAAGATTATGATAATATATAGAAAGATAATTCATTTGCATACTTTGTTAGCATATTTGATGTATAATGCTAGTCCAGTTCAATACAAATATTTGCATAGTATGGAAGCCTAATATCGTAAACAAACAATATCTAAAAAAGCAAATCACGTGTATGACTAAGTAAGTAATTACTTTATCTACGGGTACATGCAAAACTAATTACCACATAGTATCAAGTTGTGACGACTGGTTTCATAATATGTAATGTTCTAATGTTATTAACAAGACATTAAAGGCTGTGTATTTTTCTGTAATAGATACCTCCAGGCTACAGGTAAGTAGTGCACTAACATAATAAAATGCTATTAATATAACCATCGGTGTACTCGATTTTCTTAATTGTATTAGAAGTAACAACCTGAGCACGATTTTTTGCGGATAGAGCCTTATGAAGCTTATATTTTTTTACTTTACCAGATTTAAGATAAAAATAACCAACTGCGCGTGACCAAAATTCATCCATGCATCTATCGCGGTAAAGCAGAATAAATACAGATTCTAATCTCACTCAAGCCGAGTATTTTAGTATTCGATCATTGTTTCAATAAGAGATACAACAGCTGCACGAAATCCCAAGATAAGTGCCCAGAAGCCGAATTTGATAAGTAACGTGATATCATTAAACAACATTTTCCTCCGTTAAGAAAACTGAAGACGTTTGACCTCATAGCCTACTTTCTTCGATACAAAACGGCAATCTGAGAAACAATTGATTATATTCCCATGCCAAAGACAAGCGGTGAATTCGTGGAAAGGGGAAATGAGAGCGTTGCATTAATCAGATTACGGTTCATTTTTGATTCTCAACTTTCAATAACGAGTTGTAAATGTAATGCCAAAATGCAGATAGCTAGCCTGGTTACACTGATTACTGATTAGCGCGTTAGCTGTGTTTACATTGAACTCCGTATATGGCAGTGGCAGCGCGTCCATAGAACACGATTCCCGTCGGCTTGCCTAATCTTTAGGCACCTGAGCAGTTTTCCTACAGCTCATGAAGAAATTTTAAGCCAAATTAAGCTCCAGCTTGCCTTATAATTTTTTTGACCCACTGCCGCTGGTATTTGGTCATCCTTTGTAGGTATGTCTGTTGCATTCTTACTATTAGGGAACGTACCCAAACTACGTGACCCATTTTTTTCAATTTTTGACCCCCCTCCCCCCCCCCTCGGTGACCATCCGTAGTAATTGTCAAGACTTCGAATACTTTTCAATTACATTCGATACCTTATTTTTAATTTTTAATTCAATTATTCTTTGCCAATTTTGTCATGGTGGTACCTACTACTTTATTCCAAGTTAATCATTTAAACGTGATTTAATTCACAGTATAAATAAAACAGGGATTATTTTTAACAACTGTTGTTTATTAAGTGTGATACTTTTAGAAGTCAGTTATTTATAAAGCAAATAAGTCGGTTATTTATTTTAGTCTCCAAAGTTGTATTGGAATCTCTAAGTTTCAGCTCAGTCGATTATAGTCACAATTTGCAGTCATTACTTAGATACTTGCAAAAGTGATTTGAGGCAAATGCCTTCTATTACGGTCTATAGAAATCACTTTCATGGCGATTAGATAGATCCGAGGCTTTTAGTGGGCGCGATGACGATTACACCTAACAGTGCATTCAGACTTCAAAACAAGATTATGTAAAAAAACTAACTGTTTAAAAGCGCCATCTAACGAAAAAAATCTGTCTAATGGCTCCTCTACATGATGGGCCATCATAGGGACGCAGCTATGCGTTAGAGGGAGCTAGCGATATTGCTATCCCGTTCCGTCGTATAGCTGCGTCTCTATGATGGCCCATCATGTAGAGGAGCCATAAGAACCAGAGCGCTAACCTTTGCCGAAAACCGCAACCAAATGGACAAGCCGTTCTGGGGATAACGGGGACATTTTCTCGTATAGATGAATTATCGAGAGCGTGGAATTGCATATGTAGTAGTATTGTTTGTGTACAGGCATTCTTTATTTGAATCCGCACACAAAGAGGCACAACACGGTACAACCACTACATATGCAATTCCACGCTCTCGATAATTCAACTATATGCACAAACTCTTACTCTAAAATACTCTAAATGCATAATTCTGCCTCCGTTCCTCGTGTGTAAATTTTAGGAAATGTTGGTGTATCTGGTGTAAGAGGGATGGACTAAGAATATTAAATCAATATCATAAGTTTAACATCTGAATGCGTCATCTAAGCGAAGAGGTGACGCATAACAATCATGGTGACAATTTACGAGTTTTACTTAGCTTTCTCGGTTTTCAATGATAAACAGACAATTCGTAGAGCTACTACTTAAATCAGAGATTAGTTAAGTTTCACTATTGAATATGCAATTTCGTAGCAGAGATATCAAGTTTCCGTAAACATATTACGTTTAACACTTTCCGTACCGCGTAGGTATTCCTCGTATGTAGCGCGTAGTAGCTACGAACAGAGAACCCGACAGTCGGGTTCTCGGTGCTGAATGTGTTAAGTATGTATGTCTGAATAATTAAGATAAGATTTCAAGGAGGCATGTGTCCAGCAGTGAGACCGACTGGAAATAGTTATGATAATGGATCATATCATAACATGCGGCCGCATCTCGTCACTAATCCAAATGTTTATTATATTTAACACCTTCTGTTGTAGGACACAATAGGTATTTGTAAGATTTTTTGTAATGAATCATGTTTAATAATAATAAATGGTTTAGGTGTCAGTGGCGGCGGGTCAAATTTTTGCAAGCCGGTGCTGAATTCGGCTTAGAATCTCTTCATGAGCTGTAGGAAAATTGCTCAGGCGCCTGTAACTTAGGCAAGCCGACGGGAATCGTGTTCTATGGACCGACTGTTAGGTATATTTTATTGTCTTAGTAATAAAACCGCATCAATATCATTTTGAAACACCTCAAATGCTTACCTGTACGTCTAGCATGACTTACGTTGCGGCGCGACTCTCCATACTTCAGGCGCGACTCGAAGTATGGAGTCGCGCGCGACAACGCATGTCATGCTAAGGCCCCTGCTTACTGTATCGCAGTGTATAGGTGCCTACCTCATGTACAGTCAGCCGCGGAAATAGCTAAGCGGGTGAGGTGTTCAAAATGAGCTTGACACGACTTTATTGTTAAGAGAATAAGAGCGAGTGAAGGTCATTTTCAATACCTCACCCGCATAGCTACTGCTGCTGCTGACTGTACGAATAATTAAGGACTGTACCAGGTAGACAGTAAAATCTAATAGTAAAAAGTAAACGAGAACTGAATTTTGCGAGAACAAAAGCCAGCAATGCCTTTGAGCCTAGATGGAGTCTTTTTGCCTACGATTTACAATATCCAATAGTCGTTCAAAATGGCCGTACTTGACTATTCTTTTTGAGTACGTCGTAGGTACGAAGAAAAAGTTACATAAACTAGAAAATATTTATATACCTTATATTTTCAAACTAAACTAACATAGTCATTTACAACTTTTATTCTGTCCAAGAGGTAATTTTCTAATTTTACTTCCATGTTCATACGAATATACAAGAATATAGGTAGTAAAAGAAAAGTTTTATTTCGAATGGAGTCGGAGTATTTTTTAAAGCCGCGGCGCGGCACCACGGTCACGCATAAAACAAATGAAATAAGCGTCCGTACAATACAAAGTGACCCGTTTTCATTTATCCCAGAGTGTAGTTCAATAGACTAATTCTAGCGGTTCGTCAGTTATCCAATTACCAAGTGTATCAAGACCGACGTTTAGAAACTAGTAAACAGCGGAAAAGGCAATTATTGCCCAGCGAACAAGTATGGGTACACGGTCCGTTGGGTATTGCGAGCGTTGCACTGACCGATGCTAAGGCATCGCACACTATACGGTTTTACAGTGTGCAGTCGCGAAACAGTGGCGATGCTGTTGCGATCAAGTACCTCCGACAAGGTGTAACACCCCTACATTTAGATAGGACTCGGCAGATCTTCATTTCTGATGAAGTCTGTTGAAAATGTCGCCACAACTGCTTCTGACGGCGATTGTACCTTTGCTATACTTTTAGCTATAATTTGTAACATGTCTCAATTATCAGAGGAATCTTACGTCACGGTTATTACTATAAATCAAGGTGTAATGATGTCGAAAAAAACAAGTAATATTTACAAAAAAAAACCCCTTAAATATAGCTTTGTCAGTTTAGGAAAAATAACTCATATCCTTATCGCAACCCCGATATTGCGTGTCCATTTGCGATGATTGACGTTATCTTGGCACAATATAGTTTTTCGAGCGATAGAGCTGTAGTAAACAGTGTTTTTATTTGCACCACTGTCCCATGGAGGGTTAATGGAACGGAACATTCGAAAAGTATTTGAGTATGTTATGCACGTCCAGTTCTTATGCATGTTCTGAAGAGTTCTAGATTCATTCTATTTAGTATGGAGGATTCTTTATAATATAGAGATAAAATCAGAAAGAAAAGATGTTTAAATAAATAAATAAATAAATATTTGGGGACAATCTTACACAAATCAACCTAACGACGATATACATACTTAGATAGATAAATACATGATGAGATGATGTTTGTCTCGTTGCATAGATTATACTAAAAACTGGTTTAGTTTAATACATATTGGAAATGAATGCGCACAAGAAAGCAACATTGCTCGATACTGAATCACCACCAAATCCGTTTGTATGAGCCAAAATAATAATGATGCAGATATTATTTTTACACCTAGCTAAGATATGAAAAAACCTATTTACTCAACAGACCGGAATAGAAGACATAAATCAAGACGGGAGTAAAACGCAACAAAACGCTAAAAGAAATCGATAATTTGACACCGGAAAGCATTGTTTGGCGAACAGTGGTATATAAATTTAGCTTTACCGGTTTACTTTCCAAATACTTTTGTAAGATTAATACTCCAGGCATAAACATGAGGAGCATACAAGCGTTTCATGAAAGATTTAAGATTGCATTAAAAAAAAATCCTCTTTTTGTTTTAAGTACTTAAGCAATAAAGAACTGTGCAAGCTGCAAGTAACGGTTTCAATTGTCATGACTTTGCATTTTTGTCCCACGAGATGCCGCTTGCCACGAAAGTTCCTGATTATTCAGGAATTACTTACTCGATTATAGCAAGTGCAACAGGGACTGACATTTGAATTTCGCGATTATGATTGAACCTTCAAGCTAATCTAACTAATAATGTTCATTTTTGGCGTATTGACAAAATACAATGTAGATAGCTAGAGCTAAACACTGATACTAAATTCTGTGGCACATTCTGCGTTCGATTTCCGCCTACTAGTTACAAGAGTAGGTACAGGTACCTATACCTAGATTTTCCGTGCCTGTTTCCATTTTCTTATAATTCAGTTGTTAAAGATTGATTCGTTTAGGATTTTTTTTTCCTCTCCGATTTAGAAGACATGAATCTTATTACTTTTACTGTTACTGCGGTTTTTGGTTCGCTAGAGTATATAAACCAGCTAGATAAATATTTCAACATCCATCAATTACATTCGTGAAAAGCTCTGGCAGGTAAAAAAATAAACAGTGTGTCCAAATAAGGAAAATCGCAATGAAACAAAAATAAAGGATAATAGATGAAAGGACAACACTGCGGGCCGGGAAATACACCAAGCTATCTGGAGCGAACTTGATTCCTACCGGCTTGCCTTGTTTACCAACTACGGCTCATGGGGGAAAGAAAGGCTAGATTATCTCCGAGTTACCTACGAATATTTACGCGCGGTCACTGCTACCTAGGTATTAGTAGGTATTCAAGCAAACGGTACGTGCTCCAAGTTGACTTTCGGATAGTTGTAAGGATTCATCATCATTATAAACCAAAGGTCTATCTATCTATGACTTAAACTTGCTTAAGTACTTGGAACCGTACCTGCTGACCTAAGTCAAAGTTAACAATTAATTGACAGATCACAAGTTTTTATGCCGCTATTGCACACCACGTATCTTTTTAAATCTTCGTGTTGCTTATTTCTTTTCAGTAGTAAAGAAAGAGATACAACAAGAATATTTGGACTGGTAAAGTGAAGTGTGTTGGCGCCATTAGGAATTTTATTTTTGTATCTTATCGTGCGACCGCTTATAGCATCCCGAGATAAAGAGATAAAAATCATAACCATAGAGATAAGAGCTAATATTTTTATAACTTTTAGCGATAAAAATGTTATATTAGGTACCAAACGAAACTCTGGTTAGTCCATGTATTTTATCCAAGTATCTATTGTATGTTCTTTATATAGAAGTTACTAAACTGACGCCCTCTATATTGATAAATCGGTTTTGACTCAGATTTGATGAGCTCTTTTAATATATTTGACGTTAACTTGTGAATTTTTCAACATTCACTCAATTACATTATCTATAGGTAAGCATGCCAAGAATACATATGATATTTGTTACATTTTTATCCTATGTTATAACTTATAAAAAATATATACCTAGGCCGCTTTTTCAATAATGAAAATAGTTGAACCGACAGTACGTAGCACACACTACACACGCTCTTATTCTCTTAAGGCCGTTCCTCGATTCGGACAAGCTACGCCCAACCGTTAGAGACACGTTTATGGCTCCCGTGCACGAAAGAAAGAGATGCAGCGCTCTTAAGAATCAGACTTTTTGACTAAACTACGATAAATATGCGAATCTATAAAGTTTTGTCTAATTTTGTTTCTGTGACTTTTTAGATAAACCAGAATACCATATTTTTTACTTAGTTATATTGCTTAATATCTTATAGTTTACGTAAGCTAAGAAAAATAAGGGGAAAAAGGACCCAACTTCGGATTTTTTTTCTATCGAGGCAAGTTTCAGCATTCGTGTTTCGGCTTGTGCCACAAACAAGAGTATATAGTCTAATAATCAGTCCCATTCCCCGTTTAGTCAATAGAGCGTTTGAAAAAACCTATAATTTTTCAAAGTAGCCCCTTAACAATAAGGTCGTGCCAAGCTCATTTTGAACACCCTACCCGCTTAGCTACTTCTGCTGCTGACTGTACCCTTGTTAAAATAATGCAGCATCTGTTATGATTATGAAATTGTTGTTGAAACAAACATATTTTAATGAGTAATGAGTCAATAAGGCTAAGTGCGTACCACGATTTTTTGTCGTGCGATATTTTTGTCGCAGAAATGCAACGTTAGGCGGTTATCACACTGGTGCGGATCCGCATGCGGCGCCGGTGTGCGAGCGAGACAGCGCTATACACATGCAGAGCGCTATCTCTCTCGCGCACCGGCGCCGCATGCGGATCCGTCGTCAGTGTGATAATCGCCTAAGCGTTAATAGGTATGTCAATACGCGCACATCGATGTGCGCCTTAGATGTAAAATCGTTTTCCCAAAAATCGCTCTGCGACAATCGCACGACTTTTCTAATCTGAAAAAAAAGAAGTATAGGCTGTATAGGTAGTTCTAGGTACTTATCTACAGAATATCGTATGCATAGGTAATATCTAACAAAGTTTTATCGTTATCGTCGGATTAGCTTATCGTTGTACCGTAGCTGCATAGTGCAAGAAAGTGGATCGGTGTAACTGTATAAGGTCAAGACTACAGCGGGTCAAGGCCGATCGTAGATAAAGGAAGTTTGGTCGAGGTAGAAATAACATTGGGGTCACAAGCGCTGGTAGCCTGGCGGTAAGATGTTCGACTTTCAATCCAGAGGTCTCGGGCTCAAACCCCGGGTTGTACCACAAGGTTTTTTGGGAGTTCATTTCATCATCATCATCATATCGTATGGCTTTATTTAACTGCTTTTGGGAGTTATGTAGGCTATATCATTTGATATTTACCTATTGCTTTTCGTTTAAGCAAATAATCGTAAGGAAACCGGACCTAATCCCGATGAGGCCTAGATTCCCCACCGGGACGGAATTGGAAGTTCAGAAGGCAACAGCCTTCTGAACTTCCAATTCCGTCCCTTGTGTAAAAACTAGTGCCTACTGCCTACGTGAAAAACAGTCAAATTATAACCAGGTGGAATGAAAAAACAAGACTCCTGAAATTGTTCATGACCAATTCATAAAACAAGAATTGAAGTAAAACAATAGCTACATTGACTTAGATACAAACACCAATATATCATTCAGAAAAGAACAAAAGTAAAAATAACCCATTATCTTATCACCTATATCAAATTTCATAAAAAATAAACAATCTATTTCCCTCAAATATATGTTAAAGCAACTTGAAACAAGAATGACATCATTTTGCTTAAAAAGGATGCAAACGAAAAATATAAACCAACCGCTGACTTCCAAATTGATGCGTATGATTTATAGGGCAGTCACATTCAAATCAAGCAATCAAGTGACCAGGAAGATGTGTTGAGTTATATATGGAACGGGGTCAGGACAGAGGAAGCGGTCAAGATTTGTTTCCTAGGACAGTGTCCGTGACCTAAACAAGTTTGTTTTGTAGTAAATGTTTGTGTCATGTCATATTAACACTTTCCAGCACAATGGGGTTGGCAACTGTCAACGGTTTGGCCAGATGGCGCCAGCATAGCTAGGTCCCTTTCACTAGTATTGTTGTATGGGATTTGGCTTAAAGGCTAGCCCATCCAGGTCAAAAAAAATTAAAAAAAAAAACAAGATTTTGACACTATTTGTAGGACTGACAGCTGCGGCGATGCTGGCGCCATCTGTAAATACTTTCGACCGGCCAACCCCATTGATAGATTGAATTTGTTCCTTCTTGGTAGCATAGACTTAAATATATAATAGACAGCCATAGTTGTAGAACTTTTTGAGGCTCCAAGTTTTTAGCACCATCTAGTCCAGAGCAACCTAAAGATAGCCAAAATGTAAGAGGAAATGTCACCTGCTCTAGTATGCTAGTTGTTACTAGATGGAGTTTATCACTATTATATCTTTACGTTGATGTCGATCGATACTCAACAATGCATTTCAAATCCGTGAGTGTGAATTATTGAACTAATTTGTAGCCTTCACAGGCCGTGTACATTACAATGTTAATCAATCTAATTTACTACGCAATCAGCTTTAAATTCCCTTGAAAACCGTTTTATGGTCAGCTTCATTTCATGATAGAGGACCTCTTCACAGAACATTGTTAATAAATCGAGGATTTATTCCCCGTGATATTAGTTTTAGTCAGGTTCAGAGGAAGCATCAGTGTTTTATTTCTAACACCACTTTTGAGGCTAAGGACATTACTTGATTATAATATTTAAATGTGATTGAGGAATTAACAAGTGGGTTACCTAAATATACATCAATATTTAATAGCAAAGAGTAGACCTTGCTCTCTATATTTGAAGGAAAGTCCTCAAAATCTTTCTAACCGTTTATATTCTCCATGCCTGAGCCGAGTTTTTGATCCTAAAGGATCCTTACTGTTTTAGTTATCCATTGATCCATATAATTCTTTGTCACCGTCATATAACAATATTAAGGACCAATAATTACACAATGTGCATACTTACGATCATAATTGTTTGCCCAAATTAAAAAGTTATATCATAAGGTTGTTTTAAGTACCTACTGTTGTATATTAATTCCCATAATTAAAACATTTCAGGGCATCAAAAAATTTTAATGAATTTACTGTATAGCAAGAACCTTTAATCATTATTTAAATGAGATTTATCTGATGACACTTGCATGTTATGGCCCATTGTTGTTTTGAGGCAACAGAAGGGCATTTAGCTTCAAAGAAACATTAAAAATATGTTTATCCGATTCTCTACTCTATCAACCGGCGAGCTAAAATATATTTCACACAATGATGAGTCAGTATTGTTCAGAACTGATACAGATTTAATATCACTCCGCCTACAGATTTATCTAGCAAAATTGATACGAAAATAATGCTTACCGTGATACAACTAAAATACGCACTAGGAGATGAGCTAACTTGTTAGAGCCTGCATCATAATTATAATCTAGATTTTTTATTACAAAACATAAATAAATAAACCGTTACCTTTTTAAAATCACGGTCGAAGCAGGTCAACTCGAACAAAGTAGGATGATGTTTTAAATGCAATGCAACAAACGCACGCCGATACAATAGAGTAACATTGGTAAAAACACTAAACACTACAAATCGCACAATAACAAGGTATCACAAGCTCAAAAATATGGTCTAATTCAAAAATAATTAACAATTCGTTTGCAAAATATTCACAACACGCTCGATTCTTACATATCTTACAATATGACAGTTATTGAAGTGTTGCCATAACAGCAGGGTAGTGAGCTGATTTGGGTTGCAATATAAAATAAATTGAAATTATGTGTGTAAGTAATGAGTAAAATATTTTATTTTAAAAGGAAAACAAGTGTTTACACTTTTTAAAATGCAGGTGATATTTGCCTGCATATTACAATGCTTGTTTTAATTAGTTGATCATTTGTAGCTTAGTTATTGCACTTCCAATGTAAACTTTATACTAGCGCCACCTATTGAAATGTAGCAGACTTACTTGGCTATCATGAGAAACATCACAGAACGTGCTGCTACGGAAAGAAAAAAGATTATTGTAATTCTGATAGATGGCGCGCAAACCAAATTATAGTGTGTTACTACAGATAACTCATAGATGGCGTGCAAATCATTTATTATATTTTTGGTTTCTGTTTTATTTTATGATATAGTCTGGCAAACCAAAAAGCGCAGTAACAGTCAGAGTAACATGCTATACCCGTCCCTTTTTTAGTAGTGAGAGTACTACCATTAGACAAAGACAGTATGATTCTTCCTGTCTATGAAGTGGAACAAACTCTGGCCAAACTTATAACATCATATTTTCTTGTATTAAAGCGGTATTACACATTGCAACCTGCAGGGCCCAATCTGTCAGGTTGGAAGGTGTAATTGAAGGTAGGGCCCGTAGGGAGCTGAAGGAGGGGTAGGAAGAGGCAGGGTACACAACAGATTGGGCCCTGCAGGTTGCAATGTGTAATACCGCTTTTATACTGATAACTTTACTTTGTACTATTACGTTCATTTGTTTACATGTAGTAGCACCGTTATATTTATCATCAGATCTGCTCACAAATATATATCACAATCTGAATTGCGCGTAATTAAGTATATTGTGTTCATGGTTCTATTTTAGCCTACATAAATAACGATTATGGGCAAAGCAATTTTTTTATATCTATATATTTTTTATTGACTTATGACAGATAATTAGAGAATACTCGGAATAAAACAACTAAGTAATAAAACTGAAACTTTTATTCAACTTATAACTCTCTCATATAAATACGCTCTCCTTAAAAATAACTGGAAGCCTCTACATACAAAGATAGATTAAAATGTCACTTAACAGGATAGATTACAGAAATAATTACAAAACATCGACATTATGGTAGTATTACAGACAATTACATAATATAGACTTTCAATCTCCATAATAAGTAGTGTTACTCTTTATTGCCTTCTCTTAATTTCTTCTTTCTTCTTAATTTTTTCTTGTTCTCAATTTATTTTTTAAAGTCTTAAAGCCTTAGGAACATGGTTTTTGGCCAGGTTACAGGTTAGGGAATGCGAACCGGTAAAAATCTGTTTGGAAATCATAAGTAAATCGGTAAATTATGTACTAGCAATCGTCATACTTAATTAAATAGTATCCTCATATTTAGATAAAGTTGCATTCCCATAAAAAAGATAAAAGATATTTATTCTTCAATTTAGGCACATTACAATGCACTTATGAACGTCAGAGATATACTTTTATATACTCAGTGCTTCAATATGGACTTAAAGCGTAGTAAATGTCATCTAAATTTAAAATCACAATCAGTAACTTCATTCAACTGAAAATCAAAGTAATACTATAAAAAAATAGGAACAATACTTTTTATGGAGATTAAAAGTTTTGGACAATTTTGGTCTTTAGTTACGGTACATAACTTCAATACCAGACAAGTGCGAGTCGGACTGATGACGAGATCTCCGTACATATAATTATATGCTGATTAAGGTTTAGTTTTAATAACGTAAATAAAACTATGAATTCACATACTTCAACTAATTTTAATTTATGTTATTTAATCATTGAGAAATAATTGCTGACCGCACCTAGAAAATCAGGCACAGTAGTTGAGAATTAAAATATTCATTTATTCAATCAAAAATAAATAGTGATTGATGACTCGATTATTCCAATTTTTGTAAGTAACATTCTAGCACTTTATTAGCGTCCATACATTGAATACATTTTTTCCTTGCAGTTTGAAAGCAACGATATCTACCAAAAATACTGAACGGTCGACATCAAAAATATGGTCACACTTTTGCACCTTACTCCTTTGTAATAAGGTCCAAAAGTGTAAACATATTTTTGACGTCGACTGTACAACGTAAAGTTCAATACAAAACAAAAAGTTTAATGTAACAAATAATTAAAAGTTTACTTTACATTTTGGTACGGAATCTCGTGCGACTTACAAACTATTATGTGCCAAAGGAGTCTAAATTATCTTATTCGTTAGCAGTTGGCAGAGTTGTCGCAGGCATCAGTTTTCACCTAGAAATAGAAGAAGTTATAGATAATCGCTAGCATCGTCACAACATTTACATACGACATACTGTGTTGGATATAACATATTTATCTTAACTAGAGTCACGTAGGCAGCTAATACAATTCAGTACTGTTAATTTCCATATTTAAGCCGCTTGCCTCATTATTTATAGATAGCGCCGAATAAAGATGACTCGGGTATAAAAAAATATAATGTTTTTTTTTTAGGTTGGGTTCATATTCGTGTGGCGCCATCTACTACAACTATGACGCGTGCCATTTTATATGGAGATAACCAGTGTTTATTATTTACTTGTCTCTGTTTTAACCAATAAATTAATTGGGATATATCTTGTGATTGTCTTGCATTACGAATGCGAACGAATAATTCACTGAATTCCAAATGATTACAGCTCTAGTCGTATTGTGTATCAATTTAAGAACATACCTACTAACTAGGATTATAGTTCTATTTTTCTTAACATCAAAAGAAAACATTTAGATATTTATTAGATATATATTCAGGTAAATACCTAAAAATTATCTTCCTTAACAATAGTTGAAATTGTTGGAAAGATTAAATAATTTTTAATGCATTGATCTTATTTTAGTGGTATTTAGTAAGTTGTAGTAGGCTAGAAATGAAATAAAATTAGGCTAATGGTCTTGACATTTTTTTCTTTACGTGAAATACTTAAAAATCATGTAATTCTTGTGATCTTAGAATCCATGTGACTCTAAGCCACTTGTGAAGTCAAACAACTCAATATAAATATGTAGTTAAATTCATAAGGTACATTATAATTATAAATCCATGCAATACATGCTCTAAAACACTAAAAGCCAATCCAAAAATCGATATTAAAACTAACCTAGTTTTGATAAAGGATTCAACTAAATTAGACAGTTAAGTAAACCTAAGATTAACATAAAATTCACTGATACATTTTTCAATTGATAAGTAAAAGACATCACAGCTAAAATACTAAGTAGGTACAACTAGACAAACATAACATTAGGGGAGCGACATAATATAAGTATGAAAACTTACCTATTCGTTGTTATTACGCAATGAAAAAAACCCTTTGATTTTACTTAAATGCAGCAATGGCAGTATATAAGTAGGTAAATTTATTATAAAATTGATGTATTTATAGTTATAATATTATGTTTATCAATTTTATTTAATAAAACACAAATTAATCGCAAAATCTGTTGTTTGATTAATGTGGTTAAATAATAACAATAAGAATGCGTATGCTCAGCGCTGTGTTTCAAGCATTGGTTAATAACTAATAGGCATTATACAAGGAATTCTTTTTTTTATAATATTTGCGTTATGTAACGTATTTTCCTTAAATATTGTGTCCATTACATCTGGTCTATAATATCTTAAATTTAACTAAAGCATTTCGTAACTGTTAGGTAAATGTTACAGGGATAATGTAAAATAGTCGTAATTTTTTTTACAATTTATTATTTTATAGAAATTGATTCTGTTAGGCACGTCTAAAGCTACACCACATGTACAGACTGGACCGTCCGATGTGTATGGCATGGCAGACAAATATTTTAGTGCATGCCAGAAATAAGCACAAAGAATCAACGGGGAGATATCAGCTAGTCAAATCTCTACATACGTGGCTACTTTATCGGTAAAACCTGATATATATACTGCACACAGCAGAAATAGCGGGTATAAGGAATTCAAAATGATCTTATTACTACATGATAGACCATCATAGGGACTCAGCTATGCGTTAGAGGGAGCTAACTATATTGCGATCTCATTCCGTCATATAGCTGCGTCCCCATGATGGCCCATCATGTAGAGCAGCCATAAAATTAATTATGAATTACACAGTTATGAAATTTTACAGTGTCCCCCGTAACTAAATAATCAGCATAGCGATAATAGTGACAATGGCGAGCAGCAAGCCCAGGAGTGTCAGCCAGTCCAGCTCGGCCAGGTGTTGGGATATCATCACTGTGTACGTACAAGCTAACATCAACGTGCCATCGTGCCAATCGCGCTTCTGCGCGTCGCCTGCCAAACAACAAAACTTCAAATCAAACAAATTGATGCTAAAAATTGGGGCTCTCGCAAGAACCAATAAAAAAACAATAAGTACACTTCTTTTTTGGGCAGTCGTGTAAAAAATTACAAATTGATAGGTACATCAGGGGCCCATTTCTCCTAAGTTTGTAACTTGTAATACAAGCGGAAGTTCCTTTCTAGCATAAGATGGGACTTCCGCTTGTATTACAAGTTACAAGCTTTTGAGAAATTTGCCCCAGGTGTTAAGTGTGTACTTGTGAACTAACTATTTGCACAATGAAGCACACAATATTGATTGACACACTGGGTCTATATTTTGGCGCGATTCTTTGTGCAAACTTTTATCGCAGGTAGGCAGTAAGGAATAGGTTGTGATTATTTTTGAGACTAGAGATGTATGTAGGTCAAACTAGACGACTTTTAATATGCTTTTTAACAAATCAGTAGAAATAAAACTACATATTTTCCCGTACATAACTTGCGGAGCTAATCAGCGATTCAAATCAATGCACGATTACGAGTAGGTATGTAGTAGTGGACAAAAGTAAAAGTCGTTAAGTTTGACTGACAAAATAGTAGCTCCAAATATATCATGCCTAATTTATTTAATCCACGGTTGCAATTCCGCTGGTTTGATTGGTGCTTGCGAAAGTTACATCTAATGTGAGACACAAAAAGCGATGGTTATAATGAAAACCACACACCATGCATGATAATGGGCCACATACCTCGTGATTCGCTCTGTGAATTGTTTTGCCTCTTTGCTCGCCACGGTACTACGTTAGTTCGCAGCTGGTCGGCTTGGCTCGCCGGCTCATCTATCCGATCTACGGACAACCGCCCTAGTTGCTGATTCATAGTTTGAACTAGTTTAGGTGAGCTTAGCTCATCTCTCACTTTTTCAGGTTCCTTTTTATCAACACTGTGCAATTTAAGATTACCATCTAAATTGAAAATAGTCGCCAATTCTTCGGATGAATTGTATTCAGCAGAATCGGCAGCTTCTTTCTTTACTTCTAAGTCATCTTCATAAATAGATAAATTAACAGATGCTCTATTAGGTACTGGTTTTGGCACTTCTTGAGTCACTTGACTCAATTGCTTACTAGCCTCAGTTATACCCGTTACTTTAGGTTTATTGTTATCTTCATCTTTTGATAACTTAGGAACAAATAACTTTTCATTGACTTGCGATATTCCAGCAATCAAATCAGAAATACCATCTTTTAGTTCTCTGAACGCATTAATTTCATTTATCTCTTGTAATTTTTCATCTGAATTCAAGAACGGGTTGGTTGATTTAATTTTGGGTGGAGACAAATTTTTATCATTGTTGCAGCCAAAATCTTTTTGATTATTTAATTCCACTTGAATAGAGTCATTCTGAACTTTTAATGGAAAAACATTTGGGACCAGCTTTTTTTCAGGAGTTACAACGGTGGTTTCTTGGGCCTTAAATGGTCCTTCGGCTTTATCAATATAACTGGAAAGCCTTAAGCTTTCGTCGTCAAAATTCAACTCTTTCTCATGACTATGCTTAAGTTGATCTTCTACTCTGTGCAACTGATCTGATATTGCGAGAAGACTGTCTTCAGTTTTTTGGCCCTTAGTCTGTTCCGTGTCTGATTGTACAAGTCTGTTTGTGGGCTCGGTAATAACCTCAGAATGTACGTTGACTAATTTTATTTCTGGTTGAGAATTATCATAAGATTCACTGGTTAGGCCATTTAAGAAATGTAACCTGCTGTCTGATATCCTCGTGTTTATATCTGGCCTTTTTTCAATGCTATTATTTCTATTTTTATCTAGTTCAGCTAACGCTACACCTAACTTATTACTAGTGTCCATTGCTTCCTGTGCGAGCATGGTGAGGACCTGCTGAAATTCGTCTTTAGATGATCGCTTAGATGCTTGTGGTGATCGATTTGATGGGGATGAACTTTTGGACTTATCACAAGATGCAGGTTTGGGAAGGTATTTATCGTCACTATGAATGTATGAGTCGTCTTTTGCGAAATGATGATTTGGCGGGTGCGAGTTATTGACGAATAGACCAACAGTATTATGCCTTTGCTTTACCTTGTTTCGAGGATATTGCTCTGGCTCGTTGTCGTTGTTTTCGAAAGTATCTCTTAAGCGCCTCATGACATCGCTGTTGCTATGAGTTTTTTGCAACGTGGCTACTTTACTCATATTAAGCGCGTCGTCGATTTCTTTTTGAATCATAGTGAATATGTTAGCTGAAAGAGACCTAACTGCTCGTTTCTTTTTTAGATTAGCTGCAGAATCCTTAGTGTAAGGATACTCGTTATAACTGTGATTGTTATTAATATGACCATAATCCTCTCCGTTAAATAACGATGAATGTCTACCATCTTTTCTCAAACTTCTGTATGCCAAGTCATCTGAGACAAGATCTGGCGATCTTCTAGGAATGAATCGTGACCGTCCCTTGCTTTCAGGCGTTGCATGGAGGTAGTCACTCGCCGGAGCAGGAGATACTGGTCCTAGAGGAATTCCAAAAGGTGGTTGTGGTTCAAGAGTTTTTAAACGGTTATTAGTTTGCTTTATATTTCTGTAAACAACGTCGTCATGAACAATATCGGGCTCGTCCCGTCCCGAATATCTTTCATCGTCTGAAGCATATGGTACATACACAGGCGAAGCAAGCATGTAACTGATCTGTGCTTGGGCTTCCTTCAAATTTGGTTTTTCTTTTGAAAACGAATTCATTCTACGGAATGCCATATCATCTTGCAATTTATCGGGGAGTGTTGATCTCCTTGATATCCGCCGCAGCGGCGTTGATGGTTGACTTCGCAACTGAACTTCGTCATCATTTCCATTCCAATCATTGAAATGGTCATTGTATTTCGGAGTCATAGACTCTCGTCTTTCAGCCCTGTCTAGCAGGTCTTCGTCTCCTAATCCTAAGCTATTATAAATTGCCTCAAGTTCATTAAGAGCGTCATCAAGATTCGTTGATTTGCGACGTTCTGAGTTCTTGTCATCATCTGAGAGTATTTGATAGCTGTTAGTCACAAAAGTATCGGATTTATGACGGACGTGTGTTTTAGAGTTCGGCGAAGTGACCGCTTTAGGCGGTTCAACCGTGACCGACCTCTTGTATTCGGTCGTAGCCTTCCACATTTTGGCCCCATCTATAACGTCCCGGGATTGTTCAACACTCGTTGCTCTGTTTTTATTCTGCATGTCAATATTCTCAACATGACTGGGTATACTATTACTTCCCTCTGAATAATGGTGCATCCTTTGAGTATTTCTGGCATGTTCACTGTTACTTCTAGTGTTGGCATAAATGTTATGTTGTTTTTTCTGCCTTTCGGCGTCGTCTAGTTTCTTCCAGAATTCCGAAGCGTTTCTCGGTCTACGATAAACACTTTCAGCGACATTAACTGACGTTTGTGAATCACTAAGATATTGATTTTCGTAGCCATTTTGACTAGTTTTAATGCTTATAGGTCTACGAGATCTGGGACTGTGGTCGGCGTAGTAGAGGAAATCATTCCTGGTTTGAATTGGTTCGGGTTTAACTACATTGGGTTGTTCGGTTTTGTTTCTCCACGGTGGTGTAAAAGCATAAGCTCCATAATGGTTAGGTTCGGCGGAAACGGATGCTGGTCTTCTGGGTTGCTCAGTTTTCTGATACAGATGTTGCAAATATTCGTTGTTTTGCATAGCAAGATGATCTTCAGAGTTCGATATCGGTCGACGGAGTCCATTAGGCCCATGGTGAATCGTTCTCTCTTGACTTCGCCTCATTACTCGGTCAAAGTCGTTGTTTGGTACTCCGTGCGTAATGTTTTGGTTACTGCCCATCCTATCGGATACTACCGAGTGGTTTTCATAGTACATCGATATAGGGGTTGCGACTTTTCTATGCATATCTCGAGGGGGTGGTACTGGTGGAGCACGTTCTTCTCTTTTAATATTAGTTACATTTCCTAGAGGAAACTTAACGTACATAACTTTGTCTGGGTTTTCATCTGGACGTGGAACAGATTTCTCCCGGTTATTGTTAGCGTAAAGCGGTTCCTTGACAAAGTTACCTTGAAACGGTATGGAATAGTTAATATGTTCGTTGTTAATTTTGGCATTAAAATTAATAGATGAAGGGTAACTTTGAGTTGATGGAAATGAAGATATTGACTCGGATTTTATTGGTCGGCGGGTTAGATCGTTGCCAAGTTCAGGTTTTTGTTTATTTTGTTCTCGTTTACAGGTGCCGTAGCCACTACTTTGACTTGTAGGGGTTCTTGTAAGCATTTCTACTTCAGCTTTCGTGTATCCTTGCTGCAGCAGTTCGGCTTCTTTGTTGAGCTGGTTCTCGTCGTCTCTCGAGAGTCTTTTGATGTAGCGTTCGTTTCGAGCGCTTCGTGACCTTTTGTTTAACGAACTGTCACGAGAACGCATCAACGAGTCATCACTCCTGAACCGGACCATGGAAGATGAATTTGATGACTTCAATGACTCTTCATCGCTGCTTGATTCCCCTCTCATGCTGTTCCGCAAGGCTTCAACTCGGGCTTTTAGACGGCCTTTCCTGGTCTTCCTCATCGTAGGTTCTGGGCCGATTCTTCCAGATCTGGTGCTGACGTCGTCCCTTAAGCTCAGCGACTCTTTTGACGCTTGAACTTCTCTGGTTTTAGGCCTGTAGTTAATGAAGCCAGCAGATGGATCGGAAAGCACTCCATCATCGGTGAATTCACGACCGTTAGGTTTAGCTAAGCTCTGGGCCCGCCTGGTTTCTCTTATAACTATGTGGTCGAAGTTGTTAACTGCTGGTGTTCTTTTTTTCTTTTTGTTAGATTTCCTTTTAGACGTAGAACGCAAGCTGCCGCCTTCTTCGCTTTCGGATGAAGTTCCACTTTCTTCATCCTTCTTTTTTCGCCTGAAGAGTTTTCCAATGGACCACTTCTTGTCTTTCTTGCGTTCTGGGTCGGCCGGCTGCGGAGCTCTGATGACTTGAGGCTGTAGGGCTCCATGGTCGCCGTTGTAAGGACGGTAGGCCGCCGTGGATGCCCCCGAGATGTCTCGGTGTGGCACGGGTGGTGAGTTGACTGCCTGAAAAGTAAAAAGCAAACGGTAAATAAAATAAGACTAAATTACTAGTTACCTAAAACTGAAGAGTTAAACAAATCCATAGCTATAAAATTGTCTTACGGTAATGTCGCAATACATAATTTACATAACTAGCTAACGAAAGTTGTTACGAACTACGAACGAAAAACTCGCCTTGCTGTCTAGAAGATAAATTAGTCAAGGGCACTGTGTTGGCTGCTATTCAATTTTGAGAATTTTATGAATAGTTTCTTTGTTTCTGACGCGATATATGGAAATTAATAAATGTGATTTATGCACACTTCCTAAAATGTGCGATATCATTTAATTCTTGCTTGATATCTGAGGTTAATAGTTCAAAGCCAGATTCAGATCCATTTGTTTACGTCTTTTAGCTAACCGTTGAAACGGGCCCGGTGAATACCAGTATAAATCACGACTTTTTATTTGGTCTGTCGTGTAAACTATTCAATGATTGGCACCTATTTTCGTAGGAAACTTTGTAAATGCCAACCATTGATGGGGTGCCGACAATAGGACAGTTTACTTCACAAGGTAATGGGCAAACTAACGGTAGATAAAATACAAAGTACCTACAGCCGACGTCAAAAATATGATTACACTTTTGGACCTTATTACAAAGGAATATTGTGCAAAAGTGAACACATATTTTTGACGTCGGCCGTACAACATAATCTAATAACTCACGGGCAGGAACGATCTAAAAAAGTTATTATTCGGTCTCTCCGCCACCTCAATCATGGCCACCATTATTTTCACATAACACTAATTTATTGTAATAAATTAACGTATTCCCAACTCCCACACAAATATTTATTCAAGCACCAAAATTTTCACATCTCACTTCTCACTTTTTTTTACTAAAAACTAATTTTTAACCACTAGTTATCGTAAACAAAATTGACGACAACGAAGACGAAATTTTTAGACTACATTCTCCGTCATAAATTTTAGTAAACACTAAAGTCACATTTACCAAAACACTGATCGACCTCAGTAGGTTCGAAAACTAGTCCTTATACCAAAATACTACACTCTATTTGTTAGAAAAACAAACGCGCAAGTATTTTTAGACATTTTCCGCGCGCTGGTGCGCGTGCGTCTCGCTCCGCTCGGCCCGTCGACTCGTGAAATCTTGAGATTATTTCAGCTCCACATTCTATGTTATAACTATATCAGATTAAAATAACCTTTACAGCTATGGAATAGGGGTTAAAATTGATAGAATTGGGTTATTAAGGTGCGTGAAATCCATGTTATCCTATATTCCGTAGCTATAATAACACAGACGGCTCCATTGGGCATCGGCTCCACAATCTTAATTATTTATAAACTCACGAGCAGTTATTTATTTTTATTTTGTATGCAATTCTTAGTTGGGAACGCAAGGAATCTACAGCTGAACTAATTTATAGAGGTTGGTAGTGTTTACTGAAATAAGCGAGTGATTTATTCTGGGTGTTTAGTTTTAAAATGCTTTTAAATAGATAACTAAAGTGTAAACGACATTATTACCGTAAATTGATAGATGAGAGAACCGGGAGTTTTTATTGCTGACAGGAAGATTGAAAAAGGTAAACAACATTTTTAAAGTAGGTATATTTTTATAATATTTTCTTGCGATTGATGAACATGTCTTTTTAGGGTTCCGAAGCCAAATGGCAAAAAACGGAACCCTTATAGATTCGTCATGTCTGTCTGTCTGTCCGTCCGTATGTCACAGCCATTTTACTCGGAAACTATAAGACGTATCCTTATCAAATTTTTACACAAAGTATATTGTATGTGCCGCTACTTAGTTTTGTAGAGCAAAAAAAAATTTTTATGGGGGGCACTCCATACATGTAACAAATTGTCAATTTTTTTTTGCCAAATATCAACATGATGCACATTAATCGATAGGTCACTAAAAATAACATTGAGGTTTCTTTGAACATTTTCTGATTAAGTGGATATTTTCAGAAATAATCTCTCCGAAAGTCATAAAAATTGTGTCCTGTAACTTTTGAACCGTATGTCCAAAAATTTTGAAAAAATCAAGAAGATACACCTTTAAATATTCTATCAACGAAAATTATTTTGAACATTAACGGTTTAAGTGTTTTGAGTTATCTCCAAATAACTACGCACTTAGGCAGATACGACCTTGCGATAATAATTTATTCGATAGTAGCTACTAACGGCTGGTTTTTATAAATAATGCTACGGAACCCTTCATGCGCGAGTGCGACTCGCACTTGGCCGGTTTTATTTATCATAGTCATAATTGGCTTACGGTACCCGAAAGGTACAGAGGGTATTTGTGATATTTCCCCACGGTTCCTATCTTTAGGGTCCTTCTTCTAGCTTCTAGCTTCCAGATCGCCCTCACGAAGTGTCACCAGAAATGCACAGGAACCCCGCGGATAGGGATTTCACCGAAAGCGCCGCTTACAAATTCTACGGCAAAAATCTTTGAACGGTATTCCTATGATCCTATCCATATCCATTTCCATATTTCGATCCCTTAGTAGCAGCAATTTTTTTTGAGAATGGCGGCCTTCTGCACAACTACGTAATAACTAATAACCTACAAGTCTCCATCAACAAGTTGTTGAGGTTGATTTGTTGCGGATTCTAACCATAAACTACATTAAATGGCCTATGGAGTATATGATACAGCCATTTACTTATATACCTATACCTGTTTTCATTCTTATTTATGAGGTAATCCTTCAATGACTTGTTACCCTATAGCTATAACTGCTAATGTGGCACTTCAGCGCTAATGGCGATGCACGTTAATGCGAAAAAGCTTTTACAGTAGTGCATTTGCCGACTGTATTGAAAGCACAAATCAACCTACTAGAGGGAGTATATGCAAAGACTCGCGGTCACCACACGTACCTTGATTATGATTACACCTGACGTGTATAGTCACAAGTTATTGCTGTCGTTTGAGTACTTGCAAGTCTGGAGTGTCTAGACAATCTGTTCAGTTTATGGTATTTTGTTTTGTGTCTTTAAAACAATATCTCTTGAAGTCAGTGGGCGCAAGTGCGCCTAACGGGGCAGGCGCACCATCCCTAAATTCAAATTCCAATTGTCTTTTGTTTTTGTTTTACAGGGTATGGATTTGACATATCCAAGTTACAGTTTATTTACATGATTGCGTTACCATATGTCCGTTGCTGTACGCGTTTATCCTCATTACCCCATTAGATGAAACCATCAGCTTATCTAACACTTAGCCCTTCATGCCGTCAGTCTATACTAACTCGTGAAAACGGAGTATCAAAGGCTACTCCGAATATAACTCGAGATGAGTCAAGTGCACGTGTCGCTTTTCAAACACTATTTTAGGGTTCCTTTGTACGTGAACCTATTAGTAAGTGTACTGAAATAAATATCGATAAAATAGGTGGAAGTCTGTGAATGTCAATCTATCATCATCATCTCAGCCATAAGACGTCGACTGCTAGCAGAACATAGGCCTCCCCTTTATTATGGGGGGGGGGGGGGTTTACCATACGCGCCACGCTTGGCAGGCGGGTTGGCGCGCGCAGTATTTTTTTTGTTTATTGTTGTTTAGGCTTTCGGAAGATGCTGCTGCCCATCTCCCGGTATATTCCCTTACATTAGGTATAACAATGTGGCTGTGATATCAACTGACTACTAAACTATGAATACATATACACTTCAACTTAATGAGGACTATCGCGTATAAATTTTCTGCTAGAGGCGTAGACGGGAGGTCCTCACTCCTCAAAATGTCAAAACCCGTGATTAAGTGGATTTCGAGGGTTTGAATGCGCCAAGATAATCGCAATTTTTTTAAATAATGATTCACTAAATTCATGAAGAATATCAAAGGGCGTTAACCCTATGCCATTTGATATTTATATCTTGTTCTTTTAGTGCAATAAAGCATAATATCTGACGCATGCTATCATCGTTATAGTGTATTCCATAATAAATGAAAACATAGGTAATGTGGATTTGGTCAAATTACCAAGTCACATGGTTTTGTTTTTTGAATTGTTTTCATAAGCAGACAGATAATCAGACATCGGAAAATCAGTGAAATTCAACTTACAAGATTTGATCAATGACAACAACTACAAATATACGATGTGAAGCTAAATAAAAGTATGTAAAATGAATACCTAATTACCCGATTAAAATAGACCATTGATTAAGATAATGCTGCGCCAAAATCACCTTGCCGTATGCTTCGTTTGCCGCCGGCGCCGTCGTAGTATAAAAAAAATTGGCAGGTAGGGACTGCCGATAGAAGTGAAAACTTAGAACCTTTAGTATTAAAATTTGAAATTTTATAATGTTTGAATTAAAATTATCAATATAAATCTGGATTCAGATCTATCGACACTCGGAGCAACAATTATAATAATATGCATGTTAATATGGTTTTTAGGGTACTGTAAGAAACTGAGAACCATAATAGTCCACTAAACAGACCCTGGAGACTAAGGCATAGGTAATTATTTGGTAGACCTATCTTTAACAGTTTTCAGACCACGGTTTACATAGGACTTAATGTGTACCTACAGTCAATAGGGGATATTACTGCAATATTCTGCTACCAGAGTGCAGCACTAGCACACCGGTAAACCATAGAGTTTTTAATACATACTAGGCCTTAAACAGTTTTTTTACAAGTTTTCATAGATAATTTATAACGAATAAATATGTCACTTGCGCACCAAGGCGGTTTGTTTACAAAGGGTCTATCGTGAAACAAGAGAATCGAAATTTTGACATGTGCCTCTCTATCACTCGAGTATGAAAGAGTGACAGAGAACCAGGTAACGAAATTTTTATTTTCGTGTTTCGTGGTAGGCCCTCTAGATGTGCTAGTGCCGCCCCCTACTCAGAGTTTTGCGTAATATTCCCTATTTACAATGGTGATTTTCTATGATTAATATATTAAAAGCATAAGAGAAATATACTACTTACAAAATGAAACTTTATTTGAACGGCTATAAGTTTAAATATCGAACGAACCTTCCAACCCAAGGAAAATCTTGTGATGCGCTTTTGTTTCGTGATGGTGTCGGTGACGCGAACTCATAAGATTTCCCCCTACCAAAAATTGCCCAACGCGGCTAAAGAAGTTTTCACTTCAAAAAACTTACTAGCTATAGCCCCATGTTTTACCTAAAGAATTACGTCATTTGTTAATTTAATAAAGTATACTGAAATAACACTGTCCAATATTTTCAGCGTTTAAGAAAATAAATCGTGTATTTCGTGCCTACTAATAATCAGTTACATTTCCGAGGGCTTTTGGCGAGGGGCCAATTTCACTATTAGTAATGTGTCGACGCAAAACAGTCATTACTACGTCTCAGTGTAATCTTTCTGAGGTTAAAGTGGACAACTACTCGTAATATATAAATTATATAAATATGTGTTTGAGGTTAACGCTGCACCAGAGTGCCTCATTGGTGCGACTATTATATTGTTTTAATATTAATATCCGTGGATTTGTTATTCATCAATATACAGGATATTTTTTCAATAACTAGCCATATTGTGCGAGATGATTTGGTAGGCTATACTAAACAACTTTTACTATGGGACCAACTAAAAAATCTTAATTTTTTTGGCAATTTCGTACATAAGCCGATCAGATGTAACAAAAATACTGGTGATCCGTTTAAGGGCATAATTGGTATTGTATTGCGAGTAGGAAAAAGTAGGAGAATTTTTTTTTTATTTGTATGGGGCGAGTCGTCCCAGCTGGCTAACCCTCCATACAAACCCACAAATATTTTTCGCGAGAAAATTATTTTAACTTACTTTTTCACATTAAGAATACGATACCAATTATGCCCTTAAAAGGATCACCAGTATTTTTGTTACACCTTGTATGAGGATGCGAAACTTTTATTGGGATTTCGGGATTAGTCTCTACAAGTTGAGATTATGCTGAGCCTAATAAATGTCAAACTGTGCCGTTTTCATAATAAACAGATTATATTTCAATTTTTTTTTAGAGTCATAGAAAAAGTTGTTCAGTATGACTTAATCTAATCACCTCTCACAATATGGCTAGTTATTGAAAAAACACCCTGTATGCAAGATGTGCTGTATTATTGGAATAAGCATTCAGGCTTGAAACCTCAAACGTCAAATTCGTGAAAAACCAGTGCTACGCTCGTAGAGCTACGACTTAACTTAGTAGCAAAAACTCCACAAATGTAGCGTCCTCCGTACCGTACTCCGTAGAGGCTTGGCGACAAGATGTGTCGCCATTACCGCTGATTAGACTTACAATAATTCTATCAATAGTACATTATTGCAGAGGACGGGAAAGGGAAATTCGTGGATGAGCGATTTTTTCGGACGAAGCGTAGCTGAGTCCGAAAAAATAAGACGAGTCCACGAATTTCTATTCCCGCCGAGGCATATATAGTGCTTTTCTCTAAAAGTGCGAGGAAATAAAGTAAAGTAAATGAAATAAATTACAGATTTTGGTTACGTTATTAGCGTTCAATGTCATGAATTAGCTTCCCTCTATAATTTTTTTTATAGTATTAAGAACTATGTATACTGCCAATTTTCATTCAAATAATATTTAAAAAGAAATTTTCGTCAAAAGCTATTTAAGACAGTATTAAATATGCTCCTTTTATGCAACAGATACAAGATTAAACCTTAAGGGTCACCACACACATAGCGGTTTTCCTCGCGGAATTAGCGGAAGTAGCGGAAATTTGTCTATGGTAGCGGAAATTTGTCTATGGTAGCGGAAATTTGTCTATGGCTTCCATACAAAAAATCTGCTACCATAGACAAATTTCCGCTACTTCCGCTAATTCCGCGAGGAATTCCGCTAGGTGTGTGGTGACCCTAAAAATAGTTGTTTTGTCTATGATTGTATTAAGCCTCATTCGCACGATCAGACGCGGTGCTATGACAAAGAACGAGACAACCAAGGTTTTTGATCTAACTATCTCGCTCTATCCTACAGTTTGAAGGGATTGCCGTTCAGACGGTGTATAGACGTCGCTTAAGTATTGGCTGTTTGAAATGATATTTGTTAGTCGGATGAAAAGTTTAAAAGGTAAAAAACAATACAGTAATGGATTTTACTAGTCAACGCCTAAAATATGTATACACTTTGAACCTTATTACAATGGAGTAAGGTGCAAAGGTGTATACAAATTTATGGCGTTGACAAATTACTTCACGGCCGCTAAAACAGGTAAATAATGATTTTTATATTTTTTAATTCGTTTTGGTAAAAAATTAAGAACTTCACGTACTCATTTTGCTACAGTAAGCTGAAAATTTCCGAGCACATTGGAGAAAATGTTTATTTTTAACATATAAGTACACAGGCTGTATAATAATAAAGAGCTGATAACAAATTAAGGTATGATATTCTCTTAAAAAAACATGAATTGTTTATTGAATTATGGGATACGGACTTTAAATGACGACCGCGAGTTATGTCACAATAAATGTATCTGTGGACAGTATTTGGGTAATACATATTTTGTTGTTCGCTCAACTAAACTTTAATCTTTCGTACGCCGGAACGTGTATCCGCATACGAGGAAACTTTTAGAAAACAATTGAAGGAGAAGACCGAGTTTCTGACAAAATCCAGGATACGAAAGGTGATTTTAACAGTGCCGGAATTAAACCTTGCGAATGACGCTTTGCCCATAATCCGTAGCCCTCTCATATAAAAAAATGTCTGCACTGTGAAATAGTTATTTGTGCAACAAGAGAGGAAAGTTGGTTTTTCTTGCGAGTGTTGATTTTGAGTCCCGAGTAAGCGAAAGATTCTATAATAGAATCACTAGCGAAGCGATTGATTCTAAGTTTGAATCTTGAGCGTAGCGAGGGATCTCAAGAACACGAGATGTAAAAAAAAACTTTCCTCTCGTGTGACACATACAACTTTTCTACTCATTAGTGAGAACATATTAAAGTTAAAAAAACACATTTATTTACATTCCTGAATGAAAGGCATCATCATTATGACGAAAGGCTTCTAGAAACAAAATTTCACTCCCTGGAGTAGCAACTTTCGTCACTCTCTGGAGTGATGAAAGTCGCGCTTTCGTCACTCCAGGGAGTGAGGAAAGTAGGCTTGTTCGAACTGCTGTTCGAATAACATTACGTATGCCCTACAGTCGACACACACTGAAAAAAAGGTCAAGCCAAAAGTCGGTAAGAAGTTAATAAAGTTTATTTGCTTATATCTCAAAGTTTACGTATAAGGAACAAAACATTTTGGCAAGTAATAAGTCTAAGGCCTTAGTTATGAAGTCCCAAAACTTAAGTTCATATTAGCCGAAGTTTGGTTGCTGGTAACAATTTTGTCAGAGCAGTGACCTCTATACGGAACCCCGTCCATTTTTTAACCGTCTGTGCTACTTAAAAGTTTGTACTAACGACGGGAGATCCGGCCGAGTGGCGGGGTTCACGACTAATATACTCGGCTCGTTTTTCATCTATTTTCATCCGTGATTGACCGACCGTACTAAAGTGAGTGCAACTAGAGTAGTTCATCTTTAAACTAAGGTTACACTGAGAAATGTTTTTCCATGACAGAGTGTTTATGTCATTGATTTGAGATTGATGTTGGTCTGGTCCTAGGAACGTTTTTTTACTACATGCGCTAAAACAAGTAACTATAAACCTTACAGGGTCACTAGACAGCCTATTCGACGTGCAGAGAAAAAGCAACTAGCGCAGCGGTAGATCATATTCTCGTGAAGGTAAAGTACATGCCAATGTACGGTGTGACCTTTTTAAGATATCCGAATGGTTACAAAAAGCTCTTTGAAACTATGTTAACTAGACAGCTCAATAACTGTTACTACAGCTTTCGTGACACTGAATGTAAATAACAGAAATGCATACATTTATTTAGAAAAGACTTAGATACTTCTTTCATTTCACAAGGATGGTGCAGTTAACTTTGCCGTGTTATTCCTGTAGGCGCCAACAGTTGTGTTCAAAATTTGAACGTCAAACATATATCTATTTCGAAGATAGCTTACTGTCATTGTCCCTATACTCTGTCCGTATTCTTTAATTTAATGAGAAGTGGATGCAGCGGTGTGATTTATATTAATGTGCCGTGATAGCGTTGGTTATTGGGTGAAGGAGTTCAGGTTAAGTGCTTATGAATATGATTTAAGGACTAGGGAACCATTAATAAAATAGTAGAAAATTATAAACAGGTTAGTTTTTTTAACCGGATTTGTCCGACGGATGTGCCCGGCGGACAGATCCGTTCGTATATGACGCTATTCAGATGTGTCCGCGGACAAATCCGTGTCCAATTCGCGCCATACACGCACGTATTTGTCCGCCGGGCATATCCGTCGGACAAATCCGGCGGACACATGTGTGCGTGTATCCCTAGTTATTAGTTTCACACTTAGGTAAATAATAATAACAGTCACGTCCGCGGTCCGCGTCAGTTGACTTCCCAGTTCCCAGCAACGCCAGGATGCTTGCTTACCTGTAACAAAATGAAACAAATAATTAATTAACAGTTTTAAATTACAAATTAAACGCTCAACGTTTCCAAGTTATATGCTTACAGTAAATAATTCAGTAGGTATTAGAAAGTTGGTAAGGTAAGGTAAAATATGTATACACACTGCCCGTGATGATTGCGAGAGATTTTAACCACGAGTTCCTGAGGACATAAAAAATAAATTTAAATTATCGATTAAAACTATCGATTCGAGAAAAAGAATGATATTTTTTTCGTAAACGAATAATTTACGCAATGTATTCCTGAGAACTTTGATATCTGTCAATAAATGTGCCTAGACTAGACCCCGTAAAGGGTTGAAAACTCCATTCCAAAAATCGTTTTGCACATAGTCAATGTGTCCATCAAAAAATCGTTTTGCACTGTATCATATGTGTTAGTCAAAAAATGTGGTTGATTTTATATTACGAAGAAAAATAGCGTGTCAAGATCAAGTCTTCTTCTATTCTGCTGCTAAATATTTATAGGTAGAGTTTGTCCGTAAAGAAGTGTCGTAGTTTATATGGGAACTCATACATTCTACGACACGTCTTTTTCCGCGCAGACTCCACAAGCGACATGAACTGTTTTCGGATTTTAACTAAATCATACTATTAAATACCACATCTCTTATAAATAGGTACAGTCGACCAAGAAAATGGTCTACCAGTTTTGACAAAAGTTTCTGCGAGATCTAACGACCGCTAAGATTGACTTTTCTAACGGAGTTTAAAACATGCACGACCATGTTGTCTCATGACGTTCAAACGAACCTCAACCGTAGGGTGGTAGACCACATTTTAGTACGCCCTAAGTAAGATTTCAAAAGTGCCAGCCGAGATTAAATTTCATTTCCTTACACTTTATTAGTAGTAGAGAACTTTAAAGGGCTGTCACAATAGATCATTGCTGGTCGACGCGACACTCAAGGCCCACAACAAAACAATAATAATACACTTTATTACTCAACTCCGGATACTTCGCGACATCCGCGGAACAAACTTTAACTAACTTATAGCCGATAAAATACTTCAACGATTATTTCATTCACGAGCTAACTTCTGAAGTTTCGGAAATATTCTGAGTAAGTAGCTTTATAATATATGTATTCATTTTATTGCGTTCGAGGCCTTGAATGTCTAAGTACGTACTTAATTAAATGCGTATAATATTGTATTAACTAATGTTTTGCAAAAATTTAGGAAATTTATAGAGAAATAAATGTCATATAGATATAGTCAGTAAAAGTGACCAAGTCCTGCGCCTGCGTTGTCCGAGGCTAGATTTTAACTGGCGCTAGCGTCTTCGGCTTACGCCCTGACGACTAAGTCACCCTGTTTATGGAGGACATTGTTTACTCGACTAAGTATTGAACTCAAGTGTCTATAGGTATGTTGTTGCATTAGAACAATTAAAACTCTGTCGATCAATCACAGTATCATAGAAAACACCTCGCTACCTACCTTGCAAACCAAAATTGACAAATTAAGTCCAAAAATTTAAAACACTAAGAAATCTTTACTGAACTTTCCCAACCTTAAAACTCAAAAACTCAAAAACGATTATTGCAAACATATTACAATACAGTAATACGAACCCTCCTTACACAATATTAGTTGTAAAATCTCATTAGCGAACAATCTTACAACATGCGTTCAACCCCACATTAATGTCGATTTAAATTACAATTAATCTAAAAATCCACGGAATTCCCCGTAAAACCAATCTTTAACGAACACTTACAAAAGATTCACGTATATTCTTCTGACAGCAGACAAACGAGGTTACGTCAGGGAGCAAACTTAAACTATTTAATTAATGCTGAAAAATGGTGCTTTTGTCATGTCATAATATAAATATATCAGTAGCAGTATAATGACTTAATACTGCGTCGACCGTCCAGTGGCGCCCTCGTTAGGGGAATTGTGTTTTCTAATAAACGAAACAATTTCTGTATAATCCCTTATGTTAGGTTGTAGTCCTACTAATTCCTCAACTTGTGACCTATGTTATACAGTTTTATATTACTTGGCTTTATCTCCTAAAAGGAAAAAAGTGGCCACCATTTGCCGTTAATGTGATGAAGCAAAAAATACGCAAAATTAAACTATGTGTGTTAACCAAAGGTTGCGGAATTAGTAGCACTACAACATAACATGAGGGATTATGCAGAAATTGTTTCGTTTAATTGGAAATACAATCCTCCCAATGAGGGCGCTACTGGACGGTCGACACAGTATCAATGACTTAATAAAATATTGAAATATTTTGTCCTGTAAGCCAGAATAAAAAAATATTATTATCTCAGATAACAGCTTTGTAGTCCAGTATGTAAGAAAAAATGCTAAGTATACCACGTTTTACTAACACGCCTGGTATATGGACCTCTATAGTAACCCTATCATAAAAACGCATGTAAGGCATGTTTTAATGTCATAAAACCCGGTTTTAAAGTGAGACCCTAGGATAACTTAACGAGTCACGAGTGACAAGAAAAAGTTTATTCAGGTAATTATCATTCAATGATTACGAAGTCAAAATACTGTTGATAATGATCATGACTGTGGTTTCATTGAACGTGTGGGGTAAAAATAGCGTTTCCGTTTTACTCCGGGGTAATTCGGGCGGGGTGACCATTCGTCAAGGATTAATTGGGGTATCCGGTAGACTACGCACCCATTTTTGTAAATATAGGTTAAAATGGGTGGATGGTTCAGACGGGCGTTAGTCATAAAAGATGGATTACTTACACAAACAAAAGTTTCTTCTTAGCATGAAGTTGATAAATGCTTTTTAAATAATAAGGTGAAATAAAAATACTGTATTATGTAATTACTCGTATAGATCGAGAGCTATATTTCGTTTTTTTTTGAGATTAGAAATTCAGTAAACATAGAAACAGAAGTTGCCAACCTGTTCTAACCTGTTCTGTTTTGAATGTTCAATTTAAACACACTGCAAGCACACCAACAAACGATTAGTTAACATGATGAAGAGTTCACATTTGTAAATAAATAATGACAATTTGCAGATTATAATCCATAACAGCAATAAAAACACAATTTCGTTTTGATTATCACGTTAGAGACACATGACAATTGAAAAACTGACAGTGACACACGCATACGTTATAAATCGAAAACCATATGTTTCGAACCTCTTTTTCTCCAGGTTTTTTATTGTGCAACATTCACTAAAACATTAACAATGATAAGAAAGAATACATTATTTCGTAATAATGACTACTATTACGATACTGTAAAATAATTAATATTATTCAATGTAACATTTACATTTACGCATGGCTTTATTATAAATACAAATATATTTAAATATTTTTTATTGGCCGCATAGGCACTTTGACACTTGTGACATGTAGCATGCCGTATCGTGCCTGATAAAGAACCCTGTACATGCGCCTTTCAACTTTTTTCTAATCTAAAAAAAAACGAACTATAGCTACATCAGATTGACACAATAATGAGAGTTTAGTTAGTTTGCTAGACTATCCTTATTGCTAGATTCAGGCATCTGGCAGCTATTTATTGACTAACCAGCAAAATTCAAACTATTCAAACTATATTTATTTCATATTATATTGGTTTTACAATGGCAATACAGTGATCCCCACACTAGGCTGAGCCTGTGACGTGGGGATCTTAAAGAAATACATGAACATTAAATCTAAACTTAAAACTAAGAATTTTGATTAAATGACCGAGAAACTATCTACTTAAGTACAAAGAGTCGGTTAAAATGGTCTTAGTAAGTTATAAGTAAGCGGTGTTTAAGTAAAGTTAAGTATGTGTGTTTTTAATGTGTGTATGTATGTATGAATTAGTTATATGTGTGTGAATGCCTACGAAATAAAAGTGTGAAAGACATAAATAAGGATTAATACTAATGAAATTAGGGTTTTAATAAATTTAGACAAATTCTTTGGTATAGTTTTCAACAAGATCTCTAGTCTAAGTTGCGGAAAACTAGTAACTTTATAACTTAGTGTTAGAAACAGACATGAGAAACTTACATCGGTCTGTTATAAATCTGCTAGTTCACAGAATATATTACGTTTTACTTATAGCTACAGTCATGAGCAATAAAAATGAGATATTTGGTATGAAAAATGCGGTACTAAATGATCCATTTTGGCCAAGTAGATGCAGCAACAAGGAACCTACCGCAAACATCGGAATCCGAAAATTGACTATCTGCCTCTCTACCGCTCTTGCATATAGGTACGAGCGATAGAGACATCGAACGAAAGAACGAAGTTCGCAGTACCCGGCCAGGAGGTAGAAATAAACTAATGTGCACTAGACTCGATCACCGAAGAAACTGTTACTGGGTTAGTGATCTGATTAGCCTGGTTTGTTCAATGGTAGTTAAATTATTGTTTTGGGGCATTGCCTAGAGGAATAATAAAAGAACTTTTTTTCTGCCTCAGAGGCAATGATTTTATTAACTCGATGCTCAGAGGCCTATAAAAGAGCCAGGCTCTTAAAATTATGATGATGATGAATATGTAGCCGAAAATTATCACTTCCCAAACTACTCTTCCCATAGTTTCATTTGGCAAAATCATCAGATGGCATAAAATCGTTTCCCAACCCTAACCTATGCCAAATGAAAATTCGGCCAAATAAAAGTATGCGAAACAATAATTTGGTAAACAATCGTATGCTAACTAAACGTTCTGAGATAAGTTGTTTGGGAAATAAAATTATTTATGCCAAATGATTTTCGGCGAAAGGGCCTACACCATTATTCGAAATATCCTCCGGCTATACTGAATTCTTTCATACAAACCCAGAACCGGGAACACGCGCTAAGGCTTAGACTAATACCTAATGCTATGATTGACTCGTACAATACTGGCTTCGAGTATTTCTACAATGACTGACCGTTGTCGCTCATCTTACGATTCTTTGCAAACTTCTTTGGTGGCAGTCGATCAATTTTAGGCCTTTTCTTGTTTTTCAATTCATCTTGTGGATAAACTGGATAAAGTAGTGTATTTTATTGAATCACTTACTCGTAGAAGGCAGAAAGCAATTATAAAAGCATAGTGTTTAACAAGAGACCTTCAGGGGTTCTCAATCTTTTTCAGTCCGCGGCGCACTTGCCAGTATAAAAATTCACAGCGCCCTAACCTAGCTAGGCTATTTGAAATGGACAGGTATAGTACGGTGAGGAGGATTGCCTCACAGCGCCCCTTTGCACTTTCAACGGCGCACCAGGGCGCCGCGGCGCATGGTTTGAAAACCCCTGCCTTAGGATAAAAATTTAAACGGAATGGGCTAACTACAAGCTATAAGGTAAATAATTAAACAATAATAATCTGATAATGACATGCACTTAGAGCTACATAAATGAAGTCAGTGATAATTAGATATACGACATGGTTAACTATCTAATTTAAAGTGAAATGGGTTTCATGTAGCCTCCAACAAGTCATTATTTCAAGTTAATTAGCAATTTGTTGATGAAGTTATGACACGTATGTCTCTAATAAGTACCTACTTATACATGAATTCTTGTTTCGCGCACAAATTGTTAATTATGTTTTATTTATGGGACCTTTACCAGGAGAAGTAGCTTTACCGAGTTGTTCATATTTATGGTTCATTCACGAATCAATATCATATTATTTTAACCCCTTCCCTGAGACATAATAGATTAATCGATTATATTTGAATGTATAATAAATAAGATTTAGTTGAAGAATTTAGCACTTTCTTCGTTTGCTCCCAACACTGAAACTGCATTGAATACATTCAAAGACTATTTATCCCTCTGCACCCAATACGTTTTTTAAAACAAAACCAGTCCCGTAACCGGGAATTCCGGGTTCTCGCCAAAAATATAAGAACCAGCATTCCCTAACTAACCCCTACATCTTCTGTAAGTTCCATCATAGCAAAGTTCCCACGTCTGCAGTCCTAGTACAAATAGTACAATGTATGTCGTAATGCACCGGATGACGTACATTAGTTCTACGCGTACATTGTTGACAACATTCTTAGCAGGGAGACAATGGGGCTATAATGCCTTTAGTTAACAAAGCAGACTAGAAAACATAGGTAGGTAGTATTAGTTTAAAGTTCTTGACAGATATAGTATTTTACAGTCTGTGAGCATTTAGAAGAACCTTCGGGAATCGGCGATGACACACGAAGGTAATACTGCTGTTCTCCTTTTTCATGTGTCAGTGTTGATTGATACCCGACGTCTCTTTCTAAAACTCGAAGGTTCTTCTGAGAGCTCACGCACTGTAGATAGGTTACGTTTATTTAGGGACATTTTAACACATATCACTGGTTTCCTTTTAGGTTCAAAAACGGGGCTAAAATTTAGTTAACAACGATTTCGATGAGCCAGTTAAAAATATCCCCTATCTTGACAAATCATTCAGAGCAATATTAGTTTCCTAATTAGTAGTAGGATACAAATGGGTTTTTATTTAGTATATAAGAGCATCTATTTAAGTACATGCACCATTTCTCTTAAATAAAGTACATGCACAAATATATACTTAATGGGGCCCACCCGTTATCAGTCGGGCTGACGATATTGGCCTGTCACTGTCAGTTGTTCGGAGCTGTCAAATTTTTGTTCCAACTGACAGGCGGACTGATAGTCGGTGGGCCCTCTAAGTGCGAGCGAGATCCATTTAGATGACTAGTATTAAACTAATCACATAATGCCATCAAGTGTGTTAAACTTTCAGAGAAACATGTACTAACAACAACAGTGACTACAGATGCACGGCCCGATCCATCTCTCGGCCCGTCACAATGACGGATGTGGTGTCAGTCCAATCAGTGCACGCTGCGACTTTGACGCTCCGTCACTACCAATATGGCTGCGAGTTGAAAAATGTCACTTTTCGTGAAACACATATAAAGTACCTAAGTAAGTAAGTAAATCATTTATTGCCACGTAAAAAACACATTACAATTAGGGTCTTTTACACCAGATCACAATGTAAACTTAACCTAGGCATTTATATTATTGTGTATACAAAATTATAACCAAAATGCGTGACAAAAGGACAGTCTCAGCTGTAGGCTGGAAGCCTCGCCTTTACGACGCGGTTCCAGCGCTGGTTTTCAGCCTGCCCAAAACTACGGTGGTGACAATAATTTTAAACAAAAAAAGAACCGACTTCACTTAGGATCCGCTATTCCAAGAGAAAGTGGCCGAGTTGCTGTAAAAAATAGTGAAATCACTATAGGTGTGCCTATAATAGTTGAAGAGTTCCCTCGATTTCTCCAGGATCCCATCATCAGATCCCGACTTGGTGACAATGGGACCATCTAGGTGGACCTGTTCGATTCAAAAAAAAAATTTGAAAATCGGTTCACGATTCACGGAGATATGGAGTAACATACATACAAAAAAAAAATTATGATAAAAAAAAAAAAAAAAAATCTGTCGAATTGAGAACCTCCTCCTTTTTTGAAGTCGGTTAAAAAGGGCGACTACTCGGCACACGTTAACTTAAAGTCAGACCAGACGCTTTCTGGCCAAGTGTAGACATAAAATGATGTACACAACACGGGAGGTAATAAAGAAAGTCCTCGATCGCATATTTACGTCCCTCGCTTGCAGCTCGGGCCGCAAACTTCTGCCATCTCGGCCTTTCTTTGTTTTACCACCCGAGTTGTGTAATGTACTATTGCGACATTCAATGGTTAGTATAATTTAGGAGGATATTGATTAATAGTTATTTGTGCAACAAGAGAGGAAAGTTGGTTTTTCTCGCGAGTGTTGATTTTGAGTCCCGAGTAAGCGAAAGATTCTATAATTGAATCACGAGCGAAGCGAGTGATTCTAAGTTTGAATCTTGAGCGTAGCGAGGGATCTCAAGAACACGAGATGTAAAAAAACTTTCCTCTCGTGTGACACATACAATTTTTCACCTCAGTAGTGAGAACATATTAAAGTAAAAAAAAACACATTTATTTACATTCCCGAATGAAAGGCATCATCATTATGACGAAAAGCTTCCAGACACAAAATTTCACTCCCTGGAGTGATGAAAGTCGCGCTTTCGTCACTCCCTGGAGTGATGAAAGTCGCGCTTTCGTCACTACAGGGAGTGAGGAAAGTAGGCTTGTTCGAACTGCTGAGGTGAAAATGTAATTTTGGGGTTTTTTGTATTCGAGACGTGAGTGCATGCACATGCCTTACATGTAAGGTGCTATGCAATGCAATGAAGGGGAATAAAACATATAAAACATAACGTACTATTTCTTTATTGAGTACTAAAACCGAGTAAAACGAAACTCATAGACGTAATCGAACTCGCGGAGCGTAAGCGAAGTGAGTTCTTACAAACAAATCCAGACCGAAATGTCACCTGGCTACTGGGACGTCTCGGCATTTGGATGGCTTTTTGATTTCGATAGTTTGTCCGTCGATAACTTTAGTAATGTTTTTCTGATCTTTATGAAATTTCTTGGGGCTGTAACGGCGATACATAAAATTTGTAAGTTCGTATATGAACAGGATCGATCAAGTGGTTATGGAGCTAGAAGGAGAAAAAAAATCCTCCTTAGGGTCTTGTTATATTGGTCAACTCGTTTGCAAGTAAATCGCGAGTTCTCAGTTCGAGGCGGATTACTAGTATGTACATCAGGAACAACAATATAAAAACACAAAATGACAAAGTAAACGCTCATCCACATGCCCATTATCGACACCACTTGCTGCGCCGACAACATCCGAAATTCAGTTTCGTTCTTTTGAAGTTTAGCAATCCGTTATCCGTCGTGATGCTCGCTTGTTTTCGCATTTTCCCATTTCCACACTAAATCAATTTGTCTGAGTTTTATTTGTCGTTTTGGGAGTGTCGTTTAAATTATGTATCGATTTTGTTGCAATCGGTCTTTGTTGTTGGTGGTTTGTATATTTGTGTTGTGAATATAGGGAAAAATTCATGAACGAGTTTGATATTCGATAGATATCAATATGATTGACCCGATTCAGATATAAATTTATTTTGAACTGGATTCGATATTCGAGCGAAGAAACAAGCGTTGATATCAATACACTATTTTTTTTGTTACACGCAACCAACCTTCGTCTACTATACTCGAAACTGTAATTCAAGGCCAAAAAAGTTATTACAATGTTGCCACTGCAGTAAAATGTTTGTACAATGGTATATTCCGTTTTTTATTAAAAACACGCTAAGATAATTCATTTGTTGGTAATTTCAATCCTATAATTTAAAGAAGTAATTGTATTTACTTATTTTACATAAATAAAAGACGCCCTAATAAAAAGTTAAACATCCGTGATTTTTGGTCGCAAAGCTGGTATTGCACTTGTATTACTTCGGGTATTCATAACATTTGGTACAATAATTTACGACTAAGTTAAGAACTACATCAAGTCTAAAACGAAATCTTATCGTGTTTAATATGTTCGTTAGAATTGTCTCCGTGTTAGTTTACTGTTGAATGTAGAGTACAGTCGGCGACAAAAGTTCATACCTACGTTTTTTTACAAAAACCTTATTTTAACTAGTAGCCCGCTTCGAACCGAGAACTCGTGATTTACATGCAAACGAGTGGACCAATATAACAAGACACTTTATGATGATTTTTTCGCGCCTTCTAAGCTCCATAACGCCTTGATCAATCTGGTCATATTTGAACACTCAAATTATATTATTTATCTATGCTGCATCCCCAAGAAATTTTATAAAGTTATCGTGGAACAATTATTTATATAAAGCAGCATATTATAAAAAGGTTGGCGAAACCTGAAAAGTTTACTTGACAGTGACATAAGCGACAATGATGGTCATGACACTGACGTATCTGTCGTAGATTTTTTGGCCTTGAATTCCAGTTTCGAGATTAAATAGTACCTAACTTATGTTTTGGGACTTGCAAACCAAAGTGTTTTGTTCTTTCTATGTAAACTTTGAGTTATAAGCAAATAAACTTTATCAACTCCCTACCGAATTTTGCTTATTCATTAAATAGTTCGCCTGTCCTTTTTTCCAGTGTAGGCATATTTTTTCTTATTTAGCAATCATAGCTGCAATTTGAAATTGCTAATAAAATATATGCAGAAATGGCCGTCTTTCAAAATCTTCAACTACTATAATCTTCTCTAATTGCAGGAAGTTGTACCCATGTGTGTGTGTATGTGTGTGTGTCCGTAAACACGTAAATGTTGGCACTTTTTACTCTAATGTCTAATGCATAAGCATATTGTATACATGTGGGCAGGAAACATCATATTTTGGATGGACATGTTGCTGTTCTCACGTTTCATGATTAAATTAAATTGTATCGCGTATATAAAATATTACTTTAAAATATAATATTACTTGTACTTTGTTTAGCTACCAGCTGATGGGGGATATCTGCTCTAGTAGAATATTTGTAGGTAAGCCGGCGCAAATTTGGCTTTCAATTGTTAATGAGCTGTAGGAAATTGTGCAACTATCTTAATAATAGGGAAGCCGATGGGAACCGAGTTCTATTAACGCCACGTCACTGCTAGCTACCCACTTAAATATGTAGACTCATGAATAAAATGCCTCTATTTGAATAATATTTAGTAAAATAGTGATAAACTGGGCAAGCGGAGGAGAATCAATCAGTAGCAGAAGTAGCTAAGTTAAGCGGGAGAGCGATGAAAATGATTCACTTACGCCCTAAATGTCAAAATAATGGTGCTGACTGGACTGTAAAGTGTGCTGTAAATGTGCATGAACAATATCAATTAATTAATTCATAATTATCCATGACTTTTTGAGAATCACTGCACGTCTCAACAATCCGCCATGCTTAAACCGTACCAAATGATTATGTCAACGTATTTAACAACGTTAATCCAATCGTCTACGCATGCGCATATGAGAAGTAAATAGTTTGGTGCGCGTGCATCCTATGCACGTGTTGCACCAAGATCTACGATGACGTAAAAACCTTTAAATCACGGAGATTCAAATGGACTTCGCATTTCCTTAAGCCGATTAAAGAAAAGTTTGTTTACCGGTGCGAGAAAGGGACAGCGCGTCAAATGTTGCTTCTAGATGCAGGCTCCATTGGTACTAACATTAACATCCTTGTTTCTCCATCTGTCCTTTTGGTTTTAAGTAATTGTGGATATCATAGGCAGGACTGGAGTTGTAAAATGGTGAAGTTCAAAGCTGCGCAAGTGCGCTTTGCTGATTCACAGGGAGTATTTAGATTTTATGTGATGAGGTGAGTTTGAATGTATCCTGGAAATAGTTGCAAACCGAAAAGTATTTTTAGAGGCAGTAATACTCGTAAGTAACACAAACTTGGAATTAAAATAAAAAAATAAAAAAATTAATAGTAAAAAAGGAAAGACAGAAAAAGAGTTGACGGACAGACATACCTAAGGGCGGACAAAAATCATATTTTATAAAGATTCCGCTTTATTTCTTTTAAGCTACGGAACCCAAAAAAATGTAATTCTTAGACGTTTAAATAGTCGGATTGTTAGCATGAGCTCTTTGATAACATTTGGGCAGTCAAAAAATACTTTACCCATATAACTAAGCACTTATTAAAATTTCACACTTGCTATACGCGCACAATACATGACTCGTAAAATATACGGTTGACATATTATTTTTAACTAGCTCTCCCTATTATTCCAAGATACAAACAAAGTTAAATTTTCCCATCAAAGCGAAGGTCTCCACCTTGGCACATCTTATTAAATTAACCAAGTCAAAGACCTGTCTCATTAACGAATAATTTGTTTTGTAACGAACATTGTAACATAATTAGAATTTTAGACACGTCGTGTCAATTTGGTAGAATGGTTATATCACAGATTACTTATAACATAGAGTAACTTATGTCATCTGCACTGCACTGCTACTCCACCTAGTAACAAATAGCGAACTAGTAGTACACTAGTAGCTACTAGGTGGAGTAGCAGCGCAGGTGTCACATCCTCTTACATTTTGGGTATCTTTAGGGGGCTTTCGGACAGAAGGCGCAATTGACTTGAGCTTCAAAAAGTTATTAGGCTGTGCTGCTCTACTATATGTATAAATTACTCTATGCATGCACGGCAAGTACGGCTACGTCCGAAAAGATGGATACATTTAATGTGACAAAAACATGTATCCAAGGTACTACTACCGAGGCGACGAAAATATGTAGCCACGACGTCACATTAAATGTATTCATATTTTCACGTGACTGTACATGTATCTGGTAGTGAATTCATTGGATACAAAATGTTCAGAAATAAACTGAAATATCACTGCCTGTGCCTATACATTGTCCTTGTAGTGAGTGACGTGGCGATCTTGTATTAAAAAAAGTGGAAAAGAATGCACAATAATGACATGTTCACTTGATAATCTTGATATGGTAAGATAAAGCGGGTGATTCATATAAAGTACACAGGAGTGGGGAATCTGCTCTAGTTGTATGTAATCTGAAGTTTCAGTGAAACGGCTCGGTTTATGCGCACGTAAATAATTTGCAGGAATATAAGAATTATTTATCACACGCCGGTGTCACGCGTGAGACGGGTTTACTTTGGGCTTATTTCGGATATTCACTCTCACGTGGAGTTCATGATTTAATCGCTAAATCGTGCTTATCTTCGAATAAATAGGTATGAAAATTAAACAGCTATAAATAAATAAGTTTTCGCTATTTACAACCGAGTGACTTGCTTTGCATGGTGCCCGAAAAAAGTTCGTTGCTAAAATCAAAGAAGTCAACTTGGCTAACGTATGTATGCAAAACATTAGTAACATTACCCTTAATTTTTTTTTTAATTAATAGGGGAATCAGGCAAGGGTTATATTTACTAGGACACTTGTTTGGATTCAAATTAGTGCTTCGTTAAAATAAACAAGAACGTTTAGCAATAATTGCTTGTTTGTCATTAACAAACCTTTATTCCGTGTTTTAAATATGTCTTGGTTGTATGCAACTATATAAGGATATCTTAACCGAGCCAAATTGGTAGGTACCTACTTTGCTATACTTAGCTAATTTTTTTGCCTGTACAGGTAGTTTTTTCTGCAAAATAGTCAAATAAATAATTTGTAAAAATGTAAGAATTATTTGTTTTCCGGTGTGTCTCACGTGAGACGGGTTAACTTTGAGCTTATTTTGGATCCTCACTCTCCCGTGGTGTATTCATAATTCAATCTTTAAACCGTCCTTATCTCCTGTTTAGGTATTCAGCTGGAAGTTAACTAAAGTTATTACTACAAGGAAGTAGTGAAGAATACTAACATTGTATTTTACGACATACTTAAATTTTAACGAGCTTTTTATTAGTATACAAAGAATGAGGCTTTGTAAAGCTTATCAAAATGACGAAATATTTGTCACAAATCTACTAGGCAAGTTGACTATAAAGACCATATAAGCGACGGTGCTGGATCTTATGCGCAATTTTAGTTATATTGCTGCATTTGATAGATCGATTAAATTAATTGCACCTCCGAACGCAGTAATCTAACTTAATACAATTGCATTAAAATTCAGGCACCAAAGCATATAGCCTAAACTATTAAGTCCCCACTTAGAACCATCACAGGAAATCAAGAACCATTTCCTAGCGACGACATCCCCTTATGAATGATCCTTTTTATTTTATTATATGACATTTCTCACGACTGTATGGGAACCAAGGAAGCTAGGACCATTAAGAGTCACGTCATAATCACGGCTGCATCATTCGTCACTTCGGTATGAGACCGACATTAGTTATTTTCCGTTTAGATGTAACCATTTATGTTATTTTATTTAAAAAAAATATTGGGCCGGTCACGTCTGCCGCATGCCTCCGGATAAGTTGCCATGTGTACTTGTGTACCAAGTGGATGTCGCAAGAGAGGTGTGACCGGGGCAGGCCCAATCCAAATCAGAAGATGGCCGAACAAAACTCTGTTGGGCCGCCCAACAGAGTTTTGTTCGGCCATCTTCTGATTTGGACGTTTCCTTTGCCAGAAAAAGCACAACACTGAGCGTTGTGGAGATCAACCATTACGTAGAAGTGAGACAATATTTGATGACGATGACGTTTGTCTGAAATAAATATTTTTTTATTAATGATTGCTTAATTAAGTTCGAAAAATGTAGGGAACTATAATATATACCTTTTTCGAGAAAACGTAAGCAAATAAATGAAAAAGTACCTAGGATATGTTAGATCAAAGGAACATCTGATAAGGGAATTGTTTACCGTGTTTTAAATGAATTTGCTGAATAATTGATACATAAATAAATGATTGCACTAGAGTACTAAAAGCATAGACGCCCTTGTAGTAGCACTTATACGCAGAAGTCACTTGGGACGAGAGTTCAACGAAATTATATACCTATTGATACAGAATTCACTTGGAGAACCTTTCGTACTCAATAGCAAGCAAAGTCGAGAAAGACAAAACCTAATGTGTTTTATAAAATATTTATCTCTTTCTATAAAGGATCTCAGTGTAAATAATTAGTATAATTACACTGAGACCTACAATATTGTAACGAAAATTATAAATAGTTCAAAGCCCCCTTAAGCCCCCTTAAATCCAAATAGTTCGTATTTTTTATAGCCTATATCCCGACCAGAGGTCTATTGAACCGACTAGGGAAGTTTTTATTGAAATCGGTTCAGGCGTTTTCACGTCAACTCTCGGTATCTAAACAGACAAACAGACAAACATATGTAAATAAAAACAAATTGAAACTATAAAAAAAAAACACCAAACCGAATGCAGAACCTCCTTCCTCAATGGAATTGAAGTCGTTTAAAAATAGAGCTGTCACTGTTTCAGTCTACCGATTCAAAAACAAAGGATGTGACGTATACACAAAGACCAAGTTACAAATGGGAAGCCGGGAATCGAGACTGGATTCCCGGAACGCGGCGACATTGACGCGGTTGGCACTTGGCAGTCGGTCGCGGTTCGAACAAAGTCTTTGTTTTGCTTTTAATATAGGTTTATTGCACTCTGATGCGAGGTAAACCTTTCTTTATTTAGACTTTTTTCGTTTAATGACTTTAAGGTACGGTCACGTCTGAAATATGCATAAATACGTTACTACGGTACGCTACTCGTTACTAGATGTCGCTGTGACACACTTGCTATCGTGCAGATGGCACTTCAAGACCTGAGCTTCAAAAAGTTCTTAGACTGTGGCTGTCTATGTTATTTATAGTCTCTGATATTATACAGTTAGAACACCAAAGAACACGAGGGGATATGAAGGAGATATATTGCTTTAAGATACCTAAAATTATAAAAAGAGCTTTTTAATAACATTTCCAGTATTTAAGCATATATGTTGTTACTTTCCTAAAGCTGTTCTTATTTTTTCCCTCAGATACAAAAAAAAACTGGCTTCTGGTATTATTTTTTAGAATAAAGTATGATATCAATATAATAAAGGTAGGTACTATTTCCAATGATCCAAACCCAAGTTTTACTCTCTGTCGACCGTTACCGTGACAGTACAAATTAGTCTGGAAAATTAAGCGCTTCCTAACTTCATAGGACATTACTTCTCCAATGGGCCGAGGATCTACTCGTAGTATCGCGCAATTTAATTTCTAGAAATCGATAAATATCACGGAGAAAGGTCGCCACGATCCGTTGGGTTCACAAAGAAAGCCCAGTTTAATTGTGGAGAGTGGACCCAACTTAAACACACAATATAATTGAGTAGGCAAGCTTTAAAATAAACTGCTTCACGACCCGCTACCATCAGTAGGGGCATTCGCTACAATTAAAATTTTTAGTCTTCGAATAAAAAAACAAATATACCTAAGCAGTTAAGCTTGAGCACCTTGTTAAAGTCGACATATTCTATGTATTCATAATTTCAGCTTTCTACAATTCACGTCAAACTGTTTCCGAGAAAGACGCGTTTAACCACTTCCGACGATCGAAGCGATAAGTTTAGTACGAAACACTGAAAGTATGTGTTGTGTCCCATGGAAAATTCTCAAAAATAGGTCTAAAAAGACTATAAAGGTAACCGTGTTTCCACCTTTAGCCCGACACATTGTGAAACAAAGAACAATCTAGGTCTAATGTCCCAATATTCCTACAAATTGAGTAGGTATACCCGCTAGCAGAAATAGGTCGCAGGTTGTTCTAAATTGTTTATACTTAAGCTTTTCTGAAGTTATCCCGGTAATAGTGTGGATTCCAGGGTCAAATAGGCTTCGGTCCCAATTTCGGGGATAGCGGGAATCGTCGGGATTTTTGTTTACGCATTCCCGGCCTGAAATAAAGGTGAGATGATATTTTCAACTCACTGACGGCTGCGACGCAGTAGTGATGACAACGTTATCGATAAGGTACAAGGTCAACGTACGAGTATCTGTTTTACTGTACGGTACAGTCTGTACCGCGATTAGAACAGGATTGAGATAGTTGTTAATCCATATTCATGTCAACTGTGAGCGTAGTCTGATTGTGGCATAATAATAAGTGGCAGTGGCAAGTGCTGTGTGCTGTTATGAGTGTTGTGACATTCGTAAATCCCTTGGAATTGCAGGCGTCCTTAGGCTACGAACAGTGACTGCTCACAATCAACTGTATGATGGCATGCCACAGACATCATGGCATCAATAAAAAAAACACTTCCTAATTTTTTAATAAATAAAGTACTTCTATCTTTCTGTGTATCTCAAATTCTAAGTAGTGTGTTTTGTATTCTCAATGTCATTACTACTAAAATACCTAGTTTTATTTTTCTTGTGTGAATAAAAGCAATTTTGATAAACACTCCGTAAGTCAACAATACAAGGTGTAACAAAAATACTGGTGATCCTTTTAAGGACATAATTGGTATCGTATTCTAATTGTGAAAAACTAAGAAAAAATAATTTTCTCTTGAAAAAAATTTTTGGTTTTGTGGAGGGTTGGCCAGCTGGGACGACTCGCCCCATATAAAAACATTTTTTTTGGCGTCCAAAAAATTTTTCTCCTACTTTTTCCTACACGAAATACGATACCAATTAAATATGCCCTTAAACGGATCACCAGTATTTTTGTTACACCCTGTATATGTACCATCGGTATCCTGCCTTTTCGCCGAAAATTGTATTGCCGAATTTCATTTGCCAATCAACTTTTCGCAGAAGTTTCATTTGGCCGAATAACTTTTAGCAAATAATTATTTCGCAACCATTTCAGTTCCCAACCCCATAGTTGGGAAATGAAAATTGCCTACTAGGTTGGGTTAGGTTAGGTTGGATTATGTAAAGTTGGGAAATGAAATTCGGCCAAATGTAACTTCTGCGAAAAGTTGGTTGGCAAGTGAATTTTGGCAGTATGATTTTCGGCGAAATGGCAGAGAACCATGTACCATCACTTATATTTTTTACATTCGATATCTCAACGTTATATATGTAAGTAAAAACTTTTATATTAAAATCACGCATGCTCATATTTAATAGCAATGAAAAAAAATTGTCATGTACTAATTGAATTAACACACTATGGAAGATATTGGATATGATGATATCTAAATTCAAGTGATACTCTCGTAACACAACTCCGATCAATTTCGTAACAATTCCTTGAGAGACGTTGGTCACTAAAACAACAGAGCCAGTAGTCACGTCCCTTTTGAAAGTTCCTTCCACCTACATTTTGAATCTATTTCGGTCTCGTATCTTGGACGTGGGTATGCGTCGTGACCCAGTGCACTGCCGAGCGCATACTTGAGCTCCGCTAACGAAAGGAAAACTCCATTTATTATTTAGTCAGGCATTGCCAGGAATGTAGGTTAACCTAATTTGCTAGCAAAAGGCCTTGCCAATAATGCGCGGGGAGCCTAATTGGTACCTAGTGTTTTAACTGTTGACCGTCGGCAAGTTTTTTCGGCTTTCATGCTTACTTTTTCACGTAAGTAACCCTACTTACATGAAAAAGACGCATGACGGATCTGAAATGTATGCGAAGACCCGTGAATTTGGATTCAGATCCGGATAATTACAAACAAATTCGGGATCCGGATTGCCAACCTTACATGTAAGTAGTAATACCAAGTATACCAACTCGTACGAATGATTTAGACGCTTATGATACGTGTTGATTAGTGATATAATATAATAATATCGAATTGATTATTTAATTTATTTAGGGCCGCAAGGGCCTAGTTTAGATTTGAGCTAGTTATTAATTTAGTTTAGTATTTGTACTGCAGTACCTCTGTATATTTAGTTATGTAAATAAATGATTTATTTATTTATTTAATCTTTATTGCACATAAGAAAAACTTAACGTACAAAAGGCGAACTTAATGCCATAAGACATTCTCTACCAGTTAACCTTAGGGCGAAACAGAAAAGATTGTAGGCGGTACATCTAACAAAATTAAAGGTAATGCAAATCTATTTAATAATAATAATGGTAATTTATCTATGTTTGTAGAAAATTTAAGAATAATTATTATATTTATTAAAGGCTCGCTTGATTTTCAAAATTAGAATACAAATTTTATCGATAACGACATAAACTGTTCCCATCCCTACCGTGATGGATGGAACCCCGTCACTAATGAGTATTACTCGCGTGTCACCTCCCTGCCCGGGGTTCCATAACATGTAGAAAATATCAAAGAAAATATTTCAAAGGACGGAAGAGAATCTCGTTGCGCTTTTCTTTGGTCCCTAATGAGACGATAAAGGTTTCTTATTTACATCAAAAGCAGAAAATACATGTAAAATATTTGAACAACATTTTATCAACCGATTTTTACTTGCAGCAAAAACATTATAGTGGAGTGCTTAGTTGTATGGTCAGCATCATATTTTTTGGTAAGTAGTCTAAAGTTGATTCAATATCTTATAGTTGTTGATAGAATATATTGTTGTTTAATTTAAAATCGATGTCGATACCTGAATGGCATAGTAAAATTTGAGTCTATTTAATAGAACTTTGGATTATGTATTCATCGATGTGATGACCTTTTATTTTATATTAATTGAACAGTGTTTAATACAGTCGCCATCAGATATATCGGAGCGGCCAAGGTGGTCACAAATATCTGAACAACGCCTTTATTGTCAAGGCGATAAAGTGCATGCTCATATACTTTTGAGTACCTTGGCCGCTCCGATATATTTGGTCGCAACTGTACAATCAGGTTTCAAATATTTTGTAAGTACCGATCCCAGCCTAAAAATAGAAAGTTTTTATTAATAGGGGGATTATTCTAAAAATGCCCTAACAACTCAAAAGCACCCAATTCCCAGCCTAAAAATGGAAACTTTTTATGAATAGAGGGATTACTCCAAAAATGCCCAAACAACTCAAAAGCACCGTAATCCCACGCATGAAGCTTACAATGCAAATAGTACAACTCAAAAAAGTTAAAAAACCTAAAAACGCGTTAGGTTCCTGTGACGTTTTGAAATAGGAACGTCAGAATGAAACGGCCGTTGTCCCACAAACCGTGCGTTTAACGTTGTACGTTTAAATTTTGATCGCCCACGCCCGACCTAGAACGTCGATATTCGACGTGTGACGGGAATAAACAAAGAGGGCAATGCCTTGGTATTAATATCGTTTTATGGGTGCTTTCTTCCATTTCGCTGTTGGAGAAATTGGCAGTATTGAAACGATGTAAATATGACATAGAATTGTTTCTAGTCCTGGAACCTACGAGCCCAAGAATCCTTAAAACGAATTTTGAGTTCTCCTTTGCTTCCTGATTTTTCCGTTGTTACCTATGTATTAAATTTTTCACGATATGTTTAATTGAATACCTATATTTTTCTAAGAATTTTTATAAATGAAGAACTATTTTGAACATATTTTGTTTATATTGCAAACGCTTGTGAAGTATTTTTTAGATGATTTTATTTTTAAATTTTATACAACGACGGTGGCAAACAAGCATACGGCCCACCTGATGGTAAGCAGCTACCGTAGCCTATAGACGCCTGCTACTCCAGAGGTGTCACATGCGCGTTGCCGATCTTTTAAAAACAGGAGGATTCGCTGTGTTGACGGCTAAAGGAACAAGAGAGGTCCCTCGTCGTCAACACACTGGGTCATCTTTGAGCTCTTTGTAATTTGACAGCACTAAGGCATTATACATACATTTGGCAACTAATTTGTACGCAAGGAGCTGTCAGTTTTAGTGTACCTATACTGCTAAATAACAAATGTTAAATCTTAAAGGAAATGTCCTCCTTTCTAGGCATGCAACTTTCATTACCTAATACTTTGCCGTATATTCGGCGTTTAAGCCAACACCAAGGCAAAATATTCGGTATTCGACTAAAAAAAACTAAGTACAGTCGACATCAGATATATCGGAGCCGCCAAGGTGGACTCAAATATCTAAACAACGCCTCTATTGTAACGGCGATAAAGTGCATGTTCAGATATTTTTGAGTACCCTGTCCGCTCGGACATATTTGGTGACTGTACACTACACTAAGTATCCGTGGCATCTCTAGTTAGTTCATAATATTGTACAATGCACGTACGTACGTAACGTTTAGTGTAGGTGTGGCAGGGTCATTACGATGCTATCAACACTGCTCCAATTGTTTTTTTGTAAGACTATATCTAAAAACCAGATCAATGATAATTTAAGTAATACACAGTTAGCAACCTATTAAGGAACACGTGTAAGGTATTTTTCTCAAACATGCAATGAAATGTCTTCGTTACCATATACATTATTAATACAAGTTTACGAGTAGACTTTTGCCTTACGTATGTCGGAAAAAAAATTGGATATTTATTTCATTGCATGTTTGAGAAAAGCACTATACATACCTCGGCGTGAAAAGGGGTTGCCAGCCTCGTAACTATCCGTCTATATGACTCAGCCGGCAACCCCCTACTTCCCAGCCTCTGTAGTAATGTACTATTTCTCAAACATGCGCGGAAATGTCGTCGTTACGTTCGTGAAAATAGACTGGGAAGTATCACGTTTCGGGCGCCGTAGTGACACTTGATATTAAAAGGATTTTCATACTACTTTGCAGGCCTAGACCTGCAAAGTAGCCGGGGCCCGCCACGCGCTCGCCCCGGCGGTCGGGCCGGGCGCCGCCGGTCACTGTCGCGCGGGCGCCGGCCACGAGTGCGATAGACTTTTAGGCTTTAAGTATTATGTTTTAGGTCTTATTTCCACGCATTTTTTTGAGAAAAGCACTATACATGCCTCGGTGTGAAAACGGATTCCCGGCCTCGTATCCCTATCCTATATACCTACTTGGCCGGAAATCCCTATGTTCCCAGCCTCTGCTGTAAAATGTACTATTATTATTAGATACTATCTCTGTCATTTTATCCACGTACAAAAACGAACCATTAGTTAATCCCTATAGATAGCGAACCCAAGGCAAGGAACTAACTACCGATCGGATTTGGACGATTAACCTTCCAAACTAAAACGACAAATACGCACAATAAAATAAGCTCCTTATGACGTTTTAAATCTAAGACATTAAAGACCGGGCTTTCACTGATCAGCTTTGATTAAAAGTTGAGAGAAATATACGATAAGTTTCAATATGTATGAGACGGTCAAATATCTACTCAAGGAACATATCGAGATGATGAATTATGATGAATTGGTCAAACCAATTTAGAAAATTAAGCGTAGATACTGGTGATATATTATATCTTTGTGATTGATAGTTTAACAGTCTGGTTTTAATTGGTGAAGTATTTGCAAATGATACCTAAGTTTTCTACGAAAATATGAAAGCTTGAGGTTCCGTGTTGTCATTGTCAAGCATATTTCAGGTGTATTACGTAGGTTCTATCGTATTTATCGCGGTATTTATATCGTATTTTTCGTCACGGTTGCTATTGCTTATGATTACTAACTTTAACTTTGCTTCTTATGATTTACTAAATAATTTTATACTTAAATCATATGTTTTTTATGCAAAACCAAACAAATTCCCTTCAAGTCTGTGGTTAATTTCAAACCGCACGAGAAAAATTAAAATAATTGAAACAACTTTCTTTTTCAACAAACACTGGAAATCTTGCGTGTCCACTCCACTCTCATCCAGAGATTACATTCGCTAAATTCAAAATGGCGTATGCGTATCAATACCTGTTAAAATACTGGAATTTAAACCTCATTTTCTTGGTTTAAGTACCAACATATTTGATTGTACTATCGTTGACAAATTAGACTGGTCATTCATGATCTTTACTGCAATGAAATAAGGTCTGTCTGTGGCCATAAAATTGTTTTGTTAGTACAGCTAAGTTTGAATGACGTTTTGAATTGGACCGTCGCATTATGCGGCGACAGCTGCTAATATAATGTGGCTAAATCACGAAACACTCTTGACATCAATTACTTTGATTGCGGTAGAGATACGTAAATATAAGACTGGGAATATCAATATAAAGTCAATTGTATACATAGTTGTAATCATTTTGATGTCAACACTTACTTTACTTACTATACATTCATGAATTATGTAAGATTGTGATATATTTTATTATTACGAATCACATATTGTATCATCATCATAGTCATTTTAGTCATTTGTCGCCCTCTGCTGAGCATAGACCTCTCTTCGAGTACGGCATTTATCCCGGCCTGAGATAATCTGAAATTTCACCCAGGAGTGATCCGCACGATCTTTCGAATATCGTCAACCCAATATACTTTTTTTTAAGTTTAATAAGTTTTTTCTAAGTCAAATCTACATCTACTTCTACTTATCTTTTCAACGCCATCGATTTCCACTCTCACATAGCTCTCGCAGCGTTATATGGAGATCAAAGTGCTCTATAAAATCTCGAGTCTTAAGATTGAGGTAACTTTTCTGATTAATAGTTTTTACTAGTAACTGGTCCCATATTACGAGTATGACATGACTGGAACAAAAAGAGTAAGTAGATGGTAAAATCAAGACACGCGATAAACCTCGTATAGGTAGATTGTTTTAAAATAACTTTGATTAAAATAAAAACTACTCTAATTTAATTAGTTAGCTTAATATTAAACTGAATAGTTTCAAAAGGAAAAGTTTTCCAGAGTTCAGTTTTGATAGGTACCTACTTGATTAATGGTTTTATAAAGACCTGGTTTTATTAAAATTGAAAGCCAATAAAAAATTGGTTTCAAGGACTCTTCGGCTTCGGGTATGTAAGTGCCACGTAAGTGCAATGCAGATGCAGATTTTTTACTACTTAAATATAGTTAAATTCCATTAAAATGGATGAGCATACACTATTAACAAATACCATAACAAACAAACATACAGGTCGAACTGAGAACCTCCTTTTTTTTTGAAGTCGGTTAAAAATTGTAACAAAAAACTCGAATACGCAGGCTCACAGAGACTGAAGTATGCAGACACAAATAGTTTTTTTTTATTATAAAAATACATACACACTTACAGTATGATCGCAGTTGTTTTCTCAAGCCTGTATAAACCTAATAAATAGACGAGGGCCATTCTGTATTTCGGGGTAAAAACTTACGAAGTATCGTAATAGCAAAAAACCTTTTTTTTTACCCTTTTTTATGTTTCCTTACAAGCCTCAAGTTTTATTAGGATTGACTAAGTATTAAATCCGTTTCTAGTATAAATAAGTATAATTTGTGCTCAAATTACCGCACCATTAACATATTATCATACCGAATACGACTGAATATAACCACATATAGTGTGGATAGTTAATTCACTATCCTTTTAATTATTGTATCCTAATACTTCGAATTAATTATAAATGGAACAAATCAAGTTGTTTTATCAAATATTTATTGTGTCTACTGTTTCGTATATGGAAACATTGTAATCATCTCATTGTCATTCAAATGCAACAAGGTTTTTTTAGCTCAAAAATTATGCTAAAATGTATAATCTTCGGGATTTTAGGGCACACATTATTTATTGTAGTTACAACAAATAGGTACCTATATTCCAGTAACATTTTAACGGTTTAATGACTATATTCGGGAAAAAAATGTCTTCCGCCGTGTTGCACCCTAAAATCCGATCACTGATTACGTAGTCACTGTATTTTCGTAGTCATAGGTCATAGACAATGACGTCAAAACCCTAAGACAGATTATCAAGCACAGAATGGAATGGCCCTCGCCCTTACCCATCTCAAGCTACCTTTATCAGGTTGAAATTTTAATTCGGCGAAGAAAACAAATTCAAATCAGCGCAGTGAGCAGACAAAGGGCCCATTCCCTGCGCCATCTCATTACTAACTCATTGCCGGCCTGTGCGTGTTGCGAGTACGAGTATTTTACTATTCATACCAGAAAATACTTGCTATTATAATATCATTATTTCCGCATTTAAAGTAGCGGTTTAATTATATAGTCTGTTTGAACTTCATTCTAAACTTTACTATGGAGTCGGTTTAGGTCCTTTTATGTCCAGGAATTGCATTTATTTTCCAGCAATGATGGATTAAATCATTTTTTTCAAAAAAGCGCTGGTAGCCTTGCGGTGAGACGTCCGACTTTCAATCCGGAGGTCTCGGGTTCAAACCCCGGCTCGTACCACTGAGTTTTTCGGAACTTATGTACGAAATATCATTTGATATTTACGAGTCGCTTTTCGGTGAAGGAAAACATCGTAAGGAAACCGGACCTAATCCCAAAAAGGCATAGTTTCCCCTCTGGGTTGTAAGGTCAGATGGCAATCGTTTTCGTAAAAACTAGTGTCTACGCCAATTTATGGGATTAGGTTGTCAAGCGGACCCCAAGCCGGGATAAACGCTAGCAGGAAGAGTCTGAATTAAGCCGTGGCAAGACTGCGACAAACGCTAGAAGAATGATGATTCGTCATTAATAAATAAAATATTTTTGCATACTTATCTAATCATAACATGTAATTACATGATCTAATTCTGAACGGCAGTCAGCGTAAGTAATAAAGTGTGAAAGGTGACATTAATTAATCTATGCTTTCTAATTAACACTAAATCTGTCACCCCGATCTAACACGCATGACTAGTTTGACCAGCGAAAGTAGGTATTATAAGGGATCATCCATTTATTACGTCACACCAATTTCATGATTTTTTGACCCCTCCCTTCCCCCTTGTCACACTTCGTCACAATTAACTGCACCCTCCCCCCTTAGTGTGACGTCACATTTAGATTTTTAGTTTAAGAAGGCGTTGTAAAATGAGCCTTATCGCCATAGTAATACTTTCGCTATTTCGAAAACTATAAATCATAAATTTATAGGGAGCTAAAGTATTCAAACAAATCCGAGTATGTAGAAAATTAGTTTAGTACAATGTTTGTTAACAATTGTTTTTTTTTAAACATAGATTTTGTAAAAAAATTGTATTTGAGGTCACAAACATGGAATTCCTCCCTCCCCCCTGTCACGATATGTCACATTTTGTGGACCCCCTCCCCCCCCCCCCTTTGAGGTGTGATGTGATAGGGGTGATGACACATGTTGAATTATGCAATGAAATTTAGTTGATAGGATGCAAAATGATCAAAATATCCAAATAAAGTAAACATTAAAAAAATCTATTGAAATGGTTCAAAGATATCGGGCTTCAAAGTTTCAAATTTTTTCGATTTTTGAAAGTACGAAATTTAAAAAACCAATGGTACCATTCGATTTCTAACATTTTATTGTGAAATAAATTGTATTGCAACCATATACATAATCGCAACATTTCACTGTAAAAATAGCAATTTCATAATTTTTCCATACTTTAAACATGGCAAATATGAAGCCGTGACGTCAAAGCTTCAAAGCTTTATATCATTTTGTTAGGAGCGTTTTGAGAAACAAATGCAAATCTCAGACGTCTTTTTCCTGTCTTTTATGTTGATTTAAGGCAATTGGCCCCATACAGACATTTGATCCTCATAACAAAACGAATCGATTGATACCATGCATGAAAAACATTCATGTAGCCTATTAATGGATGATCCCTAACCCAGCAGCTTACCAGCATAATCACAGTATTCACTTAATAATTTGTAGACAAATATCATGCGAGAGATAGATTAACATTTAAGTCTTCTACAAATTTTATTTTTCATTTTATTTTTATCGTTGTTGTTGATAAAGTAATCAAAGAGGAGGTTTTTACCGGTCTTGTATGTTTCTGTTTTAATTTTATTTGTAGGTAAGTACGTAAAAAAAAATTAAAAATGGGAATAAAAATAAACCATTTTCATTTTAAACAGTCAAACCAGTCTAATCCGCACACAAAATCGCTTATGTACTAGTATTCAAATTATAATTCTACTTTTTACTAACATAATTATTATAAGTTCTTACTATCTTAATATGGATGTATTATTATCCGAAATAAATGCTTTCATTTCATTTAATTTCATTTAGATTATTTTAGATTCGTCCTACCTAATACTTAATACCTGCTCCTTCCAAATACTCCGGTGTTATCTCCTAAAATTAAATTACTCTCAAGATTTACAGCAGGCGTTGGATATAATTAGGTAACAAATTCAAGGGAACTGAGTGGTAACAGTGCTATGCTTTTATCTTTTTTCACTTTCCTTGTAAAGTACGTCTCTTAGATAAGACTACTTCGCTTTGAACTAGTTACTGTGATGGTGTCGATAGTAAACGATGCGTGTTACTAACGAAACGTTACAGTAACCACTCGTTTTTTGCCCAGGTAGGTATTAGCTGAACTAATGTCACAAAATTCTAGTAGGTAATTGAAAAATATAATTGAATTTTATATAATATATTGTCTGGTTGATGTAACTGGTGACCGAAGAGCTGGCGGTTTCCTCGCACAGCGTATCAGCATTGCGATACAACGAGGAAATGCCGCCAGCATCGTTGGTACAATGCCGCAAGGGCCTAGTTTAGATTTGAGCTAGTTATTAATTTAGTTTAGTATTTGTACTGTAGTACCTCTGTATATTTAATTATGTAAATAAATGTTAAAAAAATTGAATTTTTGTTTGATTTTTTGGAAGGTTTTTTATTTTTATTCTACTTCACATAAGGCCTGAGGTCCTGTGTGATTTCTACTTACGAATTTTAATGCATCCGTTGTTGCCGAAATTATGTAGTAAACATACCTGTAACAAAACATATAAGCGTAATTAATAAACACAGTACATAAAAAAGTAATGGACAAACAATAATATTTTAAGGCACTGTTTTTCTTTAAATACCTACACAGATGAATGAATCTCAAGTTCCTGCAATCAGAACAATTTCACAATTACGCAAATTTATTGATTTGGACTCCGCACAAATACACTAGGCACATAGGTATTTAAAATAATGTTTTAATGTATCGACTTAATTACAAGGAAAATAAAAGTATGTGATATTTATTTTGAATTCCTCAACCGCTTAGCTTCTTCTGTAGCTGCGTACCTAGTCCATACTTCATTCGCCGTTCTACTAAAAGTGTTTACAATTATTGTAGACTACATTGTAATATCAGAAACAACACAAACATCACACTCAAAGGAACGAACATGCTTGTTTGTCTGTTCCTGGCCTGAATTGAACCGGTGCATCCAATTCAGTCGCCACAACGCAATCCGATGCAAATTGGGAGCAATCTGCTCAAGTGGCGCCTCGCGATTAGAGGTCGTTGCCCTTTGTGCAGTTCTTGTAAGTGACACTGACAATACTAAAGTAACCTTTACTATAGCCAATATAGCAAAGGTTGTCTGAAAGAGCTCACTTAATATTTTTTTACGTCACTCTGGGCGCTAAGTGAGATTTACCGCCCTAGGGCGCAGCGGAAAATCTCACTTCACACCCAGGATAAGACGTAAAATTATGTACGCACCACGGGCGGTAATAAGAAAGGCGTCATATTGCTTGTTTATGGCCCTTACCTTCGGTTCGGGCCACAAATGCCAGCGATCTCAGCCCTTCTTTATTTTACCGCCCTACTATTATTTTATAGTTTTTAGTAGGTAGGTAGAAACCTTTGTACTTTTTTCGAACGAGTAGAGCGTAAGCGAAGCGAGTTCTTACAAACTCGCTACTGGTGCGTCTCGGCATTTCGATGGCTTTTTGATTTTCAGAGTTCATTCGACGATAACTTTAGTAACGTTTCTCTAATCTTCATGAAATTTGATGAGCTTGTAGCAGAGATACACGTAATTTGAGACAACCTCAACAAATCACATAAAGATCAAGAAAACGCTACTTAAAGTCAAAAAGCCATCGAATTGCCGAGACCCAGTCGCCAGAAGTTGTTTGTAAGAACTCGCTTCGCTAACTCCGCTCGTTCGATAAACATTGTTTTCAATAAAATGCTATAAAGCTTCTTACTGCCATAAGTTGGTACTTGAGTAGTTAGGTTATGGGTATTGGTATAAGATAAGATAAGGTAACGACTAGATGAAGCACGCAGTAAACGTAAAGCGGCCCGATACCCTAAAGCACTGGTCCCACCGCGAGCGAGTAAGAGTAACTATGAGCTATCGGCTATTTCAAGAGACAAAAGATACTCGCTCCCGCGTAAACAAAAGAGAAATAAATATATAGCTGGGCGAGTATAGTTCATCGCCCAGCTATGATATTTGTATCTCTTTTGTTTACACGGGAGCGAGTATCTTTTGTCTTTTGAAATAGCCGATAGCTCATAGTTTACTCGCTCGCGGTGGGACCAGTGCCTAAAGTTACGTAGATACCTTAGTATTTACCTACGATAGAGTTTGTAGTTTATACGATAGTCATCTAAAAAGTTCGCTTAGCTTTTCTCATATCAATATCTATTGAAACTACAATATCATACGTAAATAATAATAAATATTTGGAGACAATCTTAGTCTAAGGCCTGAGTGGACGCTCGTGGCGGGGCGTGCAGCGGGGCGGGGCGGGCGGCGTGCATGTCAAACAAAGGACACTCGTACTGGTGTCCTGAGTCGACGCTGCATAAAGTGTATGGACGCTCGCCCGCCCCGCTGCACGCCCCGCTGCACGCCCCGCCACGAGCGTCCACTCAGGCCTTACACTTACACTAATCAACCTAGTCCCAAACTAAGCAAAGATACTGGTCTATGGGTGACGTTATCCCTTGTACAAATAAAAATACAGGATGGGCTCGAGTAACCCGACAGATCTTAACCACGCATTTCTGAGACCAAAAGGAGTTAAAAACGAAATGTGACTTTAGGTGAATCAATATTCAGTTACTCCGTGATGATGAGTTATCTAACTGTGCCGAAAAATCGGGTGCTCAAAAACTCCAATATACGTGGTAAATACCCCGTTTCCAATAATAGTTATAACTTAATTCTGTTGCAATATTTGGGCCACTTGTGGTGCCTATCATTATCTATGTATTTCATTCTGACTGTACCTCTCGTATACCACTCCTATGCATCGTTTCTATCATTATACTTTATAACGTAAAGTTGTAATTAAGGCGGAAGGCTGTGGTGGGATCAAAGCGTAATTAAAATCTGACGGTGGAGAATTAGGCCGGAGGGAGTTGTGAATGTAGTCTTTTATCTTCATTTAACTGACTTAATCATGTTAGCTGTTGATGTTTAAATACTTTACAAGTGACAAAGTGTAGAAAAATACGCAACATCAAAATATGAAAATATAACGTTTAAGGTGCACGATAGTGCCTCCCTGCCGAATAGGGAGAGAGTTAGCTTTTAAGTTAGTATTTCTTGTTGAGCTTGATGAGCTTAAGTCTTTCTTCTATAGTAGCGTAAGAGATTTTTCATTAATGAGCATTTATCTGCCATGTGAACCAAGACCAAATCATTAAAAGGTAGAACGCTGTTTTGCTTAATTCTCCTTTCCTCCTATAACTTAATCAAGGTTATAGGTTATAAAAAAACGTCATCCAAGCGTAATTTGAATACAACTTAATTTTGGCATAGATTTAGAACTGCTTCATCAAGGTGCTTTCGTTTAAACTTCATCCGTATACATCCTCTTCTACATTTTATATATATTACGTCCATTTGTATACTACTTATATGATTATTTATATTCATAAAGCCAGTGACACGTTCACAGTGTATAACGTACAATGCGTAGATAAGACGACGGAAGGTGCCTTCGTCCGGCGGCTGACGGCCACCGCTTTGAATACCGCTTTCAATAGCGGCATATTTATAGAAAACATGGTTAGAATATGTTTAATCACTATAATACGTGTGTGCCAGCAACGCTAGTTTTAAAAGAGTTCCGTTCAGATTCGTACAAACTATTCAATGGTCTTTTGTTAGGGACTTAATGAACGATAAGCAATCCGTAATGATTTATCCTTTATATGGGCGATTCAACTTTTTAATGTTGTTTACTCTGTCTCCAATGTCCAAGGGACATCTGCATACTGTTTCATAGTAAATTTATGGTGGTCCAAGGGATGTAATCGTAGCATCAAGGGATTCAAGGGGCATTAACAATTGATTGACTCATATATGGGACCGGATATTGGCAACATTATTGTTTGTGACAGCTATTGGTCTTCTTAATATAATAATTTAAATAAACTTTGACAAAGCTCTGGATTACCACATAAATTATACCAGAGCAATTAATTAATATTAGGTAAACCAGATTTACGGTTGGTATTTCAAGATATTTATAGTAGAATTTGCATCATAGATCCGCTTAGTGTTTTATATGATCTATTTTCACAGCAATTGATCCTAGTCTTACATGATAAGATAGTGAAATTGGAGCCTAAGATGCTTTTGTAGATAGTTTTGAATATTATAGTTACAAAATTTAAGTTACTGCCACCATACTGACCCGCTTTTTCGCTACTCCTGTTTGTGCATCTGTAGCTACATATCACAATACTGTTGGTCACTGTTTCCCGCGAACAATATGATTCCGTAAGTGTTTGGCTATCTAATTAACTAAACTACAATAGTTTTCTTACGTAACTACATAAGTTACGATACTTACCTAATCCAACGCGAGCGTGAGAAAAACGTCTTACCAAGAGTTTAGTTTCTTAGAATCCACCGACCGAATGCGAGTCGAACGAGCTCGTGAACCAGTATTAAGGATGATTCACGCTGCAGCGTTCCGCGCCCTACACGACACTTCCGAGGCATCAGCGTCACATGATCTTCGGAGGTCACGTGATGTTCTCAATACAAAAATAAGTGTCGTAAGTGTCGTGTAGGACGCGGAACGCTACAGTGTGAATCATCATTTAGGCGTTTAAAACAGAGTGTCATCGTCATCATTATTATCAAACTCTTAAACCTACTGCTTGACTTGGGCAACTCATAATATCGCCCCAGCAGCAATTAGGTAGGCTAAAGAGGTTGCCGATGCCGTGCACTGTACAAGTTGTTACGCGGTATTCACTTCATTAGATTTCGGCATTTGTGCCTTTCGCCTACCACATGATCTTACTAATCGGTTCTGGCTTAAATTTATCTACTTGTTCTCATTACATTTGTAAAAATCTTGAGGTTACGAAACTCTGGCTACCAAAAAGTTGACTCGCCCTTTTCTCAACCAATAGGAGTGCGTAATCAAGCCAGCTATTTACAAAGTTATCTACAAGAAGACTAGTATAAGACCGACCTCCAAATATATATGATTGTCAAGAATCTAGGAGTCAAATTAAAATAGAAGTGGGTTTGCTGTTGACAAGAGAAAATGTTTTATGAACACGCAAGACAGGTAAGCTTCGCACCAAGTTGCGAAGCCCGACTGCTGTTACAAAACAAGACGTAACTTTATGAGGATACACATACATATTTAAAACCGTAGACGTGGGAACTTGAGAAGGTAACGACAGAATAAATGCACAGATCACTACAAGATGGAGTGTATGTAAAAGGTAAATCGTGGTCACCAGTGTCTCCACAAGCGCTTCCGACTAATTTAAATAGTACGGGAGCATTCCACGTAACTACATATATAAACGTGGATACCTACTCGTGTATTTTTTTTAACAAAATGTACTTAGTACATATATGGATGATTATATTATATTAAAAACTGCGCGCGCCAACCCGCCTAGCAAGCGTGGCACGTATGGCAAACCCCCGCTTTTTAAAACGGGAGGCCTATGTTCAGCAGTGGACGTCTTATGGCTGAGATGATGATGATATGTATACTAGCATAGTATAAAATGGTGTACGATGCAACTTTGTAGAGTTGCTCACGGGTGTAGCATTTCTGAAGTAAAATTGTACCTATATATGTGTGTCGACACTGTTGACTGTTGATTTCACGCTTCTCGTACTTCATAATGCAGCGTCTGTTTAATCTGTGGATATACGTACATGTGTATTAAATCCGTGGCATGGTGTCAAATCCGTGGATAAGCTGGTAAAATCTTGTCTAAACTTTCGTTATCCCCCAACACGTGACACCAACTAATGAAAACCACCTGTTTCCTTTGCCCGTAATGGCGGATAGTTTTATTATGAACTTGTAAGTATACGGTCGCCATCAAATATATCGGAGCGGCTAAGGTACCTATACCTAAACATACCTGAATATGCGCCTTATCGCCTCGATAATATAGGCGTTGTTCAGATATTTATGGCCATGACCACCTTGATCGCTCTGATACATCTGATGGCGACTCTACCTAAGGTACACAAAAAAAAAAGATATCTTAATCGAAGATATTAATTCTTGTATATGAGGAAAATCGATAATTTCTTGAACCGAGTATGATTTTGTTGAACCAAGTATGATTTTGTTGATCCAAGATAGAACTTACTTGGTTCAAGATATTTTTTACTCGATTTAAGAAATTATCGATTTTACTTATATACATGAATTAATATCTTCGATTAAGATATCATTTTATCTGTTTAGGTAGGATTTTTTTTAATGCTAGAAATTTAATAAATAATTCGCTTTATTTACTATTAGAATATTTCTAATATTATTAAAAACTAGAACTATGTATAAACATAAAATGCGTGAATGTTAACGGAATTACTAATGGCTATGAACTTGTGGTGGTACTTAGTGAGTTTTGCTTGTCACCTGACGATATATAAAAAATGGTCGTGACATCAAAACTCACGATCTCACCTTATACAGTTGAATCGAACATACGATAAAAGTATGTGTAATGTTGTGTTAATCAATGCGCGACGCATGTATAATTCATTGCACGCAAGTAGACGCGTGCGCGGACGCAATGCTATGGACAGTATGCGTGTGAGTCATTTTTAATAAACATAGATAAACACAGTTAAGTTAACACTGTCGATAAATTTTCTATAGTCTCCTAATTTAGTCTTATTCGGTTGCATTCTTAAGTTTTATTCCCTAGACCATAACATATTGTTCACAACCTCTCTTATGCCCCACCCACTATTAGTCGGCCTGACGATATTGGCCTGTCACTTGTTCTGATAGTCGGTGGATCCCCTTAACATATAATATTTATGTTCATATTATAATTTATACCCACAGACAAATTCAGATTCAGTTACAGACACGATTAAACTTCTTCGGTACAACTCCAGTGCATTAACTACGCAATACAGCTAACGCCTCAGGGTCTGATACAGAATTCTCCTGGAATATATCAATATGACAATAGAATAATATTTGAAGCCATTCACCTCGCGTTGCACCGTAAAATCCGGTCGCTCTTAATCATCAAACTGTTTACTTTATTTATAACTTTGTAAAAATCCATCCACAAACACTGATTACGATTTTCATTCTCATTAGGTATTTTGACAAAAACGGCCTCGGGGTCTGCCTGCGACCAAGAGCGTTACAACACGCTCGAAACATAAGGAAAACAATAAAAGTAAGTGTCTGCGATTAACTCCCGTTTTGGTCAGATGTAAAGCGAAGTTTTATTGATGTACATATTTTGCCTCCAAAATATGATATTTTTCTGTACTAAAAGACCAGGTATTAACCGTCCATCCAAGGTCTCCTCATATCATATGCTTTTTCCACTAACTGGGTGAACTTTTTAATTTATTTGACATGACATGATGCAAACATATTGATTGTTTTACCTCTACTTTTCTGTTTGTAACTTGTGTATACTCTGTTTCTTTAATTTGAGGTGTGCAATAAAGAATATTTATGTTATGTTATGTTATTGAAACAACCATAACACTGATCATGTAGTATTCGTTCGTAACGAAACACAATAACAATTTAATTTCACGTTGTAACAATCGTCGCAAATGTCGCAATTAAAAGCACTAGGGACTCGAGCATTCCACATCAGGCTCCCATTCTTCCACATAAAAGAATGGCTCGAAAACGAACTGGTAATTTAATTAGTACTGTAACTTTTCAAATAAAATTGCAAAAAATCTAGTCTAGAAACATCACTTCTGTTTGAAGCAAGAGATAATGCAGACATTAATTTAGTTTTATAATTTGATTTGCAGATTATGTGTAATTATTATTTTTTCTTTAATAAATTGTCTGTTAAGTGTCTGGACATTTAAAAATATACCGTTCTATCCGTCTTGAAGTTTTTTACACAGTTCTATAACAGAGTTCATATATATGACCAACTTCAGCCTCTATCAGCAGATTAGCTCAGTGGTACTAATATATAAAGATTTATCATCCAACTTAGGCAGGTACGTTAAATTTCAGCTCAATCGGACTTCAGGAACTGATGTAAATCTCCCAAGATTGCAAACTAATTAAACTGGAAAATACTGCGAGTTAAATAAAAGCTTGTAAAATAATGAGATAAGTCTAGCTTGCCTAATATTGTTTTTGATGCGACGCCGTAAGGGCCTTATCACACTAGAGCGATTTGAAAGCGATTTCTATACAAAACTCGTACGCGGCACGCGGCGAACTCGCGGCGTGTTCGATCCCATACAAATATCGCTCGCGAATCGCGAGTGTGATAACGCTCTAACTGTCATTTGTATAAAAATAATCACAACAAGCTTTTTCAGTACTTTTACTTAAAAAAGGTTTACCTATTCTAACCCAACATACGCCTAAGTTAATTATTCTGTAGTTCCTTCAACACAATATAATTTAATCCCAGGGCAAGTTTACGAGTACATAATGGCATCTAAAACGTAAGCCGCCATAAAGTTTTGGTCACTACGTAATAAAGTCCACGGAGGACTCTTTCTTAATCTTAGCGTCCGCGCTAAGGAAAAGGATGTCAAGCGTGAAGCCATACATTTGTTTGTAGCTAAAATATTTGCCCAGTATTTTAATTGCGTCTTATATTATATTATGCGTACCCCGGATTTTTAAGGGCAGAAATGATTTACAGTAGCCAAAACATAGGTAGAAACTGTTAAAACTAAAACTAATTGAACATTTCTAAGCTCGTTTGGATCTTACTACCTAGTTTTTAAACATAGTTTGGTAACTTTTTTACAATAAACTATTAGCACACGTAATCATTTCTGCCCCCAAAAATCCGAGGTATGTATAAGATTTCTCGTGAGGCTGAACTCAAAAATACAGCAAAAATTGATTAATCCTCATCATCTCAGCCATAAGACGTTCACTGCTGAACATAGGCCTCCCCTTTAAAAAAAAAGGGGGGTGGGGGGGGGGGGGGGTTTGCCATATGAGCCACGCTTGGCAGGCAGGTTGGCGCGCGCAGTTTTTTCAAATCTATGAAATAAGTGATCTAAAATATTATTTAAATCGTTCAAATTAAGTGGTAAAGTAGCCAAGAGAATCGTCAGTAAAAACATGTGAAGCAGCCATTATAAACGTCATATTCACATAAATTTGACGTTTGTGCGCGCTGGCGCACTTTGATTGGAGCTTGTGATGCTGTGAAATTGATGCAGGTAGAGTTAGAATGGTCGCCTGATCGGATCTTAAAGCAAAAAGATTCGCGTTGGCACAGCAGAATTAAAATTGCTAAAAACCAACACAATATACACTAGCTAAACAACTAAACAACCAAGTAACTACTTAACGGGTTGACGATGATCTTGAATAAAGAATAATACATAGCTACATGAGTACACCCCAAAAAAAATTAAGGGTCGATTCAGACTTTCCTATCGAGTTAAACAACTGAATCCACCTAACCGCGACACTAAACACACACTAACTCAAAACAACTTTACTTATTCCTTTCTAGAACATTTTATGTGACTTCAGAGTTGTAAAACACATAAGCCTTTATATTTATAAGTTTACCACACTAAGTAAAAAAATCGTAAGTCTCTATAATCTTTATAATAACTTAAGACCCTTTGGATTTAGCTGGCAATATAATACAGCGAGAAAAAAGTCGCATCTACATAAGTCTCACATTGACTTAAGACGTTTTGGATTGGGATTATAATGGGGCGAGGAAAAACGCCGGCGGCTCTATCACAATTTCCCGCTAATCCCATTACGACTACGGCCCACATGTGAGACAATAGAGCATGCTGTATAACATACTACTTATAGTTGGTACACTCGGTACATTTAGCCGTATAATCGTGCTTTAACCTGGTGATAAAAGGACAGAAGTAATCTCAGGCCAGCCGTCTTGATGTAGAAATTGACTTAGTGATTCTCTGAATTCGCAGTTTCACGCTTATTAACCGACTTCAATATCTCAAAAGAGAGGAGGTTATCAATTCGGTTGTATGTTTTTTTTTTATGTTTGTTACTCCATAACTCCGTCATGTCTGAACCGATTTTGAAATTTTTTTTTTTGATTGTAAGTATATATATACAGAATGGTCCCGTTTTTATCAAAACGCAGTTCTGATGATGGGATCCATGAGGAATCGAGGGAACTCCTCAAATCTTAAAGGCATACATATAGTTCTTTTTGTGTTTTTATCAACAAATCCAGCATTTTCAACCAAAAATGTGATAATTGATAAGGTGGAACTGCTGATGATGACCAGAACGGAACTCTTCAACGACGCATAGTTCACGTATGGCGATTTGCCCCAGTCGCTGTGTTTGTTTAGCAATTTAGATTTTAAGACAAATTTGTGTCAAGTTCGAGTTCTGATGATGGGATCCATGAGGAATCGAGGGAGCTCTTCAAATTTTAAGGGCATACAAATAGTGATTGTTGTGTTTTATCAACAAATCAAGCATTTTCAACCAAAAATGTGACAATTGATGAGGTGGAACTGCTGATGATGACCAGAACAGAACTCTTCTTGGTCTAATCTAAGTATGTCATAGCCAAATCCCGAGAAATAAGTTAATGGCAAAAATTTGATTTTCTTTCCACAAGCAACTAATACTCGCCTAGACTATTCTAATAACCCCAAACACAAATAGTTTGGTTGTTTTATCTTAGAGTTTCCATGACCACTTTCTGTCTTCATCATCAGATCAGCTCCATGTCATCATAATATTGCATTATCATCTAATTTAGGTAGAGAGAGGTAGGCAGTGCAGTAGGTACAGTCAGCATCAAATATATTGTAACAGCCGTGTACCGTCAGTTACCAATTCTTTCGTGTGTTCTGTGATTAAATAATTCAGCAAATATAAGTGTTCATATAATATCTTCCCTATGCCTACAGGTAGATATATTGATACTTAACTTTGCTTACTTAATCAAAGAACACACGAAAGAATTGGTAACTGACATTAGAGTATCGTGGAATTACCTTCAATTGTATGGAATTTATAGTGCACCATCTACAATAATCCACTCCTCTCTTTCGCCGGCCTTCCCCAATTGAAGTCGGTTTTTTTTTCTTAAAAATTATTTTAAGACAGTAGTTTTTACTAAGGTACGTCTCAACGAATATAACGTGTCAATCATTGGGTAATTTACCCATTTTTTTTACGGCATAGATTATATTGAACTCACTGGTTGCCCCACTCCTATCTCGTATGCCCTATTGGCAAGTTACAGTACACATAAAGTATTGCACGTCACCATGACTCAGTCACATCTGTCGGCCGACTTTGGGATGCCATTGTATGCAAATACCAGCGAATTAAAATTCAGGTTGACAAGCCTATAATGAGATTTTAATTGAACTACACAATGTGTGTTCTATTAAAAGGCAGTTGAATGTTAAGTAACCGACAGAAAACCACAGCAAAATAGCACTAGTACAGTTACTCGTAGAGTTGTGTTCTTGCCATTGAGTAAGAGAGCTCAAAGAGCATGCAGTGTATTGAGGACAGGGACCCTCTTGTTCTTTTAGCCTGACACAGAGTACAAAATGCTCCAAGTTTGGCTCAGACTACCAAGTACTAAAATACATAACTTTTTTCCGTGCATTGCCCTAGATAGCCCGAATGCTGTTATTCAATGAGGTAGGGTCTCCTACGGCCTACTCTTAATCTATGATATATGTACGGCATAACAATAAGTACAATAACTCTGACACAGTCATATTAATACTAAGGAATATTCTCGTTTTTATGATACGACTTCTTGTTCATCAATGTAGGCGTGAAGGTCAATGGTTTCATGGAATTTTAATTAATATTTCCCACATTAATCTTAAAACAAACTTTTTTGTTAGTGATGAAGATGATAATCATAAAAAGAGGATAAAAGCTTAAAACGTTCCTTAGTCATAGTCAATCTTCTGAATTCGCGTAGCTTATTTAGTGAGCCAGTTCCCATTGACGGATTTTTCGTCAATAATATTAAACTCAAGAGAATAATCAGCTTGTTAGTCAAAAGTCACGATTATGATACGCTGTTGCTTCGCGCTGCTGCACTTATATGAACAATTAATTAGTCTGAAAGATACTACTATGTACTCTTAGCGCACATAGCAGAGATCACTTATGAAATTCCTCCGCGATTGCTGAACCCGGCCGGAAAAGTAAACTGCTGGCCAAATTGGCTATTGGCCGAAAATGTTTCATAGCTTAAGTATTGTTATTAGTAGTTTAAGATACCAATTATAGATCTTTGGAATATTCCAAAACTAATCAAACTGCCAGCAAACCCTAAATAGTTTCATGTAGTGTAGATGCTGAAACATGGTCCAAAGACATACCTGTAACAAAAATAAAAATAATTAATAATAAGTTTCGAGTTGACGCACTAACCTAACATAAGGCACAGAAATAAGATTTTTTTTAAAGAACATACGTATATATGCTATCAGTGGACTCAAAATTATCCTAACATATATAGTTATTTTACTTAAAAATAAGATCAGAAATAAAGCTGCTTTTGACTGTGACTACAAAATATATTGTTGCAACTCACCGTTAAACAAACATGCAAAATTCTGAGGAAAGAAACCGCCAAACTGTAAGACCGCAGTTTAGAACCGCTGAGCTAGGTTACGAGAGTAAATGCAACCATCCTAAAACAGTCTTATCTCACAAAGAAATCTATATGTAGATACGATCTTCTGATTTAAACAAGGAGCACTGATTCTAAATCAAATGGCCGTAAGTGACAAAGGGAACTATAAGGAAAAGCAACATTTTGGTACAACGCGGTAGCAGATGTGTTTTACTACTATATTGCCCACTGCATACACATTTGAAATTTATTGGAGCATACTGCCGTTTTGCGGGCCACGGATACGTTTGATGTCCCTTCGTTGACCTATTTAGTTTTGAAATTTTTAATTGAAATAAAAACTTTATAGCAATTTTGTTCCGGCTTACTTAGAATTATATTTATTGAGACCATGGAAATAGTGTAGCAATGCTAGTTCACCGGGTCAGTATGTGTCCAACACTGACGCCTTACCTTATATCATATCATCTTTAATTAAAGGGTTATAATATAAAACCGATTTTAAATCAAACAGATAAATCAACAGAAAATACCAGTGTAAAAAAATGTTAATTGCTAAAGTATACGTCGCCATGTTTTTGTCAATTTTAAGGGCGCAATATATATAGGCCGGGTACTCAATTATAGTAAAAAAGTTGGGAAGAAATGTAAATAAAAGAAAAATAGAAAGGGCGTAAAATTTTATACCCTTGTATCGAGACGTCTCAAATGCGCGCTTTGTATGACTACTGCAAGGATGCCACCTGCCAACAAATATGATGCCAGCAATATGTGCTGAAAATGTAAGAATTTCCGATTGTTTTTATAAGAAACTGAGTAATAAATGTATGATAAATTGTGATCAATTGACCTGTACTAACATTTATTTACATAATTAAATACACAGAGACACTACAGTACAAATATTGAACTAAATTAATAACTAGCTCAAATCTAAACTAGGACCTTGCGGCAAGGATGCTGGCGGCATTTCCTCGTTGTATCGCAATGCTGATACGTTGTGCGCGGAAACCGCCAGCGCTTCGGTCACCAGTTACGTCAACCAGACGCTTCGCGATTTCTGCAAGAAACTTGTGTGCGCTGGGACCCCATTGACCTGTTAATTTTATTACGATTCATAATAAAATTATTATTCTCTCTCCACCTTTAAAAAATTGATTTCGATACCCGAGTTTTAATCATTGCTTTTATATAGGATTACTTACAGCAATAATAATATAGTCCCATTTATGTGTAAATTTAATCCCGTACTCATAATTCCCAGTCGTAAAGTCAGTAAGGACTAAAGATCTTCACCGTTAAGATTCCTAGCGGCCAAGTGGCAGCCCTAAGTATGGCATTTGGAAGGAATTCCCTTTTTATGCCAGAACAATTTGTAAGTTCGGGACGTGTTTCACGTTTATTAGGCTCTCTCGTCCTTTATTTTATTATAGGTTTTGTTAAATTATTATGAATACGGAGTCTCTATTTAGTTTCATGATTTCGTTTTTACATTTTGTTTTTACTCATTTTTTTAGTTCCCAATGTGTAGTTAAGCATTCCCACCCACTGTAAACCACCCAGATCTGAAAATATGCATACATTTAATGTGACAAAAATATGTAGTCACGACTTTATTTAAGCCTAAAAGCCTAAAGTCTTGGTTACATGTTTTTGGCACATTGCAAGTACATATCCATATTTTCAGACGCGACCTACCCAAGTGGTGAAGAATTTTTTTTTCTAGGCAAGCCGGATCCTTTTGGCTGCCTTTTTCATCGTCACCTGTTTTCTTGCAGCTCAACTTTCTGAAAACTAGGCACTTGGCCGTGTTGGGTGGGAATTGAGTTCTATGTCTCCACCACTGACAATACACTTATTGTAATAATAGTTATGCTTAAAACATCGTGTAGGAAATAAGGTAGAATCATTTATTCTATTTGTCTCTGTCATAGACATATAAAATAAGGTGACGTAACACCGTGAAGACAAAACTGTGATTCCATAAGCCGATTTCTTCTTATTTACGCGCGACATGCACCTGATGCACCCATATACAACTCGTGGACGAGCGGTGATTAGTTCAAACGTCAAAAGTGAGTGTGTGTGCACGAGACCTTATCTGGGATTATGTCTCCTTATTTTATATGTCTATGTAATGTTCTCTGTCATTTTATGTAATGTTTTGCCACGATGACTTTTTACCCAAAATGCTTGACTCGTTAAAGATAAAAAAGATAAAAGATTAGGCACATTACAATGCACTTATGAACGTCAGAGAGAAAAGAAACTACCACCGGTTCTAACCCTACACCTCTGACCCGAGAAGTATTACTTATTACCGGCAAGAAACTCGGCGGGACTTATTTTTTCAAAACAGTACTACAAATACATTAAAGATACTATATACAATAATGCGTAGTTCTTCAAGAAGGCATATCAAAACAGCTTGAGAGACAGACATGTACCTGCCTATTGTGTAATTAAAATGAAAAATAAAAATAAAATCCAAATCTGACTGCTTCGCAATACGTTTGATATTCTTTCTTACTTGAACTGTGTCCTCTAAATGTTAGATGATTTTATAGATTCTGGTTTGGGCCATGCATATATGTCTGTCATATAGTCCTCGACCCTGTAATAACCCTTTGACATTAAAGTTTTTTTCAAGTATTTCTTAAGAGCGGGAAATGATAGATTCAAAACATCGACGGGTAACTTGTTATAAATATGAATACCCTGGCCAAAAAATGACTTATATGCTTTGCGGACACGACATCGTCTGGTAGCAAGCTTGTTTTTATTTCTAGTGTTATAGCTGTGGATGTCAGAATTCTTCTTGAATGTGTGTATATTCTTTACAACAAAAATAATATTATCATAGATATATTGGGACGCAAGAGTTAAAATATTAATTTTTTTAAATAATTCTCTAATTGATGTACCTGCCTTTAAGTTATACATAAAGCGAATGGCTCTTTTCTGTAAAACAAAAATAGTCTGTATGTCAGCTGCTTTGCCCCAAACCAGAATTCCATATGACATTACACTATGAAAATAACTATAATAAACTAAGCGAGCTGTCTCAATATTAGTCAGTTGTCTAATTTTTCTAACGGCATGAGCGGCTGAACTTAGTCTAAGAGCGAGTTTTTTTATATGAGGACTCCATTGTAAATTTTTGTCCAACGTTGAACCAAGGAACACAGTTTTATCTACTATATCTAAACATTCACCATTTATAACTATATTAGTGTCCATTGGTTCCACGTTTGGCAAAACAAATCGAATACATTTAGTTTTCTTAGCATTAAGTAACAGATTGTTAATCTCATGTAATGGAAGTAAATTTATAAGATCATTTGTAAAGTTATGGAAGTAAACCATTCGTTTTATTAATTCCTTAAACTTGACTTGTGTGTAAACATAATGAGAATACACAACAAACCAGCTGCTCCCCGTATTTCCCCCACTTTAGCTCCAGGCTCATTATGCCTAATTCGGCTTTAAAAAAACTCATTAACGCGTTTGTCCCATAAATTTGCAAATCTCGGGTAATTAAGTTACACTGCGTACCCAAAACAACTGGATTAACGAAGAAGCCTTTGAGATTAAGGATTTTGTTATTTTGAAAATAATTAACAATAAGTAATATGTCATTTAATGAGTTTTATTTCAAAGCTGTTGTTACTAAATCTTTTAATTTTTAATTATAAAGAAAAATGGAAAGCGTACCTTTTTATTAAGCGGGTTTTGACCCGGTGACCATCAGTTTATGCAGTAGTCTTTACCTACTGAGTTATCAGACTTCTTCAGAGATAGATTGGGGGATTCCTGCTTTCTCTCAGTCCACGGATAATATTAATATTTATTCAATGTTATAGTAAGATTTTGAAATGGTAAAGCGAGCGGGATTTGGTTAGGATTGTAACATGGACTCTTCCGCGACCAGACATGATAGAATTGCTACACTGGATTGTTTTTCCTGAGCTTACAAGAGCGAACGAGATCAGTTGAATCGAATTCAACCAGATATACTTAAATGGATAGATAGGAATCAACTGACGGGAGAATAATCGCTGGTTCGCTACTCATCGGCTAGCTGAGAAGACTCCAGCAAAACTCAGCTAGGCCAGAAGACTGACGGAAGTAACATATGGATGCTGTAAAATATAAGACAGCTAATCAGCATGTCGGGCTACGCTTACACTTATTTATAATAGTACAATAAGCTAAGGGCGGCCACCGACTATCAGTCTGCCTGCAGTCCGATATCGGCCTGTTAGTTGTTCGGAGCCGGTAAATTTTGCTTCTAACTGACAGGCCGAGATCGTCAGGCCGACTGCAGGCCTTAAGGATGGACACTAAGACAGCCCTGTGGTTGACTGGTAGAGAATGCCTTTAGGCATTAAGTCCGCCATTTGTACTTAATTCACATTGTATTTTGTGCAATAAAGTTTAAATAAATAAATAAGACAGACGGACATGGAGAAATCATAAATCCTAATCTTTATTGACTTAGTACGGAACCCTAAAACCTTACGGTTAGTTATTATAAAGTTTGAGTACCTACGAGTTTCAGTGCCAGTAAGAGCAAGGTATTAAGTTTTAAAGTTCACTTCAACTCTAATTAGCAAACTATCCGCGGTTCTTTGAAATAAAAAATAGGAAAACCAAGTTAAAAGTTCTGCCAACTTATATTTTAGAACTTTCTAGATTTAGGTAGGTAAGATTATTTAGATAAGTTCAGATTTTATGAACACAGCTACTCATTATTTATTTTATTTAATATTTATGGCACATAAGACAACTTATTATACTTACAGTTGCGGACGTAATGCCATATCTCTGTCTTGCTTATAACGGCCTCCATAGCCCAGATGGTAGTGACCCTGCCTACGAAGCAGGAGGTCCCGGGTAGACGTGTGCGCCGCGCCGGCGGCGTGGCGTAGCCGCGCCGTGGGACCCACGCCGCCGCCGCCGCCGCGGATTTCAAAATCCACGCCAAAATTTCAGGAATCGACAAAAATTTGCCAACGCCAATGTCCGATCAAGGAAAGTCAGATGAACATTTAACGACGTATATTGATGAATTAGATCAGATAGAAATAGTTAAATTTGGGTTATTATTTCTCTTACGGGAGAGACGAGCGAGCAGGTTCCCGCCCAGGTCACTCTGCACAGACCACACCAATCCCTACGCATCCTTATTGAAGAGTGTGTACACTGCGATGCGTAGGGATTGATGTGGTCTGTGCAGAGTGACCTGGCATTTGTGGACTTTAAAAAAGCCTTCGACACCGTGAAGTGGTCCAGCTTGTCGCAGGAGCATATCCAAGTTCATCATTCGCTCCTTGTACGAAGGTAGTACATGCAGGTTGATCCATGTAAAGGGAACGCTATAAAGATAACTGGCGGCGTGAAGCAAGGATGCCTCCTATCACCGGCATAACCGCTGTTATTCGTAATTCTCCTCGATGATGTGATGAGAAAAGTGACTGGAACACCAAGAGGCATTAACTTGGACACTAAGGAGCTGAAAGATCATGATTACGCCGATGACATCGTGCTGATTTCGCTATCTCTAGCCAATCTTAAAGCTAAACTCGAGAGCCTTCAAGAGGAAGAAGTCATGGGCCTGCGAACCGACGTAAAACTGTTGACATGAGAGTAAAATTATATTGCACGGAACATTTGTTGCTCAAAAACGATCGCCTGGAATCAGATTCTAAATTTGTGTATCTCGGAAGTACAATAACATATCGATGAAGCGTAGACGAAGACATCGAGTGTAGGATTAAGAAGGCAAAAGCTGTATTTGCTTAACTCAAGCCTGTTTGAGATTCCAACGTGCTTACTCGTCGCATTAAAATCTCCCTCTCCGAATCCATTGTCAAGTCCGTGCTGCTCTTCGGCTACGAAACCTGGAGAGTGATAAAGGGAATGACACACAAATTACAAGTGTTTGTCAATAAGATCCGCATCTTCTGGCCGAAGATTATAAGAAATGAGGATTTGTGGAGTATGGGTCGTCAGTCTTCTATCACCCAGGAAGTAGCACTATGGAAGTGGAGATGGATCGGACATACTCTTCGAAGAGGAGCACTGAATAATACCAGTATCGCTTTTGAGTAGCTGCCTCAAGATAGAAAGCGAGTGTGCGGCGGACGCCCTGCACATACGTGGCGGAGGTGCGTTAGAGACCGAGTTGCGACCCATAGGACTGAGCTGGAGAGAGGCCAAGACCAAGGCGGTTGCTCAGGATAGAAAGGCGTGGAAGGATCTTGGAGAGGCTTTAACCGCTCACCTCCCTTCTCTACGTAACTAAAATAGTGTCACCAAAACCATAATCGTACCAACAACAAAATTTGCCAGAGTACAAGAGTGTTTTCGGTGTCAGGATTGATCCTTAATGCTGAACTGTATGTTTGGACTTACTGCGAGTCAAAAAAGGATCTTAATTTACCAGAATTATGAAAAACATGAACATAAATGCAATTTCCGTAAAGAAAACAAGGCTGTGGTGAACTAGAAAAACCCCCCTTAAATTAAAAAACAACTTCAAACATTGATTTATGTTCCCTGTTCGTAAAAAGTGTTTAATATTTAACATATTTCTAATATGAACCAATACGTAGGCAAAAGCGACCTTGACGCCGGCGTGGCGCCGCCAAAAATTACCGGCGCGCCGCCGCCGCGGATTTTTATGGCGGCGCACACGTCTAGTCCCGGGTTCGAATCCTGGTAAGGGCATTTTATTTGTGTGCTAATCTCAAATATTTGTTCCTGAGTTATAGATGTTTTCTATGTATATAAGTATGTATTTATCTATATAAGTATGTATATCGTCGCCTAGCACCCATAGTACAAGCTTTGCTTAGTTTGGGGTTAGGTTGATTTGTGTAAGATTGCCCCCAAATATTTATTATTATATAGTCTCTACCAGTCAACCTCAACCTATACTTGCTACATAGGTACATTATGTATTTAGTGAAATAGTGGGAAAATAAGGGCTGCTCGAATTACCTCAAAAGAACTGACAAGACCCGATGACCTTCAAATTGACTTTACTTAAACAGTCATATAGCTATAACTACTTGTTTTGGAAGAGTAAAAAAAATATATGTTAATATTCATTATATTTAAAAGAACTTGGTGAAGGGAGGGAATTTAGCTCTTATCATCCTCTTAAAGACACAGCTATTACTAAATGATAACCACGTACAGTTGGTATTAGCCATGACAATATGTGACGTTCCACGGGTGAAAGTACCTTATGGCGGTTGGCGCTTACGTTGCGAAGCATTGCATTAGTATTGCAGTGTCGTTAGAAATAGCCTAAGCGCAAACCGCCATAAGGTACCTTTTGTCGTGGAATGTCACATATATCAATTATAGCCGCAGACAGAACTTAATGCTTACTGGGGCCGTTCCTAGAAAAGTAATAAATTCTAATAAACACCGAATTAATATTATATAGCTTCATAAAACAAACTTGTAGAGTAATATTAGTTAAAGCGTGATATATTTCTACTGGCTGTATTTAAACAATAAAATTATACAATAACGTATACCATGTCAGATCGTTATCTGTCGCTAAGTTATCTCATAAATTTCATACGAATTAAGGCATAAAACGAACTTTATCGATAATTTCAATAAGCAAACAAGTCGTTAAAATATTGCTTTTACAACCTAGAAGTTGGCGAAGTTTGGAAAAGCTGAAATCTGAAGTTAATTAAGCAGTAATTAATTAGTTCAGCCTCCGCTTGTTCAGTTAGGAATAAAATCCAATTTATGTCAGAATATTCTTGGGACATAAAAGCAGTTATTTGTTAACGAAATGTATTTGAATTTGAACTCTTTGTAATGAGATGAGCTTACAATTAAAAATTATGGCCTATTTCGTTTCATACTAGTAATAACACTAATAACCTAGGTACAGTAAAACAATAGGGTTTATATTGGTAATTACACGATTACCGCCATAGAATATCACTTGCAACTAATTTGCTAACTCGCATCGCATGGGATAGTCCGATACAGGCTATTTTTGTATTCGTAGGTAACAACGGTAAAATTTAACTCCATTGGATACCGAATTAGCTCAAGTCTTGCTTACAACGTTCGTCTAAACTAATACAGCCTTGGCCAGAAGTGTTGAGCATAGGTGTTTTTTGTTTACAATTTTGATGTTAAGCATTATTTCCCTATCCTAACAATGTACGGTAACGGTAAATGTTATATTTTATTTATAAATATAGAAAACTTCACTTAATAACACTTTCAAGGTACTTAAAAAATATGAAAACAGAAGGTACCAAAAATGTAAATTTAAGTCGGTGCGACATATTGCAAATATTCTATACAGTTACTACTAACTTCAACAAAACATGCCTATTAGTTTAAATTAATTGACAAAATAACTTAAACAAAGATGGAAACGATGGACTAAACTTTCCAGTTTTGTATGAAAATCGCATTGGTGCTCAACACTTCTGGCCAAGGCTGTAGGTACCTAAGTTTATATATGGTGTCTTTTAAACGTCACGGTAGTTTCCCCGGCCCATAAAAACAACGGCTCGATAATGCAGGCATTAGCACTAATGGGCTTATGCTGTCCCTTCCTTCCGCTCCTGTGCAGTGTTCATAAGCCTTACCAAGCTCATTGCCTCCGTTAGACATGGCCAGTATAGTATAAAGCCAGCAAGTTGCACATCTGGGTAGCTTAGCGTCTTTCTAGAGTCTTGCTGGCTAGAGATATCGAACCAGCAACAAAACTCCCATTAGTAGAAATATACCAGTGCATTAAAATCAAATCAGACATGGAAAGATCATGGATTTTCCCTTCACACAACACACTACCCATTAGCTCATATGCTACCGTTTTCAAGAAAAACGGTCCGACAGATAGCGCTCGGATTTTGACATCAGTATGAGCTTTCTTTTGACGTTTACAAAAAAACGCCAATTTGCAGGGTTTTTTGAAGCAAAGGGGCGTTTTTTCTTGACACAGACTTTTCAAGGCCATATGAGGCTGATGACAAATGTGTAAACTGTAAAGGTTAGTCTTTTTCGGGATGCATTTGTCTACCTAGATCAGCGAACGCTCCGCTGAGCTAATCATGCATCCGCGACTATGCACCCAGTAATAACTATTATACGTAATTTGAATCTTAGACATCGAGAGACAGACTGCACCGAAGAGTTGACTGAGCTTTGTGAATATGCTCGACCTAAAACAGTTTTGTTTCATACCTCGTTGGTGCCAAATATACAATACAGCCCACCTGGTGGTAAGCGGTTGCCTTAGCCACCTCTAGTTGTGGACCCTTTAAAACCTCCTCCTAATTACTCCTTTTTCAACACTTTCGGCATCACGGTTCACCAAACGCTACGCTCGTAGCCAGTCCCAGCGTTTTCCCGCTTTGTAGCGGAAATGTGCTACACACAAGCGTATGATGAAATTGTTCGAGAAAACCTTGGTAGCGCTCGGCACAACCAGGTCTTAGGTAGATAGTTTAAATTCCAGCCCTCTTTACAGTGGCCAACATAGCTTGGATACCTACGTTCTTAAAGCTGGTTAAGAGTGTTAAGACAATGGCTCCATTAGCTTTATCTGTTAGATCAGTAGTAGGAAGACATACCTACCTACTGCTACACTGGCTGGCATCTTTTAAACATATGTACTAACAAGCTTTTCTTTGTTTAGGGTTTTCACCTGCGATGCCAGTTTTCTGGCCTTGTTATTCACTATAAGGTCACCTATTTAATATGCTTTGCAAGTATTTTGCTATACGTTATTAATGTTACCATTATTTGACTCCATACCCTCCCACTATCAATTTGACTAACATTTTGATCAGTCCTATGACGTCAGCTAATAGCACTCCTATTAAATTTAATATACTTCACTTGTCCCACGTTTAGCTTATTAAAGAGCAAAAATCTCCTTTATAGCAATCCAATTACGGTTCAGATTAGCTTGATTTGTATTGTATATAAAGTAATATTGCTGCAAACAAAAGGCCAAGAAACAGTAATATTAAAAATCCCAACCAGTGTAAAAGCGATATCTGATGTACCTATTACTCAAATATTGCTCTTATTGGTAGTCACAGATTGGTACAGGCCAGGGGTCTTTGGTTAAAGTCCCGGCCCATTGAGTTACCAGTGAGTTACTCTATAACGTATAATGTCTGGGATGTCATTTGTACCTAATTTGGATAGATGTGTTTTTTTTGGTGAAGACATTGAGATTCACTAAATATTTAGAGAATCAGTTCGACGTCTTAAATAAGGCTTGGATTTTCTGTAAAGTTCATTAGAGTATGCGTGCTACAGATTTTCTGAATAAAGGGTACTTATTGCTCAGTCATTCAGTGGACATTCAGCCAATTTAGCTGCTGTTGACCTTTATAACCGCCGCTTTAGTCCGCCATTTGTACTTAATTCACATTGTATTTTGTGCAATAAAGTTTAAATAAATAAATAACATTGTTAAATTGCTGCTATAACAGCTATTTCAGAGTTTTAACGGCTGGATAAGCGGCAGTGCCTACTTAAACCATAAGACTTGTGATTCTTAATGCTGTATAGATTTACAGGTCATATTACAGTGGCGACTGAGATCCCGACTCTTGCCTAACAAACTCGACCTAGGGAACAAGTTCGGCCAGGTCAGTGCGTGAGGTCACGCCCTCACCTAGGGCTTCGTTATCTACATAACACTGCACTTTCATATACCTTATCTTAAGTTATCTACAGTAACCTTTAATGTCTTAGATACTTTTAATCTGGCTTAGGGTGGCCCGAAACGTAAAAGTTTTTGCAATCAATCAAAACATCAGGGCAGGGCAACGTTGCATGACGTACGACATTTTGCTCTTTCTGTGTAGGTAAAGGCTAGGGATTGATCGTAACCGAAGGTAGTGTCTAAAAATACATACTTAGGTACCCATAGTCAACCAATTTGATTAAGGAATAAAAGGCTATAATATAATAATAAAATAAGGTTGAAATTGTAAAGTTTGATTTTGACCTAAAATACCCTTTGGTTTTTAAGCTTGGAAGCTTGCCCAGGTGTGTTATTCCCGTCGCATACCGACGAGCAAGCAAAGGCGAGAAGCTTTTACTAACCAGTGTAAAAGCGATATCTGATGTACCTATTACTCAAATATTGCTCTTATTGGTAGTCACAGATTGGTACAGGCCAGGGGTCTTTGGTTAAAGTCCCGGCCCATTGAGTTACCAGTGAGTTACTCTATAACGTATAATGTCTGGGATGTCATTTGTACCTAATTTGGATAGATGTGTTTTTTTTGGTGAAGACATTGAGATTCACTAAATATTTAGAGAATCAGTTCGACGTCTTAAATAAGGCTTGGATTTTCTGTAAAGTTCATTAGAGTATGCGTGCTACAGATTTTCTGAATAAAGGGTACTTATTGCTCAGTCATTCAGTGGACATTCAGCCAATTTAGCTGCTGTTGACCTTTATAACCGCCGCTTTAGTCCGCCATTTGTACTTAATTCACATTGTATTTTGTGCAATAAAGTTTAAATAAATAAATAACATTGTTAAATTGCTGCTATAACAGCTATTTCAGAGTTTTAACGGCTGGATAAGCGGCAGTGCCTACTTAAACCATAAGACTTGTGATTCTTAATGCTGTATAGATTTACAGGTCATATTACAGTGGCGACTGAGATCCCGACTCTTGCCCAACAAACTCAACCTAGGGAACAAGTTCGGCCAGGTCAGTGCGTGAGGTCACGCCCTCACCTAGAGCTTCGTTATCTACATAACACTGCACTTTCATATACCTTATCTTAAGTTATCTACAGTAACCTTTAATGTCTTAGATACTTTTAATCTGGCTTAGGGTGGCCCGAACCGTAAAAGTTTTTGCAATCAATCAAAACATCAGGGCAGGGCAACGTTGCATGACATACGACATTTTGCTCTTTCTGTGTATTAGGTAAAGGCTAGGGATTGATCGTAACCGAAGGTAGTGTCTAAAAATACATACTTAGGTACCTATAGTCAACCAATTTGATTTCTAAGTCTACAGTGGTCCTATCATAATAACTGGCTTAGTAGGTAGAGTTTACTTAAAGTTCATATAGTTAACTACCGGTATGACGGGGTTCTATAGTTGACTAGGAATCATGTTGGCTGACTGTACCTACACCGAAACATCTCCTCCTTTTTCGGAGTTGAGTAAAAATGGATTCATACTGTTCTGTTATCAATAGATCCTCGTTTGTACTTGTAAAACCTACTCCTCCATTACCATTATATTATTCAAACAATTTACTGAATTGTTTGCTCGATGTACATATTGAGCACGATTGTACACAATTCTGTACATAAACTAGGTAAGTACCTCCACTTCAGATACAATCCGTAAATTACATTTGCTTTGAATTTTGAATATCCAATTTCTCGCAACGCAATTCCTACGAATATGAAATTGAATTGGAATTGCATTGCAAACTCTATCCAATACTGTAAGTGTAGATACTTACCATAAAAGGCAATAATGTCCTATATTGAAGAGAAGAGTAATTTTTTTCCAGAAATATCATTTGTTCATGCATATTTTGATCAATTAAAAATAGAAAGAGACCACCATGGATTTTAGAATCACGATATGCTACCAAATGTCCCAAGCCAAGTAATGTATCTATAAACACTGTAACGATGAGCAGCTCCAATGGGTGAATCAACTTTTTTGTCACTTCGAATACGACAGTAACATCAAGAAACAGTTGGACTAACCATAATGTTATATTTTTTCAATAAGCAATGTTCACTCAAATTCATAGTGCAAATAACCAATCTATCCGCGAATCCGACAGCCGAGACGAATTAGCACGTCTTCGAGTGAGTTATTCCATAGGATTAAAGGGATTATCCCTATTCACCCCGCTTTCAAGGGCAATGGCCTGCAAAGGCAACTAAGTGTTTATCGGTAACCGGTAACCTCATTTTATAGTCTTGTTTAGACTAGTTTAGAGTAGGTATTTTACTAGAATTGTTACTGATACCAGTTCTCCCTAAACCCAACGTCAAGTCTAGCTGACGCGCTTTCAGTTTAAGTAAATTTAGCCCTAATTAAAGTGGCAAAAATCAGCGCTTTTTACTACAAAACTAAGTAGCAGCATACAAAACACACTTTTTGTTAAAATATTATTGAGATACGTTTTATGGACATGACGAAACTATAAGGGATCCGTTTTTGCGATTTTGACTACAAAACTCTAAAAACTTGAGTTTAAGCGTATATACAGGATGTAAAAAAGTGACTTGTGACCCGTTTAATGGTATAATTGGTATATATGGCCGCATTTTGCCAGAACGAAGAAACTTTAGGTAACTTGCCCATCACTGATTGTGACCAACCCAGGTAATAGGAGAAAAAAATATCGGACGTGTAATTTTTTTTGGAATACACGTGGTCCCAGCCGGCCAACCCTCCATACCAAACCGTTTTTTTTAATACGAATAATAAGAATCCGATACCAATTATGCCCTTAAAATTATCGCCAGCATTTTTGTTACACTTTGTATAACCTATTTCATATTAACACCCTGTCTTTTCTAAAAGACAGGCACCTCCAATCAGGTAGGTACAGTCGACGTCAAAGATATCTTTACATTTTTGCACCTTATTACAATATAGTAAGGTGAAAAAGTGTAAACATATCTTACGACAAATTTGGCCCAATCATAGTAAACGATCGAGTAAAACCGCGCTAATTGATATATGGCTAAGCCCGACCTTCTTTGCGCCTAAATTGATGTAAATGGATGGCAGCAGTGATTTTCTGACCGCAGTTAACCTCTGATTGAAACAAATTCACTGGAGGACTTAGTCTACTTAGACCGTTTAAGGACGATGGCCTTGTTCCATGTCTTTGGCGATCTTGTTAGAATATACTTACCGAATGATCTGTCTGCTTAAGAAGCAGGCTATTGAGTATACGTCTACGTTTAGATACGTGATTAATACTCAACGTCGTCAAAAAATCTCTGTGACCTGCCAAGCATGTAAAAAGTGTACAGTCGCCATCAGATATATCGGAGCGGCTAAGGTGGTCACACCTGACCAACGGCCCTATTGCAAAGGCGATAAAGTGCATGTTATTATATTTGATGGCGACTGTACATTATCTGTATTGTTTTATTGTATGTTGTTTTCTTATTACACTCTAAAATCATATTCTAAATAGCCTAATCTTTCTTAGTTTGAGACGGATAAAGATAATAATGCCACATTTAAATACTAAATTAATTAGACACATAACACTTCAGGACAGGATTTTTCGACTTACGAAAGTTTTTAATAACATGCCATCTACTCTTTAATGCCAAACAGTTAAGGATCATTTTCAAACAACAGTAGCAAGTTTCATAGGATAGTTATAACGTTAATGGTAAACAATAGTTTTCGTGTTGGTTTAGGCTGTGACCTGCGACTAACGATGACCGCTACGCTACCAGGGTACACAGAACTTTGTTTATATTTACCATGGAGGGTCCCAGTGTACTGCGGTTTTTCATTATCTTTTTGTTACATTCGTGGGACATTTTCTACTAAATGATGACAACGATTTTCTAAAAGGTACTTTACCTTTTAGAAAATATTGTACAGTCAGACGCAGAAGTATTTAAGCGGGTGACGTATTCAAAATGATCTTGATGGTTTCTTATTGTTTTAAGTATGAAATGCCAAGATCACTTCAAAAGCTGAGTTCGTTTAGCAAAAGTAGCTACTTTTGCTGTTGACTATACTAAATGAAATAAATATACAGGTAAATAACTAATAATGTTTGACTGTCTAGGTCAACTTTATTAGGGCTTTTGACATGTGTTTCTGGGAACACTTTGGCTACTCCTTACCCTGCCGTCAAAAATATTCGTAGCTATATTGTCTTTCCTTTTATTAGTGATCTGTAGGAAAAGATTCAAGATTCAATGACGTACACAGTATTACAAATACAAACAAACCAACAGTCAAAAAAACGTATTGGTGTAGCTCCACGAAATGGACCCCGCTCAGGTAAATGCTAGCTAGTATGTAAGCTAGCGCTGGTCTTTCAGATTATGACAATAAGTCAACCTGGCGATAAACAAGTTGTCCCTTGCTTTAACTGAAGCAAAACTAAATACTCTTAAACTAAAAGCTAATATTTTTTTCTGTTGAGTATATATTGACTTTCTTAAACGGTAAGTAACTAAGTACATCTTAGATTCGTGGAAGTATCAACGATTGTGGTTCATATTGCAAAATTGTTTACGTTCACCAAGCGATATTTAGCACCAGCGGGTCTTGCTTGCATTCCTGGAGCATGTGCAAGCGCACAACGACTCTTGCGCTGGGTGCAGTTATATTAATATCATAATAATTGACGAAACGCAACGCGGCAACACTGGAATAATTTTGAACAGAGACAAATAGGTAATAAATACTGCACTGAAAAAATGAAATAGCTGGAATTAAATAAGTTTTTGCTATTTACAACCGAGTCACTCGCTTCGCATGGAGCCTGCAAAGTTCGTTGCTAAAATCAAAGAAGTCAACTTGGCTAACGTCTGTATGTAAAACTATACCATTAAATTTGTTAAAATTAAATAAGGGAATCAGGTCAGGGTTATGTTTACTACGACATTTATTTGGATTCAAATTAGTGCTTGGTTAAAACTTGGCTTCTACGAATGCGAATATTAGTGACATCTCTAGTCTCCAGTCTTTATTTTCACTCGTGTACTCTTTAGGTGCTTGCCCTCTCAACTCAACGCCAACTGACCGACGTCATAACTCACGTAAACTCAGTAAGTTAAACCATTTCCAACTCCAAGCTCAACCATTTGAACTTCTCTCAGTAGGAACGCAGCGAACGGTATGAATTTGTAATATCGTTATTACTGGAATACAGTCACTCTTCTCACTTCGAGTTTAAAGAGGAATCTTGAATCCTTCTTATCCGTGAATTCCAAGAAGTTAAAATTTTATATTTTATGTTTGAGGAAGTTGAATCAACATTAGATATGCTTTTGTTTGTTTGAAAGCGTATAGTTATATAATATATTCAGGTCGGAAAGAATAATGTTGTCTTTCAGAGTGAATTTAAATTCAGAGAATAACAAGTACTATTATCCTATGAAAACGGAATAAAGACTGGAAATTGGAATCGAAATAGAGGTTTATAAAGTATCAGGTGATCAGCTGGTCATAATATGGTCATATGCAGCAACTGGTCAGTATATATTTAATTGGATTTCAAAGGAAATACCGATCTTTCATGACTAGTTGCCGCGTAAGGCCAGACCCGTTTTTATTCATCCGACTTACTACATGTGAAGTTACCCAAGTTAAATTACTAAAATAAAACTAATTGCTCACCACAGCTTTTCCTCCACTTTGAAAAAGGCTGTGTGTGGCGACATAATAGAAGTCGTGGGTATGGCGATTTGTTTGATACGTTATAATATTTACCTACTAATTGACAGTTATCAAATTATCTCGATTGCATGATTATACACAGCTGCCTGAAATGAGCGGATCATAAAAACCGAGAGCGGCATTCAAACTTAAAAGCTATAATTTGATAACTCTTGTGCTTTTCGATAAAGTGCTTTTCGGTCGTCATTTAATATAATAATTAGCGAGATCCAACATAACACAGGTAAACTCAATATCAAATCAAGATCGGATTGTTGAAGTGTGAAAGCCGAGGCCTAATTACCGTCTAGCGTGCGTCTGCGCTCGCTTTCCATCCTCCGGCACTTTGTCAACCTGCTCTGAAGTTTCACTTTATCTAAATCATTAACCAAATCTTGCGTTTTTATTTTCTTAGTTATGAATATAGTAAAAGACGATGAGATGCAGGATGATGCTTCATGTCTACCTAGAAATTTTCTATTTATAAGAGTAAAGGACGGGAAAGGAAATTTACTCTTATAAATAGAAAATTTCCTTTCCCGTCCTCGATATGTAAACATTTTGAATATTGAAATGGACATTGCTAGCCGTAAATTCCCAGACCTCACAATAAAAAAAAACTAAAATTATACGGTAATTGACTAAATTAGCATGTTACACCATTAGCTCGGTGTGTTACACTTGAATAGTCTGTAAAATAATGGAGTGATTAACATACGGATCTCGTTGAATGTAAAATACAAATTAATACACTAAAACATGTCAATAACAATACATAAAAATCAAATTAAAACTACTACTCTAATGCAAATTAGTTTCGTATAAATATTTATGTCAGGTTTTATGAAGGTATTTAATTTTATGAAGATAGTACAAGACTATATAAATAACGGTGCTCTACTTTAAAAGAAAATACTTAGTTATTAAGTTCAGTTACTAAAAGTAACTTTAAAACAGTTAAAAAACGGACTTTATCAAAGTAGGTGCTGATTGTAATGAAATTTCACACATAATTCAAATACCGTTTTTCGATGTTCAGTTAGAATATACAAGAATAATGAATGCATTCATTAAAATAAAATATTGAACGATTCTCTCGCCACTCAACTGTGACATTCTTGCATTCTTACAACTTTCGATCGCCGTCTTATTGGCATTTTAGATTCGAATAATCAAGTGAAATAGCGAAGCAATGAAAATAATTAGGCAGAATGTCATAGTACAGTCGACGTCAAAGATATGTTTAAATTTTTGCAAAGGATTAAGGTGTGAAAGTGTAAACATATCTACGTGAACGTATATACGTGAAAGGTGACGTCGATTGTACCACGAGCAGAAGAGAAAAAGACCCCTCCTGCATACAAACTTTGTATGCAGCGTGGGTTGACTGATTTTACTTCGGATGCCTAAGTATATTACTTTCTAGGTGCCATTATTCTATCGTGCGATCTTAATAAAGTCATCGGGATACTCCAGCTGGTAGATAACGCAAAATTAATCTCGTAAATAACAATTTATGATTCACAAAATATTTTTTCGGTATCCCTGATGTTTCTAGTAGGTATTTGTTGAATTTAATAAGAGTCTGTGCTCACGGTGTTTTGCTCACCTGAAAACAGAGCTTTTGTTAAGTTTCTTATTTTCCCTTGATTGATTAGTATTCTGCCGTAATCCTAGGTCAGACTTAAACGAAAATACTCCTTAGGCCTACAAGGAAACTTTCCTTTAACTTTTTTAATCTTCTGTAGATTATTGTTACGAACTCGGATAACGATTTGATTTTATTATGTTTTTGAGAAGTATATACCTACTTAATTAACATAGTTAGCTTTCCATTACTTTGAACATAAATTGGGTATCTAAAGTGAAATTTTAAATTGAGCGAAGTAATCAGACAGCATCTGGATTATCATTTTTTGTCTATCCTAAAATACTTAGAACTATATAAGTATATGTATAAAAAACATCGCTTTAGTAAAATGCCGTGTCACAACTTTGAAGATTACTGACAAAATGTATACTAGAGTATTAAAAAAATCTAGATTTCCTGTCGAAACTAATTGCAGAAAAAAAGTCCATATCAGTTTCAGATTAAATGCGATTACGAGCCTGCCACAGTTATTCTTTAGCACGTTAATATCACGGCTAAATGTGAGATCACTAGACAGCTATTACTTACGGTTTTACGAATCCAGTCCAAGGTTAAATATAAGGGCTCGTCCACATGTGCGCGGTGCGGCGCCGCCGCCGCAAAGCGGTGCGGCGCCGCAGGAATTTGCGACGCCGCGCCGCTTTTGCGGCGCCGCAGCGCGACACCGCAAATTTCTGCGGTGCGGCGCCGCACCGCGCGCGCGGTGCCGCAAAGTAGCAGTGCGGCGCCGCGCCGCGACTGCGGCACCGTTAGTTTGTTATTAGCTAACTAACTATTTTGGCTCAACGACCCAAAGAGAATCTTGGCCTCCGAAATGAGAGCACGCCACCTATCCCGATCCTGCGCAACTTCTTCTTCTTCTTCTTGGATATATAAGACCTATCATTATGTATGGCTGTGAGGCCTGGTCCCTAACTCTGAAAGAAGAAAGTCAGCTGTTGGTAGCGGAGAGGAAAGTTTTCCGTAAAATTCTGGGACCTACCAAGAGAGATGACGGTACCTGGAGGATCCGAAGGAATGCTGAGATAGAAGAGTTGGTGGCCGGACCCAATATTATAGGCGAAACAAAAGCCCATAGACTTCGCTGGTTCGGTCACCTACAGAGAATGGGTGAGGATCGGGCTGTCAAGAAAGCGTTCTTGGGACGACCGACTGGTCGCCGTCCGGTGGGTCGGCCCAGATATCGTTGGGGAGTTTGTTATTAACAAGTTTATATTTTGTAAGCAGTTAATTTATATTTATATAAAAGTTGTTAAATTTGTACCTAATCATTAATATGTAGCCATACTTGAATCGATATTGTTGATGAATTGATGATTATACTCATATGCATGTTATTGATTTTGATATGGATATCAAATAAGTAGTTGATTTTTAAAATATGTGATTTCTCTATGATCTCACTATACTCTTATAGTTGTTAGGGTCAATCCTAACATCTCCAGAGGTCCAGCTGGTTTTCTAGATAAATACCGATGAGCTACTTTTTCATTCGAGGAGATACTTTGCTTATCAGTTCATGAAAACATACTATTAACATTCGGAAACAGTTTTGGAATTTGTTGCCATTTATTTTCAACGCCTGATAATTTATTTTGAAATGACCTCCATCTACATCTTAATTTTTTTTCTGTGCCTTCTTAACAGCAACATAAGTATTCAACATTGTTTTTTCCCGAGGCCTTGGAGCTGCATGGTGCCGCCGCCGCAGCGCGGCGCCGCAATACCGTTTTGCGGCGCCGCGAGTGCGGTGCGGCGCCGCACCGCGGCAATTAGCGGTGCCGCGTTGCGGCGCCGCAAAAGTGGCGCGGCGTCGCAAAATCCTGCGGCGCCGCACCGCTTTGCGGTGGCGGCGCCGCACCGCGGACATGGGGACGGGCCCTAATTTAGTGGTTCCAGTAATAGCAGGTGTTGCGTGCCAATTAGCAACTATGCCGATTTGGTAATTCTTTCAGGCCAACAGGTGCCTGAGTTTTGATTATACCTGACAGCTATATTCCGACAAGAAATTGTAGAAATTAAAAAGTGGCAACATCGTAGTGTTGTCCCTTTCAAATCAATCTAAGAAAACGGGACGACACTACGATGTTGCCACTTTTTAATTTCTACAATTTCTTGTCGGAATATACATACATGGATTATCCATAAGTTTCACCTAGTACCTATAATATTTTTAAGGTTAAAACGTTTTCTTTTTACCATATTTTTATTTTTAGAGCGCCGTTAGTCGACATCTACATTATTTTTTAGAAAATATGTAACAATTATCTTAAGTATTATTTTAATTTATGTATCACTTAGGTACTAAAAGAAAACAGAAAGTGAAGAGATAAGTATTCACCTTCACGTTGATAGGATAATATGCGACTGTAACGCTAAATTATAACTTTTCAACCAGACTTCTTCTTCTTCTTCATGTGCCATCTCCGTCCAGGAGGTCGGCGACCATATGTCTATATGTCTCTCTATCTTTAGTCATGCGAATTAGTCTATCTATGCTCTTCACTTTTAACCAGTCTCTTATATTTTTAGTCCATGATGTACGCCTTCTGCCGCGGCCTCGCTTCCCTTCAATTTTTCCTTCAATTATTATTTTTAGTAGATTGTATTTATTGTTTCTGTATATATGGCCAAAATATGCCGTTTTTCTTTTCTTAATTGTTGATACTACTTCTAGGTTCTTTTTCATGATTTCCAAGACTCTGTTATTAGTTATTTTATCCGTCCATTTAATTTTGAGCATCCTTCGATAAATCCACATTTCAAAAGCCCTTAGTTTGTCGACCAAATTCTTCTTCAGGGTCCAGCTTTCACAACCGTACATAAGAATTGGGATGATGTAACACTTAACCATTCGCCACCTCAGTTTAAGGTTTATTTTCCTGTTAGTTAGAAGTTTCCTCATTTTCTGAAAGGTGTTTCTGGCTATCTCTATTCTCGTCCGGATTTCCTTTTCAGACTCCCAATCTTCATTTAACCAACAACCAAGGTACTTGTAATTTTTTACTCTGTCTATTATTTTGTTATCTAAGGATAGTGGCTTAAGTGTTTCTGAAACTGGGGTTTTACTAACAATCATGTACTTTGTTTTACTTGTGTTTATCTTAAGTCCATATTCTAAAAGTGTGTTACTTAGTTTTTGAAGCATTATTTGAAGGTCTTCAGGGTTCGTAGCCAACAAGACGGTATCATCAGCGTAGCGAATGTTCTGTATCAGTTTGCCATTCACACGGATCCCAAGATCAAGTTCGTCAAAAGCCTTTCTAAATATCATTTCCGAGTACAGATTGAATAAGCAGGGTGACAGAATACAGCCCTGCCGTACGCCTTTCTCTATTTGGACTTCTTTAGTTAAAACGTTATCAATTTTGATTTTAGCTTTTTGTTTCCAATATAAATTTCCTATAAACTTAATGTCATTTCTATCTATTCCAGTAGATTTCAATATATTAATTAATTTAGCATGATTAACGTTATCAAATGCTTTTTCGAAGTCGATAAAGCACATGTGAACATCTGCTTGCACATCTATACATCTTTGTACCAAAACTTGAACCGCTACTAAAGCATCTCTAGTACCTAGTCCGGCTCTAAACCCAAATTGTGTGTCACTTATGTTTTCTTCTATTTTCTTGTAGATTCTTGCTTGTATGATTTTTAGAAATACTTTTAGGAAATGACTCATAACGCTGATCATCCGATGATCGCCGCAAGTTTTGGCATTGGCCTTTTTAGGTAATGGTGTGAATATTGACAAGAGCCAGTCTTCAGGGAGCATATTGTCTGATTTATAAAATTTGTTAAGTAATAAAATTATATCCTCTATATTATATTCATGTATCAATTTCAGAACTTCCACTGCAATTCCATCGGGACCCAATGCTTTTCCACTCTTCATATGTTGTAAGGCTGACATAAATTCTGATTTTAGTATAGTTGGACTCTCAAGGTTGATATCGCTTAGAGGCTCAGTCGGTATCCTGTTATCTTTAAAGAGGTGTTGAACATATTCCTCCCAGACTTCGCAGGCTTCTTCTTTATCAACAACAATGTTCCCATTCTGATTTACAAGTGTACTTTGAGCTCTCTTTTTACTCGTGTCAGTGAACTCTCTTACTTGTTTATGTAAATTAAAGCTATCATGTTTCTGTTGTAATATTTCTATTTCTTCACATTTATTTTCTAACCACTGTTCCCTTGCAACTTTGATTTCCTTATTAATTCTTACATCTATCTCATTATATTTATCCTCATTTATGTTTTTATTTTTCCGTCTTTCATTCATTAGTATTAATATGTCATCGGTCATCCACTCTTGTCGCTTTTCCGCCTTTTTACTAGTTAGTTCTTCCGATGTTATCTTTCTTATTTCCGTTACAAGATCTTTATATGTAGTCAAGGGATTGCTCCCCTTCGCGCATATAGGCTTAATACAGTTGTTAAGTTTAACACTTACTGAAGTCTTAACTGTCTCATCTTTAAGGCCGTTTAAGTCAACTTTCATTATGTTGGATGGCGATTTCAATTTCTTTAATTTAAGGTACATCTTTGCACATACAGGGTTATGGTCAGATTTTACATCAGCCCCGGGATATGTTTTGACTTGAATTATGCAGTTTCTAAATCTTTCCTTTATAATAATATAATCAATCTGGTTTCTTACAACATGTGATGGTTTGTCAGCTGGAGAGCGCCATGTGTAGAGTCTTCTGGCAACCAGACTTACACGAACATATAACCTACACTTAGACAAGATCCTGACGATTTAATTACGTAGTCAATGACTCGAACTTGGTCTACCGGGCTTTTGATATGTTTTACGTGTGAAGGTGTGTTATGAAAACCAATAACCTTTTTATGTTAGTTTTTGTGGCGTATTAGTCAAATTTTTGCTATCTAAATTAAATTAAATTATAAAAAGAGGCATTTCTTTTAATGTGGCAAATGACGCTGACATTTCGATCGGTACAGTCACCAGCAACAGTATCTTCCTCAACAAAGGCCGCAAAAATATCTGACACGATATTATTTGGGTAATTTGCAGAAAAAATGTACCTTTATGTTTTTATTTTATTTGATAGTCTATCGCATGCAGAATCATGAGCTCTATCGAGTCTGATAGAATTAAAAAAATGTCCCAACCTGTCACAAAATTTAAATACAAAAAAAATCGTTACGTTCATAAAAAAAGTGTAACGAAACTGAGAAATTATCAGTTTCGTTACATTTTTTTAATGAACGTAACGATTTTTTTTGTATATCAAATAAAAAAAAAGTAAAGGTACATTTTTTCTGCAAATTACCCACTTATAGAGCCATAAGAGCGTGTCACATACACATGTCTGCGGCCTTCGTTGAGGAAACTATTAGAGTGTTAAAATGGGGATAGGTGCGTGCCCAGCAGTGGGATGCACCGAGGCTGGTGATAAGTGACTAATTAGACAATCCAACGGAAGCGCCTGAACGGTCGGCGCCGGTGACTACACTGGATTTAGTCTAGACACTGTATTTATATCGAGACGTTTGTACAAGAAATGTGTCATCTCGTGGCTTAGGCTGATAATGTTGTGTCGCATTTATTAACGTTTAGTCTGCATTTACAAGTCAACCACGAGTTGACAGTAAACGTCAGAGTGAATAATATAATAAATATATGCATCTTCAAGCACATTTAATGCGTTATGTAGTTAATTTGTAGGTACATACTTACTTAATAAAAGTGACATAATGTTAATGCAATAGTCATTTTCCATCCCTCTGTTGTAATTTATGCAGCTATTGATTACATACCTGTAACAAATAAAATTAAAATTAAATGACTTAAGTATTTAATGAGAAGAAATACATTAGCATGATATATTTATCCTTAATTAAATATTTATATTTGTCCATTGAAATATAGATTTCTCCCTGTGTGTGTATATCTTGTATATTTACACACATATTGTACCTATTTAAAAAAATGATGGGTACAATAATATATTAATTCATTTATTTAATGTTCTGGCTCCATGATGTTTTAAATTAACGTAACAACCCACCGATCAGCGCAATCTATCCATCAATCCCTTAATAAAATCTTCCCGCCCATTACTAACCATATGTCGTATATTTATTGAGAGGAGTATAAATAAACGTTAAACACTAACGTAAAGTGTCACTTTACGACCCCACTCAATCGCTACAGCTATAAAATGTTGGAATCATAGAATGCTAAGCAAATGCCGACGTTGGCTCTCTAACATGGGTTAAACTTGGGTTAGGTACGCTAGCTAGCTTTACGAACTTTTGGCGAGATGAAAAATGCACGCTAGTACAAGTAATATCACCTCACAAAAAGGATAAGTACTCTTAAATAAGTTAGTATTTCTCTCTTACTGCTACCTATTCACTTTGATTTGCCAGACAGTTAAAATCCGATAGAAAGAAAAACTTTATTACAGCTCAATATTTGTTTTAATGATAAAGTTATGAGTAAAGTACCTACTTATCTTAGATTTAGGTTCTCTCTTACAGATCTCTCGTTATGTTTAGGCAGATAATAGAATTTAAAGAAGAAAAACACTAGGTAACAAGTAGGTAATCAAAGAAATACTCTGCAGAATTCTGTTGAAGGTAAATAATACGAAAAAAATGACACCTTGTATGAAAATGTATAAACGAAGTGACCCCGTTTTCAGTATCCGTGAGTAGATACTTCAAAGATAGTAAATATCCAAACTTAATTTCAACCAAATCTGAACACGCAAAACAAACTCCAAATGCTACAAACAGCCCATTAACCGGCGAAACAATCCAAAATTAATTAAATTACATTGAAATAAATGTCCCGCTCTAATTAAACATTATGGTGATTATTACTGCGCGCTCGAATGGTTTTCGATTTGTTCCGATTCTAATTTGATTCCGAGCGAGTACGCGAGTAATCGATTTATTTATCGGATGTTCATTTAAATTAACAATTAAAGGCAGCTTTAAATAGGAAGTTATTTTAAAAGTAGTTACTAGGTAAGCAAATTATTTAATTTATATAGATATTAAGCAAAACTTAATAGTGATTTATAGGTACATACCTGTATTAATAGTTATAGTAGTGGGAAAGCAGACGACGAAGACAATGTAGTGAGTGCTGCGACATTTAGCCATACATACGATAAATAAATAAATCAATTGGTAAAGTATTTGTTGGTAACGAAACGAAAGGGACTATAAGTATGTACATGTATTATAATGTGGGTAGTTACATAGTTATCGTTTTCTCAGCCAGTAACATTGCTTTAAGTTCACTCGATAAAATTACAGTTCCAAAACACGCTATGATTTTTTTCAAAGTTCGAATGCTACTAAAAAGAGATTTCCCTTTAAAATAAATCTAAAAAAACTAACATACCTACATAGTTTCTCGCTTTTATAAACCGTATTACACACTATTATGTAATTTCGCAAAGTTTTCTTTCATCTTCATGTACCTTATATACAATGCGATCCGTCTTAATTCTTTATACAAGCATTAGTTGGCCCTACATTGCCATAACTTGCCGACACTAGGCAAACGTTTGCTACCATTATTAGAGTGGCCTCTACTGTCACCCACACTAATTCTTATTTAGCTACTTATAATTATTTAGAAGCCAAAATTGCAATTTTCCAAGCTTTGTCCTGTTTTACGTTTTTTCACTTTTATTATTTGTGTACGCTTAGACATTATAGAAAGTGTATACATTTCTAAGCTATTATCTCACAGATTTATTATTATTTATTGTACATAATTCACATGTAAAAGTGCCCCCATAGGCCTAAGGCTTATTTATTTTTTTAATAAATGTTTGATCAAATGATTCATTGAAACCCAAAAAACGCTTCTAAGTACACAATTTAGCAATTTTGTTTGCTAAATTCGCGATAATGTGACTTAAGATTACGCATAGTTGTTACAACTCTCAAAGTTCTACGTATACTGGTTTGGTTGAAAACATATGGGAATAACATTGTTGGCAATAATGGGGAATCCACGTCGCTGGCGGCTCACACGTTTTTCTGCCACATAATAATGCTACGCTACAATGGATTAGGGTGGAAAGAAAACGAATGTTAGATACGTAGGGTTCCGTCTACGAAATATACATATATAATAATTATTGGTATCTCAAGATACCAATAATTATTATATACCTATTTTGTAGACAGATCAATCTGTTAAGCATGTAAATAATAACTACAAATCACGTATACTCACAGAATTCTCTATATTCACAGAATCAGCTCATTCGCAGCAATTCGTAGATGAATTTTATGGTTGAATTTCTAAATTTATTTAGGTAGTCTACCTGTGTATCGCGTTTGGTATACCGAAAAAACTCATGTAGGCAAAGAGTGTGATACATACGCATATTTACAAACTATTAAAATATAAATGTGACCTTCCTATAACACTTAAACGAAAACTCATGGACATGTGCATCCTTCCGATCCTCACCTACGGCGCGCAGACTTGGTCTTTGACCAATATTCAAAAGCACTCCCTCAAGGTTTGCCAGAGAGCCATGGAGCGCAGTATTCTTGGCGTCAAGCTGACCTACCGAATTAGAAACTCCATCTTGCGCTCCAAGACCAAGCTAGCCGACGTAGCCTTGACAGCCGCAAAGCTTAAGTGGGACTGGGCAGGACACGTTTGCCGTATGCCAGAAGTATTGTGGGCCAAGAGAACGACTAAGTGGGCACCCAACAGGAAACGGCGGCGTGGCAAACCTAGGCGGAGATGGCGGGACGATCTTGACGTCTTTCGTGGCGATTGGGCTGATATTGCCATAGACAGAGACACGTGGAAGAAAGAGAGGGAGGCCTTTGCCCAGCAGTGGGACACTACAGGCTAATAATAATAATTTAATAACAGTTTTCAATTTTATTTTATGTGTGTAGATAAAAAATTTTACGTTTCGGTCGAATTTAAACATTAATTCCTGTCAGTCCAATGCATCATGAAATGCAGCACGGGATGGTTTTAGCGCTTGCATTGGACAGCAGAAATAAATTCACGCACCCTGAATTTTTTACGTTTCAGCAAACAACTCGGTATAAATATTTAAACTAGTTTTATTTGTGACTTTATTTTTTAAAGGCTTTCAATGTTTTCATATATTTTTTACTTCACTGACGATTAAGGGAGGATCATTCATTACAAGGGCATGTATGTTTGTATGTAGTTATGCCCAAACGGTAACGTTTCAGTATGTGAGTTTCACAAGTTCTAGTTCTTTGACAACATGTTCTTTAACTGTTATGACAATAGAATAAGTGCCGGTTGCACTAAACCATCTGTTAACGTTAACGTCATCGTTAAAAAACCTTGTATGAAAAGTTTGACAATTTTCTATGGGATAACAGCTCCGTCGCCATATTTTTAAATGGTTGTAATGTGTTTTTTACGTGGCAATAAATGATTTACTTACTTACTTACTTAATTGTGCGTAGTGCACCCTAACTGTAGAACAATGTTGATGTAAAAATCAAGGGACCCTAACAACAGGTTTTTCTATGTAATTACGCTTACATACCTGTCGCAAAATACCGAACGGATTACCATTATATTGGTGGCAAGGAAAATAATAAGGTGAGCAAAGTTACGGCGTATTAGGTTTGCGTAATATTCTATACAGTGTGTAAAAATACGGGCCAACCTTTTAACGGTGGTTTACATAGGTCATACTGAACAAGTTTCACTGTGGAGGTAACCCCAAAATCTCAAAAAAAAATTTGGCTTTCTCATACAAAATGTCGACACCCATGCGACAAAATGTACGAGTCTGGCAAAAAAAACGCGATATTGGGGTAGGTTCCATAGTGAAAGTTGTTCAGTATGATGCTGGAACCACACTTCGGGTATTCGGCCAAATATTCGTGTTGCGTCTCTTTCTGTTTTTATCGTATAGAGAGAGATATAACACGAATATTCGGCCGAATAACCCGAAGTGTGGTGCCAGCATTACCTATATAAACTACCGTTAAAAGGTTCGCCTGTATTAAATTTACACATTGTATACATAAATACTTGTATAAAACAATCCGGCTACCTACCACACAGTCGGATGACGCAAACCTAGACTATTGAAGAGCATATTGAAGTTTGGAATTTTATTCAAATGTCATGGAGCTCCCCTAAAAACGATTTGTGAGAATTCAACCCCAAAAGAAGTAAAAGTTTTTAAGGAATTCTACGCAGACGAAATAAGACAATCCAAGAAGGTAATCAAATTAATTATATGACACCGTGGTGCGGTAGTCAATAGCATGTTTCATGTTCCAGAATACTTTGAGTAAAATTACTATACCTATTTAATTTATTTCAGGGTAGGTATAAAACTACTGTTATAAATACGGAACAGTTTCTTCTGTGCTTTGAAATGGCGGAACACGAACACACACTAAAAATACTAAAAGATAACTTTTAAGAAATTATCACCACTATTCATATTGCTTAGCTTTTATATCTATCGAAAGCGGAAAACCTGCCACTGATATTTTAACCACACGTAGCAAACTTTCAGATACGTGCGAAAAATCGAAGAGTAATCCAGCATATAGCAGTAAAAATATTCTGTGATAAAAACAGTAAGTAATTATTAGTACACGTGATTCAAACACCACCAAATATGGAGACTCAATGGCTCAAGGGCATGACGCTTTGACGCTCACGCAATAACTGTTTTGATGGACCATTCATTTTGTTTTTTGCATGTGTCCGAAGCAGGTGAATATTTAGAGGATTAATTGCATACGTTAGTTTTATATATGACTGGGAAATAACATAGTATATTAGGGCGATGACATTAGAAAGTTCTATATTTTAAGATGTAATGAAGCAGTCTGAATTTTTAATATACATTTCACACCACTAAATATTCTTCACCATTATACTTTCCGACTACTATTACCGTCTGAGAGAAGAAATGCTTATCTATCCAGTGACGTGTAGCCATACGATAAATAAATAAACCACTAAATATTGTTCAGATTAACATTGCTTTCAATTATAGTTATTTTAGCCAATGGACGAAGAACGTGTTAGAGTTTACAGTAGTTATGTAAGTCTTTTATGTTTTATATAACTTGCTTATTATATGCTCCATTCCTTTTTCCGAATAGCAAATGTAGCTATTTCTTACGATTTCGCATTTTTCACTGCTCCATTTTGTTCAAATACCCTTACTACTTTTTGGTAAGAACTGTAGACCTAAATAGATGTCTAAAAAACATATTTATTCTGCAAACCGTTTTGTGCAAGTCGAAAGCACTTTATGTGTTCAATATCTACGTTATCTGGGTGAGAGTGATACAGTCATAGCTCACTGGCTACGGTAATGAGTAATAAACCCGAGGCCACGCCACAATATCGCTTATTTATTGCCTTTCAATATTAGTTAATATTCTGTTTCTTTTATCACTTTTTAGCTGATAATTTCGCTATTGTTTATATACGTTAAGATAATATATTATATATAGCACGATAATTAGTTTATTAAACGCGTTAGAAAGTAATATAGCAGTAGGGCTTCCAAACGCGATTTTTTCTGTAAGCGAATACCGGAACCCGGTATTTGACCGTTCAAAAAATCCAGTGATTGGATGTCCTAAACAACAACGTTAATTTGCAATCTCAGAAGCTAAGACTAATACCAAAATTGGCCAGGAGCTCATCATCATTGAGGTGGTTGAGCGCTCAGTTCGGGAATCCCAATCGGTAAAAAATATATAAATTGACGGGCAACCGGTAATTCACCTGCGTATTTTTTTGTATTCCATAATTAGCTACAACTAGGTAATTTGATTAAAATAGTTGCATCTTAGACTGACCTCCTGATAAAATATGTGTTAGGCATGATTTAATTTAGTTGTACCTGTTATCTATATGTTAAGCAATCGTGTCAAATTTGATTTTCCTGGGCCCAAGAGTCACCTTTAACCGGCTTATCTTCTAGTCGATCTAATTGGAACCCTCACGCGTTGCGTGTCTCGACCTAATCCATGTAGAACCTTGTCTCTTTGGCGATATAGCATTGTCAGACCTTATAGTATCACTGTGTTGCTGTGACAAAGCGGTAACTTGACGAGTAACATTGGCGGTATAGGCTGACCAGTAATAGAACCCAAGGGCATCGCTAACAAGGGACGTCCGATATTAATACCATTCCAAATTGCTGAATAACCGTGTAACTACGCAGGTATTGTGGTCTCTGTCTATTATTTTAGTGGGTTTTACGGTCCGAGTATTTTAATTGAATATTTTATACGCAAAACTACCTTTTGCCGCTAGAGATTTAAAGTAGTTTAAACATAGATATCCCCTCTAAAAAATGTAATCAAAACAATAAAAAAAGATTATTAAATACATCACTTTTCCGTTATTAAGGAAATATTATTCATATAAAAAAAAAATATTCCTGTTATAAAATATATTCAAGTATAACGTAAATTACTGCTTTTGTCAAACGAGCAGTAAGCGACGTAAATACGTAAGGTTTATATTTACATGTTATGATAAAAAGATGATAAGCAGTAGTATTTAATTATGATGGATTAGCTCATGTATAAAAATAAGGTCGAACTATTAATTTTACAAACTACACCATAATAACAATAAATAACATAGATAAATAACCATATAAACCACGGCCTTCATATTTCCACTAACCATGGCATTGAAAATCTAGTCTGACCGGTAACATCACTAACAGAACTTTTCCACCAAGATAACAAAAGGTGTTATAGGCGTTGAAAGACGACCCATAGTCAACAGAGTTAACTAACTATATGTAAATCTTACTACCTCGAGATAAGGCCTAAAAACAGTCGGCCAATTTTCTTGCTCTTAAAATACATAAGACGTATTCACCAAGTTTTGACGGATTCGTGTTGTGGTCGACCGAAATATCTAGGTGAAGGTTAATGTTAGACACCTACGAAATTAGTCTGAATTATTTAATGCCAGTTGTAGCAGGTTCTTCGGCGATTGATTCACTACCTACGATACGATGTACCTACAGTCGACGTCAAAAATATGTTTGCACTTTTGGACCTTATTACAAAGGAGTAAGGTGCAAAAGTGTAAACATATATTTGACGACCGTACATTGTAGGCAAGTCTAGTTGAAGATATATTACGTACAAGACAAATTGTAACCATTTGTTACCCTTTGTCTCGTTTATCGTTAATTGGAATGTCGGATACAGGTTACATAGTTTATATATAATAATATATTTTTAAATATAGTATAATAACATTTTATTCATAAAAAAACACATGAAATTAACAATTTTACATCATAGCCTACAAATATGCAATCCTAATTAAGTAATAAATAAAACTAATTCATAGTTTATATTAACCTAAATATATCTGATATTACAATAACAGAATAAACATAAAGCGGGTTCAATTACTAATTGACTTGCTTGCGCTAATTTTTTAACACATTTTTTTATTAATTATTTTTAACTGTGTTGAATTAGCACCTGTGTGTAGATCTACGTCGCAAACCCAGCAAACCTAAGTACCAAAGTAATATTCCATTACATAAGTATATGTATAATTATGTTCAGCCAGAAACTTTCGTGTCTGTAACCTAATATTCCCAACACAACCGTTTGTTTAGTACCAAATTAACCTTGACATTAAAGACCCTGCCCAAGGACCCCGAGAAATCCCCGCATACCAATGCGTAGAGGAAAAATTAATATGATGAAGACTGGACTAGCAAAAACCGAGCGAGACGTGATCTAGAAGATATTGCTTTCATATAGCTTTTATTGCGCTCTGTTGACCATTCGATATTGCAGGAGATATAGATATAGCATGGTATTGTTCGGAACTAATAGAGTGAGACTTATATTTTTAGTTATTCACACAATACAAATAGGTAGTTATTATAGTATACATTGGACAGGGCACATTGTAAGGAACAAAGATAAATGGAGCAAAAGAATTATATGGTGGTTCCTAAAGGACAGGAAAAGGAAAAGAGGCCCACCAAAGGCAAGATGGGAGGATGAAATAGTAAAATGTGCGGGTACACAATGGACCACATTGGCAAGAAATAAGGAAAAATGGAAAGGGATGGAAGAGGCCTTTGCCAAGCGGCATACAAACCTAACCGATGTTGTCTGAACAGTTGCAAAAATATTTAGTTTTAATTTTGTATGTAATTTTATATTGTTCAGTATATAAACTAGAAAACGTTGTAAAATGTCTGAATAAAGGCTTATATTATTATTATAGTATAAATTTATGGAAACTGATGAATTGCATGAATTCTTTGAAGAATTATAGCATATATGTATTTTTCTACGCGAATATCCTAATTAGTTTTGTTATAATGTTATCAACCGACTTCAAGATTTCGAATAAGAGGTTCTCAATTCGTCGGAATCTTTGTTTTTGCTTTTTTTCAATCGATTATTCGAAGACGGCTGGTCCGATTAGGATTTTTTCTTTTGTTTGGAAGATTATGCTTGACAGTTAGTCCTATTGTCATTAGGTCTGGATCTGATGATGGGATCTTGGAGAAATTGAGGTAACTCTTTACATTATTATAGGCACACCTATGATGATTTGAGTATTTTGAATTTGCTCTTGGAAAAGCGGAGTAGCCTAAGTAAAGTCGGCTTTTAAAAAAAATATTTTGTTTATAAGATCATAGTCCTATGACGATTCCATCAAGCTCGGTCAATAAAAGTCCGGTAAAACAAAATATCTTTCTAGGGCAGTCGGTTAAAATCATTCATACAATGACATTGACACTTAACAGTATGTTCTCATCACAATGATGTGCACGTATGAAGCCCGGCGACGTGAGTGGATTTACTCCCTTCGATATTCGCAGCGGGGCGGCCTCGCGGTCCTTGAAATACGAAATTGATGTAAATGGCACAATAGGGAAATCGGACATTTCAAGAATGTTTCATATATCAAATAATCCATGCGCTTTAATCGCTGTAAACGAAAAAAAAGAAAAGCCCAAGGATCTCACGTCTAACTGGAAATCGTACTTATCATCAGTATGTTTTTGAGGGGTTGGCCTGGTCCACCAGTAGATATTGCTTGGCATAAACGTAAATTTGCAAACAGTTTTCTAAACACAGGGGGGTGATTTTTGAGATTCGAGCACTCGAAAGTGACATTTAAAACTCTGAATAAAACGATGAAATTATGTTTTAAAAATAAAAGCGATAGAAATTTAAAATAATGACTATTTAAACTATTAATTCCATGCGAAATTGGCTACAAACTTTTGTGTGCGATTATTTTCGAGCTTGAATTTTTTGAATTCGATCGTCCGGCTGTCAAAAATCGGCCTCCAGAAAGTGTTCTCGTCGCAATTTAAGAGAGAGTCAATAGTTCATTTTACATGTATTTCCACCACCACTTCTATTTCTACACCTTTACATATAGCGTTATGTTGTTGAATATTTAGCTGCGGGTCTTCCATTCCGCGCTCCCGAAGCGCAGCTGTCACTTCTGATTTGTCTATTGTTCTTAGAAGGAAGCACTGACGGGTAGTGTTACTTGTGTTATTTAAAAATTCAAATGTTTTTCTATTAGGTACGGAACAACACTTAAACCTTTCCTTGCCACTTTATTGTAAAAGATACATAGCTTTGCTCTCTCTTCCCATGTTTTAAATATTTTTGCATTAAGGTTGTGTTGTACAGGCCAGGCTACCATCGAGGCTTGTCTTTCAGTTTTGCTAGCCATTCTAATCCTATTAATACATTAATTATAACTTCGTCTGCTCGTTTGTCTCCATTATCATAAAATTCATAAACAAGTAGGTTCGTTTATGTATTATATTAAAAACTCTTATTGAGATTAAAAATTAAAATGTGATATGTACATATTTAATACTCAATTTATTGCACGCCCCGTATGTTTCATTTCAAAAGAAACATACTAAGGTTAACATCAAATCTATATTAAATTTTAAAGTTCATCTGAGCTTCCAGGGGCAATTTCCGAATACTAAATTAGGTCTTCCCCAAGTTCGAAGTCCTAGGTAAGTACGATGTAACCGGGTGCCCTAATGTAATATACGAACCCACTTGAACTGTACGTGCCGCGGCTACCAATGGCTGAGGGATTCACGATTGTTTGCTTTACTAACTCGCTTTGTTCTTGTTCGTACGCGAACTGTTACTTTTGTGAGCACATTAGTAAAACTAAGACGTATTTTTACAGACTACAGATTGATCGAAGTAGATGTGACACTATTTTGGTAAAGGTAGCATTTGGTGGTAGATGTTTGCGTTGTAGATTCAATATTATATTAGAACAATACAAACGTAATCGCCGGCCGCTAAAGGTACCCTTTGCTCTAAAATATCATATATGTAGCTAATACCTTAAATATAATGAATCCCATAATTATAATATTGTTTCCTTTTCTTTTACTCTACCCATTTTGCAAGTAAGAAAGTGATAGAAATACATATACGAAACACATACACGAAATACATAAACGAAAGCGCGGGAAGAAATTCTTGTCCCATCCGAGGTAGCATGGCCAACCTGGAAACTTTGACAGCTTGCCTCGCCGAGCGGAAATTTTAAACTTTGCGCTGCCGCCTGAAAGGATAACATAACACAAAGCTGTGTCTTCAGATGTGCCAGCAATACCCGACCTCCAAGAGGGCTACCCTAAGTTCCAAATCCTAAGCCGTAAGAACGATGTAATCGGGTGTCCGAATGTCGTTACACTGACCCACTGAATAACATTTTTACAACACAACCAAAGTGATGAAGGATGTCTATTTTTGTTGGTCGATTTACCCTAGGACACCATCGATTAAAACAAGAGAAAAACGCAGCAAATCTCCGTCTAACTTTGTTCGGAGGTGTGAGAGGTGTCTTGTCTTCGAAAAAACTTAGTCGTAAACTTAGAGTCGCCAGGACGGACGCTCGCGTGAACTCGCGTCCCCATACAAACGTAGTTCAGCTCTCATTTTAAAACGACATGCTTTAGAACCACGAAATTTGGCATGGGCATTCTTGCAGTACAGATCTATGTCAGTAATTCGTTTTCGTTGCTAAAAATTGTAATACAAAGAAAATAGGTATAGCAAAAATAAGTTTTGTATGTAAATCTGTATCTGGCTGTATTTTCTTTGTATTACAATTTTTAGCAACGAAAATTAATTACCAACATAGATCTGTACTGCTAGAATGCCCATGCCAAATTTCGTGGTTCTAAAGCATGTCGTTTTAAAATGAGAGCTAAACTACGTTTGTATGGAAACGCGAGCGTCCTGATGGCGACTCTTAATTGTGTTCAGTAAAACAAGTACCAGAACCCGAAAGCGGAAATCTGAACTGGGACTATTTTGTGTACACTCACTCTACTCTCAATCGTCTTAATTTTTCGTTTATATCCGTGGGTAAATCAAAGAGGTATTTGGCAATATAGGCCATAGAGAGATATGACTGGTTCATGCCAAGGATATGAACGTATTTGGTAAGGGCGTTAGCGGTTCTACAAGATTTCCCTTTGAGGCTTTCGAGTTCAAAGGTTGTCCGGGAAGTTTCGGGAGGTTGTTAACCTGATTAGCTTTGTTGTTCGTTTGTTTGAATATTTTAAGGGTTGTAGGAATTTGATGGATAAAGTTATACAGCTTTAGCAGTTAACTCAGATGATTGGTGAGATTTACGCGGTATTTTTTTGTGTTTTTTTGCACGCAGTTAAATATTCAAAAATTAAACTTCTCACTAATTCTCTCTCTCTCTCTCCTCAGCATGTTTATTCCCATCTGATTGTGGGGGTCTGCTTTTCTCGTTCTTTCTCTCCACTTCACGCGATCGGACGTGTCGTCTACTGAAACTTCGCAGGCTCTCATGTCTTTTGCTATGGAAACTTCTCACTATAATTAAGCTGTAATAATAACCTACTCGTACTTCACAAAAAAAGTCGTCATTTATTCCTTTTTCAACTCCAATCTCAATGCAACATAAGTTACGTTAATTAAATTCAGAGCTGAAACATAGCTTCAGTTTTTCTCTTTTAATTCCCTACTTTTCAAGATCTTGATAATCCTTGGCACACTTTACAGAAGTTTCTGGAACAATGAACCGACACCGACATACATTGAGCGAGGACGCCCTTTATGCCCTGACATTTTCAAATGGCGGTATAAGGCAGAACGTGATAAGATTTAGAACTAGCGCGGATTCAAAGGGTGTGGGCTTGGAGCTAGCTGCAGCGGGACGTTTAGCGGGGCGGGCAGCGTTTATATCAAATGCAGGATTATCATGGTTAGTGTTGGGTAAGACATCAATTTAAAATGAGTTTGAGTGAGCACCTCATTTAAAAAAATGAGGTGGTACAATGTCTTACTTCAAATGAGGTGAGGTACACAAACGAGGTGACAAAATGTGTTGATTGCCGGCGAGCGCGAGTACCGCGAATGAATGAATGAATGAATGTGTGACGGTTTGAGAGTGTTTGGAAGAATGTGCAGTGTGTGTATTTTTTGTATGCGATTAGCGTGAGTGAGTGAAGGAATGAGTAGAGGGGGCTCAATAGAAATGAAGTAAGACATTTTCCCGGTGTGAAGTACTGCGACAAAATAACAGAACGAGGGGCTCAAATGAGGTACCTCACGAATGAGTTACCCAACACTAATCATGGTCACTGTTCAATAACTGTAAATGTAACTTTCTGCCATCGCGCGGTTGAAGGAGACAGATACTGTCAAATATCAAGCTGTCACTCAGACAACTGGCGAACATGATGGCCGTCTAGACATTGCACGTATATTTGGAACTAGTTCGGATACAAAATGCGAGCTTTGGGCCTGTTCGTTTAAACCAGACGGTATAATATGCATTACTGTGTATAATGCATAAAATAAACACAAGTAAAAACACTGTCACTTCATCGCATGCTTGTCAGTCGCACCGCTAAATGAAATACTGGTATACTACTTAAGAGACTAAACTGAAAAAGCTGTAGCGATTTTTATATCATTAGATATAATAACTTATAAAATGTGCTTCCAAAAAGAAGTTTCTACAAAATTTCAATTGGTGTCCCAATAATATTTTATTATTTAAGGACCCAAACACGGCTATCATTTGGCCCGTAACAGCGAATCGAGGGGGCAATAATATTTTTATTGTAATGAATACAGCACCGCACCTGCTCTCACGGCCAAGTGATTTCGTGTGTGATTTGGAGAAAATGTTAACACTTAACACTTTCCACACCAGGAATCCGCTAGGTTGTACCACTGAAAAAAAAATTGTTACCAGCGACCAAACTTCGACTACTTGCTAGTAACTTAAGTTTTGGGTCTTGCAAATTAAGGCTTATTAAGTTATTAGAATGGTATGTGAAATTATATTGCCATCGAATAAAAAACTGAATCAGTGTCACGAAAACCCTTATTTTCGGGGTACCTATGTATAACTCACCTTAAAACCCTCTGAATAAACTATGCAAACTGATACTCAAGTGAAAATTGGATAACTGAAGATACATTAGGGTAGGTATGTGTCATTCCACACCCCCCTTTAGACCCAATATAAATAGGTACGTTAACAGGGTAGAGGGCAGTCTATAGTATCCGCAGAATTAAGTGGCGACGGAGTTCATAACGCTGTCTCCTTCTTTCTTGCCGTGGCGGTGTAAGTGTGAAAGAAAAGTTTTATGACTTCAGTCGCCACTTTATTCTGCGGATACTATAGCCTAGCCGAGCTAGCTGGGAGAAGGATAAAAATAAAATAAAATAAAAAATAGTTTATTGAGTAAAAATAAGTGCTTATTGCTACATACATGTTTTGTTGCGGTACATGGTAAAAACCAAAGGTAAGTAAGTGTCTTCTGACCCCCGTACTAGTATAAACTGTATCACGGAGGATCAGGATTCACCGTCCTTAGCACAAGTTTTAACACTTTTAACACGCATCCTCGTATCATGTAGTGACATTTAATAATTGCATTTATTTGAAACAGATTACAAGCTAACAAAATTTAAACTAAGTGGGTATAAAACATAACAACAGAGTAAACAAAGAACTAAGGTGAACAATAGCGTAACATCTGGTCTACGGCCGGTTACTTGCCCGGCTTAGAGTAAACAAGTAGTATATGCAAGATTTAAGATAAGTTTTTTACATCAGACTGTCAAACTTTACTAAGATTATTATTTTTACATTTATTATCATATATAATACCTATAGCTATTTATGAAGTTTATATGTGTACTTGTGTGAGTATGTATGTGTGTGTGTGTGTGTGTGTGTGTGTGTGTGTGTGTGTGTGTTTGTGCGCTACACCACGATTTTTAGCAACTGTTCAGTATTTTCGTAATTAAGTTTTTGTAAATAACCTTCTAGTGACTTTTTACAAGAGTATAAATTAAGTGTTCGCAGTTGGATTTCTTTACTTATTTTATTATATAGGGTTGGACTAAGTACATTAATGAATTTTTTTGCGTATTTTGTGTTATGGTGTGGGATAGAATAGACGATGTCATTCCTTCTTTTCAGGGCAGAATAATTTGGAGTAGACTTATGTTGTGGAGTAGACTTAGGATGCGACCAACTTAGTGCCACGTTAGAAATGTCAGGGAAAATAATACTTAAAATTCGTTAAGTATACGTGATTAAGTACCGTTTAAGTAAGTTTTCTGATTACGCATATAGTTGTGCTAATTTTGATGTCATTAAAAACTTTTGAACGAAACTAAATTCAGTTGTTACGGCGAGCCAACTTTAGTTTCAATAATCACTCTCGTGGAGATCCTCAAAAGAACTACTTAAGGTCGTTGACAAAGATCAGACTTCATCGGCATTGATTGGGATACATTGCTAATGCTGACAAAGTTAACAAACCGATGGCCGCTGGGGCGGCTCTTGATTAGTAGTGGCAACCGCAAACCGGTAGACGCCCCTACAAATTGGGCTGACAATCGAATAACATGAAATTACTAACAACATAATATTAACATCATCATCTCAGCCATAAGACGTCCACTGCTGAACATAGGCCTCCCCTTTGGACCTCCATAAGTATCGGTCGGAAGCGATAAATATAAATGTACACGCAAATTAAAAGTATAGGTAAAAACAGGCGGTTTTATCGCTAGAAAGTGAAATCTTTCAGACAACCTTAGAGAGGTCTTTGAACAGTTCCGTTTGTAGAGCGATTGTCTGGTATCTTGGGATCGCGAGTTCGAGTCTCACCCAAGGCAGGCAGTGAATTACTAGTCCATTTTAGTGGATATTACAACATTGTTGTGGAGATTTTCGGCTTCTTTCCAGTAGTTAGTAAGTTTTTTAGCTGATAATAATAGTTATTCGCATCTGCAGGTCACATTACATTGGCGTCTGAAAATTCGCCTCTAATAAAACCCGGCTGGTGAGTCGTGGCCTTGCCGTGGAGGGTCAAAAAAGGTGTCTCAATGGCCTGAATGAAGATATACGGGTTTATTCAGATAGATAAAAGACATTACTTTATGTAACTACTATATTTATTTCAGGTTGAAAGGCGTTTTTTTGGAAGCTTACAAACGTAATTGAAGTTGAAATACGTGTATTTGAAGCACAGGTTTTTTTGTCAACCCACGTAGATAGAATTTTTACTTATTTTTCTAAAATAAGGTTACTTACCTATTTTATAGAATTTATATTTTATCTAATTGTAACCCGACTACGAAAAAACATGTTGTAGTCATTTAAAATGTAACCGGATAAAGAATCGATTCGACAATTTATTCAATAATATCGGATGAATAGTTTAGGCGCTAAGGAGAAGCATACATACTCACGTAAATACAAAAAAACATCAATACATAGACAGCTAAAATGAAAATAAACCTTCATTTTGGCTTCACCGTAGTCGGATACAATATAAACGCTCACAAGAAGCTCGTTACATTTACAGTACTTCTTAGTTATTTCTTTGACACTTACAAACCCATTTATCTGAAGCTGTAGAGCTTCACTGTAGAGTCAGCAGTAAAAGTAGCTAAGCGGGTAGGAAATTCAAAATGACTTACACACGCTCTTATTCTCCTAAAAATTAAGTCGTGGCCAGCTCATTTTGAACACCCTACCCGCTTAGCTACTCTCACTGCTGACTGTCACCTTGTTGTTGTTGTTGTTGTTCCTAGGGCACCCCGGAGGTGCATAGGGCCCGCACAAGATCCTTCCACGCCTTTCTGTCCTGAGCAACGGTCTTGGCCTCTCTCCAGTTCATTCCTAAGGCTCGTAGCTCGCCTACTCTCTTATAAATTATACAAACTCAAGTGTCGTTTCGAAAACTTAGCGGCTATTTTCCTTACGATTGTCTGAGAGGAAAGTCATGTTTTGCGTCAGTGGAAAGTTGCGTCCAAGGTAATTGATACCGGTATTTTTTACCAGGAAAAAGACGTCCGGTGACAAGTGTGCAGTAATTACATGCCATCAGTGTCTGCAACAGTGTAGCTAGAGTCCGAATACGCTAACTCTATCATTCTGAATTTGCCAACATAATCTAAGTTTTTTTTTATGAATTTCAACTTTATGCTGGCACCACGGCGTCCACGCTTTGTCTCAAATTTTTTTTTATGATTACATTCATCTGACAGCTTCTGCCATACAAACTGATTTTGTAAGACAAGAGCTGTCAGATTACTGCACTCAATTAAAAATACTACTTTAGTAAACTATAGCGAAAACCGTCTACAGGGTTAACCGTAAGTTGGCATTAAGATGGACAGGGATATCACACAGCCGTTTAGTGGTAGAGAACCTTCGGAGGTTTTTAATATTAATAATATCGTATTTATCTACAATATCATCATTACGGTGATGATAAGAATTGAAGATAAATGCATATAAAGCCGATTAATTACATGTTATACAAAAAGAAACTGTAGCGTATCATGTCACAAATCTATTTTGATTTGTATTCGGCATAGAAAACATTTAAAGCCGTAAAATAAACACATGGTCATAAAACGAATTGTTCGACATAGCGACAAAAGTAATAAGTACAACACTCCTTCATTACTACTAGTCGACCACAACCGTATATTTCTATTTTAGCCTTTATCACTCAAATCATAAGGGCCATAATCGTCAGCAATAAACAGTCTAGACGTAGCTAAAAGGCGAGACCAATTAATTCGAAACGATCATAAACGCCAAAGAGACAAACAAAAGGGTAACGCCTCAAATAAGTGTAAAACATAATGTCCGTTCACGGCTAATAGAAATGAAATGAGCTGCAGTCGGCGAGCTTCACGAGCGAGGGGAGACAGTTGCTTATGTAGGTAGGTATACATTCACCATCAGATATATCGGAGCTGCCATGGTGGTCACAAATAAAGAACCATGAATTTTAGGATACCTATAAAGGATGAATATTAATTACCGTTCATATTGAGCGTGTTGGTTAGGTAGGCTATACTGTAGAACTTTTATTCTGCTCCATCAACTCCAATATCGCGAAGAAATTGTTGGCTTCCCCATAGAAAACGACAACATGGTTCGCAGTTATAGGCCAGACGCAGCGCGCGTAGTCGGACGCGCAGAGAAAGTGCAACCGTTGCAAGCTCGTTCATTACAAGTGCCATAAGTATTGGCGTGCATTACGATTTCGCAACGGCTTGGCATATTGTAATGTAATTCTTAAAATGTAATCAGGCGGGCCGTATACTTGTTTGCCACCGCGTAGTATAAATCAATGCAAGTCGCTCTAATCTAACCCTTAACAGCTCTACATAATTATGCTTATAATTGTACGCATGATTCGCCTCAAGACATCAAAACGAGTCTGTTTCCGATTGCTAATTATGTCCGACTTCAGATTGTGATCAAACAACATACTATTGTGCATATTAATTAATATCATGCTGCGTTATCACGTTATCAGTCATTAAAGAACAATGCACGATAAAATAGTCTTCAAGGACAGAAGGTAGCGCTGAGAGGTATTTTTGACAGCAGCTGTCAAAATGCACCAATCATATTAAACCTTGTTTTTTTTGATTGGTGGATTTTGACACCTGCTGTCAAAAAGACCCGTCGCCACGGTGGTGCCATCTAGTGAAAAAATCGATCGCAGAAAAATTCGATTAGACAATCAATACTTTTAAAACGTAGAGTCGACAAACACAATAATTAAGGTATAACCCTACATAAGTATAACATATATATATATATATATAGCTATCCCAAACAAACCTTGCGGAACTGAAATCGCCTCAAGTTGTCTGAAATAGGTATTAGAATGTTAGGTCGTGTTATTTTCTTATCTTAGGCGATTATCACACCGCAGCCGCATGCCGCGTCGGTGTGCAAGCGTGACAGCGCTATACACACGCAGAGCGCTATCTCTCTCGCGCACCGGCGCCGTATGCGGAAACCGCAGCAGTGTGAAAGACGCCTTAGCCAACAACAAAAACATATCCAGCAAAAACTAAACCTAAGGCGAGCCCAAGCGAGTAAGTCGGCCGTTCACCTCACCTAGCCCGGCTATAATATTATATATAAACTAATACGTAATGTAGGTACTTGATGTAGATATGTACCAGCACGGTAACAATTGGGTGAGGTGATTACTCCCGCACGCTTTACTTTTGAGGAGTACTAAGTTCTTGGTAGGTATAATTTTGGATGTGGTATTATATGGCATAAGAGAGTACTAGACTGGTATCCACCAGACGGGACGGGAGTCGAGCCCAAGGTCACCCGCTCCGCCGCTGGCGAGACGATATAATCCAGGAGGCAGGCGTGGCCTGGCCCAGTCTAGCCGCCGATAGAACCTTGTGGTGTAACATGGAGGAGGCCTACGTCCAAAAATGGACGAACCCACATTAATAATAATTAGATTAAGTTAGTTTTAATTTCTTTTAATATTACATTTCTAATCAACTCTACCGCTATAAAACTGTAATTTCTACTACTTAAGTTGGGAAAATAAATGGCTTTTTATTATTTTATTATTATTTATTATTATATGGCAAGGTTGAATTTTGAATGCTAGACGACTAAGGGGTTGAGGGAAGAGCGTGCAGGGGGCGTGAATACCAAGGTTTTACAACGGGCATCCTATTCACACCCCTGCCCGCTCCTCCCTCAACTCAACCCCTTAGTCGTCTAGCCTTCAAAATTCAAGCTTGCAGGCTGATAATCAGTTGTATGGAGTGAGCACTCTATAGGGGTGCAGTCAACCCATGTCTTCTGGACCACTTTTACAGTTGTAGTGAGATGATCTCCAAAAGTTTATAGAGGCTTGACGGATATATTTTTAGAATTCTTAGATCAACTGCTTAATGTAGCTTGATTCGAACGTTAGTGTTTTAAACGTATCAAATTATAATTCAAATCAATTAAATCAAATTTTCGCCTAAATAATTGCAGATCTAACTATGAGCTTAAGGCGATTATCACACTGGCGCCGCAACTGCATGCGGGGCCGGTGTGCAAGCGTAACAGCGCTATACACATGCAGAACGCTATCTCGCTCGCGCGCCGGCGCCGCATGCATAATCTGCAGCAGTGTAAAAACCGCCTAACTTATTTATAAGGACGATGTGAAAGGTAAATCCATTTTCAATAACGTTAACCTTAATAACGTTATAATAAATTGGATTTGTCAGTAACTGAATCTTTAGCCGTCTCAAAACTAAAGGATTTTTCTTTATAGCACTAAGACGGATTAAGCTCTTATAGAGGTAGGAAGGCAGCCGTATGCTCGCAGGTAAATTCCATTAGGAATAGACTTAACAATATTTGAGGTTTTTAGTGGCGTTACACACTCAGTTTAGACGGACGCAGTTTGTAATCATTGTTTCTGTAATAGTAAGTAAGTGAGTAAGTAAATCATTTAGATTGTCGACGTATGCGGTGAGTAATGGTTGTACATTTTTCTTGCATTAGTGCGAGGAACTGTGTGTTACTTAGCGCTAAAAATATATTTATGACAACCTTGACTGCGTATACGCTTGTAGGCAAGTATATGACAAAAATCATAAGAAACCTATTGTGTCATTTGAATTAGTGTGAAAAAAAAATATTAATATTACTTACTGATGTACGTTACCTACTACGTTGTTTCTGATTGATAATTATGCCTAATTATTTTGGTAAGTATAGATGGAAATTATATTACGCGCAAAAAATAGGTACTTACCACCTATATTTTTCAGCTGTCAAAAATTGTGCCATTTTCAACTAAAAGGTACATCATTATCGGTTGTCAATAAGGCATTTACTGCCATAATAATTCACTTAGAAAAATAAACCGACAATGATGTACCTCTTGCTTGAAAACGTCACAATTTTAGATTTCAAATCATATCTATACATTTGGAACAAACTGCCGCCTCCAAGATGTCTTGTTCGCGGACAGCCATCTGGCCCGTGGCATTGAAAGCACCGTGACGGATGTGATAATCGAATCCAACCAGCTTCATTGTGATCATTATTTGGAAGTCATATTCTTTATAAAAAATATACCAGCCTACCTTTAAACTGAAACTTTTGGTTTCATCAATAACAAATGGGTTTCCAATTACTAATAGGTACCTTATTTGATTTCCACGACACACGAGAGCAGTTTTTACGATATTCAAAGTAGCTACTATAGACTAATGAAGTGTTCAAAAAGATCGACTTTATTGTTAAGAGAATAAGAGCGTCTCAAAGTCATTTTTAAGCGGCTTGTTTGTTGTGCCTATGAATACATAGATAGGCACACAACAAAAAAGTAACCAGAACCTATAAAAAAAGCAAAAAATCTAAATTCACGTCAAATCATGGCTGTGCATTCAGATTTTATTTACTGCTTTTTTTGATATGTGGAATATTATTTCCCATTTTAAAAGCTCTCAACCGCTAACTATTGCTAGCTGTGTGTGACATCTCTTAATAGCCGTAAATATATTATGAAGTCTAATGCAGTGAAAACATAGAATGTCAACGGTGATCATTTGCACAGTGAAAACATATGAATATGATAAATGCTCTAATGGTTCTACAAAAGAGATTGTGTCCATTTTAAGTAAGTAAGTTAGTAAATCATTTATTGCCACGTAAAAAACACATTACAATTAGGGTCTTTTACACCAGATCACAATGTAAACTACTGATTTTCTGACTGGTGACTTTTCCAGAATTTCTGGCGCAAGTTTTAGTTAAAAGCCCATTATTTTACTCCAGCGTGTAAATAAATAGCCCACGCAAACAGGAGATAACGTCCCAAAGTCCCAAGTTACAAAGGCAACGCTGAATTGTCGGCGATAATACAATAAAGATAAACGATATTTATCTCTATTGAGCACATCTTTGAACCTTTCGCTGACATTTTGCGATGCTATGCCAGCAGACCTTCACCTATGCTTCTATAAGTATTCATCATCGTTTCTAAATCCACATATCTCGTCTAGCTCTTTATTGAAATCCAAACTAAGGACCTTGAAAATAGTATAAATTTTTTTATAACAGCAGCAGAAGTACCTAAGCAGCTAAGGTGTTAAAAATGAGCTGGACGCGATTTGAGTTTTAAGAAAATAAGAGCATTTGGAAGTCATTCTGAACACTTTACCCCCTTAGCAAATTCTGATGCTGACTATGCAGTCAGCATATTATACATATGCATGTATATGTACATATTTATATAGCTTACTCAGTGCTGACAAGTAGGAGTAGGTATAAACTCGTGAACATACCTGCAATAGAAACAAAAATAATTATTATTAAAATGTTATGAAAATACAGGAAATAAACTTATTTAACTGCAAAGTCGTTTGAAACCAGGACTGAAGAGTTAGCGAACTCGTATAACTGTTGATTTATTTATAGGCTCCTATTTACAATTGTAATTGAAGTTTGTGCAACACTTCTTTATTGTGTTTAATTGAGGTATTTTTAAAGTTTATGCTATACTTAAGTATAGGAACATGTTTTGTTCGGATAGCAATGCCGTCTAATACAATTTGTGTGCACTCTCAGTGTTACAGCCGTGACAGGATATAAGCTGTAAGTACCTACCTACTTAACTTTAAGTTTGCTTATCTGTATATGTTATTGGCTTGTATCTGCTTTTTCCTATAAATCAAATAAAATAAAAAAATAGAAGATAGACTTAAATAGATGTCATATATACAAAGGAAAAAGTGACAGGTGCCCAAGGCTGAGAACTTGAAAAGAATAATAGAAGATTTTTCGGCAACGGAATCTACCCACAGCATCAGCTTAATACTGTACCCAACATTTGAGCTTTCCGTCCAGTTGTATTATAGGCACAATCGAGTACGAGTGTGATACATATATATTTAATTACGAATGTGTAGGTATTGATACATGTGGCGGTCTATCAAAGCTGTTTGATTTGATTGGTTGACGTCATTACGACAAAAACGATAAGTTATTGAATCGTTAATTAACATACACATATGTTATTGTTATAGTATATCTATATTCTATCTACAGCAGTAATGAAGTATTGAGACATTGATGTCAATACGGTGTACCTAATACCTGGTTTAATGAATTCAACATGTCGTTGACGCCCAATTCAAACAATTTAGATAGGTATGTACAGTCACTATCAAATATATCGGAGCGGTATTTTGAACTTTGGCTCAAAAATATATGAACATGCACTTTATTTTATCGCCTTGACAATTGAGGCGTTGTTCAGATATTTATGACTACCTTGGCCATCCCGATATTTTTATTGGCGACTATACCTAACAAAAATAAATTAAATTTGAGCTTTGATTTTGTTCACTTTGTAAAAGATGAAAGATGACCAAGTCAATTTTCTCTGGATTTCGTTTTTTATTTATTTCGAGGATTTCTTTCTTTCGAAGGCATAAAACAAGATGCAAAGGGTTCTTTTGTTAAACTGTTACTCAAGATTTATTTCAATTGCGCACAGATTAGGTGAACCGTCGGCAATGCTCCCAATTTAAAATGAAACGACGTATTGTTCTACTTCTACAAAGCAACATGTGTCCTTTTGTCATTCGACATTACAGCAGATATACAGAGTTAAAACGGCGTATTTGTAACTAGTTACAAAGACACTTACGTCCTTCGGCCATTTGTAAGACGGATTGGGTATCGCCCGCCATGGGTGTCGTATATTTAGGTGTTTAGCCTTGACCCAACTTTAGTTCCAATGCGGTGGGATGACTCAACTCTCCTTTAAAGTGTTGACTGACTTTGTTTCAGGATTTGAACAAACATAACCAAAGACCTTGGTCTATGGTTGTCGTTGCGTCATTTTGTATGGGAATACTGATATTTCTACAGAATGTGATGTTGTACACAGCGAACAGTGTCAACTGCTGCTGGTACCGCTTGTACTTAATTATTTAAGAAGTCCGAATCTTACGAGAGATTTCTTTACGCATATACCAGGCAATCGCCACGTAAGAAATAGAAGAGAAGAAGAACTTTAAGAATAACAATGTGTGTTTTAATTAATTGAAATAAATATAATTTTCCTGATTTGTTAAATGAAAATCACATTTAGTGGCTGTTTAATTTTTTAAACTGCCCTATAGCAATTTATTGGTAGGTACCTACAGCGATTGAATTTTCTTCTATTTTTTTCAATTGAATGGACAGTATGCGATTACCTATAGTTATTTGTGACTTAAGAATGCTTCAAAAAGTTAGTTTCAGTGGTTTAAGTTAGAGGAAAGCCAAAAAAATGCGTATATAAGAGCTCTTGATCTCATTTGCCTGTTCTCCCCAATGCCATGAACTAATTACAAATTGATCAATTTGTCACTTTGGCCAATTCATTATCAACATGTTGAGTACTTAGTATAATGGGTGCAAATACCCAACCCACTTGGCATAACGTCGTAATATTAAAAGTACATAGAGTTCATTGCCCTCTTTCACCACTACCCAGACGAGGTGTGTCCGTCCATATAATAACCACGTATACCCGACTTACATGCTCATCGCTGAAGTAAACCATTACAGCTGGACTCTGATTTTTTTTTTAAACCAAGGCAGACTTTTCAACTACAGGGGTGTGATACACTGGCAACTTTTAATGATCGGGAGAAAAAACCTCGGCAGGGAGATTGCTCCGCAGCCGAAACGTTCCCGAAAGGATTTTTGTCTGAGAATATACAGGGTGCAACCATTTAGCTTCCAAAGGTATAAACACTTAGTAGACGCCAAGCTCTGCATGCGATGTGGTTCGGATCTAAACAACTACGCGTCACCTTTAAAGAGATTTAAGGTAATCGTCCTAGTAGTGCTCGACATGCTAATTCCTAGCAGTTGACACCCTTTTGCCACCTTACGACTTTTAAGGATAATTTAATTATAGAGATGTATCGGGGTAGTGACGAGCCCCATGATGTCTACTCTACCCTACCTATTGGTTCAATAGAGGCGATACGCTCTTCACGTAACTGGAACAACAATCCTTTTTACTTTGCAAAAAACCCAATCCATTTGACGACCATTTTTTGCGCTTTAATAAAATTGTTATAGTCTTAGTTATTAATTTCGCAGTTTAAATAATGATGGCAAATTACGTACAATCTGGAGCAATTTGAGAATCAGATTTGGTTATTTACGACTTTTTATTTAGCTTGAGAGTGGTTAGGTATATTTATCACTTACAAAAGACCAACCAAATTTTACATACCTTCAATTTAAATATGTGTATATAAATTAATTTGATAAATAAAATAAAATAAATAAATAAAATGTTACATTTTCGTGACTGGTTATGTAAGTTTATGGAAAATAGGATAAAATAAAATAAAAATTATGCCAAAAAGTTACAAACCTGTCCAACAGGGATTAAAATATCTACTAGACTATATCGTACGTTTGGGAATCTTCAGTAACACTGCTACCAAGTCTCAAGATATGTTAGTATGATCATCCTTTATGTATAGTTTTTCCTTTAAGTAACACAAAACACAACAGACAAGGTCAATGTGGCTAACTCAGTTATGGGGACTATTCCGTCCACGAGCGTATATTTCTGCGATTTTCAACTGTAGGAAAAAAACAATTTGCTTTTGATTATTGAAACTAAAAGCAATCGCTGCTTTGTCGATGAAATTATCAATTTAGTTCTTTGTGTGAGAAAAACGGAACGGAACGGAGACGGAATAGACTCTATGACGCAATTAACCACATTGACCATGTATATTATACGTTTGTTGCTTATAACCTGTCGTCCAAATACATTAACTGCACCGACATAAAACTTCATAATACACGTACGGCCTATCAAGGTATCTAACGCTGCGTCTACGCTAAGCGAGCCGAGCACGAGCGAAATCGTTCTGGGCGTCGTATAGATTAAGCTCCCATTGCATGAAACCTTACCTCACACGGTGGCAGAGCAGACACATACTACAGCGATAGATAATACTTAGGAACACTGGACTATAGTAGGTTGCCATGGCACAGCCTGGAAGAACATAGTTTTTTTTGAATTTTAAAACGTCAATTTTTACCAAAATTTACATCATAAGGTGGCAGATTGAAACCTTTACCCGTCGAAAGAGACCCCTTTGGTGACCCGAACCCGCATAGGTTGCCAGCCCTAAACCTGGTAGATTTCCAGGTCAGCCATGTTTTATGAGGCCAAAAAATGGGGTAATTTACCTCATCAGGTGGCAAGCTGAAATTGATGCAGATCGATAGCCCTTGGCGTGCCATTCACGAATATATAGGGTTGCCTGCCATCAGCCTGGTAGTTTTTCTGGTCAGCCTCCCCAAAGTATCGATTTAGTAACTTGGACCAACGAGAAATTCATGTACAGACGCTAAAATTCGAGGAATATTTTAGTGCGAACCGTGATATTTAATTAAAATCTATATATTGACAGTCTTGCAATGCATACGTGTTGAAATAATAGGGTAAATGAACCAGTTCTGGTCATTTCTTACTAATTATATAGATGACTACCGGAAAACTTAGACTGCGGGTAATATTGAGGACGCCGCGACAATAAATCATCAGTGTGTGACGTAAAATTGGTTAATCACCTCATTTCCGCAATCTCCTATTACTGCTTCGCTTAAATATGCTCAATCTGTGGGTGAAAAAACACCCTGACTTGGGTACTTTGATTACTGCGTGAAGTCATAATATATACGACCGACGCCTACCAGAGCACTCCTACTACTGAAGGGTAAGCATCCTTTATGCGCATAGACTATAGGGCTGCTATCCCCTGGTAATAGGCCGCGCCCGTGCATCCCGTATCCGACATCATATCCGTATCATGACAGTATTTTCAAATATGGGAAATAAATGTTTCCGTTTAAGTTCAAAGTTCACTTAATGTTAAACGTGACATATACCTAAGATCTACGTACGGTCATGCTGGATATTATATGTCGTAAGCCGGGGCGGCGGTTGGGTGCGTGCTGATGCTGGCCTCTCTCGATGGTGGTGGTCGGATGGACGAATGACCGAGATCAGCAACGGGTGTTTAAGGGTTGGTTAGGAACTCTCAAATACTGACTTTATCAGGAATCAGGATAGCCTAACACTAAACTATTACACAGGTACACGGACGCACGGTAATGAAATAAAACGTAAACACTGGTTTAATTACTGTATTGTTTTCAAATCTCTTAAAACCAGATTATGGGAGGATAATAAACTACCACCGGTTCGAAAGGGAGCCTCTACTGAGAAGAACCAGCGTGAGAAACTAAGCGGGACTTATCTTTTTATCTGAAACAGGTCTTAGACTAAATTGGGTAGATTACACTAATCACAAACACACAAAATACTTTCTAATCACAAAGGCCTCATTAAAACTTTAACTACGAAAACCATTGACTGGTTTTATAAGGCATTAGGAAAAAGAGGAGAGTTCCCAGCTTGCGTCCGTGTGCTACTCAAAATACCACCCGTTACTATACGACCGAACCGACTCGTCTTTAAGTCACAACCAAAGCGATACTGACTGCTCGACAGTCAAAGCAATAATGAATTCTGAGATGTTGATCGTTCGCTAGTCAAACCGATAATGAATTCTGAACGAATACTAAATCACTACTAAGATACTGTCCGCATGACAGTCAAAGCGATAATGAATTCTGAACGAATACTAAATCACTACTAAGATACTGTCCGCATGACAGTCAAAGCGATAATGAATTCTGAACGAATACTACATCACTACTAAGATAATGTCCGCATGACAGTCAAAGCGATAATGAATCGTCAAGTACTGCGGTCAGTGGTTTTTATACCCTCAACGGCGGGTAGGTCTGAACGTGACTTTCAATGACTACCGACGCATTTCTTACTTTAAAGGTGGGTATAAATCTAAACGTGACTTTTAGTAAATACCTGCACGGACCAAACTAAGACCACTCCCGAGCAATACCCTGCTCATCGTTTTCCAAACTTGTTAAAAGGTAACTTATTACAACAAAACATCATAATCCTATCAGTTATGACATGTATAACGTAGCTCCGCAACAAGCCGCTGCTTGCTCGCTCCGACATATACTTATGTAGAAATCATAGGACATCATTAATCACTAAGTATTTTGTTCTTACCTCTTTTCCATTTCAATTGGGATTAGGCCTCTTCGTATGTAGGCACCAGGACTTTCAGTCTTGGGTATTCGATGGTTCGTTATTCAGGGCCGAACCCGCATAGGTCGCCAGCCCCAAGCCTGAGAGATTTCAAGGTCAACCATGTTCCATGAGGCCAGTAAATGGGATAATTTACCCCATCAGATGGCAAGATGAAACTGATGTAGATCGATAGCTCTAGGCGTTCCATTCACGAGAATATAGGTTTGCCTGCCATCAGCCTGGCAGTTTTTTTGGTTAGCCTCCCTAAACTATCGATGTTAATATCTTGGAAACAAGAGAAATTCTTTTAATGTAGTGATCCTACGAACTTCATGGCTTTTTTACATCTCGTGTTCTTGAGATCCCTCGCTACGCTCAAGATTCAAACTTAGAATCACTCGCTTCGCTCGTGATTCAATTATAGAATCTTTCGCTTACTCGGGACTCAAAATCAACACTCGCAAGAAAAACCAACTTTCCTCTCTTGTTGCACAAAGAACTATTTCCAGTTTTTATTCTACCATTTAGTCGGCTTAGTTCATGCACATATTCAAACCAAATTTCAGCTTTCTACTGCTAGAGGTCACTAAGCTAGACCGCGGACGGACGGACATGGCGAAACTATAAGGGTTCCGTTTTTGCCATTTTGGCTACGGAATCCTAAAAACCGAAAAAACCAATGAGAAATGCCCACAACTGATTCATTTGCCCTATTATTTCAACACGTATGAAGTGCAAGACTCACAATGTGTAGTTTTAATTAAATATCAAGGTTTGCATTTAAATATACTTTGAATGTTAGTATCTCTACGCGAATTTCTCTTGTTTCCAAGATATTAACATCGATAGTTTAGGGAGGCTAACCAAAAAAACTGCCAGGCTGATGGCAGGCAAACCTATATTCTCGTGAATGGAACGCCTAGAGCTATCGATCTACATCAGTTTCATCTTGCCATCTGATGGGGTAAATTATCCCATTTACTGGCCTCATGGAACATGGTTGACCTTGAAATCTCTCAGGCTTGGGGCTGGCGACCTATGCGGGTTCGGCCTGGAATAACGAACCATCGAATACCCAAGACTGAAAGTCCTGGTGCCTACATACGAAGAGGCCCAATCCCAATTGAAATGGAAAAGAGGTAAGAACAAAATACTTAGTGATTAATGATGTCCTATGATTTCTACATAATTATAATATCCAGCTTGACCGTACGTAGATCTTAGGTATATGTCACGTTTAACATTAAGTGAACTTTGAACTTAAACGGAAACATTTATTTCCCATATTTGAAAATACTGTCATGATACGGATATGATGTCGGATACGGGATGCACGGGCGCGGCCTATTACCAGGGGATAGCAGCCCTATAGTCTATGCGCATAAAGGATGCTTACCCTTCAGTAGTAGGAGTGCTCTGGTAGGCGTCGGTCGTATATATTATGACTTCACGCAGTAATCAAAGTACCCAAGTCAGGGTGTTTTTTCACCCACAGATTGAGCATATTTAAGCGAAGCAGTAATAGGAGATTGCGGAAATGAGGTGATTAACCAATTTTACGTCACACACTGATGATTTATTGTCGCGGCGTCCTCAATATTACCCGCAGTCTAAGTTTTCCGGTAGTCATCTATATAATTAGTAAGAAATGACCAGAACTGGTTCATTTACCCTATTATTTCAACACGTATGCATTGCAAGACTGTCAATATATAGATTTTAATTAAATATCACGGTTCGCACTAAAATATTCCTCGAATTTTAGCGTCTGTACATGAATTTCTCGTTGGTCCAAGTTACTAAATCGATACTTTGAGGAGGCTGACCAGAAAAACTACCAGGCTGATGGCAGGCAACCCTATATATTCGTGAATGGCACGCCAAGGGCTATCGATCTGCATCAATTTCAGCTTGCCACCTGATGAGGTAAATTACCCCATTTTTTGGCCTCATAAAACATGGCTGACCTGGAAATCTACCAGGTTTAGGGCTGGCAACCTATGCGGGTTCGGGTCACCAAAGGGGTCTCTTTCGATGGGTAAAGGTTTCAATCTGCCACCTTATGATGTAAATTTTGGTAAAAATTGACGTTTTAAAATTTAAAAAAAACTATGTTCTTCCAGGCTGTGCCATGGCAACCTACTGTAGTCCAGTGTTCCTAAGTATTATCTATCGCTGTAGTATGTGTCTGCTCTGCCACCGTGTGAGGTAAGGTTTCATGCAATGGGAGCTTAATCTAGTAGTTTGCGGCTCAAGTGTGGACTTAAAATAAAATTAACAAACTGAGCGAGCAAGGGTGATGCAAATTTGTGATCCGCTCGTGCTCGGCTCGTCTAGCGTAGACCCAGCTTAAACTTAATTTCAAGCATACGTTTCGCCGTCGAGATTAAATTCCTAAGTCGACGAGATATGACACGAACATGACAGGTACCGTGCAGGTACCATAAATGCATTTTACGTATCAAAATGGTATCGAAAACATATTGACTGCGTTTCGCTCTCTCCAGAGTGTGAAAAACTTGTGTGAGAGAGATGCATTGTAAGTCATATTTAATTGGTATTTTATTTTGGTTTGTAAAATGGAATGCTTCAGAAGATTAACCGTATGTAGGATGAGATAAAGATCGGCTTCAGACAAATTCCATTTGTTTTAATAACCGCTAGCGATATTATGAAATAAATATTGCAATTCAAGCAGGTTGATTAGATAGTCCATTAGTGAAAAGTAATGAATATAAACGGATAATGGTTGAGTTTCTAGTTAGCTAATGTCGACATAACGCCATTACTTTGGGTGAACCTTTCTGAAACTGCCCTTTACATTCCATTACTCACATTAGATTTTAAATTGTACATTTTGACAACTTGTCTTATTTACTTTCATATGCAAGGCCATATCATAAGCTGTCATTGTACAATGTCGAATTTGCGTCCAACCCGGCGACGGCGAGAGTTGGATATAACTGGGGCATCACGATCATAACTATAATTACAGCAGAGGATATTATAATATATTTTTTGTAACATATCTATTAATTGCTTAGTCATCAAGATTTCACGTCAATCTTGATGGGGCTACTGAAAGTGAGTGAATATAAGTAACAGTTAAGTCATCACATTATATTTTTTTTACTAAGTGTCAGCTCAAAATAGTTAAGCATTTGTGAATTCACAAGTAACCCCTAAGGTAACCAAAAACTACCCCAGCCAAGTTTAATATAAGTAATAGGCTTTTCTGAGATATTCTAGTCATCTACTTAGTGAAAAATATCAAACGCTTTCAGCAATCAAGTTCAAAGAAACACAGTCAACGAAGATTAGAATTTCATATTGAACCGATCCATGTTTTTGTGTTCCTTGAAACCCTTTTTTTACGAAAAATAACAACTACGCCAAATAGTTCGTCATTTGTCAATTCAAACTAGACCTGTACGCCTAGCACATGATTGACACGTCAGTAGCTCGCGCGCGAGATAGTCTATCCGTCCTTTTCTGACTGTGTCAATTAAAAATAGACGGGTAGTCTATCTCGCGCGCGAGATACTGTCGCATCAGTTATGTGCTAGGCGTGCTGTGATCTGTCATATCGTCTCTCATTGCTCTACTGATAACGTCAAGAACCTTCCCAGTCCCACCTCAGGCCAATATTCCAAGCTCGCTGGTTCATTTAGTGCAGACTTTGCCAAACTGCAACTATGCCAAATATTTACCAATTTAAAATACACGTGGCTCTACTAATATCGTTGGGAATGTGCTTCCTCGTGCCAATATTCCCAAGCCCGCCGGTTCATTAGGCTCCCCTATTACGGTCATCAGGATGCAAGAATGCAATTACTCTGATACACGACATACACGTACCAATAAAGACCAAATGTCGCAAATCAAGTCAGCCCCATATATAGAAGGACGTGAATTGTGACTGGTTGTGGACGGGACTGCTGGCGAACCAGGCTATCCTGACCCAGATTAGTAAAAGTAATCGTAAAAGTAATCTAAGGACGCAGTATCAATAATAATATAAAAAAAAGAACCGACTTCACTTAGGCTCCACCTTTCCAAGAGCAAATGCCCAAGCTACTGCAAAAAATCCTCAAATCACTATGGGTTCCCTCGATTTCTCCAGGATCCCATGATCAGATCCTGACCTGATGAGATTTCTCCAGGTTCCCATCATCAGATCCTGACCTACCAACTGACCCTTTCAAACAAAATGATGAATGAAAATACATTAAAAAACACAAGCAAAAACAAAGATCCCGACGAATTAAAAACCTTCCTTCGAAATCTTGAAGTGGGTTCAAAAGGAAATTGTTATTAAGGATCAAACTTACACTGGTTTCCCTGTACCAAGTTCAATATGCCACATGAATTACAGTCCTAGTAGCAAAAACTGACAGATTAATGTGAGAAAGTGACCCCTATCCCTTTCTGCCTCTTGGAAGACCAAACCGGTCACACCACGCACCATACTCGACTGATCCTACAAAGAATTACTTTACCATCGGTTTATTAAATGTACCTTATATTGTTTACAATAAGGTTTAATTTTTAATTACCAGAAATAACGGAAAAGAGTTGATAAAAATATGTCTCTGAAACGAAAGCGTGAGATTCCATAATATGAGCTTTTTAAGTGCTATCTTGTGTAATTAGGTTCGATTTTGAAGAAACGAATCCGCAATTTCTACAATTCGGAATATACAAATATTGGATGACATAAAAATAAGCGTTAATGCAGTGAAACTCTAACTGTTTAATACTTTGACCAAAATCTGGTTGTTTTATTTTAGTTTAATTAAAAATCGGTGAAATTTTTTAAGCACGAGTATTTTCAAATGTACCACTCCAACGATGATTTTATTCGATTTTAAACATTTCTACGAATCGTACATTCGCAAAATTCAATTAATTTCAACTATCCTTTCGCTTCATTGATTTAACGCCTGCGGCCTTATTTCCAAGCGAAAAGTTTGGCTCATGATAACTGCGATTCTCTAATGAATTCTTCATATCTACCTATAAAATAGTCGGTCCAATTAATACGAGTCTGCTAGAAATGGTCTAACTAAATAACTAAAGCAGCAAATGCAGTTCTGCTTTGTACAACAGGACAAAAAGCTGCTAATTGGGACCTCAAACTTATTTTTCGTGTATGCATAGTACATCTACAATCTCAGATCTTTAGTGGGGTACCTAGGTACCTATTACAGACTGACAGAGCATGATATAAATATACATCAACTTGCATTACTAATCACCCTTTCAAAAATCGAATCTCATCAATCGAAACCGCAGCAGGTATTCGATTTAAAAATCTTTTTCGTAATCGATTCTCCGTCGAGCATTTTTTGGTCACGTGCGACTGAAATTATCGAGAGGAATTTTTGCCCGGGGTCCACGCTAGGAAATATGGTTGGTAAGGTTAGAGTCTTATGAGTCTGAGTTATAAAAACTTGAATCATTTTCACGACTCTCCGCTCTGAAATGTTTTGCGTTGTCAGTCTATTATTTTATGTACTAGGTATAATACAGATTCTGCCATCAATTTTGACAGATCGAGATAAAAGTAATGAAAAGTCCACCGCTATTAAAATACTCTGGTTTCAAAGGCTTTTTTACAGAAATCTCAAATCCAACTCAACTTCTATCGACTAGGGTAGTCCCCGGTCTTCAAACTACGGCACGCGGGCCGGATCGGTCCCGCAATCCTGCCGGTGAAAATAGCTGAATTTCACACTACGGCTCGCAAAGAGTAAGGGTGGGTTGCACCGCGCACAATTAACAGACTCATCAACGTTAAATATGGCGACGGAGCTGTAATCCCATAGAAAAGTGTCAAACTTTTCATACAAGATTTTTTTACGATTACGTTTACGTTCACAGACAGTTTGGTGCAACCGGCCCTAAGACAAGGACCGCCGTAGCCTTCGGGTAAAAAAATTTGGAAACCCCTGCACCCGGTGTAGGTAGGTACGTACCGGTACGGTACCAATTTTGTATGGCGGTACCTAGGATAGTTACCAATTTTGTAAGTACGGCTGGGATTTCGAAATCTGATTCCTTCAAACAAAAACTGCACCGGGAGGAATGTATGACATAATAATTTTTAAGAAAAAAAAAACCGACTTCAATTGGGGAAGGCCGGCGAAAGAGAGGAGTGGATTATTGTAGATGGTGCACTATAAATTCCATACAATTGAAGGTAATTCCACGAGACTCTAATGTCAGTTACCAATTCTTTCGTGTGTTCTTTGATTAAGTAAGCAAAGTTAAGTATCAATATATCTACCTGTAGGCATAGGGAAGATATTATATGAACACTTATATTTGCTGAATTATTTAATCACAGAACACACGAAAGAATTGGTAACTGACGGTACACGGCTGTTACAATATATTTGATGCTGACTGTAACTACTGCACTGCCTACCTCTCTCTACCTAAATTAGATGATAATGCAATATTATGATGACATGGAGCTGATCTGATGATGAAGACAGAAAGTGGTCATGGAAACTCTGAGGTAAAACAACCAAACTATTTGTGTTTGGGGTTATTAGAATAGTCTAGGCGAGTATTAGTTGCTTGTGGAAAGAAAAGTAGAATCAGCGATAAAATCTTGCGAAAAATCAAATTTTTGCCATTAACTTATTTCTCGGGATTTGGCTATGACATACTTAGATTAGACCAACTATGTATTAAGTAAGTATGTAAGTGAACTATGCGTCGTCCACCTCATCAATTGTCACATTTTTGGTTGAAAATGCTTGATTTGTTGATAAAAACACAAAAATCACTATTTGTATGCCCTTAAGATTTGAAGAGCTCCCTCGATTCCTCATGGATCCCATCATCAGAACTCGAACTTGACACAAATTTGTCTTAAAAATCTAAATTGCTAAACAAACACAGCGACTGGGGCAAATCGCCATACGTGAACTATGCGTCGTTGAAGAGTTCCGTTCTGGTCATCATCAGCAGTTCCACCTTATCAATTATCACATTTTTGGTTGAAAATGCTGGATTTGTTGATAAAAACACAAAAAGAACTATATGTATGCCTTTAAGATTTGAGGAGTTCCCTCGATTCCTCATGGATCCCATCATCAGAACTGCGTTTTGATAAAAACGGGACCATTCTGTATATATATACTTACAATCAAAAAAAAAATTTCAAAATCGGTTCAGACATGACGGAGTTATGGAGTAACAAACATAAAAAAAAAACATACAACCGAATTGATAACCTCCTCTCTTTTGAGATATTGAAGTCGGTTAAAAATTGAGTCTGATCCTAAATATTTTAAGAGACTCAATGCTTAACAACACTACTTGGAAGCGTAATTTTAATTTATTGGGATGCAAATTCCGCTCCCATTGGCGGTGAATTCGCCAAGATTGGTTTTGCTCCTTAAGATTTTAGTCACGCGATTGAGAAGTTTGTATGGATACGTACGCATAAAGGTTGGTTACAGTTTCAAAGACCGATGGAATTTGTAAGTATTTTGATTGTTTCTTTGACAACTTTTCTTACTTCCATACATTTCCAGCAAATGGCTGAACCTTTTCTAGCGATAATACCATGCTACCCAATAATTTATAATTAGGTGTGAGCTGCCCGTTCCGTGCCGTTCTCATCTGGAAACGTAAATAAAATATATTCGTTAAAGTTCTACTAGCTTCTGTCATTTTTAATGCAGTTTGAACGGTAAATAGAATATTACGTATGTAGGTAGAATAATTGGCAATATCTACGAAACAAGAAGTAAACACTTGGTTAACCGTTTACACCCCACCAAGGTGCAACATTTGCCAACAACTTTTAAGGAATTTAGTCTTTCATGTATCTGGTTTTCTGCCAATAAATTCACACCGCTTTATTTATTCCTATATTCCCAATGTGCCTCTTCATTTACATCAATGTATGATTTTCATATACTATGCTTAATTCATATTATACGCTATGATCCAATCTGTAATCAGTTTTCAATTAAAACGGTATGTTCGGTGAATATTGGCGGATTAATCAGGTCGCGCTGATCAAACGAATCTGCGTTTCTGCAATCCTGTTTGTGCATATTGATTATCCTTTGTTCATTTACACATACACATCACATACCGCTTAACTTAGTTTAGATTGTTATTGTTGCCAATTATCTGAGGATGACGATACAATAATAGGAAGTAGGTATCGCTATATTCGTTATCCTGGAGCCGTATTCGTAAACGTGAATGTTAAAAAGTTAAAATCACAATTATCTTAAACATAGCTCAGAACAGTCACAACACACAACAATAATCAACCAATATTGAAATTGTTTCGGAGTTGTATTTTAGTTGCATCGCAATAATTTTCAAGCAAAATCTGATACTTATTTCTGATTCAGTCGTTTAGGCGCTAGCTGTATTACGTTGTGCATTGGAGTTGTATTGAAGTTGGATCATGCCTCAACGCTTTGTAAGTTAGAATACGGCCCCGGGTAGCTTTTCTAAAAGTCAATAACTCAAACCTATAAGCATATAAATGACACAAAAAACTTGAACACAGACCTGAAAATTGATTGATGATTTCTAATTTTCATGAGTCTCATGACATATGTAGGTACTAAATAAAATAAGGTAAATCCTAATACACATTGGTTAATCCTGATTTCAGAGAATTTTACAAGTTTAAAAACTTTTTTGTCTTCAATGTATTTTGAGATATCCAAATCCAAAGAGATGTTTGCATGTTTATTTTTCATTAGATACAAATTTTATTTCATTTTCATTGTATAATGCTTTTGCCAGAATTGAACTAGTTTTAAATAATTACAGGCAACTAAACCTCTATTCACATGGCTGTAACACGATAACAGAACCGCCAACTGCAAAGTGTTTCTATGAGAAATGTTCCATATTCCCCACAAACTATGTCTTATATCATATTACTCTTACATAACTTACTTCCCACCAATTTACGTGACCAGTCCTGAATCTTTGTAATAACAGAATTCCATTGCAGTGTCCTGTTTCCGTATGCTACACTATCCCAAGCTAAATACGCAATGTACGCGTAACAATAGCATAATGTATGTAATTCAGCGACAAGTCATTGTGAGTGACAGTATAGTGTTACATGCAGGCAAAGTCCGCAACGACAACGCTTCCAATAACATACCGCGACAAGCACCTTGTCACTAAAGAGTTATTGAGCTCAAACAGATACCTAAGAGCTCTAGTTAACAGCAAATGTAACTTGGAATATACTTAGTTCCAGACAGTCACGGATTTTTTCATATAAAAAAAACTTAAGGGGTACGAAGTAAGTACTTCAATAGCCCATTATGCCTGAACTTAGCAATTTTATGAGTAGCAATCTAACTGCATTAATATTAAAGGAAAACTTCAGAAAAAGATTAAAAAACACAGATTTATTAAAATAATAGCATGACAAATGAAAACAAATACTTTTTATGACGTTGACAGTCATAATTATCTGAATGTGATCTGTTACAGAACTGACCACATTCAGATAATTATGTATTTTCTACACAAAAAAGTTGTAATAGTTTATATGACTTGTGCACCACTAAAAATATCATCCACCTAAAACTCCAGAAATACATTAAAAAGACTGCTAGTACCTGTATAGAGTACAAATAGCAGAATAAGCAACCCACTGTCACCTACCACCTAAGACTAATATGTACCAACTTATTCTTTGCAAATAAATTACATACATAGTACAAGATGTGTAAAGTAGATAAATAATTTATGTTATAGCCCCGAATACGACCTTTGTTCAGTTAATGCGGCTTAGCATATATTAGCATCAATACTAGCTTCTCTAATTCTAGCTAAGCTCGAGATTACAGCTAGATTAAGTAGTGACTATGACACTGATTGTGCATTTAGGCCAATTAGGACCCTGGGGGCAAGAAACCTGAAACCATAAAATATATACCATACACGTAAACGTAGGTACCTACATTTGAAAAAGTTTTAAAACATAACATACACATCTCAGCAGAGAATTATCAAATTTGTTAAGCATTTTTGATTTAGCGTAATATTTGATGGTGATAATTTGGTGCAACTAATCTTATTGCAATGAAGCCTGAAATAATCACTCCTGATGGCCTAGTCAGTACTCTCAAATGCCAAATTTAAAGCCGAATGGAAAATTTAACTGTTTTAATCTAACCACGTGCAATTAATGAGTTGCACTGGCTATGGTTACGAGGAGCACCGATAAATTGCGATAACGATGCCACTGGCCAGACCACTCTAATAATACACCAGAGTACTAAATGAATGGGGCTTGAAGCCAGAATTACTAGGACAACTCTGCGAATTTCGAGATGCAACGCTTTTAGTGAAACTTGGTTAAACCCCTCTTCCTCTACAGTTTACGAAAATACTCAAGTGCCTTACTGGTTTAAAAGTCAATCCAATCAATGGGTAATAAATAGGTGCTCAGTAAATCTATTACCTCTGTCCGTTGCCTCTTCAATAGAACCCATGACATGGCTATAGAGATAGATAGATAGTTCAAGGCACTGGGAAGGGCAAAACAGGATAGTTTTTATCAATTATCCAGGACCGGTCATTGTGGCGTTCAGTGGGGGAGGCCTATGTCCAGCAGTGGACGTCTTTCGGCTGAAATGATGATGATGATGATGATCCCTTAAATGGGTGAATAGGGGTAGTAATTTACTAGTGCTAATTTTACTCAGACAAAGTCGCGAGTTGAGGCTAATTAAGTCTAAAAATATAATGTGTCTGATCATCACGCAAAATAGGCGCTAGACGTCGAGTTGCGGAAACTTGCCCGTTCTACAATACAATACAATAATGTGTCTGATGTGAACGGAAAGTAGATAAAGCTGATAAAGGTCCCGATGGACTCCAAGATAGCACTATACATAGATAATTTAAAAGTAACCTAACACAATTATGTAACTTGAATTTGCTGGTGCGCAGGTATGCGGGTAACGCGAGTGACATGACACCGTGACACCACATACTCGTACACCCTGAGCGTGAAAGTAACGCGTGAATTCTTCCACCGACCCTAGAATAATCTCATACGCGTTCCTGCGAATTCTTCGCTACACATTTTAAATAGAACACAAGAATGTAGTCGACAAATGGCGGATGAAGATTTCTTTTTTGTTGGCAAAAATTTAGTAAAGTTACATAGTGATAATGGCTGCAGTGAATTGGGGTGTTTTTTTACCTGAATGATAATAAAGGATGGATGAAAGAAAGGAAGGTACTCGTACTCATACTCATGTACGTCGGTTTTTAGCTAGGCAACGTAGAAATGCCATACCATTATACCCATACAAAAAAACCGGTATTACATTCCCTTCGGTACGTGAGTAAAACTGATCGGGTATCTGTGTTTGTTTCCCGCCATACCAAAAATTGGCAGATTTGTTTGCTGGCACTTCCGTCGACCAGATCCGAAGGACAGATATTTACGTTTCCCCCTAGCTTTTAAAGTATCGTCTGTCACGTCTGGTTTATTTGAGCTCAGCCGTGGTAACTTTGACCTAATTTTCGAACAAGACAAATAATTATGATAACTGAACACGTTTCTGAAACGTATGACTAGTAATCACTTTTGTACAAAATAAACAAACTTTTGCTTTAACTAATGAAAAAGTTATTTAGTTAGTTTATTTAGTTTTATTTTTATATCTAAGTTTGTAGTTGCTAGTCTTTGTATGTTCCTAAATAAATAATTTATTTGTAAAAAAGTTATTTACATATTGAGATTAACCTTATGAAAATTAAAGGGAACTCTCTTAAGAAACTCGAAGAGCTTTAAAATTAAAAGCTTCTGAATAACTAACTAACTTAACCCATATAAAAAAGTTAGTAGAGTCAAGCTCAAGGCCGTAGCCGTAAAGATTATCTTTTTTTAAGTAGCTTCAAGTCAAGTAGGATTAAACTTATATAACAAACTGTCATTAATTCTTAATAAACAAATCTTAAATTGCAATTACTTGATATTCTCGAGCACTGCTTATTTTATTAATCCATTATAATTTTTGCATTACCACTTAGATATATTATGGTATATTATTAGTTAAGCCTGAATAGGTACTGTATGCAAGTGTCCTAATGTAGCGTTTATTTTGTAGGGCAGATCTGTAAGTAACCGCCTAACCGGTGCTGTGTAAAATATACACCATTATATTGGTCAGTGTATATTTTAGATTAGAGCTTTTACTTAGACTAGATCCAAACTTAGAGCATAGAGAAAATATACTTTTCTTGCGCTCATTAAAATACTGTTTTTTTTCTTTTCATAAGTATATATTTACCTAATAAGTATTTTATTATTTGGTTTTTTAGACTTGAAATATATGTATAAGTTCAGCAAAATGGTATGTAAATATTTGCATTTGCACGTTACAATAGCAAGATAAATGCACGAAAACAATTCCGGCTGCATTTCTGCTAAACATGATAAATGTGTTTTCATAAAACTAGACAAACTACGAACAATAAATCTTACAACTTTCCTTAAACACGAAACATCCGCAATCTCAAGCGACATGGCGGGCTAGAAATCAAAACTTAAATAAAATAAAAGTCAGATTTGAATGACTTTAAAGAAGAAAAAAAGAGTAAAATGAGTATAAGCTTACAACAATTGACATGAATGACTAAACTAAATGAACCAACTCGCAATGTGTTAAAATCCTATTCGTTTTTGCGGAAAGGTGGGGACTTCACAAACATACATTAAACTCAGAAAATGTTACTCTCACAGCTGGGTTAAAAGTTACAAACGTAGAAAACACGCCAGAACCGTAATCATAAACAAACGCACACACACACAAAGTTGTAAACAAACCAAGGGAGCGGCGTGAAATAGTACAAACAAAGTATAAGTACTTACTGTATTTTAATACGAGTACAACGTCTTTTACGCGCGTTAAGGTGGACGCTTTTACGTCATTTGTGTACAGAATAGGTTCCAAGTTACGTATAAACAGGGTGATATAGTAAGACAGGGCCATAAAGTACGCCTGGGAGCCGGAGTTCATTCATAAAAGCTGGAACCATGAATGAGTTAGCAGCCGAGAAGTTACGGGGCCGCTTACATTATAAGCAATGCAAATCAATGTTTACTTACTTTATTTGGGCCGCGCGGGGCAAATTTTGTTCAATATTTATGAAGAGATTTGTTCGGTAATTGGGTTACTTCATTTAACTTTTTTTTAGTGTAAGCAGCGGAATTAAAATCGTATGCAGCTACATTGAGTAGGGATGTACGTATTGATTGTACGTTTTGTATCACGAACAAATGATATTTAGGTAGAAAAGTTTTCAAATAAGTTATGGAATCAGACGTTACTTTGCAGAAGTCCATAATTATTATCAACTACATTAATATTGCTTCGCTATTCCGCGGTATATTAACGTGCCAGCTTTAGGGACAACCCGTTATACTTATTTGCGTATTTCTGCATGGTGGTCCCTAATTAACGAGCACGTTAATATACCGCGGAATAGCGAAGCAATATTATTGTACTTTAGAAAAGTTTTATTTAGTGACGCTTCATGTGTCAGACAGTCCTTCTGCTATATCATAATACCCACTTGCTTGTGCTTGTGCTGTCGACCACAAATATATATTTACACTTTTAGACCTTATTACAATGGATAAAGGTATAAAGGAATGTGCGTCGACTGTACCTTACGATGCGCGCGCGCCACTAATGACAACGACCCGATTCAAGCCCGTAATTTATATCGGATCAAAGTTAATTATCTGTAGATACCAGTGAGTAGCCCTAATGGTCTTGCTGACCACGTGCCAAAGGTCAACGTGGCCTTGGAAGCAAAAGGTTTCATGTACGTTGATAATTTGTCTATTAATTTAAGTTGTGGGGCGAACATAAAATCGATTTTCGCCGGCTTGCTCAAATTTTTAGACAGCTTACACTTTTACTATGAAAAAAGGAAAGCTAAAGTAGCTCCGAGTTACCTGTGTTTTTAAAGAACACTGGTACCTAATATAAGTTTTCAATAAGCCTGATCTTTTACGTCAATCAAAAAATCTAGACTTTTCGTTACAAGGATTATGTTATTTCAATTCAATGCAATGCATTCCCGTGAGTCATTTACACCCTGTATATATAGCTAATAGCAGTATATATCACAAGTGGTAAGTATTCAATAATATTTATGAAACTTGTTATATTACCAGCGGATGAAGTTTTGGTCAGCAAATGATTACGTACCTGAAACAAAAAAATATATTTGTAAGTCTTTACGTTAATTGAACCTATCAAGCAGATATTCTGCTTAAATAGAACAGTAATCACGTAAATTATAACGAACATGTGACATTTTAAAAACTATGCGTTTAGCCCTTTTATTTTATGAATCGTAAAATCCTAGAAAGTACAGTTGCAATTTACAAACAAAGGTCATACTAAATTGCTATTTATGCAACAAGTGCGGAAAGTGGATGATTTCCGACGAGTGGGATTTTATTCACGAGCGAGCAAAGCGAGCGAGTTTATAAAGGAATACGAGTCGGAAATCATCTTTACGCACGTGTATCATACAATGTTTTACGATGCATTGTGCGAGTAAATCAAAAAACATATTATGGCAAATAAGTTTAATTATTAAAATTAAAAGTTATATTTGTACAATTTTCAATGTCAGATCAGAATGCAGTAGAGCACAAGCATTCGTTACATTAAACTATTAAAAGTTAAAAATTGAAAAAGATTGAAAACAAAAAGCACTAGTGCGGAAAAGTACTACTTTCCGCATGATATGGCTCCGTAGAAAACAAAAAGCACTAGTGCGGAAAAGTACTACTTTCCGCATGATATGGCTCCGTAGGAAACGCACTTTTCGAGCACATGCATTGTAAAGTGATTTTTGCTTTGCTTTTGTTGTAGTGTGTAAAAGTACTGCATGAACCCTCTATTGTGCGTGATCTAACCACAAGGCCGTTTTTTATTAAATTTTAAGAAAAACGCAAGCACGTGTTTGCTCCGGTGAGCATACCAGATCACAGCCCACTGATCCGATGAAGCACATCGCTTCCCCGACTTTAAGAACTCCTTTGATCGTAACACTTTGAGCAGACGTACTTAGCAAACAATAGATTTGTTAGTACCTTTACATTACATAGGTATAGGTATATTAAAATGATATTTTTTACGGGTTACGAGTGGGACGTGGGTACTTGGTTAGCGCAAACGCAAAAATCTTATGAATATTCTGACTTCCGTTTTATCTTAGTAAAACGGAACTGAGAATATTTTATGCTTAAACTTTATGCTTAAAGCTATTGAATTGAAATCACGACCAGAATAACCTGGCAGTTATCACATTTATATACTAGATATACTTACATATATAATATAACTAACTCCTGTTCGATAAAGTGTTAGAAACCTACAAGACAATCCATTCATCACTGCTATCGAAAACCACCATCATTATACAATTAATCAAACGTCAAAATAAACAGGACAAACAAATCTTTATAGACATAGGTAGCAGAACGGAGACAAATAATGGTGGCTTTCCTTTCGCTACTTCCATTGTAAGGTGAAAAGAAGAGTTTCATCAAATAAATAAAAAATGCGATTATGGTGATGAAGGAAGATGGTAAGGCCAAAAACTTTTGGAACGCCCCTCCTCTACATAACCATTACAAAAAATCTTAAATAAAACAACACTCTCCTTTTTTGAGCAGTCGTGTAATAACTAAGCTTAGCACATTAGGGAACGTGCGTTAACTGAAGAGGGCAGCACAGGACGGCCGTGTCAGAGACTATAGAGATATAGACCGCCACAGCCTAAGAACTTTTTGAAGCTCAAGTCAATTGCGCCATCTATGTCAAAGACCCCTAAAGATACCGAAAATGTAAGAGAAATGTCACCACTCCAGCTACAAATAGCGTACTTGTAGTACACTAGTAGCTACTAAGTGGGGTAGCAGTGCATTCAAAAAGTTCTTAGGCTGTGGCGGTCTATATCTCTATAGTCTCTGGCCGTATTTAATGTCGCGAAGGGCTAATTTAATGTCACGTTAAAGTTGCCTAATTAGTCTACTAGATGGCAGGACCTACAATGTGCAAGGGTATGTGAGTCAAATGTTGGAGGCAGCACTGTCTATTGGCATGAAGTAGTTTGCAGACTCTCCAACGCGCATGCTCCCTTATCAGCATAGAATAGGGAACATCAACATAAAATTAGTAACTTTATAAAATTTCAATCATCCTTGAACACAAGGCAAATCTGATTTCTAACTCAATATTTGTCGCTAGAAAAACAATTTTGGTCAAAAAATATTTTCAATTTACTTAAGCACAACACACAAGATTCTCGATATTGTAAAACTCGTCACAACTGAGCTGAGCAAATATTGACGCCCGGAAATTATTCCTACCTTCCTCGGGCTATACAGGGTGAGCAATTCAACTTTGCTTGTGAGGAGAAACCAGAAATTATACGAGATACGTGTTTCTTTGTACAGAAACACGTATCTCATATAATTTCTGGTTCCGAAGTAATTTAAAGATGATTTTCGTAAGATTTAGTACGCTCCTCTAATAAGAATGGAATAGTTATGTTTAGTTGAATGTTAGTTGAACATTTATTTATCTTCATTTTAGTTTTTCTTTAAAGACACCAAGTTATAATGTACTATGTATATCCTCGTCACACATTTTGTTATATAATGTTATATATCTGTATAGGAGCACTATAAATACTTTGCTGCGTGGCCCCGGCTTTAGAATAGTGCCACCCCGTCTCTTCCCGCGGGCGTCGTAAGAGGCGACTAAGGGATAAGGGAACCTCTGACCCCTACTGCTCGTGAGAACGCTGTGGTGATTTATTTAATTAATGGCCATCCGCATGGCGGCGTTGCGGTTCGCCACCCATCACGTCTTGTTCTTCACGGGGGCGAGAAGTGGCTCACGGAGAGCGGTTTTGCTGCATTGATCGTAGCAAATGGAAATCCGTGATGGGTTATAGGCGTGATTGTATGTATGTATGTATGTATGTATGTATGTATAAATACTTTGTTGATATGTACTAATTGACGTCCCCGGACGAATAAATGTACGTTTCCATATTGTCAAATTTCCCGTCACGTGTCATTTGAATGCCTCAGTGGCGGCGTGTCCATAGAACACGATTCCCGTCGGCTTGCCTAAGTTTCAGGCGTCTGAGCAGTTTTCCTACAGCTCATGAAAAATTTAGAGCCAAATTCTTCACTGGCTTGCCTAAGAAATTTTTTGACCGACCGCCTCTGTGCCTCACCCTGTATTAATACATTACTTCCTAAGTCCCATAGAGGGCTAAAGCTGCGGTTTCGGATGATTGACAAGGGTCTTCAATTTTAATACTTGTGTGGGTTCAATACGACAAAATGTACTTAGATGTGTCACAGTAACTACTGGGCCATCATAACCACATCCAACTAGAAAATGATGTCGTATAAAAGTCAGCAGCACTCCATGTAGTTAACCTGTGCACCCCAGGCGCAGATCACCCAGGTGAACTAAGTATACTATAAGTACTGTTTGTTCACCTTTACGCCAACGTCAATACGACTAAATTTAGTCATATAAATGTGCTGGTAACTTTTATAAGACATCATTTGCTAGTTGGGAACCAACCGACTAACTTTAACAACTCATTTTTCAAGGACTATGATAAGATTATATTTTATCACTATACGTCCACTTTTTCAAAATAGTTTGATAACACTGGCATACACTCGAGAGCAAAAATTTCGGGTCAGTAACATAAACTTTAATATATTAAAATATTTATAACTGGTTACTCACGTAATTTTGTCAATTTTTGCTCGACATGTTTCGATCAACTTACGATGATCATTTTCACGAGCGGCCTTCCGCAACCCGTTATAAATATTTTTAATATATTAGAGTCTCACGAAAGTTTTATAGTTAAACTTTAATATCTTTAAATTTAATACCTTTTCAGATATTCAAGAAAATGCTAGTGACCCGAAACTTTTGCTCTCGAGTGTAGGTCGCGATGTAGTTTGGAAACAGACAACGAGACGTATTGATATTAAAATGAATAAACAAAAAAAATCAAATCACAACTTTGTTCAATGTGTATGTACACTTGTACAGTCAGCAGCAGAAGTAGCTAAGCGGGTGAGATATTCAAAATGAGCTTGACACGACTTGATTGTTAAGAGATTAAGAGCGTATATAGGTCATTTTGAACACCTTACCCGCTTAACTACTTCTGCTGCTGAGTGTACTATTATCGAACGAGCGGAGCGTAAGCGAAGATCGTTCTTACAAACAACAACTGTCACCTGGCTACTGGGACGTCTCGGCATTTGGATGGCTTTTTGATTTAGATAGTTTGTCCGACGATAACTTTAGTAAAGATTTTCCGATCTTTATGAAATTTGTTGGGGTTGTAGCAGAGACCAACAAAATTTGCGAGTTCGTATATGAGCTGGATTGAGACGGGGGTTCTGAAATTAGAAGCCCTAAAAAGGTTTTGTAAAGGGGTCCTGTTACATTGGTCATCTTATTTGCTACTTTTACGAGCAAGTATGGTTGAGTTTAGTATCAAACGAAAGGTATTGATTAACACTCTCGTCAAATCCTTATTAACTGCTTACTGTTTCATAACAATTAGCAACATAAAATTGATTTCAAAAATATTTTCAATTATATTTTGATTTTGGTGTAAATATTTTGACAACTGACTTTGTTTTAAATTTATTAGAGCTTTGGCTGCTAGGGCCATTAGCATACTGACAATAACACATTAGTTAGAGAGAGTTACCATAGACGCATAATGATTGGTGACCGAAACCTATATAGATGGTCCACAGATGAGAACGACATGTCAAAGCAACAGAGTGAGAGGCATGTGAGAGGTGGATTTAAATTTAGATGAGACAAAAACTGTCAAATCTGAAGCGATTTCGTTGCGGTAAAATTTTGCGCATCAACCGCACAATTTAATATGGACGTTTAGTTTCACCGTGATGGTTAGTTGAGAAAAAATACCCGATACCTATTTTTGGTATTTTGGTATTTGTAGTAATTCTACTATTGCACATTTATGGCGAAACACAAGATTCGCGAGTTCACAGTTCGGGGCGAACTACTAGTATATTTTCAAATTTTGGTTTTCCTATAAAGATTAACGTCAAAAAATGTGTGAACATGAGTTCGGTATCGTATTTAACTACTTTGATTATAGTACTTGTGTTAAAAGTTTGCATTAACAGCATTTAAAGTTGCCAACTCGTGTATCTATATTAAATAACCGTAAAAACAGCGTCATAACCACAATACAAATTTAAGCAAACGTAGCACCGGCCATTCGCAAACACATTTGCCTGCGTCCCGCCGTATCGCGCCCAACTTTTTGATTTATTTACCCGCCATGCTAAAACTCCCGTGAAATAGCCCTAACAAACGCTGGTTACGTAAGTGTGTCACTACCTTTACAGCTGGGTAAAAAGGATTAAAGTATTGAAGCGCTCAATAAACATAGGCTCTTTTGAGTATGGTTCAATTGTTCGCACTTTTTAAGCAACGCTGTGTGTGTTTTACGCTGCAGTATAAAATTTTCATTAAAAAAATCATGACATTTTAAACCCTATTAACTGAGCCTTTGAAGTTATTTTTGCGTGTCTTCGATTGTCGTAAATTGATCTTGGTTAGCGCACAGTTCTACCTCAATTGACGGTTATAGTAAAACTCTTTGGAGAGGTCAGCCTTTTATGATCCCTCGCAAATTGTATGGCAGCAATTGTCGCTAAATCGAGGATATAGGCGGCTTCGAATTTGGACCCTAGAACTACGGAATTGCCAAATTACGCATCATGTAATGTTTGCGTCGCTTCCCAATACAACCTTTACTTTTTGTCCGTGATGTCAGTTGTAACACTTTTAAGATATTCGTAGAATAAGATTAATAAACGATTACTGAGTTTGGAAAGTTGGGGTGCAACAGACATCCTTATAGCTATTTACACATGTACAATGTACGTCGAAAGTTTTACAAATATAAATATAAATACTTGTGAATCTTGTGATAGGTTTAAAAAAAGTTGACCCACTGAGTAGGTACCTACACTTCACTGTTGGTGCTATTTAGAACATTGTTCACATAAAACACAAGACAGAACGTTTAAGAACACAATATTGTTCAAGCAAACAAGTGATTTATCTTTTTTGAATATAAGAACTTAAACAATACCTACGATTTTAACTATAAAACTTTCGTGAGACTCTAACATATTAAAAATATTTATAACGGGTTACTCACGTAATTTTTGTCGATTACCTACAAGAGACTTGCAAGAGAGAAGTTCCTCATTCAGCGGAAAATACGGGAGGCTATAGAAATAAGTCGTCATTCGAATTTCAATCGTGATGGCGGTTGGTCATTGCCCCCTAGTTGGAGAACGGTCTTGGGTACTACGTCGGTGTCGGACAGTGTGAACGTGCCTTTAGCAAATGACGTCGTGAGTGTAGTGTGCAAACATTTCGGCAAAAATGATAAAGGGGATGAGGGTAGATCTGTCACAACATCGCCGCCGCCGCCGCCGCCGCCTCCCGCCACCAGCAGCAGGGCACACCGCGCGCAGGCGCGCAGTAGCCGACGCGCTGCCGTCGCGGAAGGCCGCTCGTGAGAATGATCATCGTAAATTGATCGAAACATGTCGAGCAAAAATCGACAAAAATTACGTGAGTAACCCGTTATAAATATTTTTAATACCTACGATGTATAGTTTTTTTTTTGTATGGGACACATCGTCTCAGCCGGCCAACCCTTCATATACAAAACCATTTTTTTTCTTACTTTTCATAATCAAAATACGATACCAATCCGCCCTTAAAAACATAGCCTCGCATGGATATATTATGTACCTACTTGAAATGATGTAGGGTCCAACTACGGAAGAGTTTATAAAAATCGCGATAGCCGGCCTATTCGGACGAAGCTGCGCTGCGGACAGAAACCAAACCTTGCTTAATATTACTTTTCATCGCAGACAAGTCAAAATACTCGAAAACTGGCTCGTAGTTAAACCGGGTTTTAAATGTGTCACGCTCGAGCAAAGGTCGCCGACGGTAGTATCAATATTTATGAAGTTCCGATTTCTTGCGAAACACCGGTTCGGCGGGATTCGCTCGTTCTCCGTGAGAAGCACTTTCGCTACTCGCAGTTTTCATTGGTAACTAGAGGCACTCCGTCAAAAAATATGCTTAGGAAAGCCGTAGCTCTAAGTTGGCTCGCAATTCGAATACGATTAAAGTAATATACATATATGTATATGTTATAAAATTAAACCTAAAAGAAACCTTACGATTTCTTTGAGGTGAATTTTCTTGAACAATTTAAAAACCTCATCACTTTTTCATTGATTTAAATATCAGAATAGGAAAATACGTTTTATACCGAATTTTCTTCGCCAATCGCGATGATTAAGTACAAGATATATTTGTACAGAGAAAGGCCCTAGTGCGAAAATCAATCACTTTCTCACCGCTAAATATGTAAACAATGACACACTTTTAGAGCATGACAAATTAATAAGGTCATCTTGAACACCTCTCCAGCTTAGCTATTTTTGTTCCTGACAGTCCTGACTATACTACAAAACATTTCTTACATTCCTAAGACCAAAGTCGGAACCCTGAATAAGTAAAGCAACTCCAAGGATGCCACTTTAAATGGAGATCGCGGGTCAGGCGTTAAATTTTCAATTCAATTTTAAAACTGTATACATTAAAACGTGTTTCCTGCTTAAGAGCACGCTTCCGCAAAACTGAATTCCCTTTTTTTACCTTAAATTCCTAAATATAGGCAAGCCGTACTGCTTATTATGTACACACCCTCGGTCGTAACTGTAACATGGTGCCAGCCCTATTTTTATTCCAACCACTTACAGGCAACCAGTGTAAAAGTGATCTAGAATTCTTCATAGTTGTTACGGAATTTGAGTTTTCAATTACACTGGTTTGCTGGCATGATATAAGCGATGTGAATGAGGTTAGTAGATACAGGAAGGGAATTCCTAAACAAATTGTACAAAGAAAACAAAATAAGCCGGTCGCGTGTAAAACCCGCGAGTGCCACAGACTAGAGAAATACACATGATCCATATTTACATACTTATAATATTAAATCGGTAAATAAAAGGAGTCACATATTTAGTAGGTAGAGTGTGTCCGCAAAGAAAAGTGTCGCGGTTTATATGGGAGCTCATACATTCTACGACACTTTTCTTTCCGGACAGACTCTTAACTTTCAAACATAAATTTTACGTAGGTTCTATTTATTTACCATGAATTATTCAGTAAGCGCAACATACAGGTTGTTTTTAAACCCAAAGCTAATCTTTACGAGATAAGATTATTGATAATTTGTACTGAAGTATTTTACTATAAACCAACCCTGAAATCACAAGAAATAAGGCCTGCACTATGGATAACTTGTCTACTTTAGCCCAGCAATTACTTTTTGCTCAAAGTGGTCAAGACCGTTAAGGCTAATCTCACACTGGCGCTGCCTCCCGCTCCTGTAAACGAGATAGAACCTGGATAGAACGATATACACATGCAGAGCGATATCTTCAACAGTGTAATAAACGCCAAAGGAACGCATGAAATCCCAATATAATCATTCGCGCCAATTAAACAAACAAACAAAAAAAAATTACATTAGTGGATATGTTACGTTGACCTCATCAAATGTAGAACGTATAGATACGGTTATACGTGTAACAACCCTGACAGCGTAAACAGGGGAATCTGCCAAATCTACACATCTGGAACCCTAGCCTACTGAAACATTCTGTTATGCAAAGTTCTGTGCCCCGCTCCGAAGGCGCGGCTAGTATTTTATTCAGCTAGTACTGGCGTTAATGAAATATTCAAGTCACAACCCTAATAACGCCCTGACGTATGATACAATTTGACACTAGACTTACAGGAATATGCTCTAGTATTGTTTGTGACAGTGGCGGCGCGTCCTTAGAACACAATTCTTGACGGCTTGCCTAATATTCAGGCACCTGAGTAGTTTTCCTTCAGCTCATGAAAAAATGTTAAGCTAAATTATCATACCCCGGCCGGCGAGAGCAAAAATGCGTTGACAGCTTAATAGTGCGAGGACACACTCTTTGGTCGATGTCGATAAAAACAACACGATGTACTGGACCACCGTTATGATATGCAGAAGTATTAATTATTGTTGTAAACAAAATTAAAACCAAGTGTTTGTATTTATTCAGTATTTTATGTAATTTTTGTAATATACAATTAGCATTTTTTCTAAATTTTCTGATTTTAAATTGAGTCAATGTCAAATAGTAGTTGTTTATAATCGCGAAATACACATATGATACGAAAGAGGTCTATTAGTTACGAGTATGTGAAAAGTATCTATTTACAACTGTCACTCACTCTTATCTATTACGAACATTCCCGTGAGTATGATAAATTGATTATAATTGTAATCAGTTGATTGAAATAGTATATAAGCTTAAAAATAATAATGTGAAATGTGTGTGTGTAAATAATAATTTTATGTTGATAGAAAATTGTTATAGGGTTATTCTTAGAAACGCGTGGAGGTATCAAGTTGAAATAAATAACAAATACTAATGGCTCAGTTTAAAAAATAATAATAATAACTGTGCTTAATTAAAAGTCTACTATTCTATCGACATCCATATGTCGATAGAATAGTCGATATTTAATTAAGAGTCCGGTAAACTTTTTTTTCGATTTCGCTCAACTTTTTGACGCTATTTTGCAGTAACTAACATAACCTCTATAATTTTGAATACATATTATGAAAGACCGTTTCTTTTTGGATGGAATAAATACAACAATTTTTTAATTTTATGCTTCATTAATAAATAATTCACCCTAATCTAACAACAGTTTCGCGATTTTTGCTTGGAGAGGTGAAAAGAGTAAGGTTTTTATTGATTAAAATTAAGTTATACAAGTATGTAAAATATATAAATACATTGGAAAATGAGTCGCCTGAGGAATAAATGTAACAGGTTTTTTCATTTTCATATATGTTTTTTAAGGGAGAGTATGATTTGCTAGAGCAATTTTGCTAAAAATTGCCGAAGTTTTGATGATATTCTTGGGAAGATATTAAAGTATTTTACAAATATATAAATACAAATATAAACTTCACTTCATGCTTTATTCATATAGTACAAAACATATTAGGGTCCATAAAAAAATAATAATTAAAAATCCTACGACAAAATTGCATGAATCAACGTCCTCACTAAACAAGCTCTGTAAGAATTGAGTTTTTAGGTATTAAATGTTAATATATATCGACCTAAAGTACTTTTTTGCAATAACAAGACTTCCAGCTATCTTACCAAATGCAATTCATGTGCATAATGTCATTATTAGCGATTTTCGTTTTCAAATTGTTACCGGACTCTTAAGCACTAGGAGCAGACGCATTTTTGCTCTCGCCGGCCGGGGTATGTAAATTATGCTCCCGCTTGCCTTACATTTTTTTTGATCCGTCGCCACTGGTTTTTGATAATAATTCCTAGATGACCTGATTTGTAAAGTAAGGAATTTAATTCCAATGTACAAATCCAATTCCAATCTGACTGACGGTTCCTCGAGGTGTCATCATAATCAGCCAGCACTTAATTCATAGACATAGACAGCTGTTCAGGTCATTGGAATAACAGCCACTGTGTCGCAGCCCAAACACGCTCAAGCATAGACAATACTTGCTGATATTCCATATAGCAGCTGTCATAACCGACGATCTGCGACATATACAGAGTGTTTCCTGTAACATGAGCAATAAATTAAAACGTAGATTCTACTCCTCAAACAATAAAACTTTTGTTCAACAACTTTTAAAAAATATGTATTTTTTAGATTGTCTCTTTTTCATACAAACTAAATAGTATTTTCAATGTACGTTCAAATCCGTCCAATTGACATTTCTTGTCACCCTACAGACATAATAAATTTCGAAATATATTGCGTGTTCGAATAATCTTTAAAGTGAAATAAAAATCAAACCATAAGTTATTTTTAAAAGTTGCTGAACAAACGTTGTCTGGTTTTAAGGAGGAGAATCTACGTTTTAACTTATTGCTCCTATTACAGGAAACACCCGGTATATATGTGAACGAAAGGACGAAACACCGCATTCCTATATTTTAAACTAGCTCTTATCAGAACGTTGATTCATCTCCAATCACCAACATAACTTGGCCTTCATTGCTCGAATGGTTTAACATTACTGTTCGCCACACTGTAGTGCGTAATCAGATCTTTAAAAGATGCTAAGTAAATGAGCTGCGAAAAGCTGCTGGAATATATGGGATACCCCAAAAGCTGCTAGTTGGCAGGATACTAGCAATTAAAGTTGCCAAGTTTAGAAAATAAGTTGCCAAGTTGAAAACTCTGATTGGTAACGGACATTTTCTCGGAGGTCAGAGTATAGTGGGCATGTTATATCGGTCAATAGGGGCAGAAAGGGCCACATTAAATTGTGATTGATTGTTGTGGGTGCCCCGGGGCCCGTTTCGATTGGGGCTTGATAAAAGTGCATTAGTTGTATTAGGGAAAATCGGGGCAAGCGTGAATTGTTTACCTAAATTGAGCGGTAAATAAGTATTTACTTCGGATAATGCCTCTTTTAATATACCTGCTTTAATGACATGCATATACCTACATTAATGACTTTAAATGAAGCCAGAAATGTAGCGTTATAATTTAAAGGCCCCACTTTGGCGAATTACTACGTCACTTAATTTTTATCACTAATATGGATAGCGTATATTGTATTGTTTTAGGAAGTACTAATAAGTAATACATAACTCCATAGGTATCGACAAAAAATGGGCCCTTATTCCGTACATTCCCACAAATTTTACCTAAAACTGTAGATAAGTATTTAATGTACTGATTAATGTACGTGTTAGTCAAAATAATAAGTATTTAATTTTTATACTGATACCCTATTTTACCTTCAGTAAAATCTAAAATATCTACTCTAATTCTTATTATAAATAGCTGAAGCTTAAAGCATGGCGAATTTCGCGGCAAATACATGTACCTAATTATTTTATTTAGTTTGATAGATGGTATGGAGCAGTCAGCTATAAATAGATTTTATTAGGACCTTTTTTTATTACAACACAATAAGGTAAAAAAGTTTTTTTGTAGTCGACTGTACCATGCATGTATTTCAACTTGGATTTATCTTTTCGTTTGATTTTTCTAGATAGTATTAGATTTTATTTTTGGGCCACCTTTAGTACAGTCGTGAGTCAAAAATATGTTATTATTACAAAGAAGTAAGGTGCAAAAGTGTAAACATATTTTTGACGCAGACCGTACCTAACCAACTAATGCTGATAACTAATGAGTACCTAAATAGAAAAGTGTATTCATAAAACATTTGCGGCAACGTATGAAAAGACTACTCAGGGTATCGTTACCGTCAAGTCGGAATCAAATATTCAGTACAAATTGCAAAGACACAAATATTCACGTTACGATGGCACTCAGGGGAATTATATTTGGTTAAAAGGACACCCTTAATGAGGGTCCAGGGCTCTTAAAACAATCGCTTACAGAGTCTTTGCCTAACATAACCAGTATGACATTGCACTCTGATAATGCATAGTTGGTATTGATTTCAGGGGTCACAGTTGTACTGGTTAGATTTAGTAAGTGGTAGGAACTGAGCTGGGCCCCCAAGGAAGCATTTCACGGCCCACCGCCCTTATGGAGTGCGTTAAAATTTAATTCGTTCCGAAGATGTGGACGTCCAGTGAGTGCTTATTAACTTTTTAAGGGATCTATATAAAAAAAAATGAAAAGCTGTAAATAAGCAACCTAATAAGCTAGCTACATAGCTCAGTATCAGTTGTAATCGTTGTATTTTGCGCCACCCGTCACGGCTCAATGCACGCTCCTGCCAATCGCCACAAAGTTCAGGTCGTCTCACCATCTCTGTTTTGGCCTACCTCTGCCTCGGCCATCCTGTGGGGTCCAGTCGGTCGCCAATTTGGCCCATCGATCCAGATACATGCATTCGGCATACATGTTCCGCTCCGGCCAGTCCCACTCAAGCTTGGCGGCCTTAACACCCACATCAGCGATACCAATTCTGGAGCGCAGTTCGGTGTTTCTTAGTTTTCTTACCCGATCGGTTCTGAGGACTCCAAGTATACTGCGCTCCATTGATTGTTTATTGCTTAGTCAAAAAGCAGGAACTGATCAATAGACAAAGATATATACCATACAACTTCATCATAATATCAACTAAAAAACATTCACTGTTAAAGATACGATTTCCTCATATGTATAACTATTTCTTGCAATCGTACCAGATCGGCGGACTACCTCTTTGAAGCCTTACAATGCCTCTTGAGACAAATACCTGTTCATTTGCATGCTATTTTCCTCATTTTCTTACGGATTCCAGTTAAAATAAACGGTACAGTATTAGCCTAATACAATGAAGGTATTACTAATACATCGCACAATCGACTGTTTATCTTCGAGATATGGACTTTATCTGACATTATCGATATAAATGAAGGTGTCTGGCCGATTATCAGCCCAATACCTCCTTTATACTATTCGAATGAGTTAAGTGAATAAAGTAAATAGGTATAAAAAAAATATTTTTTGTGAATTTAACGTCGGTAGATTAAGGATTCATGCTTGAGTCAAAATCTCTTTAGGTACGGAACGCCACATTTATACTGACGACGGACCGTGTCCTGGCACCCTAAGTGCTTAAAGATTGATACCTAATACCTATACTCTTATATACTCTTCAAAAACATGTAGCGTAGTAACTAAATGCACATGAGTTTAGCCCTTAACTTTTATAATCGTAGCAGAAACAAAACAATTTCTCACATAATAAGAACCCTAATCGTAATCACTTGTCACTCAAGTCGTCCTTTAAGACTTGTTTTTTGAACAAGCCCCCTACTCCTTAATCATACTTAGCATCAAAAGCATAGACTAAAGAGGCTTTAGCTTGTCTCTGGCCCTAGCAGCGCTCACGCATGCGCATTACTGATCTGTGATCAAGAGAATCTTGCGTAAATCCGTCAGGAACGAGGAACGTAATTCGAGGTTTTATTCGAACAGGAAGTGTGAGAAAATATGAATGGACCGCAATTTATTTATACGATTCTATCGAACAAATAAATGTAATTCAATGCAGGAGTGAATAAATCTTGTAACGCAATGATTGTATTGAGTATACAGGGTAAACCCGGATACGATTAGAAGATATTTTCGTGGCTAGTTGTCCTAGTTGATCGTTATATCAGGGTCAGAGGGCACATTTTTTGTACCTTTGTCTTATCTTTTCTTAATTTTCTTAAAAAGAAAAATGTTAAAACATAATCTCATATATTCTGAATTTTCTCATTTTCGTTACGATAATTAGGCATATAAATGTATGGTTAATTTCCGTGATTATTGTTGCGTTAAAAAGTGAAATATATCCTGATGTTTTTACGAAATAACTATTTATGATGATACATATGGATGAGTGGCAAAACACCATGCTCTGTAATGTTGTTAGCAAGTTATATGTAATCGGATACAGATCAACACAGTGGAGGTATGTCAAAAATATTCGCACCAAAACCGGAGTATATTTGACTATTCTTTTGATATTAGTATCAAAAAAATAGCCAAATATACTCCGGTTATGGTATTTTGCTAAGCAAAATAATAGACCTGCTGCCACTGCAACTGTATCAAGCTTCTCTTTCAGTCGTGAAATAATGTTTCTGAACACTAATTTAATGCCATCCTGTATATTAAATAACCATTTTACGATATTTCTCATTACGTGTGCCAATACGTTCCAATGTATATTTGCTGGATTCCTTCCATCGTTTTCTTGGTCTTTGATCGATTTAATAGATCAATAAAAAGCTTGGAAAAAACTAGCCGCCTGACATGATCTAAATCAGGATTTCCTGCGGAGTTGTGGTAATGAGTGGGTGAAAAATTAACGGTTATGTAGCTCATATAATGTTCACTCATAGTCTGCTAAATCAGTTTTATCGGTTAAAGTAGAAAAATCTATACCTACCTATGCATTCCTTTTTAGGATAAAAATAGAAAAAGCCCACTTTCATTGCATTTTATTTGTTTTTCCTGTACTGGTTTTGTTTTTGAGGTGTTCAATAAAGAGTATTTGTATTGTATTGTATTGTATTGCACTTCGACATTATTCGTGCTAAAACCCAACAACTGAGTTCAGTACATACCTACCTTTTACAAGGTATTTATTTAGCCTACATAAAAAAACCTTATGTAAACAAATTAAAAATAACTAACTTAAAAATACTAAAAACTAAAAATCTATTTCCAAAAGCCCTGTATAATATAAGTTAGGCGGTTGTATACTTAAGAATATTAATAAGGCCCTTCTGGAATACTTTTAATCATATTCCTAATATTTAATAAGATTATCTGTACTTATAACTTTTTCAATTATCTCCTTATTATCTAGCCGGGTAAGTGCTCGGGTGGGGGACCAACATTAAGCGATACGAAGGTCCGATAAGGATCATTAACCGTCCCCTGCCCGTCGAAGAAGGGTTAAATTTGTTATTAGAGTCAAATGACCCGACGAAATCAGTAGCAGTAGTTTGTAAACGGATTTAGATAAAGATCTAAAAAGTAGGGGAAAAGAATGAACACATTTAAGCACATTTTGTTTGTATTACGTATAATTAATGAGAAACATTTAAGTCGTATAATATGTACATCAAAAGCGAAGTTATACAAGCTGTAACAAAAATGCTGGTGATTCTTTTAAGGGCATAATTGGTATCGTATTCTTATTATGAAAAACTAAGAAAAAAATAGTTTCGCGCGAAAAAAAATTTTTGTTTTGTATGGAGGGTCGGCCGGCTGAAGCCACCTGTCCCATAGATTTTTTTTTTGTTTTTTTTGCGTCCGCAATTTTTTTCTCCTACTTTTTCTTACTCACAATACGATACCAATTATGCCCTTAAACGGATCACCAGTATTTTTGTTACACCCTGTATGGTCGATTACGCAGTTATTGATATACAATCTGTAATAGTTAGTTTATGGTATTGTAAGAATTTGGGGGTTTTCGTCGTTTTAGGTTAAGTTCTAGTGTTGCTTGCATTCCGGAAAATTTTAATTTAATTAATTAGAATCGTAAGAGAATTAATTTTACACACAACAAAATCTGAAATCGACTAACGATATGATGTTTGCTTTCTTTCACCTGACGTTCCTTGTTGACATAATTCTGCTATCATCTTGTTTCTCTCGGCTCTTGGGCTAGGCACACGTTAACTCGGAAAGGGGTCAAGCATGCCTTTTACTTTGCTTACCTTGGAGTGATACTGACATACAGAAAGGGTGGTTTTATGGTGCTCTCAAAGGAGGTTATCCAATGGAGTTTGAATATAGAAGCAAAGATAGCAGCGTAAAAGGCCATTTGGAATTACCGCGCCTTCCTTCAAAGTTATTTTGTCAAACATATTCGATGTAAGAGCCGCGTTAAAAGCAAATTTTACGGGTGCAAATTTTCATAAAATACCAAATTGAGCTATGAAAATAATGCATGAAACTTGTGGTTTATATTCATCTCTGAAAAAGTGATTATTGGCGTTTCCAAATATTGATATTGTTTTTTGTATTAAACTGTTTTGTTAGAAAAACATTTTGTGAATAAAAAATATTACTTATATTTAATGAATGAAAACCTTATTCAGCCGGGTAGAGAGGATGCAAGCACCATCTATACATATAATAAAGGTGAAGAGGGTCAAAAATCTGTACATTGGAGATATTAGCAAAAAAAAGAGTTAGTAGCTCTTAGAATCGATAACAGAACACGTTTCGGCGATTTTTAGAATTTTTGTCTGTTTGTCTGTTTGTCTGTTTGGATGGGGAGAGTTGGCGTCAAAACGCCTGAACCGATTTCGATAAAAACTTCACTAGCAGGTTCTACAGTCTTCTGGTCAGGACATAGGCTATAAAAAATGCGAACTTTTTGGATTTAAGGGGGTTTAAGGGGGGTTTAAACTTTGTATGGGAAATGCCTTTATATCTATACATATAATAAAGGTGAAGAGGGTCAAAAATCTGTACATTGGAGATATTAGCAAAAAAATGAGTTCGTAGCTCTTAGAATCGATAACAGAACACGTTTCGGCGATTTTTAGAATTTTTGTCTGTTTGTCTGTTTGTCTGTTTGTCTGTTTGGATGGGGAGAGTTGGCGTCAAAACGCCTGAACCGATTTCGATAAAAACTTCACTAGCAGGTTCTACAGACCTCTGGTCAGGACATAGGCTATAAAAAATACGAACTTTTTGGATTTAAGGGGGTTTAAGGGGGGTTTAAACTTTGTGTGGGAAATGCCTTTATATGGTAAATAAATACTTATGCATTTGTATTTCAACTATATATTTTTTAAACCACGGCGATGGCAAACAATCATACGACCCGCCTGATGGTAAGCACTTAGGGTAGCCAATGGACGCCTGTAAATCCAGAGGTTTTATGTGCGCGTTGCCTCCCTATAAGAATCTTTTTTTATTTACACTATATTGCACGAAATACAAAACTGTGAGACCAAACGGCGGACATCATACCAAATGGTATTTTCCACCAGTCAACCATTGGGTCTATACAACAGACATGTACAAAAGGTGCAAGAATAAAAGTTAAATTAACTAACTAAAAAAAACAAACGGAACATAGTGAAACACGGAAATCTAAAAGTACCGGCACACCCTACCGAAAAAGAGTTTAGATAGAGTTCACCGCGTGATGGGCGTCAAAGAGAGGGGGGCGCAAAAAGAAAAAAAGACACCACACTATAGCTAAATATACCGAAAATTGTTACGTTGAACATTTGAGATGGCAGAAGAAGAGTTTTGATAGAGCTCACCAAGTGACGGGGGGCTAGGGGGGCGGAGCCCCCCGCACTTAAAAAAAACGGTAATATTGCATATTATACCAAAAACTGCTACGTTGAACATTTGAGATGGGAGAAAAAGAGTTTTGATATAGTTTACTACGTGATGGGCCGCAAAGGAAGGGGGGCTCGGGGGGCGGAGCCCCCCCCCATAAAGAAAAAACACACCGTACTATTGCTTATTATACCAAAAATTGTTACGTCAAACATTTGAGATGGGAGAAAAAGAGTTTTGATAGAGTTTGCCGCGTGACGGGCTGCAAAGAAAGGGGGGCTCGGGGGGCGGAGCCCCCCGCATAAAGAAAAAACACACTGTACTATTGCTTATTATACCAAAAATTGTTACGTCGAACATTTGAGATGGGAGAAAAAGAGTTTGATAGAGTTTACTACGTGATGGGCCGCAAAGAAAGGGGGGCTCGGGGGGCGGAGCCCCCCGCATAAAGAAAAACCTACACAGTACTATTGCTTATTATACCAAAAATTGTTACGTCGAACATTTGAGATGGGAGAAAAAGAGTTTTGATAGAGTTTACTATGTCATGGGCCGCAAAGAAAGGGGGGCTCGGGGGGCGGAGCCCCCCCATAAAGAAAAAATACACCGGACTATTGCTTATTATATCAAAAATTGTTACGTCGAACATTTGAGATGGGAGAAAAAGAGTTTTGATAGAGTTTACTACGTGATGGGGCGCAAAGAAAGGGGGGCTCGGGGGGCGGAGCCCCCCGCATAAAGAAAAAACACAGCGTACTATTGCTTATTATACCAAAAATTGTTACGTCGAACATTTGAGATGGGGGAAAAAGAGTTTTGATAGAGTTTACTACGTGACGGGCCGTAAAGGAAGGGGGGTTCGGGGGGCGGAGCCCCCCGCATAAAGAAAAAACACACCGCACTATTGCTTATTATACCAAAAATTGTTACGTCGAACATTTGAGATGGGGGAAAAAGAGTTTTGATAGAGTTTACTACGTGACGGGCCGCAAAGAAAGGGGGGCTAGGGGGGCGGAGCCCCCCGCATAAAGAAAAAACACACCGTACTATTGCTTATTATACCAAAAATTGTTACGTCGAACATTTGAGATGGGGGAAAAAGAGTTTTGATAGAGTTTACTACGTGACGGGCCGCAAAGAATGGGGGGCTCGGGGGGCGGAGCCCCCCGCATAAAGAAAAAACAGACCGTACTATTGCTTATTATACCAAAAATGGTTACGTTGAACATTTGAAATGGGAGAAAAAGAGTTTTGATAGAGTTAACCACGTTATGGGCGGCAAAAAGTAGGGGGCTCAGGTGGCTCCTCTCCCGCATACAGAAGAAACACACCGTACTATTGCTTATTATACCAAAAATTGTTAGGTTATACATTTGAGATGGGAGAAAAAGAGTTTTGATAAAGATTACCATGTGATGGGCGGGATAGAAAGGGGGGCCAAGAAAGAAAAAACACACAGCAATATTGCTTATCATACCAAAATTTTCTAGGTTGGACATTTGAGATGGGAGAAGAAGAGTTTTGAGAGAGTTTACTACGTGATGGGCGGTAAAGAACGGGGGGCAAATAAAATACTGCAAATTATACCAAAAACTGATACGTTGAACATTTGAGATGGGAGAAGAAGAGTTTTGAGAGAGTTTACTACGTGATGGGCGGTAAAGAACGGGGGGCAAATAAAATACTGCAAATTATACCAAAAACTGATACGTTGAACATTTGAGATGGGAGAAGAAGAGTTTTGATAGAGTTTACCACGTGATGGGCTGTAATGAAAGGGGCGCTCGGGGGGCAGAGCCCCCCGCATAAACAAAAAACACACTGTTCTATTGCTAATTATACCAAAAATTGTTACGGTGAATATTTGAAATGGGAGAAGAAGGAGTTTTGCTAGAGTTAATCACATGGTGGGCGGCAAAAAACGGGGGCTCGGGGGGCGGAGCAACCCGCATAAACAAAAAACACACTGTACTATTGCTAATTTGCCATGGCTGGCACAGTCAAATCTCAGACGCTTTCAGTCGATCTTTTGGGATGTCGAAGTTATATGCAAGAAGTCAATTTTAGCTAAACTGCTAAACATACTGTACGAAATATGACATGTAGAAAGCGTTTAGCAATGGACTGTTGAGGGTAACGAAAAGTGACAGAACCTACTGCAACGCACGCGAGCGAAGCCGCGCGGGTACAGCTAGTGGTAAATAAATACTTATGCATTTGTATTTCAACTATATATTTTTTAAACCACGGCGATGGCAAACAATCATACGACCCGCCTGATGGTAAGCACTTAGGGTAGCCAATGGACGCCTGTAAATCCAGAGGTTTTATGTGCGCGTTGCCTCCCTATAAGAATCTTTTTTTATTTACACTATATTGCACGAAATACAAAACTGTGAGACCAAACGGCGGACATCATACCAAATGGTATTTTCCACCAGTCAACCATTGGGTCTATACAACAGACATGTACAAAAGGTGCAAGAATAAAAGTTAAATTAACTAACTATAAAAAAACAAACGGAACATAGTGAAACACGGAAATCGAAAAGTACCGGCACACCCTACCGAAAAAGAGTTTAGATAGAGTTCACCGCGTGATGGGCGTCAAAGAGAGGGGGGCGCAAAAAGAAAAAAGACACCACACAATAGCTAAATATACCAAAAATTGTTACGTCGAACATTTGAGATGGGAGAAAAAGAGTTTGATAGAGTTTACTACGTGATGGGCCGCAAAGAAAGGGGGGCTCGGAGGGCGGAGCCCCCCGCATAAAGAAAAAACACACCGCACTATTGCTTATTATACCAAAAATTGTTCCGTCGAACATTTGAGATGGGAGAAAAAGAGTTTTGATAGAGTTTACTACGTGATGGGCCGCAAAAAAAGTGGGGCTCGGGGGGCGGAGCCCCCCGCATAAAGAAAAAACACACCGTACTATTGCTTATTATACCAAAAATTGTTACGTCGAACATTTGAGATGGGGGAAAAAGAGTTTTGATAGAGTTTACTACGTGACGGGCCGCAAAGAAAGGGGGGCTCGGGGGGCGGAGCCCCCCGCATAAAGAAAAAACACACCGTATTATTGCTTATTATACCAAAAATTGTTACGTCGAACATTTGAGATGGGGGAAAAAGAGTTTTGATAGAGTTTACTACGTGACGGGCCGCAAAGAAAGGGGGGCTCGGGGGGCGGAGCCCCCCGCATAAAGAAAAAACATACCGTACTATTGCTTATTATACCAAAAATTGTTACGTCAAATATTTGAGATGGGAGAAAAAGAGTTTTGATAGAGTTTGCCGCGTGACGGGCTGCAAAGAAAGGGGGGCTCGGGGGGCGGATCCCCCCGCATAAAGAAAAAACACACTTTACTATTGCTTATTATACCAAAAATTGTTACGTCAAACATTTGAGATGGGAGAAAAAGAGTTTTGATAGAGTCTGCCGCGTGATGCGCCGCAGAGAATGGGGGGCTCGGGGGGCGGAGCCCCCCGCATAAAGAAAAAACACACTGTACTATTGCTTATTATACCAAAAATTGTTACGTCGAACATTTGAGATGGGAGAAAAAGAGTTTGATAGAGTTTACTACGTGATGGGCCGCAAAGAAAGGGGGCTCGGGGGGCAGAGCCCCCCGCATATAGAAAAAACACACCGCACTATTGCTTATTATACCAAAAATTGTTCCGTCGAACATTTGAGATGGGAGAAAAAGAGTTTTGATAGAGTTTACTACGTGATGGGCCGCAAAAAAAGGGGGGCTCGCCCCCCGCATAAAGAAAAAACACACCGTACTATTGCTTATTATACCAAAAATTGTTACGTCGAACATTTGAGATGGGGGAAAAAGAGTTTTGATAGAGTTTACTACGTGACGGGCCGCAAAGAAAGGGGGGCTCGGGGGGCGGAGCCCCCCGCATAAAGAAAAAACACACCGTACTATTGCTTATTATACCAAAAATTGTTACGTCAAATATTTGAGATGGGAGAAAAAGAGTTTTGATAGAGTTTGCCGCGTGACGGGCTGCAAAGAAAGGGGGGCTCGGGAGGCGGATCCCCCCGCATAAAGAAAAAACATACCGTACTATTGCTTATTATACCAAAAATTGTTACGGCAAATATTTGAGATGGGAGAAAAAGAGTTTTGATAGAGTTTGCCGCGTGACGGGCTGCAAAGAAAGGGGGGCTCGGGGGGCGGATCCCCCCGCATAAAGAAAAAACACACTTTACTATTGCTTATTATACCAAAAATTGTTACGTCAAACATTTGAGATGGGAGAAAAAGAGTTTTGATAGAGTCTGCCGCGTGATGCGCCGCAGAGAATGGGGGGCTCGGGGGGCGGAGCCCCCCGCATAAAGAAAAAACACACTGTACTATTGCTTATTATACCAAAAATTGTTACGTCGAACATTTGAGATGGGGGAAAAAGAGTTTTGATAGAGTTTACTACGTGACGGGCCGCAAAGAAAGGGGGGCTCGGGGGGCGGAGCCCCCCGCATAAAGAAAAAACACACCGTACTATTGCTTATTATACCAAAAATTGTTACGTCGAACATTTGAGATGGGGGAAAAAGAGTTTTGATAGTTTACTACGTGACGGGCCGCAAAGAAAGGGGGGCTCGGGGGGCGGAGCCCCCCGCATAAAGAAAAAACACACCGTACTATTGCTTATTATACCAAAAATTGTTACGTCGAACATTTGAGATGGGGGAAAAAGAGTTTTGATAGTTTACTACGTGACGGGCCGCAAAGAAAGGGGGGCTCGGGGGGCGGAGCCCCCCGCATAAAGAAAAAACACACCGTACTATTGCTTATTATACCAAAAATTGTTACGTCAAATATTTGAGATGGGAGAAAAAGAGTTTTGATAGAGTTTGCCGCGTGACGGGCTGCAAAGAAAGGGGGGCTCGGGAGGCGGATCCCCCCGCATAAAGAAAAAACACACTTTACTATTGCTTGGATTACTGATGTATTACCAAAAATTATTTGCCAGATTTTCACTTCCCAAATAATGTTTCCCAAAAACATAAATACCAAATAATCATTTCCCAACTAAATATTACGCAAACATTTTTTTGGCAACTCAACAATATGCAAATAAATGTTTCGGCAATTCCTTATTTTGACAATTTTCACTTTACCAATTCTTAACTAAACGAATGCATTAGTTGCCAAAACATACGAAACGCAAAACAAGTCATGGCAAACGTATCATTCAGCAAATATATTTTTAGCAATTGACCCGTTTGGTAATTTTTCATTTCACAAAATTTCATATGCCAAATCATCATTCTGTAAACTAATTTATCCCAAATCGTCATTATTTAGGCAAATTATTTTTTAAACAAAAATCCGTTTGGTAGTTTTTTCATGTTACAAAAAATCGTTAAATTTGAATTTATTGATGATTTCAAACAAATTACGGCAAATAATAAGACAGTTAATGTTATTGTTTACTAGGATTTATGACAGAAATTAATTTCCGTGGGGTCGCGGTTCTAACCTAACCTAACCTACTTTTCTGACAGAAGTTCATTTCCGTGGGGTCGCGGTTCTAACCTAACCTAACCTACTTTTCTGACAGAAGTTAATTTCCGTGGGGTCGCAGTTCTAACCTAACCTAACCTACTTTTGTGACAGAAATTCATTTGCGTGGGGTCGCGATTCTAACCTAACCTAACCTACTTTTCTGACAGAAGGTCATTTCCGTGGGATCGCGGTTCTAACCTAACCCAACCTACTTTTCTGACAGAAGTTCATTTCCGTGGGGTCGCGGTTCTAACCTAACCTACTTCTCTGGCAGAAGTTCGTTTCGATGGGAGGTCACAGTTCTAATCTAACCTAACCTACTTTTCTGGCAGAAGTTCGCGGGCTTCTATTTCCGCTCTGAGAGGCAAAAGGTATCTAATAAACCTACATCGGTAATGGCAGGGACGTCTTCGTCTGCTTATGCCCGCCAACATGTCGACGAAGCCCCGCTTCGCGGGGTTCTATTTTCGCACTGAGGAACATATTCAAACTAACACCGGTATCCTATCGGTAACCTAACTTAACCTACTATTCTGTGGGGGTACTTTTCCCTTAACCTTAAGGAACAAAATATTATGTGAGCATTGGTTTGGAATGTTTGGAGAGTGTTTGTTTTGTTACTGTCATTTATTTGCCAAAATAAAAGTTGCTTATTCAAGTACATTTGACAATCACTATTAGCTAGGGGATACACGTACAGATCTGCTCGCTGGATTTTTTCGATAAATATGCTGCAATAAACAATATTTGACTAAACTATGCTTTGGATATATATCATTTGTCCACTGATTTATTTGACAAAATGAGGGTTGAGGAAACATTTTTTGTCCAACTAATACTTTTGATAAACATTTTTTGTCTAAACATTTATTTGGATAAAAATAATTTGTGTAATCATCTATTTGACAAAATTAAAATTGTGAAACATTTTTTGTCCAAGTGAAACATTTGGCAAAACATCAGTTGGTCTATAAAAAATTTGCTTGAGTAATAATTTGGGAAATGATCATTTGTCGAAATTTTAAATTGACAAATAAGTATATGGGAAACATTGGGTTGACAAATGTGCGGTTGGGAAAGTTTGGTTGGGAAATGAAATTTGGTCAAAAATATTTTGGTCAAATGGCAGGATCCCCTATTGCTTATTATACCAAAAATTGTTACGTCGAACATTTGAGATGGGAGAAAAAGAGTTTTGATAGAGTTTACTACGTGATGGGCCGCAAAGAAAGGGGGGCTCGGGGGGCAGAGCTCCCCGCATAAAGAAAAAACACACCGCACTATTGCTTATTATACCAAAAATTGTTCCGTCGAACATTTGAGATGGGAGAAAAAGAGTTTTGATAGAGTTTACTACGTGACGGGCCGCAAAGAAAGGGGGGCTCGGGGGGCGGAGCCCCCCGCATAAAGAAAAAACACACCGTACTATTGCTTATTATACCAAAAATTGTTATGTCGAACATTTGAGATGGGGGAAAAAGAGTTTTGATAGAGTTTACTACGTGACGGGCCCCAAAGAAAGGGGGGCTTGGGGGGCGGAGCCCCCCGCATAAAGAAAAAACACACCGTACTATTGCTTATTATACCAAAAATTGTTACGTCGAACATTTGAGATGGGGGAAAAAGAGTTTTGATAGAGTTTACTACGTGACGGGCGGCAAAGAAAGGGGGGCTCGGGGGGCGGAGCCCCCCGCATAAAGAAAAAACACACCGCACTATTGCTTATTATACCAAAAATTGTTACGTCGAACATTTGAGATGGGGGAAAAAGAGTTTTGATAAAGATTACCATGTGATGGGCGGGATAGAAAGGGGGGCCAAGAAAGAAAAAACACACCGCAGTATTGCTTATCATACCAAAAATTTCTAGGTTGGACATTTGAGATGGGAGAAGAAGAGTTTTGAGAGAGTTTACTACGTGATGGGCGGTAAAGAACGGGGGGCAAATAAAATACTGCAAATTATACCAAAAACTGATACGTTGAACATTTGAGATGGGAGAAAAAGAGTTTTGATAGAGTTTACCACGTGATGGGCTGTAAAGAAAGGGGCGCTCGGGGGGCAGAGCCCCCCGCATAAACAAAAAACACACTGTACTATTGCTAATTATACCAAAAATTGTTACGGTGAATATTTGAAATGGGAGAAGAAGAGTTTTGCTAGAGTTAATCACGTGATGGGCGGCAAAAAACGGGGGCTCGGGGGGCGGAGCCCCCCGCATAAACAAAAAACACACTGTACTATTGCTAATTTGCCATGGCTGACACAGTCAAATCTCAGACGCTTTCAGTCGATGTTTTGGGATGTCGAAGCTATATGCAAGAAGTCAATTTTAGCTAAACTGCTAAACATACTGTATGAAATATGACATGTAGAAAGCGTTTAGCAATGGACTGTTGAGGGTAACGAAAAGTGAGAGAACCTACTGCAACGCACGCGAGCGAAGCCGCGCGGGTACAGCTAGTTGGTATATAATTTCGTGCTGACTGATAAACATTTCATCGCGAATCACTCATGCCACTTGCAGGCGACTGTTTCCGACATCTTAAAAAATACTATTACCTACCTAATGCAAGGAAATTCTCATCATAGCGTTAATGTTTCCGTAAACTTCAAAAATAATGGCTGTCATCCAACAGTATTTGTACTCGCTGAATGAGATGTCTTCAATAAAGGATTTCCTACGTACCTGTAACAAAAAAAAACGTTACTTACGACATGTTGTGAGTCGTGCCATATGCATCGAACCAGAAAAACTTTCATTCCCTTCAACTATGTATTTATTACTTAGAAGTACTTAGAAGAAAGCGGCATTTTTATGCTCACTGTGCTGGTAAATTGAACACAGAAATACTCATACAATTACTGTATTTGTGCATTGTTTTCTGTTTTCTAGTTAGTTGGACCAAGACATTAAGTGAGCTACGAGTAACAAAAACCACAGTTTTCTTCACTACTGTTTCGTGTTAACTAATTCAATATGATGCAATTTACGAGTAACATGTAATACCTGGAATCAATCAAATTAAATAAATCCTCAGGAAGCGGTTTCGAATCCCGTACGCTACAGTTCAGCTAGTTCACTTTTCCATTGTAATGGAATGTTTCCAATTTGTGGTAATACCTATGAACTATGAAAAATACATGTCAACATATATTATATCAATGTTATCATTGTTATTAACTGAAATAATGTATGAATAACTATTGATTGAATAAATAATATTGCTGCTATGATCGTGATCATTTTTAATAAACCGGCCAAGAGCATGTCGGACCATGCTCAGTGTAGAGTTCCGTAGTTGCCGGCCTGTTACAATTCATTAATTCAAAAGGTCGTTTCTTATGGGAAATTTGGCGGCGCTTAAGTCATTTTTACTTACGTCCTTTCACTATGGGTTTTTGAGTGATGACTCAAAAAATGGCTCAACCGATTTATTTCAATATAGTTTTCATTGAAGGTACTTATAAGGCCTTAGTTTCATGATTTTTTTCAAAATTTTTGGACCCACGGTTCAAAAGTTAGACGGGGGGGACGCCCTGTTTTAAACTTTCGGAGCTATTATTTACGAAAGTATTTGTTTTATCCAAAAACTGTTTTAGAAGACCCTTATTGTTTTTGAGAGACCTATCCAACAATACCCCACACAACTGGGTTGACACGAAAAAAAATCGCCCCCCACTTCACGTGTACGGGAGGCACCCTAATAAAATATATTTTTCCAATTTTTATTCAACCGTTTTGTCAGCTTAGTTAATGCACATAATCATACAAAATTTTAGCTTTCTAGCACTAACGGTCACTGAGCTAGACCGCGGACGGACAGACGGACGGACGGACGGACATGGCGAAACTATAAGGGTTCCGTTAAAAACGCGAAAGGACGCGAGGTCTCGCTTGTTGACATTATTTATAATTTCTTTTAGTCCAAATTATGCAGAAAAACAAATAAAAACCGTTCACATACATATATCTTAACATTTTACGACCGAAGTTTAGTGACATTCCATCGAAGCAGCGGGTTAACCCAAATGCGACCAGTTTCGGCGCACTGACCTATGCCATGGATCATAAGCCGGTTTTAATAGGCCTTTAACTATGGAAATTATTGACAACGTTTCCGGTTATATTTAGTTTTTAGGTTAGTAGAGTTACGACCAGTCCAGTAAGCATTAGAATAATTTTTATCCCAGTTACGAAGAGTTACAAACACATAGTTACTATTCGGCCTGTCTTTTTCAGCATTAGATTTACTCAAAAAATGGAACTTAAACGTATCAGCAGATCAGCACTATTTTATTGTTACATAGTAGGCCTAAATATTCCCAACCAATAGCGAGGAAGTGGACGACCGCCCGCCACCTGGTGGTGGTAACATAAATAGGTTGCATAATTGAAGGTTATATGACTTATACGTTATATATACTTATATATCTACATATAAGAGGAAGACCAAGACGTGCGTTTCTAGACCAAGCCAAAGAAAAAGCCAACATTATGACGTATCAAGAGCTAAAAACATTGACGGAGAACAGGACAGAATGGCGGTTATTCCACCGTCAAGAGCCAGGCTAAAATGATGATGATGATGATATGTACATATATGGAGTTGAAAATTACGTCATCAATTCTACTTATATCTTATTTGTACTTATATCTAAATCGACATGAAAATTACGTCATCAATTCATCATACATAATCAACAACTAAAATGAAACGACTGTCTTGCGCTACATCCTTAAAGAAACATGCCTAATGTAGCGAGTAATTAGTAGTTTATCAAATACTGAACATAGGTACTGAGGTACTGACACACTTCCTCACATTGTCTAGGCTCGTTATCGGAGACTGACTGTATATACAGGGTGACAATTAAGACGTGATCAAAGTTAATTGGGCATTATGGGCAATATCAATCATCCAAACCTACTACCTACCTAAAAACCTGCCTAATATGACAAAATAAATAATAGTACAGTAGCCATCAAATATATCGGAGCGGCCACGGTACTCAGAAATATCTGGACAAGTACCTTATCGCGTTGACAATTAAGATGTTGTTCAGATATTTGTGACCACCTTGGCCGCTCCAATATATCTGATGGCGACTGTACCGTACCTACCTATTTACTATTTACTAATATAGCGAGTAATTAGTAGTTTATTGATCAACTACTAAATATACTTCTCACATTGTCTGTGTTCATTATCGCAGCCTAAATTCATATACAACGTGACATTTGAGACGTGAACAAAAATAATTGGGCATGATCGACAAAATCCATTAACCAAATTTGCTCAAATTATTAAAATGAATAAATTAACTAGGTATTTCCATATCATTTCATGTTCTAAGACACCCTGTATTCACACGTACATTACCTACGTTCCATAATGAATGATATCGTATTGGGGACGCGAACATCCTCTTGCTTATACGACCGCAAAGCGCTAGGTTCCTGGCCTGTTTGAGGTGTGATTAATATTCGCATTCCTGGCACTAATTGGGCCCAATGAGTTAAAATAGGAAGGTGACGAGACTTAGAAGACGTATGACAGTACAAGTGACTGAAGAGTGTCAACTATTGGACCTGAGCATTTCGAGCACCGGCCATAATATTTTCAACAATAAAGGCCACAAAAATTGCAACTGACTGTACCATAGATAATATTGAATTTCAAATATTTGCAATCAGACCGGTCAGTCGGTCATATTATCTGTGATTAGCTCACATTTGGGTTAACGTCTATGTTTACTTGTGCAAATGCACTGCGCACACGCATACGCTTGGGTCCACGGAATAACCACTATAATGACTAATGACACTTAATAATAGAGGGACATTCCACAACAGAATGATTTTTTTAATGATAACTGTCATAATTTTCAACAGTTAGGAAAGGTATTCTAAGATAATTTTCATAGCGGCACGGGCACGGGATCTAGCTGCCCAAACTGACACATTTAAAAAATCCACCTGTATATTGTGTCGTACTTACCTTTCTTTGAAGAAGAACAACGCTTACAAGGGATATATTAATAATGAGCGCTTTTGAAATGTCGCTCTTAATTAGTAGTTGTATAAACTTTGTTTATTTTGTTTTGGAAGTAGGTATCCCAGATAAAAATAGTATTATGTATAATGTTGTACTACAAAAGAAACGAGTCCTAATGGTGTCAATAATAGACGACAATTGTAATGTAAAATCAAATAATTTCACTGTTCAGAATACTCTTCTTTTAAACTTAAACATCTCAAATGGATAATCACTTAACTCCCATAGAGCTTTTAAATTTAACACTTTTATCAGTACCTATGTGAGTAAGGTTGTTTCATGATCCATCTAGTACAAAAATCTGTGAACCCCCGAATACTTTCCCACATCACATCAGGTACTGAGTGCACTGCACTGTGCAAACCCCCTTATCTCTGTTTGACTGTTTGATAATTATGCAAGAGTCAACAGCTTTGCATGTAACCTACTTAGGGTCATATTTAACTCGGCGTGTTTGCCATATTTGGAAATTTCTTGAAGATCTGGTTTGACATGGTATTCCAGGGCTCTATGCTAGGCTTTAATGGCTTAACAATAATAAATCTTCGTACAAGCCAGTACGTAATGCATAAACCTCGTTAAAACACTCAATGAAAGAAGAAACTGATTTGACGGGGTGCGTTCCTTATATAAAATTGAAGCTACTTTAAAAATTGTAAGTTTAAAAAAATCAGAAGTAGCGTGAACTAGGTGTTCAAAATGAGATTGACGTGAGTATATTGTTAAGATAACAAGAGCGAGTCAAAGTTATGAACACTTTGCCACTTTAACGCCACGTTAAATCACTTTTGCTGCAGACCACACAGGCCACAGCACAAATTGTCAACAGTTCTTATACTTAAATTAGCAACCAAGGAACGTGACAAATGGTGCAAAATTAAATAAAAACTCAATAGGTGTGTGAAGTAACAATCAGGTGTATAAAGAAGTCGTATAACTTGCCAGTCGTGAACCGCGATAAGATCCTCCGCGGTATTCGTGTCAATGCAATCGTCACTCGGAAACATGCTCGAAAGGCGCTCGACACACATTGTAATTTGTGTGTTGTTTATTTGTTGTAGAGAATGTAGAGGAATAAGAAAAGGATAAGCAAGCACCACTAAACCCAACAGGTGTACTGTGAAGTAACAATCAGGTGTATAAAGAAGTCGTATAACTTGTCAGTCGTGACCCGCGATAAGATCCTCCGCGGTATTCGTGTCAATGCAATCGTCACTCGGAAACATGCTCGAAAGGCGCTCGACACACATTGTAATTTGTGTGTTGTTTATTTGTTGTAGAGAATGTAGAGGAATAAGAAAAGGATAAGCAAGCACCACTAAACCCAACAGGTGTACTGTGAAGTAACAATCAGGTATATAAAGAAGTCGTATAACTTGTCTGTCGTGACCCGCGATAAGATCCTCCGCGGTATTCGTGTCAATGCAATCGTCACTCGGAAACATGCTCGAAAGACACTCGACAGTCGACACACATTGTAATTTGTGTGTTATTTATTCCTTGTAGAGGAATAAGAATAGGTGTAGGGCTCCACAACTCTACAATTTTTAGACTACGAGACAACATATATCTGATTTATATTTTTAGAATACATTTGTTAGCAGAAATAAAAATAGGTACTAAACGTAAAAAAGTTATTTCGATCTAGCCATTACTTGGGAGATTGTCTCCTTCAAGACTATTTTACAGGCAGTTTTGGCGCCCAAGTACTGTATAAAAAATACCCTTTCGGCCGCCATCGGCCCATGAAAGTCAGTGCTAGTAACTGGATCTAAGTGCTTTAATATTATCTCAAATGAAATCCTCCCGACATAAATGTGGAAAAAATAGGTGCAAATAATAATTACATCTCGAGAACTATAAGGTAAGTATTATTGTTTAGCTACTTTTAAAAAATATTGACTTTTGTTGTACCTACGTTTTTTGTAGAAAAATTATCTTAGAAACTTTAATGAATTTCTTAAGGTGTTTTCACAACATATTTAAAATGACCCGGTGGGATTTTTTTTTACACTCGTACTGCCTTATTTGATGCAATGCTACATTCCTTAATACTTACGATTTCCATGTATCATATAAGGCCAACGCACACTGTAGTAGCATTCTTAAGTCACATTAAGCGCTCATTATCATTATCGTGGCATTGTTCTCTGGCGATGCAAGTGCAACCACTTTCGCTGTAATCACTCCATTCATGCATGAGACGTCTAAGATGTACCTAACTGAAATTTGGATGAATGTGTGTGTGAACGAATGTAGCAGAAAAAATCCAGCTGTTTTTAAAGTCTCCCTTCCGCATGTCGCGCGTTACATATGTAACGCTGATTCTCGTTTATAGTAAGGTGAGGCTTATTTCATAAGCAATAAGGTTCATGTCATGTTGGCAGTCAACCGCGGTATACAAATCTATATTTCGCGTCTTAGCTTAATCTATATTTAGCGTCGTCTATAAAATCATCTAACATTTAGAGGACACAGTTCAAGTAAGAAAGAATATCAAACGTATTGCGAAGCAGTCAGATTTGGATTTTATTTTTATTTTTCATTTTAATTACACAATAGGCAGGTACATGTCTGTCTCTCAAGCTGTTTTGATATGCCTTCTTGAAGAACTACGCATTATTGTATATAGTATCTTTAATGTATTTGTAGTACTGTTTTGAAAAAATAAGTCCCGCCGAGTTTCTTGCCGGTAATAAGTAATACTTCTCGGGTCAGAGGTGTAGGGTTAGAACCGGTGGTAGTTTCTTTTCTCTCTGACGTTCATAAGTGCATTGTAATGTGCCTAAATTGAAGAATAAATATCTTTTATCTTTATCTTTTTTTTATCTTTTAGCGTAAATGCAGCGGTGGCACTGTGGTATGGCATGAGACTTATTGTCTTTCTGGTCTTTTAGTTTGTACTTGTAGGAAATGCAACCGGTAAATAGTAACCGGTAATTTACCGATTTACTGGTATTTTTGTAAGATATCTAACCGATTTGTATTCTTCATGCCTGCTTCATATTGTAAACTGGAAATGCACAATTACAATAAGGTCTAAGATAGCATTTCTAACTTTACCGCAAAAATATGTGACACGCTCTTATATGGTCCTACAAATACACGAAAAAAAAAGCTTCCGGGATGTTCTCAATCAAGTATACTTTCAAAATGCATAATGAACGACTGGCATGAAAGCAAAGTGCATAATTTTATTATTCATGCGTTTCGGCTCACGGAAGTTATGCCAAATAGACGGAACCCTAAAGTCATTTCAAGCTCATTTTCAAGCTACTTTTTCTGTTGACTGTACATGACTTGGTTCTCAGTCGATATGCGGTGCATCTTGCATTCTACTTTCACTCGCGTGTAATGAGTCCATTCATGCGGCTTCAGACTTGGCTAGCGTATAATTATTTGGAGAACATTCCGTTTTAATGAGCTTTTTTGTTGAGACACGTGATGTTGAATGATATCGTTGCTGTTATCATTATTTGTTTAAGTAACAATAAGTTGCCCTCGTATATGGGATTTTTATTTGATCATTTTGGCTGGCGGCGTATTCCGACGGTGCAATACCAATACGAAGGTTGTCTGGTAGAGATCGCTTTTTAGCGATAAGACCGCCTATTGTTACCTAATTATTTGAATTTTTGTTTCTTTTTTTATATTGTATCTGTTTTTTCTTTTGGTGCACAATAAAGCATTTTATTATTATCTCTTTATTCATTTTAAATCTTAGGCTAGGGTTTTTATAATATGAATATAAAAGTAATATAAAATACAACATACAAAATACAATATAAAATATAAACACATTATAAAAAACCTAACCTAGGTTGCCGCCGGCAACAGGGCAGGGCCCAGGCTGCCGGTGGTTAGGGCCGCAGTGAGAGGAACCGGCGGACTATCCGCGCCGTATCCATGACCACCGCCTTCTGCATCTGACCCTTGATCCAGCCACCTAGCGAGAGTCTCTCGAGGTGTTGATCGATTATTAATACCAACTCAAATAATTTATTTTAATGACAAACACAAAACCTAATGTTTTATTAGGTTCTTAAAACATTTGGAGGGAAACCGTCAATAATTCTCAGAAACGTAACAGGAAACTTTATGAATGTTAAGTTGATTTAACACGTAAATAAACAGATAAGACCATGGACAGGACAGCTATATATGTAGTCGGCTATGTATGTAGGAGTTTGTAAACACTTTATTGTACATAAAAAAGTTACAATAAAACATTATAAAAGAGAAAACAAAGTACAAAGGCGAACTTATCCCTGTAAGGGATCTCTTCCAGTTAAGCTTTGTATTTATATGGGCTCGACAGCTATACATTAGTCTATAGATGTATATAGACGATAGTGTGTAGATTACTACGCAGTTCTTTGTTAATTTTCTACATTATTATGAATCGTCAGTTATTAATATGTACATATATATGTATGGTCTGCAGTAAGCTCGTATTAGTACATTACCCACCTAGGGCGGTAAAATAAAGAACAGCTCAGATCGCGGGCATTTGTGGCCCGAACCGAAGGTAAGGGCCATAAACAAGCGATATATTGCCTTCTTTATTACCGCCCGTGGTGCGTACACAATTTTACGCATTCTCCTGGGTGTGAAGTGAGATTTGCCGCTGCGCCCGTGGGCGGCAAATCTCACTTACAGCCCAGAGTGACGTAAAAGAGATTTACGTTCCTATGGTAAGTATATGTACTATGTATGTAAACAACATACATAGTACATACTCATCAATTTACATACTTAACACAGAAGTGCTATTAAGTTCTCAAGATTTATTGTACGAGGTACGAGCATTAGTAGCACAAAACATCGTAATCCTAGTACCATACCTAAAACACACCTGTTTGTGAAAAGTCGGTCAATTAGCAACCCCAATCATTATACGCGAAGTCTGTCTGTCTGTTAGTCTGCAGCCGTTAATTGAATTGGCACCGCAGCGGTTAAGTACAAGGGCACAGTGGCATTGTATTCGGACTGATGCACAAACTCAACAAATATGTAGTACGGGCGGAGACCGTAAGATCTGCTACGTTACGTGATACAAAGATAAGCCCCATTAGCCCGTTAAACGAAGGAAAACTTAGGGGAAATAATTCGTGTATAGCTGAATTTTGGCATAGTTGTAGATAAAGGTGTCTTACACAACATACTAAAAGTACTCGTGGTTAGAGGCGCCGCTAACGGGGAGAGGGGGGTGTAAAGATCCCTCTTTTTGGCTTTTCATAAATAACTCAGTAGCGGTGGCTCATACGAAAAAATGTTCTTCTACTTAATTAATCCACAAATAATTTTCTACAAAAAAGGTTCTTTACACTTTTTTGCTGGGATCAATGTATAATGAGATTTCGAGGAAATACGATAATCACTTTTTAAAACTTTCGGAGCTATTATTTACGAAACTATTAGTTTTGCCTACACATTGTTTTAGAAAACCCATATTTATATTAAAAGACCTACCCAACAACACCCCACACATTAGGGGTGGATTAAAAAAAGAATTAGAAAGTACTAGAATAGTTAAACTTCTTATGAGTATGTGTTTTGAACACGGAGACAAAGTTTTAAAACAAAATCTGAAAAAATATTATTTTTTAGGGTACCTCCCGAACACATGATGTGCGAGGTAAATTCTGTTTTTTAATTCACCCCTAATGTGTGGGGTGTCGTTGGATAGGTCTTTTAATATAAATATGGGTTTTTTAAAACAACTTTTAGACAAAACTTATAGTTTCGTAAATAATAGCTCCGAAAGTTTCAAAAAGTGATTATCGTATTTCCTCGAAATCTCATTATACATTGATCCCAGCAAAAAAGTGTAAAGAACCTTTTTTGTAGAAAATTATTTGTGGATTAATTAAGTAGAAGAACATTTTTTCGTATGAGCCACCGCTACTGAGTTATTTATGAAAAGCCAAAAAAAGGGATCTTTACACCCCCTCTCCCCGTTAGCGGCGCCTCTAACCACGAGTACTTTTAGTATGTTGTGTAAGACACCTTTATCTACAACTATGCCAAAATTCAGCTATACACGAAATTATTTCCCCTATCGAGCAGTTAGTGGGCTTCCTTCGGTGAGCTACATGGCACATGTTCATAAAAGTGATGCTGAGTTCCGAAAAAATAGTAAAAAAAAATATAATTGGCCGAAAGCACAAAAAAGTAAACTTCCGGTTTAAAAAATGGATGGTATTTACCTACGGCATTTGATATTAAGATAATATTTGTATTTAGGTACAGTAAAACCCAGTCTGCCAGTTGCTGCATGGCCGGAAGTGCCCGGCAGACTGGTTCAAAAGTGACGTAAATTTGGAGTCAAGTTCGTTACTTTTAAACTAGTCTGCCTTATCGGCATATCTTTGTATCACGTAATTCACGTAACGTAGCAGATCTTATGGTCCCCGCTCGTACTAAAACGAAGTTTTACCTACTTATACTTATCGAAGTTATAGATGTAGGTAGGTGTTGACGTTGAGAAATTCTTTTGAGCATTTTTTGTGAATTATCATTGACCGGCCGACAATAAAAACCGGCCAAGTGTGACTCTGGCTGTGACAAGGATTTTACGTACCTACGATACTCCACCGTTTACTAGTTTTTTTTTACTTAAGAGCGACTCGCACTTGATTGAAGCTTTCTTATAGATTTTCCTGTTAACTTCATAGAACTATTTTCTGTATTTTTAAAGTCGTTTCAGAGATAAGTGACCTAATCCGCTGGAAGCGTTTTTTATTGTATTTAGATTAGAATCGGAAACCATGTCTCACCTAGTCGTTAATAACATTTATCTCTCTCCCTGTTAATTTAACAATTGTATAACCCCTATTGTATCCAACATTTATCACAATTTTCAAAGCTTAAAAAAAATAGCTCAAACGCTCCCTACTCCCGTTGTCGAGTCTATGGCATCCCGTGTACGTCCATTAACCTTTTTGTGCACCAACATTGTCACATTACTTTATAATAAAATATCGTTTTTTAATCAATTAGTCAATATCTAGTGCAATAATAATGTTAAGGTGGTGTAAAATTGCGATTAAAGTGAATTGTGGTTCGTAACCAGAGTGAATTGTGGTTCGTAAACATGTATTTAGTGTTATCAAGCATATGTAAACAATGCGCCGGCGACTGCTCGACGGATTATGGATTTGTTTATATTATGCAAGTAAGATTACAAATCCCAGAGGTATGTTGCGTTATTTTTATTGATAAGAATATTCTGGATGATTTACATATCACTTTTATTATACTATATTCAAGTTTTGATATTGTAATTTTATCGGACCCAAAATTAAGGTAATGGCGGAAGAACTTCCGGTTTTCCGTTTTTTGTTTCATGATCTATGTGTTAGATTGTTTATTGTTCCTCTAATCCGGATATAGCTCTGCACTATTTATTCGGTTGCCAGAAAGTTCGTTTTTTCTCTCATTTGAATGAAAGCGGCCCTAAACTGAATTTCGATTTCCGAAGCGATCTTTTTTCTTACTAAGCGCAGTTAGTTTACTACTTATTTTATTTGCTTTCGCGTGTGTTGTGAACAAGAAAAATGGGAAAACGCAAGAGAGAAAAAGAAAGAGATGAAGATTACATCAAAAGAAAAATTAGAAAATTACAAAAGAAGCTTCGAGAAAATTCAACGAGGAGGTCCGTTGAAACCGACCAAGACTTAACACCACCAACGAAGACAACTACACGACCACCACCTCAACAACCATCATTGAGTCAGCAACAGTCGCGGGAAGCTACACAGCCAGCTCCGTCACACTCTTCGCCATCATCCGCGTCATCGTCTCCACGTCGTATGATACCACAAGACAATGACTTCGATCTGAATGCAGGTGCGTTTATGGTTGACACACAGATTCAGTCTTAATTGATTATCCTTCCCTGATTAACTACTACTCTCATAAGTTACTACACAATGACACTATGTAACAAATACATGGTAAGCTAAGCGCTACCACTATTAAGCGGGTAGACATGCTGATGACTATCATTAATTATTTTTTATGGCAGGCGCTATCACAATGCGGATAGACAGTGCCAATACAAAAATATTTACAACGCGCTATCACAATGCGGATAGACAATGATTGCACAAAATGTTCATAATATGCTACCACTTAGTGGATATACAACTTATTTATATTTCTAAATATAATGTAATATCTATTACACTACAGAACCAATGGATGATGAACTCCCAGAAGAGTTCCTTCTGGCCCTGGGGACTGAAGGTCAGGAGCAGACAGAAGTGGGTGACCCAATTAGGCCTGAATTGGCTTCCCGTTGGAAGAAAATTATGAATGATGGATTGGGTAAAGAGGCTAGAGAGACAATCATCAAGAAGTACCCCACTCCGGCCAACTTCCCTGCTGCAGTAGCCCCGATAATAAATCCTGAAATTCATGCTACTCTCTCAGAGCCATCATTTAAGAGAGATAAACGAATTGTCAGTAGACAAAACCTTACAGGTACACTGATGTCTTGCTTAGGAAAGTGCCTAACAAATGTAATGAAAGGAAACATTAACACCAGAACCCTAGTGGAGGAAATAAATGACGCAGCTAAACTAGCAGCTGAAATGCACTATCACGACACGTCTTCTAGGAAATTCTTTTGTCTGTCTGGAGCCACCAAAACAATCCAAGATGCCATTCGTCAGCAAAAAACAGACAAATTTTTATTTGGAGAAGATTGTGCAGAAAAGATAAAAGCTGCTCAGACAATACAAAAGACCTGTAATACCATAAAGAACAACACAGAAAAGGAGAAGAAGCAGCCTAGACAATCTACATCTAATAAGTTTAAGCAGTTAAACTGGAAGAGCCCACCACAGTACGATCAACAGACCTATCGAGCCCGTGGTGGGCAACAACACCGTCAACCTCGGAAGCATTACAACCAACCTCACCGGAAAGAGAGACGCAGCTACAAGCAGAGATCCAGACACCAACGATAGAGCCTGAGGTACATGCTGGTAGAATTCAATATTTTATAGATAAATGGCAGGATATTACTAATGATCCCATTATCTTAAAATGGCTACAAGGGTATGAAATTCCATTTCATACTACACCTCCACCTTATGAAGCAATCCAAAAGGTGTGGCATGGGAAGGAAAAAGATAATATACACATTGAAATTCAAAAGTTTATTAAACTTGGTGCTGTTTCTAAATGTTCTCCAGACCCCGACCAGTTTATATCTTCCATCTTTTTAGTACCCAAACCTAATGGCTCCTTTAGATTTATATTAAATCTAAAAAAGTTAAATGAATATGTTATAACAAATCATTTCAAATTAGAAGACATCAGGACTGCATGTAAACTTATATCGGAGGGTTGCTTTATGGGCTCTATTGACTTGTCAGAGGCATATCTATCTATACCAATTGCGGAGAGTCATAGGAAGTTTTTAAGGTTCCATTTTGATGGACAACTTTATCAGTTTAATGCGTTACCCTATGGTCTCTGCTCAGCCCCGTTTGTTTTTACAAAACTAATCAAACCTATCACCACATATCTCAGATCACATAATATAGTTTTAACATGCTATCTAGATGACAGCCTGTATTTTAATAGGTCCTATTATGGATGTTTAAATGACATTAATAGAGCATGTAAATTATTTCAGAATTTAGGTTTTGTAATTAATTTTGAAAAAAGTGTCATGATACCTAGCCAAACATGCAAGTACCTTGGATTTATTCTGGATTCAACTAATCTCTCTTTATCAGTTCCACATAAAAAACAGCTAACTATTTTAGAAATGATACACCAGTTCAATTCAAAAAGAGACTGTACAATAAGGGAATTTTCTCAATTACTGGGCATACTTAATTCCGTTTGTCCGTTAGAAAGGGAAAAATATCTTTCATTATTACAGAATAATGACAAGTATGAAGCTACAATGAAACTTAGAAATATTGTTCATTCTGAACTACATTGGTGGGGCATGAATCTACATAAATTCAATTTAATTAAACACCATGAATTTTGTATTGAGATTCATACAGACTCTTCAAAAACCGGGTGGGGGGCTGTATGTGAGTCTAATAGAACATCTGGATCATGGTCTAGGTCTGAACAGGAAAATCATATAAACTATTTAGAGATCAAGGCGGCTTTCTTAGGATTACAATGTTTTGCCAAAAATTTGCATGATTGTGAAATTCTGTTAAGAGTTGACAATACAACTGCTGTAGCATATATTAATAAAATGGGAGGCATTCAATTTCCCCATCTAAATCAAATTACTAGAGAAATGTGGAACTGGTGTGAGGAGAGAAACATTTGGGTATTTGCTTCTTATATTAATACCAAAGACAACTTTAAAGCTGATGCGGAATCCCGAAGAATAAATATTGAATGGGAGCTTTCTCAAAAGTGTTATGAAAAAGTAACACAAACTTTTGGGCAACCAGAAATAGATTTATTTGCATCAAGGATTAATAATAAGTGTCAAAGATTTATTTCCTGGAAACCTGACCCAGAAGCAGTTTCAGTAGATGCTTTCACTGTCAGCTGGAGTGATATTTTCTTTTACGCCTTTCCTCCGTTTTCCTTACTGCTAAAATGCTTACACAAAATTAAAAGAGAAAGAGCTGAAGGTATTTTGGTGTTTCCATATTGGCCTTCACAATCATGGTTTCCTCTTGTAAAGTCACTGTTAATTGCAGAACCTTTAATATTCAAGCCTAACAAAAAATTACTGTCATCTCCTTTCAGAAATGTCCATCCCCTACATCATCAACTTACCCTGGCTGCCGGGCTGCTATCGGCGAAGCGTTCGAAAGACGTGGAACGCCAAGATCAGCAATTCAGATAATGCTTAATTCTCTTTCAAAAAATACTCTTAAACAATATGATACTTCTTTTAAACAATGGTGGCTATTTTGTAAACACCAACAAATTGATACATATCAAGCTTCTGTACCATTTGTACTAAAATTTTTAACTGAGCGCTTCGAAGCTGGGGCATCTTATGGCACAATTAACAGTACCAGATCAGCTCTATCTCTTCTCATTGGTCCTAGGATAGGAACAGACGATAGGATTAAACGTTTACTTAAGGGGATGTTTCGAATAAAACCACCCACACCAAAATATAACATGACGTGGGATCCCGGTGTTGTTCTTAACTATTTAAAAGGGCAGTACCCTAACGATGTTATAAGCCTAGAACAGCTTACACATAAAGTTGTCACGTTGCTTGCCTTAACGACTGGACATAGGGTCCAAACTTTATCTTTAGTTAAGATTGATAATATTCAATTCATGCTGGACGGTGTGCAAATTTTTATTCCAGATTTAATAAAAACTTCAAGCAAAAACAGTAAACAACCACTACTATGCTTGAAAAACTTTAGTAATAAGGTTGAAATCTGTCCTGTTACTACTTTAAACTCTTATATAAAAAGGACACAATCCTTAAGAAATACAAACAATCTTTTTATTGCTCATAAGAAGCTTCATCATGCAGTCTCCTCCCAGACTATAAGCCGCTGGATAAAAAATGTGCTCCGAGAGGCAGGCATAGATGTTGCCATCTTTACAGCCCACAGTACTAGGCATGCTAGCACATCAGCTGCAAGCAGATTTGGTATATCCATAGATCTTATACAAAAAACAGCTGGTTGGTCACAAAACTCTGCTTGTTTTGCTAAACATTATAATAGACCGATTTCTCAAGAACCTGCTCAGTTTAGCAATGCTATTTGTAATTTGGTATCAGACTAAGTTGTCTATTTATAAAAATAATTTAAGTTACCATGTTATGTTAAGTGTTAACCGTGTTAACTCACATTTTGAATAAATAATTTTTCAAATTACTTTACAGATGTAGAAGCGGCGGACTTAATGCAGAAATGCATTCTCTCAAAATTTTGAGAATAATGTGTTTTTTGTGTCGACCTGTTTTGTTATATGATCTAACCTTCTAGTCCAAATCGCATTGAAAGTTTCCTGTATGATTTTATTACACATATGGTTTACTGTGTGCAGAGCTCACATTTCTCGTAAGTAGAATGGAGTTATGGAACAGCCCTGACGTGACGTGTTAATTTTAGCCGCGCACGCGCATCCGTCCGCGCTTCACACGTCCATGTTTTGGGAGATGGCTGACAGGAAGTTGGAATTACCATTTTTTATACAAGCATCAATGAAAGCAGTTTATCGACTGCTCTTCTAACACACTGACGGTTTTAGTGTCAATCACTGTCAGTTTACATTCTGAGCTCCAAGCGCCAAGCCACTTTACGTTATATATTTAATTCCTTAAAAAAATATTGACTCAAGTTCAATTGTCCTTTTTTTCCCCTTCACATCATGTTGTTTCTCTCCTTTTCTACTACGTAGGCAGGTAGGTACGATCAAGGACGTTAATTATTGTGTCATTTACGGTACAAGTTATTTTCTCTTTTGTAGTATACTTAACTCTATGAAATGTCCAATGTAAAGTGGACCCTAGATGGCTCAACAAGTAAAGTTTGGGAACGTACTGTTAACTCTTGTGTTTTCTTAGGTTAATTAATCGCTAGCTGAGCAAATCTCGCTGCACTGTCAATCGGGCCAGCGTATATTTAGATGCGCCAGACCACATATAACTCATTGTGATGAAACATTCGGGGCGCATGCGCCATTAACTGATATAGTGCTGAGCCTCTTACTAACAACCATAAATGACAGAGGACAAACAAATATCAGCAGCATTTACTTACAGATTTAACTCATGAACAGCGCCATTTTAAGTCCCGTTTAATAGATATGTCAATACAGAGAACTGCCAATGAGCATGTAAGTCAGGCCTCCATAGGCTACGCTACGGTGTCCACACTGTCCACTCATCAAGCGGGTCCGGGTTGTTCTACTATAAAGAAGTAAATTACAATTCCTAATGCGAATGGCTGAGGAATAGTCTTCGCTTCCGCCGCCTGCACGAATAACCCTCTGATAAATACTATCTACTTTCTTTCAAAGCAAGTAAATAGACTTTCCGGTCCTTTGTTTAAAAGACCCGTTTAATTTTAAATTACTTTACTTTCAGTCGAAGCTTCTTAAAAATTAAATTGTTTTATTTCGCTCGAGTCCCTTGTTGTATAAGTATACTTAAATGTATCAGACCGGAATACTCCAGGGTTAGTCAGTTAAGAAGTCAGGTAATGGGTCGATTTCTGATCAGTTTCTAATAGTCGGAATGGTGTCACTCGACTGTTCCTAAGTAGAAAAGGTTAAATTCCCATAAGCAGCATAAGCTGGACTATTAATGTCTGACATTTAAGCCCGATACTTACAGTTTCGGAAGGGAAATTCAAATCAGTATCGGCTTGACTACTAATGTTTCTGACACACCGCCACAGGTAGAGACCTAAGTACCTCTCTCGACCTGAGTACAGAGAAACAGTACAATTTTCAAAAATTAAACAGTGTTATTGGAACAAATAAGAAGTACTCAGGTTTGATAAGGCTCACCCAATATGTACTTAGTAAAGCATATCAAACAGATATCAGATATTGGATAGCTATCGACAAATATTACGCGGCGTCAAGGACACGTCAATACAGAATGATTACTGTTTCTTGTCGATAGCGATAAAGAAATTATAGGTAAAAAGTAAACTGAGGCAAATGCCTTATCAAGTGCATTCACTTTACAGATAATGGCTTAACAAACTTTTTAATCTACAAAGCAAACAGTGTTGAAAGAGTTTTCTTATTGATATTATCGTAAATAAAATATTTTGTCAAAAAGTCATTTTCTCGTGCTATTCCTCATTCTATTCCGAGAAAATAGCTAGGGATACACGCACAGATGTGCCCGCCGGACACGGATGGATCCGTCCGCCGGGCATTTCCGTCGGACAAATCCGGCGGGCACATTTGTGCGTGTACCCTAGCTAATAGGAGCAATGAAGACAAAAGCCAAACCTAAAGGTATTTTGGCACGTTATTCACTTCAACCCAAACAAAAGGTTCTGTGTTGCCTTACAAATAGCACATTCCATTGTATGGATCGGATTCCCAACCGTCACGTGAGATTAATAGCCAATGAGATAAAGTCCTAAGCACCTATAGACTAGAAACGCAGTTGGGACTTTATCGTCCAAAAGGAGGGTATTGTCAGCCGAGCTTGATAAGAGCCCGGTGTACTGTTTAGATAAGTTTAGAGATAAACTGCCTGGCTCCACAAAAGGTAAGGCACCTAATTGTCAGATAACAAGGCATTCAAGACAAAAATGCCAATTAGGCTCAGCTATTCGGTGACTAATTAGTGCTATTTGCGAAAAGGAAGAAGGAATAGGCTTTAACTTGTCGGCAAATGTACTGTTTTCAGACTGTCCCTAGATTTTGGCAGTGATAAGCTAAATATATTTTTGCCTTCAATAATATTTGTGACTGTTATACCTACTCGCGTCATATCAGCTAACTTTGTCCATCTAAGTATTCCCCCTATACTCGTCTCCTCAATAAGATTTTATTACATTAACAGATAAACGCTTGTCACCATCGTCAAAAGTAATTTTCAATTCAAATTATTCAAAAGTCCTTTTACTTCTTTTTCATTGCATTAATTTTATAAATATCATATATTTCATACTTTATCCAGAATATTTATCACTACGTAATATTTTAAACTTTAAATCGTTTGCCGTAATACTCATTAATAAATAATAACTTTTTCCATCTTTGATAAAGTTCTCCTACTAAAGTTCCGAATGGTAAGACTCTAAGACTGAAATATGAATAGATTTCCATGTATATAAATGGCAGGTGATTTCATTGATTCATGATATTGCCTCTCCTCCATATTTCAGACTTATACTTCTATTAGATAAGGTCCACTTTATATTCATTCCAATCGTTTTATTTTCATCAAATATGTATAGGTGGAAATAGTGGAATAGGTTTGGTATTGTGAGATGTATGAGTTCACAGAGAGAGTTGTTTTAGGTGTTTCTAGAAATATATTATTTTATTTACGATATACAGCCTTGGCCAGAAGTGTTGAGCATAGGTGTTTTTTGTTTACAATTTTGATGTTAAGCATTATTTCCCTATCCTAACAATGTACGGTAACGGTAAATGTTATATTTTATTTATAAATATAGAAAACTTCACTTAATAACACTTTCAAGGTACTTAAAAAATATGAAAACAGAAGGTACCAAAAATGTAAATTTAAGTCGGTGCGACATATTGCAAATATTCTATGCAGTTACTACTAACTTCAATAAAACATGCCTATTAGTTTAAATTAATTGACAAAATAACTTAAACAAAGATGGAAACGATGGACTAAACTTTCCAGTTTTGTATGAAAATCGCATTGGTGCTCAACACTTCTGGCCAAGGCTGTAAAAGCTCAAATCAGTCTGCGTCCTAAGAGTGTCACTGTTCCTCACTTAATACATAACGTTCACGCTGGCCGATCGGTGGCTATAAAGCACTGGGTACAGCTACATGCCCCAGTATGTCAAAATTTGTTTTAATATTATGTTTGTTCTAACCCTTTTCAGAATTAGTATGTTAAACACATTATGGACTTTTGTTAGAAATAAATGATTAATGATTGATTGATTGATAGCAAAACAACTATGGGACTAACTGAGAAGTATTCTGTTTTGTTTGTCAAAAAAAATCCAAATTAGCCCAGTCGTCTTCGAGGGATTGGGGAACATACGTAAATACGGGCAAATTTTATAAGTTGGCAAATATGTCCATGGTATTTTTTTTCTGATTTCGACAAAATGAGGTTAATGTTTTTCTCTGTTTATTATCGATTTGAAAACTGTCTTTTGTTTTTGAGCAATACCCAAGTTTACACATTGTTTGTCTATGGTGTATTAGATTTAATATAGCAATAGGTACAAATAGCCTCATTTTTGGCTGTCAGTATTGCCAGGCCTACTAACTAATACAGAAAAAAATACTAGTTACTTCTTAATACAGAAAACATAATTATGCAGAATCATAAGAAATCATTTTGTGCCTCTGCCTACTCTAATTAAACTCTTTCATTTTACTTCGCATATTTCATGATATCTACTCACGTTACACGCATATTATATTACAATACTGCAAACCGAATCGCTTATCGATTACCACAAAACGACTGAATGTGTGACCAATCGCTGACCCTGGCCGCGATTTAGTTTACTTAAAATGGTATCGTTAAACCACCCAATACCACCCATATATGGAACAGGACGATACGAAATGTTTTATTATCGAAGAAATTTCCACAACCTCAAGCTAATATACTATCTACAGCATTACTGCACAAAGTAAAGTACATACTATAAATTAAGAGAGTCGCGTCAACGCAAGTGACACTCCTACTGCTGCAAACGTTACTTTATTGACTACAGGCCCTGTGTGATCATCAGAGGAACCACCATAGGCTCTTGTTGCCGTAACACCTGCTGTAAGAATGTCATCAGGGTTATTTCAAAATAAATCAGCATTGGATGAGCTTCTGTCGTATAACCTATTTAAATACAGTACTTATCTTCTAATTCCAAAGTAAGAGCCGCCATTTTCAAGTTGTTTATTAGACTCTTAGCTAATCTGACTGTTCAATGTATTTGTATAGTTCAGTACGCTTGCCATGGGTTATGACATTGACGTATTCGACAACGAGTATCGAGTGTTCCATCTTGCATTTTGCTTGTACCATATTAGTGTACCTAATCGAAATGCACAGATATAAAATTCGTTACTCACTAACGATAAATGACAATGTTAAACCTATGGTAGCCGTACTGGGGCTATTCAGTTTTTACAGACTTTTATTTGATTTCACCTCTCCCATTAGCTAGGGATACACGCACAGATGTGCCCGCCGGATTTGTCCGACGGATGTGCCCGGCGGACAAATCCGTGCGTGTATGGCGCGAATTGGACACGGATTTGTCTGCGGACACATCTGAATAGCGCCATACACGAACGGATCTGTCCGCCGGGCATACCCGTCGGACAAATTCGGCGGACACATCTGTGCGTGTATCCCTAGCAATTGTCTGTCTGTAATCAAATCTTGCAAGTTCAATTTGACCCACTTCCCGGTCTCCGATTAAATTAGACCTACCTTACAAACTGGGATATAGCAGGGTAAAATGTAAGTTATCTTACGAAGACACACCCCACTCGTCCCAAATGTACATGTCAAAGTTAGTAAACTGGGCAGTTAATATTCCACTCCTAAGGGAAAACCTTGCGCGGTCCTTACATATTGCATATTTTTTGGGTCCCTCGTCTTATTAAGGAACCCTTACAAAAGACCGCATGTGTTCCTAAGATTTTTAGCTGAATATTTTGATAAATGATGTTGCAGAGTATTGCATTAGTTTGGTAACCCATAGAAAATAGAGCCTTTAAGTGGCTCACAAACTTAAATTACTGATAGAGACTGTATTCCTTTCACTGGCATATTTAGAAAATCGAGCCTATACATTAGCAAAGAGAATTAAGTACCTAGAGTGTTCTCTCCATACATGGCTAAATGCGTATATATAATAAGTTTTAAGCGAGCTTTGGTAAAAGTTATTATTTAAAAGATTACAGCTTAATACGTATTACGATTTAAGTGTGTTTAAAACTTAGTAAAAATGAGTTTAACCATACCTCCCATACGAATTATTATTTAATAAGTAGTTTTGCTATGTATGGAGTTAGCAATCTATCTACTCATTTATCTATGACATTAGGTAACTGGATCTTGAGTGAAAAAACATTTGTGGCCCCAGACCCTACTCAGGTTTTGCCATACCCACATTTTTGTATGGGCAAGACCGGAATTCCAGAGCGGCCCATGCAAACAATTCCTTAGGTTAAACATAAGTAAACTTACCTTAAACAAAAGATTAAGTATACCTGCATTACGGGCTCGGTTAGCCAAATTATGTTCTTTTTTATATTTTTTAATAATTAAGTATGTAGAAATTTAAAACCGACCTGACCAACAATAAAGCCAAGGACTAATAAAGCCTCAAATTCTTTATAATTTTAAAGTAAAAATCAAATGTTTTTATTTTTGTCACTGTTGTCGTCAAAATAATCATGCCAAAACAGAGAGGCAGACAATCCCTCATAGACGGCACAACCTGCGAAAAGCCCTTCCGATAATCCGACTCCATCTTAACGGTGTTTTTACAGCTCTCGTTGGGCATCACAAGGTAAAGTATCAATTTCATACCAGGATGCGCGTGTCTACATTGGGAGTACTAAGTCTGAATTATAAATACATTTGCGTTCCGTTACGCGGGTTCGATTCCCTTATGAGTGTGTTTTGATAATCCAATTGCCTGGTACTGCTGGTGTATTTCTATCGGTTGCGCAAACTTAGCTGCTCAATGATGGCCGTGGTTATCATGTGGATAGTCCAACATAAGCTTGTATAAAATGACAATTGACGCCATTTTTATAGTACGATAATTTAATCTACCTTGTCACGTTATTCAAGCGACATTCGTAATAATGACAAATCTATCATTGGCCTACAGGACAGGATTAGAGCCCTTCGTCGCCTGTTTAGTGTTATCTCATGATCCGTCAAAAACTACGCGTAATCTAAGCGCACTCATTAGCATGTATTAGTGCATGATGGGTTAAATAATAAGCGATGATCGCACTCCACAGGGTAGGTAACTGGTAAACAAATAAAATACCCAAGGATTTTTTTTTCTATTTAATATCTGTCAACTCGTCAACTCTCGTAAGTAACTTATATGTCCTAATTCCGTATGTCCGGTGGCGAGTGCAATGGCTCAGAGCCAATGTGGTTCACCCGAGCGTTATATTTTCCTGTGCTCAAACCTAGTGGAATGACATCGAAGGTACCTATTTCCAAAGCTCAGTGATGTTACTATCTCTGCATAGCTGCACTAGGTGGCCCATATGCAGTTAATAAAGTATACAAAGGGACCATGGTACGGAGTTCATTTTGTTTTACGGTAGAAGTCCGTACACAGAAGTTAGAGACAAGATAAAATGATTTGTGAATTAGATAAGACTTGAAGTTTGCGTTCGCTTCATTAGTTACAATAACGTTGCAGAATAAACCATTAGAAACCGTTTAGGGCAAATACTTACAAGCAAATGGACGGTTTCTGAATTTGGAGAGGTCTATAATATGTAAGGTAGGTACAAAATGAGTAAGTAAATTGTTTCGTTTTTTTGCAGATTCATGTGTATGTGTTATAAAACTTTTATATACTGACGATTAAGATTAAAAGACGTGAATTTTATTAAAAATCCCGAATAGAAGCAAATACGTTCGGAATGTCTATAAAAAGTTACGCCAACAAAAAATCTCGATCGTCAGTCCTACGCCACGGGCCTTGAGACGTTACGACTGACAAAAAACTATTGTTAGTAACGACAAGGTTTGCTTTGAACTCATTACTTTAATAGAGTGAGGCCCTGACACGTATCTTTATTTTAAACTTTAGCATATTGTGATAAGCGTCACAATTGGTTGCATTTCATCGTAAGGTGTACAGTATTTATTGACCATACGAGTTTTATAATAGTTGTAAGGTGTAATTTCACTACGTAGGTATCTATGTAGACATTTTATTTTAAATCTCTATGTCTGTGTTTCATTTGAAATTCTGTGGTAACGAAAAACAAATAGTAAGGTGTTCACGGTATTGTATTTGACCATTAAATAAAAGCCCGAGGGTGAAAACGAGAGCTTTCTCGGCTCTAGTTTGTAATATTCTTACCATGGTTCATCATCCCACTTACGAAGCATAAATAAAGGGTTCAGAAAAAAAACTTGAATAGGCAAACTCCCTAAGGAATTATCTACAAATTACTATGTAATCTCTACATTTGACACGCTTTACAAAGACGTTTCATGGTAAGTTCGTAGGTACCAACTGGTTCAGTGACCAGAGGAATACATGCTAACATAGCACCTGTTCAGACCAGGGCTTGTAACCGGTTAATGCAAAAAACCCCGAAATGATCCAATATATTTAATTATTTTATGGTATAGTTTTCACTTCAAATTATAGGATTTTTCGATTGAGTATAAAACAGTAACGAAAAGAACGAAAAAACAAACCGGTTTTTTACTATGGATTTCGGTTACGGTTACAAGCCCTGGTTCAGACCGTTAGTTAAAGTTATTTTGTAGTAACATTAAATAAATAGGTACAACCGCTGAAAACGTTTACTTATGTTTTAGTTACCGATAACGCTAAGCTTATCACGTAAGCATTAATTAATACTTACCAACACGCACATTTCAGTAAGCAGGTATTAGAAAGGATCGAATTAGGTTGGTACCTTATTACCTTCTTATAAACTGAAGGTAGGTGTAGGTACTTAGGTATACGTAAGAGAGTTGATTATGGGCTCCCGCGATAATCATTGACTTATAATATTGAAATATTAAATAAATGAGGCAAACAGTTACCGTTTTTTTTTCTATATTTTATAGTCACTTACCAAAGCCGGTATTGAATTGATGATTAATGATTTTTAAACCGTCGAAATTGCACTGCTTTGAATATTCTTATAAGAATGTTTGTTTGGTGTGTTAATAAGGAATAATAGTTTCTTGATTAAACACTTTATATTATACGAGCACATATGAGCAGGCACATAATGTACACAGTTACATAAAATTTTACATGTTACACGACTTTGTACGTAAAACAATGAATCCATTGAGCAGACGCGACATCGTAAATCTTAATTTGATGTGCCATAATTTTCAAATGTTGACAATGAAACAATTCAAGGCATTTTATAGGTATGTCGATATATCAGTTAATTTTAGGTAAGTATGTAAAGCAGACCAAATGAATTAAATTATAATTCACTGTTTATTTTCGTGATATGAAACAAGTACAATTATAAGTATCAAAAGTGCCTAACTATCCTGAGAAAGAATTTAGCCTTAGCCTGATAAGTGAATACGAGTATACCAAAAGCTGTGCAGTCAAACCCGATAACTCTAACGAATAAGTTGTTGTTATTTTAATTATAGGTAGGTATGTACGTGATTTCAGCCCTCGATATAGTACAGTCGACGTCAAAGATATGTACATATACACTTTTGCACTTTGTTACAAAGTAAGGTGTAAAAATGTAAACATATCTTTGACGTCGACTGTAAATAAGCAAAAAAAAACAATTTTTTGAAAAAATATTCAGCTATTTTTTTCCTTCAGTTGAAAACGATAAATTGTTGTGCTCAGTAGATTTTTCACGAAATTATTTTAAATACCTATGATAAAACTGTTGCAAACAAAAAGACGGTTGTTGGAACCAATACATCTGGGTGTGGTGTTTAACCTCATTATCCTTTGTTTTATAACCAGCCAGTAGGCAGTAGGTACATGTTTTTATATAACAGAAGCACCAGACGTAATGTGTCTCGTCACAATCGCCTGGGAACGACCTTGCACCTGAATGGTGTTAATTCAAACAATTACACACTCGTTACGGAGTCTGTTCTGTTGTATCCGTGGTCGACCATTATATCACCATCATAATACTTACATAAAACTCACTATCTGAAGTAATTATAGCACATCTACGAATTTTATGATCCAGTTTTGTAAACTTGATTTATTTGTTAGGTAACTCAATGAAAAAGTGAGGTAGATTTTAAGTTAGATACTTTTTATTTATCGTAAGCAAGATTAGCTCTTTTTAATACCTTACCAATAAGAAACACAAGTGGTCGTGTGAAACTCATTTTTAATACCATGATTGCTAAGCTATTTTTACTGCTCACTGTATATATACAGTGAGTAGGCAGAAGTATATACCTATACCTACAAAATACAGGCTTCTCGGAGTTCTAGGTACTAGGCAGGTATAGGTAGGTACAGAAATCTGAGACGACGTAGTAGTTTCCCCACTTTCAAGTGTTGTCCCAAGTTATTTACTGTTATTAGGCACGTACGTTCATAATATGCCTTGCCTATGCAATTTACTACATTAAGCACCTGTATATGAAACAAGTTTTCATATAAGTACGTCTAAAGCTAGATTATAAGTACCTATGGAACCTTCTATAAGTTAGAAGCAGGGACTAATACTGGTATAAAGAGATATCGAAATAGCTCCTTGCAATTTATATTCTCCGATAATTTCAAATTTATTTTAGGAAAGGACAAAGTACATTAAAAACTGAGGTACTGAAATTGAAAACCGGTATAAGATCATTACTAACACTAACCCACAGAAGACGATGTACCGGTACCACCAACTGATCCAATCCACACACTGCAACAATCATCTGTCAAGATGATGGCCAATGATGATGATGATAAGATCATTACGATCCCTGGGGCCGTAGGTATTCTAACTTTAAAACACGCACAGACACAATCCAACTTCAATGCAAATCCAATACAATAACAACACAATACAGCTTACGACTACACGTCTGAACCAAAAATGACGGAATTTACTTGAAAATTACTGCGCTGCAACTACAATACTACTTCAATATTGGTTGATTATTGGTTGAGTGTTGGAGTTATGTTTAAGACAGATTGTGTTGTTAATGTATTGTTTATACATTTTAAAATTAGAATATGGCACCTGGTTAGAAAGTGGGGTTTAGGTACAGTCAGTAGCAAAAGTAGCTATAAGCAGACAAGGGTTCAAACCAAAGTGATTTCGTCGCGACATTATTGTTTACCTACAGACAACAAGATCACTGAACACTTCACCTGCTTATAAACTTCTGCTACTGATTGTATTAAGTAGAGATACCTAAGAGATGAATATTTACCCAATAACCACAACCACATGGTGTCTTCGTCTTGTATGGGATTTGTATACTTAGCCTTGGCCAGCATACATCTGGCGTTAAACATGTATCAAAAATATGATTCGTTTCATAGCACCTATTATCTATAATATATTATATATTGTGGAAGCTTGTAATTTGCATCTAGTTATTATTATTTTCTATTACATACACATTAAGTATGGCAGTAAGCATCCCCATAAAGTAAAAAAAGTAGGTACTTAATTTAGTAAGAAACATAGGCACTATCAGAGGTTGGATTAAGAGGCTTCCTGATCCTGTGAATCGACATTCACCTAGTACCTTCAGTACCGGCACTACCGGCTAATAATACACCTTTATGTTTTTTTGTATAGAATAAATCATAATTGATATTTGCTCAAATTTGGCCAAGCTTGTGGCCGTCCTTAATTTGTACTCCAATCAATAAAGAATTTTGGCTGTTTCGTAGATGCTAATTCCTGCCATATAGCGGTCAGATACAAAAGTAAATACTTACAGAGAACTAAAACCCTAAAGTTAAATGCATATCAGTACATACGGGAACTTACCCAGCCAGGTGCTTAAGAAAACACAAGTAATTGCTTACAGCAATTAGACATGCATTTTAAAAGTAATACCTTTACACATTGTTTATTCACATGCCGATGACTATTACTTCTTTAGTTTTAAGCCACATACCATCATCATAGACGTGTGCATCGTATCTAACTCAGCAGCCCGGCATCCTCGGGAGTTCCGAGACCTCCAGCGGCTTACATCATTCAACAACACGTCAATCAACACAAGGTTGCACCACACTCAAATTGAAACAATAAACGAAACAAAACAAACATAAAAAACTTGCTAAAACAAATCACTAAACTGTTTTCACATTTACTCGTTCCATATGTGTTTGAATATTCGCGTTCCGTTATCAAAACATGTACGATAAAGTTTGTCAATATACGTTTATGTTAAAAAGTCGACGCGACCGCTCGGCGCTGTGATACTACACTAACTGAGGTATTACGATACGCACGCTTGTGCGTCGAACAGAAACAAAAACCAATGCGGTAAAACGAGATGGTTATACATAAACTTAAACCGTCTGCGGGGCTGCATTCATTGCACTTGGAAATTAACGCGACAGGGTTCTAAATGGAATCATGAAACTACTGGGTTGTTGGAGTTAACTGTCCGGTTGCGACCCTGTCGTTGTTACGGTTGGGTGTATTTTGGGAGATTACCGTCCGCTATCAAACTGGCCGGTTATTTTGAAAGATCCGCGTGCCTCAATTAATTATAAACGGGATTTATTGTTTATGGTGTAAAGTGTGGTAGCGGTTCTGGATCTGGAGGATAAGGTCGATGTAAACGTGCTAGGTGCATAGAATTATATCAAACAATATTAAACAATTATACCTGAATAGTCCCACCACATAGTAGGCTTTGGAGTTTACAATACAAGGGTGCAAAAATAAAAAGTACCCTAGATTTTTTTTGTGATCAAATTACCTACATAAAATTTTAGGGATGAGCCTAGTCAAATTTAATATATATTATTTAAAAAAATAAGGTCAGTAAACGTTAGATAATTAGGAACTTCATTGGTTAACAGCAGATTTGTAATTCGCCGTACCTAGCTGTAGCACTAGAAGGTACTTGATCTTGTCTTGATCTTAAGGGACACTAAATATTATAACATTTAGAATCATCAAATAGGTATTTTGTCTATTGATACATAAAAAGATATGCTCACTAAAACATAATACCAAATACAAAAAAATATTTCACCTACTTAATGTAGAAAATTTAAAAAAAAACTTGAAAACCAAACTTAACACTTTAACACCTAGTTGATTGGACTAATAATATAAGAAAACTAATAATGTGTCACATTATTAGTTTAGTTACAAGGTGCATTTTGTATGTCGCTACTTAATTTTGTAATAAAATGGCTGGAAAATAAATTTTATATATCAATTTCATGGTTTATAAATATAGTTAAGAGTTTTTACACACATTTAATATAATTTACATCGAGTTAACTCCTAAGTCATAAATATAGCTCGACAGATCTGTAGAAGCAATTAATCGTGAACAGTAGCTTCAGTCCCCAAGACATTATTACTTGCCAATTTTTAGGCAATACAAACACCGCCTTTATATCCTTTCTTCTTACACTCTTTACTGCATTTCGAAGCCGGGTCAACTACTATCGAGCCGCACGATCCATCGGCCGGATTACCACCGGCTCCTCGCAACTTCAAGGGCCTGTCCTCCTCCTCTGACCTGTCCCTGTCTCTGCGATCATGTGGGCGCTTCGAAACGTCTACCACGTCCGCTGAACTTGGCAATGCGATGACTAAAAACGCCAAGCAAAGTAACAGACATATCGTAGTTTTCTTCATTTTTAGAGAGAAGAAAAAGTACGGTTTCAAGTTTATCAATTGACTGTTGCGAAAGTAATGGTTTTCGTATTTATATCCAAAATTTTCGTGTAAATTATCTCAGGTTATTTAAAATAACTTGCTTGGTAAGGTTTATCAGCTACCTTTTTTGTGTTTTGGTAATTATAAGTTAGTTAAAAAATACTTTAGGTGTTATCATTATCGGTGTAGATACTGTAAGTAATTAAAGGCTTATTTTTAGCCGGGTTTGCTTAAAATAATTAAAGTAAACCATTAACAAAACACAAAGAAGGAAGTTATAAAACATCAAAGATGATAACCTTATCAAGCGAGTTATTTTTATTAACTATGTTTTTCAGCAAGAGCGCTGGTAGCCTTGCGGTAAGACGTCCGACTTTCAATCCGGAGGTCTCGGGTTCAAACCCCGGCTCGTACCACTGAGTTTTTCGGAACTTATGTACGGAATATCATTTGATATTTATCAGTCGCTTTTCGGTGAAGGAAAACATCGTAAGGAAACCGGATCTAATCCCAAAAAGGCCTAGTTTCCCCTCTGGGTTGGAAGGTCAGATGGCAGTCGCTTTCGTAAAAAGTAGTGTGTACGCCAATTCATGGGATTAGGTTGTCAAGCGGACCCCAAACCGGGATAAACGCTAGGATGATGATTTCAGCAAATTAGCACTAAAACTCGAGATATAAATACGAAAAACAATAGAGCCTAATCATTGGCATGTTTCAAAAATCACATAAAATTATCATTATAATAATCACAGATCAATTTACTCCCTCGTTATGGAGCGAAGTATGTCGAGCAATGTTCGACTTTAAAAGCGTGACTTATCCGTTTTTATTTATTTAATACATAAATACATATGAGTCTTAGGAAAGTTTTGTATTTAAAATCACAGATCCATGCGAGTAACTGTGCATTTTATGGACTTGCTTACTTATTAAAAAAAAATTTTAAAAAAAATGCATTTATTTCAGACCAATGAGTGTCCACGTCCATAGTTTGTTAGTAACAAGAAAAGAAAAAGAAAAGAAAAAAAAATTAACAAAAAAAAAATTATATTAGCAATCTCAACATTGACAAAACTAGACCCGACAAAACATCTTTAGAGCATAACCGATACTTCTTTGTCACACATAAGACTACAACTTAACACCTTTTATTCCATTTTAATAATAAATGGCGCAGACATCTTTTGAAAAATAGGGTAATTCTTCTATTCATTAAAATGCAAATAGGCAATGAATCTAGCCAACCCTTTTAATGCTCAGCTGTTCAATCACAATCCGGTGCGAAGGGCCAGAATATTATTCATAAAATATTCTTATTACTGACTTGAACTTTAAAATGGACAAGGGCATGAGAAACAGGCAGAAAAATAGTGTAAGTTCAAAAGAATATCGTACAATTGCCATAAAATATATCGGATAAACTCAAAAAATATCTGAACCTGCACTTTACCGCCTTGACAATAGAGGATTTTGACAATTCAGGTATCTGTGACCACCTTGGCCGCTCCGATATATCTGATGGCGACTGTACGTGTACAGTTGCCGTCCATGATAAGTTACGATTTTTCTTTAACAGTCGCCAGGACGCTCGCGTGAACTCGCGTTCCCATACAAAGTTTGTAAGTTTGTTTGTTTTGTATTACAAACGTCAGGGTCACTACCGACTAGGCTATTAGGAGGCCGTCAAAATGTAAAGTGAGCAACCAGTGCATTGTGCATTTTCTTCGCCATGAAAACTTTAAAGAAAGTATAGGAAATTACGATATCCTAGAGCTGTCGAAAATAATACCCAAGTTCTTTCACCTGTACAATAATGGCGCAAATTGTCCGAAATAACCGAGGTCACATCAACCATATCCTTTCTGAACCTCCTATTTACTCCTTCAATATGTTTAAACATGAACCTCCGTGTCTATGTAATTAGGTTTCTTTTGCAATGGCGTAGTTATACAAGATACGAGGTTGAGTAAATAAGGCAATATCCCGAGCCACCGATTTATTCCACTTTGCCACGCGACAGAAAGCATTAATTTTCCTCACGTAATTTAACACATTACCCCACATCGTGTATGCTATACTTTTCACATAAGCACAAAAAATAAAAACCTTTGCTAAATCTATTACCTCGGCACTGCTGGTTACATAGTACATACGTGAAAACGCATGGTTATGTTTCATTTTGCATTAATTATAACATTTACAACCAATGCAGATCGCAGATAGGAGCAAAATTTTAAGCGCGAAATGCGGCCATTGTATGACGTCACATTGGAATTGCTGCACCTTTCTCTAGGACGATTTTCATGACAGTAAGGCTAACCCCACACTAGCGTCCCCACTCAGCGTCCGCGCAGCGTCGACGCTCAGAAGACGCTAGTGTGGGGGTAGCCTAAGGGTAGCGATTTATTAGCGAAGGCAACGGTATTACGCTACTTATATTATAAAGCACTTAACTTATACTTACATACTACCGTACTTGCAATATTTGTATTAAAATATATGGGAAACTGTCAATGGGTTAAACCCAATAACTGTACTATTTTTGCCCCATTGACTTGTTATAAAATCACAGTTTAGTTTCGTCGATGGCTGAATCTCCTAATCATTCAACTCTATGTGATAGCGATAGCATAATACAAGACTCCCATCTTCTACAAAAAGCACGGCTGGAAGTACATCGAAACAAAAGCCAAGCTCGAACCCGACGCGGACGCACTAAAATAACCGCGTTTCGTAAGCGAAGCGTAAATATTTTAACTTTTTCACGGCCGACCCGTAATGAGACCGAGCTCGGATCAACGTGTACACTTCAGTGCTGAAAAACCAAAGTGTTCATGAGCGGCTTTCGATAAAAATAGTACGTAATATTTGATGGACGATACCAAGTCGGTATTTTCGTGACAAAGATGGTAGGTACTATAGTTATCCTAGCCACATCTTATTTTTCAGTGAGGATTGTGTGATTTTATGAAAATTATGACTCTGGCTGCGATCAATAACTGTGAATACGCCCGCAATTGTATAGCGCTATAAGATCAGATCATATTCAAACATAGTTGAGTTGCAGTGCAGGTTGAGTAGCAGTGCAGGTGACATTTCCGCTTACATTTTCGGTATCTTTAGGCGGCTTTCGGACAGAGGGCGCAATTGACTTGAGCTTCAAAAAGTTCTTAGGCTGTGGCCGTCTATATCTCTATAGTCTCTGGTAGCACGATTAGCACAAGTGATCTGTACGTCTAGCGTTGAGGCGCGACTCTCCATACTTCAGGCGCGACTCGAAGTATGGAGTCGCGCGCGACAACGCATGTCATGCTAAGCCGCTTGGTCTAGGTACCTATGCATTATATCGAGCCATTTTCAATCGGCAGCGCGAAACTCACAGATTCCCAATTCTCCACAAAAACAAAGGGCTTGATAAAGTAACACACGCAGCATAAAATTTGGGTAAACGTACTGACGCGGGGAAATTGAATCACCCACGAGGCGTATTCGCGTTTGTAAATGTGATAGCAATATGATTGTAGTACAGTCGCCATCAGATACATCGCAGCGGACAAATATCTGAACAACGTCTCTATTGTCAAGGGGATAAAGTGCATGTCCAGATATTTTTGAGTACCCTGGCCGCTCCAATGTATTTGATGGCAACTGTAACACGTCTTTGACCGTTTAACGATGTTAAAACCCCCAGATTAGTATTAGTTTCAACTGTCTTTTGATTTGGAACTATACGAAAGTTTACTTAATTTTTGTGTATGCTGTATACTAGTAAATTTGATTGGACATATTGTTCTACTCTACAATTCAGTGTGTATTTTCTATTTATTCCAGTTTATTGGCCCAATTAAAAAAAAAATTACGTGTGCTGCAATTTCCTCAATTTTTTTTGATGGCCACTTGGTGTCATTTGTACAATAATATACTAACACTTAAACCAATTTAATATCCACAACGACTAATTCCTAGCTGCCTTCATCCATTCCTGGGTTTTAATTAGGAAATAAAATAAATATTTTGGTGTCCATGTGTACAGTCGACCAAGAGAGTGGTCTACCATTTTTGACAATAGTTTCTGCGAGGTCTAACGTTCGCTAAGGTTGACATTTCTAACGGAGTTTAAAACATGCACGACCTTGTTGTCTTATGACGTTCAACCGAACCTCAACCGTAGGATGGTAGACCACATTTTTGGGCCACTGTACACCAAAATAGCTAGTACTGATACCTAGTCACATTGGGATAATGTTATAGTTATCTGAATACGCTTCCGCAGGCAAACGTGGCTCGTTTAAATTCCGAAGACGACGGTTAGTTATGACACCTCTGGAGCTAGTAGCATATCAAACGCGTATATCGGGGTGAAAGATATACGAAATGTATGGACCTGCATTTTAAGGCTGGCTCTACATGATGGCCATCATAGGGACGCAGCTATACAACGGAACGAGATCGCAATATCGTTAGCTCCCTCTAACGTATAGCTGCGTGCCTATGATGGCCCATCATGTAGAGGAGCCATAAAAAGACAAATAAATATTGATGGATATTTATTTATTTATTTATTCAAATTATTCGTTACACAGCATTACAGTAAAAACCCAGGCACTGCGAACTACAAAACAAAACATATAAAATAACTTAAGACTAGTTTGATCTAGGCGATGTAACTTCGTGGCTCCGTTGCGTCGTCTGATCTGGTGCAGGATTCGGCAGAGTGCCCCGGAACCGCCGAAACACAACACCCTTCGGACATAATCAACAACAGAGGTAAAGGAGCGTAGGTACAATCTGGAGGGCTATCCGATATGCCAAACTGTGACACGTGGATATCACCGTTGAATCGCTACTGGATAAAGTGATATCCATCATCCATCTGTCCACATGTGTCTACACCTAATTGTCAAATTTGCAAAAAATCTCGCTAAAGTAATTAAATAATAAGAAGTATATATTTATTATTATATCCAGTCCATATGCTCAGTATCGTTGGTCGGGAGTTCTCTCAAGAAGTTAACAATGCATAGGTATTCTTCTTTATGATTTGGCCTACACGGCGGCATAATATCCGTCGGGATTAGAAATACTGCTCAATTTACTTTTTGTAAGAATATATCTTAATATTTACTCAAAGATTCATTGGGACTCATCCATTTTCATGACTTTTTGACCCCTCCCTCCCGCCTTGTCACACGTGGTCACATTTGGCTACCCTCCTGCCCCCCGGGTGTGACGTCACACATTTAGCAATTTTTGGATACAAATCCGAGAATCTTGTAAATACAATAAATTTTGTTGACAATATTATAGAAATTTTTGTTTGTGACGTTAGGAAATTTGGGACCCCTCCCTGCCCCACTGTCACAACAAGTCACACTTTGTAGACCCCCTCCCTACCCCTTTATCTGTTACACAAAAATAAAAGCTGTAAAAATACCAAATGTAACTCCTAAATGATTTTTTTAAAGTAACTTCAATATCCAGTCCATAAACTCAGCTTAGTTGGTCTCCCAGAAAGTTAACAGTTCGTAGGTATTAGCAGAGACTATAGAGATATAGACGACCACAGCCTAAGAACTTTTTGAAGCTCAAGGCGATTGCGCCCTCTGTCCGAAAGCTGCCTAAAGATCCGAAATTATAAGAAGAAATGTCACCTGCACTGCTACTCCACCTAGTAGCTACGAGTGTACTACTAGTACGCTATTTGTTACTAGGTGGAATAGCAGTGCAGGTGACATTTCTTCTTACAATTTCGGATCTTTAGGCGGCTTTCGGACAGAGAGCGCAAACGCCTTGAGCTTCAGAAAGTTCTTAGGCTGTGGTCGTCTACATATATCTCTATAGTCTCTGGTATTAGGCATTGTTCTTTATGATTAGGTCCAGACGGCGACATAGTATCCGTCGGGATTAGAACAGCTCAATCTAGTCTGTAAATGTAGCCTGTAGGCTGTGTAAATATAAGTATTTAGTGAAGGACTTATAGGCATCGTATTTCAGGCTAGTTTGCGTATATTTTAATAAAAAATACATAAATGTATGTACAGTCGATGTCAGAGATATATTTACATTTTTGTACCTTATTACAAAAGAGCACCTACGGTGCAAAAGTGTAAACATATATTTGAAGTCAAACAAATGTGGCGTTTTGAAACTTTTGAAACAAAAGGTACATCATTGTCGTTTGTTGATTGTTGATAGAGTTTATTTTTAAATGAATTATTACGACAGTAGTGTCTTATTGATAAGCGACAGTGATGTACCTTTTACCTTTTACTTGAAAACGACATAAAATCGTATCATCGCATTTAGATTTCTGAGTTTCAAATAAATTTGTAGGTCTTGCTTTTAATACTAACTAATCAGTGGTTAACCTTGGCCCTCTTGTTCACTACATATTTCAGTATATTCGATATTTACTTCGCCTTTGAAGAATCCTAGATCTAGAAAAGTTAGTAGAAATAGTTTTACGTAAACGTTAGTTGAGTTCGCTACTTCGGATTTATTAGATCCCCGGGACGCATCGTACCGAATTATGTGATAAATGTTACTACACTCTAAATCAATAATACTAGGTCACTTCTTATATGTATGTACATACAGTGTGACCCATTTTCATGGTACTTGAGTGTAAGAGCTAAGGCAAGAGGTAGCCTGGCTTTTGTCTAATAAGATATAACATATAAGATACATCTCCAAGGAAAGATGGAAGAGAATTTTACCCTCGTCGACCATTTAGCTAAAAGTATTCCTTAGAAGAATTGAGGTTCTTGCCACTCACTGAAGCGAGCGTGCCCTATCCTAGATAAAATCTTTAGGTATTCTAGGATAGGTAAAACAGTAAGGAAAAGTAGGATAAAAAATTTTTGGACGCGAACCCTCCATACAAAACCAAATTTATTTTTAGCGAGAAAAAATTTTTTTCTTACTTTTTCATAACAAGTAGTTCGCCCCGAACTGTAAACTCGCGAATCTTGTGTTTCGCCATAAATGTGCAATAGTAGAATTATTACAAATACCAAAAATAGGTATCGGGTATTTTTTTCTCAACTAACCATCACGGTGAAACTAAAGGTCCATATTAAATTGTGCGGTTGATGCGCAAACTGGGGTTGGCAACTGTCAACGGTTTGGCCAGATGGCGCCAGCATAGCTAGGTCCCTTCATAGACATACCACCCATAGACCTGACTCGGAAATAATAATACCAAGATTGAATGGTCTTACTACACTTTCCATAGATATGACAGAGGAGGCGCTATTATCGTAGGTCCTTATCATAGACACACCCTTGTGATTATTGCTTACTTCCAAAAGGCCCTAAGTACAATAGAAACGTTTATTACCCTCCACCGCTCTTTGAAGGGTAACAATGAAACCGACTAAATTATGTAGGTTAGTTACGGTATGCTATCAGCCATCTTGAAACGTGTTTTAAAATCAGTCGCGTTGCGTATGTTCTGTCCTTTAGGGTGTGTCGCGTATGCGGTCTCTAGTTAAATCCTTGCTTTGAGGGTCCCTTTCACTAGTATTGTTGTATGGGATTTGGCTTAAAGGCTAGCCCATCCAGGTCAAAAAAAATTAAAAAAAAAAACAAGATTTTGACACTATTTGTAGGACTGACAGGTACCAGCTATGCTGGCGCCATCTGTAAATACTTTCCACCGGCCAACCCCATTTTACCGCGACATTTTACGCTTCAGATTTGACAGTTTTTGTCTCATCTAAATTTAAATCCACCTCTCACGTGCCTCTTACTCTATTGCTTTGACATGTCGTTCTCATCTGTGGATCACCTATATAGGTTTCGGTCACCATCATTATGCGTCTATGGCTTAGAGCTTTAAACCAATCGGAGTAGCCATTGACAGTCGTTCCCCTCTGCCGAATCAGTATGACCAGTGGTCATACTCATTGTATGGACTGACGTTTATTTGACGTGGCTATGTTGACGTTTCGCATACATTTGACATTCCCCTCCCCCGCAAAAAACGGCAGACTTTTTCCGATAGAAATGAGAGCGCGTCTCGCATCCGGTTGGTTTAATAATCAAAGGTCTATGGTAACTCTCTCTAACTAATGTGTTAATGTCAGTATGCTGATGGCCCTAGCAGCCAAAGCTCTAATAAATTTAAAAAAAAGTCAGTTGTCAAAATATTTACACCAAAATCAAAATATAATTGAAAATATTTATGAAATCAATTTTATGTTGCTAATTGTTATGAAACAGTAAGCAGTTAATAAGGATTTGACGAGAGTGATAATCAATACCTTTCGTTTGATACCAAACTCAACCATACTTGCTCGTAAAAGTAGAAAATAAGATGACCAATGTAACAGGACCCCTTTACAAAACCTTGTTAGGCCTTCTAATTTCAGAACCCCCGTCTCAATCCAGCTCATATACGAATACGAACTCGCAAATTTTGTTGGTCTCTGCTACAACCCCAACAAATTTCATAAAGATCTGAAAATCGTTACTAAAGTTATCGTCGGACAAACTATCTAAATCAAAAAGCCATCCAAATGCCGAGACGTCCCAGTAGCCAGGTGACAGTTGTTGTTTGTAAGAACGATCTTCGCTTACGCTCCGCTCGTTCGATTATAATACGATACCAATTATGCCCTTAAAAGGATCACCAGTATTTTTGTACATATGTAGTATTTGTATTAAATAAATACACCCGATTGTTTTAATATTTCTGGAAATCACCAATCTTTTTATAACCCGCTCCGAAGAGGATTTTGGATTTACAACACCACAAAAAATTCAATCTTGATATATCTATTGGTATCGCCTAATCCAACATCCTTATCTCAGATTTCAAAATTTCTAATACTCTGTAGCAAAAAACCTTTGTAATACATTATTTGGGGTCGTATGCCATATTCCTATTCTTTATAATATAACCCACAAATGAAGTACAAAAATGTTCTCAACATTTTTCGTTTGCCGCTACAAATTCCACATTTTCCACAAAACCCAGGCACTTTTTACCCTTACTTGCACAACGGTTTATCTCTCTCCTGGCTATGGCAAGTTAGGTCTTTGTCGTATTATTTTTTTGCAGGTAAATAAAGGATCCGTTTCATAAACATCCAGGTCCCTAGGAACCCTTTAGCCGCTGCGGGAACGCTAAACGTAACTGATCACCTTCCATTTTGTTAAGAGCAATATTTGAATATTTCATCCGTATAGGTACACGCCTTTTTTGCCGATACGTAACTGCTAAGATATCTACAATATCTACATATATATTACTACTGCTTGAAACGTGGATTATGGTTAGATTTATCTTTTTTTACAGCAAAATTGGCAGCTACTGTGTTTCTAGAGGTGGACTGACGATATGGCCAAAATTACAGTCAACTTAGCTTGTCATTGTGTTGATACTATTTTAGTAACAAGTAACTCCCCAAAAATGTTTCGGTACTTACACAGTTTTATTGCTGACTATACATATGGACACAAGTTTTAGCTAGTGGACTATGTAGTTAAATTCAACTAATAAGTAGAAATAATAATTTGATATTGAATAACGTACTTTTTTTTTTATAAATGTTTTCTTTCTTTCTTTCTTTTCTTTCTTTCATTAATGGCAAAGATCAGTTAAGGAAGAGAACTTTTCCATGGGAACACATAACACCATAAATATAAAGAGTTTATTTCGATAACTAGTTGCATTGTCATGTAAACTACGGAAGTATACCAAATTTCAACTCAATCACACACCAAGAAGTGGTTGAAATTTAAATTACAAGATTTGATGCACATAATGACATAAGTAAACAGAGTGCTGAGCTAGTTATTAATTTAGTTTAGTATTTGTACTGTAGTACCTCTGTATATTTAGTTATGTAAATAAATGTTTTATATAAGTAAACAAAGAAATATACGGAGTCAAGCTAAATAAAACCGTGTAAAAAACTAAGTGAACAAATACAATTAAATTTTTACAACTTTACTCACTTGTATTTAACCACTACGCGCGACATGTTTCGGAGAGCTTATGTGTCCTCCATTGTCAAGCACTGAGTAGTAAGAGTACTAGGCGAACCGATCTGCTGTGACCCGTCGCTACGTTAGTAAGTCCCACGAAAATTTAAATTAAATAAGTGATCGGCACTGGCATACTTAGATTGTAGAATTATTGCGACCCTACCCAGCTTAAACAGTTGAAACGGCCTCTCCAGTCTCGTTGTCAAGATAAGGAACAGAGCAACAAACACATTAAAAGATTTGAAAGCCTGTAAGTATGAGTGGAAGTAAATTTTGAAATTCCTTTAAGAAACTTGATAAGACTTGTTAAAACCTAAAAGATACATAGTTGATGCATGAAGTATGCAAATCCGAGCTATTTTTCAAGGCCCTGCGAAGCACAGAACTTCTGCCGTTCAATGTAAACTTTGATCATAAAATTTCGCGGTCCCGAACACGAAAGATTTCCTTATTTATTTAACGTTTCAACTAGATTTACTCGAATAATGATATGAATTTTATTTAAGCCTTGTTTATTCCTTAACCTTTTGAACGCCAAGCATCTGACGGATAAATTGTGCCCTCAGCGCCAGCGCGTGCGAGCGCGCAAGGCAAACCGGTTATATTTTGGACGTGATATCACGTCCTGGCGCTGACGGCACAACTTTCCGTGCTCGTGATATGGCGGCTTTGGCGGTCAAAGGGTTAATACAATTTACAATTTCTTAACTATTACTAGATATGAATACGTGATTATTCAGATACTTTTAAAATTAGAATACATTGCAGAATAATATTCTGTCGTTCGCTCATAGCAGAGTGATCGTGGTTATAGCAATGGTTTGTAATTATAGTCGTCGTCCTTGCAATACCGTTATTTGTTGTATGGGTAATCCCGGGATACAGGTACCAAAGAATACCGGTACCTATTGCATTCCCTAGTCTCCAGATCACTTGTTTTTGCTTGTCCACGGAGCTGGCGCACTCCACCATTATGCTTTAGTGGCTTTTGTTATTAGATTGGACCAGCGAGTTGGATTAGCCATGTCCCCTTGAGTCATCCAACCTGCCTTGGACTGCAAATCTTTTTATCTAGCTTTTATTCCTAAAAATAGAGCCTGATGAAATTATTGGAGGTTATTTTACTCACGTTATCATACTTCCTTGCTACTTTTATACTCATTCCTATTATAAACTCATTCCAAGACAGATTTAGGACCAACGAACAGTAGGGACACCGGTTTGCAAATCGCAAACTGGATCATCCTTTCAGAAAATATCAAATAAATATAACATATAAAAATCTGTTCAGTTTTTCTAAAATTGCTATTTATTTACATGGACGATCATATACCGGACTAGTATAGGATTGCTTCTATAAAATTGAACAACTCGATATCGCTACCATAAGTCTCCAACAATACAAGATCGTAAAATGAGATTAAAAAGCGGAGGTTGGAACATATTGCAACGTCTGACGTCAGTAAGAATACTAACAATGCTGGGAAAAAAGGGACACTTGCTATTATTTATTTTCTTGACACTATATGACAGACAAGTCATTAGATATGAGAAGTTTACAAATAGCACTACAATTTATAGTCCCTAACTCATAGTTTTGTGTTTCTGGCCTGCCGGTGAGTAGGTATTACGGTAAGGAGGAGGGTGCAGTGTGTTGACGACGGCGGGTACCTTCTTGTTCCTTTATCCGTAAAACACAATTAATTCTCATCATTCTCAACGGTAGCAAACAAGATAAAAAAGATAAAAAAAAAGATAAAAGATATTTATTCTTCAATTTAGGCACATTACAATGCACTTAATGAACGTCAGAGAGAAAAAGAAACTACCACCGGTTCTAACCCTACACCTCTGACCCGAGAAGTATTACTTATTACCGGCAAGAAACCCGGCGGGACTTATTTTTTCAAAACAGTAATACTAATACATTAAAGATACTGTATACAATAATGCGTAGTTCTTCAAGAAGGCAACAAGCATACGGCCCGTCCCAATGGTAAGCCGCTACCGTAGTAATATGGGCGCCTGCAACTCTAAGTGACACTTGCGCGTTGCCGACCCTTTAACATAACATATAGGAGGGTTCATCGTGTTGACAGCTTAACACATTGCTCTTTGAGGTCTCTGGCGACCTTAACTCACCGGCCACTATGAGTAGGGTCTAGTGCTAGTTGGCTATGGTTTTCATGTCGCTAGAAGTGACTAACACACACGAGAGTTAAGGCGGCCACCGAAAATCAGTCCACCTGCAGTCCGCCTGACGATCTCGGCCTGTCAGTTAGTACAAAAATTTACCGACTCCGAACAACTAACAGGCCGTTCTGGTATCGGCAGCTGACTGATATCGTTAGGCGGACTGATAGTCGGTGGCCGCCCTTAAACTGCAAACTTTGATTGCACTGCATTTTTCTCCCAGATGCAAAATGGCCATAAGTACAATAGAATCGCGCCGTCCTTGGGGATTTCGGGAACAAGTGCAGCTTTAATTAACCCTCGCCAGCCGATGAATGGATCTGAACACATGTGAGTTTTTTGTGAACCCTAGCCGGCTGCGGAGGGGTTAAGTCTCAATAAACAATACATAACTAACGACAGAAAGTCCACTTTGTACAAAATGCGTCGTGTTAATAAGCAAACTGAATTGAGAAATATAAAATATATTTAAATTTTAAGTCCAATTATAAATATAATATACAGTGCCTGTGAAGGTATCGCTTTTTAAAGCCTATTGCCAAACCTTTTACACGAGTGGTCTATGGGTTAGCTTTACTCAGCGAGCGTACAGTGCATTAAGAGTTCAATATAATAATGCCTTCAGGGCTCTGTTGAGGCTTCCTCGCTACTGCAGTGCGTCGGGAATGTTCGCTGACGCGGCCGTCGATGATTTCTTTGCACTAATACGCAAAAAGTCAGCGTCCATTATTCGACGTGTGCGAGGGAGCCGTAACAGTATCCTGCGGGTTATAGCGGACAGACTGGACTCGGCCGTCCTCAGCCGCGTCATCGAGCTGCATGTCAAGGGGTAGATGAGGCGGGGGAGGAGGGTGGGGCGGTCAAATATGTAAGAGAATGTACCTTAATTCTATTAGTTTTAGTTTCTTAGATTAAGTAATTAACATAGTTTTTAAGTTAATTAAGTTTACTAACTGAATTATGGAATCTTAATTCTGAAATAAAAGATTTTTATTTATTATTTTATTATTTATTTATTTATTTATAAATCAAGTAGATTTAACGCACGGGATTCAAATGAAAAAAAGCTCGATGATGAAGAGGTACTTAGTGAATGGATAATTTAGATCCAATCTAAGTCAAAGATTTTTAGTTGTTACTCTTGTCAACAACACAACCTGAGACAATGTAGTTACGTTTAAAAATATATATGTCTGTTTATTTAGAATCTAACTCAAATAACTGGAATGGACTGAGCCATATTTTCAGTAAATGTTTGAGTGTGTTTGCTGTTTGGATACCTTATATATCTACATATGATATGTCAGACATTAAATCCATCATATGTATACATATGCATGCATACATAATACTTATACCTTAGAGCTTTAAACCAATCGGAGTAGCCATTGACAGGCGTTCCCCTCTGCCGAATCAGTATGACCAGTGGTCATACTCATTGTATGGACTGACGTTTATTTAGCGTGGCTATTTTGACGTTTCGCATACATTTGACATTCCCCTCCCCCGCAAAAAACGGCAGACTTTTTCCGATAGAAATGAGAGCGCGTCTCGGATCCGGTTGGTTTAATAATCAAAGACTTATGCGTATACGTAAAAGTAAAGTACCAGTATACACATATACACATACTCAATTATGACGTTTTTTGTAAAAAGTCGACTCTCTGTAGGTACACATGCAGTCCTGTATTCAAAGCCAAAAGACCAATGAGGTCATATGGACCCCATACGACATCATTTTAGCTCAGCACGCCATTCTGGGGTCCATACAATGGTTCCCACAATAATTTCAAAGCGCATTATTTAACGCCCTCCTGCGACCAATTCACGTTTTGTTTTGTTTCAAATATCTCATTCGATTGTATCACTTATCACAGTGTAATAGGGGTTGTAATTGAATGAAGTTTTATGTGCAGATACGGTGGCTATGCTTTGCGTAAAATCTTTGGGATTAAGGACATTATCGTGGTATTATTTGTTTCTAATAAAAAATGTCGTTTAATTGTACGTTATGTTTATTGGGGAATTTATGGTTGTTTTAATAAATATGTATATAAGTACGTACGTTGATAGATTTCCGGTACAATGTACAATTTCACAATAAAAATAAAGCTTTTTTCACTATACGACGATTTGAATAGCTCACTACGCAAAATCTCAGGTGTGCTCGTACGCCTTGTACAGTCAGCATCAAAAAGATGTAAACATTTGTGGGATAAGACTCGAATTCGTATACATATTATTGATGCTGACTGTACCTATACTGTAGTCGTAGTCCGACTGTGAATTTCCCACTGATCTTGCGACCACAATAAATTATTAATTTTATTTGAAAAGCAAAAAACTACGATTTTTTATCTTTCTTACAGAAACCCTGGAACATATCCCCATATGAAAAAAATACATATTACCAACATATATCCAGCCGTCGTCAAAAATATGTAACCACTATTAAACACGACTCCTTTGAATGTGCATTACTTAACTCCAATAATACGGGTATGACATTAACAATCCCAGACCTGCATTTTACCCACTGAATTTATACTTCAGAGTTACACAACAGGGTTAAGTCTACACCATTGCTGTGTAACTTACGACCTTTTCAAAGTAAATATTGTTAGCTTTGCGAGGATGTCTTGGAAAATTCGCCAGCACGTTTATTCCTAGAAATATTTTAACGAAATATTTCTTGAGACGAGTGGAGTGAGCTGTTTCCTAAGCTTTGCGAGCGAGGCATTGGGCTCACCAGTGTGAATCAATAGTCGAATAGGCAACAGTGATCTATATGTTTCCTTATCTTATAAGGTAAACTTTAACTATTGAGTCCTATGGATATAATAAAGTAGTAAATGAAAGACCGGAAGGAACATATCCTATAAGCGCAAAACACCCGCTTATCAAGTGTGAAGAACCCTTTCAAACAAAAAATATTTTTCCAAATCGGTCCAGTCGTCTTCGAATAATCGGTGAACATACAATACAAGCAAAAACAAAGATCGCGGCGAATAACCTTTACCTTCGAAATCTTGAAGTCAGTTGAATAGCTATTTTATTTCCCAGGAAACAGAAACGAAACAGACATTTACAAATATACAGGAGCACCCGAGCCCAGTGGCCAGCCAGCGATACGAATTAAGCCCGGAAAATGTGATGTGATACGAAACGGCTTCCAGGAACTCTAGGAAACCAGCTCTAACCTACCGTGGTTTTGGGAAACGTTGCACATTTCCGCCCGTACGAGTAAAAAAGCTTTTGAGATTCTTTTAAACTTAAAAAAATATTGTTTAGAACCTTATCCTAGTATTTAAAATTAAGCTTTAATTAGAAAACAAACCTTCGACATAAACAGCTATTTCAAATTTCAATGGAGCTCACAAAGACAATAAGTACTATACAGAGACTAGAGAGACATCTGTAACGTCACGAATCATGATTCTCTTTAGCACTTATGCAAACGTATCGGATACGTCATGTCAAATTCAATTTTTTTTACAGATTTACACTGAGTTGCACCCCCCTGACGAAACCACTCGTGAATTCTTTACATTATTTATCAATCTTTATAATTAAATAAATACGTAGTCTTTGCTAGGGATGTAGGCGAATAGAGTAGCGGGCATACGTTACTCGGATCAAATCAAACACCTGATTCCGATCTATGGGAACATTGGGAACGCGTGATTTCCAGTATTTGTTCAACTTTGTCTACGGAATTTCTTTAAGAGATCACTAGTGAGTTCGACGTAGTGAGTTCTTCACATCCTTACTGTAAGATTTTTTTAAGATGTCCGAATTGTAGGTAGAAATACTAGAAATCTCTAGTAAGATTCGGACATCTTAAAAAATTACTACCATGCCAGTGTTTACTTCAGTAGTCTACTAGGGATGTATGATGTATGCGGATGGCGTAGCGGGCGCGGGCATACGTGGCTCGGATCAAACACCTGATTTCGATGCATGGGGGACCACGCGGGATTTCCGGGATTTCTTCAACAAGTTTGTCCTTTGTACGGGATTCATTGAAGAGATTGTAATTGCTTCCGGGAGGTCAAGAGGGTCATATTGTTGCCATAGCTATATGATTTATAAATAATTTTGAAATTTAGTTTTTATTTTTATATTATTGAGTTTTTGCGTTTAGGTATTTATAGATGCACAACATCGGTTTAAAATTTTATAAGAAATTAATAAATTGATTATGCAATTATATAGGGGTGGATTGCATTGCATTGCACCATGCACAATTAACGGACTCATCAACTTTTAAATATGGCGACGGAGCTGTCATCCCATAGAAAACTGTCAAACTTTTTATACATGTTTATTTTAACGATGACGTAACTATTATTGTAAACCATTATCATGTAATTTACGGGATTTTTTATTATAGTTTTAGTAGTTTTACCATTTAAACCACTAATTAATTTACTTATGTGTGTAATATAGTTATTTCGGTTACTTTTACTATAGTGCATAAGATATCCCCTTTTCATATGGGAAGAATTATTAATAAATTATTTCGGTTGTTATTTATTAACGTAAATATCAAATTATAAAACTGAATTGATTTTGAAACATATGTACCTAATGTTATAATTGTTTAAAATAATCAATTATCACTTTAAAAATGTAATGATAGGTTGACACAATAAAATTGCCAATGGAATAGATAACTACCATTACGTTTAGTATTTAAAAGTACATACTGATTACCAAGGATCGGAAAAACGCCCGTCATTTGGTCTGAAAGATGGAATTTCATTGATATGTAGGTAAACCAACATGTTCTTAATACTTTGGGTCAACGTTTTAATACATAAATAATAAGTAGATAACGTTCTATGCAAGTATCGGTTTACATAACAGGGTTATATTTTTGAAATGACGGGCGTTTTTCCGATCCTTGCTGATTACATAAATAAATATGTTCAGTTTAGGGTAATATTTATGGTATCTCAATTAAATTAATAAAACTGTTTCATTTATCTGAGGGGTATTTATTGTTATAAAGTAAATATTCTCTTTTCATTTCAATTTACTTTTAATGACAATTAAACTATTGCAATTGACTGTGAACAAACATGATATTGTATTTATTTAGATACACAGTTTAATCTTAAAATGCAACAAAATAATTTTAAAGTGTACACAATATAGTCATGCTCAGATTAAGGTACTTAGCTCTGTTCGTGGCGCTGGTAGCACAAGTGACTGCTCGTCAGTGAGCGGTCCCTTTTATACCTGGCTGAGCAGGTGGCCTGATCGAGCCGTTTCATTCGTTTACCCACATTCATAGAATAATTAGTGTTTGAGTCAATTAAATACCTTAAACTTTTACAAATATTAAATGTAATAATCCTAAATCCAACACACTCGTAGTTCCATCTAGTGCCTCGTTCTGGGATTAATATGTACCGTCGCGAACAAAATTCCCAAGCTATTCTCACAGGCAGACGCAACGTTCGAGTCTTGCGCCTAGAAGTTTATAAACTGCTTCATAGATGGCGCCATGGTACTTGCATCTTTCAGTAATAAACGAATGATAGTTGACAGCAAAAATAAATTTATTCTCAGGGTGACTTTCAGACATAAGTATTGACAAGACAATTTTCATACTTTGTTATCTTATAATAATATATGTAATTATATGTGGCGTTTTCAAGTAAAAGGTACATAATTGACGGTTGTCAATAGAGTTTATATCTAAACTAGTTTTATGGCAGTAGTAACGCCTTATTAGCTACCGACAATGATGTACCTTTTTCTTGAAAACGCCACATATACTATTTACATATACTATAATAAGACACATATTATTTATTTTAAGGTATGATTTACTTAAATTCCATTTCTATTTGTTAGAACATAGGATTGTTGCATTTGGGGGTAAGTTTAACAGGAAACTAGTTAAATTATTAATTAGAGATGAACTGACCGTACCGTGCACTTACTTTACCATACCGTAGGAACATTAAAATTAAATAAGCACAATAGCAAAAAAAAGCACAATAGATAGAAAAAAAAAACGAACACCATGATACAATCTAATACTATGTAATTGGTAAACGTACAAATACTTAAAGGCGGCCACCGACTATCAGTCCAGTCCGCCTGCAGTCCGCCAGACGATATCGGCCTGCCAGTTGTTCGGGGCCGGCCATTTTTGTTCTTACTGACAGGCCGAGATTGTCAGGCGGACTCACAGATTAAACAAAAGCAGATCTGAAATTATAAGTTGAACGTTTTGTGTACTTCCGATCTGCTCTTACTAACCTACTTATCAGTAAGTAAGAAAAGATAGACACTATGCTATCTGACAGATCTTCACCTGTCATTGTCTCGACCTTTCATAACTTCGTGGCCAGAGCTAGTGCAGTGAAAGATAATTTCAAACTAAATATCGACATCGATATTTACTGCTGATATCCGTAACAGGTATTCCAATGTAACAAAAAAAACCAACAAGTGCGTGTCGGACCACGCACAATGGAGGGTTCCGTACCAGACTCAAAAAAATAGTATAAAAAAGCTGTATCTGACTATGAAAGACGTTTTTGGAGTTAACTTTTTCAAAACAATTTTCGTTAAAAATAGGTACAATGTTTTCTCCAATTTTTATTTAAAACATCGTGAGGAAATCGGACCTAATCCTAATCCCAATAAGGCCTAGTTACTCCTCTGGGTTGGAAAGTCCGGGTTTCTTATATTTATCCTGTAACTCCCTTACGTGTGTCAAAATATGACATAAATAATCATATTTTTATTGCATTAACTCAGAAGTTTGCTGTTTTCATAGCACCACCACCAATATATTGTAAACCTGAATATTTGAAATTAATTTCAACTTGATACCTCCACACGTTCCTGTGAAAAAGGTCTTGACAGACGGACAGACCTTTTGAGGTACGGAATCCTGAAAAGGACAAATAGTGGAGGCAACTAAAAAGTCATTCGTTCATTTTTTACGCAATATATTTTATTCCGGAAATCTGAAATTGACAATTAAATATGTGTAAGGGCTTCGACAGTTTTAAAGGTTTATATTGGAGAAAGCAGATGACGGTATGAGTAAAAGTAATGTACTGAACAAAAATATATATTAGTCTTCAGAATTAAATACTAAAATAGAATGATATAAAAACATACCCAATATATGTATCAAAAAACTATATACAACCTCAACAGTATGTGAACAATAATTGAATATAATAATAAACATAAATACTCTTTATTGCACACCTCAAATTAAAGAAACAGAGTATACACAAGTTACAAACAGAAAAGTAGAGGTAAAACAATAATATTTTGTCTTTGCCTACATAAATATTACCTATCGATAAAATATCGACATAATTATTTTCATTTAGTTACAACACTAGGGTCGTTTACAAAAGTTGAATTTTACCAATAAATCTCAATAAAATCAACTTGGAACTAGGCAAATGGATCTTATTTTATATTATACAGCATCTGCAGTTATCAGAGACTATTATATTACATAATGTGGTTGCAATTTTTGAAATAAAAACAAAAGTGTCTTACCGATGAAAAATTGTGTTTTCTCCTCACTTTTTCGCCGGTTTGTACCAGCTGCGGCAGTACGGTACTATGCACGACATTTCGTCTTACATATAAATAATGAATATTCAATTTATATAGCTTAATTTCCAAAAATAGCACAATATTTGCAAAAAACCGTCTTACGCCTATCTTGTGTTTACGTTTAGCGAAACCAAACTGTCATCAAATTGACAGTTTGTTTTACTTTTAAATCGAGACAATTGCTTAACAGCCGAAAAAGGTCGGACTATTTGTGCTGTTCTAACTCATTATGGTTAACCATAAGTAACCAGAGAGACAACTATATGAAAATACGTCTGACTTAAAACTTCGGGTCTGTATAGTCTGTGGGCGGACTGGACTGATAGTCGGTGGCCACCCTAAGAAAAAAGTAAGATCGGGACAAGGCACTCAGACAGCCTACACGCAATCTTTTAAAGTAATATCCTTTTGAATTAAAGAAGTGAAGGGCAAAGGTTGCAAAAATAAGTTAAACGAGGGATTTGTGAAAATGGTCTAAGTAACTAATTTTTTTTTAACTGAACCGTATTTTAAACTGTTAGATTTTTTTGCCTCTGATATCTGTCACTCCCCATCGATACTTGATACCGGTAAAGACCTTCAAATAAAAGTAAAGTCAAACAGTAATTTATTGCTAACGAATAAATTGTACAAACACTTATGTCAACATGTAATGAAATTAAACCGTCGCTTCCGGTCACGACGTAAATACTTCCTCTCCAATCACACTTCCCGTTTCCTACAACTACATCTGAAACTTGATATAAATTTATTACCTATAAAATGACAATTAAATAGCTATTTAAGTAATTGCGTACCGTAGGTATAGGTACTAAACTATTTCAAAGGAATTTCTCTGCGCGGACGCTACAGTTGTGGACCCTCACAACGAACTAGAAAAAAATTGGTAATGTTGCAATTATGAAACTTCTGGAGTTTAAAACGAAAATACTCTTGGCTAACTGCTTACAATCAGACAGGCCATTCACTTCAATGAAATTGAAGGAAGGAGTGATACGAGATACTAGACGTAGGTAACCTAGCTTAGCTATCAGGAAATATAGAATTCTTGCAAAATCCAATTATTGACCTGACAGAACTATGCCCGACGGCCGACATAATTAGCATTATATCCCGCTTCCATATAAATATAAACAAGCATAATTAGTTTAGTAAATAAATGAAATAATAAACATTCGTTGCAATCACTTCGACTGAAACGTGTAGATTGTAGGTGTAGGTTATTATTAAAGAGAGGCATTTCTTCTTTCAGGTGGTGGTGGTGGTAATAGTAGTGGGAAAGTAGATGGTGAAGAAATTCCAGTGAGTGCTGCGGGGTTCAGATGGGACAGTGCAGCTGCCACGTTTGTTACTCTTTTAGCACCACCCAGGGATCACGTGTAGGGTTGTCGAAAGTATTTCCTACGGACGCAGAGTAACATTGATCTAGCAGGATATGATGATATTCCAAAATCTAAACCTGAACTTTAATCTCGTGTAAGTCGTTTTCAATAAACGGCTGTATGGGGTGTGCAATAAAGAATATTTGTGACATGTACCCTTTGACGGACAGTGTTTACGAATTTATTTACCTATTATTCGAATACAGCATTGAATTAAGCGCCTTGCAACAAATGGTACCTTTCCAAAAAGTTTTTAGTTGTTCCTATCAGCGTCTCTAACATCTACATATCTCGTAGGTCTACTACTGCGCTGCTGCCGCTATTTAAATTAACACAAAAGTTATCCGAAATTATAGATTTTTAATAATATTATTTATTATATTATAAGGAGCCTGACGTATCCCACTGCTGGGCAAAGGCCTCCCCGCTGTTTTTCCACTGATCCCGATTCTTTGCTGTGCTTGGCAAGTCCTTAAAAAAGGAGTCCAGTTCATCCCGCCATCGCCGCCGGCGAGGTTTGCCACGACCCTGGCCTGTTTTAAGGATTTGGGCTCCCAGTGCATACATAATTATTTTTCCCCACAACGTATACATTTTTGGCTACGTGAGCGCAGAATGTAAAATATAAACGATACCTATACCTATTAACTCTGATGTCACCTGTTTAGGCAGCACGTGTGACAATACTCGTTGCCTAAAAATAAGTAACTAGTAAAATTTTAACTGAATATATAGGTACCTACATAAAAGTAAATAATAACATGAATAACACTGTCGAAATTAAACCAAATGTCATTTATTTTTGTTTTGATAACGATTAGACAAGAAAGAATATTGCCCGGCGGTTATTTAGTCCAATAGCAAGAATAAGCATTTTTTAGAATGCTTAATGCAGTTGTGATAGCCTAAACAATCAAAGAAAACATCCATCAGATTTAAAACAATTAATGATCATTTTTTAGAAAATAGATGGGTTCTACGAAGATGAAACGTGTTCATTGACAAATTAGCATAGGTCAATGTATGTTAAATGCTACATGTATACATAAAGTAAAGAACATCAGAATAACCCCAAGGTACCTACTCACTGTTGGAGTAAGAACACGTGTCATTGTTTCTTCGTGTTTGCCGAATCTTAACACGTTTCCAAGCGAAATCGTGAAACTAGACGTAAAAACAAAAACCTAGACACTATCATTCGTGTTATTGCAACGACTCAGGATTCATTCATTCGCATCGTAATGCAATTGATAGCACTGGAGTTGGTTGTCTTAATATTTTGGCAACAAACTCTTAAATTACTACACTTAGCTAGTATTATCCGAGGGAACTTGACTAACCAATATGTACCTACCTATAATAATATAGGTACACTACTATAATTCATGTATTTACTACCTGGCAGTTTTTATATTTCTACCCGTGTAGGATAGGATCAATTAACCAGCCGCTTTATTGTTGAAAATCAATTATCGGTTAATTGTTTATGATTTTTTAATGAAAAAAGGAAAATTGTATTTGTATTTTAGTTAATTGATGTAAGTATACTTTATTTCTCGTTTTGTTAGCATCATCATTTAACTTTTTGCCTGCATAATATTAAGGGTCGATAATAATAAAAAGGCGTAGGGATGTGACGACCCCATCGCCCGCTGGTTTTCACCAGCGCAATCAGTCAACGCAGGGCAGCTTGTGTCGAGCTGTTGGAGAGTAGCGACTCCACGTACCTGAGTGCCCCTGGGGTGCCCTGTCGGATGGTGGGACAGGTCCCCTGCCTCTGGCTTGCCTTAGCCGGCTGTCCAGAGTGGGGTCGTTAGAGCTGTGTTCTCGAGGGTAGATGTGGAAACCTAAGTGGCGAGTTGGCTATATGTTTAAAGTCCAGTGACACCTCTCTACCCCCAGCTCCCGCACCAGTGTTGCCCTTGAGCCATCCTTGATGTCGCTTTTTATGGGGGCCCATCTTGCGGACGGCGAGTCACCGTCTGTCGGAAATAAAATTGGATACCGTTTTATTAGGCAGGCGTCCGGTTCTTCATCCAATAGTCCATTAATCAGTCCACACTTTTCACCCAATAGCCTAGTTTTATTTTAGACTCCATTAATTCTCAATAGTCCTTACACCATGGCGGATCCTGTCTCTGCGTGCGTCCCATGACACGGGCAGGGGCAGAATCCGCTTAGTGTACCCCTCACTTTTCATTAAATTGTCGAAAGGGCCTCTGCGCGTTGGCTTCGGCTCCGCATACGCTTCCCAAAGGTCCGGAACACCATTGTTCCGTGGTCGGGAAAGACATACAAAATATAAATTAATAAATAACCTTCCACTAATAACTGAATAGGTAGGGAGACTGTGGAACGTTAGACTTGCCTTTTATGAAAGTTTATTTGCCACTAATTAATGAAATCCGTGGCCTTCTCGTAATAGTTATATATAAAAGAAAACATTTTTTATCAGGCGGAACTCAAGAGCCGGTAGCTCTAGTTTAATTAGGGCAAAACCTGTAATTGCAAGCTAATCACTAGTTTGTTATCATTTCCGAAGTTTGGAACGGCCTCCTACGCTGAGATTGCTCGTGATAAGATAGATTTGCCGCATGCGCGAACGCGAAACGTCTTCAATGAGCCTATTGTCGTTCTATCCATTGCTATACTGTGCAACCGGTGACCGCGATTCGCTCAGTTTCAGTCAAACACGCGGTGCGAGCGGTCGTGTCGCCCTCTATCAGCCATTCTGCTGAAACTCGCCACTTATTCCCGATCCAAATGTGCTTTTGAATGAGACTGTACCAATATTTATGAGACAAAATGTGCAACGCGCTATGTTTTGCCCTAATCGCGCTGTCTATCAACCTAGTGAAATCATGGGGTAAGTAGTAAAATCAGCTGATACGCGGGAGACACGTGCGTTTTTTTTCTGTGTTATATAATAACTGAAGGTTATTGTTGAACTAAAAAGTGTTAATATGGACAGTTGGATTCGTTCTCCATTCAGTTAATTGTAATATTTGGTTAAATAACATCAATAGGTTGGCAATTTATTTGGCGCCACGGCACCATTGCCGGGGGACCGCTAGTCACGTAGGCCACTCGGTGCTAACCGGCCGAGTTAGAAAGGCGCTAAGTCGATGGATGGCCGTTGATAAACAATGCAACGCAAATGGGTAGCGAAGCATTCCTGTAATGTAGAAAACTGGAAAAGCAGCGTAGAACGTTTACAATCTTTATCTTAAGGGCATGTAAACATAGCGATCGTATTGACGAGATCAATAGCAATATTCAGATAATAATGTTTGCTTATGCAGACAGTGTGACGTGATAATTAATACATGCGTGTTCCATTAGCATGTTACATTACAGTCGTTACTTATAGCTGAATACTGAATAGTTACGAGTAGGTAGGTATTTACTCCTACATACGTATACGTAACCGTGAAAATATACAAGGTCGCCGTCAGAGAAAATTAAGAGACAACCATTTTCGTTGCCGTCCCGTGCAAAATGTGTTGTTTAGATAATATAGGTACATTATACAATTAGGATGTATTTTTATTATACGAAAACTATGTAATATATTAATATAATAATTCAAATTGTAATTTTCGCTCAAAAAAATATGTATACAAAAACTGGGTAGGTATATATGTAACTATTCCCCTCTTGTCAGTTTTCCGTCCTCACTTAAGAGTCCGGTAACGATTTGAAAACGAAAATCGCTAATAATGACATTATACACATGAATTGCATTTGGTACGATAGCTTGAAGTCTTGTTATTGCAAAAATGTACTTTAGGTCTATATATATTAATATTTAATACCTTAAAACTCGATTCTTACAGAGTATGTTTAGTGAGGACGTTGATTTGTGTAATTTTGTCGTACGATTTTTAATTATTATTTGTTATGGACCCTAATATGTTTTAGACTATCTGAATAAAGCATGAAATGAAGTTTATTTTTGTATTTTTATGTTTGTAAAATACTTTAGTATCTTTCCAAAAATATCACCTAAACTTCGGTAATTTTTAGCAAAATTGCTCTAGCAAAACACACTCTCTCTCAAAAAATATATATGAAAATGAAAAAAACTGTTACACTTATTCCTCAGGCGACTCATTTTCCAATGTATTCACATATTTTACGTACTTATATAACTTAATTTTAATCAATAAAAACCTTACTCTTTTCACCTCTCCAAGCAAAAATCGCGAAACAGGTGTTAGATTAGGGTGAATTATTTATAAATAAAGCATAAAATTAAAAAATCGTTGTATTTATTCCATCCAAAAAGAAAAGATCTTTCATAATATGTATACAAAATTATAGAAGTTATGTTAGTTACTGCAAAATCGCATCAAAAAGTTGAGCGAAATCGAAAAAAAACATTACCGGACTCTTAAACGATTATATTTGAGTTTGTACCAAAATAAAAGCTTAAAATTAAAAAATCGACTAAAGATTAAACTATACCTGTGGACGAGTTAATTGCAAGGGAAGGGACCACGGTAGGCACATTCCGTATGAACCGTCACAAAACTGAGAAATATAGGTATTTTCAATGCAAAATTAGGGAAACAATTTTTAGTAAATGGTGCATTTTTTCTGAAAATCCCCTAATGATAAAATCGACCTTGTGAGTTATTTCATTTTTATAAGTTAAAAAGGCGTTCTCGTACGCCACTAATATTTTTGTAGCGTTTTGTTATCGATATAGGTAATTCTATAGAACAGCATAACTGTAATAACTGTAACAAGCATAAAAACAAAACTTCCTGTCATAAAAATATTTTTTATCACGCATTTTTATTGCCGACTGTATTTTTTCGCTCACCACATAAGTCAAATAACTAGGAAGGATTTTACTAAATTACTACGCACAATTAATGAATTGATCTACGTTAAACATGGCGGCGGAGCTGTCATCTCATAGAAAACTGTCAATCTCTTCATACAGCTGGCCCGAAACGAATAGGTAGGCTACTTTCCAATAGATAAACTTAATTGTTTCGTTGCATTCATAAAATCAGAAATGCAAAAATACACGGGAAAATCCAGGTATAACATGTCAAACATGTGTTTGCGCTTTAAATGATTTTATAATGGTTAAAACTTTTATAAAGGACATGTATTTATCATGCATACCGGGTGTACAATCCAAATGGGTCAGTATGGAGAAGTCGGAAACTATGAGGAATAGCGAGATCTGTTCTTAGGAACCATGACGTCGATTTTAGATTTAATAATAATTACATTCAAACTTTTTTATTGACTCTCATACATAACCGGGAATCGAACCTCTGGTCAAAATCAATGTGTATAAATTCTGCAAGTCGCAAGAAGCACAACACTAATGGAATCTTGTTTAAATAATTTAAAGAAAAACCCACCAATAAGATAATTATTTTATTTCAGTAAAAGTTCAAAATGGTAGCCATTTGACTTGCAGAATTTATACACATTGATTTTGACCAGGTTCGATTCCCGGTTATGTATGATAGTTAATAAAAAAGTTTGAATGTAAGTAGGTATTATTAAATCTAAAATCGACGTCATGGTTCCTAAGAACAGATCTCGCTATCTCTCATAGTTTCCGTCGTGTGACGTCACAATATTAGTCTCCCGTATAAACTTCTATAACAAATCGTTCTGGCGTTTCCTGAAGAGTAGCTGATTTGACTTCACAGGAAAGTAGCCTATTAAGTCATCATCATCATCATCATCTCAGCCATAAGACGTCCACTGCTGAACATCGGCCTCACCTTTCAAGGGGGGGTTTGCCATACGCGCCACGCTTGGCAGGCGGGTTAGCGAGCGCAGTTTTTTTTGTTTATTGTTGTTTAGGCTTTCGGAAGATACTGCTGCCCATCTCCCGGTATATTCCCTTAGCAGTCTCCTACTGCAACCACGGGATGATATGGTGGGGGACAATTCTAAGGCCCGGGCACCCCACGGCTCATTAAGCGGCCTATTAAGTAGGTGTTCAGAACAAAACTGGAGGATATTCCTATGAAAATACCTAGGTACTAAGCAACAACGAAGTTTGTGTGTGCTAAAACTGCTAAATTATCTAACACTGCACTTAAGTAGGTTATCTTTGTCAAAGTTTAAAAACAAATGGGGGTAAAAAATTGTAAAAACAGATAAATAATAAAAGGACATTAGCAGATCGGTGCCATTTAGGGCATGCAATACCGGTACTGCTTTGTATGGGCATTCCCGGAATTACGGTACCTACCTAAAAAAGCTTCCATTCTTAATCCAAGACATTATTATTATTTTGGAAATATTTCCTCGTGACAAGTATTTATTTCCTTTACCAAAAATATGATTCTTCGCTTAATAAAACCACGTTTTCTTAAAATAGAAATACAAAAATGTATTGTTTCAAGAGTATATTGAGTAAATAAGAGAGATTGTACTTTAATCAAACAAGTATTATCTTAGGTAAAAGAAAACTAGAAAATCTGTAAGAATATATTTGCTTAGTTATATTTAAAACTTTATTTTATTTTCGTTAAAGGAAATAAATACTTGCCACGAGGAAATATTTTCAACATAATATAATAATGTCTTAGATTGAGAATATCCCGGAAGCTTTTTTTTCCGTGTATTAGCCCTAAGGTGACCAGATGTCCCGTTTTTTACGGCTTGTCCTGTATTTTTGGTAAGAATTTTTCACTGTTCCGTAATTTGGCGAATCCAATATGGGACAGTACCTACAATATGCCTGTCCCGTATTTTAAGCTCAAATCCCGTATTTTCAATGCGGTTGTACCGGAAATCAGATGTGGTCACCCTAATTAGCCCATACAAGCAATACCGGTATTGCATGCCCTAATGCTACTGGACCTGTTGATGGATGCATGATATTCAACGATAAAAAATATTAAGTAGTAGAAAATCGTGTTCATTAAAATTTCTTTTAAGTATTTAAAGAACACGGCGTGAGCACTATTGTATAGGTATTTCAAACTTTTTCGTGACGCGAATACGAGAGAAATATGTATAGAGGTAGGTACCTATCGTACGTACGTGATCCCCTTTAGTACAGTCACCATCACTATCTAATATATCGGAGCGGCCAGGATGTTCAAAAATATCTGAACATGCACTTTATCGCCTTGACAATAGAGGCGTTATTCAGATATTTGTGACCACTTTGGCGGGTTCCGATGTACCTATCCGATGGCGACTGTACGAGAAAGTTTTTAGCTTCCTTTCCTTTGTGTGTTATGCTTGATGTTATTTTTATAATATCTTGAAATGTAATCAAAACCTTGATGGTAAAATAATTAATTGCTTTAATCAAGTAGATATCGAGTAAGACTTGATTTATGTTGCATTGTGCATACAATTGAGATTTATTAGCGTTTTCTCCGAGATACAAAAGTAGAGCGAAATGCCAATGTCGCCCTATTATCAGAAAAATCATGAATAATTATGAATAACTGGCAATCTCCATACAAAGTTACAATTATCATTGCAAATGAATCTAAAATTAAACGAAGTATCATTATCTTGGAGAGGAAAGCGTCTTGGTTACATTGAGATTGACAATATTTATTATTTACGTGTCCGTGAATATAAACTATGAATCCCGCTTAAAACAGATTGTGGTTTTTCATTGAATAAAACATCTGCCAACGGATATAAAAAACGATAGCAAAGAACACCTGGTTATCTGTGATAAGTACCTATACTGATTAAGAAGAAAATTAATCGCGTTGAAGTCTAATACAATAGGCTGCCTCGAATTACTATACGGCCTCACTTCCGCTCGCGGGAACAAGCCTACTGAGGCTTGAACAATTCACACATTCAAAGGCTACAAGAACTGTCTTGTTATTAACGGTTTAATGGAAAATCTCCTCTCATTACCTAATGATTTTTAAATTTGGGCACTAGTGCGTTAACCCATTATTGGGTCGCCATTCAATTCACAGGCCGATGAGGTCAAGCGCATGCATTTCGTGTCGTGACGTCTTCTTAAACTGTAGCAGGAATGTCTTAATTTCCAAGAAGGTTCTAGTACAATACGATCTTTCTTCAAAATGATAGCGCATTGGACGGGACGTATAGTCAACCAATTTTATTCCTAGGTTACTATAGAACCTTGTCATAATGGCAGTGACTCTTGGAAACGTATAAACGTAACTATGCACTACTACGAGTAAACTAGCTATTATGAGGAGGTTCTATAGTGGCCTAGGAACCAAATTGCTTGACCGTAGCTACATTTATATTATAATTGCTATGTTCGGTTTACGCTAAGTTTGCAGGCCAAGTGCTATACCAAGTAAATGCACTACCATACAAATTGTTACTGCCAAATTGGTGCAAACTTAGCTTAGTTGGCCTACTATATTCCTAAATCACGTTAAACTCTCTCCCAAGGTCTAAGCTCCGGTGGTTGGATGCGGCGTTCAGAAAGACCTCAAAACTTTAGGAGTTCGTTGTCAGAGAGAAAGCCATTATAAATGGAAAAAGTTGCTTGGCGAGGACAAGGCCCACCCCGGGCTGTAAACCCAGAGCCTTAGATGATGATGATGATGATGTTATCAACTATAAAGGTGCATAATGATACTGACGAGATCCAAAATCATAATGCTAGTGTTTCTTGCCCCTAAACCAACCTCTGTCATCCTACTGACCATCGACAGCTCAATCTAGGGCAACCCCGAAACTGGGGCACGGCCGGCGAATTTAAACATATAAGACATTTTATTTAATAATGAGTACGTACTTGAAACCATTTTCGCGAGGTAATGGTTACGAGGCGTGACCAGTTATCTACCATCTAGTACTAAATGGCTTTTTACAGTTTAGCACAAAGAGAATAATATAAGAACCGACTGAACTTAATGTAATTTTTCTCACCGCTTTAAAAATAGTGATTTTTTTCAGCAAATATTACGGTACAAATGTCAAATACTTAATAGCGCCTATAAGTTTCATATACAAAATTAATGCGCATTTACTACGTACGACTCTTCTTCATTAAATTCTTGGACGTAGTTTTGGCTAGTGCCAAATTGTATATTTTAAATTATAGGATCAGAAAATGTATGGCTACATGTCTCTGGATATAGATAGCCATTTCGTCTCTCGGGTAGTAAAGCAGACGATGAAGAAAATCCAGTGAGTGCTGCAGCCTGCAAGGTTTGACCTCCTTCGATGTTTTCTTGTTACCAACTCAAAGCGTTTACGTCAGACGCCAAAATTCGCAGAGCATTGACCTCAGCGCCTCTACCTTATCCAATATAACTCAGATATAAAGATCAGTTACTATCATGCGTTAACCCGAGTTAACTCTATACAGAACTGCGGGTTGCTGCTACCAATACCTACCAATACCTGCTACCAATACCTGGGGGGCCTACCGAGAGTCGAAACGGAAAAAAATGTTTTTTGATAGGCCCCCTTGACCAGTTTTACTCGAATCAGAATTATACAAACTAACGTCACTTGAAATTCATTTCACTCGCTCCAAGAACGAAAAAGATTTATGGCAATTAATGTCACATGAAGATCAAGTTGTTAAGTTCGAATGGCCTCCGAACCGTTACTAGATACTATGTATGGTATATGTATTTTAAAATATTCCTCTAAGTCTAGAAGGCAGGAAGATGTTTATACAACATCAGAATTCATTGACCCATTTTTAAGGTCAACAACTCCAAATAGTTTTAGATTTTTGGCTACGTCTTTGGTCGAGAACTAACGTTCACTAGGGATTTTTCTTTAATTAAACTTTTAATTTACTTAATATAGGGTGATAGTGAAAAGTTGAAACCTACAAGAGCGAAATCTAAAGAAAGTACCATACCGATTATTACAAAAGGAAGCGAAAGCGGTATGCTAGAATCGTAGCAAGCGAATCTGACCGAAAACGGACGTGATAAAAATATATTTCTAATATAAACCTTCAGTGTCCCACAACTAGGCAAAGGCCTTCCTCGGCTTCCTCTCTTTCTTCCACGGGTCTCTGTCTTTCGCAAAATCAACCCAATCACTTCGAAAGACGCCAAGATCATCCCGCCATCTCCGCCTAGGTTTGCCATGCCGCTGCACTCCATTTGGTGCCCATTCAGTGGTTTTCTTGGCCCTGAATTCATTTGGCGTACGGCAAATGTGCCCTGCTAACTATGTGCTACAAATTAGGCATAATATCAAAGATATAAGCTCGGTCACGTATTGCAATGTCGTTACTATATATATAATAGTACCGTGTACGTAAGTAGCAAAGGCAGATAGGTATGTTAGCTACCTATTCGCTCATATAAATAAGTCTAATCAAAATTATTATCAAAATATTGGAAAATAGACAAGGTTATCTTTGTCACAAGCTTTAATTTATAATTCCGATGATTAGTCAATACTTATCGATAGCTAGTGATACATTTTGACAGGAGCTTTTATATTGTATAAAGTCTATCTTTGGCATACCTAAATGATAAGTAAAGGACAGATCTGATATAACAATTTATTTGACGGATTACGACAAAAATACCGGTTCGAAATAATAAACATTGCTTGCACATAGATTAAATTGTATTTTTTTTGGTTTTTACAAACAATCAACTATAGGGTCAAAGAAACCAATTGTTTTCCAATGTTATAGGTATATTAACAAGTATGGTCACGTGTTGGCCTCACGTGTCACCATAGCAAAAAGACAGTGATACAAGATAACTATGTATGTTGACAATTAAGGTGCACCTTTATCGCTTATTTAATTTTTATCACTTTTTCATCACACTTGCTTGCAGGTGTAGCGGGAGATAAAGTTTATTTTACACGGGAGGTATAGCTTTATTTAAAACCAAGAAGATTAATTTAAAAAAAGCATTTGTTTTAAATCACGCAATATGAGTTTTACTCAATCAGTTAGACAGTAACTGGAAAACATATTATGTAGTAACGAGTAAGATTTAGTGAACTCCACGGGTGGGTGAATTCAATTGCATAGTAATTGGTTTTTGGAAGAAGCGCAATTTATAATTACAAATTGTGATCTTATTTATGTGTGACATGCGTATTTTTTGCTTTCTATGCCCAGGATAGCAGAATGCGATAAGCTCAATCATTACGTAGGTACATTTTAAGTAGATACCTCGACTTAGTTAGACAGAGATTGTCTGTGTAGCTTCACTAAATGGTTTCATTTATGCTCGGCCGTTGGTATGTCACGCTAAGCAGGGTGTTCGATATTTTCTCTTATCAATTTAGAGCAAAGTCATGCGTTGATATTTCTAGAAAATCGCCAAAAATGATACGTGACAGATTATTAAACTTGAACCTTTGATCGCGATAACATTTGTTTTTGCTGCGAAATTGTTTCGCGTGACTCATCAATACGAGCGTATTATCTCCCGTAGGTATTCTAGGAATGCGTGATATGTGTACATCAAAAGGTACAGTCGCCATCAGATATATCGGAGCGGCCAAGGTGGTCACAAATATCTGAACAACGCCTCTATTGTCAAGGCTAGTTTTTTGAGTACCTTGGCCGCTCCGATATATTTGATGGCGACTGTACCATTTGGCGGCAGACGTTTTCTTATGGCGTATATTATTCCTACTGAACGCAACTTAACATTTTCTAATAGGTATTAGGTTATTTATGTCGGGACACCGTAATGCTAAAACCTAACCTTGACAAGCTCCAAAATTACAGTTAATCGTTCAACCAACTCCGCAATCAAACTGTAAACAATTATTGTTTTAAGATGATAAAAAAGCCATACATATATTTACGTAATTCGCTTGATAACTATAAATCTTGGTTCGACCTATGGTTGTTTTCAAGCACATATCACCCCACACCATGTTTATATGGGATCGATAACCCGTGCCATGGAATGTTACTTGTTGAGTGGCTTGAAGCGAGGCCGAGATAAGAGTTCGAACAGATATCTTGTCATGCAGAATTAATCGAGATACAGCGAATAGTCGCGAATCTGTCGATGACAGATTAGCTACGATATACTTTATTGTACGAGCAGTAACTCGCATAGTTTTGACGTGGAATATATGAGTAAATTGACTTATTGGGATAGGTATGATGGTAATATTCTACCTCAGCCATAATATTTAGGCATTGAAAATTCAATTTGAAATTGGTATAAAGTTTATTCAAAATAATTTAATTTTAATGCTTGATATATGCATTGTCCCCACTGTAAACAGTTATGTATAAAATTGTCCAGAGACCTACTGTACATTTACCGGAGTTTCGTCCTTTTTAGGGCTTCATAGCCAAAACGGCAACAACGGAGCCCTAAATTATTTTTCACCTACCAAGTATCAACATGTTGCACATCAAAACGATGCGATACCTAGGTTTTTAAAAATAAAAACAAAATCTTATTTTAAACATTTTTTTATTTAGCGATTTTTTTCAGAAATAATCATCCTGAAAGTCAAAAGAAATTATATCTCCCCCTATAACTTTTGAATGGGAGATTAAAAAAATATGTAAAAATTGAGAAGATAAATCATTGCACAGGTACATATTCTGTCATCAAAAAATATCTAGAACATTATTGATTTGAGGTGTTTTCGAGTTATCCACAAAAACTTCATTCATCGTCAGATACGACGTCTTGATATTGTTTTTTTGATAGTAATGTACGGCACCCTCCATTATGCGGGACCACGCATAATGCACTTAGTCGGTTTTTTTAATTTTCTACTAATACTTATCTGTTACTTACCTAATAAAATCACTTTCCATTAGTTATTTAAGATTTCTAAAACCAGTCTAGTAGTCGGCCATTTTTATCGAAACATACAAAATTACACAAAATGCAAGTGAGACTGGCCTGCTTTTACCATTTTACGACGTCTAAAATAGAATAAAATTAAACATATTTTCTACTGCCTAAATTATTTACCAGCCTAATCAAGTGAAATCAACAGCATGACGAAGACAGTATTAATTTGAATACAATTAATTACAACTGCAAGAAGTGTTGTAATGACTATTTAGTTATTGACCCTTGGACTCGTTGAGTGTACATAAATGCGTCAAAATAGGCGATATAAATAAACGATTAAACGTGTTTACCATGTGTATTCTAAACAAACTAATGCTGTAGTTTTATTTTCATCTTATATTTATATACAACTATACGTGTATAAATAGTATTTGGAGTATAATGATTAACGTAAAAACAAGACTAGTGCCGGCCCGAGCCCTTGATCAGGGTAGAGCGAAATCGGGTTTTGGCGCCCTTCGTCGAAGTTTTGAAGCGTAATTTGGGGCCCCCGCCACACTCGCGTCTTTAGAAACTTTTTTTCTCATTTGCCATTTTGGCGCCCCCCTTGCCATCCGGCGCCTAGAGCGGCCGCTCCACTCGCTCTATCTACCCTAGATCCGGCCCTGACAAGACACAAAGTATGAGTTGATGAACAAAAGTTCCCTTCAGTAAAGGTGCTTCTCCACAAGTTGCACGTTAAATAACACAATTATTTATATGCATAACCCATGTCAGGTGAAAATGTGACACTTCATTTTTATATCAGATTATACGATGTCATCATTCAGAACAAGTGTACCTAGTCTAAACCATGGATCTATGAAATAATTACAGATACTACGCCGCTCATACGAACGAAACTGTGGGTCTAATAAACAGTTTTACACGCACACGTAAGTAGTGTAGGTACCAGTGGCGGCGGCTCAAAACTTTTCTTAGGTAAAATTTCGTCATAAAACTGTAGGAAAGTTGCTCAGGTGCCAGAAAATTGAACAAGCCGGCGGGAACCAAGTTCTATGGTACCTAAGTACTATCACTTTGTGCTCAATTGTGAATTTACCTATGTGTCACGCACGCGTAAACTCGAAAAAATCTAGCTTGTCATGGAATCACAGTTTTGTGTCACGTCGCGGCATCCATAATTATTTCATAGATCCTTGTTCCGAACATGATTCGCAACAATGGCTAATAATATGCGCAAGCGCAATTGACCCCGTAGAATCTGCTGCAAAAGCTATTGAAACGAGACGCCGAAAGTTTCGCGACGTACGTGGCTTGGGTCACGTACGCCAATCATACAGGGTGATTTGACGAGGAGATTAGGAAAACAAGTTAAAAATGTTTAAATTTTTCAATAAACAATAGTTGAAGATAATATATTTAGATTTACAGTATTGCATGTGCATTTTTAAGAATGTAAACTAAAAACAATTAACACTTGAAATAGGTGTTACACACTTGTGTGATGTATATGGTACCTAGGGTAGGTACCTACCTACCCTCGAAACCCGAGTGCGACTCGCACTTGGCCGGTAGTTTTCTGATTTTTTTTTTTCGTTTGTGCCAATTTAGAAGCAGTATTCATATTTTAAGTACAATAATACAAAAACATAAATACAATCATTATTTAAATGAAAGAGCATTTGCAAGTTTTTGCCTATTTAATGCAGGTACTTGTAATTATTCTGTCTTGATTTCTTGCATCGAGGTGTCCAACAAAGAGCTTATTTATTTATTTAACTTTTTGAACAACGTCTTCTGACAGAATTTGTGAGGTGTTTCTCTCAAACATTATTTTTTGTCATAGTTTCATGTACTATGTCTGTCTTCCATAGGCCACTTTTTTATTTGGATTCTTTTTGAGGAAGTTTCATGGAATTTTCATTTCTGCGTATTTGCTCGTCTCCCATAGAAAAACCATCACCACAAACCAAAACCACAATGTTACCTACACGTACACTCCATTAGTCAAATTACCAATCAAGTGGTGTGTTTGTTTCCGTTCATTAAAAACATGGAAAAAAACTTTTTAGTTGACATTTTCATTGCAATGCCAACAAAAATCAAATAGATATTTATTGAATCATGTTAGAAAAAACACGTGAACCTTTTACTTTATATTAATAAATAATATTTCAAATCCCTCGTATTATAGTTAGAGTATGAAGAAATACCTACACAAAATATAGCAAAGTGGGAAACCAAACAATATTTATTCAGTGTTTAAAAAATAAATATAAATATCGGGAGTAAGTGAACGTTAATTCTCAAACTTAACTTTTTTCTAATCACGCTTTACATGTCATCCTGTATGTGTATGATAGACATGAAAGCATCTAACGACAGATGCCTGAGATTGATAACGCAAGTCGTAATATTACGGGTGGGCGATCTCGGATGTAAACAAAGGATATTAATTACCACGAGTTTTGTTGTTATAATAATAAATTTACTACACGGGAAATTGTAAAATTTCATTTCAATTTATTCCATATAGAGTGTCTAGAATCTAAATAATAATTTTAAGAGTGACGAATTATCTAATATTCCATAGACAATCTGAATTATTAGTATTATTACACATAAACAAAAGAAAATAAGATATGTATTTAGAAAAGTTCTTGATAATTAATATTTGAGTTAAAACAAATTGTAAAATTGTATATAACTATTGTATATATATATAATTGTAATTGTCCCTAAAACTAACGTCAAGACTTCAAGGGCTGATATAACGGCTGATGGGTTATCAGATAAAGCGAATTGGTCCTAGTGGTCGAGTTGCTGTAAAAAATAGTAAAATCACTATTTGTAGGTGTGCCTATAATAGTTAAAGAGTTCCCTCGATTTCTCCAGGATCCCATCATCAGACCCCGACTTGATGACAATGGGACCATCTAGAGGTTATACTCGTTCCATTAAAAAAAATGATAATCGGTTCACGATTCACGGAGATATCGAGTAACATACATACAAAAAATAATAATTATTATAAAAAAGAATTCTGTCGAATTGAGAACCTCCTCCTTTTTTGAAGTCGGTTAAAAATGCTATAAATTTCGAGATTTTGGCACTTTTATAATAAAGCTTAAAGTAATCGTTTTGCCAATATCTCGAAAAAAAGTTATTTACTCTGATAGCCCCTCATAGCCCATCATCTACAATCAGCCCTTTAAATCTTGATGTTGGTTTATAGGACCTGTATAAAACCTTTATTAATTATCATTAAATTTGGTTTTGTGACATCGAAATTAGTAGTCAAAAGCTACAAAAACTAGTTTTAACTAGGCATGATAATAAGTTTTATATGACAACGTTGTTCTTTAAATATTATTGCTTTTTATTCAAGATAACCGACGCAGTTCGCTATCTTGTGTCAAACAAATTATGTATAGTGATTGCCGAGGTCGTAGTTTCTTTATAATATTGCGTAATAACGCTGGTAAACAATATACGTAATCTAATTAATTAGTTGTGATGTTAATTACATCGTCAAATGTCAAACTCGTTAGAGAATAATGGTTCTTAGGTTAGGTATAAATTATAAATAAGTATTTACTAAGATTTATTTAGTTTTTATAATTAAAACAACACGTGATACCAATGACGAATTTAATATTTACCTTACTGAGGCACTTTTTACTAATTAATCAAAGGTTTAAAGAAACACATTTGAGGAAAATGAATGCAAATTCCTCAAATATTTGCGTGCGCAAATTTAATTATAATTTACCTAACCGTTCTACTTGTACTGACATTAGAAATCAATAACTTTATAAATCTTGCCTTGTTATCACTGAAAAAAATCTAAAGCTGGGCCATAGATACGAGTCGGTAGTATCTAATAGCATGGACTTAAATATATAGTAGACGGCCATAGCCTAAGAACTTTTTGAGGCTCCGAGTATTTAGCGCCATCTACTTCAGAGCCACCTAAACAGAGCCAATATTTATGAGATCAAATCAGCGCCACCTAGTAACGAATAACGTACTAGTAGTAAACTAGTAGACTAGGTGGCGCTGATTTGATCTCATACATATTGGCTCTGTTTAGGTGGCTCTGAACTAGATGGTGCTAAATACTCGGAGGCTCAAAAAGTTCTTAGGCTATGGCCGTCTACTATATATTTAAGTCTATGGTAATAGTAATTTGTATAAATTAGGTGAACCAAAAGCCTCTAAAATGCTTTAAACAGATATTATTATTCCTGCAACGTCCTCCATAGTCCATATTATACCAGGGGTTTTTATAATAACTAGCTATATTGTGGGTGATTAGGTAAGTCATAATGAACAACTTTTCCTATGGGACCAACCTCGAAATCCAAAAACAATTTTGGGGTCCCAATACAAAATGTCAATATTTGATCGGCTGAAATGTAAGAAACAACAAAAAGATTTTTGAGTGGTGGTTCTATAGGTGGTAGTGTCACTCGGTACATACTTTAAATTAAAAACCTATATTATTTTTAAACAACCCTCAAGTGCCACGGCTGTTCATATTCTAGCCATTAATGTCACTCAAGTCCATTATCTCACTTATAAATCTTCAGTCCAACAAGCCTGGATTGCCCTTTACCTTGAAAGACGTCATCCAGTGAGTAGACAACAAAGTAAGTAGGCAACTAATACTTAAATTCTTGTTGAAATGATGATGACGGCCAATTTTAGGTAAATGAGCATTGACTTTTCCTGTATATTGAAACATGTGAGACATAAATGCGATAAATACTTACCCCCTTATTCATAAACGTCCCTCAGACCTCAATTACTTAATTTATGATTTGTCTGTTACCAACAAACACAACTGTCAAACTGACAGATAAGGACAAAACACAAATTAATTAAGGCCTGAGAGACGTTTATGAATAAAGGAAGTTAAAATATAAGCTTTTGTACACATAGTGTCCCTGAAAACCATATGGGATATCAAATTTAGCAGGCACTAATAAAAATGGCTTAGTTTTCGAAATATGGGCATTTTTTATTGCATTACGAAATATTGGCATTTCGCCAATATTTTGAAATAAATCCAATTTTTCTTTAGATATACTATCAGTTGTTCTACCAGCCCCTTAAATCTTGACGTTGGTTTTAAAGACTGTCTGTATAAGTTTATTTATAAAGATCTGTGGGTGTGTGTTCAAGACAAAAATAATTGCGTGAATTGCGCTGTATATTTTTGAATTTAATGCAAATCTAGTCAACTGTTTTATCAACAGGGGCGGATCCAGGAGGGAGGGGCAAGAACAGGGGAAATTGACCCCCCCCCCCCGCACCCCTGACACGCAAGTTTTGCATACAATGGGGGCATACGGGCGGCCCGCAAGTTTTTTTGTGAATGAAGTGACCCCCCCCCCCCCCTGTGAAGGATCCAGGCCTGTTTATCAATGTACCTACTGCCTTAAGGCGGGTTTAAAGGTAGATTTTAATGATTCAATATAATTGTCGCGTGTATTTATTATACTTCCTAGTCAAGTTCATTATCAAGGATTTGTGTCACGATTGATTGATAATATCGACGGACATAGATAATTAAATGCGAAGCAGTAACATAATGTTTAATATCATAATTATCAGATAAATGTATCACGTGAGAATTAATTTGGCAGTTTAAAGTTATAAGTACATTAGGACGTAGGTATAACATAACTACATCTGCACTCGGAATAAAAAAATAACAACTATACCACCAGAACGATTAGTAAAATAGATTATTGTAACCGATACTACAATCTTGTAAGGAAAATTACTTTATTTTTACGTTTACTATATCTTCATCATCATCATCCTAGCGTTTATCCCGGTTTGGGGTCCGCTTGACAACCTAATCCCATGAATTGGCGTAGACACTAGTTTTTACGAAAGCGACTGCCATCTGACCTTCCAACCCAGAGGGGAAACTAGGCCTTTTTGGGATTAGATCCGGTTTCCTTACGATGTTTTCCTTCACCGAAAAGCGACTGGTAAATATCAAATGATATTCCGTACATAAGTTCCGAAAAACTCAGTGGTACGAGCCGGGGTTTGAACCCGAGACCTCCGGATTGAAAGTCGGACGTCTTACTGCAAAGCTACCAGCGCTCTCAACGTTTACTATATCTTGAATTCAATAGAACTATTTAAACATGAATAAGTACTAAAGTCTAGTTATTAAATTTATACTAGGTACCTTATGTAACAACGCGTCACCAAATCGATAGTTCTCGTTATTCAAAACTTGTTAGATTTTTCAAAAAAGTTAATAGTAGATACACTTTTGTCAGAAAATGCCCATTTACATCTTATATCTATGTACTTATAATCTATTTCATATCTAAAGAGCACTTTACGCTGACAATGTTAAATTAAAGGCAAGGGCCTTCAATGATAACATTTATCGTGCACTTGCAAAACTTGCATTTCTCTTACATAACGACACACACTAACTAGAATAATTATAGTTGCCAACGAGCAACAGTTTTACATTGTAACCATATTACGTTATCCTTCACAACTTCGCCTTTTCCCTGTAAAATTATCCCGCCTTCCATTCGACCTTGATACTTGCCCGTCCATTATCAGTCAATATCCTAATTACTAGTAGTCCGCCCCGAACTGTGAACTCGCGAATCTTGTGTTTCGCCATAAATGTGCAATAGTAGAATTACTACAAATACCAAAAAAATAGGTACCTATCGGGTATTTTTTTCTCAACTAACCATCACGGTGAAACTAAACGTCCATATTAAATTGTGCGGTTGATGCGCAAAATTTTACCGCGACGAAATCGCTTCAGATTTGACAGTTTTTGTCTCATCTAAATCCACCTCTCACAAGCCTCTCACTCTGTTGCTTTGACATGTCGTTCTCATCTGTGGACCACCTATATAGGTTTCGGTCACCATCATTATGCTTCTATGGTAACTCTCTCTAACTAATGTGTTAATGTCAGTATGCTGATGGCCCTAGCAGCCAAAGCTCTAATAAATTTAAAAAAGTCAATTGTCAAAATATTTACACCAAAATCAAAATATAATTGAAAATATTTTTTAAATCAATTTTATGTTGCTTATTGTTATGAAACAGTAAGCAGTTAATAAGGATTTGACGAGAGTGTTAATCAATACCTTTCGTTTGATACCAAACTCAACCATACTTGCTCGTAAAAGTAGCAAATAAGATGACCAATGTAAAGCCTGACAAGTTCCTTTTTAGCCCTGATATAGTGTCGCTACAAACAGCTTACATATAGCAACAATACGTGTATGTCATGAATAGTCGGGACAGTGTGTATTGATTGGCATCGTGCAAGAGCGAGAGAGATATACAATCATGTACTTCTGAATTGTAGAAGTATGTTTTCAGGTACTTTTTATATTTGAACCCCACACTGTGCAATACCAATCGCAAGTACTCCCTACTACCGGTAATGTACAAATCTTTGTCTACCGTGTCTGACCAATCTCTCTCAGTTGCTTAAAGGTTAGCTGGAAGAGATCCCTTAAAGGGATAAGCTCGCCTTTGTACACATTTACCTTAGTTTGGTCATGTACTTGTTTTGTGCAATAAAGTGTTTTACTACTACTACTACTAAAACCAAGATCTTTTGTCAATTCGGTAAGCAGAGTTTTTTCAGTTGGTACTTGCTTTCGCACAGCATAGAATTCATGAATTTTGTGCCTAATGGCATATTTGTCGAAGTTGTTTATTTTTAGAAATATTTTTGATTGTAGCACTACAGAGGCCTTAAATGGCAAAAATAATAATTTATATACATATTTAGTACCAAACTAACCAGTTTATTACAACCGCACTATGAATATCAGAACAGAACCCGTCATGTCAACTAATTTCACAACATTGTTTGATGGAATGCTACTGAATCCCTCATCCTTTTTCTGTCGCAGGTATTTTTATGTATTTAAAATTATTTTTTTTTGCATTGGGTTGGGTTGTGTACAATTTAGGGGGCATTTTGATTGCAAAATCTATTATTATCATGAAATATTTACAATTATTTTCGATTTGGTTACATCAGTGACATTTAATGAATTTTAAACGTCTGTTGTCAAAAAAAAACATTGCCATTAAAATAAATTAGTTCCATCGAAAATCCGCAACATGGCGAGGGCTAAAAAGGAACTTGTTAGGCTTTACCTAACAGAACCCCTTTACAAAACCTTTTTAGGCCTTCTAATTTCACAACCCCCGTCTCAATCCAGCTCATATACGAACTCGCAAATTTTGTTGGTCTCTGCTACAACCCCAACAAATTTCATAAAGATCGGAAAATCGTTACTAAAGTTATCGTCGGACAAACTATCTAAATCAAAAAGCCATCCAAATGCCGAGACGTCCCAGTAGCCAGGTGACAGTTGTTGTTTGTAAGAACGATCTTCGCTTACGCTCCGCTCGTTCGATTACCAATTATTATCTGAATTATATTTAGAACAAAATCATAACACACACCTAGGAAATTATAAGCAGTAATAAACGGGAAAGTCCTACAGGAAGAAAGTTGAGTGAGCTAATTTTCCTGTTAGGTACCAGAGTTTAATTTTAATTCATAACTTATTATTGGAATGTATGAAATGTCAATGTCACATAATATGTTCAAAATAAAATTTGATTGACGCTACGAAGAAGGTAACTGAATTCCTAATTATTCTACATACATTAGCTACGTGATAACGGACATCCGGTTGGTCCTTAATCCTGATCCGCGTTTTTGTAATAGGCATGGTAAAACCACACCAGTATGTTCCTACAGTGTGATTAAATTAGACACAATATCCGTGTGTGACGTGACAGTTATTAGTTTATTACTAATACGAGTAATATTTAAAAGGAGAACCAAAAATATGCGGTACCTACTAGAGTTTTCACTGTAACTGTTGCAAGTTTCAGTAAAATTTTGAAAGTGTTTCATTCTCTGACTTTCGAAATCCTTGTTCGTGGATGTATGCTTCGGCTCGATGTTTTAATGAAATGTTCAGTCTAGGTACAACTAAAGTTGCCTAACGGAAAATGGTTACAAAAGTAATTATATAAACTTATTATTAAATAACTAAACTTATTATTAAATAACTATACTTATCATAAAATAACAAAACTTATTATTAAATAACTAAACTTATTATTAAATAACTATACTTATCATAAAATAACAAAACTTATTATTAAATAACTAACTAAATAACTTATTATTAAAAAATAATTTACTGAACAGCGCGGCAAACACTTGCTTGCTGACTGTAGGTACTTCTCAGAAAAGCAATGGTAAATCAAATGATATTCCGCGTTCATAAATTCGAGAAGCTCATTGATTAATACAAGCCGATCGCACTATTTTCGTGTCATTAAAATAAATTAGGTCCACTGACAGAGTAGAAATGAGTATAAATGACCATCAATCAAAATACTATGACATAGTAAAGAAATGTAGTGAGCTCTTCCGAATTGTTAAATCAAAACGCGTAATCGAGAGCTACAGACCACCCGTAATAACAAACAGCCGCGCTCAAACATCACTGAACCTTATCACCATGTAATTGTATTCACAATACATTGTATTCGTAAACCTTAGTTCCAACAAATTCTGATTTCAATTGGGTGTTTTCCAACAAGTCGCATAACAACAGTGCATAGTTTCTTGGACGTTTTATTTTTAGACATTTAGTTACGATCTTCATATTTGTAATTATCATTTTAGTAATCAGTTTTATAAGGTTAAAAATTTAAAACTTTAAGCGCTTATAATTTTGTGGTTGTTTAATAGTCACAACTTTCAAGACCATGGGCATGTGATAAACATCACCCATATGGCAAAAATCAAGTCAAACCGATTGTTTGAAGTATTCGCTTGAAGATGCCCTAAATAGATTTATTTTTATTATTACAGATAAAACTACGTAACACTAGCTTATAAAAAAATTTCAGATGTATCATAAATATCTAAACACGACAATGTTGTTTAGATTAGGCGACAGTATCAACACGGAAAGAAAGAATGACGACTGTACCTACTACCAGAACGATTGGTAAAATAGATTATTGTAATCGATTACTACAATCTTGTAAGGAAAACTACTTTATTTTTACGTTTACTATATCTTGAATTCAATAGAACTATTAAACATTAGTACGCACTAAAGTCTAGTTATTTATACTATGCAAAAATTGTCCCAGAATTCACAAGATTTTATCGTACCGATTACAGTATTTTAGTATCAAGACATTTTTTCTCCGTCAAAACGCTTGTGAAATAGGCTATCAGAAGCAAGATGTACTTTCTGTCACAATTAGTTGTAAAGCAAACATAAGATAGGTGAAGTTTTGATATAGTTACGTAAGATGTGACTAACCTCCGCATTCACCTTGCGGCGCGGTCACGGGACGCCGCGGTCGCCAAGCATCTGAAAAATATTGGCACTTGCAAGTCTCATTTTTACGTGAACGCGAGATATCATTACGTTTACCGTTACATCATATCATTGAGTTTTGAATAGAGGAACGAAACTAGTTAAGACCTAATTTATTTTGGTAGGTACCAATCGTACCAATATACATATTGGTGGCTGTCAAACAAACCTTATCATAAGTGATCGTGATCACATAATAGATATAAATAATGCTACAGCCGAACGCGACAAATTCAAAGAGATTACTGCTACTCTTTTTATTAATTTCTGTAGAGTTGCATCGAGTAAGGTGAAAATATTCAAAATATTTTGAAATTAACATACCAATTAATTTAGAAAACGTTAGTCAGAGACCTCGGCAATAACATTCAATGACCCAGCATTGACTTGACATGGTTTTTTTCATTTGTATGTTTTCATGTCAAGCACCCTGAAGAGCATCGAAGCATTTGTAAAATGCAAATCAAGTGCATTTCTCATGTCAAAGACCTTAATCGCGATTTTGTAGGTACGAACAAAGCAAAAGATGCTGTCAGGGTTCATGTAATATCATGTGTGTTTTTCTAACCACTAATTTGTATTTTTTTTGTTTCAGATATCGCTGTCACAACTGGTGGCGAACTCGAATTTTACACAGGCTCAAACAAAACTGCGTCTGAAAGCGGCCGGCTCCGAGACCTCACAGCCCTGGCCTATGATGCAGTTCACAACATGCTGCTCTTCGTTGACAAGCAGAACGACAACGCCTCCATCTTCAGCTACAACCTGGCCACCAAAAAATATCAGCCCCTCGTCCGAAAGGGCCCAAACGAAAACATTCAGGGCATCGCCTTCGATCCAGTACAGAGCCTTCTCTTCTGGACCGATTTCACTAAAAGAAGCATTTACTGGATCGATTTAAAGCCAGGGTCCAAAAATAGCATTTACGGAAACCTCCTTATCAACCTGGGTGACCAACTACCGAGAGGAATAGCGGTAGATAGTTGTAGAGGATACATATACTGGACCAACACTAACGTAGCATCAGGCGCTTCCATCGAGCGAGCTCGTTTTGATGGATCAGAGAGGAAAACCATTATTTCAGACAACATTTATATGCCCAATGGACTATTCGTGGACCAACAAACGGAGAGAATTTATTGGGCTGATGACAAAGAAGGCATACATTATTCGATCGAGAGCTCAGACTTGGATGGGACGCCGGCTAGCAGACAAACTTTACACATCGGCACACAACATCAGCCAAATGCGTTATCCGTCTCTAATGACAGTCTGTATTGGGTAGACTGGGGTTATAGGAAAGTCTGGAAGTTGCCAAAGAATGCTCGACAGAACGCAGAACCCGAAGACTTCATTGAATTCAATACCAATCCTTTTGGAATTGTTGCCAACTACTTGATCTCAGATCAGGCTGCTGGGGTTCCGGAATGCAGTAATTTACTACGTCTGTCGCAGAATATATCTGCTATCGACAACTCGTTTGCCGTGCCGCAGGATGCGGGGTTATTCTGCTTGCACGGCCGCAAGATCGACGGAAAGGAAGCTTGTGAATGTACTATTGGCTATACTGGTGAACGTTGTGAGACCTCCGTTTGTCAGAACTTTTGTCTCCGAGGAGAATGCACGTTCGACGCTGATAGCGGGGAACCTACTTGCAGGTAAAGATCATTTATTTTCTACGAATACTCAGTAAATAGTTGTTCACAAATTCTAGTTACACTTTCTAGCTCCTAAATTCCCAACCTACGTCTAGCGAATCCTACCATGAATACGCTAAAGGTCCGCATACTGCAAAAAGCTACACTACAGTGGGCAACCAGTTACAGTACCTAATTGATTCAACTCAACCCACGTAGGCAATCGATTCGTAAAAGGCTGTACGAACGTCTTATTCACTAGATGAGGATATAAGCTAGGGATACACGCACAGATGTGCCCGCCGGATTGTCCGTGTATGGCGCTATTCCGATGTGTCCGCAGACAAATCTGTGTCCAATTCGCACCATAAACGCACGGATTTGTCCGCCGGGCACATCCGTCGGACAAATCCGGCTGGCACATCTGTGCGTGTATCCCTAACTATAGAATTAATTGTAGACACTTATGTGTTTGGAAAAATTGCAGCTTCACCGTCTTTTATTCCAGGTGTCAAAACGGCTTCACCGGAGCGCGATGCGAGATGAACATGTGTGAAAGTTTTTGCCTGAACAACGGCCTCTGTTCAGTAGAGGAGAACTCGCCGGTCTGCACGTGTCTTGGAGACCACACTGGTCGCCGGTGCGAAGTCACAGTAGTCGAGACCACTACACATGTTACTGTGAATGAGCCTTGCAAGTGAGTTTTACTTATATGTATACTTATCAGTGGCGGCGCGTCCATAGAACACGATTCTCGTCGGCTTGCCTAAGTTTCAGGTGCCTGAACAGTTTTCCTATAGATCATTAATACATTTTAAGCCAATTTCAGTGCCGACTTGCTGAGAAAAGATTCCACCCGCTGCCACTGATACTTATATTTACTTAAATAGCTACAGATAGTCATGACGTCCTTCGTAAGATTACCGAGTTATGGTAATCAATACAAGTTTTATTACGTATTCTTTGACTTATTACGTTTCTTTTAGTCAACTAGGAACCCTTATAGTTTCGCCATGTCCGTCTGCTTGTCTGTCCGCGGCTTAGCTCAGGCTCAGTGATCGTTAGCACTAGAGAGCTGAAATTATGTATTACGAGTACTTGTAGGTAGTTGTATGTAAATACCACGCTTAAAAAACGGTAGGTAGAATAAAAACTAAAAATCTTCCTTTTGAACCCTACATTGAGCAATGAGCATGTCCCGACTTCCTTTGTATTGTAATTTACCTGATTCACTAAACATGTTATTAAAACCACTGTTCATTTACTTTGGGTACTCTACCTACTTAGTTATGAACGTTAGGACACGTTGGTTGCATTAAAGTTAGAGGTAGGAGCTTATTCAAGTCTAATTTTTTTCAGTTGCACCAAAGACACAGCAACCAAGCTCTCAGTGATCACTGACGAATTCGTGGCTGCCCCGTGCAACGACGGCTGGGATCCCGTGCGAGACCCCATCCTCATGGTGCTGGGAATCCTCACCGGGCTCCTGTGTCTGGTCTGCGCGGTGCTGGTCACGAAGATCATGCATTTGAAGAAGCGGCCGAGGTAAGGTTTTAGCACGGTTTTGGAAGTTGCTTTTATGTTCGTCGTTGTTTTTTAGTTGTACTTTGTACATGTAGATAAAATGTGATGCCTTAGACAAATTCACGAAGAGGGTTGAAATATGTATTTGCAATATTAATAAAATTGTGAGTAACAAACTTTCATGTTAGCCAGCGTAAACCGTTGAAGTTGATATTATGAAATTTAGAAAATTTTTCTTTCAAATGGCGTGATGGTCCGTTTAGAAAACAGTTTTCTAATCTCAACCCCTCAATGTGCACTGGCTCAGCAGTCTCAGCCTGGATTTTGTTGTTTTTACAACCCATTTTCGTGAATTTACCTATTTATGTATTTACTTTTTACTAAGCGCATAGATACAAGTGTTGTAAATTTAATATTGGAAACTACGCATTACGTTTCGCGGAGCAATTTACAATCAGTACTCAAGGATTCACCAAGGTTCCTGTAGTACTATGTATAAAACCAATTAGCACATTATATTCGCACCAACGAGTTCAATGAACTTTGCTACTGTTATGAAACAGTAAAAGTGGTATTGCCTTCATAAAAATGTCTACCCGATTCAGGTGCCTTCGGAGCAGCGGCCCAAGTTACTTCCGTGCTTTTAACGGATACGATAATTTGGAGGCACAAACGAATCCATAGGTATTATGTTTATTTTTTAAATGCCATTCATTTGTGATCGTTTGTGTGTTCAACTAATAGGTGCATCCGATTGCAATCGTTTCAATTAAATTTCTAAACTCACGCTTACAGAGGGTATCGCCCCAAAACTTGTTATCCTTGATATTGTGTTCACAATTATTGTACTGTTTCTTTTTTGAGGCGATGTTCTTGGAAAGTTCAGTCGCCATCGTATACATTGGAGCGGCCAGGATACTCGACAATATCTGAAAATGAACGTTATCACCTAGACAATAGAGACATTGTTCAGATATTTGTGACCACCTTGGCCGCTCCGATATACTTATCTGATGGCGACTGTAATAGCCGCCTAGCGTGTGTCAAGCTCAAGCATGATGGTAACTTACAGTGCAGGTTCAGATGTGTTGCAAATAAGTTTTGAAACGAAACGTGTTTTGTTTTATGGGCTTTTAATTCGAATTCGTTTGAATTAGTCAGCATCGATCATTGGGAATTTCTACATCATTAATTTCATCGCATCGTGTTTGTGGGTTAAACTAACGTAAAACGGGTAGGTAACTACTTCCTTACCTACCTAATAATACAGATAGGTGGGCAATTTTATTTAAAGTTGTACGAGTATACTCGTACCTACACAACAGAAACAAGTGTCCAGAGTATTATTTTTCTAATCCGTTACCATTTTTCATAGACTTCGTATGACGTATGACAGTATGAGTAATGAAAAATATGTGGTAATCGTAGGACACTTTTTCTCCTATTGAATTGTTTACAACTTTAAATAAAATGGCCCGACTCAGGTACTCCACTACTGTCAGGTACCTTCGGTATAAAGTAAGTACCCAAAGCGTCGGGAGATACATTGCTTACCTATAAGTCAATAGAAAATGACAATCAGTAGTGATTTACAGAACAAAACGTAGTAAATGAAGTAAACTTAATAGTGTACAGTCGTCATCAAGTATATCGGAGCAGCCAAGGTACTCAAAAATATCTGAGCATGCACTTTATCACCTTGACAATAGAGGCGTTGTTCAGATATTTGTGACCACCTTCGCCGCTCCGCTATATCTGATGGCGGTACACACCTGCTAAAATGTCCTCTAGAACCTGTTATTCGTAAGTAGGTGTGTTATGTTATGACGTATGGGTCGCGCCACAACTTTATTGGGTAATGTAGTATAACATTAGTAGTCCCCCGAGATCAATTTACAAACGTCACTACAGAATGCGCGCGTCAGAAACGGAAAATACGAGGTATCTCATGCGTTACTTAAAAATCTTATCAGTATTTTCCACTATGTGTATGTAGGTATGTGGCATACCAACGTAGATTTACATGTGAAAAATATCTACGTGTCGTTAGTTTTAGTCAAGACTAATTAATTATGAATTCCGTATTGTTCAGTGAATTCTTAGGTACCTAATGTACCTATGTCTTAAAATACTTAGAAATGATTACCTTCAAGACTCTAGAGGCCTGAGGTCCATTTCTACATTATTTGCATGTGTATATGTACACATCTACCTAAGTGTATTTATGTAGATGTGTACATATATATACACATGCAAATACCCCTTTCCTCGCGGATAATATGTAATAAGTTATGAAGAATTGAAAATTGGCGTTGCCAATGGATCATACTCGTGCGCATGGTACTGAAAGATCCCCTTGGGTCGAAATGTATTCATAAGGCTCTTGAGGTTTTTAATAATGGCGGCTACGAATTTTTTTTTTGTAAAACTATTTTCGTGTAAAAAAATAAAGAAAACCTACAGAAGATAAGATCAAGATAAGATCAAAACATGTCGTATGCGCAAACCGCGTGTTGTTGACGTTTCGAATGACAGCATTCGTATTGTTCCAGAATAAAGAAGCGCATCATAGTGAACAAGAACGTGACTCCGCTGACGGCGCGGCCCGACCAGTGTGAGATCACTATTGAGAACTGCTGTAACATGAATATATGCGAAACTGTAAGTATTATCTTATTTTGCATGTAAATTTACATTCTACAGTGCCACCAAAAAGAGTAGAAATTAAAAAATGGCAACATCATAGTGTCATACCTTTCAAAACAATCTAAAAAAACGGGACGACACTACGATGTTGCCACTTTTTAATTTCTACTCTTTTTGGTGGCACTGTAAAAGATTACAACTGAAAAATCGGCTAGTACAATTCGGCTAATGCCATTTATATAATCTTAATAACCAGTGATCGGCAGTAACTGCAACACAGCGGGGTTCCTATAGTAATTTAAATACGGACGTAATAAATAATATGTTATATTCTGTAAAGCGTCTTAGGCAAGGCTTCTGTAGGCAATATTGAGGTTTACAACTTTTACAAGGATTTCCAATAAATCTCCCATCTGATTTGTATATTATTATACCATATTGTGTTCATTAGAAACCAAGCTATTAAATAATTACATATAATATTTATTTAAAACTTTATATTTTATCGCTACCAGTCAGAAACCTGGTAACAGAACATAGTAACCAACTAGGTAATATGTAGTAGGTATTAATTAATAAAATGTTATAGTCACGTCCGTATATTTTTTACGCAAAATCCCGCGTAATTTCACGGTCGGTGCCGATCACTGTTAATATTGATTTGGTATTACTCAGAGAAAAATCGCTTTCTTTATAAAAAACAATTTACTAACTATATATATATATATAATAATCTCATTAAATAATTATTGTTTACCACGAAACCAATATTTAAAGACTTTAAATTTTCACGCAGGTAAATAGAATCGAGCACGCATTCGGCGACGATTAATGTCGTCATTTACCTAAGGTTACATTTTCTACTGATTAGCTTCTCTGCCGGGTCACTCGTACTAACAAGTTTAACAACTAACAACACAGATAGATCGATTTATGAGTTACTATCGATAAAAAACGATTAGTATAATAGTACCTACATTACTAAACAGAGGGGCGATTTTTAAGACGCGGGGGCTCGAATCTGACAATTTAAACTCTGAATAAAACGAAGAAATGTTTGAAAAACAAGAGCGATATAATTAAAATCATGATTATTTATCCTATTCAATTTATGCGTAAATAATGGTAGCAATCTTTTGTGTTTACAATTATTCCAGCTTAAATTATTTTAATTCGAGCACTCGAAAGTCAAAAATCGGCCCCCGGGTCGTAAAATATGGGATTACAGGTCGAGCGATGGGTGTGTTCCTTCCCAGCCGGGCCACATCTCCGGATTAAGCTCTATTTCTAATGGTGATACGTACCCATGATGTACCGTTTGTACCACGTCGGAAATTGCATGTACCTCCGTAGTTTAGCAGATATAAGACATTAAAGGTGGCCCGGCTGGAAAGTAGAATTTCCAGCCGGGCCACGCCTGTACCAGCTGATATCCGCGGTTTTAAGATGTGATTCGATTAAAAGAGGTATGTACCTATTTATGTACCTCCATTAAACTATTTTTTTATTTGAAAAAAGGTCGTAAAATTACTTTTTCATACATTTATTACCCTGGAGCCGGCCGGGTACTGGAGCCGGCCTTACTGTTAATTTATCAAAATTATTACCGATTGGCTTCCACATGGATGCCAAGCGGAATACTATTACGGCATTTTAAGTTATAAGACACCAAAATATGAATTTGCTATTTTGTTTGTGCCACTGAAATCTTTTTTAAAGCGAAATTACAGTAATTTGAATTTTTTTTCATGAAATCGACTTTTCTTAAAATGGTCTTAAAATCTTATGTGCCCACCAGAATGGTCTTAAAATTGGTATGAAAGTTTGTTGAAGCGGGGTTAATCGTATGTCAAAATTTGAAGGGCTAGGCACGTTGATAAATTAAGGCATAGATTATGCTAGCAAGAAAAAAAAAATCTCGCGAAAAAAAATTTTTGGCAATTTAAGACCTTTAAGACTTATATTTTCATACATAGGTACATACATACATACATACATACATACAATCACGCCTATATCCCAAAAGGGGTAGGCAGAGATCACGGATTTCCATTTGCTACGATCAATGCAGCATAACGGCTCTCCGTGAGCCACTTCTCGCCCCCGTGAAGAACGAGACGTGATGGGTGGCGAACCGCATCGCCGCCATGCGGATGACTATTAATTAAATAAATCACCACAGCGTTCTCACGAGCAGTAGGGATCAGAGGTTTCCTTATCTCTTATCCCTTAGTCGCCCCTTACGACACCCGCGGGAAGAGACAGGTGGCACTATTCTAAAGCCGGGGCCACGCAGCAATGTTTTCATGATCTCCGAAATGGGCTTTACAACGCTATATTGAAGAAAACGGGTGAGTTGGAACGGTAGGATTTTTAAATAAATTAACGTAATTTTTTCGTATTTTCAACTTGACGCCATACATAATAGCGCCCATTTAAAACCTTTAAGACTTATGTTTTCGTGATCTCCGAGATGGGCTCTAAAACGCCATACAGGTGTAACAAAAATACTGGTGATCCGCTTAAGGGCGTAATTGGCGTCGAATTGCGAGTAAGAAAAAGTAGGAGAAATTTTTTTTGGACACGAATAAAAAAAATTTTTTTTGGTACGCGTCGTCACAGCAGGCCAACCCTCCATACAAAACCAAAATTTTTTTTTCGCGAGAATTTTTTTTTCTTGCTAGCATAATCTATGCCTTATTTTATCAACGTGCCTAGCCCTTCAAATTTTGACATACGATTAACCCCGCTTCAACAAACTTTCATACCAATTTTAAGACCATTCTGGTGGGCACATAAGATTTTAAGACCATTTTAAGAAAAGTCGATTTCATGAAAAAAAATTCAAATTACTGTAATTTCGCTTTAAAAAAGATTTCAGTGGCACAAACAAAATAGCAAATTCATATTTTGGTGTCTTATAACTTAAAATGCCGTAATAGTATTCCGCTTGGCATCCATGTGGAAGCCAATCGGTAATAATTTTGATAAATTAACAGTAAGGCCGGCTCCAGGGTAATAAATGTATGAAAAAGTAATTTTACGACCTTTTTTCAAATAAAAAAATAGTTTAATGGAGGTACATAAATAGGTACATACCTCTTTTAATCGAATCACATCTTAAAACCGCGGATATCAGCTGGTACAGGCGTGGCCCGGCTGGAAATTCTACTTTCCAGCCGGGCCACCTTTAATGTCTTATATCTGCTAAACTACGGAGGTACATGCAATTTCCGACGTGGTACAAACGGTACATCATGGGTACGTATCACCATTAGAAATAGAGCTTAATCCGGAGATGTGGCCCGGCTGGGAAGGAACACACGAGCGATGGTAAGTGAGGCCGTATAGTTACACGAGGCAAGCAATCCCTGTTCTATTCTAACAATATCATACGTATTGTTTTCATCGAGAACTGCAAATGAATGACATAGACCAGGGGGCCAATTCTCGGGCCGTTCGAGATGATGTCTATTAGACATATCTCGAAACAAAATGGCGGATGTCGAACGAAAACTAATTTGTGTATTCTCGAAATCTCACACTCGAGATATGTCTACTCCCAGCGTTCGAGATGCAACGAGTGGTCGTTACCGATCGAGATGGTGTTATCACTGATTTTATGACATTTGATCTGCGAGTTGCGGGAAGTTTTGAGAGGTTAATAGTTGGCCGAAAGAGAAATGAAACAACGTAACATAAATATTTTATTAAAATATGTCGTTCTACGCCATGGAGTTAGTTGAAAACATTAGAAAGGTCGCCCATACACTGCACTCGAGCTAATCGTTTTCAGCACCGCAATATGTTCCTTTGACACGGGTGCTGCCGGAGGTCCTTCCCTCCCGTAGATACCGCTGAGAAGCGGCATGCAGCACTTCTTTTTTTTGCTGCGGCCTTCAATCTTGCCATGTCTAAAATAAACAATTACTTATTCACCAAAATTTTCATCTACTGTATAAAACTGTAAATATATACATCATTCTGTTGTCATTGGATTTGTATAAATGAGGCTCTCGTTTAGTGAAATTTTCAAGACTGCACGACTGAAAGTAATACCTACGTCAAAATAATCTTACCTTACGCCACTCCTTCCACTCCCTCTTGGAGCCGGGTATGCTGTTTAGCTCCCCGGCTATGATGCCCCACCGTCTTTCGCCTTCCTTTTTAGTAAAGGTGGGGGAAAACTTGCCCCGCCGCAACTCATCATCGACTTCCAACAGCGCGATAAGCGCGCTTTTTGAGCTACGAAGGGATAAGTTATTTTCTGCAACTGCCATTTTTTTGCATTTCCCATATTTTATTATTTTCTTTTCTCAAACTAATGAAATTAGGTATAACACACTTGGGAGACACTATGTTTTCGTTTGGCAAGTCAAGCTGTCAAATTAAAAAAGCCGCGATTTTGCGCTCCGTTTTACGTAGGTGATTAGCGAGCAAACAATTAAATATTTATATTTCATTGATGCACATGTTGATTGATGGTTTTTATGTGTTAAAACACCTTAAAACGCATTATATTATTGTAAACTAATAAAACTTTTGGTTTTAGTATGAGAAATATTTTATTCAATAGTATGTTTTACACTCGATTGAAAACAAACACAATCGAGAAAAACGGAACGCGTATTGTAGTAGACATTGAGATCGCCATTCGAGATTAATGTCTATTGTGCCCCAGAATACGAAATTATGCATCCTTCGACATTTTGGTGAGATTTTCAATAGACATTACGTCCTTCGAGATCATCTCGAAGAGTGATAATCTCGAACGGCCCGAGAATTGGCCTCCAGGAGGCCAATTCTTCTGGTGATTCTGGGGCACAATAGACATTAATCTCGAATGGCGATCTCAATGTCTACTACAATACGCGTTCCGTTTTTCTCGATTGTGTTTGTTTTCAATCGAGTGTAAAACATACTATTGAATAAAATATTTCTCATACTAAAACCAAAAGTTTTATTAGTTTACAATAATATAATGCGTTTTTAAGGTGTTTTAACACATAAAAACCATCAATCAACATGTGCATCAATGAAATATAAATATTTAATTGTTTGCTCGCTAATCACCTACGTAAAACGGAGCGCAAAATCGCGGCTTTTTTAATTTGACAGCTTGACTTGCCAAACGAAAACATAGTGTCTCCCAAGTGTGTTATACCTAATTTCATTAGTTTGAGAAAAGAAAATAATAAAATATGGGAAATGCAAAAAAATGGCAGTTGCAGAAAATAACTTATCCCTTCGTAGCTCAAAAAGCGCGCTTATCGCGCTGTTGGAAGTCGATGATGAGTTGCGGCGGGGCAAGTTTTCCCCCACCTTTACTAAAAAGGAAGGCGAAAGACGGTGGGGCATCATAGCCGGGGAGCTAAACAGCATACCCGGCTCCAAGAGGGAGTGGAAGGAGTGGCGTAAGGTAAGATTATTTTGACGTAGGTATTACTTTCAGTCGTGCAGTCTTGAAAATTTCACTAAACGAGAGCCTCATTTATACAAATCCAATGACAACAGAATGATGTATATATTTACAGTTTTATACAGTAGATGAAAATTTTGGTAAATAAGTAATTGTTTATTTTAGACATGGCAAGATTGAAGGCCGCAGCAAAAAAAAGAAGTGCTGCATGCCGCTTCTCAGCGGCATCTACGGGAGGGAAGGACCTCCGGCAGCACCCGTGTCAAAGGAACATATTGCGGTGCTGAAAACGATTAGCTCGAGTGCAGTGTATGGGCGACCTTTCTAATGTTTTCAACTAACTCCATGGCGTAGAACGACATATTTTAATAAAATATTTATGTTACGTTGTTTCATTTCTCTTTCGGCCAACTATTAACCTCTCAAAACTTCCCGCAACTCGCAGATCAAATGTCATAAAATCAGTGATAACACCATCTCGATCGGTAACGACCACTCGTTGCATCTCGAACGCTGGGAGTAGACATATCTCGAGTGTGAGATTTCGAGAATACACAAATTAGTTTTCGTTCGACATCCGCCATTTTTTTTCGAGATATGTCTAATAGACATCATCTCGAACGGCCCGAGAATTGGCCCCCTGATATCTTTCAATGTTCAATAATTAATTAAAACGCATAAATCGAACTGCTGACGTAATATTGATCGCTAACTGTAGAAATATCGTAAAAAACCCTTGGTAAGTATTTGTGCATGTGACGTAGGCAGGTAATTAATTTGATTTACAACTTCATTAATCACATTTGCTTAACGGTTTTACATTAAAATAACTATGTCGCTGTTTAAAATAAGTACGTTTTTATTAGATACAGTCAGCAGCAAAACTAGCTAAGCGGGTAGGGTGTTCAAAATGAGCTAGACACGCTCTTATTCTCTTAACAATAAAGTCTGTCCAGCTCATTTTGAACACCCTACCCGCTTAGCTACTTTTGCTGCAGACTGCTGGCTGGCTGCCACGGGGTGTTTGCAAGGTGACTCTGTAGATCCCACTAAACGACTTTTACCATGGGACCAACACCGAAATCGTGACAAATATTTGTGCTTGTTTCATACATTTCGTCCGGTCAGATGTCGACGTTTTCTATGGGCATTGGAAGCCTAAAATTTTCCCCCAAAATTTTCTTTGAGGTTTCGGGATTGGTCTACGGAAAAAAATCAGAGTGCCTACCTAAATCACCTCGTTCAATATAGGCTTGGAAACACATTGTATAGATAGTAGAAGATATTCAATTGATATACGTTTTTTTGTTACAGCCGTGTTTCGAACCTCGAAGCACAATAAGGCCTACGTTACTAGACGCAAAACCCGGTAAGGAAGAGAAGAGGAACCTAATCGCTAATATGGAGCATCCGGACGACTTCTAAATTTTATGACATAACCAATGACACCCTAGGAGGCGTCATACTTGTATAATTGAACTCTTACAACCCTTCAACGGACATAGGGGTGTCAGAAATTAAGCAAAATTGAACCCTAAAACTCTGAAATAAAGTTCAAATAACAGTGGGAATCAGCATTCGCTCGGCTCTCTTTGGCAAAGGGGGTCATATTAAGGCTCATTCTTCTGTACCACTTTTACATGGTTACTGTATATTAGTGTATATATCTTTTCTGATTTCAATTAATTGAAAGGGTCATACAGACAAGGAAAAATAAGTTTATCCTGAAATGAAACACTGGAGCTTAATTTTTGGTTGTGAATTATGGCAGCGGGAACCGTTCCTGATTTTTTATTTTACTCCTGATGTGTTTTTATTTTACATGAACAAAACCGCAATCTGTATGACTCAATTTTTTTTTACTATAAATTAAAAATGGCGCCTTCTAGGTTTGTCAGCTAAATGGATTGTTTTTGGCGGAGTCCAAAATGATTGTGATAAGGGTGCGCTGTTGGATTATGTTAATCTGTGGCCATCAATGAAGGGCTGTGTATTGTGAGATGATTTTAATCGGAGTGAGAATACAGTTGCATAGGGCCCTAAGACTGTCTGCGAATCTCTTGAATTAGCGCTTTCATTTGTGCTAGAATCTTATTACTTAATCATTAACACATAGACCCAATTTTACTAAAAGTTTTCAGTAACTGAGACTTGAAGATACCAAAATTGAGTTTTGGATTTTGCTCTTAACGTTAACTTTCCGGAAAATTCTTATTTTGAAACCAGTGATAGGTCTATTTATAGATAATTTTTGATTGCTTTTTTCCATTTGCAGGAAAGTCTGTTTAGGGCCTTATGTAGACTGAACATGAGTGAAAAGTAGGTTAGGCCGATTTGCAGCGTGGGTTCTACTGAATATTCTATAATCAAGGCATAAAAACGGGTCGCGTCGTAATGAAATTTCCATCAAGAAGCCCCGTTTTTATCTTTGAGTGGATATGAATATTGGGTAATGAAAAAATGCTAAGAAATAGTTAGGCATCTTTTGATACCCAGTTGAAGCTAGCATGTTTAGGCAAAAATAACGCTGAGCTAAACCATAGTGCCTTTTAAAAACTAAGAGAAAACAGGAATAAGTCACGCCTTACATAAATATTGTTAGTTTTTTTACACATCTTTTTTATTCTTGCCTAAACATGCTCAGCTATTTCATGTGCGTGATTCGTGAACGTTCCATTTTCTTTGGTGCCAAATATCGAGTAACTTTAATTTCCTAATTTGGTTACCACCAACCGAGGGTTAGTAGTACATAAATAGAGCATTTATAAATTAATTGTATGATATCGACCACATACAAAGTATGTCTAGATTAATTTTATGAAAAAAAAATAGTAACTTGATGTTCCTTTCCGTTCTCTATGCGCAACACTGCCGGTGCATTATTTGCCCTTTTCACAGACTTAAAAACCGTTTTTTTTTTAATTAATTAGACATAAAAAGATTGTAATTTTGTTACCGTCTAATGGTGTAACTCGGAACAGAGGGGTAACTTTAGACATGGGGAAATACGGGCAGTAATTACATAAAACGGCTGACAATATTGTTTACAATAAAAGTTTGTTTTATAACTGGAATTAAGTGCCCACGACGACACGTAGTCATCACGGTTCTACAAAGCATTTTCGCTACAAAGCGGAAAGCCCATGTTATATAGGAAACACACGTAGCATGGCCGTGAATGTGTTAAGGGCCAGTGTAAAGCTCAATCTTTTATCGATTTATTATTTGAATTATCTATTTGTTACCCCTGTCCCGATTTATCCCACTTGGCTGTAGTCTGTCGTTATTATTTTTATGTGAGTGTTGCCTATTGATTAATTTTGACATTTCATTTTCATTTATTTAACATAAGTATTAATTTTAAAGTTCATTTATCATTTTATCCCAGATATTTCTTATTGACATGCTTATTTTATTCCTTCTACATTATTTACAATAGGCATGTTGTGAAGACTTTTAGCATATTACTATTTATATCTCACATTTCGTTTTGACACTACGGAAATTAAGGTTTCTGTGGCAATTGGAGAATTACTTAATTCTTGTTTACGATAAATGCTTATATGCTAAAGGAACATGCTGATAAATCATGTATAGAAATATATTTATATAAGGTGCGTTGGGGTAAGATAGAAAGGTTTTTTTTGGGGTAAGCCAAAAAATCGTCCATATTCCGGAGCATTACAGACTACTTTTTATCTTACCCCTAAAAAAATATCTTTCTATCTTATCCCAACGCACCTTAAATTGAGTAATCTTGCATAACATACCAGTATGAAGGTGTTGGTGTACTTTAATGTGTACATTATACTTCGTTTCTATATATAAACTCTCCAAATGTAACCCTGTGCTACCATTAGTAGGTATATCAAAGACTTTAAGGAAGGAGGTAAATCTGAAAGAGGACTCTTATTATCATGGGATACAGGTGATTTTCGACTGATTTCCGGAATGTTGCTGAGACTTACTGATGGCCGGTTAAGAAGTGTAAGACTTCTCCGGCAGATGTCGCTGGGCGTCACCCTAAGACGCATTTAAATAAAGGATATGGTGGAGAAATTCGCAGCCATTAGGGAAGTCTCAATAGCTCAGTTGGTCCGAGCGATGAGCATGTTTCCCAGAGTCGCGAGTTCGAGTCTCGCCTTAGGCAGTGGTTTTTTCTACTTTTCCTTTATTTCTAATTGGTATCGTTAGCAGACGTTCTGCTTAATATAAAAATAGATTTCCGGAATTATTCAAATATACCTTCGACAATCATTCTGAGATAGCTAAATGATGGCACAGTGTTGTGCTTGGTTAACCACACGTTGTTGACTATTTGTAATACCGATGGATGAGTTTAAATGTGTAGCAAAAATGTTGTTTGCCTTAGTCGGTAGGAAATGTCGCACTTTTCATATTGCCCGAAAAATCTGAAACTCTCCTATTGACTAATGGTATTCAATCGTAGTTTACTTTAAAACCATGCCTCTCGCGTAGAAAATATCTAAAATACTTACTATACCTTAGAAATTACTTAGCTTGGGAACACACATTTTATTGGTGTTTTCGGAGTTCTGTAAATACTTAAACGAACAAAGGCCACGATAATAAATAGAAGAATATTATTCGTCTCTTTGGTGCTTAGATCAACTTAGGTACTTACTTAATAATTATGAACATATCTATTTCTGAGTACATTTAAATAATAATGACTTAATGAGCGATTGTCTTAATGTTTCCATAGACTTAAATATATAGTAGACGGCCATAGCCTAAGAACTTTTTGAGGCTCCGAGTATTTAGCGCCATCTAGTTCAGAGCTACCTAAACAGCCAATATGTATGAGATAAAATCAGCGCCACCTAGTAGCGACTAGTGTACTACTAGTACGTTATTCGTTACTAGGTGGCGCTGATTTTTGGTGGCGTCTACTTTATATTTAAGTCTATGATGTTTCTAAATACGTTGTTGTTTTGATCGAGTCTACTGCAACATTTGTAGCTCGCATAATAGTTGATTGACTATACCTGTGTTTACCAATTTTACCATAAATAAGACAGTATCCTTCTGAAATAAAATGTTACAGCAATAATATTTACTAAACAATATATTTACGAGTTATAAACCAAAGTCTAATTAGGGAATAACAAGGCTTAAAATCAGTTTTACGTCACTCTGGGCGGTAAGCGAGATTTGCCGCCCACGGTCGCAGAGGGAAATCTCACTTCACATTCACACCCAGGAGAAGACGTATAATTGCGTGCTCACCACGGGCGGCAATAAAGGAGGCCCTTGGTCGCTTGTTTATGGCCCTTACCTTCGGTTCGGGCCACAAATACCGGCGATCTGAGCCGTTCTTTATTTTACTGCCTAGGTACCTAATGTACTATTTTAGTGCAGACCTGTAATAGTGCCTAAGATTGTCTGCTATCTTACCTACATTTTATTTCCATGGGTCGTAACCAAAAAATTATTTTCGGCTTTTAATTTAAGAAATCATGTTCCTATAACTTAAATTAAATTATCAAGTTACCTCAGTAATATTTATTGAAATACCAATGAATTCTAAGAGAGAATTTAAAAAGTGTAATTTAACCTTTTGACCGCCACAGTCGGCTGTGGCCGATATCAAAAAGTCGTGCCATGGACGCCAACGACGGCAACAGCCGACATGCTTTGTAGTGCAATAGGGACCTACGCGGGCTTCCGCAAAGTTCAATATCGCTTGACAAAACGCGATTACGTGGCGTCGGTGGCGCGTCATTTTTGTTCAACGCTTCGCGGTCAAAAGGTTAATGAGGGATTCCTGAACCCCAGATGGCGGCACTGTGACGAGAGGTCTTTTCGACAGCAGCTGTCAAAATCCACAAATTAAAAAAAGGATGATTAAACATGATTGGTGGATTCTGATATGACAGCTAAATCTCTCTCCACTTTGCTGCCACCTAGTGAAAAACGCGATCCAGGAAATCCTCATTGCAGAATCTCAGTTCTTGCTACTTATAAAATGTACTTATACTTTGTTTTCATATTCAAAGAGGCACTTTTTGAAAGAAGTGATTAGGTTAGTGATGCTACACAGCCTAAAACTTATCGTTGGTACTTAGTGGCAAATAATAGGGTAGTTTTAGTATTTAGTTTAGTCGTGGATTGATAATATCCACATCAGAAATGTGATATTATTGAGTCTTTGTATAAGCCTCCATTAGTGTAAATTTTTATTATAAAGTAATAAAAATGCTTTTGAAATATATTTGTGTTTGTTCTCTCAAATATAGCCTGATTCCCTATTTATATTATATAGAGGAATACAAGTGTCTAAGGCTGGCTCTACATGATGGGCCATCATAGGGACGCAGCTATACGACGGAACGAGATCGCAATATCGTTAGCTCCCTCTAACGTATAGCTGCGTCCCTATGATGGCCCATCATGTAGAGGAGCCATAACAAGTGCAGTCGCCATCAGATATATCGGAGCTGGCAAGGTGATCACAAATATCTGAAAAACGCCTCCTGTCAAGGCGAGAAAGTGCGTATAAATATCTAAACATGCGTTCAGATATTTATGAGTACCGTGGCCGCTCCGATATATTTAATAGCGACTGGACCTACCCTACCCTACCCTATGTACGGTCACGTCCGAAAATATGAATAATTTTTTTGTCATAAAAACAGACTTTACGCCTTGGTAATAGAGTCGTTGTTACATATTTTTGTCATATTAAAAGTATCCATATTTTCAGACGTAACAACTTATGGGTTAGTGGCAATATTTTTGGGTGGTTTAAAAAAAAGATGTCATTGAGACTGCATTTTTTTTTATTAGGTACCAGCCGAGCAACAGTATAAAATGAACTAGTTTATCACATTTGCTATTTTACTTTAACCCTTTGACCGCCAAAGCCGTCATATCATGCGCACGGATATATATGCTTGGCGTTCAAAAGGTTAAATCTTATGACTACACATTAGGGTATTGCTTATTTTCACGCATAAGCAACACCCTACTACATATTTAGTTTCGGAAATAAAGTCAAATATATTTTAACTTGGCTGGGGTTGGCAACTGTCAACGGTTTGGCCAGATGGCGCCAGCATAGCTAGTACCTGTCACGAGTATTGTTGAATCGGATTTGGCTTAAAGGCTAGCCCATCAAGGTCAGAAAATTCTAAAAAAAAAACAAGATTTTGACACTATTTGTTGGACTGACAGGTACAAGCTATGCTGGCGCCATCTGTAAAGACTTTAGACCGACCAACCCCATTATACAGTCGCCATCAGATATATCGGAGCGGCCAAGGTGGTAAAGTGCATGTTCAGTTATTTTGAGTACCTTGACCGCTCCGGTATATTTGATGGCAAACAAGTGCTTTTACTCACATTACATATATAAATAGGTACAAATATTCTGTATTGCATGTATACTAAAATAGAACAGCCCAGTACACAGATTCAAAGTAGAGGCAGACAACAGGTTCTTTTTGCTCAAAGCTGGTGTACAATTTGTACATAAACAAAAAACAATGATTAATTGTGTCAGTCCACGGACAAAGGGACCACTTTGTCGACATGAATACTAGTACTTTCTAAAACTACGAAATATGCACTATTTATTAGTGAAAGAAAAAAGCGTCCTTGTAAATTGACAAAGTGGTCCCTTGCACTAAACTCGTCCACAATTATGCCATTATTAGAGCAACAGTTCGAATAGTGACAAATTGCACTGAAATTGTGTATGGCATACACATATAGGGCATCAAATCAAAAAGTATACAATTTTTTTGTACAATCTGCGCCTGAGCTCCGAGGATATTAACGCGGTTATCACACTGGTGCCGCAACCGGATGGGTGAACGAGATAGCGCTATACCCATGCAGAGCGCCATCTCGCTCGCACACCGTCGCTGCATGCGAAAACCGCAGCAGTATATGTATATAAATCAATTATTTTTCAGTTTTTTTTATTGTATACGCATGCCGACCGACGAGACTGTCATAAGATAGTATTTAATAAGAACAATAATGACTTTTTAAGTCAATTATTTAAAATGTCATATATTTATAATTACTAATGTCATGGACAACATGAATAAGTCATTAAGTAAGACAACAATTTTTGGAAATATATTTTATAAATCATTAAAACAATGTTTATAAGGTTTATGTGGCTAATTCCGTCATAGGGACTATTCCGTCTATAAGCGTTGTTCTCTAACAACTTGATAATTTCATCGACAAAATAGCGATTGCTCTTAATTTCAGCAATCAAAAGCAAATGTTTTTTTAACTGCGATTGAAAATCAAAGAAATATACGCTCGTAGACGGAATAGACCTTATGTCGGAATTAGCCACGTTGACCTTATATCCGTGTGATACATTTATATGTATGTACAGTCGCCATCAGATATATAGGAGCGGCCAAGGTGGTCACAAATATCTGAACAACGCCTCTATTGTCAAGGCGATAAAGTGCGTATATTTGAGTACCCTGGCCGCTCCGATATATTTGATGGCGACTGTACTATGTGTCTATAATAACAAGTTGTAAATTAAATATTGCACAAAATTACATTTAGTGTATTGTGTCAAGCAGTGGTGTCAAGCATTGTCAATTGTAAATTTACACTAATATTATTCAAGAGTAACAGATCAGATACAAATTCGTTTTATTTTATTATGGGTATAAAAATGTCAGGCGATTTCATTGGTCAAGAGTAAGAGAGAATATAGACAGCGAGTCTGAAGATTACATATATAGTATACACTTCGTTTTCTATTAAGCTGTTGTTAGGTAAGGTGGGGGAACACAAACATCGGGATAAGTCAAACACTCGTATAGGATGCCAATACTGTTTGTCTTTTCCCTGGGCAAATAAACTATGTTTGTCTTACCCCACCTTACCTTAATTCAATAAAAAAATTCAACTATACTCACAAGGACTGTGAAAACGGGTAACTTTGTACAGAAATCAAATTTCCATACAAGGTTGCCATTTTTTCATAAACCTTTAGTGCAACTATTCCTTTACTACACTTAGGTACTAGTTAAACAATCAGACGTTGTTTAATTGGAAAAAATCATAAGTGTATTATTGACTAAATAACATAACAAAAAATAAATTAAATAAATAAACTTGTACGTATATGACAATAAAATTAAACGGAAAATTAACTTCCCTGTAAAACCCTATGAAGACCTTAAACTTATAAACTTATGTGATGTTTAACAAAGTAGTCCATTCATTTGTCCAAATTAAAAAAAAAATGATTAAAATATTACAACTTTAACACAGCACGAACGGAGATCTGGCGGCTTCAAGGACCGGAACCGGTTACCAATGAAGGGGTATTAGATAGGGTATTTGATACGGTTGTTTTTACAAACCCTATCAACTCGGTAAGCAACATCATTGGCTTACCCGTAGGTAAGCGCTTACCGAATCGAAAAACCTCAATGAGGTTACCCTATCATGTGTTTTTAGAATGCGATCAAGCTATTGTAAACTCTATCGTTAAGTTAAGACCTATCGATAGGCAAATCACATTGAATATAGTTAACCCTAATAAAACGGTTACCGTAACGATAGGGTAACCCTATCATTGGGTTACCCTATCGAAAAGATTAATTAAATGAAGGGGTTTTCGGGTCCCTGGGCGGGTTAGCGTAACATGCGTTGTCGCGCGCGACTGCATACTTACTCCGAGTCGCTCCTGAAGTATGGAGAGTCGAGCAACAACGTAAGGTGTGCTAGCCGTGCTGCTAAAGCTATTATCCTTAATAACCAACGTAATACACTATAGTATCCGCAGAATGAAGTGGCGACAGAGTTCATAACGCTGCCTCCTTCTCTCTTGCCGTGGCGTTGCAAGTGTGAAAATGAAGTTTTATGACCTCAGTCGCCACTTAATTCTGCGGATACTAAAAGAGAAATGTTTTGCGTAAGCTACCTTGTGTACAGACTACAAACATACAACATCAATTAAATATGTACGATGAAACAACAAAATATATTTCACTAAACGTAATATATGACTTACGTATACATTAATCTATGCGCGCTAGCATTATTTTTCCACATTGGACTCTGAAACAAAATGAGATACATGTCAAAATTAAGTTTTTTTTGTATAGTTCTTTAAGAAATCAAAATGATAATCTTTGAAACTGTACGAGTTAATTGTGGCGTTCCAAAGCTACATAATCGGGTTATAAAAATCTTTTTTATTTATAGTATGGCTACACGTCACGGGATATAGATAGGTACTTCTTCTCTCAGATTGTAATAGTTGTGGGAAAGTAGATGGTGAAGAAAATCCAGTGAGTGCTGCGAGGTCCAGATGGGACAAGGCAGCTGTCAAATTTGTTACTCTTTTAGCACCACCCAGGGATCATGTGTAGGGATGTTTCAGGTGTTTCCTACGGACGCAGAGTAACATAGTCATGGCCACGTCCTGTGACATGCGGACAGGTAGACAGTGTACTTTCAGTGTACCTGGTTAATCGGGCTCGGCGAGCTCGTCTCGTGCGGTCGCGGTGCTCGCGCATGTAGGCGTGCGTCTCCCACAGCATGCGCACCAGCAGCTCGTCCATGGCCACGTCCCGGGACATGCGGACAGGTAGACAGTGTACCTGATCACTCGGGCTCGGCGAGCAGCGCGGCGAGTTCGGCGACGCGGTCGCGGTGCTCGCGCATGTAGGCGTGCGTCTCCCACAGCATGCGTACGAGCAGCTCGTCCGAGCGCTCGTCCATGGCCACGTCTTTGGACATGGCCGGTGAGAAGCGGTAGTATGGCACGCCTAGTGTGGAGCACCATGCTCGAGCGCGTTCTACTACTCGTCCGTCGGATTGTGTCGCCTGGAAAATTGTTATTTGAACACCAAAAAGATTAAGGTCTGTTCACAACTGATGTGAACCTTAATCGAAGGAATAAAGGCGCATTTTCAAGATTTCGAAGGCTCTCAATCAGTCGATAGCCTTTTTTTAAATGTTCATAGGTTATTCGAAGACGGCTAAATCGACAGACATGGACAGTTGGTCTCATTTTCATCAGGCCAGGATCTGATGATGGGATTTTGAAGAAATCGAGGGAATTATAGAGACAACTATAGTGATTTGAGTATTTTCTTGATTAGCTTATGTGTTGACAGCGGAAGTAAGATGTTACCTGATCAACCAGGAGGTTGCCAATGGCCGATAACCCCCAGGCAAGCTTGGCCACGCCCCACACGCTCTCTGGCTTGAACACGTCGAAATCTTTGATCTTGCAGAGCGGATTTATACCTGCATAAAAATAAACCTATAACTATACATCAATTCCAATACGTATACAGATGTAGTGCATAATAGTTTTCCATTTCCACTTTTCCACGTTTCCAATTTTGCAAGAAAATACGATGTACACCCAAGGCAGAAAGCATAGCAACAAGCTTAATAAGACAGAAAAATATATACAAATCGATGATTATCAATTTATCAGGCAAAAACTTTTATTATTTAATTCGCGGAAATAATATATTATCTACATTTTACTTCGATTTTATTGATGGGAATAATCTACTATTTCTAAACCTCACAATACATTCCAAACTTTGTGGTAGGCCGATTTGAACTTTTTTTTAAATATTTACTTTTTTTGATTAATTTATAACAATTTCTAAAATTTTCAGGCTATTTTAATTCTTTGGTGAAGCGTGATGTGAATTTTTGTTCACGAATTCATAACAAAAATGTTACGTACGATCTTTGAATTTGTATACAATGTAATGTTTGTTTCCATACTTTTGGCCGTGGGTGTAAAACTAGGCATACTTGAAATGTTAATACAATGATAGGAATTCAGCCATTTATTGACCGAGCGAGAGAGACGAAAGAAGAAGTTTTTAACTTGGACAGTCGCCATCAGATATATCGGAGCGGGCAAGGTGGTAACAAATATCTGAACAATACCTCTATTATAAAGGCGATAAAGTGCATGTTTATATATTTTTTAGTACCTTGGCCGCTCCGATATATTTAATGGCGACTGAACAAAATTTCGTTCATACGTCCGTCCGGCGGATGACATGCATTAAAACACAAATAAGTAGTATAACGGGTTGGTACTAAATGTACTACTTGATTAGCACGTTAGTGTACCGCGAAATAGCAAATCAATGTTTCTGTCGCTAATAATATGGTTTTTTTCTTTAGTTTGACTTGTGTGTTCGTCCCTTCAATTCTGTCCGTCCCTTCAATTCAGTTTCGTCCCATATTACTTTTCAATCCTGCACCGAACAAACGATTTCTGGTAGAGAATGCCTTAGGCGTTAAATCCGCCATTTGTACTTTTTATATCTTAAATAGGGTACTTTCCAATAGATAAACATAATTGTTTCGTTGCATTCATAAAATCAAAACATCAAAAATAAACGGGAAAATCAAGGTGTAACATGTGTTTGCGCTTTAAATGATTTTATAATGGTTAAAACTGTTAAAAAGGAGACGTATTCATCACATAGTATTGTGACGTCACAATATTAGTCTCCCGTATAAATTTCATATAACAAATCGTTTTGACGTTTACTAAAGAGATGTGACTTCATAGGAAAGTAGCCTATTGTGCTATAAAATTTATATTATATTAAATAACTAATAATATGAACTTCTACAAGATAACGCCTGTTTCAATAAATTCTGGTCTATCAACAGTGGGTAACTTCAGTTAAGATTATACCGACCTGTACCACACGACACCACGACTTTGAGGTCAGTTTTGCTCGCTTCCTCGAGCTGGCCGGTCGCTCGTAACGCCAGCCGCATTTCCACCAACTCCGATAACGCGTCCAGCGTTGGATTGTTACCCATTAGGCCTCCATCGAGATATCTGTGTACGAAAATAGTTAATTAGCGGCTATGAAAGAAAATATAACCCTTTGACCGCCAAGCATCGGACGGAAAAATCTTGCCTTCAGCACCAGTGCGCAAGGCAAACCGGTCATATTTTGGCCCTGATATCACGTAGTAGCGCTGAACGCACGAGTTTCCGTGCGCGTGATTTGACGTCTGACGTGTGGCGGTCAAAGGGTTAATGTTTAGAGAGGCCGACATATAATATCAAGACGTGTAAATAAAAAAAAATGTTTATGCGAAAACTAAACCCAATTTCAGGTTTACATAACTAAAATGTCTTATCTCGTGGTATGTTATCGCGGAACAAACTTTCAACATCAAAAAACCATTGAAATGCACCAATGTCGCAGTAGCTAGCTGACAGTTCTGTCTGAAGTTGTTTGTACAGTCGCAATCAGATATATCGGAGCGGCCAAGGTCACAAATATCTGAACAACGCCTCTATTGTCAAGGCGATAAAGTGCATGTTCAGATATTGTTGAGTACCTCGGCCGCTCCGATATATTTGATGGCTGTAAGAAGTTCGCTTCGCTCGCCCGTTCGATTACCTGCCAGAAGCCGTGAAGTATGAAGGCGCGGCGCCGGTGGCGCGGGCCGCCTGCCACACCAGCTGCTGGCTCGGAGGCGGCGGCGGCGACAGCCCTAACCCATCACCAGCTTCACTCCCTCGGGCTGAAAACAACCACATGCTCAACAACTGACCATTCATGGGGCGGATGCGGAGGCGCTCTAATGGGTTGTGACCTTTATTGTAAAGACATAAGGTCCATCGATGGTTAGTTAGTGGTCTTGTTATAGTCTGGCTGGCCAATAAGTGCAGTAACAGTGGAAGTAATATGCTATACTCATCCCTTTTTTAGTAGCGAGGGCACTAGCGGCAGAAAGAGATAGTATGATTATCTGTCTATACTTGAAGCAAAACAAACTGGCCAAACTATAGTATTGTAAGGGCGCGTATAGATTATGCCGCCCCCTGCATTCTTTTATTTCTCGCTATTGGCGAAAAACTATACTCGTTATCTTTTCAACCGACTTCAAGATTTCGAAGGAGGAGGTTATCAATTCGTTCTGCATTCGACTTGGTGATTTTGATTGACTTACGGCTAGTCTTATTATGGGCATCCAAGATCTCCTGCGCCGACTGGTAATTCCTGAATATATGCAGGTCTACGGGTTTCCTGTCAGCCAGCAGCGCCAGGATCATCAGCTTAGGATCAGTCAGGTCCGCCATCACGGTTTCTGTGCCTGCAAAATATAGACAATTTAGTTTATAGAACGTTGGACGGATACCGGGTGTTTCCTGTAATAGGAGCAATAAATTAAAACGTAGATTCTACTCCTCAAACCAAACAACGTTTGTTCAGCAACTTTTAAAAATAACTTATGGTTTGATTTTTATTAGACTTTAAAGATTATCCGAACACGCGATGTATTCCAAAATTGATTATGTCTGTAGGGTGACAAGGCTGACAAGCAATGTCAATTGGACGGATTTTAACTTCTTCTTCTTCTTTATATTTAAGAGCTGTGCTCTTGTCGGTGGAGCAATCTCCAACTCGTCCGGTCCTCTGCCAACTCCTTAACCTTCTGGTATGACACGACCTGAACCTTTTCTTTTATTTGGTTGAAATAATTTATTCTCGGTCTTCCTCTTCCTCTCTTTCCCTCTATTTTTCCTTCTATGATGTTCTTTAGGAGCATGTCGTGTCGTAGCAGATGTCCAATTAGTACTCCTCTTCTATTTTCTATTGTCGCTATTATATTTCTTTTCTCGTTAATCCTATCTAGAACCCTATCATTTGATATTTTTTTCCGTCCAACTAATCCCTTCCATTCTCCGCCAACACCACATTTCGAAGCTTTCTAATCTTTCTCTCTCTCTTTGTGTCAGTGTCCACGTTTCGCAGGCGTATAAGGCGATGCTCCAGATGTAAGATTTAATAAAATGTTTTTTAATGTTAGTAGACATTCTTGATTTGAAAATATGTTTTTTATTGTTGAAGGCTTGTTTGGCTATTGCGATTCGAGTAATGATATCTTGACTACATCTTGATTTATTATTAATGATACTCCCGAGATATTTAAAGCTATCGACTTGTTCCAAAATAGTATCATTTAGTTTAATTGGTCTGTGTCTCGTATATAATTTTGATGCTGTTAAGATTTTTGTTTTGCTGATACTAATTTTTAAATCTGATTCCTGTAAAATTGAGTTCATATTGTTAAGCAATAGTTCTAGTTGTTCACTGTCTTCTGCGAATGCTGCTATATCGTCAGCATAGCGTACGAAATGTATCTTTTTCCCGTTGAACTTGACTCCACCCTGGTCCTTCTCTATTATTTTGGTAATGGAGTTTTCTATGAAGGCGTTAAAAATTAATGGCGAAAGTGGACACCCCTGTCTTACTCCTTGTTTGATCTTAATGCTTTCCTTTTCTTCCCCTATCTGAATTAAAGTGTCCTGGTCTCTATATAGCTCGTATATTACTCTTCTATCTCTATAATCTACTCCTATTTCTTTCAGCATTTTCATCATAAGTTTCCAGTTTACTTTATCGAAAGCCTTTTCTAAATCTATGAAGGCAACGTGCGTATTCAAACCCAAATCCATACGCCGGTCTATGATCATCCGCAGTGCTTAAGATAGCCTCCCTTGTTCCTTTATTCCTTCTAAAACCGTATTGATCTGGTCCTAATCGACTTTCAATCTTTGCTTTTAATCTATTTTGGATTATTGTTAATAGTATTTTAGAAGCGTGAGATATCAAACTTAACGTCCTGTGCTCCTCGCAGCGTAGAGTGTTTAGCTTTTTTGGCAGTGTAACCGTTTTACTTACTTGAAAATCTCTCGGGATTACTCCTGTCTTGTATATTCTATTTATTATGTCATAAAGTTCGCTTCTTAAAATATCACATTCTGCGTATTTTATTAATTCTATGTATAAACCATCATTTTTTTTTAACGTACATTGATGTGATTTTAACGTACATTGAAAATACTATTTCGTTTGTATGAAAAAGAGACAGTCTAAAAAAAATATATTTTTTAAAAGTTGTTGAACAAAAGTTTTATTGTTTGAGGAGTAGAATCTACGTTTTAATTTATTGCTCATGTTACAGGAAACACTCTGTATACCATTTATAAACTTTTATGGCGCTACTACACTTGGTAAATATACCATATCAATCCAAATATCAGTCGCACGTGTGTCAAAGAAGTATCTTTCGGGAGTTCAAAGACTAGGGCATATAATCCAGTCAAAAATTTTACAGATAAATTTCCACAATCCCTCGTATGTATAAAAAAAAGAAAAAAATCTCAAAACAACTATTTTACGTTAAATCTTTTTTCGATAACGAGATCATTGACCAGTACTTTTTAATGCTTAAAGATACTGACAGAATATCCGCTACAATTCGGCAACAAAATTATAGCGCTAACTAGAACATTTCACAAGTTACACGACTCCAAATAAGATTATAGCAAAAAAAGCGTAAAATGTAATATGTAAGCACAATGTAACAATAGCAATAAGGATTTAATAAATAATTTTTTATTTTTTTATTATTATAGTCTTACCTAAATTATCTTTCAATATGGTCTCCAAAGCTTCCGAAGGATACGGCCGCATACCAACGAACGCATACTCTTTCATTCTGAAATACAGCCTCTGACATTCCCTCAGAGTCTTCCCACTTGCTAATGCTAGCGCCAGAATGCCACCAGTGCTGGTCCCAGCGACCCAGTCGAAGCAATGTATGATGGGGCGGCCGATGGCGGCTTCTAGATTGATTAGGATCTGGACGAGCACTAGGCCGCGGATACCGCCGCCGTCTAGGCAGAGGAGTCTGAAAGAAAAGCAATCACTAAATTTTTGTTTTTCGTTAGCCTATTTAGTGTCCCACTGCTGGGCAAAGGCCTCCCCTCTTTTTCCCCACTAAATATTACTAGAGATAAATGTTTTTCATCACACCTGCTCGTAAATGGTGTTATTTCCTGCCTGTATACAGAAGGACAATGACCTTAATTGTTCCCGCGGGAGTAGTGGCGAGATATTACTCCCACGGGAGTAATGATTCTCGTTTTAAAATTTGCAACTGATTTCGTACATCATTTCAGAACTAAGGAGGTAAGATTTTCAGCCAAAAATTCAAAAAGTTTAATTTCATCTTTAAAATTTAGCTATATTCTAAAATTACATCACACACAATCTATATATTTCAATTTCTTCATTATTTTTAATATTTAAAGTATTTATCATGAATTTTGGTAAATATTGTTATAATAATTTTGCAAAATCTGGTTGTTTAGCCATTCTAGTTCGAAAAATATGTCGTAATAACAAAACGCACGGAATGTTTGTACCGCGTTGCTAAGCAACGGCGCATGCGCGGGGCTGAGCGCTGTCATGGACGTTCTCAACTTTTGCTGCCTAATTAACTTTCTTGAATTTATCTTTGCTTTTTTTCCTCGCAACTGTGATGAAACCCATTGTGTGTAACTTGGGGCGTAAGAATATTACAAACTCGAGTCTTTAAATCGCTCCGGCAAACTAGACTCTCGTTTGTACTATTCATCTTACGCCCCATGTTGCACAATGTACTATTAAGTGTCAGAACACGAACACATCTAAATAAATATTGTGTTTGTTTTAATAGTTGTTATTAGTTTATGAGGCCTGCGAAAGCCGGAGGCTCGTAGCGTCTGTGAGAGGTACGCCAGCATGCCAGGCCTAGGGGAAACTAGTACTCTAAGACGGCCCAGTACAAATCAAAGAAGTGCTGTTCTCAACACTGTTCTCCGTTTATTATTGGAATTATTCTCGAGCCAGAATGTTTGTTATACAAAACGAGAAACGTTCTCGAGAATTTGCGAGAACCGCACAATTCTAGTCCGGACTGACATAAAAAATGGAGTATTATGTGAGAAATTGTATAAATCGGGTTACTTTATACTGACCGGCCCTGCTTGTTGGGTAAGCTGGCGGCGCGCTCCATGGCCGCCACCGACAGCATGTGGCTGATGACGTCCCTCGCCGCGGGCCGCGGCACACTCGGGGGAGGCACGCCGTTGTAGTCACCGCGGGCAGCACAGCCCGCTACCTCCGCTGTACACCTGGGGAGGGAGTACTACACTGACCGGCCCTGCTTGTTGGGTAAGCTGGCGGCGCGCTCCATGGCCGCCACCGACAGCATGTGGCTGATGACGTCCCTCGCCGCGGGCCGCGGCACACTCGGGGGAGGCACGCCGTTGTAGTCACCGCGGGCAGCACAGCCCGCTACCTCCGCTGTACACCTGGGGAGGGAGTACTACACTGACCGGCCCTGCTTGTTGGGTAAGCTGGCGGCGCGCTCCATGGCCGCCACCGACAGCATGTGGCTGATGACGTCCCTCGCCGCGGGCCGCGGCACACTCGGGGGAGGCACGCCGTTGTAGTCACCGCGGGCAGCACAGCCCGCTACCTCCGCTGTACACCTGGGGAGGGAGTACTACACTGACCGGCCCTGCTTGTTGGGTAAGCTGGCGGCGCGCTCCATGGCCGCCACCGACAGCATGTGGCTGATGACGTCCCTCGCCGCGGGCCGCGGCACACTCGGGGGAGGCACGCCGTTGTAGTCACCGCGGGCAGCACAGCCCGCTACCTCCGCTGTACACCTGGGGAGGGAGTACTACACTGACCGGCCCTGCTTGTTGGGTAAGCTGGCGGCGCGCTCCATGGCCGCCACCGACAGCATGTGGCTGATGACGTCCCTCGCCGCGGGCCGCGGCACACTCGGGGGAGGCACGCCGTTGTAGTCACCGCGGGCAGCACAGCCCGCTACCTCCGCTGTACACCTGGGGAGGGAGTACTACACTGACCGGCCCTGCTTGTTGGGTAAGCTGGCGGCGCGCTCCATGGCCGCCACCGACAGCATGTGGCTGATGACGTCCCTCGCCGCGGGCCGCGGCACACTCGGGGGAGGCACGCCGTTGTAGTCACCGCGGGCAGCACAGCCCGCTACCTCCGCTGTACACCTGGGGAGGGAGTACTACACTGACCGGCCCTGCTTGTTGGGTAAGCTGGCGGCGCGCTCCATGGCCGCCACCGACAGCATGTGGCTGATGACGTCCCTCGCCGCGGGCCGCGGCACACTCGGGGGAGGCACGCCGTTGTAGTCACCGCGGGCAGCACAGCCCGCTACCTCCGCTGTACACCTGGGGAGGGAGTACTACACTGACCGGCCCTGCTTGTTGGGTAAGCTGGCGGCGCGCTCCATGGCCGCCACCGACAGCATGTGGCTGATGACGTCCCTCGCCGCGGGCCGCGGCACACTCGGGGGAGGCACGCCGTTGTAGTCACCGCGGGCAGCACAGCCCGCTACCTCCGCTGTACACCTGGGGAGGGAGTACTACACTGACCGGCCCTGCTTGTTGGGTAAGCTGGCGGCGCGCTCCATGGCCGCCACCGACAGCATGTGGCTGATGACGTCCCTCGCCGCGGGCCGCGGCACACTCGGGGGAGGCACGCCGTTGTAGTCACCGCGGGCAGCACAGCCCGCTACCTCCGCTGTACACCTGGGGAGGGAGTACTACACTGACCGGCCCTGCTTGTTGGGTAAGCTGGCGGCGCGCTCCATGGCCGCCACCGACAGCATGTGGCTGATGACGTCCCTCGCCGCGGGCCGCGGCACACTCGGGGGAGGCACGCCGTTGTAGTCACCACGGGCGGCACAGCCCGGCCCACAACCCGCTACTTCCGCCGTACACCTGAAGAAGGAGTACTCATGTTATGGAAGTGTTACTGAAGTCATGAGTCACGCTTCGCCGTAGACTAGGTAATATTCATATCTTCTACTGCACAGTCAACTTGATTTATGTCACCTATACTAGTAGTCCGCCTCGAACTGAGAACTCGCGATTTACTTGCAAATGAGTTGAACAATATAACAAGACCCTAAGGAGGTTTTTTTCTCCTTCTAGCTCCATAACCACTTGATCGATCCTGCTCATATACGAACTTACAAATTTTATATATCTCTGCTACAGCCCCAAGAAAATTCATAAAGATCAGAAAAACGTCACTAAAGTTATCGTCACACAAACTATCGAAATCAAAAAGCCATCCAAATGCCGAGACGTCCCAGTAGCCAGGTGACAGTTCGGTCTGGAGTTGTTTGTAAGAATAAGTATACAGGGTATGGTATATCACTGCACTGACAAATTGCCTACCGTTGTCTACAATATTGACGTAAGAAAATCTTGCAAGTTGATTTTGACCGACTTCTAATAGCCGTAACGGATTGATACCCCTATACCCCCATTGATTGGATTTAAATTATTTGTTTTGATACGTAAGATTGTTTGAGGGCGCAAAGCAAAGTAGACATTTTATTGTGGTTTCTTTTCTGCATTTTGGAAGGGCATTTAAGTTTAACACAAAAATCTAACATGCCTTTTTGCACCTACAGCGGGAAACACAATTGTTATTCAGTTGATTTGTTATTACGTACACGACTTAGTTATAACTGGACATTTCACAAGCACCAAATGTATGGCGCTGTACCCAGATTTATCGCCTCCTAATCAGCTCCAAATACTACTAACAATCACAAAGATATATTCGTCTATTAGGTAGAAACCCAAGTTAACTAACCTTTGAGCTCCTACAGCATGTAGCACGTACAATATCTTGTCATAGTTGCTACTGGACATCTCACAGGGCACCAAGTGTCTGGCGGTGTAGCCGGAATTGTTGAGCGCCTCCAACTCAGCGCCGAATACTATCAGCGCTTCGACCAATGATATGTTTGTCTGCTTCACGGCTAAGTGTAGAGGGGTGTTGCCTTCGTTGTCGGTTATGGAGTGTTCCGCGCCTAAAAAGAAGGTAAATCACAAACAGACAATAATATTCAGTTCAAAATAACGTTATTAAAACATATAGATAGTCATAATGGGGTTATCCGGTCGAAAGAATTTTTACAAATGGCGCCAGCATAGGTTGTAGCTGTCAGTCCTACAAATAGTGTCCAAATGCTAGTCTTTAAGCCAAATCATTATCATCATCATCATCAAAAACATCGCTACGTCCAAAAGAGACGTACGGGCACTGCGTATGTGGTAGTGGCGGAAAGCGGTGCGTCCATAGAACACGATTTCCGACGGCTTCCCTAAGTTTCAGGCGCCTGAGCAGTATATTTTTATTTTATTTTATTTAGGATCACCAACAGATAATACATCATGCTTAAATTAATTCATAGCTTAAGTTATATAACAGGTAGATGTTTATCTAATTATAGGTAACCACATGCAGCTAACATTAGTATCTTAGGACATGCAGTACTAAAATTAAATAGTGTATTTACAATATATGAACGGTAGAGCAAAACTCAACGAATGTCATCTCTCTCAAATCTGGAGACCGACGAGGGAAGTATCTCCACCTTACAGAAAACAAAAGCCAAATACTACTCGTAAGTAAGGTTGCAAGAGAGCTTCAAACAGATGTAGTGTGTTGACGAGGGGGACCTTCTTAGTTCTTACCCTTGTCCCTTTAGCCGTCAACACAGTGAATCCTCCTGTATGTTAGAGTCGGCAACGCGCGTGTGACACCTCTGAAGTTGCAGGATGCAGGCGTGCATAGGGTAGAGTAGCTTTTTACCACCAGGCGGGCCGTATGCTTGTTTGCTAACAAAAAAGAAATCTAATCAACAATATTACACCATACCTCTTGACAAAAGCGCGATAGCACACTCCAGCCGCCCCCGCAGCACCATTACATGCAACGCGGTCCGGCCCTCAAAGTTCAGAGCATTTATATCACACTTCTTATCCACCAATGCCTCGATGACCTCTCTGGATATGGACCAGTGGAGCGGTGTGCCTCCGTATTTCATGTCTTGTTGGTATAGTTTCGGCTGGTTGTCTTGTAGTACATCGCCGACGATGCCTGAAATTACAAACTGTATAAAGACAATTGCCGTGGTCCGAATCAAGCTCACAGCGCTCAGAGCGCGCTTACGGTCGGACTAAATCACGCTCATGGCGCTAACACGAAATGTCATGACGCCATCGATAACAACAGCAAAGGGGTAAGTCAGAACACCTAACAGTGTACTATGAAATGCAAATTCATGTCCTTATGTCAGTAGTTTAAAGTGCCTGTTTTGTTTTAGCCTACGGACATGCCTTTTATGATCAGGACAAAGCAAAGCTATAAAGTAAGAAACAGCCGGTGTGCAGGAATAGGTTCCCTAGCCAAGCGAGCTTAAAACCCTCTTGGGGCTCAACAAACTTAGTTTTAATTTTAGTTTAAGTTTTTGTAGCATAAGATTTTGTCGTCTTAATTTAATACTGGGCAGGACCCGTTTGCCGTATGCATCCGGAAAGATGGGTCAAACTTGCTACCGAGTGGCTCCCACAGGACGGCTACCGGGGCAGAGGTAAACCAAAAAAGAGATGGCGGGATGACTTGGACGCGTTCTGTAAAGTGGTCGAAAATGTAACCAACAAGGTCGAATGGGGAATAAGAGGGGAGGCCTTTGCCCAGCAGTGGGACACTAAATAGGCTAACGAAAAAAAAATAGAGTGTTGGCTTGTATTTGCCTGGCGTATTATTGAACCCCGGCTTCAACACGTAACAATGTAACTAATAACATTTTGCATGAATTGTAGAACAAAATGACTGGTCAATGCTTTCTTTATTTGTTCCGACTGTAACCGTGCGTGCTTTACGCTGCGTGATATTAAGCGATAATATTGAACGCGAAATATCGATTTTTATTATAAACAAAACAAAAAAAAATCGGTTTCGTTCACTGTACAACTGTTTCGAGTACAGTCGCCATCAAATATATCGGAGCGTCCACGGTACTCAAAAATATCTGAAAATGCACTTTATCGCATTGACAATAGAGGCGCTGTTCAGATATTTATGACCACCTTGGCCGCTCAGATATATCTAATGACGACTGTACTCAACGTGCCAACGCTTCTAGACAGACTATACTCTCATATCCGGATGGTTGTATCAATCAAGCAGATAATGTAAAATATCGCCGATGACTTATTAGGTCGAAGTTTCAATATCCGGATGTAAGATAAGATAGTAAATCATGATGTGAATGTTTAGAAATCAAGGAAAAGTAGAAAAGTCCACTGCCTCGGCAACGTTTCTACCATAACCTTTATTTATACGCTTAAGGGGACAACTTTTTTGTCTATTTTCTACTCTTTTGCTTTATATCTAAACATTGTGGAATCGTTAGCAGAAGCCAAAGAGAATGTATAAATAGAGGAACAGTTAAAGAACTTTTTGAGGATCCAAGTTTGATAGCTTTACTAGATGGCGCCTCAAAAAGGTCTTAGACTGTGCTCCTTTATTTATACATTCCCTTTAGCAGAAGTCTGCTAAATACAAAATTAATTTTATTGTAAATCTTAATGTGGTCGACTGACCCGGTATAGCGCTGAGGTTGACAGACCAGGCGCCCCCCCTAGCAGGCAGGTTGACGTCAGCCCCCGCCATTAGTAGGTTTCGCACGCAGTCGGGGGCATTCGCGAGGCAGCCCATGTGTAGCGGCGTGTAGCCTTGCTTGTTGCACATACATATTTAGGGATGTAGCGGTCTTGAAAACACTGGATATTATGGGATTGACCCGGTATAGCACTGACGTTGACATACCAGGCGCCCCTTTTAGCAGGCAGGTTGACGTCAGCCCCCGCCATTAGTAGGGCTCGCACGCAGTGGGGGGCGTTCGCGAGGCAGCCCATGTGTAGCGGCGTGTAGCCTTGCTTGTTGTATACATTTAGGCATGTAGCGGTCTTGAAAACACTGGATATTATGGTAAGACTGACCCGGTATAGCGCTGACGTTGACAGACCAAGCGCCCCTCCTAGCAGGCAGGTTGACGTCAGCCCCCGCCATTAGTAGGGCTCGCACGCAGTCGGGGGCGTTCGCGAGGCAGCCCATGTGTAGCGGCGTGTAGCCTTGCTTGTTGTATACATTTAGGGACGTAGCGGTCTTGTTTGCGAGAGCCTGGTTTAAGAAAACATTGGATATGATGGTAAGTATAACCGCCATAACTTTTGTATCGTTAAAATGACCGCGGAGTAATCAGCCTCGAAATGAAAACTCACGATTTACTTGCAAATGAGTTGACCAATATAACAAGACCCTTATAAAGATTTGAAGGTAACTAACATATCAAACATGGACTTTTGAATGCCAGAATGACCATATAAAAGGGCCGTAGTGGCCGTACAACATCACTATCAACTCACACTGATAATCTCCTTATTGCTGGCCGCCGCGTAGTGAAACACAGTATTGCCGTCCAAATCGACCGTATCCAAGGAACATTGTAGAGAAACCAGGCATTGGACCATGCGGACGTTACACGACTTCACTGCGACCTGGTGACAATTACATTAAAAACTGTAACTATGGATGGTAGAAGTGGATAACAATCTCTATGTTGACTATGTTAATAAAGTCCGTCAAAAGGCGTTGAATTGGTGGCGCCACAATAGCTATAGAATATATGGTAGCGCCACATACTGCACAGACACCTCATCATTAAACTTTTACAGGGAGCAAGAGGTCACCACACATCAGTGCAATTTCATTCGTAAATTTCTACGATCCGAACAGCAAATCTCAATAGTATTATACACCAATTTGTAGTATAACAATCCAGGTTCACCCCTGTAACTGTTGATTTTGTGGATATTTTTAATCCACGTGAGTAATGATCAAAAACGTTACCTCAATTGAAATACGCGGTCGCGCTCTCATACAAAATTAGTACGGGAGCACTGATGCGTGGTGACCCCGAGTTGTACTTATGATCTATCTAGTGTTGAGGTTATCTGTGGGTAGCGCACATACAGCGCACTTCACTCCGTCAACTGCTAAGGTGCTATAGCTATACTACCGCCACTCGGAGAGATTTGGAACTGTTATTTGCTGTTTACAGCTGGACACTTTTTAGACCATTCTCCTATAAGAAATACTTATCCTCTTTATAGCATCCATAACTGTAACAATGTCGAGGGCAATTGTCAAAGGTTTGGCCAGATGGCGCTAGCATAGGTTGTACCACCAACCATCAGAAATTTAAAAAATAAAACCAAGAATTTGACACTATCGGTATGTCAGGCAGGTGCCATCTATGCTGGCGCCATCTGTAAATACTTTCGACCGGCTAACCCCATTTTCAGATGAACGGAACGCGTTTAGAAAAAATCCGTCGCCTCGGGCTCTGAACGGATTAACCGGCAGTTCTGAAAATCGAAGCATGAATAATTCCAAAATAATTTTCTTTTCACGCCACCTGCTCGGAAATGTGGCAAAAGAAGATCAAAATCCAAGCTGGAAAGTAAGCAATTGCTGTAGCATCTGAACAACCACTACAAGAATTGCTATTTTGCAGCAATGAAATGTCATAGTAGAAAAGTAAAATCCAGATGTCATTGCATTGGACCCGCCAATGAGAATCATTTAAAACATTAAAAAGGTCTTTTTTTGGCACCACTTTTTCATTCTAAAATAAAATAAGGTTGTTTATCGAACCAATTTACTTGTTTAAAAAAAAGAAACGTAAAAATCATTCAGATCACCCTTAAAGCGTTTTTACCTTTTTAACCGTTTGTGGTTTTCTATCAAAAAGTGGGTAAGGAGTGAACCGGCTATTAGACATGGCAACTTGCAGGGCCCAATCTGTTGTGTACCCTGCCTCTCCCTCTCCCTCCTTCAGCTGCCTACGGGCCCTACCTTTAATTATACCTACCAACCTGACAGATTGGGCCCTGCAGGTTGCAATGTCTAATAGCCGTTTGAGTCGGATTGAAGCAAACATCGTAAAACTCTTCTTAAAAGTGAAAAAAAAAAGTAATAAAGGTGGAGCGAGAAAAATACACATTGAATTGGATAATGTTTGACTGAAAAACAAGAAAGTTGTATTTATGCAGTAAAAATGAGTTCAATAAGTGTAGAAAATGTTATTAATACGCTGGCGCCCACCGAAATTCAAGAAACTGCACAGGCGTAGAAATTTGTTACCAGTGAAATCGCGTCCTAAATAAGAAGGCCCATGAACAGTGATATTTTGTATACAATATAATATCCGACGAACAATTCATATTATGGAAGGATGGCGAAAAGAAGCATTTATTTGCAGAAAGTTACATGCTCGTTTACTTACTTTATCGTGCTTGTGAAAAGCATATGAACCGTCAATATACCTATAAATAGTATTTATTAAAGTGTTTGTATATGCCAATTAATTTTTTATTTTATTTCCTCACAGTAGTCGTGAAAAGCACTATGTAATGTCTCGGCCGAAAGCGCTATAGGTGGACTCGTATCTTTGAGGGCCTCCCCTGGCGGGTCGGCCCTCGAACTAACTCAATCCACCTATAGCTTACTTTCCAGCCTCTACAACAATGTACTATTGTCACCCCAGCGACTGGTAATATACCTAGACTATGAACTCGAGCTGCAAAATGACCCCACAAAAAGTCTGCCGCGAGGGGCGGTGCTTGCAAACTCTGCCACGAGGCCCGTTAGTTAACAAATGGCGGTCCTATGACACGGTAGTAGTGACGTTTATGAAAAAAATCTAATAAATAATTAAAAATGCCTTCTTGCGCCGTAAAATGGTGCCAGAGTTGATCTGGTAAAAATAATAAAAAAGACGACATCACTTATCATACGTAAGTAAAGCCGAAACCACATTATTATAAATTTCTTTTACCGAATAATTTTATATGGGGATGGTGCTATGCCCACTTTTGAACAACCATTGAAATGTCTTATGATTATGTAATATATAATTGCTTCGGAGCAGGGATCGTTGTCGGTATTATTTAAAATCAAAATAGCCGACATTTGCATTGTTGACGTGATATTCTGAAATGTAATTTAGATAAACGTAATAAATTATGATTAACCAAAAAATATCCTAAAATATCAATTAGTAGCCGGAATACCGAAATTATATACCGGCTCATTTGTATAAAAATAGTACCGCTATCGCTATCCAATCCAACCGGCAAGAATCGATTTTGCTTATAAAACTGAATTAGAACTTTTAAAAATAACTGGATTTGTAAAATAATTCACAGTTCCAACTTGTTTGAGCAAGCAATGTACAAAATCATCAAAATCATCTGTTGCTTTATTGGATGGTGTTGATTGGTTGGATTGATTGGATTGATTGGTGTACAAGAAAAATAGTTTTTACTTTGTATGAAAAAAAATATAGCTCATATACGAACTCTCAAACTACATATATGTATCCCTACTATAACCCCAACAAATTTCATAAAGATCAAGAAAACGTTACTCAAATTCAGTCTTTCAACCGTCGATCGATATCTCAAAATCAGAAAGTCATCGAAATGCAGAGACGTCCCAGGAGCCAGAAGCTGTTTGTAAGAACTCACTTCCGACGCTCCGCTCGTTCTATAATAATACTCACTGCGTGTGCACGCTTTTCAGTTATTAAGGTATGATAGAGACGCACTCTGTGATAACATCATTTAACGCTACAGTAAAACACGATAACGTTAGTATCAGCTTATTTCCTTAAAAATAAAATTCAAACCTATCAACAAAAAAGATACATTCGAAGATTGTTCTTTATTTTATGAAATCGTTCACTGATAATGCGTTTCCAATGACACCGCTGTCTTGTCATTTTCAAGTGTCAGTGCTACGACGAATAACAGCAAATTATTTTGACACAGACCAATCGTATTTTAAGTAATTGTTGTAATTGAAAACAGACTAATATTTTGACGCCTTTTGATTGGTAGTGTAGTGAGCATGCGTATATCGAGTTGTTTCCCAGTTTCAGGCTGACGGTTTGTTTGAAGCTCGCCGTCCATATTTATTATCAGTTGCTGTGTCACCCTCGTTAACCAGGTAAAATCTCCGATCCAAACGAATGTTGCAGTTTTTCTGGTATTTCACAAAGTTATTATAGGTAATTTTTTAACCTAATACTTAAATTCATTGCATTTAAAATCTTGGAAAACAATGCAAACGTTAATTACTTATTACAGACGTTAATCACCTACTTGTTACTTTAGTATCTTTTTACTCTGACCCCTACTTTGAAATTATCGCTTTAAGTGTCACGTGAATGTGACACCTCTGGAATTGCTGACGTCCATATACTACGGTAGCTGCTTACCATCAGGCGGGCCGTATGCTTGTTTACCACGGTCGTACAAAAAAAGTGGAAATTGTACCAAGATCATTTAGATCACCAAAACCAACTTAGCTAATTCTTCTACTGGGCTGATGATAACGCATTTTATTAAGCAGATAAATATAGTCTGACCATGATACAAGAAGACAAGGTATTGTAAATGTTTGACAGCTCATGACATCCGTGACACTCACTGACGTCATCAGGGAACGATGCCGATCTCAATCATTCTCTGATGACGTCAGTTAGTGTCACGGACGTCGTGAGCTATCAAAATCTTACCATCAGTGGCGTAGCACCAGTAGCCGGATCGACCTCGTTCAGATGCGCCTGGACTCCAGGGTCATTGAATAGCTCGTAGAGTCCAAAATGTGCTGCCAGGTGAGCTATGGACCATGCCTGATGCTCTGATAGGGTATCGCACAGTTTTTGGAGACTTGCTATTGTGCACTAAAAAGAAATTAACACCAATTGAGAGTCATCACAATAAGCATAATTATTTAATTATAACGGGTTACGTACAGTCATCGGCAATAGTATCTTCCTACATCAAGGCCGCAAAAATATGTGACACGCTCTTAGGGCTCTACACACAAGAGCGTGATACACATTTCGATGTGGGCAATTTTATTTAAAGTTAAGTTTGATCGGATGAAACAAGTAGTTTAATCCAGGGTAAACGGCCTAGGCGAAACAGATGATAAACTTTATATTTTACAATGTCGTTAAAACGCATTGAAATGAGCAAAAATTTTGATAGAAAAGAGGTATTTTTAAAAACTCGGCGAGTAGACGGTCTTCCCGTGCAGTGTGAGGTAAATCCGTCTAGTAGGCATTGCCGCGCTATTTGAAAGCAAATTCGAACGTTAGTGACCTTGTTGATGACATTCATTCAGTTCAGATATACATATAAAGTTGCAATTCAAATGTATCAGCATATTGTCAGAGGTTCAGTTCGTTCTTAGATAGTTGTAGGACGGAAACAATTGGCATTAATTAGGCTCACACAATTTATTTAAAATTAACCTCTAAAAGAAATACAAATAAGGTCGTAAATAGAACATTAAAGAGGCACCAATATATCTAGGAAATGTGGTCATAAACCCTTTTTATCTACACCCATATCATAAACCCTCCATGATGCGTTGAAAAACCGCACGTTATAAGCACCATAAAAATAGATTGTTTCGTTAGAAGTTAGAACAAATGTCTTATCTGTAACGATGTTATTATTATCAAATAATAAGCAAAAATTCGATATCATTATGAAAATCCGGGATGCTTCGACCCGCCGGCACGCGCCCCGCCGATCGCCGGCACAATCGAGTTGGCCATGGCGATGGAGTGCAATCCGTGCAATGGCAGTCATTCAATCATCATTTCGGGTTTATAATATGTGTGTAGATAAAGCAGTGTATGCAACTGTACGTAAAACACTCGTGTGATCTTATTATGAAACTCAGTTCGTTCGTTTCATAAAACCACACTCGCGTTTTAAGGACCCCTATAACGTAACAGTTACATAAACTACTATTAAAAACCCAAATTATGTCCTGTTCTCGAAAACAGTTGACACTAGCCGATTTATTACAGAACTAGCATACGGCGGACTTGCCTTGTACAGTCAGCGTCAAATATATTGTAACGGCCAGTGATCAAATAGTTCGTCACACCATATATTTTGTATGGTGTGACGAACTATTTGGCTACTCTAGCTGTTACAATATATTTGACGCTTACTGTACCGTGATACACGGACTCTCCACCTCGTACAATTTTTAGATAAAATATTTTTGGAGCTCAAATTACATTAATTATAATGTTTGGGTGCATTGAACACTATAAATAAGGAAAGTGATTATCAAAATACTTAGCGACACATTTCATAACCATATGCTTTGACTATATCAATTTTTTTTTCTTCTGAAAGTATATTTTTTATAGGGCATATTGACATACCTACTGCGAGTTAAGTATGAGATCGTTACAAGTAAACGATGCTCCTATAACTGCCCAAATCCAGGTTTGTAACAAAGCATCTTATAAGTACAAAACAAGAAGGTTTAAATACTAAAGTATTGATTTTGCTAGTCTGGCGGTTTTGCGCCGCAGAATATATTTGAGCTAAACTCTGCTGACCTCTGTATAAAGATCTCTTTTCTACGCAATACGCAATTGCGTCGTAGTTAATGTCTAAATTGTAGGAGAGTTCTGACTGAGTAGCATATCCCTTCAATTTACATAATATAATATTCGGACATCTTAACCTTTTTAAGAGTCGCCAGGACGCTCGCGTGAACTCGCGTCCCCATACAAACGTAGTTCAGCTCTCATTTTAAAACGACATACTTTAGAACCACGAAATTTGGCATGGGCATTCTAGTAGTACAGATCTATGTCGGTAATTTGTTTTCGTTGCTAAAACTTGTAAATGTAATACAAAGAAAATATAGCAAAAATAAGTTTTGTATGTAAATCTGTATCTGGCTGTATTTTATGTCGTTTTAAAATGAGAGCTAAACTACGTTTGTATGGGAACGCGAGCGTCCTGGCGACTCTTAACGCCAGACGTCAGATACAAAAACGGGCACAATAAAAAATCGTCCTATACGACAAGTTTTGCCGAAGAGTCGTTCTAAGGACATTGCTATTCACAAATGCCGACTAAGGGTTTTGTTTTAAAATTAGACCAGCGTAAGTTTCGTAGGCAATAACCCTTAGGGCCAGTTGCACCAACCTCTTTTGACAGACTCATCAGCGTCACCCGGCGAAATACTATGAAGATTTCCATACAAAAAAATTTGCGAACGTTTTAACGGTGACAGACGGTTTGGTGCAACCGACCCTTAGTGTATTCGTTTAACTAACGTAGGTAACGATTGCGTTTGCGTTAGGTCTTAATTTGTATGGGATTTTTAGCGTAGCAGATCAAGCGGAATGTATCGAAAACTAAATCACAGAGTATGTATAGCAGTATCTCTACTCGGTGGTTTAGTTTTCGATAAGTTCCGATTGGTATGCTGTGTTAAAAAAAATTAAAATCCCATACAAATTAAGACCTAACGCAAACGCAATCGTTACGTTACGTTAGTGAAACGAACACACGAAGGGTTCAATGGGGTTGGCCGGTCGAAAGTATTTACAGATGGCGCCAGCATAGCTGGGTCCCTGTCAGTCCTACAAATAGTGTCAAAATCAGGTTTTTTTTTTAATTTTTTTTGCCCTGGATGGGCTAGCCTTTAAGCCAAATCCCATACAACAATACTAGTGAAAGGGACCTAGCTATGCTGGCGCCATCTGGCCAAACCGTTGACAGTTGCCAACCCCATTCAAACCTTATGTCGCGAGATCTGCCTCCAGCCATTTGTGATGTGCATACAAACGAACTGTCTATGGCAAACGTCCACATATTGCTTAACGCCGCCAGTCACCAGTGGATACTGTAACAAGCTGTTTCCACGGCCGGCTATGACAAACGCGGAAATGCCTGTCGCAGTACTTAATGATTACAAAAACTAAATTCGAAAGTAAGGTACTAAGAGAGAGAGAGATCCATCAAATTCGGGTATTCTAAATTGGTGCTGAATAAAAAGGTTAGTATTTCTTGTGGCTCATTTTATTTATATAGGGAAGGTATACAAAACAAGCTTACTGTGTAAAACCAATCTTACTTGCTACTTATTACCTTACATAAGATCTAAAGGCTCAGACGGTAGAGCTTGGTCGTTAACGTTCAAATGGATTGTTTTACACAGCACCTATAAATTACCTACTAGATGTTAATCCCTACTTTTCAATGCCATCATACTACAGAATATTAAATTAACTACGGCCCTATGTTTCAGGAAAAGGAGATATTCCACCAACCTCAGATCACACGCAAACCGCTGGGACTAGGAAGCTTCCAAGGCGCCATTGACTGAGCTGCCCACGTGGCACCTGCTCCAGACAACAGCGGCAGCTTCCCTTCACCGCAACACCGCCCTAGAACCCTGGGCTGCAGCCGGTGGACTCCTTCCCTGCCTCACACGGCAGCCGGAAACTTTATGTGGCTTAAGGCCATTAAGATCTTGGATACAAAAACATATTTCAAAATCAAAATATGGATTCAAATGAAATACACCCCGCCAGCTGAAAGAAGAAATTGTTTTCATTAGCCATGTGGCAGGATTAAACTCATTAAACTTGATCCAGCAAATATCTGGCTTCTTACCAGCAGGAGATACGAAACGTGTCTCTAACTCATTGCTGCAGGCTTCCCTCCCAGCCTCAGGAATCCCACCAGCAGACTGAAAAGGAACCATGTGGTCAGAACAATACAATGGGCACCAATGGTGAAAGAACTTTGAAGCAACACTATCTCTACTTACGGCATCAACTGAGAAATATTCAATCCATCAGTTATTCCGCCCCCTGCGGTTAGGATTCCTGGTATCCTTTTCTCAAAAACAATCACTTCATGTGACGATGAAATGGGCTAAATACTGGAATACAAAACAGCCTGTATCGGCTGAAGACAAAAGAGAAATGACCTCCATACGACCTGATGCTGGGGATGTCAGCATCCAACCAAATTTAATTATGACACTAATTAACCATTTAATTATTAATCTTTATATTAGACATAAAAATCAAAAGTCTCTTTCTATTGATATTTTAACTATTGTTGCTATTTATAAACAATGTTTTATTCCAATATTCTAAATACATGTAAGTTTATAAACATTTACTTTATTTTTAATTAGCAACCCCACTAATTACTTTTTGTTTTGATTGGTTAATTAATTGTCATTCATATTGTTGCCAGTACAAGACATACTTGCTAGTTATGAAAACGAAACTATTTGAGAGACCTTTCAAAACGCATTAAAGATTGAGTGATCAAAATCACAACGTTACAATACCCCTCTTCCCGCTGTTGCAGTTTACCAAAGGTAAACTGCTCGCTGTCCTCAGCGATTTATCCAAACTGTAGAGTCACAACAAAAAACAAAGAAATAAAATATATATACCTCGACCATACCAAGTATGGGAGAACCCAAAATAAACACTAAAATATTTGCAGTGAATTCGAGATACTAACTACTCAACCAAGCGAAAACTATCCAAACACTACAACTTAAGTTTTAAAATTTACAAGACTAACCAAAATAAATATCACAACAACATCCTGTATTCTCGAACCCACGCAACGCAACACAAAATGTGACCGCCGACTGACGAAAAATGGTCACTTACTAAACACTATCCAGAAAACATTCCTTAGCTTTCCCAACACAACCAAGTAGTTGTGTTGAAAAAGCTAAACCAACTGCTAGGTCCGATGATCAGCATACTTCAAATATTCTCTACTAGACCGAGCAACATAAAATTCCAAAATTCAACACTCTTCGTTTAATTTAATAAACTGAAAGAGGTACATCCAATATATAATTCAAACCGAAACTTGTGTCTACCCTCCGGTGTAGACAAGGGAAAACTTGTCCTACCCTTCAGGTCATCGACATACCAAACCAAACCATCTGAAAAGACCCATTCCTTCACAAAAAAATCTTTCTACTTAAACCGTCGGATTGAAGACGCCGTATCGTCTCAGCCCTTCAGTATAAACTTCCAATTCACAACCCAATACCATTTGAAAACCCATTCCTTCACAAAAAAAATCCTTCAACTTAAACCGTCGGATTGAAGACGCCGTATCGTCTCAGCCCTTCAGTATAAACTTCCCATTCACAAACCAAAACCTCAAAATACTGTCTCAACTCTCAACCTTTGTTTTGAGTTGAGTACAGTTTGACGTACTCAACCATGTAGGCTGAGTAGGTCCCCAAAATGTTTGGGCCTCCTCCAGCGAAGACTCCAAAACCAAAATCCGTGTTGCCGCACTGCACTTCCTAGGTGTGCATCGAATGTGCTCATAAACCAAAAAAACAACACGCCAAAAAAAACCACAAAATAGCACCAACTCAGCGCCAGTCGGGTGTGGTAAGTACCACGACAAAATTTGGACCGTACCGCGATTTGTGACAAAAAGATTGTTTCGCACCATACATTCATCCCTTTCTAATCGTTGCATACTTCATCTTTCAAACTAAGTGACGAAACAGCTGTATCTGTTCGCCACGACTCTTTCAGGTTCGTATTAAATAACTACCACGTTATTTAACACTACCAGCGAGAACAACTTGAGAGGAAATGTTAAATTTATTAAGCGAAGTAGTCGTCGTCTCCGAATGCACGGTGCCACGTAGCGGTTCCAAACCACAAATCATTTGAGACCGTGCTTTCCAAAATAACCTACGCACTTCTAAATCTAACACCAAATCTCCAATCTTAAGTACGACCCTAGCTAACAAGAACAACCCGTCTTGCTTAGCTAAATGTTGACGTTTAAATCTCTAAATAAATTTAGCGTAAACTAGCAAAATTTTAAAAATGTTTACTTTTAAATTATCAAAATAAAGAAGTAACTAATATTTAAACGTCAACTGCAAAACTAAATGCCAAAACTTCCAACAGAAAAACACAGTTGCAGTTCGGTCTGACTATGCAACTCGTGAAACGGAACGTACCAAACGTCAGTGTCACAAATGTCAAAATCACTAATGTCAAAACTTTTTAATACACTGACCTCCAAACATTTAGAATTCGATTTATTAGATTTACGTATCAAAATATAACCCTGTTGTTGGAAATTTGCAGCTAAAACTACATACTGCACTAAATAACCTAAGTGTAGGTGTGAAATTCCTGCCTGTTACTCGCTACCTAAGTCGAAAAATCATAATTACAGGCTCAACTTACTCAACAAAATGGTTCAAATATTTCCAAGAAGAAACCTGGTTCTTAATGCCTGTATACCACAACAAAACCTGAACAACAAACAACTGTGCAGCAGAACTGAACAAAACTACCTCTGACATTCCAAAATCAAGCTGAAATTCATCAACCCTTTCCAAAATGACCTCGGGTCTGTGTGTCCATTGAATGTAATCAACCATTTATCCTTATCACCGGAACAATGGACCTGCAGTTCCCTACCCAGAGTTGACTGAAAACCTGAAGACATGGCCGGAGTACTGTCCTCGGATCCGGTACCTGACTGGTCCGCACCAATCAACTGTGCTAACAAAGTGTCTAAATAGCATCCGGCGGACACACAAGTACCAAATTCCTTAACTGCTTCCTCAAACCTGCTACATTACCAAGCGGTGTCTCAGACCGGATTTTTACTTCATAATAAATCAGTTCATTGCGCAACAAAAAAATTTAAATGAACTGTAGTAATCAAAATGTAATACAAAGTGTATAATGGCAATGAATCACAATGCTTTTTGTAATGTACTAAATGTGTGACAATTCTAATAAAGTTTCCCTGCAAATAATGTGTTTTGACTACTTTGTTATACTTATTTGTGTATCTAAGCAAGTAACTCTGAACTAGTTAGAAACTATTTTGATTTTAACCACAATTAATTATCATAATGTAATTTACAACTGAAATAAAGTAGGTACTGATTTGAGAAAATCTATTGACAATTTTTTCTTTGACAAGTGAAAGTTCGTTCACCCCTAATTCGTTCAAAAATACACCCCTATTACTATTGTATCTAACGATGACTCAAGCCATATAAAGTGTATGTTAAAAAAAAATATTGTATGTATGTAATTCAATTAGAGGTTATTTTTATGTCACTAAGTATTTAAACAAAATCGCTTAATTTATTATTTGTAATTACAAAATCTCTACAAAATCTTTCACTTGTCTTTGACAACTAACACATTTCTAACTTTCTAATCTCTACAGGAACTCAATAGCACACCCAAATTTTCCAAATTTTCAACAAAGACCAATGTCACACTTCTAAATTGCACAATTTTTACACAAAATTAAATTCAAAATTAGTATTATATCTATTTATAGCCCTATTAATGGTATTAAAGTTCTAAACTGCTATAAATAGTGCTTAAACTGATATCACAACTGAATGAAAGCTTAAAACTGCCAGAAATGTCAGACTGACTGTACTGAAGTCTGAAAATTACATCTAAAACTTAACTTTTATCATAAATTTAGCTGTTTTAGTGCACAAAATTCGACTGATGTCGTTTTATAAAGGCTAAATGTAATGCTAAATAGACTGAATATAACAAAATAACAAGAAATGAGACTGTTTCTTGTTCACATAAGGACTAAAGTAAGTAAGTAACAACAATAAACTTTGCTTCTCTCTAAAAATTGTATGATGGCACTGATTAATCCCTGAGTTTGATGGATTTCGCTCTTTAACACAAAATAATCCCTGGGCGCCAACTGTAACAAGCTGTTTCCACGGCCGGCTATGACAAACGCGGAAATGCCTGTCGCAGTACTTAATGATTACAAAAACTAAATTCGAAAGTAAGGTACTAAGAGAGAGAGAGATCCATCAAATTCGGGTATTCTAAATTGGTGCTGAATAAAAAGGTTAGTATTTCTTGTGGCTCATTTTATTTATATAGGGAAGGTATACAAAACAAGCTTACTGTGTAAAACCAATCTTACTTGCTACTTATTACCTTACATAAGATCTAAAGGCTCAGACGGTAGAGCTTGGTCGTTAACGTTCAAATGGATTGTTTTACACAGCACCTATAAATTACCTACTAGATGTTAATCCCTACTTTTCAATGCCATCATACTACAGAATATTAAATTAACTACGGCCCTATGTTTCAGGAAAAGGAGATATTCCACCAACCTCAGATCACACGCAAACCGCTGGGACTAGGAAGCTTCCAAGGCGCCATTGACTGAGCTGCCCACGTGGCACCTGCTCCAGACAACAGCGGCAGCTTCCCTTCACCGCAACACCGCCCTAGAACCCTGGGCTGCAGCCGGTGGACTCCTTCCCTGCCTCACACGGCAGCCGGAAACTTTATGTGGCTTAAGGCCATTAAGATCTTGGATACAAAAACATATTTCAAAATCAAAATATGGATTCAAATGAAATACACCCCGCCAGCTGAAAGAAGAAATTGTTTTCATTAGCCATGTGGCAGGATTAAACTCATTAAACTTGATCCAGCAAATATCTGGCTTCTTACCAGCAGGAGATACGAAACGTGTCTCTAACTCATTGCTGCAGGCTTCCCTCCCAGCCTCAGGAATCCCACCAGCAGACTGAAAAGGAACCATGTGGTCAGAACAATACAATGGGCACCAATGGTGAAAGAACTTTGAAGCAACACTATCTCTACTTACGGCATCAACTGAGAAATATTCAATCCATCAGTTATTCCGCCCCCTGCGGTTAGGATTCCTGGTATCCTTTTCTCAAAAACAATCACTTCATGTGACGATGAAATGGGCTAAATACTGGAATACAAAACAGCCTGTATCGGCTGAAGACAAAAGAGAAATGACCTCCATACGACCTGATGCTGGGGATGTCAGCATCCAACCAAATTTAATTATGACACTAATTAACCATTTAATTATTAATCTTTATATTAGACATAAAAATCAAAAGTCTCTTTCTATTGATATTTTAACTATTGTTGCTATTTATAAACAATGTTTTATTCCAATATTCTAAATACATGTAAGTTTATAAACATTTACTTTATTTTTAATTAGCAACCCCACTAATTACTTTTTGTTTTGATTGGTTAATTAATTGTCATTCATATTGTTGCCAGTACAAGACATACTTGCTAGTTATGAAAACGAAACTATTTGAGAGACCTTTCAAAACGCATTAAAGATTGAGTGATCAAAATCACAACGTTACAATACGTCATTAACTCATTATCTTGTTACCTATTTGAAATGATTCATCAACTAGGATAGCAGTCCAAAGTTAACCGCAGGGGAACCCGCGACTGAACATCTATTTGATCAGGAATCTCTACTTAAATTTAATTGAAAACATATATTCCATTGTTTTTAAACTGACTGACTAATACGGGAAACCAATTCATTAGAAATGTTTCATTGGTCGGAAAAGTTGGAAGCATTTACAATTGCGTTAAATTCAAACTACCTATAATCCGTTAATCAATCATTAAACTAGTTTTTGCCTAATACTTGTTTACAATTATGTGATAGATACTTCTAACACTTGCGCGATAACTATTAATAATAATAAAAAATTAAAACTTCTGAAACGCTTTGATAATACATGTCTCTCACTCACTAGAAAACCTGATTTAAAAACCGCATTTAAATTGGTTCAGCCGTTTGTCTCTTTGTGCATTGGGGGTTAATAAAAGCTCTCTTTATGTCCGGCTGTGGGAATCAATCAATCAAATCAATCTCCTGAACTAATTAGTAATTACATCTAATTAAGTTCTGTGATTTTTTAAACCTTAAGAAACATGAAACGTCTGTTAATGATCCACCCCTAGATGGATTAAAGTGCAAGATAATTATTCCCATTGTGGTCAACTTTAGTAACTGAATGAATCATAAGGTCATTTAGGTCATGAACCACGATTGCCTTGAATCCTTGAAACTCAGTCGTCCTCATTCAATTGACGTAGGGTCTGGAATTTTAACCACTATCCCACTTTACATGAAGGTTACTAATTGTGACAGTCTGCATCAAGGGGTACCATTTAATTTGAACCCGAGACTGAAAGTAAGATGCCAGGCTACCAGCGGTTCTTTTATCAACACTATCACATATAAATAATTAAACAGTAGTGAAAAACTTAGTAGATATCTTGTGTATATCAGGTCTCAAACATGCCACTATCTTATTTGCCCTACAAATATTACTGATTATTGATAAGAGAAATGTTAAAGAAACAGTAATATAATGTGTAATAGGTCAAAGATTGATTAGATGACATTGTTTACTTCCCATATTATTTTTTATTATTTCATGCATAAATTGAACATTATATAGTTTGTATTGCATGGAAGATTTCACTAGATTATTGCTTAATTTGATTGTTGAAATAAAGTCGCCCTATGAGAGGCCCGGAGCGCCCCTGTGGCCCCGGTGCCCCTGGGCAACCACCCACCTTCGCACACCATAAGGCTGTCACTGGCTACATATTTTTGTCACATCAAATGTATCCATATTTTTATTTTCAGATGTGATTGTACAGTCGACGTCAAAGATATGTTTACACTTTATCACCTTACTCTATTGTAATAAGGTGCAAAAGCGTAAACATATCTTTGACGTAGACTGTACCTACAACTACAGTGTGTTGTATGGACTATATATGGGCGGATTTCCGCAACTCTATGTCTAGCGCCTACAAAGCTACTGCCTTTCTCATGGACGTTATAAGTGTTCTATTCTATAATTTTAAACCAAATCTAGATATTACGGAAGAAAAATTCATACTTACTTCTTTTGTTATTTTAATGTATACCGGTATCCTTTCTTTGTAAACAATAAACTTCTCTTCCGCACTTTCTCGGTTTTCTGACCGGAACAAGCTAAAAAAAAAGATAACTAAATTATGTAACAAATATTTTCCATTTCAGAGTTTAAAAACTGAGGCATGAAACCAGGGGGTTGCAAGTTAGACTTTGAGGCATTAAGTCCGACATTTTTCGACTTTTTTTTTATTGTTGTTCAAGTATAAAATAAATAAATAATAAGCTTGTAACGGGATAACAACAAGCCAAAGCACTTTTTTTACTTAACAATTTTGAAATTCTGCCTAGAAGTATTAAATTTAAATTGGTAAAATATCAAATAAATATCTGCGCAATTTAACTCAGATGTCTTTAGAAATATGATCAGAGCCTACCCATAACTCTTTATTATCAATCAGTTTTTTCATTGAACATTGGCTATGAATGCAAAGTTGGCTGCGATTCACAAATATTGACATCATCATTTCACAATAGATAATTAAAGTATCATGTAAAATAAATTACGTACCTGTACATCTGATGCACAGTCTCAGTATACGGCTTGTGAAGAATAATTTCAAAGTATTTGTCCTTCGGATGGCTCTTTCCATCCTGGATTTTAGGACCATATAATAACATAGAATCTTCTCTGTAATGTATTGGCCTTGAAACATAGTTGTCTGAACGCACTTCTAGTACCTTCGTGGGGGATTCTTCAGTGCCTAATAGGCCTCTAAAAACTGTAAGAAACGTTGAAATTAAAGACCCGAAATTCGAGGAAAATATTAATGAAAAATTATACTAGTTTTGAGTATAGTATAGACGTTTGTATTAGGTACTTACATGAATTCAACATTCTGTTGATTTATACGCTTAATACTCTTATAAATAAACACATTAAACGAGTAACAATCGATCAAATTGGGATTTGAATTTGTATGAAAATTATGACATCCACTTCGTCTGTTCTTTCGTTCAAACACAAATGATCAAATTGAACAATCTCGACTTTATTCACAATGTCAATAAAGAAAAAAAAACACAAATAGAGCTGTACTAAATATGTCTTACTGTAGATATCGACATTCAAGTGTGCATTTAAGTATTCAGTCAAGTTACTTTTTTTCTACCTTCAATCTTTTCTGTTTTAGTCGCAGTTCTTCTTTCTGTTTATCTTTAAACGGCTATTAGACATTGCAACCAGCAGGGCCCAATCTGTTGTGTACCCTGCCTCTCCCTGCCCCTCCTTCAGCTCCCTACGGGCCCTACCTTTAATTACACCTACCAACCTGACAGATTGGGCCCTGCAGGTTGCAATGTCTAATAGCCGTTTTACCTATACCAATTACCACCAGAAAAATACGACTGTAAAATTCTGAAGTCTACTTGACGCTCGTCAAGTTAAATGAATTTTCGAACTAGCGGAGCGTAAGCGAAGCGGAATTCTTACAAACAACTTCTGGCTACTTGCAGTGGCGTAGCTAGGCGGGGGCGGCGGTGGGCGCGGCCCGCTTCGGGTCTCACTTAGGGGTGACGCCCGTGCGAACTCAGGTGACTTTCAGGCAACCGCGTTTTAAATCGGCACACAAGTGATTGATTTTTGAGGTGGCACTAATCGTTATCCACACCGGGTGACACCCATGCTAGCTACGCCATTGGCTACTGGGACTTCTTGGCATTTTGATTTTGAGAGTCTGTTTCGCGATAATTTTAGTAACGTTTTTCTAATTTTTATTTATTTATTGATACAATTTAATTACATAGCACGACAGTTATTATACTAATCTTCGTAAAATTTGATGGGGTTGTAGCAGAAATGCGTAAAATTTTTGAGTTTATTTATGAGCAAGATTTATCAGCGGGTCATGGAGCTAGAAGGCGCGAAAAAATCATCATAAGAGTCTTCTTATATTGGTCATCTCGTTTGCAAGTTAATCGCGAGTTCTCAGTTCGAGATGGACTCTAGTATTATAAAAACCATTTCTTGGTCATGAATTTGCGAATGCGTTGTCGACAGTGGTCTTAAATGCCGTGTCAACCTTAAGTTCTTAATTCTTACTTATGTTTATCGATATATTTGACAGCACTATTCAACTCGCTGGGCTGTCATGTTCCACAGATTAAGAAAATTATTAACTAAACGGTATGTTTTAACAATTTCGTCATACCAAGCTATGTTGGCTATGTTGGCCAACATGTATTACTATAATATAATATTTTTAACAGTACTAACACCAAAAAAACAAGGGACTTTATTGCGTTCAAACAATATGTTTAGTTTTATTTATTTGTATAATTTAAATTATTAGATTAGATTGTATGTTCAGCAGCAGACCCACAGACCAGCAGTAGTAGTTGGTTTGCGAGCAGTCCAATCAAGTCAAGGAAAATATACAGGGTGAAATCAGGGTCGTGTAGCAAGGGATCAATGCATGATACAGAAACGAAAAATGAACCTAAAGATGTTAATTACAACTTTATGTCTGTACCTACCTTGGCCCTATCCTAGCGTCCCAGGGCCGTATAAGAAAGGGCAGTGCTAATTTAAGGTAGGGCCGGGCATGGCCAATTTTAAGGTAGGATATTTTCAGGTGTTCGAGTCGATGGTAGTTTTTAAGGTCAGTATTATACGGATCTACCTAGGGCATTCACGTCTAGTTTACCTCTTACACGGTTCGAGATAAATTTTGCAAAAAATATGATGTGGTGGAGTACGGCCACCGAAAGACTGGCTTCTCACTGAAGGTGCACCAGCTGCGGTCCCGACACTACGTGCACTTCAGCTCGTTTGTGGTGCGCGTGCCGCGGCCGCTGCAGGAAACCATCACGAGTGCAGACTTTTGGCCGAAGGGTGTCGTGTTTCGGCGGTTCCGGGGCACTCTGCCGAATCCTACACCAGATCAGACGACGCACCGGAGCCACGCACTTACGTCACCTAAATCCAAATAGTTTTAAGATTTTTGTAATTTTCATTGTTTGTAGTTCACAGTGCCTTGGTTTTACTGTAATGCTATGTAACTTATTTGAATAATAAAAAAAATAAAATATTAAAAAATCCTTGCACCAACACCAATTTCTAAAGCCCGCCTCTTCGAGTATTGGGCTTCTTGCAGTGGAGTAAAAATGTTGTTGCTCCTGAATTTCAGTACACAGTAAAACTATAAATTACGCTGCACTTAACGGTCGTATATTGTAGACGCTAAACCAGAGACTAGTTGATAATATAGACTGTCAATAGCAGGGGCGGATGCAGGTTGCCCCCCCCCCCCCCCCCTGACACGCAAGTTTTGCATACTATGGGGGACATACGGGCGGACTGCAAGATTTTTTGTGAAGGAAGGTAGAATAGGTACAGTCCTTATTATTTTTTGATCTTTGCAGGCTACCTTTTACGGGAAAACAAAATTATGTAGGTCTTAGATTTAAGAGGCAACCTTTTAACTTAGATATGGGGCCATAACATCCACGTTTTACCTAAGCATATAAGGCTACTACCTACAGTCGCCATCAAATATATCGGAGCGGCCAGGGTACAGTCACCGGCAATAGTATCTTTCTACACAAAGGCCGCAAAAATATGTGACAAGCTCTTATTTGTAGGGCCATAAGAGCGTGTCACATACTTTTGAGACCTTCGTGTAGGAAGCTACTATTGCCGGTACTCAAGAATATCTGAAAAGAAGAAAGAAAGAAAATCATTTATTGCAAACCATGGTAAAATACAGTTGTTGTATTAGTCAGTGGGATCACATGGCACCCTGTTAGGGTATGGCAATTGTTCTTATAACTAGAGGTATTACTTAACTTATACTTCTTTATGACTTTATACATACTAAGTTAATGTAAAGTCTATAGTTAATTAAATAATAGGTAAGTAACAATCATAACAGCTTATCCTGCATGAATTCTTCGATGGTATAGTATGATTTATTTATTAGGAGAAGCTTGAGCTTGTCTGTGAATAGCTGTATTTTTTGTATGTTTTTTATTTCTATAGGTAACTTATTATATGTTTGTATTGCTCTATAGTACGGTCCTCTTTTATAGATCTCTAAAATTGGTTCAGGAAGGATGAGATTATCTTGGCGGCGCGCACTCTTATTAAATTCAAATAGGTCTAGATTTTTTTTGACAAATGAAGCCAGTTCGAGTATATACAGAGATGGGAGAGTCAATATTTGGAGATCCTGAAAATAAGGTTTGCAGCTGGTGGGTACTGAAGTGTTTGTTAATATACGTATGCATTTTTTTTGTATTATACACTTTCTTTCCCTACACAAAAAATCTTACTCCCCCCTGTATCCACGCCTGATAATATCTACTCCTCCAGGCGCGGTCGCAGACGAAAATTTGGGGGGCACTAATGTAGAATTTTTTTTTTCTTCAAATTTTTGAGGGGGTCTGTACTCCTCCCCCACTGGGACCGCGCCTGTACTCCTCGGGAGTCCAAATAGTCAAACAACTTGAGATACATGATTTTATTTTTTCAGATCAATCAAAAAACATAAAAATAATAAAGCAATAGTAACATTTACACAATACGTGACAAAACGATACTTCATATGCATTTATAAGTCATTGCCTTGTTTGTTTTGTACATTTCATAAAAATTTTAGTGCAAAAAAAACACCAATAAAATTTTGGAAAACACTGTGTAACTAGTAATTTGTCTTAAAATCTAGCAATAAACAAATAATATAACTATGTTACTAGTAAGACAAAAAACACATGGAATGTATAGTCAGATCTTAGTTACAAATTATTATAAGTTATAAATATGTTCACAGAGGGCACTTATGCCACACGTCTCCGTTCTTCCATTTTACAAGTTTTTTACCACATTATTTTGACATTTAAGCAGCCTTAATGCTATGTAGTGACTAGGTTTGTATCTAAGCTTTGGTAAAATCAGAGAGCAGTATTTTACTTATATAACAATAAATATATAATAGTACATTTCGATATTAGTGCGGAAAGTATGTCATTACTTTACGAGCACAGAGATATCTTGCCACGAGCCGTAGGCGAGTGGCAAGACTCGGGACGAGTGAAGAATGACATTTACGCACGAGTATCGAACGACGTTTTTTAATACAGTTGCGAAAAAAAAAAATTGTCAATTATTCACTTTGAGGTTACTTTAGAAAGAAAGAAACAGAAAGAAAGAAAGAAACATTTATTCATGACAAACATATACAAAGGAAACAAACAGGAAAATACACACACTTACTTACTTTAGTACATGTATCCGAACGCTCCGCGCGGTGCGGTGCGGCGCTGTGATTGGCTGTCTGTCACTGTCATTAGCTGTGATTGGCTGGAAAAGTAAAAAGCACTAGTGCGCGATATCAAACTTTCCGCACGCTAAACCACTACAAGAAAAACACTTTTTTGAGCAACTGTATTAAAAATAAATATTAATGTGACGATGACGGTACCAAACAATGAGCTAAAAGTACTATTCATAACTTAACAAAGGGTTGTTTTGATTTTCCGTGTCTATTTTATAGTACACTTTTTCATGAATGCCGGAAAAAATGTACCTACATAATTATAAGCAGCACTTATACTGGATTAGTGTAAATAATTCGTTGATAGTCTTTTAGGATAAGTCTAAAGTATCTTAATACTTAACAAATATTATATTACCCAAGATGGAATGTATTGTATTTGCGTTGATTATGTCGGGAACTATCTATATACTTACGCTACCCCACAAAAAATCTGCCTTTATGTAACTCAAATATGGTGCTAATTTTGACTAGATAGATATGGAACAAATTAAAATATTAAGAATACTTATTGTCAAGTATCTATAAGACGTAAATACAAATTACCGAAACAACTACAAAGTATATAATTATTTATAATGGCATTTCCAACACTTGAGCTGCTTAAGCCTTACAAAGCGTCTTTAATTTTAAATAAATCGTGGATTATATAAGTAATATGATCAATTGTTATAATCATTTACACTTTCTACAAAACGTTATGAATACTTATGAAGTTTAAACTGTTCACTGGAGTTTAAGTAGAAATGTTTCTTTACACAAAACATATTGTAAACGGCATCCAACAATTCATAGCAATTAGCTAAATATGAGTAACAGTCGTAAAATGGACACCACAAATAACTTTCAAAAAGTCACCTTACATCTACTGGACCAGTTTCAAACTAAAATTATATGAAGTCTGGATTGATGTGTGAATTTGTGTCATTCAAAAAATAATATTTACATAAAACTGCTCAGTTCAAATTTCGTGTACAAAAGCAGGGATTGTAACCGGTTAATGCAAAAAACCCCGAAATGTACCAATATATTTAATTATTTTATGGTTTTTATGTAAAACCCGATGTTTTATTATAGTTTTCACTTCAAATTATAGGATTTTTCGATTGAGTATAAAACAGTAACGAAAAGAACGAAAAAACAAACCGGTTTTTACTATGGATTTCGGTTACGGTTACAAGCCCTGTACAAAAGTACCATCGGGTTCATGTACGAGTAATTGCATACCCAGTCTGTAAATGAATTCATTGATAAATTGGGAATGAAATTATAAACCCGATGGTACATCCGCAGCCGCAGCACAGTTATCTATGAAATGTGGGGCAGAAGTACAATTCAGATTATTCATAATAATTTGATACTAAAGGATGACATCGTACCAAATATGATTAGCAAAATAAATCAGAGAAAAGTAGACAAAATAAATATCACTATTTATATAAAGTTACATTTGATCATTTTATTCATTAATTTGTATGGAATAATCTGGACTCCGAATAAAAAAAAATGTTACTACTGACTAGAGTTTCAAAAATCGGTTTGTAGATGTCACCCTGTATATTGGCTATAAAGGGCAAGAAAATCATACCGTAAATAATATGTTACCAATGTGTGCATAGCATAATACATTAAAAAAAAAAACAATATAATTATGTATACCTTTGGTGATCTACCCATCCATGAACGACCTACATTCTCTATTCAGAGATGATATCGTCGGGTGACAACTAAAATCCACTTATTACCAAACAATAATTAATTGAAAATCAACTGTGGTTTGTTACTAGTATAGTTTATTAGGCTGCGATTCCACCAGAGATGAGCGAGGATTCCCTGAGAGGAATGTGTTCGGTATAAACCAAGCCTTGAGCTGCACTATGCGAGGATAAGTAAATGAAGTGATTCTATTGATTCTTAATGAAAACACATTCCTCGCAACACATCTTCACTCTGGTGGAACCGCTGCCTTATGGCTATAAACTTTTGTTAGTAAAAAATAATTTTAGTTGTCACCAGAATATTATTCTCGAATAACATACCTAAGCTGCATGACTCTGGTTGTTGTTAGTACCCAACAAGCTGTCAGGGTTTGCTAGAGGATCCAGTTCCGCAAACAGCTTGAACCAAGCTGCTTTGTCTTCTTTCTTCTGGATCTTTGGTTTGGAAGTATTCGGCTCAGTTGGTTCAGGGGGCTGGGGTTTTTCAGAGCTTACTGGTATGAGGGCTTCCTCCATTAGACTGGTGGTGTTCATGTCCTGGAATGATAAAGGAATTTTATGCATTTTATTTATTTGTAAATAAATAAATAAAAATCTTACTAAAACTTATAACATCGCCAAAAGCACAAGATTTAATTTTATCATCAGTTTTACTCATAAGACTGTTATTAACTTATCAGTGCAATCTAAAAGATTTTATCACTTTGTTCAGAATCAATATTTATTTTGAATGATATTATCAAAAAAAGATAGGATTTCTAAACCATTTAAGTTGTTAGTAAATGGTTACATTTGGCACCCATGGAGAAGTTATAGATATTATACATTTGCGAATGGATTAATTTTATTATATTATTCAAATAAGTTACACAACTTACACAGCATTACAGTAATAAATGTTAATATACAGAATGTTTTTTCAATAACTAGCCATATTGTGGGAGGTAAGTCATACTATAATCCCAAAAAAAATTTTGGCCTCTCCATAGTCTCCATACAAAACGTCAATGTCTGATCGGCTGAAATGTATCAAACGGCCAATTTTTTTTTGAGATTTCCGAGTACAGTAAAAGTTATTTAGTATGACCTATCAAATCACCTCGCACAATATGGCTAGTAATTGAAAAAACATCCTGTATAAATTAAAATAATGTTTCTTTCAAGTTTTATAGGATATAATTCTATTTTCATACCTGCAATAGCTGTGAAGGCATGAACATCCCAAAGTTACTGGCCACATCCCCACATTCCATCCTCAAGCCAGCCAGATCAGCACTGACACCAGTATCTTCACTTGATTCCACCACATCTATAAGATTAACAGAATCTAGAGTGTTATCTTTATCGGGGTTACTTTTGGAAGGTTCCTTTTGGTCACTCTTGTTGGGTTCCGTGGGTTTTGGCTTCTGGTTGTCATTATCGTCTTTGTACTCATCCTGTAACATTAAGAGATGGATATTAAAGTAAAATATTAAATATATTCTCACGGAGCCCCACGAGAGGCTTTGCTTTGGAAATATTTAGACTGTCATCATCATCATCATCTCAGCCATAAGACGTCCACTGCTGAGCATAGGCCTCCCCTTTAAGGGGGCGGGGGGTGGGGGGTTGCCATACGCGCCACGCTTGGCAGGCGGGTTGGCGCGCGCAGTTTTTTTTGTTTATTGTTTGTAGGCTTTCGGAAGAAGCTGCTGCCCATCTCCCGGTATTATTCCCTTAGCAGACTCTTACTGCAACCACGGGACGATATGGTGGGGGAAAATTCTAGGGCCGGGCACGGCACCCCACGTCTCATTTAGACTGTGCCCCTCATTTATATGTACATTCTCTTTGGTATTATATATGATGTGACATATGGAGGGTGATATCCAGATTCATTATCTGAAGGACGGCAAAAGCGAGGTACCCAGCTCACAATATAGGAAGAAGAATTCAAATAACAGAAGGACCAGAGGCAGAGTTACCAAGGCAGAAATCATTAGAGGATGCCTTTGCCAACCAGCACATCAATATGAAAGATATCTTTCTCAAAATTAAGTAAAAGGGCTAACATAAATAGATTTCCTTCCAACAAAGAAAAATGCTAATGTGAAAGTTCTTAGTTTAAAGTGTACAAAAAAGATGCCTTGCTGTACCTACTAGAGATGCGCAAAATGCTTCACTGAACTGAAAGGATTTATTCATATCTATCGCTTGAAGTGATATGTATCACTCTTTTCGTTCATTTTGCTCAGTGGATTTGTTCGCATATTCGCATTGTCTTACTCGTTTGACTCGGCCGGCTCATTCGAATCATGAGTGAGAAAGAGCGAGCAAGCAACACTGTAAACAGTGAGATAGGTGAGCTACTGAGCGAGTTAAATCTTCAGTGTGTTGAAGAGTGAGTGAATTGAATCAAAAGATATAGTTCATTTAAATCACTCACTCGTGAACGACCCATGTCTAGTACCTACCTGGAAAAATAACATTTGATCTTTGTCCTGTGGCACTAACTCCTCTGCTTTCTGTTCCTCCCCTTCCCCCAAATTCTGTGATAGCTCCTTAAGAATACAGAACTCGTACATGGGCTTAGCATTCATAGTGTCAGCGGTGGCAAGGAGCGTCTGAGACACTTTAGTGCCAAACGTTAAGAAAGAGCTCTGGTAGTTTGTTAGAACATGCGAGAACATGTTGCATCGCGCTGCAGCTAGAAGATCAATCTGAAACACAAAAATTTGATTTTTATAATCTGGTAAATAAATATAAAGGCAAAATTATATTTACAGTCACTGTCAAATATATCGGAGCTGCCAAGGTACTCATAAATATCTGAACATGCACTTTATCATCTTGACAATAGAGGTATAGTTCAGATATTTGTGACCGCCTTTGCTGCTCTGATATATCTGATGGCAACTGTATCAATACTAGGGCTGCCATCCGTCCGGGTTTCCCCGGATTTATCCTAGTTTGGAGGCCGTCCGGGGTGCGTCCGGGGGGGTTTTCAATAAGTGTCCAGGACACTTTTTATGTGAGGAAACAACCCATTGAATTTAATTATTTAGTGCCGTTATTGATTTGGAGTATTTGGACACGTCCGGGGAAAAAGTGAGATTTACGCCAATTGTCCGGGTTTTTGAAATTATTGTCTGGCTTCGGCGAATTTGGAGATGGCAGCCCAAATCAATACCAATACAGAAATAAGATTTCACTTGCTGGAGGCACTGTTCTGTAACTTATGTTTTTTTATTGAACTAAAAATTGTAACATGACAGTTTAAACTTGTGTAATACTTGTTTGTAGTTCCATTTGTAATTTTATTTCATTCAGCAAATTTGAAGCTGACTATATAATGACACAAAATTAATATATTCTTGCACTGTTTACAAAGGAACTTCAGTTTTTTAGCTACAGAGAATAAGGTTAGAATTAATATAATTTAGTTAAGAGAACTTATGATAAAAGTGCAACAGGTGGATGTATGCTGTAAGGTTGTCAAACCAAAAATGTGTAAATTTCACTTATGAGCTAGAGTAGTTGCAGATTGCTTAAAAATAATACAATTTACTACATTTTACCTTCTGCAGTACATCAAGTGTTAACTTGTCAAACACTTTTTTGCTCTCTCGCACTTGTCTCTGGGCTTTCCTGAAGTTGTCCAGCCCACGGCCCGTGTCCGGATCCAGCTGCGCACTTGTCGATTTCATCCAACTCAACGCAGCTCTGTATTCAATACGAGCCTTCTCCATAGCAGACACTGTCGCCCTCATATCGCTCACTGCGCGCCCTCTGAACGTCTCCACTTCATGGTACAACCTCAACAGAGGCCCTCTCACAGACAGACGCTGCTGCCCTGAGTACGATATCGCCTTGCCAGCCGACACCATGTGTTTACCAGCTGCATCGTTATTCTTACCCGAATCCCGTAAAAACTTTCCTAAAGCGTTCTCCTCTTGCGCCAACACGCACAAACGCTCCTGATATTGGTCTAAAACCCTTTGTAGTTGCAAACAACTATCTGATATTGATCGAAACAACTCCAATTTCGCATCTAACTCGGCATCCGATGAAACTATACATTCGTCTTCTTTGGTTCCTAATTTTTTCAACACAGTCTTCTTAGTTACCCAATACTGATGCTGCATCATTTTGATACTGCTGAATTAAATTAAAACATCAATGCGTGGCAGCAAACTTTGAATACATTAACAATTCTTTGACCTGAGTGCTGAAACTGAAAGAAAATTATCGCTGAAAGTGAAGTGAAATGCCAAAGCATTTTTATCTGTCAAACGAAACGTGAAACAGATTATAATATCGGGACAAACTTGTGTGGTAATTTGGGGATTGGGGATTTAGAACACAGCGTTTAATAAATACTTTCATCTGTATTATTGAGGAAGTCTCTTTTTAACCGTATTTGTTAGAAAGAGACTTCGACAAAGACGTTTATAAAATGGCCCCCAAGAATATGAAATAAATACAGAATTGCCAACATAACAATCTGTCAAAAATACAAAGTAGTTATTAAAATTTGCTTCATAATTAATCTGTGGTGCCATATTTACAACCGGAATGTGCAATGGCCGCCGCATTTTGCGTGACGTGCGAGTGTATAGTGATATTATAAAAAATTGACTATAAGTTAAAACATGCTTGTATTTGTTAGGTGAGAATCAGTTATAAGTACAAGTTAGCGGACTATATTAAAATGCAATGTGCTACTGATAAAACGATACCTGGAGTTTCATCTTCCCAATCGTCGAAGAATGTCAAAGAAGGTAAGTTTGTTCCTGTCATACCTATTTACTATTTTGTAACGGGCAAAACAACGGTTATTATCGGCATTGATTGCTTTTCCTCAATCTCCTCATTCTGATGCACGAAGATAGCTATTGTTAGCCTGTTCTCTGGCACCTTTGTTATCGTTTTAGTACATAATTCAAACTTTGCGTGGTATTAACTTTTAATGTGTTATAACATAACCATAAATCTACTTAATAATACATTTACATTGTTAAAAATGCCCATAAAAGTTACCACAAAATGTTATTTACATGTTGAACATATTGCTTTAATTCATGGTTTTTTATCTAGCGAGTACCTACTGACTGACTGAACAAAAGTCTAGAAAGCATTTTTAGTTGTGTCCTAGATAATTTGGCAGGTCATTTGTAAGTAAAATTTTCATAATTTAATGCTTACTTTCCTAAGTTTCTAAAAGTTGTTAGCTAACACATTCTATATAGATTATGTTATAATATATATAAGCAATTATTATATTTATTAACATATGAATATGCATAACATGAATAATCAATAAAACATTTCTTCTGAATCTATCTAACGTAATTCAACTTTGCAATAACTTTGTCTGTCCTATTTTGTATCTATAATAAATTAAATAAATCGTTATTTGAATAAAGTTTTATAATGCAATAATCTTACACAAATCGACCATGCCTCACAGTAACTTCTCAAAAGCTTGTTCTGCTTAACAATCCTTGTACAAGTAATTTTTTTTATTTTGTTTTAGCCCTTTTATTCCATTCTGACTAACATTGTTTATAGAATGTCTCTCAGTTCAACATGCAAGTTTGACATCCTCGTCCAATGATTTCTACAGTTGTTTGTCTTGGGTAACGCTTCTGCAGTTTGGTCCTGCTGTTAATTTTAATTTATGCTCACACCTTGTGAGCTAGTTTCCTTGCTTTCTTTTGCTGTCATTCAATATTTGTAATAAACACAGACAAAAGCCCTTACCAGGACTTGTAGATAAGCATGTATATTTCTGCTACATAATGGGTATCTAGAAGAAATTGTATTTTAGCAATAAAAACCAACTTCTGTCCACCTCTATCTCTCTCTATTTCCTTTGATTATTGTAATAGCTATTTCATTTTGGAAGTACCATAAAATAATTATTTTGTTTCTTTTTAATAAATATTTCATAGTTAGCTTTCCATCCTTGATATTACTAAGCTTTTGAACCTAAATCTAATAATTACCAGTATCTGTCATGGAACTACAGAACTGAAAGTGGTTTTATTTTCGCTACTATGTTTTCAGTGAAGAATTGGTACAGTCAACCAAAAATGTGGTTTATCACCCTACGATTGAGGTTCGTTTGAACATCATGAGACAACAAGGCTGTGCATGTTTTAAACTCTGTTAGAAATGTCAACTTTAGTGATTGTTAGATCTCGCAGAAACTTTTGTCAAAGCTGGCTTTAATGTAAGAGATAGCAAGTTCAAAGCCATCATTCTAAGAGAAGCAGAGGTGCATCATAGATTTTCATTTTTATTTCATTGATGGCTCCCAGTAAAGTTTGCGCGAGTACCTACCTCCTATGTTTACCCTGTAAAATAGACAAAGTGAAATAACTTAATTGGGGCTTATGTACAGTCAGCAGCTGAAGTGCTTAGCAGGTGACATGTTCAAAAACCTACCATCATCACACTCTTATTCTCTTAACAATATAATCATGCCAAGCTACTTCTTCTGCTGACTGTACAGTCGCCACCAAATATATCGGAGTGGCCAAAGTACAAAAAAATATCTGAGCATGCACTTTATTGTGTTCAGATATTTGTGACCACCTTGGCCGCTCCAACATATCTATGGCGACTGTACTATGTGTAGGACACGGGATCGGCTTAGGGCTCAGAATGCGAGTCTATATTCGGAGTCCATTATGCGTACCTGTGTCCTTATTAAAGAACGTATGTACGCATTCGTATTTGTATCATTGTATTCAAAGCAGCATACTGAAGCATAATATATTGATCGTTGTTAGCAATTTATAAGGCTAAAGGACTCCAAGACACAGCCAGGTCAAGGTTGCCGTGGCTTGATTTGCGATTCGCGTGTCTATTATTCATGAATTTACATTATTTACGATTATCGATCGGATTCCGGGCCGACGTCGAATCGTCGATCTTCGTCTCGTTCAATGTGGATTCCAACTTTTTGCCTGATAATGTCGAATTTAAGAATTGGTATCTTGAGATCCGGAATGACTAAGCTTAAAAAAATCGTCCGTTGGTAGGATCAAATTAAAGTTCTCGGTGGCATATCCTCTATACTCTATACAGCTCTACATTCGGATGGAGACAGATAATATAGCAGGAACCTTTCACATCACACATGAACTTGAGCAAAGAACAAGCAACCCTGCGTACAACTAAAACCCCTGTTGAGAGCCATGCCAAACATGGCGAAATGCAGTCATTTCGCCGTGCCAATCGCATTATATTTGTAAATTTAGGCCTGAACTAGGGCTCGCGCTACACGTGTTACACGCGGCAACGAATACCCGTGTACTTAAGACCGGCGGTGCTAAGGAACCGGTTTACACGAACCCGCCGGGATTTGGAAACGTCTCCAGGAAACGTCTCCGAGAAACGTTTCTCAGACACGTTTACACGAGTACACGGGTTCTTAATACCGGCCCGAACGGTTCCGACGCTCCGAAGTAGTTAGAGCCGTATCAATCAAATAAAATTTACTATTGAATGCTCTATAGTTGACTATGGGTGGAATTGACTGGCTTCGTCGGTTATATTTTTTATTAAGCTTTTATAGTATATTTAGTTAAGCATTGGTATTCTAGACAAAATGAATAATTACCTTACCTACACATAGTTTTTATAATTAAAAAAAAATACTTTCTACTTTCTTATTCAATTTTGATAGTGTTTGAAAATAAATTATATTGCTTTGAGAAGCGACTTCATTAAAACAATATTTTATATAGCTACTCGTGTACAATAATGTAAGAACTTCTAATTTCATTGCTGCGAGAGATAATACAACATCTTTGGTAGGTATTCATTATTATATTGTCTATATTCGTTCTTAGTATTTACTATGAGAAAACACCATAAACGGCAAAGGCAACAAAAGCAACCACCTATTTGAGGGGCCTTCTCAAATTACCATGCACATCTGTTTTTTGAAAAAAAAAACAATATTACTTATGAAATTAAGCTTAGATACTAAAACAGGTAAATTTCTACTTGACATAGGTCACTTTAACACTAGCGTCCAGGTAAGTAATAAAATAAAATGCAGATTTATGACACCCTTTGGTGTAAAGTTTGCACTGCAAAGTAGCGCCAACGTGTTAATTTCCAAGTCATAATGGCAGCCCGTTTTAAGCTCTAAGTGGTTGTAATAAAGACAACGTGTCTGTACACACAAATGACCTCAAGCGGCACGATTTTAAGAGGATTTACTTAACCTATTGTAATCGTTTACCATTGTTTTGTCGCCGCGCGGCACTAAAATGCATTTCACTGTGATAAGACTTCCCACTAAGCTACAATACAATTTTAAATGAAATGCCTAAAATTTTTAGAATATCCTATTAAGTTTCAGTATGACTCCAGTTTGCCACTTAGTCGGCCAGTTGGAGTTCCCGGGTAAATCTTACCATTTTAAAATAGTTTTAGTTGGTTTGTTAATTAGTTTTTGTCTTGTTGGTTTTTGTTGTTATAAAACTGTTATTGCGTTTATTTGTTAAAAAATGAGAAGAAGCTGGGTGTGGAACTTCGCCACCAGAGTTGGTGATAAAGCTTATTGCTCGTTATGCAATGACCGATCAAATAACGAGTTTTCTTGTAATGGTGGTTCAACAGGAGCTATCGGGAAACATTTATTAACAATTCACCAAAAGTCACCACCCGCACCCTTGACTACCCCTGAGTAAGTACATGAATTTAACTATTTATGTTTTTGGTTTATAATTTTATATATATTATTATGGGTTAACTTTTTTATTTAGTGAAAAATAATAAATAAGGTTAAATAAGGTCCGACGTGCTTCCAATTACGCTATTACTATTATTCGTGATTTTTGTATTTGGAATTTGGATGCACGTCTGATCAGCAACACGAAGGACGCTGGGTCGAATTCGAATCCCGTGATGTACCAGAGTTCTTTACATTTAATTTTTTCATTGTAATGGACATTCGTTTCAAATTTGTGGTATTTATTTATGTTCTTTCGAATTAAATGAAATTAAATATGCTTATTTTCAGGCAGCTTAGAAGCCCATAAATAAATACCTTAAAACTAGTATGTATATATAATACATTAATCACATTAAAACTACAACGATTATTGGACCACCCTAATTATATATATATATATATATTATTTTTTCAATCAACAACTGATTTTATTTTCTGAACTAAAGAATTTTAGAATTTCAAGAACAAAGACACAATTCATTAAATGAGGTAAGTATTTAGTAGGTGTAATGAAGTAATATTTCTTTTCTATTGCTAAACTAAAACCCGTGCTTCTACCTGAGTAGAAAAAAGGTTCGGTCAAATAACTGTTAACTAAATTTATAAGGCAATAAGATTTTTATATAATGTAGTCATTCGTAGCTTTTGAACGACTCGACCCGTTTGACTCTTACCGCAAAGGACGTTTCCAGATCCGCGTGTATTTAAGACACGGTTTTTTCGGCGACCCGTTTACCCGTGGACACGGATCTTAATTACACGTTTCTTAAGGACACGTGCGAAACGGGCCAGAAACCCGTGTCGCGTGTTATTCGGACACGGGTATTCGAAACGGATACACGAGATCCGGAAACGACCGCGAGCCCTAGCCTGAACCTATAACTAATGGGCCCATCGACGTGTACAGTCGATGTCAAAGACATGTTTACACTTTTGCACCTTACATCCTTGTAATAAGATTTAAAAGTGTAAAGATATCTTTGACGTCGACTGTAACAGCAACACTGTTAACAGTCTTAAACTCTTAACTGACCATCGGTAGGTATTAATGTCTGCAATATCGTTTACCAATTGTCAATTAACTGTGTGGGCGACGGTACACCCAGACTCAAAATTGCACAGACAATGAATTCATTCATAATGTGTCCATGCAATTTTGAACCTTACTGTTTTGCAGTGGAGGGAGCGATTAAGAAATAGCTGAAAGCAACAAGCTAGCACACTTACGCTGGTTTGTACCTGAGCCCTCACCCGCGTTCCGTAAGCATTGGAAATCACATAAAATGTCGATTTGCATATCAACCACCAAAGTACGAGCATATTGTTCCTTTGGGACCTGTAACGTGACATGTTGCTAGTTTCAGACGGTAGATATGACGTTGTTGTTACGTGGGCATGGTGCTTTTATGCCAGATGAGTGACGGGCGCTTGACGTTTGAGTAAACGTTTACGGGAACGTCAGGGAACTTTGGGAACTGTAGGTACTGCAGGAGATAAATTGTCGCGACTCCATAGTTACATAACTTACATACGTTTAGTCGTGATTTGCGATGTGAGTGATATACCGTTGTTTGACTAGTAGAGTCAGCGTAAGACAACATGTTTAGTTGTGTGTACTCATGTGTAGTTAGAAAGATGGTTTCTTATTGTTGATCGAGATACCGTGAGAATTTGTGTCGATAAATAATTGTTTGTCTAAGCAAAAATTGCAAATTCCCAATTTATTTATGTGTTGACAAATCTTTGAAATCGAGTAAGAATAACTTTAAGCGTGTCAAATGTTATTTTACGCAATTAAGTTTAAAGAATATCATATGCTTGAACACCTACACTGTGCCTGGTGCGAAAAAATTAAGAACAGAAAACAACACAAACAGAAAGAAGTTTTTAGCATTCGCATAACTAAGTTCTTATTCTCTTAACAATATAATCATGCCAAGCTACTTCTTCTGCTGACTGTACCGTCGCCACCAAATATATCGGAGCGGCCAAAGTACAAAAAAATATCTGAGCATGCACTTTATTGTGTTCAGATATTTGTGACCACCTTGGCCGCTCCAACATATCTATGGCGACTGTACTATGTGTAGGACACGGGATCGGCTTAGGGCTCAGAATGCGAGTCTATATTCGGAGTCCATTATGCGTACCTGTGTCCTTATTAAAGAACGTATGTACGCATTTGTATTTGTATCATTGTATTCAAAGCAGCATACTGAAGCATAATATATTGATCGTTGTTAGCAATTTATAAGGCTAAAGGACTCCAAGACACAGCCAGGTCAAGGTTGCCGTGGCTTGATTTGCGATTCGCGTGTCTATTATTCATGAATTTACATTATTTACGATTATCGATCGGATTCCGGGCCGACGTCGAATCGTCGATCTTCGTCTCGTTCAATGTGGATTCCAACTTTTTGCCTGATAATGTCGAATTTAAGAATTGGTATCTTGAGATCCGGAATGACTAAGCTTAAAAAAATCGTCCGTTGGTAGGATCAAATTAAAGTTCTCGGTGGCATATCCTCTATACTCTATACAGCTCTACATTCGGATGGAGACAGATAATATAGCAGGAACCTTTCACATCACACATGAACTTGAGCAAAGAACAAGCAACCCTGCGTACAACTAAAACCCCTGTTGAGAGCCATGCCAAACATGGCGAAATGCAGTCATTTCGCCGTGCCAATCGCATTATATTTGTAAATTTAGGCCTGAACCTATAACTAATGGGCCCATCGACGTGTACAGTCGATGTCAAAGACATGTTTACACTTTTGCACCTTACATCCTTGTAATAAGATTTAAAAGTGTAAAGATATCTTTGACGTCGACTGTAACAGCAACACTGTTAACAGTCTTAAACTCTTAACTGACCATCGGTAGGTATTAATGTCTGCAATATCGTTTACCAATTGTCAATTAACTGTGTGGGCGACGGTACACCCAGACTCAAAATTGCACAGACAATGAATTCATTCATAATGTGTCCATGCAATTTTGAACCTTACTGTTTTGCAGTGGAGGGAGCGATTAAGAAATAGCTGAAAGCAACAAGCTAGCACACTTACGCTGGTTTGTACCTGAGCCCTCACCCGCGTTCCGTAAGCATTGGAAATCACATAAAATGTCGATTTGCATATCAACCACCAAAGTACGAGCATATTGTTCCTTTGGGACCTGTAACGTGACATGTTGCTAGTTTCAGACGGTAGATATGACGTTGTTGTTACGTGGGCATGGTGCTTTTATGCCAGATGAGTGACGGGCGCTTGACGTTTGAGTAAACGTTTACGGGAACGTCAGGGAACTTTGGGAACTGTAGGTACTGCAGGAGATAAATTGTCGCGACTCCATAGTTACATAACTTACATACGTTTAGTCGTGATTTGCGATGTGAGTGATATACCGTTGTTTGACTAGTAGAGTCAGCGTAAGACAACATGTTTAGTTGTGTGTACTCATGTGTAGTTAGAAAGATGGTTTCTTATTGTTGATCGAGATACCGTGAGAATTTGTGTCGATAAATAATTGTTTGTCTAAGCAAAAATTGCAAATTCCCAATTTATTTATGTGTTGACAAATCTTTGAAATCGAGTAAGAATAACTTTAAGCGTGTCAAATGTTATTTTACGCAATTAAGTTTAAAGAATATCATATGCTTGAACACCTACACTGTGCCTGGTGCGAAAAAATTAAGAACAGAAAACAACACAAACAGAAAGAAGTTTTTAGCATTCGCATAACTAAGTTTTTTCTTGTTTGAGAGCCGAATAATAATCGAGGGAGAACCACAAAAAAGGTTTTCAGCGAGCAAATTATCTTTTTTATTAGACAGACACAACTCTCATATTGCGCGAAATATAATTGAAATATTTCTCGTCTCAGATCTCTGACCTAGCTTAAGATTTTTCGCTTTAATATAAGCACTACTTGCCCCAGTTTGAAATAACATTTCCAGGTTACGAGCGTAATGTGCTCAAATGTCAGGGGTCGATTTGCGTTTGCGATAGCAGCTGCCTAATTCACAAACTCAATTTTACACGACTCTTATCTAGACTGTGAAGTTCCTATTATAACTTGAGCTGGAGTTCTGTACTAACACTAACAAATGGGTGGATCTATCGCAAATTAAGGGGCTGCTTTGAAAAATTATAAGTCTTTTCAAACGCTGTAGTGACTAAACGGGAAAAGGAACTGAATTTATTTTCGAATATATATTATAAGACTATATACTCTTGTTTTTGGCACAAGCCGAAACACGATTGCTGAAAGTTGCCTCGATAGAATTGGGTCCTTTTTTCCCCTTATTTTTCTTGGCTTACGTAAACTATAAGAGTTTAAGCAATATAACTAAGTAAAAAATATGGTATTCTGGTTTATCTAAAAATTCACAGAAGCAAAATTAGACAAAACTTTATAGATTCGCTTATTTATCGTAGTTTGGTCAAAAAGTCCGATCCTTAAGAGCGCTGCATCCCTTTCTTTCGTACACGGGAGCCATAAACGTGTCTCTATCGGATGGGCGTGGCTTGACCGAATCGAGGAACGGCCTTAAAGTTTCTTGGACGCAGATTTCACTGGTAATTTTCGCGGTCGTCTGACGTCTTAGCAATTGACAATACAGAATGTAATAGTAATAGGTCCTTTACTCTCACTGTCTCGGAAACCCGAAATATTAGTATCGAATGAGTTAGCAAATAGCCTACCTTTACAGAAAACATCTATGCCCCTGAAGTTTCCCCGGCACAGCTTATATATTTGCAATTTTCCCACTCAACTCCTGAATCCATGCTTTGTGTAATATTATCTAGAAATGTGCGAAAACTATGTCGAGCCGGAGACCAGTCTTATACTATAATTTGTGGCAATTTGATTAAGCGTTACAAATTGTCTGATCTATACGTATTTGGATTTAGGAATTATTCAGCTATCTCTTAATGGAAATCGGCTGCTTGTTGGAAGTTAAGCATTTGCTTCGGATCTTTGAGTCTATCGCGAATTTCCATTTTATCTAACGGCAACTCTCTTTTATCTAACGGAAAACAAACAGCCCTCTTATGACTGGATATAAAAATTAGTGAGATTCATTTTAATTTTGACTCTCAATCTGACAAACGGTTAAAACTTAATTAGGGCCTAAGGGTCTATATCTGTTGGATAGGTAATTTGTTGGAGTACCACTGTAAAGGCATCTGCAATAATATCTGCACACTGAAGCACTCAAAATTATCGGACACAACACCATGCATACCATTATTTGCAGACCAATACGAACGTGTCATATAATTTTGCGCACTTCGGTAAGCAAGATGTTATTGCTAACGACTAAGTAATACTTACATTATACTCAATGGTTACATAGAATATTTAATTTAAAAAAAAACATACTTCATGATAATCATAATATACATATACTAAAGTAAGTCTACCTAATACAGATAATGAGTACCTAATATTTCAACATGTTTCGCATATTTACCTTTTTGTCGTACAACAAGCTTGTTTATCGTAAATCTACAAAGTTTAGATTTCGTTCGAAGATCAAAGATCTGCGCACGAGTTTACCGACTCCTAAATCTACCTATATGTACATACATGTACTAAAACGTTTACGGACATTGCGAAGATCTAGTCCCAAATGTAAATAGACTTTCAAGTGAAGATAACTGATTTTACTATCCAATTATACCGATGTTTATGGAGGGACTGGGAGTGGGAGAAGACTATAAAATCCCATATTGAAGAGGCGTGTAACAGTCGTATTTTATGTGGTTCCCGCTATGTTTCCGGGTTGTGAAAATCATCATAATGCTACATATAGCGATTAGAATTTTAGTATTTAAACTAAGAATGAAGACATTATAAAACCAAATTTTAGGGCTAAAAGACAAATGGTTTATGAATTCTTGAATAGTTACCCTGAAACTGTCTCTTACTGCTCTTTGGTTTAGGTAATTTTTAACATTGGGGCAAAATCTTGGCCAAATTATACTTTTTATGTCCATAACCCAAGTCCTAACTATAATACTACCTTGCACAAAAAAAAATCACATCAAACTTTTTATAGACCTCTTTGTGCACAGTTTGTCTTTCACCGTACAGTATTTACTCCTTTCTCATAGGTTGGCTAGAAGAGATCCCTTTTAGGGATAAGCTCGCCTTTATGCATTTCTTTTTTGTATTTTACTAATGTTTTAATGTTGTACTTGTTTATGTGCAATAAAGTGATACATACAACATACACATCAAAACGTGGATTTGATGTAGGTACATTCCGATTTTTTTGCTGTGCAACTCAGTATTTTTTTAATATGCGGAATAATATTACCAATTTATAATGTCTAACAGTTCAAATAATACATGTGATAGATAGCCTAGACATTTAGGTAATCATACGAATGTATGGAGCATTAGAAAAGTATAGCCAAATTTAGGAACAGACGTACTTGTATTCAAATTCCGAGCCGATACGAGCAAGTTCATACTTACTCCAATGTTCCGTTTAACACTTTAATTTCACCCGGATGTTACCCGTAAACTAATAAGCAATTATGTACAATTTCCCTTGCATCCTATAACGTAACGAATGTATTGATGCGTCAAGCATAGGTGTACCCATGGAGGCCGGGGTGCTACGGGCGCCGCGTCTGCTGACACAGTTCTAGTTGTACACTCTTCATGCTTCGCTTGTGCCTAGCTCTTCCAACATTGAGACAAACCAGTCTAACTGTGATCTGTAAAGTAGTAGCAAGTATTCGTGATCGGAGAGAGAACTTAAACTAGTAGCTTTTAGAGTTGGATATGCGTGAGCTTGTCAAGTGGATGGAACGCTCTGGGGCGCCGGCGCGGCGAGCGGGGCGACTGCAACCCGGGCCAGACTACACGCGGCCGCCCTAACGAGCACTCCCGCCCTCGATCAGCTCGCAAATTTACGCGAACTCAGATCCACAATTCTGCAAACAGATCGAGCCATTGTTACATGACAATAGCGTTTGTGTGTAAATAAATAAACATTCCCCGGTAAAGTTGAATCGGACAGTGACGCGCGAACTTTGTTTTCGATTCTTGTGTAAATAACAGTGAGATTGGACGCTATTAGTAGTCTCAGGTAGAGCTAGATTTTGAGGGAGGTCTAGAAAAGCCGTCAAGCTGTATTCCTTCGACAGTTTCAAGGAGTACGGGTATGATGAGGACAGGTGCAATGGCCACGATGATGATGGCTTCGGCACCGCCAAGAGAAGTAAGTTTGTTTAATAAAAACTTTTCCAATAAGTTTATTTATTTGCTGAAGTTGCCTGATTATTTTGCACTACGATGAATTCTTTTCTCAAATCTAAAAACCAAAATGGTCTTGATTTTTAGTCATGATAACATAAAAGAAAAAGATTTATTTCTAAGAAGACGTAATGTTTTACTAGCCTACCTTGAACAGCGAAACGAATTCAAACGTTTCAAGCGGTGTTAGATTTGTTTTAGTTGTGAAATAGGGTGCAAAATATCTGTTCAGTCTGGTTTTTTGATGCCATAAAATTTTTCGCAGTTATGATAGCGACATTTCTAAATGCTTACATTCGCTCAATAGAAAATCAAATCAAACAAAACAGCGAGGACAATGTTATCTTCTGTTTTGCCCCTAAAAATTAAGCAATGTTCATCTAACTTCGTATTGAAATCATTAAATCATCAAGCACATCTGCACTATAAAATTAATACCTAGTAACCAACACAACCTTGGCGTCTTGGAAATCGAAGCAGCACCGTGTGAAACAGCACGACTGGTCACTTATCGATTGTCGTATTCCATGTCCGTCATTAAACTTTCATGAAGCGCTGTAGAAGCACGATCTTAGTCCTTTCAGGTGAATAAACAAAGGGTAAATTGAAATATCGTTTGCAGACGTTTCTGCTTATAACAACAATTAACAAAGGCTGTTTTTCAGGGCAATTTGTTTAGTATTTTAATTGTGTTAGCATTATCGGATACCTAACGTGACAATGAAAATAATTTATTTCCATATCTATATGACGTTCCAATCCAGAAGTAAAAAATAGGCCCTTGTTAAAAGTCATTATAATTTATTTATTTATTTATTTATTTATTTAGGATTACCAACAGATAATACATCTTACATGCTCTTAAATCTACGTTACAATTGAGTTTGATGCTTATCTAATTATAGGTAACCACAACTTAAGCCAATATCTTTTACGTACGAACATGCAGAACTTTACTTTATAATTAAATTACAATTAAAGTTAAAATATAATTATTACTAACGAAAGACATTACATTGTATTGCATACTAACACTAGTGCCTAAATGGGAAGACAATGTTTTATTTTTTTATTACAATTCAATTTTAAATTTACTATTCGGAGTCCAGCGAGGCAAAATATGCCATTAACGTCCTTTTGAATTTGTTAGGACTGTCATGACATATATCGACTCCAACAGAGTCCGGGATATTATTATACAACTTAGCCATTCTTAGTAGAGTGGAATTACGACCTAAATTAGTATTTGTATTTCCAGCCAAATATTCAAATGAATATCAACGGCCTCTTAGCCTAGTTGGTAGTGGACCCTGTCTATGAAGCAGGAGATCCCGGGTTCGAATCCTGGTCAGGGCATTTATTTGTGTGTTTATCACGGATATTTGTTTCTGAGTTATGGGTGTTTTCTATGTATTTAAGTATTTATCTATATCGATCTGTTATATATATCGTCGCCTAGTACCCATAACACAAGCCTTATTGAGCTTACTGTGGGACTGGATTGATTTATGTAAGATTGTCCCATGATATTTATATTAAAATTTAGTGATAATTTTGAATGAATTTAGAGCCTTCATAGTCATAATGAATGAGGGTGATAAAGTCGCATTTAAATATGTATTTGTCGACTGACGCAAATATTATTTATATGAGCTCCTGTTTTATCAGTTTCATCCTGGGTTCGAAATCGAAAGGATAATTATCGATGAACCCAAAATTTGTTTAGGAACCATGCACAAAATAATATCGCGCGTGTAAATCAACATTAGTTGTTAAACTATATTTATCGGATAATTATCTAATAAATATCACAGATCATAATTATTTTGATAATTTCGAACCCTAGTTTCATCACACTGTCTTCGTCTGACGTTCTGGAAGTACGAGTACAATTAGCAGAAGCACTAATTACTAGCAAAGTTACAGACCTAAGTTTATCCGGTTCTAATTAACCGTGACACTTGGTGACAAGTGAAATTTAACGTCGATTGAGCTTTAGGTACCAGTAACTCGATCGGGTTAAGACATACGATTAGTTCTTGCTCTCGCTATGAACTGTTGTGTGTTTTCGTCACTTTTTACATACACTGAGGAGCAATTAAAACGGATCACGTTGCATCGCAATATCCATGATCTTGCTCAGTTACATTTGCGCGATACTAAGTGCCTTACCAAGATATAGTAGGAACCAGAAACCGTCGCCAAAATGACAATCGTCTATCGACTACACCAATCGATAGGGTTCTCAGGAGTCTTTGGTCGCGATAATTATCTGATAATTATCTCAGGTATAGGTGCCATGGTGCTTTATTTATTTTCTAGGTCACCTCAACTCGTTTATGCAGATGCTGTAGTGTCATTACTTTTTTAATTTTAGAACAATTTCTGGTCAATTGAGAAATACATTTTCCTGCTTACAAACTTGTATGCAGGGGGCAACAGTCTCTGCCACTGGTCCTCTTTTTTTCATTGACTCTATTCACGCGCCCAATGTCTATTATAAAGGATACAGTCATGATTTGTTTGCGTTGTCGTATCCGGTCATTGTACTACGAAATGATAGGTTTCGTGGACAGTTATCGTTGGCAGTTATATCTGGGATTTACGTACGCAGTTTATCAAATTTGTTATAAAATACATTGTTTTCCTCGACTATATTTAATGGAGTGATTCAATTGCCTGAAATACAAACGATGAAATCACCGTTAAAACAGACTTATAATTGTTTAGCTGGTGTCTTTTAATTACTACTAAGTAATTGGAAACTGACAACTTAAAATTACGTTTAGCATCAAAATATAGTATAGTATTCTTCAGGTAAAATCATATTTCAACGAACACTTTAAGTCTACGGTTGATTACCAACTCTACCAACTTGGCTATTGTAAAATAGTAATTAGTGATCCAAGATTAGTCCGTACAATTTTACATTTAATCTCCTCATTAGTTCTAATTCCACTTTAATTGACTCAGCCCGAAACTGCATGAATTCACCGAGGATTCAAAAGGTTCCCGGGTTTACAGGGAAAAATCAGGAAAATTAAATTTAATCTTTAGGTGATTTTCCTTAAAAATTATACGTTATTCATCTGAAATGCTATAGATTAGAGGATTAGCTTCAGTTATAGCTGTTTTTACTGTGACACAAACATTTTGCGTCACTAGGAGAATGTGAAACTCCCATTATATTTATTTCAAAGTTAATTAGATGTTGTTTTATAAATGTATTGTTTTGCTCCCTTATGACACAATATTTTATGTATATTTATACTACTTTGTAAAATGTCTTTATAATTGCTTTTAAAACACGTGTAAGTTTCAAGTATAAACAGGCTCTTTATATAGAATATGAATGTAATATCATACGGTTCTTTGTCTCACTTCCTCACAAGTGCAATGTGGTCAAGCATTAATCGTGACCTCGCGTAATCTGCGGTACCATAGACACGCGTCAATAGTTCAACGTCAGTTATTGTGTTCGTGGGCATAAAGCATTAGTGTAGCACGGAAAACTGAGGAATGCGTCAACTACTGCATTCATGTCAGGAAGTGGAAGACTTGAGGCATTTATTTTATGTTACACTAGCTGACTGACGCCGCGAACTTGTACTGCCAACAGTGCCAACTTCCACCGTTTCCCACTACTCCCTCACTCTCTTCCAGCCCTCTCCCTCTCTCTTTTTTCTTTTAATTTGTCCAATATTTTAATAGTCATTCTGCTATGGGGGGTAGAGACAAATCTAACAAATCATTATAGATTAAAATCGGTATGTAACACACCTCTGTGTTGGTGGTGGTGTTACACCATTTATAATTCAAGAATGGCTGTAACGGTAATAGCTATGTTATTAGTGTTATTACGCATCTTGTCTACGTGTTGTTTTGTTATAGAGTACAAATCATAAAATATCTAAAATAAAATGTGTAAAATGTCTGTTGTTACTCGGATTTGATAACAACATAATTCAAACCAACGCTATCTTCCTGAAATAGGTATGCTAAAGTGGTTTGGTGTTTATTCAATTTATAAAATGTTTATGGTTACATTAGTTGTTTATTAGATAAAATCGTGTTAAAGTTACAATAAATCACGTAGGTATGTATTCATCATTGCTCTACTATAAACAATACCTAACCTTTCCTGTCCTTTGAATTATGTAAATAGGGATTACGCAGTCATTTGTTTCTAGTTTGGTTTATGATTATGACGAGTATGTCACTTTTGCTCTTCGTCTTTATCTTTATCTTGTTGTTATGTTAGATATTGTATAATAGGCCTTAAATTACATAACATTGTCGTTCTAGGAGATTAGTAAAGTATCTACGTACCTACACGAACGTACGAATAACCTAGTAACTCTAGTAAGTATACTAGTAAAACGTAGGAGTGTTTACAACTACGTGTAAATGTAAATAAACATCTTTGTTTCGGAAGTAGCAATACACTATTGCTCGTCACATTTTTTAGGTAACTTTCTACAGTATAGGTATATCAAATCTTTTAATTAACTTATTTTATAGACGGAAATCCCATAGAACTTTTTATTATTCTTAAGTGTGTCATTTAAAAAGGGCTACAAAATATAGACGTAAATAATAATTATGTAGTTCTAGATCAATAGTAAGCTTCAGCGCTAACCGTACCCCTTTGTCTTGCACTGCGCGGTTCTGCTGCGCCAGTATTACCAGAAACCATTCGCTGCAAGCGCACGCGCAACCAGTATGACAAGGCGCACAAGCCAGTGCAGCGTCATCGAGAGATAAGAGTAGGTGAACGGGCGTAGGCCTGTCTGTCTACCGCCAGTCAGTAGGCCCCCGCGGTTTGACACCGAACGACGCGCGTACGCATTTATGTGGATAGAATACCAGGTTCGCCGACATTAGCAGGCGGTATATAATGGAAAAAGTATAAGTGACCATTTGGAGATTATAACGGCTTTATCGCTTACGTCATCGATGTGATTTGATTGCTGCAATCTCAAGTGCCGAAAACTTAATTTCTCATATCTATGTGGGCTACGTGATAAGTGACAAGTGTGTAACGGTATTGTTTTGCCATTTGTTTTTCTAGTGAATCCGTTTTGTCAGGTAGACGGTTCTCAGAATCGGTTAAGTCGGTTTTTGTGAATGAGTCAGCTAACAGGCGTCGGGATTGTTAACATCGTCAACGTGCTGCCGACCATATCCGAAGGTATTGAACTATTAAGTAAATTCCTAATCGGTCTGACTCATATTTATTAGCGTTTGAACGCTTTATAAATAGAGTCTACATTTAGACGTGTGACATATCCGTGTTAACAGTAATAACTATCATAATAACACTACGGCGTACTCGTTCATTGTTTTGATTATGTCGTTTGATAACAACATTCGGACTTTATTTTTAAACATTTAACCTGCCCTGTAAGAGACACTATAACATAAAAGGATGATGCACTTGTAGTGTTTCAAATAGATACTATTCTTATCTCATTACGAGTGTTACGTGTCCCTTCGACTATTGTTATGTTTATTCGTTCAACCATACCATTGACCATTGGCGTATTATTTTCTTTCCGGACTAGTAAATCCACCTAACTATTTAGCTTTGACAAATAGATTGTTTATATCAAGTCTTAAATTGCAAATAAATTTTAAAAAATCATTAAATATTGCATTGCTGATACCGAAAAACTACTTTTACGGTGCTTCGTTGATTTTCAGTTGTAGAAATAACTTATAAACAAGATTAGAAAAGGAGTATGCATACATCGATACTTCAAATTAGCACATAGTTATAGGTGCAATATGTATAATTAATTGCGTACCTATATTCGATATTATTTTAAATTGAATAGGGAGTGTTATTTTTATTTAATAGTCTGAATTCATACTGCAATAATCGCCGTTTCTCGATTTCCCCTTCATTTCGACTTCGATGCGTTATTTATTACTCGCAATAACGATTTGTTAATATCTCTGTGAAATTTGTATCGTGCGCTATCTCTTACTCAATTGTGCCTGTGAAAGTTTACTTTCTTTTTTGCAAACACCGCTAATTTATTACCGTCTACCGAGAACGTGCATTTAAAAATTCGCAGCCGTATTTGCATACCGTGGTACGCATGATTTACCTGGTTTCAATGTTAAGTACAGTACACATATGTTTTACTTATTTTTACTTGTGCACCTTATTACATGGTAATAAGACGAAAAATGTCTGAACAGATGGAAAAATACGTAGACATTCCATACTTAAAAGCCTTTTCACACTCTACTGTATTGCAAGAACTAGTAAAATGCAACGGTGTGTTAGACATGTCAATTGAAAAATATGATAAGGTGCTTAAACCATTAGCATTTTAAGGCTACCGTTGATGTCTCTTTAAGAATGAGAATTGCGCGTACCGGACGTCCACTAACTTTGTAAAGTCTGTGTACAGAAGCCGTATCAGGCCTAAAATAAAACCGCGAAACACTTCGTTCGTTCGATCGCGTCTTCACTCTCGTATATACAAGAGCGAGAGAAAGATACAATGAAATTTCGATTTTTGAAATTTGCGGTGGGCCCGCAGACCCTTAAACCTTGAGGCCTTGACGGCATCCGCCAGTTCTGGCATGTGGCAGCAGGTGCGCCGGCGCCGGGGTCGCTGAACTGTGGACGTGAACGATTAATTCCTACATGTTGTAAATTCAATCAGGGGCATCGTTTGTCCAGCCAGTGTCTCGAGCGTCGCGACTTGTGCTTGGTAAAATTTACGATATTTATGGTCTTGACTTGAATACCGTTTCGATAACGTCATCGTTTTCATGATAAATCTCCTAGGATTCAGGTGTGAACTCTTGGAATATCAATACAATAAATATAAACAAAAAAAATACTGGGGCTCATTTCGAAATATTGCAGTGAGAGATGGTTTGCTTTAGGCGTCAAATAGTAGGTAGACTAGGTAGGTACAATACGTTCAAAGTAAGTTAGGACTTGAGAGATAATATTCATCAATTTGATATTCTACCTTAAAATAAAGGAAATAAAGTCCATGATCCAAACACGGCACCAAATGGTGTGATACTTGTAAAGTTGGCTTTATGATTATGATTATGACAATAAAATGGAGATGCAAGTGTATAAAACTCATCTGTCAATCGCAAACTGACTTTAAAACAGGTGTAGTTAATGTCGCAATTACTTGAATCTGTCAGATTTTGATTCATGAAAGGAGTCAGGCCTTGTACACTTTAAAGCTATAAAATTATTTTCACGTTCTTAATATTGAGTATCTTCGGTAAGAGAAAAAACATTGCAACAAAGTTGCAAACAAGCCCGTTCCTCAACAACCTTGCTAAACCTTCCCTTTTTTTAGAAAACTCGATCGTCTGAACTTGAACCTGTTTCTGCAGCGATTGTCTTCGTTTGCATATTGTGTGTGTATGCAGCATTAAATGCAGTATGGCGGAGCTGCGTGCGAAAACCTACTTAAGTCGCACTGTTCCGTTTGTGCACGCATTCCGCTGGTGCATTTCTAAGTTTGCTGTGCTATTAAGAAGCTAACACTAGCGACCGACCTTGAAAATACAATATTTCAATTTGGATTTACTTTTAAATAAATCCACCTCTAAGTGTTGGTACAATCGCCATAATTTCGCCGTAATAAAACGTGTACGATTTTAGGTGGGGAGTCATGTCTCGTCTTGGACCGCGCCTGGCCTTACATTAAGGTGGTAATGATTCCTGTTAAGTCACGGTGAAATCAGAGCGACCACGCAAGACGTGTGAAGTATTATTAGACTCTTAGCAAGTTTTTACCCTGTCTAACCCGCTTCACAACTTCAACTTACAAGTCATCCATCAGGCAAGTTCAAGTAATCAGACAAGTTCGTCCCATACTTAGAAGCCCTGTTTGATCAAGGGACTAAGTCGGCAAGTGTTTAGACAGGCATTATATGCAAATTGTGCCAACCACGCCTAAATACGAATACATTTGAATATGTAAACGCCGTGATGTACCTAATTACGTTCGTTAACGTTTAATGCAGCGCTATTTATACAATTTTATATCAATTTATTAAGGTTGATTACGTTTTTTTTTCATAGTATGTAATTGATATATTCCTATCTCCTATTTTTTGCTTTTAAACACCATTGTCAGCTCTTTCATTCTCAGCCGTCTTCAAGGCAACAATATTCGTCTTCCTCTAAATGACCGGTATCATATTTATGGGCTTACAGCCTGATACAGGTTAGCTGCAAAATCAGGTGTAGCCGCTTTTATTCTAAAGTCTAAAATGTTAGCACCTCTTTTGGTGCTAAATACCAACCGCTATTCAGTAAACTTTCGTGGATCGTCCGATCCGTTGTCTAACATGAGTACTGGTTCTGCAGCTAATACTAAGCTATCGCCATTTCATCTTGAAAAGATAAGCTGATGTTTTGACACTTTTAAACATGAACAATTAATTGTCTTCCGTTTCTAGATAATAGACGCGGCTGAGTAAACTCGTACCGCGCCTATACAATTACTTTGAACCTTGAGTCTACGTATCATTCCTAATGGCCTGACGTTCGACATGCGTATGCTAGGAAGTCATTAAGGACAATTACGGGGTAATTTTACGAGGCAAAACATGCATCGGCTTTCGTCATTACTATCACAGTTATCTCCTGGAGCCGTTAGTTTTATTTCCGCAAATATTGGATCTTCTATACCCGTTCCGTTTTGATCTCTTCATGTGCCAAAATTAACATGATTCCGTTGGGTTATTCCAAGAAGCTACCACTGATAACATGTTGGAATAACCCCTTTTAAGCGATAAGCACCTAACTTACCATTCAAGAATCTATGAAATGGTGATTCCAAGCAGATTTTCTTGAGAAATACGATACAACAAAGATACCTAATCCTTTGGGTCTTGATGTTCTTGGTTACCTTAGCGTTGTGATGATCATAAGTATAGTTTTGCAAACGCCAACTTGAAATATGAATCAACCGCAGACATAATACGTTAGGTCGAGGCAACAAGAACAAAACTATTAGAAGTTTCTAAATACATTCCGCCACATTCGGTCGGTTGAAACCGCAAGGTCTCAATACACGCTTACGTAAGCCCGAAGTCGCAACTTGGAAGCTAGGTTTAATCCTATAATGCTGAATCCGGGGGGAGAGAACGCTTGGCTAGCCACAGCCGCGCCAGCCGGCACGCCTCGGCGACCGCGCTGATGCCATAATGTAAAAGCACTAGCATTCATACCAGTGCCTTACTAACGAAAATAACCTGCCCCGCTGCACGTTGCGTCTGAGACGTGGAAAGACTGCGAACGCGCGGCGAACGTGATTTGTTTCAAACATTATAGTAATTATCTCCATTCTCTGCCTGTCCAGTTTAATTGCGTATTGTTAAGCGGTTGAGCCGGTTAAGATTTAGTCCTGGCTGTTTCGCGGTTTAATAAAACTTTAATTATCGACGCAATACTGAGTGCAGATATAACTACAAGCTATTGTTTTATGTATGTGTCATTATCGTTACATTAATGATATGTCCAAGTTATGTAGCTATCTGCCAAAACTCCTCGGCGTACAATTTAATATCAAGTCTGTCTGATGTGATAGCATCTTTTTCCGAAATTTTTACTTCAAATAGTGATTGAGTTCAATCTTTTTCGAGAATATCGTTCAACCGTTCACAGTTTCTTATAATGTTAGAAACACTAGATCCTAAAAATGTATGCCTAAACGAAATATAACTGGCAGTGACAGTGAACTACTTATTCATAAAATTTTCGACAGCCATTGAAGAAATAAACAAACACGGCTCATTTGAAGTCATGCTCTCCGTATAATTAATTGTATACTAATTTCTCTCGCGTGGTAATTGCTTTTCTTGAATAACGGGCGTATACAACACGCTGTCTCGCTTTCTTGCGTCTCTCGTGATCTCACGTGATAGTGCCTTTATTTATTTTAATTATGCCTTTGGTCATATCCTGAAAAGCATGTGCTCTCAATGGCGTTTCGCTTGAACGCTCGGCTACACTTTTGCTTTAGGTCTACTGCAAGCATTTCCTGGTTAGCATCAGTTCAAATAGTAATATACTATAAAATACTATTCCGTTTGTGTATGATGCACAAATTAAAAAAAATACAGTAAGCCGAAGAACAGCCTGATTCGAAAGAATCGTCCGTGGATGGATTCTTAAACAGTGGATCTTCACGTAAATAATGTATTGTCTATTCTGCAGTGCCGTTTTCAAGTTGATTTATTAGGTATCTTAGTGCCTGTCGTTTAGCTGCGACGCGAGAGTGATTTTTTAGCCTCATGCTTATACAATCGCTGTCATTGATCACGGCTATTTTAAAGAGTACTTATTGCGCTATTTCACTCATTTCCTTTGAAATGTAAATATCGAGGGTTTAGTGGTCAAACCCGATAAGTCTATATAGTTGGTTTTTGAAATTCGAACGATACGTGACTTACGTTGAGTTCTTATTACAATTAAACATTTTCTCGACTTATCGGGTTTCACCGCTAAACCCTCGATATAGTTTATAATTTTGTATCTGGTAAGTTACAGTAAACAATTTGTGTTACTTATTTTTTAATTTTATGCCTTATTTATCCTATACTTTTTAAATAGGTGTACAATCAGGTTAAAATGTTACCTTACATCTTATGTCAATAGTGTAGTAGGAAAAACACTGAAGTGAATACGAGAAAGTCTCTCCAGCATAAAATATGAAACGGAAATTGCCCGTTTGTTTTGTTTACTGCGAACCATTGAGGGCAAGGTGACGAATGGCTCGCACAATGTTCGCGACCGAGCGGGTTAACACGAATTCGACTGACTCACTTGGAGACCTAGAAAAAATGCAGTCATATTCTTCATCATGTTCAACAACTTTTGTGGTTTTAAAAACTATTAGAATGGCCGGCGTTTAACTGGAAAATAATGATTAAGCTAGAACAACAAGAGACCTTCAATGTTCATTACAGAGAATATATTTTTCTTTGCTCTTATACATTTCTCATCCAGCCTACAAGCAATACCTATACCCTGGACGCCATCTGTTTAATTCTGCTTTTGTAAAACTGCCTTGATACTGTTAGTATTGGGTTAGTATTGATCACCTCATGTTAGGTAAAAGATGATGGAACAAATTGGAAGGGGACATTAAGTATTGTGGTTATCCTTATCATTTTGGGGAACCTGACGGGCTATATTGCCTGTGTGTTGCATAGTTTAGTTAGCTGCAGTAAACACCATTAGAAAATCGTCTCAGTCATTGACGACACGACCTCGAACCTGCAACCCCCGCACAATGAGCACAATTGTGATGTAAATGCGGACATACGTAGTGCCAACCGCGCCATGGTACCATTGTAGATCGCGCCACTTGAATGTCTTGAATGCTTACTGGCACTTGTTGGTTACTTGAGGAACCAGAATGAGATAGTTAGGTACTATTCGATGTAACCCATGGTATATTAAACTGGATTAAACTCTTGACTATCCTTATGAGATTTCAAAGTTGTGATCTGAATTTATACAAGTAGGGCTATGAGTATTTGATAGACCATAATAATGGTGCATTATGTTGCATAGTTTAAATCAGTGAAGCAAGCACGTTTATGGATTACTTAGCTTCAAAATACAAGAATATCTGTATCTTTAGGGTAAGCGCAGGAGGCAGACTTTGAACAACGGTTCTTGTCGTCTGAATCATACATAGTCACAATGCGAAGAAACTTTCACTGTTAGCAAAGGAAAGATAAACTCTTGCTAATCAGATTTCGTGCGAGCGAATGCTTAACACGATTGCAAAGCCAATTAGAGACTCTTGAGTGTAAGTAAATATTGCTGAGGTAATTATTATGAACCTTATCCTGTTCTTCATTAAGTGCTAAAATAAATTGGTAATTCCTATACTATAGGTTGTCGAAATGTCGTGTAGTTGTTCTTGAGTGAAAAAATATTGTATAAATGCAGGAATGTTCTATTTTGGTTATTAGAATTTAGATCTACTTAGGTACAGTAGTACTTTACCTCACTCGGCAAGCTTTGTGACCTAAACACTGTACTCGACTGAAAAGCCGTTCATTATGACACAATAGTACTATATAAAGTACTGTATAGAATGCGGCTAGCGCAACAAGCATAGTTCTTTTTCTTATCCTTGGGATCGCATTTTTCGGGATATAATGTTTACTGCCGAGTTTCCGACTACAAAGGATTAAACGTGTTATACAATTTTGATAATAAACTTATTTCTGCTGCCGCTAATTACCGATCATTGGTTGTTGGTTGGCGTTCTTAAATTACGCGATTAAAGTCATTACGATAAATGACCTCATCAGGATCAATATAGTATTTAACGAGTTCGCACAGTTATCATTTATCGTCTGAATCACCAATGTGATCTATTTTTATGTAAATGCTTAAGTAATCATTCCATTCATTGGTTTATTGCTAGTATGCAATATATTTACTTTCTTGAGTAGTTACGCATTTTGCTAAACCTGTATTCTGTATTGCATTGAAAAAATATGTTGTTGTTCATATATTATTGAAATACGCGTAGAAGCCTTTCGTCCAGCGAGAGCATTAAATGTAGTGAACCATTTTGAACTCCACATGAAGACCAACATGACGTTAACACTATAAATCGAACTGTTTGATTTAGAATGAACCCTTTAATATTATATGTCAATAATGCAAAGAATTTATTCACCAAGTGTGTCAACTTAGCTAGTCACACGTGCAGCTGGTTCTCTCTATTCTAAACGTAAACGTCTTATGAATCACCATAAATAATTTAATATTTCCCTGTCCAGAGCATAATAGCGAAATGCAGGATAGTGCACAGGGAAAACGCATTCTTGGCGGCTGTTCAAACTGTTCCAGTAAGAGTTGCATCAGCGGCGCTAGAGCTGTCACCGGTTCTAACTACTTGACACTCCGTTATTTTATTACATGTTGTATTTATGTACATAGATTGTTGTATTTAGCTACGGGCGTGTATTGATACATCCCGTTTTATTAAAGAGCTATAAGACCTTAATAAAGAACTTCGCGCTCAGACATTCTTCCAGAAGGTGATTATAGTTTGTATATATTCCGTTTGGAATGTCTATTTCTTGGGTCGTATTTTAATTAGCAGTAGATACTAGTAGATTATTGGATTTTGCTGAAATTTCAAAGAAAAGTTTCTTTTGAACTTACTTCATATCTAAAATGACAACGAGTATACACTACTAATTCACTAAGTAACTAGTGGGTAGGCACTATTACAAATTACGAGTCTGACGCATCTCACGTGTGGGAAGGATCTCAGATTGGCAATCAAAACAAACAGTTCGTCATTCATTAGACACTATGATTGTTTCATTATATCTTGTTTACTATGCTCTAGCTAGTAGATGCTTTATTTGCGAGTAAGAAAGAACATTAACTGACCCACGTGGAATAGTTCGGTCATCGGTTACCTCACACCAAGTCTAAATAGTTAATTTCTCAATCACATCAAAGTTACTTTGCATCCAATACACGTCGCAATAATGTAGTCGTAATAAATTAAATCACAGCATGTACCTATAACATGTGCACTAGTTCTGCATTGTATTGCAATGCGCAATAGGTGGGGCGTGCGGTCTGCGCGGACGCAAGGTCGACGAACGACATTCGCACGCAGCGGTTATACCCCCCCTAGCCTGCGGGCTAGGTTTCATCCGTACTTGTAACTGAGTAAAGATAGACCTTAACTAGATGCAGTAAGATTGACTTTGGTCAGTTCATTGTGATGGCGATGGTTCATGCAACCGGGGACTGAGGTCAGATGTATCGAAAGTCATTTCGTTTCCAATCGGTACGTAATTGAATAATTCTTCATTCTCATTGATTCGTTGCGAGTGTCCTCCCATCGTAGACATACGCTTCTTGTAGTTTAGTACATTTTGGATGAAAAAAAAAAATAGAAAACGTGCTTTAAAAATGTTCGGTCTTCATGAGTTTCATGACGGTAGATTATATTCATACTATGCATAGTTCCTATTAGTTTGACAATGAACTTTTATTCCGTACATTTTTCTTTTCATACCTATTTCAAAATATAAATATGTTTTCAAAAAAGGCACCTTTCTTTTGAACCCCTTATAGCAGACTGTATGGGAAGAGGAGTGTCGTGGCTAATATAAGTATGTGAACTAATGAATTCCACGGCCTTCTCTTTGCCGTACAATACCTATTCCATACCCAACTCGAAAAATAAACGCCAAAGACAATTTTGCGAAACTAAACATTCTTCGAAACGAATACAACCAGTTCTATAGCGGCACGTCTTTTGTGAAAAAAAAATCGACAATGTCAAATCCTACCAACACGACTGGTCCGGAACGATGCCTAGGTCCCGGTACTACAATAGGATGGCTGATATTGGATGGGAAAGCGCTCCAGGCCTAGTCTAATAAAGCCTCTAACTTGAATAAACGATATTTGGGTTATCTCGTGCGGTATCTTGCCGCTGACCGGCATATTGCAATTGGTATCTCAAACGTGTGGGTGTATCTAGGCACCCACGTGAATACCTCAATTGTGTCAGCTCTATTTTAGTTACCATCTACGGTATGTCGTGTCGAAATTGCAACCTTCTCACATTTTAATACTGTGGGATTTAAAAATAATGCGACTATTTTTGAATACGTAAACTTGTTTCAGTCCAAGGTAAAGTCTTCAAGGCGCGAGGGCTCATATCATGCGATGCACTAAGACTGCACAAGTGCACATGCCTATCTTTGGCTATGATTCATTTAATTTTGCGTTGTTAATGGCTAAAATTTAATCTCTACTACCCAAATGTATCCTACATTTCATTGATCTAACCAACTCGCCTTTTTCTATTTTGGATTCGTCATCAAAAAATATATTGCGAAAACATTGAATCATCTTTCACCATGCAAATTGCAGACTTCCATACGAGTTTTTAAATGTCCGTTGCATCTGAATGTGTCCCCTCGATCAAGTTGACAGAGGGCTGTTACACGTCTCTTGGCTCGTTTGGCAATTCCATCACGTTTAATTGAAACGTCTTATGTGCATTTGAATGGCAATAAGTCTATTAGTCCTTTTGGGTTTAGTGTAAAATGTCCGGGCGCCGCAACGCGACGCGTTATGAGAGTGGGCGCCAGTGATTTAATTCCCAGCGCTTACTAAACACATTTCTTTAGCGTAACCACTTTAAATGTAATGTCTGCTAATATATAGATCTTTAGGTAACACTTATACTGGTTCTTAAGGCAATTCGCTATGTAGGCGATAAGAATAAACCCCAGGAATGAGTTCATTGGACAATCCCGGTATGCGGAACTAGCTTTCATCTTCGCAACTATATTTTTTCCCTTGGATTGTATGTCAAAGAATGGAACAGTTGGGCGGGTCACGGTGTAGCGTGGGCTAATATATGACAAAATTAATTTGGTTCCAACGCGCCTAGCTACGAACTACAAATGCATAAATAAAACATGTAGGCGCATGCTTAAATTCCTTTTACAATTTGAATTCCATGGCCTTTCTATAATCATGCAATGAGAATTGAGACTGTACACAATGCATTTAATTAATATTAGCTGCTACTCGTTTCGGAGGTAAATCTCGGTTGCAATAAAAGCCAATTTACAATCGAATATTTCAGCATGAATTTGCCTGAACTGTACACCGTTTCAGTTTATTAAACCAATCACTTTCGAATTGCACTGATAACACTGCGTCCCGGTGCACGATCTGGCAGTTTACGATCTTGTGGTAATCGAATATCGAATGCAAAACCTAACCAGTATAGCTATGATCTCTACATGCAGAACAACTTATTTTTATCAGAGGTCTGCCTTAAGCCGGTTACTGTGTTAGACTCGCTATCCTGAGGCACTCCAGGAAGTGGGTAATTCCACTTAACCGTGGCCTGTCTGCGATTTATGAATCGTAAATTCGTATATGAAACGACTTTTGCCGAATCGCTTTATGACCACCGCATCATTAATATGTGTATATCCTGTTAATTGGGCTCCTGAAACGGGGTATGTCGGGATGTAACGTGTGATCCTTTATGCTTCCACGCTATCGAATTGTATGGCCGATTTGCATATTATAGGAGGCATATTTTGAAACGCTCACTATCACACCAATTTGACTTCAATATGAACGGAAATTCAGCGCTGTTTTGTATTTTTCTCACCGTATCATATGCGGTATAGAGATAATGTCCCCACTTGATTTAAAAAGAAAACTTTATAAGGTTTTTTTTAAACTAAACTAACTACTACGTATCATATATACGTGTTTGTAATTCAGTGAAAACATTATGAAGGATACCTAATAAAAATTGCACTAATAGATAGAGTAATTCTAAAAGAAATACCGAAGGGTCTCTACCAAATCTTAACCTTATTAGTCAGAAAAACCATTGCTACAAGCATCTGCTTTTTACAAACATCTGTACAAGAACGATTTTTTTCGATTCGGAATCAAATTGTGGTTATAATTTCTGAATAATTATTATGCCTGAAGCTAAAAATGCAAATTTATTGGAACCCGTTATTTCAATATGTCATTAACTAGTTGTCTGACTACATGCAATGAGTGTAATAATAGCTTATCGATATGTTACCAAACAACTTGTTAGTCTTATCGATATTGTATTTGTAATTAATTATGCCGACGATTAAAAACATTATCACCGTGTGGTAACTGGCCAACGTGCAACGTGCGTGTTAAATACGTTGAAATAAAAAAAACATGGGCTGATTGATGTATCGAAACGAACAACGTAATGTCAGAGGGCCTACCGTCAACTCCCACAACTTTGCCTAGGATGCACAACTTTGCCTGGCTTAAAAAACATGGTTTTCTTCACGAAACAGCTATATCTTATTCCTGAGATGGCTGCCTTTCGCTCACCTCAGGAATAAGATATAAATAGCTGTTTGGTGAAGAAAACCATGATTTCCAAACCAGGCAAAGTTGTAGCATTTGTCGGTACCGCGAACATCGAAATTCGAAAATTTACTATCTGCGTCTCTATCGCTCTTGCCAATAAAAACGATAGAGAGGCTAATAGACGAACGTCGAACGAAGTGGTTGCGTAGCCAACGTGTCAATCGTTAACGCTCCGTAGCGAACGAAACGCAACCGTCACTGTCGCACTAATATGGAAGAGCGATAGAGAGAGGTGACTCCGATACGCTATGGAGAGTTAACGTTGGCACGTTGGCTACGCACCCTGATCTGTCAAACAACTCTCTTTAGTAACTTGCCACTGTTTTGAAGCTCTGATGATTCAAAAGAGCTTCCTCGAGAGTTGCACTGAACTTACGATTTTTTCATGAACATTTTTTTTTTTTTGTAAGAACATTTAGCGGTCACAATACAGATTATATAACCCGAGTTATTGTCCCTGTCGCTTTCCAGATTAGATATTGCCGACAGCGTGAATGTTTGCTGATGGTGGTTGTTTGCAATGGCTCTAGGACTGTTGACTGTAGCGCCAGTGGCGCCGAATTAGGACCAACTACATTCGATACTGTACTCTAAACTGTGATGAGAAGACTGTTATTTGATTGAACGCAAACGCTAGCAGGTGACTCGACGCACATGTGTAAACATTGATAAAATGAATTTATTGGAGGTCTTATTTGGATCAACTGCATTTTGGAGAGTACAGAAATTGCAGGGTGTAAACACACTGAGAATATCACGTTTCTGATTCGATTACTGGACTGCCAGGGTGTCCTATGTATGTACAAAAGATTTACTTTCCTCTTTTGATGTGATCAATAATCTATATGAAGATTCAGTCAATTATAACATTATTGATCCACGGAGATCAGTGCATTCCATCTTTGCAAATGAACGAGACTAAGGTTTCCAATACCTAGCTTATAAGAAATAAATTCCAACTTTGACATCTCTGCATCAGTAACTCTAATACTATGTTTGTCTGCCCTCAATGTAGTGTTATAAGCTCAGGTGCTATGATACTGCACTACATCGTACATAACAGTGCATTTCCATTCACGATTGCAGCGTAGAGTGCAATAAATTCACCTATCTGGCTATTAGAATGGGAATGTTTTGAAACCTGGAGCAGAACGGACACGACGCGTCGCGCTGGCGCCGCCGAGAGTTTGGCAGGAATGGCAGGCCATCCGTACATTGTAACTTGTAAGATATACACGGTCTTGCATCTTATTCCTTTATAATAAAGGCTAAATTGCATATAAATTTAAGGCGACTGAGCACTTAATAGGATCCAATTTCATAATCTACAATTGAAATACTGGCCGAATAATCAGGCTTACGGTGCTTGGCGAACTTTGATTATTTTCTCTGCACCTGCATATCGATAGTTCAAGAACGATCTTGAGTTTCTTTTTAAATCGGTCGTTGACTTTTGATGATTGAATTTAATGCATTGTATTGGATTATAAATATTACAATACATTCAGATGGAATAACTTAGTGCTTTAGATGTATGCACAATTTGAGGTTCCATATATTGGACTTAAGACATTACACAAAGCTAACCTAAACTAATAGTGCATATTCAATTATCCACTCCACCGCTTCGATCGAGTGTCAAATTCACTTCAAAATACACTTAGCTGTCGTTGACGTTAACACCGATGCAAATGCCCCAACAACGGCTAAACTAATATCAATTCGTAATAGATTTATATCTAATAGTGATAAGGATAATGTTTTACTACCTGTCATCGATATCGATTTAGATATGAAGTAACCAGGTCGCGTGCTGAGGGCGTTGTACGGACATTGGTTCTTACGTGTTGGTCTGGTCTGCTCTTTTATAATTACTTCGGAGCTTCGCTTACAACAAATCCGCATAATGTTTACTTTGATCAGCAAATTTCTCACTTGGAACACATGCAGAGAGAATCATACTGTCATTTTCTTACGCTCTTTTTGTTTGCCATTGCCAGACTATTTTTTTTCTATTTACTTGGCTGAACAAACAACCTCTATGTTTGTTTATACTTTTGGCCTTTCTTAGTAGACTAGTTACTAACGTTTCGATGAACAGAATTTTAATATTTACGTTTCATTTATTATCAAAGAACCTGCTAGTAACCATTTCGTTTGTAAAAATTTTTTGTAGGTACATCATTAAAAATTATTGAAGCGTTTAGCTCGTTTATTAAGGGTCTAAACTAACGCGTACTTACGAGGGATCTGTCTATGGCGTAACTTTGACCATTTCTCTCCATGTGTCAGCCCTTAATTTGTATGGTACTATAAATAGCCCGCAGAACAGAAAGTTTCTATTTAGGTAACCGAGCCGTTCCCATTAAGTTTGATAGATGCTGCTGCTACCAACCTTAAAGATTTATTTATAATAAAAATACTACCGACTTTTATAGTCGAGTTTAATATATTAATTGTTATTGCTATGAGTTGTGAAAGTGAAATTTATTGGTCGCAAATACATTTTACAATCTAGTTGTTTGGTGAACTCACGACTTGATCATTGGACATCAATAATTTAATGTGATGAGTGAAGTAGTTCACGAGCATGCCTCATGGTTTGTTGCGTGATCGCTGATCACAAGGCCAGTTTCACCCACGTTTCCTACAATAGACTACATACCTTTGTATATGTTTATTTTGATAAACGCCCATGACTGTGACGACATAATGCTTTTGGCCTTTTTACACAACATTCATTCGGAAATGTAAAACTTACAATCGAGGTGTCTTCTTGATTGAAATGTATAATACTATTCGCTGCTAAATTGATGTAGGAAAGCAATAAAATATGTTAAGCTGAGCTTTCTTTGAAGAGTTTTATTGGTATGACAGTGACGCGACATTACGCATCTATATCCTCTTTTAAACACTTTTCATCTGGCATCTTTATGGCACTGCTGCGGTCGTGAATGTCTCTATACATGCATTTGGGATACCGCCCTGGAAATGTGGAATAACGGTCATTGAATTACAGTTACGGGTTTATACGTCGCCGGGGTGTACTTCTTATTTCGAAAATACTCTAACGTGAATAATACAGCTGCGAGGACGATTTATTGTGAGGATTTTTCTTGGAAAACATACATTCCTTGTAGGTCCCAGTTTAGGTGCCCAATTTTATTGGTCTGTCTTATCTGCTCCGGTAATAGCTAGACCTTTCCCCTAGAGTCCTAATCCCCTATTCCGTGTAAGACTAATCCAACAATTAGTTTCGCCTTACGTGAAACAACATCGTACACTAAATCAAAATTCGTCCTCATAAATTGGGATGATATTGTATATAAAAGCAGGTACCTACTTCAAATTGTCGGCAAATATTCTTTCGCACGCGACGGCCTGTTTGAATTCTAACGAAAAAGAATTTTGGGAATTATGAAGCTGAAACAACGTTAACACCTTTTTCGTTTGAAAGGCGCTGCTGTATATTGGTTGTTATTTGGTTATAAAGGCTCGCCTGGCGTGACTGGGGGGTATAAATTACGTAATTAATTACGCGCGCAACACTTGTTACTTCCCGCTGTATTCGTGTACATAACGTGGCATATTGGGTTATTAGTGGTTACTGATATTTAGAAATGATTGGCGTTAATTATATCGCTATTGTTTCACACTTCGTGCTGTTTAATGACGTAGTAATGATGTGTCTGTATGCTAATAGTAAATAGAAAAAAAGTATAATAAAACGCAAATCCTACACAGATAGAAAAAATCTCTTCAACCAAAGAAACCTATTTGAATCAAGAGATATCCAGTTTCCCATATAAGGAAAAAATAAAATTCTTTATTTCAAGATATAAACTGTTTCAAAGTTTATTACTTAACCTAATAAATTCAATACTTTATCCGAGATATAAAAATCTTCTCTTTAAAATAGCTTAATATTCTCACGAAGGGCGTTTGAATTTTGTTTTTGTATTGTATTTTTTTTAAATTGAACTTTATGTGTCTTAGTGCAATACATAAAGAACTTAAGCCAAGAAACTTTGTTTCTTGGATGAAGACTCATAGTTTAAATTGAGAATCAATGATTTTAATGTTGAGAATTGAATTTCTCCACGGAAACAAGAAAACGAATTAGTTCAAGAGCATGTGTTACTTGATGTAAAATTTGATATTTTCACACCAAGATCTAAAATTTCTTGGCGTATGAAATCGATTACTTGAAACAAACAATAACATTTTCTAAGGCGGTTATCACACTGGCGCGGATCCGCATGCGGCGCCGGTGTGCGAGCGAGATAGCGCTATACACATGCAGAGCGCTATCTCGCTCGCGCACCGGTGCCGCATGCGGATCCGTCGTCAGTGTGATAATCGCCTTAGTGTCTCAGTGCACTACTTAAAAAGCTAGTAGCAGAAACTGTGTTTCTCGGGACTAATCCCAAGAAAGGAAGTTTAACTAAAACTAGATAATACAAATATAAATTATGATTATTTATATACTCACAATTTATAACCGTATTAACTAGAGCTGAGATTGCTATTGTGAATCTCAAATAAGCCCGGGTAAAGCGCCGAGGGTCTTGAAGTTACGTCGAACAGACGTTCGCGTGTTCTAACCTACACGCAGAGACATCTATTGATGCGCAGGGTAACTAACGTCCAAGACTTAAATGTTTCAAAGCAAAAATTATGTGCTTCTTCTTTGGAATAGCTGTGGCTCTTGATTGTAGGTTGAAAACATCAAAGCAAAAATTAATCTCTCTTGGCTAAAACTTTTGGCGCTATTTCTTTGAATTAGCTTTGGCTCTTAGCTGTAGATTGAAAACATCAAACCAAGAACTAATCGCTTTTGACGTAAACACATAAAACTCTTAAAGGAAAATTTTGGTGCTTTTTTGCCGTAAATAATTATTATCTTAACTCAAATTATTACTATTCGCTTTAAAAATGGGTAAAGCTAAAGCTGAATAATTTTAATTCTTCTTTTAAAAATCATGATATTTTTAACTCAAGTCATGTTTATTGGTCTAAGGTATTTATTACTCTCTTTAAGAAACCGCGTGCAAGAGAGTTTTGCGTTTTGAATTAAGATATTATTTCTATCTGTGTACTATTAGGCAGACCTAACCTAAATTTTGGTTTGATAAAAGCTTATCTTTCGACGTCATTTAAAATTTGACATGACACTATTCAACTTCCACAATTTCTCTAGATATGTAATGAGTAATGACCCCTTTTTTTATTCTCGTTATCATATTTTATTAATTTAAATTAAGCTTTATTTAGCTGCTGGTAGATTTATACGCGTATAATCTTCTTATAGGCGCTATTTTTAAACGGAATGCGCGTGAGTGGTCATTCAAATGGCGCCAATGTCGATAACCTTTGCGATATCGCAGAGTTCAATAAATTGTCAACACGACTAAGTGCAATTTATGGTCTTAGGTCTAGCTCACACAGTACAACCTAAACCAATATATTCTTGAGGGCCTTTTTGGTCAGATTTTTTGTTATTTAAAGCGATTTTTGACTGCAGCGATTACATTGGTTCTTCATTAAGCTAATATTTATATTTTTATTGTTCCAGGCGTGACGATGAGAGAAAAAAGGGGAGGCGCAATGAGCAAAATGCAAAAGCTCAGAAAACGCCTATCCCTTAGCTTCGGTAGATTATGTAAGTATAGTATTATATCCGTGATTATGAAGAAATAGCTTGATTATAATATTTGACAGTCTTCATGAAAATGTATCATTTGGCGGCCGGCTTATAGAAGTTTATACGACTTGTATATAGATATATGTTTTATTTGAGCTTTTATTTCTCGGAATACAATATTAAATCAGTACAATAACTATATAGTCTGTCATATGTAACATAATTGTCACAATAATATATTATAATGATTTAATGATTATTAATCGTCCATACCTAATTGACAAAAAAAGATGAGGCAGGGCAGATTGCTTTACTTGCGGGTGAACTTTAATATCACGATGTAACTTTGCCATTTTAAATTAAAAAACTTCGTTTGGTACATTAATATTATGTAAATCGTAGTCGTAATTTAAATTTGTACACTAAAGGGAAGTGGAATCACTACTTTTATAGCAAATTTCTTGACAAAATTTGACATTGCAATTGAATATTTTTACTGTAAGTACAAAAATAGCCTATTGTCGCTAAGTGGTCGATGATACAAAGTGGTTGACACAAAATCAACAGCTGATCTAATAATAGTTGTTCACAAATAGCTCACTTATATCGCGTGGTCAGATCGTGGCGTTTGTCACATTAACTTCTAATTGATCACAAAGACCGGAACAAATCCGTAAACGTGGCAGGGTTATTTTAATCGACTTAAGAAACGAGGTTCTCAAATGTTACTTTAGCTGGTTTTATACTTATATTTTTTAAATACATAGATAAATGGAAAAATACGACTGGTTACTATTTAGTCGTAAAATATTGCCTGAAATAAATATTTTCTTCTGGCTTGATTCTGAGATAGAATATACGCAAAAGCAAAGACGAAGAATTTGCAAAAATAATTCGTTTTATAAGCTGCCCGTAAAGTTAACTTTCCGCTTTCCTGGAAATGAAGAAAGTTATTTTTATTAAAACCCATATTTAATGTGCCTCGGAGATACTTTTAGGCCGTCTTCATATACTTACCGGGATTTTAGGTTGTTAACATAATGACGCACCCTGGACAGAGTGATCCCTAACTGCATGCGAAAACAGCATAAATGTGATAACGGCTTATAATTTACTGTACCTATAATATACCGCGGAGAAAATTACCATGCACCAACTCCTAATACATCAACTGTACTGACCTACCTTAGTTGAATTCACTGGTAATCGTAGCATTTAGTCTGTCATTTAATAATATATGGATCCGTAAATAGATCAAGATCCAAGACCATAATACTATTTAAGGGACATCAACCGAGGAGAAGATATGATTAATATATATCGATTTCACTCATAAAGGTGATCATAATAAAAATCAACTTCATATTGCACGTCGTAATCTTGCTTATAAGAGTAAAGCGCAATAAAGTAAATAAATTATCCGTAAACTTCTATAAGCAGTATTGTGATGCAAATATAGTATCTACGCCTACGCTAGAGTTACATGTAAACTTGTATGCGTTCCGTAACTCGATATTGAACACTGAACAGGTATATTGCGTTGTAAGCATGCTTAGTATCTTCGTGGTAATGATTCTTATACTTTATTAGCTGTGCTTCAGCTGGTTGTGGCTACACCGCTTCTGCTTCAGTCTTGGTGCGAAGAACAACTCAAGACGTTTATAGATAAGATGGATTTTTTCATACGGTCTAGTTACTCTAGTGTTCTTTTAAGATACGGACTCTAATTTCTTGAATATCTGTGTCTTTCTGTTAATTTATTCCTATACTTACTGTATTAGCTGTATTTAAATTGCTTCACCGCTTTCTGCGTATGAAGTGCGTAAGTTAACTTAAGTAATCGATAATAGAATCTGATCTTAAGCAGCGAAATAAAAACCACCAGTGGTCAGTTAACATTTGTCGTTTAGCACAAAGATAGCGCCGTAATAAATCAAATCCTCTTGTTTGCCAACGCAGCAATAACTCGAGATTTGGGACCATAAACTAAGATTGGTATGTTTATCTTCTGATAAGACACAAGATACGTCACGATTGGGGAGACGACTTTATTACGATCTAAGTTATTGTTAGTTGCTATAAGGCTCGATTTAAGAGTTTTCTAAGGTGATTGTTTAACACAATTATAATAACGATGTAATTTATTTGACGGATTATTCGAAAAAGTAGTGTGTTAACTTAAGTGTAACTAGAACGAAAGTCAAAAAGTTAATGTATTTTATATTTTGATACATTTGCCGAAATTGGAAAGTCTAGTCTAGTTTCGATTACTATTAGAAATATATGAGTAAATGTATGATATGATGACGTTTTTGCCTGATCAAAGAATAACAGTAACAATCGTGTAACTCTAATTGAAGGAAGATTTCTACTATCACGGTATGTAGTCGTAGTATAGAAATAATAGGTACAATTTAATTGAATACCTTACAAATATATTGCAACAATCAAACTACAACTTGTCATGAGCGCACGCGATCAACCAACATGTATGTAAAGCACACACTGACCATTTAACTTTTACGCTGTTATTTCAATGCAAAGTTGTGCCGGGATGAAAGCAATTTAATCTTCAAAAGCGTTTTGTTGCTAAAGGAAAATCGATTAACACCGTTCTAGGCGAGTTTCCGTAAGCAAATTTGTTTGTAAACGCAATTCCCTAACGCGTTAACGGCCTATCTCGGCAATATTGATTATTTGAAACGGCTTATACTTCTTTTGGGACCGTAATCTAACATGGGTCACGGTTTGTTATAATTATTGTTTAAAAAAAACTTACTAAGAAGAGTCTTCAATGTCTTCTTCTTTCTTTTCGATGTTCTTATTGCAAATGTTAATTTACCTAGCATGAAATGTATGTGTACACACAATGCATTTATCTCGTACTCCAAAAGTTCTACTTCTAAAACTTGTAAACAAATTGGTACTACCTGTGCGAGACATGGTTGCTTTCAGGATGTCCAAATGTCACGCTAGTGATTTCTGATAGAGATCCGGGTATTTACACTTTTCTTGTCTTTCAGACTTACTGGTCAAAATAAGGATGGCTTCAAGATTCGTAAAATCGTCATCGGCAAATCGTGCTAGCGTAGGGCATACATAAGAAAAAAATACAACGAGGAAGTAGTAAAGTCAAAATATGTCCCATCACTTTGATGTTAGGTACGCCTGTGATTTTGACATCGAGTAGGGTCCCGAAGTCCCGAACCTTATTGACGCACGCAGGAAATCATCTGTTACTGAAAATGATATCAAGTACGAATCGTTTATTTAATGAGAGCAGGGAGTAAGTGGATCACATGAGACAGCCGTTGCGATGAATCAGGGGTAACGAGAATTAATGCACTTTTTATTTTCAGGGCGAGTCTTTCATTGGCATTGTGTATAAGTCCATCAGTGCCTGTCAACTGACAAAGAAAGTTATGTGCAATTTGTCTTAAATTCGAATTCCCTGGATTTACTTTAGCATTTCATACAGAAATGTTTGCTGCCTTTTATTCATGTCTTGCGTTGCTATATCCATCAATTTAGTTATTTTTCTTGATTCTTATTAAAGCTTAGTGACTTAACATAGTTTTCTTAGACTAAGCCCGGAAGTAGTTTTTGTCATTCATATCATTAATGCATTGAAAAATGCCTTAGAATCGAGATTTTCATTTTCATTCGTCGAAGTTCAAGAACACAAGCACTAGTACTATTTAATTCAGGAATAAATACCGTAATCGAAACTAAGTTCCTTATCGATGAATCATGCTTCGTGAAGTCATATCAACAACTGTAACTCTGTGGAATTCAATACCTCGTTGGTTAATTCGTGTAGACTATTTATAGACACCTTGTTCATAAATCCTTGATATAAACTACCAATGTCATGTCAGGACCAAACAGTTTGACGTAGGTATCGGGCATAAGCTAATAGTGGGTGGCGATCTTCTATATTTCGTGCAATGACTACAATAAGAGAGACAGAAACTAGATGATCCTTAACTTTGTATGAAAATAATATGCACCACCTTCTACAGTTTTTCGGCAAACAGCGGATTCATACTTCGAAGAAATTCGGGCATAATGAGTAATTTTCGCAAAATAAATATGCTTTTAAATCTTTTAATACTTCTCGCCATACGTATTTTGCTTTTTTTTAGGATCATCGTCACAATAATCACAATGTCACTTTAACAGTTGCCTTCCCTATTTGAATTCAGGATAGTTTTGCAATCTTTATATCTTGTTACTGTCACCATAATGACAATAATATGAAATCCCTCATGCTATATTTTATTTCCATTGGTATCAAATGGTTCTGTAAGTTCACATGGTGTAGATGAGCACCAGGTTAGAAGAGATCGTCGATAAACTGGTTCAGTTATATACATAAGTCAAATTATCAAACAGTGATTTACCGACTGCATGCTGCATCTATGCGAATAAATTGCAGCTTAGCTCAGACCTAATTCCACGTAATTTTCTCCGTCCACCGTCTTAACGTAATAAGCACTTAAGAGAGATTTTTGCGTAATAACGATAGAGTTCAAGTTTTAACGCGAAGAGCAGGAAAGTTCTATTTATAGCGCTCTTAAGGAAACCGGTCGATGGTAAAATTAAAAGGAACACTTACCTTGTTGTTAATATAAAAGTTTCCCGTGTTCCTTGCCGTGAGGCGGCTTATCCGAGTGATGTATATTCTGGGTAACAAGGTGGATTCATGTTCTAACGCCAACAATTAACGTAAAAACTTAATTGATTTTCAAACTTTATCTCGTATTTTGGTATGATTCACTCAATGGAATTGACGAATGCCGAATGTCGAATACTGTATTTAAAGTATTGGATATCATTCAACATCTGTTCGACTGTATAGCCGGAATAACATGCTACAGATTTGTTAAATATCAATATTTGTTTAAAGTTATGGGTTATGGTGTTTCTGTTGATATAGTTGTTGGTAGCATTTCTAACAACATTATTTCAAAATGTATTATTTACAGTTGGAAATAAACATTTATTTGCTAACCATTAAACTCTTTCTTTTCCCTCAGAATTTCTTCGAGCACTAACAGTATAAAACCCGTAAATAATTCTCACGAATATCAGCGTTTTACAGCAAATAAAGTGTTTCATTTCGATGTAATGCGAGGCCAGTTTATACTAAATGTACACGAGTATGGTAATATTGCAGTACTTAGTGTACTTACCTTGTCTCCATAAATATGCAATGTTACTGTCATATGATTCATGCTTATGTAAGGAAAACGTTTATAATATCGACTTACCTTTTTAAAATACTTTCGCTGCTCATATCAAATTTGAACTGAATTTAATACAGCTTTAAAGTTGCATTTGCGATTCCGCGTTCCAATACCAACATGTAAAATGTAACATTTACTTTTGTTGTGAAGTTAGGAGTTAGGTTATCCGCTGGGCAGATGTATCCGTTCTGGAACTATAGCGTTGTTTGATTATGCTGTGCTCCCGGTAACGTTTTCTAGTTTGTCTATATTTCTGCTGGAAAATGAAGAAATTCAAAAACAGATTCTAATGACCTAGTACTTTAGCTTGGAAATGTGGTAAGTTACGCTAATGCCTAAGATTCTCCAAAATCGCATGATACTTTGAAATAACCTCCGCAAACAATAATTGTTAAAGTAGGTTATACAGATCTTGTAGATGTGGAAGAAAGAGAAAATCATCTCCTATAAATTGAATTTAAATTCAATTATGTTTATTTCAAGTACCAAGTATCACATGAGTCACATGACTAATATTTTACGAAATTCAAGATCCACCTACTTGCAGGCATACGACTATGAAGATGAGAACTGTTATACTGTGATAGGAAAACTATTGCACTGATTTGAGTTATACTAGTGCAAAGCACCATTGCTATCTAAGTAACAAGTATTTATGTAATACATAATATCTAATCTGTGAATATGACTTGTCCCGTCCCTAGCATATTTTTTATTCCATTATGCATTTAGTTTAGATCTCAACATGTAAATACACCGATTGATATGCGACGCCATGCTGTACAATTATGTGACATGAACCTTTTACGGATCACGAACACAACGCAACCCTCGCTGGTCATGACTCAATGACTGCACAATCAGAAGTTCACAAATAAATACGATGTCACTAATATCTACGTAGTAAACAAACATGTGCGAGTATATCTTGTGTTTATGATAAACCGGGTATATAAATATAGCATTAACGGTGTTGTGGGTAGTAAAAAAGAAAGACACGAGCAGTACAATTCTCCAGCAGTACAATATCAGGTATTCGGATAGGTGCTACATCGTAAACAGTATTAATCAAAAATTGGTTTTGTACAGTCGCCATCACATATATTGGAGCGGCCAAGGTACTCAAAAGTATCTGAACATGCACTTCATCGCCTTGAGAATAGAGGCGTTCAGATATTTGTGACCACATTGGCCGCTCCGATATATCTGATAGCAGACATAAAACATAAGAGGAATCCGAAATAAATAATCGGTTACGCTATAAAGTAAAATCGTAGCACAAAAGAAACCTTTTTCGGATCAAGCCGAATAAGAAAATAAATAATTCAAATACCCCCCTTACTGTACGAAAAGTTAACTTGTTTACATTCTTCCCAACATTCTCGCTTGACATAAAGTAAACAACGTAAGCGGTGGCAATTTGTTTATCGGCAAAGCATTGCGAAGTACGCGTTCCGCATTAGATTATGAATCAATGTGGAGTTTGTTTCCATGCACTGTGTATGTCGATGATATGTTTCACACTTGGCTTAATTACAAAGATATAAAGGTGTCAACATATATTTGACATCGATCGTTAACACTAAGAATTTGCTGGGAAGGCACGTGTTTAGCAAATTCTCGAAACACCTTATGCCTTATGCCTTACCGTTGCGTTGTTTAATTGAAATGGGTAACGCCCTTAACTTTGGAGCTATAAAAATTGTACGCGATTGTATACAATGTGAACAGGTGTTTTCTTTTGAGTGGCGTAACTAAGGACGACATAAAGATTTCATGTCTTAAACACAGGCTGTGACCATTTTATAAGTTGAAAGTGAGAGTGATCATGCCATGCTACGTGGGTGTTAAATTCTTACCCTTTTCATCTTACACTATAACCACCTTTACCTTCTTATTTTAATGAAATTATTAAGTTGAAAATCCCAAGAAATATGTCCTCACTTGCGTAAAGACCTCGTGTGTATAATATACGATAACCAGTGTCAGGGTTCGGTTCGTTCTTAGATAGTTGTAGGACGGAAACAATTGGTACTAGTTAGGCTCAAACAATTTATTAAAAATCAACCTCTAAAAAAATACAAATAAAAGGCACCCATAAATCTAAACTACTAGACAATGAAAGGACTTAATTTGCGAAGCTGTCTCATAGGCATCCTACTTACCAAATATTAAAAATAAAACAAATAAAGGAAAATAAAATAAAATACAGTAAAATTAAATAAAATAAGAAGTAAAATGAAAATATAAACAACTAAAAATGTAAACAAACAAAAAGAAAAAAATACAAAAAGTTATCCTTCAGTGGAGATTTGAACCCGGTATCACGGTGTCACGCTCCAGACTCAACCGCTTGATCCACTCGACCAGACAGACGTTAGATGACTGTGGCGAAATTAGCGTTAAGTATCAGCTCGTCTACGAATGCCTTGAATTAATTCCCCAAGTAGCAAAATACTCCATACAGCAAGGGCGTTCCCTTATGCTGAGGACAAAATATCGAAAAATAAATATACGCACTTTAAACCACAAAAACTAAGTGATCAAGGCCCATCTTACACAATCATTTGAGAACACTTACCCCGTGACTATTCAACACACCCGCCCGTACGGCCCGTACCACTAATATGCAATCGCCATTTCACACTGCATGTCCATGACGCAATTACAGCACTTTATGTCCGTAAAAACAATTTCTTACGAGACTTTCATAATTTTCATTCACTGAACATGACAGAGCTCTTTCCTTTGTCCTTTCGCTCTTATTTTTTTTCTCGGGTCGAATCACTTTTTAGTGACACCCTCAATTTCAAATTAAAAGTCGATTTAGTTCAAAATTGACCCGTAGCCGACTAGTCTTCGCAGATTGCGAGAGATGGCGTTACTGGTCATGTGTTGTGAAGTTAATTTCATTTACTCTCATACGCATGACACCAGGATTAAAAGCTTGCCTTTCAATATATTCACAGCGTTAACTATCCATTTGGTGACCCAGACTGACATTGCATATACTTGTTGCATGCTGCAGGAGTGATTATCGCCTCCATTACCAATACTCGTTGAGTATAAATCACAACATCGACATCCTTGTAAGCCATAAATAGTTTGCGCACAGTCTATTATCAACTCAAGATAAGTGTCGCAGATCGGGGCCACCGCCAAACAAGCGATTTCTCCTTGGCTCAGATCAGGGGTGTCATATCCATCGCCTACCAAGCATCTAAACCAATATAAGTACTGTTTCTGATTACGCATAGTTGATTGAAGTCACGTTACATTGGTCGACTCAAGAACTTGACTGGCCTACGCTATAGGAATACGTAGCCAACTTGCAGGTTACCGGTCCTAATTACCTTCAAGCTGCTGTCACAGATCGATCATGCTCGCCTAGTACTTTATTAACCTAATCTGTGATAATCTTAACAGACGTGCCAGAAACCCGATGCATCAAATGTATGAAGAACGACCGCTTAAGGTCGTTCTTCTGATTACCTCATTCCAAAGCGACCTAATTTTCAGTTCGTTGCACTTACAAATAGCATTCCCATGCCAGTGATAATCTAATGTGTTAATGAACTAAAGGAGGCACCTACAAATTCTATTTATCTCTCAATGTCTACTAACAAACTTCTTACGTTTGCATTCGCTTCGGTTCAGCTGAACCTTAAAAATAGCCATTGTCATTATGCATGGTCCTCATCTAAAAACAATTTATGTAAAACAATGAGTAATCACAACGGAAGTACTACGCCCGTAGACGGGTGGGAGCGACCTTCAAGCGGTGAATCAGCCATCGCACGCTACTTAACATACACCGTATATGGTCTCTTCTGTTAACTTCTTGTCTCCTGGTACTTACAGCGTAGCTTTTAATCCCACTGTCATGTTGATTCATACATTATTTATGTAATTTGTCTTCCATAATTCATAAACAACGATTAATATCTTCTCAAGTCATCAAAACAGTAGTAAACCTTCTCGTAAACCGCTACCGTTACCTAAACAACCTGTAGAATAGTTCCATTATTTTTTTTTACATTAAGTTTAAACATGGGATCATGCTGGATGCCGGCACCCATGCTGTTCTTTACAACAACGAAAAATCTTGTGTTTAACAGTTAACGCTCAAAGTGACATACTGGCTGCTAGTGCTAAACGTATTAAAAACACAAGTCCCCCAAAAATGTTGCATGTTATGTTGCATAACGACCAAAATGACAAGCAAGTTTCACACATTATATCGTCCCCGTGATGGCTCCATTGAACCCACGCAATATCGCACCGTGTCATCTCCAATATCCTCAAATCAGGTTTTTCCGGCCGCGGTTCAACGTCTACATTATCACAGTTGATTGATAGCAGGCTTCCGTTGATATCGCGGCGTCTGACCTGCCGTGTTGTGTTCCCAGGCAAGTCCAATGCTCGGGGATCCAGTGTATACTGTTGCTCCTTGACTCTGAGTACGATAGTTCAGAGTTTTCAGACAAAGAGCAGCATCCTTTCTAAATTTTAGTTCTGCTGCAGTCGGTACATTTTGATATGTATTTGTGGGGTATAGTCCTAGGGATCAAGCAAAACGTAGTCAGCGGCAGAAGTGGGCTAGGCGTTCAAAATAAAATAACAAGAGGGCCGTGCCCATTTAATTTTGAACACCGTACCTGCTTGTCTACTCATGCTGTTGACTGTATTAAGAAATCAAAACTAGTTCTCAAGTAGTAATTAACTTCATGTCATATTGCGACAGTTTACAAGACTCGTACAATTTTAAGTAGCAACAGCACGCCTAGCACACGAGTGACGCGACAGTATCTCGCGCGCGAGATAGACTACTCGTCTCTTTTTAATTGACACAGTCAGAAAAGGACGGATAGACTATCTCGCGCACGAGATACTGTCGCGTCACTCATGTGCTAGGCGTGCAGCTTTGTTAAACTGGGTGTCTATGACATCCGACCCATAAGACGAATGCATAATCGGACAACGTACACAGCGTATGGTTTCTATAGAATATTTCAGAATGATTTCTATAGAACATGGGGTGACGCTGTAGCGGTAACCGCGGTCGAGGTCGACTCTCGTGTGCAATTGTAATATCGTGTGGGTACAGGTTACATACTCGAAACTGGCCATTTGTAGACCGTATGTCTAAGAAGATAAGGTTTACCGCAGCAATATCTATATATTGCTGCTTGTAGCACATGAACCCCATCGTTATTGTTTCATTGGCACGAACGCGTATCGAGTTGCATCTATTTACGCCTGCAGTGAACCCCTACATGTATTGGAACTTACACCGAAATACTTTCTTGCTTCTAAGTTATAATGTTACAATTTCGTTTTCAATTTCTTTGCTATACGCTCCTGTTTCTCATTTTTAAAAACAGTGCCAAACTTGCAGCCATAGATACTGTCTTAAGATAAGCACTTGTTTATAATAACCAAGCAAGAATAATCTCTTGTACTACCTATAAATGTGTCTCAGGGCAAAAAGGTAAGATACCCCTGGAATCCAATATTCCTAATTTACATTTCGCAGTATAATTAAATCAGCAGTGAGTTATTAGTTTTATTACAAAGGACAATAATGAAGCTTACTTGGGAGAATGGCTGGTCGACAAAAGAGCGATTAGTAGAAAATGAAAATGTAAAGCAGGCAGGAGAAATGGCGCAGAAGCAATTTATAACCTCAACATCTGCATTTAAATTTAGTTACGTTGTCTGGTTTATTTTGTGTGCCTTGGAAATAAAAGCAGCATAATTTAGTTTTTCTAATTAATCTTAATATGTTCTGTCAGTGACACAAATAGGACCTGTCAGATGATTCTCGAAAAATCTTTTCTTTTACATAGTGTCAGAACTCGGAACGTGAGTAAAACGTATAATATAGAAATAGTTTCGCTATTACCAAATCCATCGCTTTTTAATCTTCTTTACAAGTAAAAAGTCTCTGAAACTGTTTTATCATGGTTAAAATTTATTGCGCTTACCAAGTTACAGAACTATGATATAATAAAGTATGCGGGTACGTTGGATCACTCGACCGCACAGGAACATTGTATTGTTTCCCTACACGTATTCACCATTATCTGCTGAGCATTAATGAGTCGAATACTTTAACTAACCAGTGTATCTAGGACCTCAAGAGAAAATAGTACGGTTTTCCAAATTACAGAACTATGATAATATAGTAAAGTATGCGGGTACGTTGGATCACTCGACCGCACAGGAACATTGTATTGTTTCTCTGCACGGGTTCCCCATTGTCTACTGAGCACTAGCGAGTCGAATATTTACACCAACCAATGTAGCTATGACCTCAAGAGAAAATAGTACGGTTTTCCAAATTACAGAACTATGATATAGTAAAGTATGCGGGTACGTTGGATCACTCGACCGCACAGGAACATTGTATTGTTTCCCTGCACGGGTTCACCATTGTCTACTGAGCATTAGCGAGTCGAATATTTACACCAACCAGTGTAGCTATGACTTCAAGAGAAAATAGTACGGTTTACCAAGTTAAAGAACTATGATATGGTAAAGTATGTGGGTACGTTGGATCGGTTGGATCACTCGACCGCACAGGAACATTGTATTGTTTCCCTGCACGGGTTCACCATTATCTGCTGAGCACTAGCGAGTCTAATACTTAGACCAACCAGTGAAGCTCAACATAATAGTACGGTTTATTGCAGAAGCAGAAGCTTACGTTCTTTTATAGGTATATATTATATTATAATTAAATATTTATCAAATTGATGGGCTACAACAATATTATTCAATATTAACCTTCGGCTTACATCGGTTTATCTGAGCACTCGACTATTGCTATTGAAAATCTTTGGAATTTCACAGCCAGCTTGGTCGAACGGCTTTTTGCCGACCCGCCCCATTGTGCTCGTACCCATTCAAATACCGCGTAAAGGCGTACTTTTATACAATTCTTTTTGAATTTTCCGACGGTTCATCTTCTTTACAACACAATTTGATTGCTTTCAACACACTATTCATATGAACTGGGTGAGGCCGTTTATCTCGGTTTTTATTATACATATAATGCGAAGCTTCTTACCAGGCAATTAGGAGCATTTTAACAACGCGTATTTCACACTGCTGCGGTTTCCGCATACGGTGCAGGTGCGTGAGCGAGACAGTATTGTGTATGGCGCTGTCACGCTCGCACACCGTCGCCGCATGCGTTTCCGGCGCCAAAATGATAATCGCTTAAGCCCTTGCAGATATTTAATAAGGTACTTTTAGTTTTTATATTCTGGCATTTAGATCTTATTGCTATTGCTATCTGCGGAGTGAGAATACTTATTTTCCAAAACTCTTATAATCATGGCGAAGAAAAATCTGCAATTACTATTTTATAACACGACACGAGTTAATAAATAAATGAATACTTTTATTGAACTTATTCTTACTGTGAGTTACGGTCATCATGTATGTCCTGTCCTGGGACACACGTTGACATATTTCTGACACTCACTCAACAATGGACATTACCATTAAAGTAACATTAATAGCGACTCTCGTCCACTTGAGCGCTTTCGTCTTTATTGCTTCAATTGTCTGTTGCTCAACCATGGTTCCATCTATTACGTAATCGCCTTGTAATGCGTGAGGGTTCGTTGCTCTGATCTGATGTCATTCCCGGGAATATTCCTCGGGTATGTTCCTACTTGAGAGCTTTCATCTTTATTGTTTCGTTTTGTCCGTTTCTCAAGTATGTTGTGTTGCATTAATTGCACTGATGTGTTGTTTATCGGGAATATTCCCACTTTAGAACTCTCTTTAGGTATTGCCACAATTATCTGTCGTCCAATGTCCAACCATGTTTTCATCTATTATTTATTTATTTAATCGTATGGCATATATTATAAACAGAAACAAAAGCAACTATAAGTAAAGATTAAGACCAGTCAGCCACTTGATGGCCTCGTCTATTATGTGATTGCCTTATAATGTGTGAGTTTTCATTGCACTGATGTGTCGTAGTTTTGTGCCGCTCCCCAATTTTCTCTTCAGTGGGGAACTTAGTCCTTCGGAATATTTCTAGTTTTTTTGCTATGATAATGTATTAATAATTTGAAAACAAGTTTCTTGAACTTATTTCCGTAAACTATCGAATAATAAGCTATTGAAATGTAACTCTCAATTCACATTTAATATTTATATCGTTTTATTTTTTATGATATGTGTTTTCCCTTGTTAGCAACATATTTTCAGATATAGGGAAATACTTAAAGAAGATCTTTCCTGGATATAGTATTTATACATGCCGTGACGTGACCCATCGCTGCCGCATCTCCCCTTTTGATGTCTAAATAATTATTATAATAAACTATACCAGCCAAATCCAAAGTGACGCAGTTAAATGTGATTGTTGGACTGTTGGTATCATTTCCGTATCATCCGATTCCTAAAATTATGTCGTCGCTATAAAAGCATTGCAGCTGCCACTGCAGCAAATGCATTCTAGGAACGAGATATTTATTATAGCAGAGAGGCGTGTAATAGCTACGACAGCTCCCCACTTCAACAGTGAAAATTAATCGACTATTTGTACCAATTTATACTGATTAATTTGAGACGTTTTTGTATCTTTGAACCATTGGTTATAATTAATTATAACCACCAGGCATAATTACGCAACGTCTCACATGATAGGTCATTGGACTTGTCCTATTGTTTTCGCTTTCACCGTACGTTATCTATGCGTTTGGCAAGGTATCAAGACGTAAATAATGTAAACTAACGATGTTTATCGATACTTTTCACACGCTTTACATAATTAATCCTATGCTTAGCTCAAGATATCGTAGATACAACGGAAAATGGTCCTTTATCTTGTATAACTTTATCTCTATCAAGCACCAACGAGTGGTACTTTAAACTACATTTTACGAGTGTAACTTTATTGTTTGCCTGAGTCACACACGTCTGTCTGGTGGCTGTGTCATGTGTCAGTGTTTGTTGACGGTCCCCATCGTCTGATATGACCTGAATTGTTTAACGACGGGTAAATGACTGGCCCTGACTCCCGCTTAGGAAAATCTGTTGACATACTTTTTGTCGTTCATTAGTGTGCGTCTAGCGTCAAATTATCGCGTAGTAACGTTATTTTTACCTAACTAGCTATTGGTTTTATTTTAGGTTATTTACGTGCTCATTAGGTATCTCGTATAGATATCTGTTCATCTACAATATATAATATCGACAAGATGTGTTTCCGAGTCAGTGTAGCGTTGAGGTGCATATAATCTTAGGAATCTGAAGTATATAGATATAAAACCAGTTTCTCCCAGTCAGAGTGTAATAATTTCCTGTATCTTGTATAATAAAGGCCAAATAAGTAACGTCTTGGCTAAAAGATGTTTGACGCCACGACACTATTGGTTATTATACAGATAAGTGAAACCACCTCGGTCTCTGGCTGTCTTTGGTTGTGACCTTTTCGTGGATCGATATCTAACCGGCCGCTACTGTGTCTGTAGTGGCGTCAGTATTCGCTATGTGCGAAGTAGGGCATGCAATACCAGTATTGCTTGTATGGGCTAATACCGGAATTCCGGGATTGCCCATACAATCAATACCGGTATTGCATGCCCTAGCTGCGAAGTGCTTGGTAAGGGGTAACGAGAACGATCGCAGTGCTCAATGTAACAAGAAATGAAACTGCGAATCCCCTGTCTGCTGTCAAAATAGTGAAGCAGCCAGTTACATTTCATATAAGCAAGGAATACAACCTATTTATAAAAAAGGAAAAAAAAGAGATTGACCACCTGCCCAATAGATGGCGCCACAATCATGCACACAGCGAATATTCTAATAATGGGAAGGTCAGGGGTACGGTAGAGCTTGTAAATAGATGCGCAATATAACAAATTTATAGATGTGCCAATTTCCACTTAAGTTTCTAAGCTTGTGCACGACACGACAGTGACATCTTCTGGTGAAACCATTGCAACTTATATCAGTTAACATGAGAGATGAGATGATATAGTTACGATATGAAAATTCCCTCAACTTCAATTTCACTAAGGTTTGGCTTCATATTCCAGGCACTTCGCACAAAGTTAAGAAGATACCAGTTCTCATTCTTAAACGAAACATTGGAAGTCTAAGTGGTGTCTTGTATCAAATCAAATAATACAACTACTTATAACTGAAAATTCAATTCTAGCATCACAATGCTTCACTAACTTGCAGTATCATCCTGAGATATCCCTATATAAATTCAAACCCCTTCCGAGTAAGATCTACGATATGCATAACCTCGTAACAGTCTCCGAAGTTTTGAAGATTATGGTAATCAAAGCCGGCCGAAGTCGTAATACAAGCGTGGGCTCCACAACGGACTTAGTCTTATGCGTTACCAAAATCCAGTGTATTTGCGGTCTCTGTATAACTCATAACTGTTATAGATATGGTGGTCTTACTTACACTGGTTCTCTTAAGTTCCCGACTGCCTCCGTTCTCTGAAAATGAGAATACACGAAGTTTGCAGTTTAACCTTTTCGGAAGACGCTTTGGTCACCCCAACAACGAGGGAAGTGGGTCGCTTACATTACGTAATGGATTCAGAAATACAGGACCCCGTTGGATCAGTTTCCGATGTAAGTTGTTTTAAATCGAATTTCTGTAGAGATTACTGCCCGTAGTGCCCGTCTCAAGGGGTTTGTTCGCGTTGGCCATAATACGCTTTGTATCGATCGGGTACTTCTCATTTGTTGTATGACAATATTTTTAAGTCGTAGCTGCAAAAAGTTTGAGTTTCATGGAAATATTCACTGATGTATCCTTTAAAACCATAGTTAGTGGCATTTGTTTAGCATTGTTTAGACATAAAAAACTGCACATCGTAAAAATTATGTAGACTTCCGCATTGGTCATCTACTTTGGCATGGCGAAATCCTATGAAGCAGAAAATTTTTAGGTAAGCTTACCTAAAAAAATTAAGATAAACGTGATAAGTACTAAAAAAACATTGTGTGGTGCCCAATTGGTTTGTCATGCTAGACGTACAGAGCTGGAATGACTCGCCAAATGTAATTCATTAAATATGTATAATCGAAATATGTAGGTATCTAAAATTTAGAAAAAATAATTCGTCCCACGGGGTTTGAACCCTCGCCCATTCGTTCGTAAGTCTCATGCCATACCACAGTGCCAGCGCTGCAGTTACGTTAAGACGCGAAATATAGATTTGTATACCGCGGTTGACTGCCTTACCTTAAATAAGCCTCACCTTACTATAAACGAGAATCAGCGTTACATATGTAACGCATGTCGCGCAGAAGAGAGACTTTAAAATTCGAGGCGATGGAATAAAAGTTTCACTTAAAAAAATTATATTTAAATAATACCTACTTAATTAGCGGGAAATATAAATGCCATAATTGAAGGGATGTTTACAAAAACAACATAACTGCTTAGAGTGGTTGACACTTTTTTAAGAACATTGTTAATCGTTTCAGGTGTCAACCAGTGTAGTCAGTTATGTTGTTTTTGTAAACATCCCTTCAATTATTTAAATGTGCTATAGGATTACATCGAAAGTACTGTGATAAAGTGATAATAATGTAGGATTATAGGGCCGTATATTTGGAGCTTGTTATTTCTAGTTTATATTAATGTCAAACCTACATCAAGAAAAAATATGATACAGCTGTTGAAAACCAGCAAAGCTATAAATCACGCAGCACTGCAAGAAACAGTGACAAAACCCAGCAAATTATCATGCAAATAACCAGTAGTCATGAGTTGTACGTGGAATATTTCAAAGCAGATTTCCCTAATGTCAATAACGGGCAGGGCAGGAGCGACGAACTGCGAATGTGAGAAGGGTTGGACACACGTCATCATGTCATGAATGGAGATCCAAGATTTTCTTATTTTACCATCACGGTTCATGTGCGTTACGCTGTGTGCTGGATTACTTCTTCCTGAATAATTAGGAATAATATACAAAGCCACTTGTGATACTATTATATCTTCGGCACGATTTTTCTTAAAAAGTACTAAAAGTATGTGATGAGCCGCATCATTAAGTTGCGTCAATGTTTAAGATTTGTTGGTCCGTATAAAATCAGCAGATATTAAATTCTACAATGGTGTCACATGCAACTTCTAAATAAACAGTGCAACTATACTTCGTTTTTTTTTCAGGAAAAAAAATCGTGCGATTGTCGTCATGCGATTTTTGGGAAAACGATTTTAAAATTTGCCATTTTGCATCGTATTGGCTTAAGCGTATCACTAATAGTGGAAAAAGTAGTTTTATTTATATTTTGCCCAGATATGGCTGAAAAAAGTACAGCTAAAGTGTCGAAATAGACCGTTATTTTTCTAATCTGAAAAAAAAACGAGGTATAAAGGGTTTATCCATATGACAACGTGAAAATGATAGATTTGTTATTTTCAAACGCGCTTGTGGCCATTACGATGTGAAAGTGATAACTATGTCCATCACATCACACACCTCTATGTGGTAGTGTTTATAAGTAATAAGTATTAGTGCAAGCGCAACTCTGTATTACTACGGTATCACTTGTGAGTTGTGAGCTAATCCGTTGCGGATGACGTGATTTTGGAATGCTAATGTTAACGACTTATACTTGCCCGAATAGGGTATTAGTTTCAGGGAAAAGATTAATCCGCTTGGATTTCGTTGCTGCCTCTACGTGTTCATTGGGAGACTGGGAGGTTGGGCGCAGTCCTCGAATGCCTCTGTCAAAGTTGACGAGGGTAGGGTCAGCAGAGCTTGTGACGTCGGCTTATCGACACTTTGCGGTATAGCTTCGGTTCAAGAACTGTGTTTTCACCTGTGGCTCCAAAGTTATGGTTTCGTGACAGGACAAGGAGGTGACAACCGACTGCAGTTCCGCAGTAATCGAAATGCCTGTATAAAAGTAAGGTGATGAAACCCCATCAAGTTAAAACGACTAAATTCTACGCGGAAGAAGTCCTGGGTGAATGATAGACATATTAGCTAGGCCTTTAATCTAAAGAGATTTCTTTCTAATGCATGCCCGTTCTTCGTCGTTTCTTTGACAAATTTGATACGAGATAACGTTTCCTTTTTCCTTCGGGTACTTGGTTGATATGCCTTTGTCTAGCTTTCCTTGTTTTCCTCTTTTCTTAAATTTTCCCATCTATAATATTTGAGGTTTTATACCTATAGTATCACGTTAGGTACCCTAATATCTTTCCACTTCTGTTTTTAGGAAGATTCTATTCTATGTCAATTATCGCATTCTTCTCTTAATACTTACCTACACAGATAATCGCAGAAAGTACACTCGCTATTTCCATAAATCCATACTTGTGTTGTGACCTTCGTCAGCCATGACCAGCATTTCTTTAACTTTGTCTAATACACGAATACCTAATCTTATTATGTATCACTTAGCAGCGAAAGTATCTATAAAAGCTAAGCGTAAATATAGCTTTATGCCAAACGAAAGCGAATTTTCCTGAAAAGGCCTCAGTACAAAAATATCTGGCTTTTAACGGCTTAGCGTCTCAATTGGGTGGCACAAAAAGGCACGGAACATTTAGCGACACCGAGGGCGGGAAGTAGGTCACATCCAGTCTAGTTTGCCTGGATGCTCTGAAGTATGCGACTCACTTACCACCATTACGGAAACTAACCCCTCGTGTGAACCGTGAACAAAGGCACCGTTAGGGATCTAGAGCATAAGTAAGTTTTAAATTAAATAACGCTAATTGGTTATCTGTTAACGTAATAATTTGCTCACGATATTGTAACAAGAGAAATACAATACGATCGGCGAACAAAATTAATTGGGTGTTATTCTACAAAATTCATTCAACATTCGTTTTTTAATTCAGCTGGGTAGAATTATGGACCTTCGTCTATATTTAGATCACATATTCTGACTTTGTCAGACAAGAGGGTGTTATAAGGAAATAGCGGAGCACCTTTCAACGAGTCCATTAACAAACGGAATTTAATAAGCTTCCTTGGGCACTGGCCGGCAAATCACTTTCCCGTGACAAATGGCCGGCTCAGAAACCACTGACTGTGAAAGCCACGAAATGGGAACTGATAAAGTATAATACCCTCGAAATATTAACATTAACAACACGCTTGATACTTTTAATCAGTTTTATTACAGAAATAATGCCTTTAGCGGGATTTGAACCCAGGACCACAGGCTTACCCAAGGTCACTATCAACTACTCTGTGATTGTTGATTTATTAACAAGAAAGAGCCTAGACTGAATATTAATAACTTAACCCGGGTTTTACGGAGTCTTCGTGAATGTCGGAAATTTAAGAGGCTGACAACACCCGATGACCTTCAAATTGACTTTACTTAAACAGTCATATAGGTATAACTACTTGTTCTGGAAAAGTAAAAAAAATATATGTTAATATTCATTATATTTCAAAGAACTTCGTTAATTCCAATACACGATTGAACAAAATCGGCTCGATAGAAAATAATTCCAAAGTTACATTTTAAAATTAGCTTTAAAAAATTGCACGTCTTTAGTTACTTGGCTTATATGTCTGTAATTAAGGACGAAATTCCACCACGCTAACACTAAAAACTTCGTTGCCTTATATTTCTCAATTAATGCATAGTTTTTTTTTAATTCATCATTTTGCGCATTTTGCAATGAGCTCCCATGCTAATCGTAACGCAGTGTTTCTCTTTCACTCGCGCTGAAAAAGATAGGGAGGGAATTTAGCTCTTATCATCCTCTTAAGGCTAAAGTCAAATTAAAGAAAATTTATTGACGTATTAACGACTACCTTGGGACTTATTTCTCTTTATAAAAAAGCACTTCATTGCTTTGTGGAAGGAAACATAACAGTGAATAACACAAGGTTCCCAAATCCGGGAAATCTCTCTAGAGGTCGAAACATTATTTTATTTTGTCGTGTCCTTTTCCTGAATATAAACGTGACCCTATAAAGTATCCTTAGAACAGTGGGATGCCGTGTGTGTTAAAGCCAAGTATATCGTACCGTTTTATGGCATTATTATATTATATGGGCTTGGTCAGGTATTGTCTGATCAGTACGCCTAGCACATGATTGACACGTCAGTATCTCGCGCGCGAGATAGCCCCGTCCTTTTCTGACTGTGTCAATTAAAAAGAGACGGGTAGTCTATCTCGCGCGCGAGATACTGTCGCATCAGTCATGTGCTAGGCGTGCTGTTCTTAATAGGTGATGACACCATAAGTCAAATCTATCTGTCCCTTATGATGATGATGTAGTGAAAGGGACCTTCGGCCGGAAGTAGGCAGGCTGTCGATAGCTGATCGCACTAATTCAGCCCAAAATATCTTACATAACGAAACCCATAATTAAAAATATATGACACGCTGGCTCTATAAATAAGATCGTGTAAATATTAATTTTAAGGGATTCAATAAATCAGTCTTATCTATTATATCTTTTAAACAGGTTTAGTATAGTATACCCCATAATCTAGGTATAACATAGCCGTTAAGCCATGAGTAAGTGCCCACGAGTATTTCCAACGTAGATTTTTCAACCACAATCTCGGCGAGGTCGTTGCTCATGCGATTAATTTCCGGAACCCGACACCGGCTCCACGTGGAGGCAAAGCTTGTTGAATGCAATTTTTATGATCTACAACGTCGCGATAACAGTCCAGGGGACTGCTATGTACCTAAGATTCAAAACATTGTATGCATAATCCAAATACTTGTTTACCAAAGTCATTAGTACAAGCAAATAGCGATAGCAGTTGAGTCAGCAGCAGATTGTCTTAAGCAGTTGATCCGAAGAACAACCCCCACACGCCCTTACTGATGTCGTACCAAGATCATTTTGACTTTTGACTGTAGGTGTGTATCACTTGAAGCATACCTGCGGTTTGAATATGAATGTAAATTTACGCATGAGCTCTAAGGAATTGCAGGGAAGACCAGCTTGCTTCCCACGCTCCCGTCTTGAGTGCAGGGTCCTTGCGTGCGTTACCTCAGCTCAATCCTACTCTCAGACAAAATCTGTTCTTGTTGATATTTAACAACATTTGGAAAACCGAAAAATAACGCAGTTTTCGAAAAGAAGTGTAACACTGTCAAATCTTATCTGAAATGGGAGCTTCTGTGCTGTACCCTGTGGCGATAAATACTCGAAGTTTAATCTCGCCTGCGGTAAAAGAGTGTGTTGGTCCACACGAGTTGTCTGCGTTATGGCATTCCTCGTATCCGCCCGCGCGATATTGGAATCGGAGCGCTCGATTTTTTATCGACCGCAGACCCGGCAAATACCTATCTTAGCCAGCGTTCATGAAAGAATCTCTACTGAATGTGCCGGGATCTTGGGTTTTATTCCGATTTTAAAAGAAAATAGGAATTATTTTCGGCCATACGTTTTTTTTTTGCTTTGAGGTTTTATTGTTTCTGCTCAAACATACCGCATTGTTCCACCTGAAACATTGGAAATATCTAAAATAGCGAATAAATAATAAGTGTTTCAATTATATATGTACTAAAGTTTATGGACTAAATTTACCATCTATCACAGAAGATACAACCGTGAAAACATACGTAAAATCGTGAAAAAAAGAATCGCGAAATCCAATCCAAGTTTGAACATTACGAACGCCAGTTCACGATTTACCTCAAAACCTGAATTCGCTCGCCTTATCAGTAAATATCGCGAGCAGCGCCCTTTGTTCCAAATACAACATAAATAAGGAAAACCTTTACGGGGAGAAAAGGAACACCTAAAATGTTTCCTAACGCTTTTGAAATGGCAACAGGTGAACAAAAAAATATTTTTTTCTTCTATTCCCTCTTTTACCTAAACATACTATCTAGCTAGGGTCTTAAGCTCAAAACCTAAAATTTTTATGCACAAGCATAAAATTTGGCACACTTGTTTATTGTCCCCAGAAAAGCCGATTAAGATCGGTACCCAAAGGTACCCCCCCTTCTGGCGCCGGGGAGGGGGGGTTAAAATACCACTCCACCCGGCTTCATTCAAAAAATTCTAACAGTTCACGTTTAGCTAATAGGTCAAGTTTGGTATCATTTTCGGATAAAATAACCACGTAGAATTCGTTTCTGGTATTAAAAAATGCAATTTACGAAGTAATTTAAAAAAAAACATACGAATTTCGAAAATCTCAACAAAAATTTTCATATTCCAGTGATCATAAATATAAATTTGCTAGTTTTTTTCATAATTTAAAAATACAATATTAAAGCATATTTCACGTAGATTCAAAAAAATATGACATATGAGAACCTTTACTAACAGGAAATAGCATAAAAAATATATTTTACGTCGCGCGTCGCGATATTATTTTTGCCGCCGTCGGCATCCGCGGTCAAAATATCCAAATAACGCACTGTGTATAGGTACCATGTAAACTTGTTATTTATTGAAATCAATTGTATATATAACAACGATAAAAATTGTACCTGAAAAAATTTGTGGTATTCCGCCAGAAAAGGGACTTTTAGTATAGGAGTTGTGTGCGTAACCTCTTTTCCTCGTGCTAAAATCTTGGGTTTATAAGTGGTATTTATGAAGCTATCAAACGGGTCCTTGAACCAGTTGCTAGGAAAACAGCCCCTCTGGACACGAACGGAGCTATAATATTATGGATAGCCAAATGGAACTCGACCGATGGGTTGAACAGTATACAAATCTCTATTCGAGTCCAGTTGATATACATCCGGAGGCTATACAAAGCATGCCCAAACTGGCTGTTATGACCGAGTTAGATAATCTACTGCCTGTAGAGGAGTTTGCCAAGGCTATTAAAAGGCTGAAGTGCGGTAAGAGTCCCGGCGGAGATGGCACCCAACCCAAGCCGAAATAATAGAACTCGAATGCATGCGACCACTTGTGTTGTACAATCTGCTGTGAAAATGCTGAGAAGCAGGAAATGTGCCAGCTAGCAAGTTTTTTGGCCAAGTCGTTCTTTTTAGACTCCAAAAGCTTGCAGAACGCGTTTATCCTGAGTCGCAGTGTGGCTTCCGCTTCGACCGTTCCTCAGTGGATATGATTTTCACACTTCGTAAAATGCAGGAGAAGTGTCGTGAACAAAATACCCCCTTGGTTATGGCTTTTGTCTACCTTAACAAGGCGTTCGATACAGTTAGCCGGAAGGCCTTATGCTTATACACAGCACTCGAGAGCATTGGGTGTCCATCAAAGCTTCTGAGGCTAGTTGTATCCTTCCACGAAGGTATGAAGGGCACAGTAGTTTTTTACAGTGCGTCATCAGCGCAGTTCGATGACTCCAGAGGAGTGCGACAAGGCTGTGTCTTGGCTCCTACCCTGTTTGGTATATACTTCTCGCTTATATTAAGTACCGCTTTCAGCGATAACCAGCAGGATATCCATCTGCATACGAGGGCCGACGAAATAATGTTTAACATCTCGCTCCTAAAGACAAAAAGAGACCCCGAGAATCTTTTGGTCGACAGTCTTCTTTATGCCGATGACGCAGTCTTCGTTGCTAACTCCAGTCCATGGTGAGTCAGTTCTATCAGGCTTGTTCCCTGTTTGCCATGTCCATTAACACGAGGAGGACTTCCGGAGCTCCATCTATTTCCCTCAATGGTACGCTTTTAGAAGTAGTTGACAGTTTTTGCTACCCAGGGTCGACCGTAACGAACAACCTTTCGCTCGATGCGGAGGTCAACATTCGTATCGGTAGAGCGACAACCACATTCGGGAAGCTTAGTACTCAAGTGTGGCAAAACAAACATCTTAGAATAAAGACCAAGATGTTAGTCTTTCAGGCTTCCATTTTAAGCATACTCTTGTACGGAGCTCAAACCTGGATGACGTATGCAAAAGTCGAACGTCGTATAAACTCTTTTTACATGCGATGCCTACTCAAGATTTTCGGAATATGGCAAGAGTCAAGACAGGATGACAAACAAAAGGGTCCTAGAAATTGCACAGCTGCCTAGCTTGAAACGCGTTTCTCAAGCAGAGACGACTGCGTTGGCTAGGGCGGTATGTGGCCAAAAAACATGCCAACTATGCTCAATACGGTATCTCCAGATACCGCGGTAATTGTTGCAGTCGCCGCGGTCACCTTTCCCTTTGTATAGTGTGATATTGGCATCACGCATATCCTGAGGCACATTTCCGGCTTCTCAACATTTGCACAGAAGATTGTACACAAGTGGTCGCATGCATTCGAGTTTTATTATTTAGGCTTGGGTTGTGTGCCATCACCGCCGGGGCTCTTACCGCACTTCAGCCTTTTAATAGCCTTGGCAAACTCCTCAACAGGCAGTAGATTATCTAACTCGGTCATAACAGACATAACAGCCAGTTTGGTTTGGGCATACTTTGCACAGCCTCCGGATGTATATCAACTGGACTCGAATAAAGATTTCTATAGTGTTCAATCCATCGCTCGAGTTGCATTTGGCTATCCATAATTATAGCACCGATCGTGTCCAGAGGGGCTGTTTTCCTAGTAACTGTTCCAATGACCCATTTGATAGCTTCATAAATAGGTACCACTTATAAACCCAAGATTTTAGCACAAGGAAAAGAGGTTGCGCACACAACTCCTATACTAAAAGTCCCTTTTCTGGCGGAATACCACATTTCTTCAGGTACGGTTTATATCGTTGTTATATATACAATCGATTTTAATAAATAACAAGTTTACGTGGTACCTATCCACAGTGCGTTATTTGGATATTTTAAACGCGGATGCCGGCTGCGGTAAAAATAATTTCACGACGCGCGACGTAAAATATTTTTTATGCTATTTCCTGTTAGTAAAGGTTCTCATATGTTATATTTTTTTGAATCTACGTAAAATATTCTTTAATGTCGTATTTTTAAATTATGAAAAAAACTAGCAAATTTATATTTATGGTGACTGGAATATGAAAATTTTTGTTGAGATTTTCGAAATTCGTATGTTTTTTTTTTAAATTACTTCGTAAATTGCATTTTTTAATACCAGAAACGAATTCTACGTGGTTATTTTATCCGAAAATGATACCAAACTTGACCTATTAGCTAAACGTGAACTGTTAGAATTTTTTGTATGAAGCCGGGTGGAGTGGTATTTTAACCCCCCCTCCCCGGCGCCAGAAGGGGGGGTACCTTTGGGTACCGATCTTAATCGGCTTTTCTGGAGACAATAAACAAGTGTGCCAAATTTTATGCTTGTGCATAAAAATTTTAGGTTCGACGTTTTTATGTGGCTTAGGATCCTCACTAATCGTCGACAACTTACTGACCATTCGTATGCATTGTTGGACCGAGATAAGATCTATCAGTGGCCATGGCCAGTAAAGTTACTTACTGATCCACGCAATATGACTCACTAACGTCAAGACAGCTGTGTTTATAAAACAGTCACTGTTATGTTATGGGGTTAGCCTGAGTCATAACAACGTGACCCTTACAATACTGTTCTGTGTCACAGACGAATGTTTATATTTACATATTAAAAGTCTTGGTTATTCAAATTGTATACTTAACTCTAAAAACGAGCCGTAAAAAGTTGAAAACATTTGTTTGTGATAGTAGATTTATTTTTATTTTTTGTATGAACACGGATCTTTTCTTTGGGTTCAGTTTAGAAGTAAGTAAGTAACGTGTCGTATTATTTTATTACTTACGTGAGTTTTCACTGCCCTATAGTTAAGTTTTATATTTTCATTGTTGTACTATTTAATCTCTACACTTGACAAATTATGTACGTAACTCTTTATTTTTCCAAAGTGTTTCCCATAATCCATCAAATAATTCAATAAGTTTTTCACAACACCTCAATGTTGATCTTTTTGCGTGATACTGTAACTGCCGGCATCGGGTGTCGTGGAAACAATGAAACAAAAGCTGTTATCTAATTGCATCTAGACGAGCCGCGGAACTTCAGACAGCTAGTCTCTTCAATTGTTATAAAGCTATCTTCTTCCTAAGGCCTTGTTAGAGCTAGATAGCAATTTTCTGCAGCCCAAAGGAAAAAGACGGTATTTGTAATATTAACCTCATACATTTTAAAAGCATTTCTGCTTTAGCGTTAGGCACTAACTTGAATAGGTCTGCAGAATCTTCACTTCAGCATATCCGCGTTTGTTTAAAATATGTACATTCTTTACTGCTTTAACATTGTATTATTTGTATTGTAGGGAAACATTCTCACTGCAGAATATATTGTTTTAAATAGGGATATAAACATTTTGCTCCGATTTTAAATTTAATCCAGTCGCTTTGAAAACAACTCGACGCCAACTTTGCAGCTTGTTTTTTAATTACCAACTTTTAACTTTGTTTTAATGCCCACTTTGAGCATCCTTCCCTGTTATGTATCTTCCACGGCCAGCGTAATCAAAATAGAAGTTCTTTTACTTAAGTCAGAAGTATCTTACATTTAAAGGGATCTTTTTAGCGACACTATTGAAACAAATAGGTCGTAGTGCTTTTCTCCTTATCCAGTGGCTTCACGAGTGTTCTCTTTTTCAGAATCAACGTATTTAATATAATCTCCATTGCTTGAGGGTGAACAAATACTCAACAAGTCAAGAGTTCAGAAAGTCTTATCACCAACCTGAAACAACAAAACGTGTTCAACAAAGGGCAAGCTATATATATGCACTCGCACTCTTTCCCCAAGTCCCCTAATCCAACCTTAATCCGACACGGAAAAGAACCGATAACCATTGTTTTGCGACGATAAACACTACACGCCGTTTGCACTACATGTGGACACAGCCTTATATAAAGTCGTAACTACACGGCTTACCTCCAAACATGCGGCGTTTCATTAAAGTAGGGGTGGTATTTAATAACGTAATCAGATTTGCACGGTCCGCGGAACTTTCCGACCGCTCTTCAGTTTTAGAGAGGCTGAGTTATGGACGGTACGTGTGCAGTGTGATAAATAAGTCGGATACTATTTGTTTCTTTTTCGGTGTTGGCCTCTACTCTATTGGGGTTACTTTGTTGTAGGTAACTTTTTAAAACTTTAACAGCCAAAGGAGTTCTAGCAGTTCTAGCACGTCGCGAAAAAATTGTGGTATGTGTCTATGAATGTTGCGTATTTCTTGAAAATATCTGCAGATATTATTAACAATGCTATTATAAGTATTAATTTAAAGTTAACCATTTTTCTCATATTATTTAGTAGAAGTATGCATCAAAACAGAAGTGTTCATTACCCCCATATAAACCACAGTACTTCTCTTTCCACAGATATTCTATATCTATTAAAATGTTATCTATGTACGCGACTAATTTACCGTTATGTTAAAAAATATATGAAATAAAAAACAAAATTGGTGACATTCTCAATGTGTATTCTGCAGTGAATTCACATAAGATTTGGGTATATACTCCAATCTGCACAGTTGAAGGCGCCGGCTGCCTCACATTGTCTGCATAGTACTGAGCGGCGTAGCAGCTGCAAGAACTTTCAACTTGTGACGTCATAACTTCTACCAACTTATTGTACACGAGCCACAGATATTTTACCCAATAGATGGAGTAAAAACGTCTCCAGTATCACCACGCGTTTTTGCTCCTGTAGGTACAAATTAAGTTTCAGCGCGATCGCCCAATTCTCTAGTGGCCGCGATAAGGAAATCGGCTTTTAAACTATTTAAAGTATAATGTGATCGTGTAGTCATATATGCGATATGACGGATCGGACGTACACTTACTGCACGTAAACGTACAACTTGTGGCGTCCTAACTTCCACTAATTTATTGTTCACCAACTTTATTGAACTCTCAACAAAGTGCGCTTCACAGAACTCGCATCACACCTGCTGAATTCGAACTTCACAAAACCCTCTTGGAGAAACCAAAACCTCGTTTAAATTTATCATACCGTGCAACAGCGCGTTTACGGTACGTGATTTTAATCATTATAATGAATGCTTACCGCTTCGGAATAATAAGTAGGCAATTTTGCCTTCGCGAAAAAAGGACATATTAACGGAGTTCGGCTGCTTTTGGAGATACTTGAACAGTGGCCGGTGTATAATTAATTGCAAGGAATGTGAATTTAATTAAGCAATTTGCAATGGCCAGACTACCCTTGGAGACGTGAAACGAATGCATTTTACAAAGGCCAAAGTTAATTCAGTCGCTTACAGTATCCAAGTGTAAGTGTATAAAAGCGCTCAACGACTACGCATATTGCAACGAAAACCGGTCGTTTTGTCTGGAAATTCTATATTAAGTGGCCCGTTTACATTATTTTTATATGTAGGTGTAGGTGCGAATTGCGAATCTCGAGTTCACGTTACTCTAGTGCTCGGGTTTATGGTTTCGCTGTTCTCTTGTTGAATTCATGGCCTGATTGTATCTAGAACTCCGAGAAAACCTAAGTGAACAATACTGCAATTTACACCTCTAGACTATTGTTACGGCATTCAAGTCTGTAGACTTTTTGATAATCGCGTGTTCCAGATGTTTTTGAGATAAGTACATTTGCAATTTAAATGTTTTCTTTGAATTTTGCTGGTTAAGCTACAAAACGCGGGTTAAGGATGCTCATCTTTATTTATTATAAGAATTTTAAAAGCAGGGTAAAATTAACTTTAAAACGTTTTCCAGGTTTAGACACTGGAGGCCTTGGTCACCCGGAAAAATGATAACAATTTTGAACTAAATTAAAAATATCCTTTAAAGTAACCTGTAAAAACGGTAAATTAACGAATAAATGAATTAATTAACAATGGGAATGTACATTTACATTGTACATGACATCCAAAGTTACTGCTTAATATAGAATTTCATTCACAAATTCTGCCGCGCGCTTCGTGGGAGTTGTAGGTAATTAAACTTGTGTCCCGGGGCGCCGGTTGTCACTAACTTCCTGCCATTGAGGCAACAACGAAGCTTGGTGGCTCACAGAATTGTCATTCCCATCATTTGTTGTGTAAGGTCGAGTTGAAGTCCAGCGGCGAATCTGTATAATTACACTTTTCGATTACGCATGTTGCGTCGGATAAAAAGTGAATGACTACGGATAAAAAATATTTCATTTACAAATTTGACCGCATTTGCGTAGGGGTTGTAGCTAATTAAAGTTGTGTCCCGGGGCGCCGGTTGTCACTGCCGTCCTGTATTTTAGGTAAGAATGAAGCCTGGTGGCTCCCAGGATTGTTATTGCCATCGTTTGCAGAGTAACGTCGAGTTGAAGACTGAGCGAATAATTATGTATTAAATAGTTGCACACTTCGATAACATAACAATGGTAAGTGCCCGCTGCGTGCTAGCTGTTGGTAATTTAAACTTGTGTCCCGGGGCGCCAATTGTCACTTTTCGCGTTGACGGTAACTATTATGCTCGCGCTTGGTGTAACTAAGGCGGTCTTCACATTGGATGTGGATGCGCTCGTCGTGAGAGCGGACGGGATGAGAGGAGACGTACGGGAATCAACCAATAGGCTGCCTTTCCATAGGCTAGCTGAGGAATGAGCAGCGGATGAGGCTCGGTGGTTGATTCCCGCAGGTCTCCTCTCATCTCCGCCTCAGTGGAATGGCAGCCTTATAACAACGTGCATAGGTGCTGTAGCGCTCATATACCGGTTAGCGGCACATCAGTTTGATAACCGCGTAAATAAGAACACGACCAGGGGGGTGATTTTTGAGATTCCAGCACTCGAAAGTGACATTTAAAACTCCGAATAAAACGATGAAATTATGTTTTCAAAATAAAAGCGATAGAAATTTAAAATGATGATTATTTCAACTATTGATTCCATGCGAAAAAATTGGCGACAAACTTTTGTGTGCGATTATTTTCGAGCTTGAATTTTTTGAATTCGAGCGTCCGGCTGTCAAAAATCGGCCCCCAGCCCTACCATTTTCATGGGTTAACAAGCTCAAGAGACACCCAGTTTACGTATGACCTCTGTTCATGCATAGTTGACACGGATCCACATAAAACTTATGTTGGCTCTGAGCGATGCAGATAGTTAACGTTGACTTCCCCCTTAACACAAACTTTACTCATTAGTTCCTCTATTAACAAGACTTGTAAAGAGTCCTCATATAGTATATGTTAGGTCAACTGGGGAAAAGCGTCTTTTCCCCAGCATAGACTGATTAGATGCAATGCAATGTCATTTCATAGCTGCTCTACATCTTCCATATTCATGTAATTCTAAGAAACCAATTTTATTTTCAACAGACGCAAAATAAACACTTTTAATACGAGTTAGAAAAAGCTGGTAACATGAAAGCAGAAAGTAATCCTTTGTTATTTTTACATCGTTCATTCGCGTTTTTTCATGAGTGAACTAAAATTTGCTAAAGTGTCTGCTTTTAAAACCCAGAATGTTGAATAATTTAACGATTCTAAATATCAGATAAAAAACTCTCATTGAATATAAATAGTTATTTGTTATACAAGTGGTGAAAGTTGTATTTTACGTGCGAGTGTTATTTGAAACACGAGCTAGCGAAAGGATTCTATTATTGACCACGAGCGAAGCGAGTGGTTCAAAAATAGAATCCTGAGCGTAGCGAGTGCTTTAATACACGAGACGTAAAATAACTTTCACACGTGTATAACACAAAACTTTTCACCTCACTACAGCGAGGAAAATAAGAAAAAGGGTGCATTTTGCTCGGTTTCCCGTAATTCCTCAGGTGTTTAATACTTCTTCATCACTCGAATCACTAATTTTTAACAAAACAATCTAGAAAAACATGCGAATATTTAACGTTGATATGATGGATGAATTGAAATGAAAAGTTTTGACGTAAAAGGTTTTATTAAATGTCAGATGCGTTTTGTTCGTACGTAGACTTATTCGGCTGTCAGAACAATTTATCCGTTTTTACAAAAAGAATGAAGATTAATGTTGAATGCTGATATTTATGAATTAAAATAAAGTTGTAAGACTGTATTAAGTGTTTTTACTCGATGCAATTCATTAATTGCGATGTTAAAAATTCTGCACTTTTAACGTTTTACGTTTTGTTAGCTGTCAAATGTCACTTAAGCCACTTGTCACTTATGTCAAAACTCTTTCACCACATGTGGATAAAAAGCGATTTTCACAATAGATATTAAACAAACAAAAAGGGCTTTCCGAGCTAGTGAGGTGAAAATAAAGTTCATTACTTACTGTTTTATTAAACACCTGATTTACCTTTACTGTTTAATAAAACGGTAAAGAACTAGGTTTTATATTTACACAAGGATATTTTTTAATCTTTGCGCAAATAGGACGCTAATTTAAAACGTTTTGCTAAAAAGGACCTCTTATTAATTAAATATGTAAAATGTTCGTAACATTGTGGTAGCGGCTGTCTCATTGTCTTGTGTGGTTATTCCAATCGCTTAAATATATTAGATGATCGAGTCATACGCTCAAGCGAACCAGCACTTCGCTCTCCGGTTTGGTATAATCGCCAACAGAGTTGAGGTCAATGGTTACACATACAGCCACATTAAGTGGCGATTGCAAAAAAAAGTAAATTAATGGAATGAATAGACGAAAACAGAACAGTGTTGTCATTACATGACAAGTTATTGTGTGCGTGACTTCAACTTTCGTGACGATACCTATAAGTAAATATAATTGCATTTACTTGTCAGTTGCAGAAAGTTATGTGGAAGATCATAATTAATATATAAAATATTGAAAATATTCTGCAGGATTACAACAGACAGACAATCAATGTCATCTATGAATACCTGTTTCCCCAAATCGCCCTCTCTAAAAATATAGTGTACTTATATATAGTGTATTATAGTGTCGAGGTCGAGGCCACATAAGTTTTAGTTAGCCTCTATTGCTCTGCGAGTCCTATGAATCCACATTTTGTTCAATGATGGAGATTCAATTAATTAAGTTGGCAAAACGAACCGCGCACGCACACGACAATCGAGTTGCCGCTCGTGACGTCACATCGTTATTAGATCAGCGCCTGATGGAATTAGCATTGAATAAAAAAATTCGCGGGGCAATATGCAGTGTTCTAAAAGTAATTCACATCTACATATTCTAACATTTGACTTAAGCGTTTGACATTTGCCAAGGACGTTGGCCACACCTTAATGGTAAACATAACATTAATGAATTAGAAATAATGCCCTTTTTAGCTTTTTAACCGTGTGAGTAAACTTTGCGCAAACTGCACTCCGCACCGCATATGTTACACTTTTAAATCAAAATACCAACCCTGTATACTAACGCTACATTTCAGTTTAATTTGGGATAATGTGATGTATAGCGCTTAATATGTCACTTCAGTAATGCTTTCAAGTATACTTTTATTAGCCGTCTCAAGTATATTTAATTACTAAGTGGGAGTAAAACCGCCTACTTACATTATACCTACAAGATTGGATTAATTTACATGGATGATAATGAATTGGTATAGCTATCTCAGTTACCCCAAGAAAGTAGAGAAGTCTTAACTACTTTACGTCAATAAAATAGGCACCGCTGTCAATCAAATTTACTGAGCTTAATCACATTAAGTTATAATTGCATACGTTTTATTCTCCTTTTGTTATTTTCGCTTATTACTGTTCAAGTCGATGATATACAGTTTGCATTGAATTATTTATATTTGTTTAACATTTCCTTCCCGAAAAGTAGCTGTGATTGATCACTTCACCGTAACCTTTGGACAAACTATTTTTCATTCGGCTGTTTATTTATATTGCGTGATGATGGATGAAACGGAGTAACACTTGCTGGCTTAGTTACACACTCGAATAAATATTGGTTATTTATATAATGTAGGCACTAGGCACTAACACCAACTGTTACTAAACGGATATACATATTTACTAATCAGGCCGTTATGATCTTATGTACAGTATATAATTACGAGTATAATAGGAAGAGTACATGTCATCTTAAAACTGAAATCATTCGCCAGGTGATAGCTGGGTGTCAAATATTGGGCATCGGCGTGTCTAGAACTAAGACGATTACCCTAAGTGTATTTTTTAAGTATTCATGATTATGTTTGTTTTTTTATATCACATTTTGAAACATACCATACTGCTATACTATACCATATTATCTTACTTAGGGACTACTGATGCCTACCTACCTAACAGAGTAAATATGTTCGAATTAAATATAGTCCCCTCCGTTATGGGAGAGGGCCTAAGTGATAGTTCAGATCTGGATACGGTTACCAACTTTTAGCATGTTGTTGGGTATGACACTAGGACCCCAAAACTGCCGAGAGACGGAGACGTCGATGAATGTCTCCCGTGTAATGACGTCATCAAAATGGCTGCCGCTTTGTTGCGAAAAGTGTAAATTTCATCCAAACTGTGCATTGCACCTATACGTGTGTAGTATCAAACGAAAGAAGATTAAATGTGCTATATTGTTGTAATACATTATATACTTCTGTATATTACAGTTTGACAGCTATAAACGAAAACCCAAAATCAGGCTAAAAAATAATTCGGATATTTGCATTTTACAACAAAATTATAAGTTGAACTTTAAAGCAGTGTACTACAATAACAAAACAGTTTAGTTAAGCTATACATTGATATAAAAATTATTAAAATCTGGTAATAATTGTGGCAGCTATGTTAAAAAACATGTCGGCACTGCCGAACTATTTCCTTAGAGTGAAAAAATAACAATTTTCACAATTTACAGAATATCCGCAGAAGCTTCGAGTATATTGTTGTTCAAATAATTTGGAGCCATTAAATGTCGGAAAAATATCTCTATAGTGACTGAGGTCCAAATAATGACGTCATGAACGTGACCGCTACCGAAATTTGTAAAACATAAATTAAAGCTATACCATGACACATACACACATGTGTGTAGCATCGATCGAAAGCTTATTCAATTTACTATAATACATACATACATTATTTGTGAAAATAATGTATAGTTTAGGAGTTGTTGACAAAATAAAATATTTTTTTAGGAAAATAAAATGTATATATTAATTCTGTGGCCAAAGAAAATACAATACACTAATGTTTTGTATAGCATTATAAACACCAACTATTCAGCTTTAAAACACAGTTTGAATTTATAAAATTTGATAAGAACTATAAAAGTTGTGCTTACAAATCTAAAGCACACTAACTATTTTACCTACAATGCACTCATACTATGAGAAGCTTGGGCCTAATTATTGACTAGTTTTTTATAAATTTTGTAAGGATTTAGGGTTCCTTGTCATTAAAGTAAATAAAAAAATCGGCCAAGTGCGAGTTGACTCGCGCTCCGAGGGTTCCATATACATCACACAATTTTAACAATTTGTATTTTTAACACCAACTTACGCTTGACCGCAGACTTATTAGTGTTTTTTTCTGTAATGTACAGGTAAATAACTATATTACGTATTTTTTTCTAAAATGTAGGTTCGTCGGTTTCCGGAGGACGGAGAGCAATGGAAAATTTTCGCCCTATTTCTTAAATTACTTACAAACTATACCTTGTTATATATCAAATGAAAGGGTTTGATGTGAAAACTACAAATATATAACTTTTATAATTTTAATTTTAATAGTTTTGAAGTTATTCAAGAATAAAGGCGAAAATTGACCATTCCCCTCCGTCTCTCGGAAACCGAAGAAACTACATTTTAGAAAAAAAAACTTAATATAGTTTTTTACCTGTACATTAAAGAAAAAAACACTAAAAAGTCTGCGGTCAAGCGTAAGTTGGTCTTAAAAATACAAATTGTTAAAATTGTGTGATGTGTATGGAACCCTCAGAGCGCGAGTCCAACTCGCACTTGGCCGGTTTTTTTATTTACTTTAATGGCAAGGAACCCTAAATCCTTACAAAATTTAGAAAAAATTAGTCAATAATTAGGCCCAAGCTTCTCATAGTATGAGTGCATTGTAGGTAAAATAGTTAGTGTGCTTTAGAGTTGTAAGCACAACTTTTATAGTTCTTATCAAATTTTTTAAATTCAAACTGTGTTTTAAAGCTGAATAGTTGGTGTTTTTAATGTTATACAAAACATTAGTGTATTGTATTTTCTTTGGCCACAGAATTAACATATACATTTTATTTTCCTAAAAAAATATTTTATTTTGTCAACAACTCCTAAACTATACATTATTTTCACAAATAATGTATGTATGTATTATAGTAAATTCAATAAGCTTTCGATCGATGCTACACACATGTGTGTATGTGTCATGGTATAGCTTTAATTTATGTTTTACAAATTTCGGTAGCGGTCACGTTCATGACGTCATTATTTGCACCTCAGTCACTATAGAGATATTTTTCCGACATTTAAGGGCTCCAAATTATTTGACTAACAATATACTCGAAGCTTCTGCGGATATTCTGTAAATTGTGAAAATTGTTATTTTTTCACTCTAAGGAAATAGCTCGGCAGTGCCGACATGTTTTTTAACATAGCTGCCACAATTATTACCAGATTTTAATAAATTTTATAGCAATGTATAGCTTAAATAGCCTGTTTTGTTATTGTAGTACTCGGCTTTAAAGTTGGACTTATAATTTTGTTGTAAAATGCAAATATCCGAATTATTTTTTAGCCTGATTTTGGGTTTTCGTTTATAGCTGTCAAACTGTAATATACAGTAGTATAAAATGTATTACAACAATATAGCACATTTAATCTTCTTTCGTTTGATACTACACACGTATAGGTGCAATGCACAGTTTGGATGAAATTTACACTTTTCGCAACGAAGCGGCAGCCATTTTTATGACGTCATTACTCGGGAGACATTCATCGACGTACCCGTCTCTCGGCAGTTTTGGGGTCCTAGTGTCATACCCAACAACATACTAAAAGAAGGTAACCGTATCCAGCTCTGAACTATATTCCCATAAGGGAGAGCACTAATATTGTTAGGCTTCATATGTCAGATTAGCATTGTTAATCTTGATTTTCAGACATTCGAGAAATGACTATCTTGGCTTAAATTCTTAATTATTTTTGAAAGCTCGTTACACTACAAATATTGTAACATACCATTTGCTACATGGCTGTATTCAACATTCATCTTCATCTAAAAGAAAAATAACATTACCATTTTATATTACAAGTACTTACCTGAGTGATAAACCAATGACAATTTTCGTCAGGGTTTTGATCTTTATAGGTTACTTAAGTATCGCTGCAAGATTCCTGAAACAATTATTGTCAATTATTCCAAATTGCCAATTTCGAACTGCTAACGCATCCCATTAAAATCTCCTGCTTTTCGTCCCCTGCGTTTGATGGCCCTTCCCATAGACACAACATCGTAACCATTGTTCAGTGTCGCGGTGCTATTAATTTCACGTGCCGCTAATGCTCCCCCAAACTTTGTTTAATTGTTACTCGGGTGTCGTCTGTCAGCCTATAATGATGACCCATTTGAATTCGTTGAGGATTATCTATGATGTCAGTCTCAGAACCCTCTGGATTTTATCGGTTTTACTGGAGAATGATCTAACTGAGTGTCGTATCAAAGAATGTTCTTAAAATGTTGCAATTACTGCGCCTGTCGTAAGCGTCTCGCATCTCTTTTTTTTCTCGGTCATCCCTCTCATCAGAAAGTGTCTATCAAAAAAGTAGATATCATATCATCATACGATCTCACGATATATTCATCTATCCCAAGGCCACTACATTCGTGTACGTAAAATGGAGGAGCTGTTACTAATTGGTTTTGCGGCATTGTTTCTATTACCACTAGAATACTACTGATCGTGATCATAAATGTTAATAAGTGGAGTGGAGTATAGGTTTACCAAAAGTCAGTTATGTTTATTGATGCATGTTATGTGAAATATTCGTAACTTCGTTCGTTTTACAGATTGAGTACTGTATTCAAACAATAAAAGCTTAAGCGCCGGCCTCCAAATAGTAGCGTTACCAGGCGCGGTCGCAGCCTGAAATTTTTGCCCCCCCCCATAAACGCCCCCCCTAAAGCAAAAAAGGGGGGGGGGGGCGTCATGTCCCCTGGGACCGCGCCTGAGCGTTACCAAAATAATGACACATATCAGTCGTTAAACTCATGGGGCATCTGTTAACCGAGAAGAATGATACTGTTGTTTAATGCAGTTGAACCGGTTAAAAAAGATTCTGAATAAGGTTTTCCCGTTGAAAATGAGTTGATCTGACAAAAGCTTCAACGGACGTTTATAAAACCGAGCCTCAGTGAAGCCGAGTCAGGATTATTGCTGTAAATGTCGGATACACGCCATTGCGGCATCGCTGCGATACAATTCTTTGACTCTAAAGCCACAAGCGTCTCGTTGTCCCCGTCTACTCCTCGTTCGCGACAAAGGATAAAATCGCGACAACTTGTCTGCTGCCATTATTATAAGGGCCTACTCGACGAAGGCAGTCGCTACAGATAGGATTGTTTTTCTTGTTTATCCTATTCCTAGATTTACAGTCTAGTGCGTTTCTGGGGAATATTCTACAGTTTAATTGCAATTATTTGTTAAAAGCACGTTTAAAGCCCTGATGTGAATAGTTACGATATCTCACTATAAGTTGTAAAATCTTTTTTAAAATGATTTTTTACTATATTCCTATGCGGCCTTTTCACGCCTTTTCTGAGACAGAGTCACTGGTCACTGACGAGTTAAGAAAGAAAAAAAAATGTGTCTTATAGTTTATGCTTATTTTTAGTGTCACAAAAAATATGCGCGACCTATTGTGTTTCAACTTTTAACCACCACCATCACAGACTTTCAAACTCCACGATCGCATGATGTGTTTAAGAGGCTGACGCGTAATCACATACCCAAGGCGAGTGTAGTGAATGTCGTCTTAATCTCTTAATTACACTACCTATCTTGCCTCATAGTGTGGCGGCGGACTGCAAGACCTGTTGTGCTAGTCCTGAAGTAACCTTGCCCAGCATATGAAGTTTATTTTATTACTTGTACCATTACCATTATTAACAACATATTTTCTTTTGTTGCAGCAACTAAAGACGAGCCGGACGGGGACGCGAGCGAGTGTCGCGGGCGACAGAACGGCGAACGCGGCAAGCTCACCTACAACGGGTACTCGGAGGAGTGCCTCGACCGGCTCGAGCCCAACGGCAACATACCGCACGACAAGGACTCGCATTACGGTAAGTTACTCTATTAAAGACGAGCCGGACGGGGACGCGAGCGAGTGTCGCGGGCGGCAGAACGGCGAGCGCTGCTAGCTCGGCTCACTTAGTTACTCTTCTGAATAATTAATAGGTAAACCAGATTAAGAGCAAGGCCTGAGTGGAGGCTCAAAGTGAAGCGTTCGGCGGGGCGTGCAGCGTGGCGGGCGAGCGTGCATTCGTTTTGTGCAGCGGCGACTCGGTGGGCATCAGTATGAGTTTCATTTGTTTAACATGCACGCCCCACCCCGCTGCACGTCCAACTGGAGCGTCCACTCAGGCCTTACACTAAGACTCCTAAGATTTCTAGCAATCCAAAGAAGTTCCAGACTAATGCATGTTGACCCTTAGAGAATTCACCCTAAGAACTGAGTAAACATTTCCAACGGCGCCTAACGATTGTCACGACATTTTTCCCAACCTCAAACGACAATACAGCGGGAAACGAGCAATAACGACAAGGGCACGATAACGCCGCAATGCGACGAAGTTAATGCGTACGCATTGATTACCCCCGATAGGTGACACATTAAACACCTAACAGGCGGTTAGCGGTCCTTGAGCAAAAATGTTGTGCGAACAACGCACTGATCAGATTTAGACGCATCTTAATGAAGCATTATGATACAAATTAATATACTGTATTGAGTTTAATTTGTTTGGTTGCGCCTGAAAGGGCGTTTGATATAGAGAGGAATGGGATGCAATTAGGTAGGTACCTAATGTCTTTGAAAATACCGACAACCCACAAAATCAATTGGCGTCATTATATATTTATATTTAATCGTATGGCGTATTTAACATTGTAGGATTAATACTATTATAAATCGACATCCAGGTTGCACAGCCAGTCGATCGCGTCAGATGTTAAATTAATGTAGAGGTCCTCCGGGTCGTCATTATGCACACTATACCTCGTGCCAATAGTCAGAACTGCTCTCTACAGCAGTTCACCCCCGCTTTCTTGCGCGTCAGAGGGGTCTGTCTTGTGGTCTAATCTTCAATTCTGCAGTCCAATTAACCTTGGACTTAAAAATGCCATATGTATATTCTGCTCCATCTAGTGGGTAAGAGATTTGTATGCGTACGACACTACACGACACTTCTTGAAGGAACGACGCCCGCACTCGAGAAAGATGCAATTAGTGATGATTAACGATGATTAGTGACATTAAAGAGATCACTAATGAGTCTAATGACTCGTATGTCGTTAGTGATGATTACTGGTAGCGTTTTTATTGGTAGCGTTATGTCGACTGGGAAATGGTGTTCGTCCATATACGGAATAGGGCTTCGTAGTTTTATTTGTGCAAATGTAGAACTAGATGCTCTATTATTTGGTAAAGCTCTGACCTTTATAATCTGGGAATTTATTGCGTGACTGAAGCTTTTTCGAAACTCCATACAATTAGGCGAGTGACTATAAGTGACCTCTCCTCTTGACCTGCTTTATGATGGAAAACAACATTCGTAAAAAATGTTTCTTCCCACGTACCTACCACTAGGCTATTTAATGAATTGAACGACATGCCCGAAGTAGACTTGTTTCATAGCAAAATTAATTTCAATTTCAATTTTATTTATTCACCATAAAGTAATATGATCATTACATGGCATGTCATTAGGTACAAACATCAATATAAAAATGTAAAAATATTATTGTCAACAGATAGTTAAAGATACCCGACATAATTTTGCGCTAATAGATTCTGACCTGACTATTAAATAGTGTTAGAGACTATTTTATTGTTACTTAGCATTATATATGTGGAAGCTTGTAATTTGCAACTAGTTGATAAGTTTATTAACCTATGTATATTAGGCAGTAAGCATCCCAAATAAAATAAAATAAAAATAAAATAAAATATACTAGTGGCAAGTGGCACTGGAGGCAGTCAGCTCTCAATCACACTTAACTAAATTCATAATTTGAATACATAACCATAGAAGATTTTTTTTGTCTGTGGTTATGAATTCATTTTCAGAATAATATATTTTATATATATTTTTTTTACAATATATGATGTAACTCTTATGGTGTAAATAGTTTACGTAATTTACTCAAATTCCTTATACTAAACCACGGGCGAACAATGTTTCGTTTAACAGGTGCGCGTAGTTTAAAACAACAAAGCAGTACTTTATTCTAGGACCTATATCAATTAATCACCACTCGAATACGTAGAAATAACATTAAAAACATCTCCAAATTTGGCTATTAAAGTTAGGAGCGTAATTATAAAGACCGAGTCTAATAATTTCGCTCAGAAGAGTGTCGTCTTAGTTTAATTATTAATTTTATATTTCATTAGCGGTCGGTAGCTTTGTTGGGCGATACCGCGGCCCTTGTACAAGTGTCACGCTAAAACAATTGAGATCTTTGATGTACACTCAGGAAGAGGAAAAGGGAGAATTCATTAAATAAAAACGGTAATTTTACTTGAATAATTACTGCTGGTAATGTTTACGAATATTAGTGACTAATAGTCTTGTGAAGATTAACTAATATAATAAGCTTTAGGGCTCATCCAGAAATCGTGTAATCGTAATTCGATTACTTTTTGCCTCTCTCCCCCTTGGTGAATAAAATTTGGTAATTTTAATACGACCAATGAAGTGTAAAAATCGTTACAGTTCGTTTATGTTTTATACATACTGACTTCACATAGATGCAAGTAAGTATAATATGGTAGTTAACATTTCATTACATAAAACAAGTAGGTAGCTTAATACGAAAATATATATAATAAGTAATATAATTACTTACAAAAGCCACTTTACCCCTTTTAAGCGGCTGCTTCCAAGCTAACCTCATAAAATGACTTGTACGAAGTCAAAGTACTGGTCAAATAATTATTGTGGCAAAGACTCACTAAGATTCAGTCATTTCCCCTCTGCACTTCCAAAGGACCAACAATGGCCGCCGCGATTATGTTATCTCACTCCTCAAGGAAATAGTTATTTGTGCAACAAGAGAGGAAAGTTGGTTTTTCTTGCGAGTGTTGATTTTGAGTCTGGAGTAAGCGAAAGATTCTATAATTGAATCGCGAGTGATTCTAGGTTTGAATCTTGAGCGTAGCGAGGGATCTCAAGAACACGAGATGTAAAAAAAAAATTTCTCTCGTGTGACACATACAACTTTTCACCTCAGCAGTGAGAACATATTAAAGTTAATAAAACACATTTATTTACGTTCCCGAATCAAAGGCATCATCATTATGACGAAAAGCTTCTAGAAAAAAAATTCACTCCCTGGAGTGATGAATGTCGCACTTTCGTCACTCCAGGGAGTGAGGAAAGTAGGCTTGTTCGAACTGCTGAGGTGAAAATTGTTTTTACACCAGTTCCTGCATACAATATAAGGTTCATCAGAATCCTTAATGGAAGCCGTAATGAAAGTGTAAACATGTTTGCGGCTCGCTTTATCTACTTTAGGATAACACAATTGTTTATCATGGAGTTAACTTGTTTATCTCGTTTGATTCTGCTAAGTTTATTTAGAGGTTAATTCACAAGAGCGAACCCAATGAACCAAACGGATGACTGTCATTAAATTAATTTGTGCCATTCTGTTTGGGGGTGAGGTGCACGTATTTTGTCAATGTGGTACCTCGAAATTCGTTTATTTTCGGGATGAAAAATTTCGTAATCTATATCACTAAATATAGACGCGCAAAGTTATACATAGATGGCGTTGCGTCAAAACGTGAGTAATGTTGTCTTTAAAATAAACACCAATTACATTATGTATTAGCTCCGGCTTTTCGATGAACACTTTTGACCCCCCGCCATCTAACATTCATTGAATTCTCTATTCACGCAATGTTTGTTGAATGAACTGGACCGCTCGTAGCAGTTGTAGCTCTACGCCGTAGCCCGTAGCGTTATCGTCCACACTCATCATTCTCGAACCTTATTGCAAGGACATAAGGATGATCATCAATCGTTTAATATTCAGCTTAGGGGCTGTCCATAAATTACGTCATCGATTTTTGACCCCCCCCCCCTCCCTAATATCATCCTAAGATTATGCTTCGAATGGCTCGTTTCCTCCTTCGTCATGCTACCATCCAGACCCCCCTCCCCTATTTTGAAATGACGTAATTTATGAATAGCCCCTTAAGGGAGCAAAGAGCTGACTAATTCTTCTTGATCGTGGAAAAAAAGTAAATCCTTTTGATCGAACCTTCCATTAGTGCGGCAAAATGAACTCCCAAATGCTTTCTCTTCTAGTTCATCTCCAAACGTTATTCAATAACTCCGTTATAACATAAAATGGGTTACGAATTATTGAACCAGATATTTGTCGACAATATTTGTTCAGTAATTCCCAATACGACTTAATCTCCCCCGCTGATTGGAGTTTACGACGTGAAACATATGTTTATACATTGAGCCTTCTTCCGTCGGAATAAGGTGCTATTTGTACATATGTTTGGAGTGAAAATACGCAGCTTCATTGAATAAGCAACCCCACTGTCGACTCGATAAACGGAGTCAGCCCTAACAAGTGGTTAAGTCAACCATAACACGTCACGCGTGTAGTACAACTTCAAATCAGTACCTCGACTGTGAAGTGCAGGGGGGTGATTTTTGAGATTCAAGCGCTCGAATCCGACATTTAAAACTTTGTCTAAAACGATAAAATGGTGTTTTAAAAATAACAGCGATAGAAATTTTATATTATGATTATTTAAACTCGTGACACACTTTTGTGTGCGTCACAAAAATCGCCCCCCAGTACTAAAGAAATTTACCTCGCTTGATTTGATCGCACTTTGGCATCCTAATTCAATTGATGATTGTTAAGAACTGTAAAATGTTAACTATACTTTAATGATATAAGAATCAACCATTCATAAACGAATTATATTGGTGAAGGCCGGCGCTAACACTTTTATATCTCGAATACAATATTGAATCTGTAATGTACAGTCACCGTAAAAATATGTGATGCGCTCTTATTTGTAGGGTCATAAGTAGAGGGCGGAGTACCGGTGGCAAATTTCACACAAAAGGTATGGAGTCGCCTAAGTATTCTTATGATTAAATAAATAACGAATAAATGATTAATTTTGCATAATAATTTTTAGGAACTTATAGAAATTATCTTACGAGCATACAAATATAATGTAATATGTTGTTAATATCTATAATACATAATAATATGTTTTCTTATCAAAACATTATCATTAGGTACTAAATGCTAGACTAAGAAGTTATACCTACCAAACGATATATTATTTTCAAGACCATTCAATTACAATTGAGGACTGGAATTATGTGTAATTATGGTAAAAAATATTATATCGATGAATGGTGACTTTGTTAAAAGAAATTGAAAAATAACCTTTATAAAAACGACTCCATACCTTTTGTGTGAAATTTGCCACCGGTACTCCGCCGTCTAGTCATAATCTAGAGCGTGTCACTTATTTTTGCTGCCTGCGTGTAGGAAGATACTATTGCCGGTGACTGTACAACGTACGACGTAAGCACCAGTGGCCAGATGGTACCTTTTAATATCGTCTTGTCGTGGTCGATTTCGACCATGGCCACTGAATTTGTACTGACCAGATAAGCGTCAGTCGGCAGCTCTAAGGTTCTTCTATACAAAATAATGTCACATAAAATTTCCTAACTTTATTAACGATGTTCATATGAAGTTAAACTACTGATAATAATTACCACATGTACCCGCGGGAGTTCAATTGACGCCAGCATTGTTCTATGGCATGAGTAAATAAACACAGCATGAATATTTATCGACCAATCACGTCGCGAACGTCGAATTTGCAGTTGATTATACACCAAGGTATCGCGCCTTTATTCAGGCGAGCAGCAAAGCGGTAGCCGAAACGCTTAATTGATATAACAGTGCCGTTACTACTATGTAATCTTCTTAACAGATTTGTTTGTTAAGCCCTATTCACATTTGTTTGATGTGTTGTGTATCGTATCGGTTTCATATATTTAATGTTTTCTACTCGTCGACTTTAATCTGTGTATTAGGATTTTATAGACCAGACTTAAACCTTACACATTTAAATGTTGGATAGTCTATGGCACTTCCGGAATCATTAAATAGATTTATTAAACAACCCGCCCCTAAACTAAAATAATTTTGAAAAGAGAATGTCATTCACATCTCGGTAAAATGTGTAGACTTTGTCCGGAAAGAAAAGTGTCATGGTTTATATGGGAGCTCATACATTGTACGACACTTTTCTTTTCGGACAGACTCAACTTTATAATTTCCGAACGCACTTAATCTGTCAAATTTTCTTCTACTCTGGTATCTGTGCTTCTACTTAAACTTGCTTCTACGTTGTGATTGGATTATAAAAAGACAAGTCACAACTACAAGGACGTCTTGGAAGTAAGTTTAGACACAGTTTATTCTATCCATCACTTTCTACTACGCACACAATCATATGTATATCTCTTTTCGGTGGTGTCTGTACCAACGAATAGGCCCAGATACAATTACTTCCGGTTTGAAAAATAGTGTTTGACGTTTGATTGGGAAAAATTTGGAAAGAATGAAAGAAAATCAAATCTTACTTAATACTCGTAGAAAAAGTATTGTATACAATAGTGACATAATTAAGCTTTTCAATCTCGTACCTTAATTAGGCCACTCAGCAAGCTTCGTGGCCTAAACGCGGTACTCGACTGAAAAGCTCTTGGTTATGTCACTATTGTATAAACTACTATTATGGTTGTGTCACAGAATAAGTAATAGCAACAGCAGAAGGCCATCTAAGCAACAGCATACAAACAAATAGCTACTTTTGCTATGACACAAAAAAGTATAAATTCAGTCGGCGCGGCGTTTTTCCCACGCTTTTACTCACCTAAACGTTTTGTCCCTCTTGATCGCGTTAAGTCAACTTAAGTCCTATCCTTTCTGACGTTTTAGGGTTGTATTTTTTTACAACACACAAGTTGCAAACAGACACCAAATATCAAACACATACCTGTTACACACGAGGTACACTGTCATTAACTATTCTGATGCACTTAAGTGTGCATGAAAACTGGTACTGTTCTGATGCGTGTTACATCGTAATGTAACATATAAAATGTCAATGTGGCTTTAAGTATTTGGTGCGAACTATTTTCTATCCCTATTTGTTTAATCAATATCATAAATTATTCCCCAAACGGGTGTGTATAATGCAAAAATAATACAATACATCAAACCATGTTGACTTTAATATAAAGGGCGAGTCCACGGTTAATAGTCCGAGAACTCGCCATGAAAATTAAAATAAACATTGCATTAGCACTGAGTCACTACTTTTGAACTCTATGTTTATAGTGGCAAAGGTTAAATTCGCGACAAAACTAGTTCCTTTGGGATTAATCGGTCTAACAAGCCGCTTAGTATGTAAACAAGTTATTGTTTCACTGCCAAGGGGAATCTTATATAAAAGTCCATGAATGTATAAACAAGCAATTTGGCGTTGTTTGTTTTGCTCGGACACGCCTGTTTGGATTTTTAAAGAGACGAAAATGTATGTTGTATGGACAGTCAGACAGTCACCCTATCGGATACACATATATCGGAGCTTTCATGGTGGTCACAAATATCTGAACAACGTCTCTATTGTCATGGCGATAAAGTGCATGTTCAGATATTTTTGAGTACCCTGGCCGCTCTGATATATTTGATGGCGACATGGACAAGAAAAAATTATATGAAACTTAGTTACACTTGAGCTAGGTGGAGTGTTTATCACGATTGAAATATTAAATGGAACCGATATAGGTACGTAAATCTTATGTTCAGTAACACCTACATTTATTATTACACAGTATCGGGAATATCGGCAGGTTTTACCTTATTCAAACATTATTTTAGCTTGTTTGATCAGTGAAAATAGGGATAACATATTTTGGGAATCTCCTTACCGTATTTCTGCCGCCATTCCTTGTAACGTTTTAGTAAAATACCAGGCGTACCTGCGTGTTTATTGAAATGCCTTGTAGCGAAATTGAATATTTTGACCAGACGCAATCACGATAATGGAATAAATGGATTGGCAATTCTACCAAGTCTAGACATTTAGGTACCACGTAAAACCTTAAGGGCTCCATGTTACTTTGTAATGTTTTTTACGACACTCTTGCATTAACATTAACACTGTTAATAATTAGTGTTCGCCACTAACCTAGGTTCAACCTATATTGACTGCTCTCCAATCTGTCCATAACTATCTTCGCCGTAGTGGAATTAATCCTGACTACATCCTCAGCAGCTACTGCTTCGGACCCCGAAATTAGATTCGTTTTTCTCTCCTACGTCACGTCCGACCTTAATCATCATATTGATCAGTCAATCCTTAGTGACATTAATCCAGCAGCCGCCTCCTTTTGTCGGGTCTACCGGGTCTGGGATTCAGATGGCAAATGCTTTCGTGAAATTTAAATAGCTAATTACAGAGTTCTTTAAAAACTGCTATAATCGCTAGCGACTGCGTAAACCCACAGGTTTTGCCAGGAATGTCAATGGGGACTAATTTGCCCTGTCATTTGAACCCAGTTTTAACCCTTACTCGCCAGTAACAAATCAACAAACGTCTGACTAAGCACGCACCATTTCGGCGCTTTGTGTGTTCATAATAATTAGGCTAATTGCCATTTGTTTGGGACCGCACAACGCGAAAGACGCCTGTCCATTTCAATTACTGTCATACTGCGGGACTCCGGAATGACGCAGTATTTTCAGGGCTAATAAACATTTTTATTCGGTTATGAAAGACGGGCTGCAAGTCAGTGTGACGGGTACGTGCATTTGGATCGTCAAAGGCCTCGTAAAATACCGCACCCCTGACATGAAGTTATGGCGATAGTAAAGTGATCGTACTTTTTGATAACATGTGTTGGATGATGGACGGTTTTATACCCGCCACGAAATTGAACTGGGTCAATTTAAAACCTATTTCTTATTGAGCTGAGTGAAAAATGGTGTACCCTATTAGATACGGTACCCGTATTTGTTATACAAGAAAATAGTGCGCTATTAAACTTTGTTACGCTCATGGTCATATAGAACCTATGATTATTTACATATTATACAGCTAAAAAAGCTAGAGGAAATTTTAATATTAGACGATACTTTTGAATTGTAAAAACCTAAAAATCTAAGTTATTCCGTAAATATGGAGTTATGAACGTAAGAGTTTTCCTTAAAATGTTTCCACTTACTTGAAGCGAGTGCATATTAGGAATTCGAAGAGACGGGTAATAAGTGAAGTCCTTATTATGTCATCCCGGCAGTCCCGGCACTCCCTCAACTCAACCATCAAGAGTCGCTCAGTCGAGCGGAAAACACGATTTTAATACTGAATTCCAATATCCAATCATAAAAGGATAAAAAAGGCTTAAGATTAATAATTGTATTTTACTTTACAAATGTTGATAATTGATCAATTGATCATGATTATTCCTTAATTTCGTTAAGTGAAACTTAACGTAGTAAAAATTACAAACCCCTTTCATACCTTACCTCATCAGTCAAAACTCTCCAATTTCAAATTATTTCCAACAGAAAAAGTTAGGTACAGTCGCCATCAAATATATCGGAGCGGCCAGGGTACTCAAAAATATCTGAACATGCACTCTATCGGCTTGACAATACACGCGTTGCTCAGATATTTTTGACCACCTTGGCCGCTCCGATATATCTGATGGCGACTGTACTAAACAGTGCTATGTTATGCTATGTATGACCAAAATAAATCATTCTAGTTCTTTAAATTAGATTCTCAGTTTAATACAACAATAGGTATAACAAAAAGTATCGATTGGTCAAAATCACGAGACATTTAATTCGGCACAGCCCTTCTTACATTCGGTAATCATAAAATAAAGTATACTTTTCATAGCGTTATTTTCGTAAGTATATGAGTGTTATCCTGTAATTTGGCACATTCTGCCGTAACGAAGGGCACCTCCGGTCCCTCAGGTCAACCCTCCAGTCACCTACTTGCTCGCTCTACTATAAAAATAATTACTCACGCGAGCCTCACGTTCCATCACTCATTCGTTATTGCCTATGTAATCGTTAAGGCTATCATTATCTACACTATATTTGATAAGTTATTAATCTCACAAGTTGCTGGAAGACGGGACTTGGGAAGTTATTGGATCGGTTTCCAATTTCAACAATAGTTATAGGTATTGCTTATTAATTCTGAGTAAATTTCAATCCTTGCGAAGCGAGTTGTGACCTGAATGGCTGTAATATTCATATTTAAGATTTTGACAACTAAGTGAAGTCTGAAATGTTTTGATCTATTCGTCTATGCGTATACGCCAGAGTAGGTAAAGTCGTCATCAAATATATCGCAGCGGCCAGGGTAGGTACTCAAAAATATCTGAACTTTATCGCCTTGACCTATTGTCACGCCTCTATAGGCGTGGTTCAGATATTTGTGACCACCTTGCTCCGACATATCTGATGGCGACTGTACAAAATAACAACGGTAGCAAAACCTTTAATTCCTGAAAACAATTTTATTAAATTGCATACAGTCGTTTTCCTTCTCCAATATCTGGTTGTAATGTAATAAATATTTAAAAATATACACTCGATATTTATTAAAACCTGTCGCGTAATATTCGTACAATCAATCTGTTGGTAATTGGAGGATTCCGTGGCCTTAATTGGATTTAAGCCAGTAATTCCCATATTGATCCGAGTTGATCACGTATGTACAGCGACGCGACTGGATTTTCTTTCACCAATACAAATATATCCACGAAAGGGCAACTATAAACATGGGAATTGCCTTTTCCGACGTGATTTCCATAAGTCTCTCTTTGATCGCGGGCAAATCATATTCTCCTCGGGGCTTAATGAAGTATATTCAGCTAACTCGGTTGATTCGTTTATTAAAGAAAAAAAAACGTATTCGATAGAGAGAGCTGAATCCACATACGAATTCTACCGCTCTCGAGTCTAGACTTAAATACCTTTGACTGGAAAATTTCATAGCAAAAGGTCGTCCTTTGAACTGACGAAGCAGAATTTTACTGTGTTTACATTTCAAAAAGCGTTCATTTGCTTTTTATCGTGAACTCTTTTAACCTTACAAATATTATGTATTACGTAGTTATAATTTTGTTAAATATTCAATATATTCATTCAATAATGTTCAAAGTCAAAGCAATTATGTATTTGTAGTTAAATGTAGTACGAATTATTCGAATACTATTCGAATAGTTGGAGATATGTCAAAAAATAGGTACATATAACGATTAGATTTGTGCATTTAAAATATTTTTAATGAAATATAATGTTGTATAATTAACAAAATCGTCAATTTACTTGTGATATATGTGAAAAAAAAACTTGTACAAATTATTGTATGGATGCGCAAGCAAATCAGTAGAACAAAACAATCATCTTTTAATGCAGATTGTGACCAAACCTATAGAATCGCGATTGATCTATTGGATCAAGTGAAGCGACTTTAAAGGCAACTTAATGCTTAAATTATATCCCTAAAAGGTTATTTCTGAATCGATTATAGCGCCGCCATGCTATCAACGAGTGATTTATTCACTCGGTGTTTACTTCGTCGTATCGATATCTCGTCTTTGTGACGTTAACGCGTTTCCAGAATAATCTCACCACTTACATATGCAACTGCTTCAAGGAAACCAGTGTAAATGTGCCTTAGATCCGTACAAAATGGATATGGAGGAATATCCTGGTTTATTTGAAGAGGTAAGCTTCGTAAGCGTTGGGAATAAGACAAGAGTGCCCCTTGACGCGAATATCGAGACGTGAAAAATAGCTTCTTCCGAAGCAACGTCGTCGCGGTTCAATCGACGAGTTTTTACCCTGAATTAATTTGCTTGCTAAGTGCTCTGGAGAAATTGTGTCAGGAGCTCCAGTCATTGCCGAGCCTCCCAATGTTTGCATTTTAGAGTGCTTTGATAATTTATTGGCGAAATATGAGGGTAAAAGTATGCCAAGTGGATTCAGATTCGCTGAATGAGCTTTTATGTTGTCATCATCAGACGTTTTTATATGAAACAGGAAAATTACTTTCGAGCTCTTATTGATGTGTCAAAATTCCGAGAATGTTTCATCGTTGCGTACGAAGCTGTAATAAAATTCTTAGAATGGAGGATCTTATCATTCAATAACGATTTATTAGTTTGTTCCTACGGGGGCATAACATCGCACTGTAAGTGCCACTTGTTGGAGCTGTCATCGGTTCCAAATGGTGTAGTTACGTGCTCTGCTGTAATGTTAGGATGCTCTTAACTCGAAATAGCGTCGTTGCATTTATGTCAAGTTACTTTTTGAACGTCTTTGAAATACACATATCGTGTCCTAAAACATTTTTTAAGCAATGACAGATCATAAAGAAATGTACCTTAAGATAAATTTTTCCTTTATTTACTTGATTTAATTTGTTTAATATCTTGTCAACAGAATGGAGTAGCGGTGCCAATGGCGAGTACCGGGTTCGGAGACAACTATCGGTATCGTCGGACTCGAAACTATTGGACGAGGGGGCGCGGGAGGACGCCCGGGTAGTCATGAGGCCGAAACGGCCTCCTAGACCCAAATCCGAAGCGTTCCTAGCGCATGACCACTCCAATCGACGCACGAAGCGGTTTAGTGCCTTTGGGGTTAGTATTATTTGTAACCATTGTTATTTATCTAAGTATTAGGCAAAAGTCTTAGTCATGAGGCCGAAACGGCCTGTTAGACCCAAATCCGAAGCGTTCTTCGCGCACGACCACTCCAATCGACGCACGAAGTGGTTTAGTGCCTTTGGGGTTAGTATTCTTTGATACAATCGTTGTTTCTCTAAGTATTACGTAATAAGTGGTAGTCTGGAGGCCGAAACGGCCTCCTACTCATAAACAGAAGTCTGAGGCGTTCCTCGCGCCGAACACCATTTCTCACAGGACTTTTCCGGTGTTCTAAAGTAAATCATGTAGACACTTAACTTTGTTGTTCTATTTAAATATAAACCTATTTCCCGAAGCCAGTATACAGGAGAGTAGACTACTATCGTAAGTTAGCAAGTACCTATTAAGTAATCTAAACCTTTTGACATTTTATAATCCTCTTTTTGGTAATTAATTCTTGGTGCCTATAGGACCTATAGGACCTCTTGTGAAAATTTACTGTATAATGCAGTTTCAATCAACAGCGATGTCACACTGAAAAAAAAGTCTCGTACTGGTAACCAGAATCCTGTTATCTCTACAGTATTGTCTTGCTGTATATATGACGACTAAACACTTTGTAAACATAACAAAACTTTTCTGGTTATATCAAAATCGTTAGTACTACAATATGAATTGTAGTGATAACTATAAAATATTGTAATTGACATGCATCTACCAGGCAAAAGTGATGTGTGTTATATATATATATATATATATATATATATATATATTTTTTTTTTTTGGCCGCTCTGCAACCGATACTCAAGGTTTTCCGTAGGGAGCCAGTGGTACCCCAGCCGGGATTTGAACCCGAGACCTCCCGATTGAAAGTCTAATGTTCTACCCGCCAGGCCACGAGCGCCTTAGCGGTGCTACGTGAAATTATCAATCAGTATTTCAAATTGTAATACAATGCATCAATTGTTCAGATTACGATATATATTGTAAATAACACAAATATTTTGTATTTATTACGCTTGCGTCTCTATTTGTACAATGCAGTTGTAAATTTTGCTAAACTGCGTTTAACCAGACTTGTCCAGTAACGTTTCCAAACAAAATTGTACAAAATACAATATTTTTTGTTATCTCCACCAGATTCTAGTAAAAATAACTATATTTTTCACAACAACACATTCTTGTAGTATTGTAGAAAAATATTTTTTTCGGTGCACTTGATGTAATTACTAGTATTAGTATATTGAATAACAATTCTTGAAAGACTAACAAAACCTAAGGAGAATTTATGAAGTACTTAAAAAATTTGCAGCGAGAAAAGAACGACTATGTTTCTAGTCAAACACTGATGAAAAAACATGTTTCTCAAGAGAATAAAGGTAATCAAAAGATATCTCTCTACCATACGACATAGGTATATAAGACATAACTTATGCAATAAGCTTATAAACAAAACAAACTTCTTGTTTGCAGACGGCAGATTTCTCCTAAGATCTCTTTCATGTTTTATAAAACAGTTAAGTCATATTACCTTATTTTGCCGGATCAAATTACGGAAACGCGACTTCGTCTCCCGACACTGTTTCGCTTTCTTGGTGCGACTGTCTAAATATTTGAATTGCTTAATGGGTATGTGGATGCACTTTAGCGAGCTAGAGGTTTCTTACATGTCGCTATGGTAATTGCTTCGTGAGTGTTTTAGCTTGTTTCTATCATAATAACGGAAGCCAAATGGCATGTGGACATTTATCTAATGATAAGTAAACTTTGATGTAGGTACTTTATGTATACAAATAACATAATACCTATTATTGTTTACATAGAAAAATAATCTACCGAAGAAAGTTACCCTACGAATCTCCAGGCGTAAAGGTTCCTTAGTATTATGGGTACCTAGGTATATTATCTACAGAGAGCTAGCTTTAGTTGTGTGAACTTGTGACTCTTGCGCATGTGACACCGCCCTGGTGCCGTATTCTAATTTTAAAATGTATAAACAATACATTAACAACACAATCTGTCTTAAACATAACCCCAACACTTACCCAATAATCAACCGATATTGAAGTCGTATTGTAGTTGCATCGCAGTAATTTCAAGGAAATTCCGTCATTTTTGATTCTGACGTGTAGGCGTTAGCTGTATTGTGTTTTTATTGCATTGGATTTGCATTGAAGTTGGATCGTGTCTGTGCGTGTTTTAAAGTCAGAATACGGCCCCTGGGCGTTTTGCAATGGGACATTATTTTATACTGACAAAAAACATGAAGACAACACGAAAATTAATTTGGTCTCTATTAGTCCTTTCCTATCGCCCTAGCAACTCCCGATCTCTTAGCTAATAGGGATACATGTGTACAGTCAGCACCAATAGTAACTTCCTACACGAAGGCCGCAAAAATATGTGACACGCTCCTATGGTTCTACAAATAAGAGCGTGTCACATATTTTTGCGGCCTTCGTGTTGGAAGATACTATTGATGCTGACTGTACAACTGTAGTTACGTTACGTATCAGACACAGTAGGGAGGTATACGCTGCTTTGAAGTATCAAAGCAGCGTATACCTCCACTAGGTAACCATATGCCAGCTATCGTTTACGCGGGGATTGTTCAAGATTGTAGCGACAATCCGCATTTAGTGCAAATTGAACCAAACTCGGCGATCGATCAACGTCACCATGCTCCTTACTCGGCCTATTTGTATAGCCAACGACATTTACATTATAAAGATTGCGAAGTGGCGTGTTTAATCATTATTGTAGAAATTGGGGTGGCATGGTTTATAAAAACTATGCTACGACCTACGACGTAGCTCTTGAATCGTAGCTCATCTGTAATTGAGTAAAAATATAAAAAAAGATAAAAGAGATATTTATTCTTCAATTTAGGCACATCACAATGCACTTATGAACGTCAGAGAGAAAAAATAAACCAGCACCGGTTCTAACCCTACACCTCCGAGAAGTATTACTTATTACCGGCAAGAAACTCGGCGGGACTCATTTTTTCAAAACAGTAATAGTAATACATTAAATCTTAAAGGTGGCTGTGCATAAATTACGTCATCGATTTTTGACGATTTTTGACCCCCCTAAAATCATCCAAAGATTATGCTTGGAATGGCCCCGTTTCCTCCTACTTCATGCTACCATCATCCGATGTCCAGACCCCCCACCCCCCCTATTTTGAAATGACGTAATTTATGAATAGCCCCAAGGGAGTATATACAATAATGCGTAGTTCTTCAAGAAGGCATATCAAAACAGTTTGAGAGACAGACAATGTACCTGCATATTGTGTAATTAAATGAAAGAATTAAATCCAAAAAAGTTCAGGGACAAAAGCTGGCCCCTCGCCGCTATCAAAGTCTGGTCATCAGTCTTGGGCACTCTTTATTCACACTCGTTTCTGGTATGGGGGAGGCCGAATCTCCATCTATCACTATTCTCCGTAATACGGGACTTTCATTACAAACGAGCGCACTCACGGATAACCGGCTAAGAGTGCGCGATATATTTCGTCGGATAAAACTTTATTAGAACCATAAATATATTTTTTCTTGTTATTTTCCCAGAACGCTTCATATATAATTTCGAATGATCAATACACGTCTAGGTACCTTAACTCGATTGTGTTCGGGATTTATATTATAAGATATCTTCTATTTTCGAATCACTGGCTTTTAGTTTTCACTGAACGAACACGCACGAGAAATTCTGTCATCGATAACAAACATTCGGTTTGATATAGGTTTTAATATGGATCCCTGGTTTAAAGATACCTATAGAGATATAGCGGCTTTAAAATAGTTATAAGTTTTTATGTAATGTAAGAAAAATGAATTTTCTGACTTTAGGTACCAATGCAAACCTTTGATTTATGTCAGCAATCACTTTTAGGTTAGGGTAGATCACTTTATGAGTTAATGACCTGTTATATCCGACTGCGTAGGCCTAATTCTGTCAGACATGCTTCTGCTAATCTCGTAAAATGAATTAGTTTCGAAGAAACGGTTACCAGCCGACAAGAATGTTGTACTATAGCTGCAGAATTGCCTACCCAGTCCAGTTTGTGAATGAATTCATTCATAATGTGGGTATGCAATTTTGCAGCGCGCTGTACCTTTGACTTGAACACATATTTTTAGTACTACGCTCAATTATTGTCCCTTTTCCTTAAGGGCGCCACGTTACCGCTTGTCAACAGGACAAGTTGTCTGTTGTTTTCAGTTTTTAGCTTCAAAATTCGCTTGTGCTTGTTTAATAAATGGAAATGGCGTGTTGTCTAAAAATACTGTTTTCATTTTATGAAAGGCGTTTGTAGCAAACTTCTGACGGTAACTTCTTTTATTTTTAACTAAAGTACAAAAAATGTAGTTAGTGGCTTGCCAATTGAGCTTTCGGAGAGGCTACGAGATAAATCACATGACGCTTTTTACGCCTTAGTAATATCGCAAACTAAGACTTGATGGTGAAATTGGACCATTAGCCACTTAACTAGTATAAAGTGCTTCGTATAGCAGGCAAAGGTCCAATCCACGTACCACTTAATATGTGTTAAGTGACCAGCGCTCCCTACTTAGGATTACTTCTGTGGTTCACCCTTAATTCTCATTAGGTTCTAAAGAATGGCTCCATTACGGTAAAACAAGGATAGCTCGTCCACTGGAAGTAAGCCCATGAAAGGACTTCTCAAGAGAATACTCGGTAAAATGACCCACAATTTCATTGGGAACTAAAGCGAAAAAAATATTGGCGTAATTCTTGCAATATTTTATAATGATGGTCTCTACACCAAACTTGGTGCAAAAATTATTTAAACGAATTAACTATATACTACAGTCTTACGGTATTAGTTGTATAGAAAAAAAAATACGTTGTCTTTTTCAAACATTCGTACACAAAATGGAATGATTTTCTATCAAATAATAGATACTTGAGTATTGCGTTAGTTTTGCATACCATTATAACACCGTGATAACTCATTTTCATATCGCTTAATTAAATGAAAAAGTATAACAACACTAGCTGAAGTCGCCGTCCGCGGGGCGTCGTAAATTATCGGCTTTCCAGACTTGAGTGATAAATGGTTTATTTTTTTCATTGTCAGGGTGACTCTTGTTCATAATAGCTGAAGTATAGGCTTTGCACGATACAGTACGCATACACAACGGCAAACATTGTTATCATCTCTTTCTTGTTTAAAATTATATATTATATAACTAACCTTAGTTTAATCGGTTATTTTTTTAGCTACAAGGGCTAGAAGGCCTCGAAACGCAAATATACATGAAATTTGTAGTATATCGTTGTCAACCGACTTCAACATTTCAAAGGAGGAGGTGCTCAATTCGTCGGGATATTTGTTTTTTTTGCAATTTTTTTTATGTCTGTTCACCGATTATTCGAAGACGGCTGAACCGATTTGGAAAAATATTTTTTTGTTTGAAAGATTATACTTCAGTTGGTTCCATTGTGACCAGGTCCGGATTTGATGATGGGATCCTGGAGAAATCGAGGGAACTCTTCAAATATTATAGGCACACCTATACTAATTTCAGTATTTTTTGCAGCACCTCTGGCAATTCCTCTTGGAAATGCGGAGCCTAAGTGAAGTCGGTTCTTTTTTGTTTTGTAATATTTTGTAGTATAAATATCTACCGACTAGATGATGCCCTATAAATTATAGGCTTAAGCCTATCAGACTCCCGTGATAAACGTTGTTTTTTTGCCGGCAGGGTGACTCTCCGTTCGGCAAATCCGAAGCCTACATAAAATTGGAGCAGCTGGGGGAGGGATCCTACGCCACAGTTTATAAAGGGTATAGCAAGTAAGTATTCACATTATTTTTAACTCATATAAATTATTACAGTCAGCACGCAAAAGTACCAATAAAAATGGCTCCTAATAACGACCTCTTTGGTGGAAGAGAGCCGAGCGAATGCTGACAGTAACCTGTGTTATATGAGTATGTATTTTACTCTTAAAAAGCTGATACATAAAGGTTGACATGAGATAAAAGTCAAAATTAACATCAAACTACTTTGCGGCCCCCTACCTTATTTTATAAAGGTACCTAGTTGGTAATTTTCCTACGAATAAAAGTGCCAAGAGGCAGGTATTTCTTACCACTAAAGAAATATCTACCCTGACCTGTTATTCAAACCAAGATAGTCCTAACTCCTCCCTCCCCCGTCTGTCCCTTTTGGCAATCCGTGATCAATTTATCAAAGTAAGTATTATCTAGCATATAACATGGTCTGAATCAAATAACAGATAAGGATAAAAATTTAGAAATTCCTTACAACATATTTCCCCCCATTAGTTAAGTAGCTAGAAGGCACTCTGCGCGACTGGATAGCGATCAGTTAACGCATTGTATCCCATTGGCTGAGTCGGAGATGCCGATTTTGTGTTGCTTACGTCTTTCACGTGACCCTCTAACATCATACTTTTGTTACGTTTGTCCCGGCTTTTAGCCATGAATCAATGGAGCCAGGAGTCCGCTCAGCAACCTAACATCAAGAATTATCGTACTTAGGTTTTTTTTTAGAAAACGCCTGACCTTCCAACCTAGAAGATAAACAAGACCTTGTTGGGATTTAGTCCGGTGTCATGAAGATTTCTTTCACTGGTAAATGACATACGGCCCGATAAAGTACGCAGCTTCTACTATCACTAAATTAAATACTCAGTATGTAACATCAATGTTCCAAAAACCCGCTTTAGAGACTGTTACATTTATTTTGGGGAAAAAAATGTACTTCTATTCTAAATAAATCAAAACTATGCCACAGAATTTAAAAAATCTACGGTGCGGGCAACACTCGCATCCAGTTGACGTACTGACAAAGTAAAACGAATATATAAAGTTCAACAAATATTCCATTCGGAAAACAGCATGTACCTTCAATATGAAAAACAAAAAGTAATCCAACAAAAAGTGTAAAACCCGTCGCGGCGGGCGCGGTCGAAGGCTCTCACGCAATCCGACCAGACAGCAAACTTTTAAACAAAACCCCGTGGACTCCGCAAACGAGGGGTCCTTGGTCCACCTTGCCCGTTTCCCTGAGGCTAGGAACCAGACCACAGATTACTTGCACTAGCAGGTATTTCACTTTTAAAACAAAGAAGGAATGGAATACAATTAAAAGTTTGATGATTTTGACTTCGTTACAGGACATATAAACTGAAATATTACCCCACCAAATAGGCAAAATGAGAAACCGATTTAAATTCCGCTACGCTAGGTTGATATTATTTTAACCTTTTTCAGTAGTAAATAACTAGTAGAGACACTAGTGACACAATCATCGCCGTAAGAGTCACTACACCAAACGTGATTTGTAATTATTTTTTTAAATATGTTATGACCTTTTTATTAAGTAACATTATGTGTCCCTATGTGGAAACAACCATTAGGTATATGAAAACCCAGTTATAAATAATGTGCATTGTTTATGCGTGAATGACGCACGAGCATGCAGCACTGAACTTGTGGACATCCATAATTTGTGACGTCCGCCGTATTGTAATCTGGGAACAATGTAACCATTCAATCAATGTTACCCGGCCGTTATGGTGACATTCCTATATTGATTCTAATGATGATCATACGCCTTTTGTTATTTATTCAAAGGCTATGCTTGCAGTGCGGTATAAATAATGACTGTTACATATGATCATATAGGATAGTCGACGTCAAGGACACGCTTACAATTTTGTATCTTATTGCAAAGGATTAGGGTGCAATATTTTTTAACTTATATTTGATGCCGATTGTATCTACGATTGTATGGATTGAATATATCGCGTGGTTCTTGCGTGAACTGAAGATTGCAAGGTTTCGTGATTGGGGCTAATAGATAAACTAAGAATAAGTAGTACCAGCCATTTTGAGAAAGCGTGGAAGTGTTTATACTACCTACAGGGGCGACGAAAAGTTTGTAAATAGGTACATAATAATTTGCAATAAAGTCTTGATGTAACTTTTTTGTATGATGAATAGTCTTTTCTGAAATTACTTGTCTATTTATAAGCGGGTTTTAGTCTATTTACATAACACTACAATCTTCATTAATGCTAAACTCCGCGGCACATCGGCAATCATCCCCTCCAAAGCTAGGCCTCACTTGCCTCAACTAAGCCTGGCTAATTAAGCTGTCTGCGTGCCGCGATCTTGCATGATGCCATCCTGATCAAAAGTGACGTTAAAGCGATTTAACCTCTGATGTATGTAGATAAGTTGTTTCTGTTGATGGCACGGCGTAAATATTGAAGAACTTGCATTAAGGTCAGTCAGGTCAGGTGCGCTTAAGGGGCAAGCGCACCAACCATATCGAAATATCAAAAAGTACAGATGTTATACTACTAAAGCCATTTTATTTTTGCCAAGTAACTATAGTTTTGTGGTAGTATATATTGCGTTAGTAGTATAATAACATATGTTAAGTGTAGTTGTCGATATGGAAGGTGCGCTTGTCCCGTAGGCGCACTTGCCCCGACTGACCTTATGTCTTCTTTAGAACATGTCAGGCATACGGTGTCACCTATTAATAATATTGAGAGCACCTTAAACAAGTTTTTATATTGTATTATTTTGCCTTATAATCATATTTTCGTTGTGTAAATACTGAATCGTATTTGACGTCACAGGCGTATGTAAAACGAAACGTGTTGCGGAGCAGTTGAATATAAATGTATGGTTTATGTGCGAAGTTAAGTGATTAAGGGGAGGGTGGGTATCCGAATAGCGTGGGATAGAGGGAAAGAAACGTTTATTAAGATACACATTGCATCTTTGTTTCGTATACCTATACGTATGTGTAGGAGAATATTATATCTGTGATTCTGTAGGATAATTTGTTAGAAATCTATTTGTTTTCGGAAAAAAATAGAATAAAAACTTATACTGAAACTAAACTTTAAACAATACTAAATTAAAAACCCCGACATACTAATAAAAACACCATTTATCAAGTTATCCAACTAAGAACCTTATTTTTTTTTGTCGCAGGGAAAATGCATTTATGCATCCCCCCGAGGTCTGGGGAAGCCCTATAGTGAGGGTATGTGGGACTCGCCCCTCCAGATGACAGGGGAATACCCACTAAAAACCCTGCGGCGTTTCCGTCCTGGTTGTTAAGGGGGTGCAGTGGGATCGTACACTTCACCAAAACTACACCCCCCGATCCAACTAAGAACCTTCACTAACGTATTACTTTATGTTTGCCGAAAAACCGCAATCAAATCGAACTAGACGTTTTGGAGATAAAGAGAGAAAATCATTCGTTGCATGCAAAAACACTGTAACACCTCACCCAAAATTCATACATCCCTCTCCATCTCCGTTCCATTGGGAAAATAAAAATAAAATAAAATCAATTTTGTTTAGACTAAGTTGTGTAAAGCTTACATCGTATTACGTATTACGAAAATTCATACCTACATTGGTTTTGTTGGGTACCACAATAACGAAAACAACGCATAAAGACTTAAAATTATTCAGCTGTAGGCGTAAACCTACGATTATCTCAAAGTTTTGGGACGTGACGTCAACGAAATCCGATTCCCATTCACTATTTATCCAGACAACCCCTTTTCCATTATACAATCCAGCTTCTATTTTTAGACGCCCAAAAGGTCAACATTTATCAATCGCGACTCTTATTCAGCCGAGAATTTTTGGTCTCTGTAAACACACGAACTAATCACTCAATCCAAACTATTCGCAAAGTGATTTAGCCCCCAAATACTTGTAGCAAGTAAAGTTTCACACAAAGGACCGAAAGTTGCCGAGGCCATGAATACGACAAAATACAATTTGGTTAGTTGGTAGCTCATTAACGTTGTAGGGCGTACACGGGAACACTTCATGTAATATTCACGGTGAGCCTTGTAGGAGAAATGTAGTATGAACGAATGGCACTCGTACATTGTTGCTCTTGTGAAGGCTGTGCTTCCGTAGGCTCTTCTAGGGTTACCAATTTCTAAATTATATAGTCCTAATAAGATCCGTTGAATTTGTCAGTATGCAGAATCCGACCGCGCTATGTTTTCACGTTTAGTGCTACGTCTAATATGGCGCTTTAATAATCCCAAGTTGGTGCAAACTCACCGTAGATAGTTAGGTAGCTATACTAGCTATACAGAATACAGAGCAAGACCTTTCGACCAGCCGGTCATTAGCCCCAATGAGGTTAAAAACTCACTAAGTATAAATTGGTTTCAACTGTCGTTTGTTTTGGAACCTTCTAGTATACACACTTTTGAGTCTAGTGTATTGATTTGATTGATTATATTTATATATCCAAAGGATTTTTTAAAATCTCCTGATGCCTGGTATGGTAACCCTGCGTCGGGGTAAGCCTCAACTCTGACCTTACTCGCCGCTTCTGGGTTGGCGCTTGTAAAATTCAGCTGTGTTAACATTGCACTCATACTGGTATTACTAAAGCATTATTCGCTCAGGTATTTGAGCAGGCTATAAATTTCAGGCAAGCGTTTGTGGATTTTGAGGCAAGGAACTTTAACAATCGAGTTGCAGATTGAGATATTGAGGCGTATTTGGTTCATAGTAGATATCGCCGGGTTCAAGGCAGAACCGTATATCTGGATTTCATTTTATTAGCAGAATGTTGTTTTTGCCTTTGACCGTAAAGGCAGAAACGACTATTTGTAGTTAAGTTTATTAGCAGATATTCGTAGTTGGTTTTGCCTTAGCGGCATGTTAGATCAAATCAAAAACGTATCGAGTCATTCATTGACATTTTAGGGTATCTCATAGTTTTCCTAACATTTGACCTGTTTAATGGAGACTGGTCCGCTATACAGCCTAATCCCAAGACTTGGCGTAGGCTCTATAGTTTTTAGGCCATCGACTGCCATTTGACATGTAAACAGTAGCGTGTCAACTGTAAGGAAAGAAAATGCAGTAAACATGAATTAAAACTAAATGTAAACGATCGTGTTTTTTTTTGTAAAATTGTCCTGTAGTATAATAAATACTACCTACATAAGTATTTACTTAAATGCGATTTTCCTTTCGGAGCAGAGAAGCGTTTGTAAAATTCAGTTGTAACAACACGCATGCGGTATGGCTGGTCAGAATAGTTTATACGCTCAGGTATTCGAGCGGGCTCCGGGTTTCAGGGAAACGGTTCTGTTGGGGAATTTCAACAGTTGAGACGTGGACCGGTTGGGAATCGATGTGATATTGTAGCTACTGCCTTTGTCTATATTCCGTAGTACCGGTTTATTGACGACTAACAAGGACCCATAGCTCGGAACTGTATCAGACGAATATTAATATTGTCATGTCATCCCTACGATACGATACGATTAGTCGGTTCATGATCTTATAATCACTACATAGTATAGAACAAAGTCGCTTCCTGCTGTCTGTCCCTATGTATGCTTAGATATTTAAAACTACGCAACGGATTTTGATGCGTATGTATAATTGCACCCGTGCGAAAGCCGGGCGGGTCGCTATTAATATTCTAAAACTATTGGAAAAATGGACTCAAAATCGCATCGGCAATGATTTGTAGAGTACCAAAGTGTGAGCCGCTTAACACACCTGTAGGATTATTATTAATTAAATCTAGTTCAATTAAATGAGATACCCAATAGGTTTACTGCAACCGCACACACGCACGAACTAATTTCAAGCTAATTAGTTGAGATAACCTAAATTAATTCAGTGCTTGATTCTGCAAGTACAGCATTAATGATTTTATAGAAAGATCGACCGAGACAGACCGAGTAAATATTTACCATGTGAAGTGTTATTTCCTTATTTCTGTATGTTTTATTTATTGCACAATAATATACCTAAATGAGGAAATTGCATTCTGCATTAAACATTTTGATTTAACGTCTTCCTTTTCACGAGACGCAATTAAATTAACATAAAATTTGTATTTTCTAGCAAATTTTAAAGCATAAATTTTCCCGGCAGGCATCATAAAGATTTTATGGCACATATTTTGTCTATTTACTGGGTAGTTAAACAATAGGGTCTATAACATTAATTAATTGACATCATTTAACTCAAATGTTAAGTTAAACTTACCATGGGGCTACTTTTTATAACCTAAAACAATAAGACCGTGTAATTACTAATTAAGCACGTATAGACTATAAACATATTAGCTTTAAGAGAAAACTTTCGGCCACTGATTATTCTTATGGCAGTTGTATTACTCAGCTAGTTAAAAACCATGAACTGCAAAAATAAAACTATTTTGTTTTATTGAGAGTATTGAGACTTATTGTTACAGAGTTGCTACCTGCACATATAATGTTCATAACACATACTTACGCATTTCTTCTTACTTAATAATGTTAAATACTACATGTCATGAATTAATAAATTAAGACATTCAAGAGATAAAGATGTCCTTCTAATTTATGTGACTTGTTTAAATTGTAACAATAATAATTTTTACTCCCCCTACCCTTTTCAAAATTCATAATATTTATAGCAGTTGTTTACTTAAACCTGCTGGCAAAATAATAGGATTCCACGGATAGAAGAAAAAGTATCATTTTATTTAGTGTTGCCATTTCCTTAACTTAATTGTCCTTGATCAACTCATATCGCATAGAATTATCCAAAATTAATTCGTTCGCCGTCGTAAATATATTGATAATACCCTTTTAATCTAGTTTTCCTTTAATTAATAAATCCAGGATAAAATATACACATTTTAATTTGTTTCGTGTCGACGTCGTAATAGGGATCGAATCTTCTGCACTAGCAACTCTCAGAGGAGCTGTCACTTGCCGTAAACGTCATCAAGACTTGTCTAATTTTTGCGTCTCGGAGAGGACATTCGTTCCTTTCAAATTATTATCACGTTTCATACGTGCGATGAGTAAGTATTTTGAAATCGAAATGGTATTCGTGGTTGTAGAAAACCCAGTGTTAATTATTTGTGATATTATTTTTAGCGCCAATTTCCGTCGTTTGATGTAGCGGCTGCATCAGCGGTCCACAACCCCGCGATGTTGAAATGGAGACTCCAGGCTTCCCAAATATTAAGCTGGTTCCTTGTCCGTCGTGGGTATGTATTTGCAATTTACTTGCTTTCGTTTTATCTCAAAATTGCACAAGGAATTCTTGTTACTAGATATTAATTATGTTGTCCCTTTCAGGGTTGTGGTTTACCCCTACTACCCCGAGCCTTCGGTCTTCAGAGGCCGGGGCGGGCTTACTACATGGCCATCTTCTTCCTGGCGCTGCTGGCGGAGGCCGCAGCCCATTTATTTTACATAATCAGACTCTGGTCGGCGTGGATCTGAGACAGGATTGTTCAGTCCCCGTGGCAGCCTGACGTCGTAGTCGTAGGTTCACGTTCCGTTCAGGTCAGAAATACCCAATTTATTTACTTAAACGGCGCCCAATACCCTGGTTAATATAGTTTATTCATGTGGTCTAAGTTACAAATCCGTCCATACAAATATTTAGTCCCAGCCTACGCCCTGGTCTCATGCTACTACTCATTTAATTAGGAGCTAGCCTGTATTATTTTAAGGAAGTTAATTTATCCAAATAAATACCAACATAAAGGATGTTATTGAAAGTGAAGCGTGGAAAGTTAAATTAATATACTATAATTAAATGTACCCGGTTAGTTTTCTTCTAGGTTTACCCTAGATACCATACCCCTTTTTTTTATATGTAACAGTGCTCGCCCATACGTGTGGCTTGGGACTAAAGGCTTGTGTGACAATGTAATTTAAATAAATTGTGAACATGAGAGGATGGGCTTAGACCACCGTGCTTTATTTAGTTGTGTACCTTGTTCGGAGAGATATCATTTTACATTAAATTTCATATTGTTACATTTAATTTTGACCTACCTTGATAACCGTTATAAGGAGTTATACTTTTACTTATTGTCTTTTAATAGTGTTTGCATTCTTACCTTTAAAAACTAAGAATTGAATTTGTTTTGTAGAGTGACCTTTGAACCTTGTAGTTACATATAAGGCCGGTACACACTTGGATACTTGTTTAAATTAAAATAATCTTCCTTGATGCTAAATTCTTTTTAAATATGTGATATTCTGGTGTCACATAAAACTGTACTGCTAATAATATGATAGGGCTGTGTGCGGAAGTACAGTCAGCACCAAAAATTTATTGCCTAGTTTTACCTTTTCAATATTAAAAAAATGTTTAGTTTAGTATTGTAAACCAGTTTTATGCTTAAGAAAAGGTAAAATATTTAACTTGAATTAATTACTTATCTACTGGAAATTAGTGTGGAGTTACTACTTAGGGTAAATGTGGCTGATGGCAGACCTTGTTGAAACTTAAAATTTTACATGATAACTTTTGTTATGTTGCTATTATTGTATGAGGAGTTCATCTACTGAGGTTGTTCAAGTACAGTCATACATAATTATTTGAGTTGTTTTAAAAAAAGTTTTTTTTAAATTTAATTATTACTTGTGCAACAAATTACTATTCTAGTAATGCCTGTCTTTTGTGAAATTTTGTTCCTTCGGGCATACTTAATTATATATAAAATTACAAGAGACTTTGTCTCAGTTAAATTGTAAAGAGCCTAGGCTGGGAATTTACTTACCTTTTATAAATTACTTTCTCCTTTTACCTTTAAACTTGGTGCATATTTTGGAAGTAGGACTTCATATTTTATTATTTTCTACCCTTAACTTAAATTTATTATAGTAGGTTATAAAGTTGTTCAGATGGGAGAAATAAATATAATTATTATTAACTAAAGTTATGTCGACTTATCATCGAGTTTCCTTAATTAGTGTTAGGCGTAATTATTATTACTTAAAGCTACCTCGACTTCTCATCGAGTTTACTTTCTACTGTTTGTTAGTTGGAGTTGGAAGTACCTATACCTAGTGTTACCTTTTGAGTATTATACTGCTGCTGCTGGGAAATGTTTTCTGCGTTTGTTAAGATGGGAGTTTATTGTTGTTACGTGGGAGTTTCTACCTTACTTGTCGATCGCATTCGGGGTAAACTCGTTAACTGACCGAGTGCGTGGTACTTGTTATGTGTTTTGAGTGGGTGGAGAGGGCGCTTTAAACCCTCTTCACGTGGTTACTGTGGAGTAGGCGTTTTAAACCTACTTCACACTTTCTTCACTTTTCTGTTTCGGGCCATGGTGGATTTTAAACACATGTTCCCTTAACCGTTAGTGTCGTATTCTAGTGCTTTGCGGTAGTGGCCCTAAAACCCTATGCGTGAACACTAGTTTTGTAGTTGGTGGGTGTCTTGTGGTAGTTGCCTTAAAGCACTATTCGTAAGCACCGGTTATCTGTTATCGTTCTATGGTGCCGTCTTGTGGTCGCTTCGGACGCGGACGGGTTGGCGCTTGTGCTCGCTGTAGTTGCGTACCGTGTTGTCTTGTAGTGTATTTTACAGACTTGTCGTCGCTCAGTCACAGTCTGATACGTCGCGTTTTTTTGTTTAGTGTTTTTCAGATGTAGTAGCGCCCAGACCTTCGTCGAAATAGACCCGGCCTGATAACGCCCTATGTTTAAATTTAATGTTCTTGTCTAGCAGCAGTATGTTTTCTATTTAGTAGTTAGGATTTAGTTTATATTGTGCGTGGGTTCGATTGGGTGCTCTTTTGGCTAGTAGAGAATCCATTTTATTGTACTAGATTTTGGGGAATGTAGCGAGCTGGAGACCAGCTCAAAATTTTGCCTGTGTCAAAATTTTACTAGAGAAGGGAGGCACTGTAACAATAATAATTTTTACTCCCCCTACCCTTTTCAAAATTCATAATATTTATAGCAGTTGTTTACTTAAACCTGCTGGCAAAATAATAGGATTCCACGGATAGAAGAAAAAGTATCATTTTATTTAGTGTTGCCATTTCCTTAACTTAATTGTCCTTGATCAACTCATATCGCATAGAATTATCCAAAATTAATTCGTTCGCCGTCGTAAATATATTGATAATACCCTTTTAATCTAGTTTTCCTTTAATTAATAAATCCAGGATAAAATATACACATTTTAATTTGTTTCGTGTCGACGTCGTAATAGGGATCGAATCTTCTGCACTAGCAACTCTCAGAGGAGCTGTCACTTGCCGTAAACGTCATCAAGACTTGTCTAATTTTTGCGTCTCGGAGAGGACATTCGTTCCTTTCAAATTATTATCACGTTTCATACGTGCGATGAGTAAGTATTTTGAAATCGAAATGGTATTCGTGGTTGTAGAAAACCCAGTGTTAATTATTTGTGATATTATTTTTAGCGCCAATTTCCGTCGTTTGATGTAGCGGCTGCATCAGCGGTCCACAACCCCGCGATGTTGAAATGGAGACTCCAGGCTTCCCAAATATTAAGCTGGTTCCTTGTCCGTCGTGGGTATGTATTTGCAATTTACTTGCTTTCGTTTTATCTCAAAATTGCACAAGGAATTCTTGTTACTAGATATTAATTATGTTGTCCCTTTCAGGGTTGTGGTTTACCCCTACTACCCCGAGCCTTCGGTCTTCAGAGGCCGGGGCGGGCTTACTACATGGCCATCTTCTTCCTGGCGCTGCTGGCGGAGGCCGCAGCCCATTTATTTTACATAATCAGACTCTGGTCGGCGTGGATCTGAGACAGGATTGTTCAGTCCCCGTGGCAGCCTGACGTCGTAGTCGTAGGTTCACGTTCCGTTCAGGTCAGAAATACCCAATTTATTTACTTAAACGGCGCCCAATACCCTGGTTAATATAGTTTATTCATGTGGTCTAAGTTACAAATCCGTCCATACAAATATTTAGTCCCAGCCTACGCCCTGGTCTCATGCTACTACTCATTTAATTAGGAGCTAGCCTGTATTATTTTAAGGAAGTTAATTTATCCAAATAAATACCAACATAAAGGATGTTATTGAAAGTGAAGCGTGGAAAGTTAAATTAATATACTATAATTAAATGTACCCGGTTAGTTTTCTTCTAGGTTTACCCTAGATACCATACCCCTTTTTTTTATATGTAACAAAATGCGTATCTACAAAAAGACGCGATAAGTTCACTCCCTTTTGCTTTTGTGCACTATCTAAACACATTCCAATACCTTACACGATATCTAATCACGTGATTCATAACATATAGGTTTCGGAGAGTTTAAAATCAGGCTCTAATTCAACTTTTTCTTCCCCAGTTTAACGCAACAAGTGGTAGCACTGAAAGAAATACGGCTGCAGGAAGAGGAGGGCGCACCGTTCACCGCCATCAGGGAGGCGTCGTTGCTCAAAGAGCTCAAGCACGCCAACATCGTCACGCTACACGACATCGTACATACCAGGGAAACCCTCACGTTCGTCTTTGAGTTTGTGGTAAGAATCGCACTGTTTGCTGTCAGAGAGGTGATGCTTTAGTGCTCAAGGACGCCAACGTCGTCACGCTACACGACATCGTACATACCAGGGAAACCCTCACGTTCGTCTTTGAGTTTGTGGTAAGAATCGCACTGTTTGCTGTCAGAGAGGTGATGCTTTAGTGCTCAAGCACGCCAACGTCGTCACGCTACACGACATCGTACATACCAGGGAAACCCTCACGTTCGTCTTTTGAGTTTGTGGTAAGAATCGCGCTTTTTGCCATCAGAGAGGTGATGCTCAAAGAGCTCAAGCACGCCCACATCGTCACGCTACACGACAACGTACATACCAGGGAAACGCTCACGTTCGTCTTTGAATTTATAGTAAGAATAGCGCTGTTTGCCACCAGGGAGGCGTCGTTGCTCAAAGAGCTCAAGCACGCCAACATCGTCACGCTACACGACATCGTACATACCAGGAAAATGCTCAAGTCCGTCTTTGAGGTCGCTTAAACAGCTCACGCACGCCAACATTGTCACGCTATATGTCATCGACGACACCGTACCTACAGTGGTAAGAGTCAACTTTTAGGCATAACGTTTCGTAATGAATTTCCGATATTACGATCCTGTTAGAAGAGCCCTGTTAACCAAGTAACTGTCGTGCGAGATGCATTTACTGGATTTTGCCATTTTCAAGGTAAGTATTCCACGATTAACTGCAATCATTTATTTATATGACGCCTGGCAAAGAAACAGAGGAATTGACCCCGAGTTAATAAAATAAGGATAATTTAATAGATATAAGCGCACTAAAAGTTACTACTTAATGCTCGGGCCCTTAGTAAAATATATACAATTGTACAGGAAAATACAGCATCATAATAAATTAATAACTATATTTTTAGTCCTTTGTAGGTACAAATATTACATGTTAGGAAGCCGTGCGTGTGTTGATATACCTATACGTAGCCATTACATCGTAGCAACATGATATAAGACAAAGCTCCAAAAGCGACAACTTGGAATATAAACGCAATACCTCCAGATCCCTTTATCTATCCAAACTCATGTCTTTCCCGAACTTCCACTTCCTAATTCCGGCCGAACTTCCAACTTGGTTGTTGTTTTAATTGAGTGCTCGTGTTCACGGCACGGATCTATCTCAGAGGCGGGATACATGAAAAATGTTTTCCAACACGTCGTTGCTATGGAAAATCCAGTCTTTTAAACTCTCGTTTCCTAACTTTAACGTTTTAATTGAGTGCTCTCGCTGAACGGATTTATATCTCGTTTAATATATACAGCCTTGGCCAGAAGTGTTGAGCACCAATGCGATTTTCATACAAAACTGGAAAGTTTAGTCCATCGTTTCCATCTTTGTTTAAGTTATTTTGTCAATTAATTTAAACTAATAGGCATGTTTTGTTGAAGTTAGTAGTAACTGCATAGAATATTTGCAATATGTCGCACCGACTTAAATTTACATTTTTGGTACCTTCTGTTTTCATATTTTTTAAGTACCTTGAAAGTGTTATTAAGTGAAGTTTTCTATATTTATAAATAAAATATAACATTTACCGTTACCGTACATTGTTAGGATAGGGAAATAATGCTTAACATCAAAATTGTAAACAAAAAAACACCTATGCTCAATACTTCTGGCCAAGGCTGTAGTATACTGATACATAGGCTTATATATGTATTATTTTATTACACTTTTGATATAGAATATTATGGCTCTATTTGCCTCGGTCTTTGTTTACTTAAAAACAACTTTTTACCATAATCGCTCTTTTGGCTAGTCGGTACCTATTGTCGATAGTGACCCTACCTACGAAGCTGGATATCCTGGATTCGAATCCTTTTGACATTTATTATTAGGTACCACAGACTACACAGACACCTCATCATTAAACTTTTACAGGGAGCACGAGGTCACCACACATCAGTGCAATTTTATTCCTAAATTTCTACGATCCGAACAGCAAATCTCAATAGTATTATACACCAATTTGTAGTATAACAATCCAGGTTCATCCCTGTAACTTGATTTTTGTGGATATTTTTAATCCACATGAGTAATGATCAAAAACGTTACCTCAATTGAAATACGCGGTCGCGCTCTCATACAAAATTAGTACGAGAGCACTGATGCGTGGTGACCCCGAGTTGTACTTATGATCTATCTAGTGTTGAGGTTATCTGTGTTAAGTACAAAATAGGTACATGAAAAAACTTGAATAAACTATGTAAATAACCTAAAATTTACTTACTTCAAAATACTAACACTAATAGGTATTTGTGTGTTTACCACCAATATAAAGAATGACTGGCGGTCCGTCAAAAATATGCGAAAGAAAGCTGAAACTAACTAGCCGGATTCCGAACTACTTACAGCGCAACGTTACGAGTACTAATAAAGTCACGCAATAAAAAAGTTAAGACGAGCTTAAGACGGATGCAAAACTGCACTTAAATTTTATAAAGCACTGCAGTTAAGTTTGCTTAAGAACTTTAGTATAATAAATTCCATTGAAATGCTTAGGTGCAATTTATATCCAATTGTATGATGATGTATACAGAGAAAGATGATGTGTATGTATGTATTACGTGAGCTAATCATACAAAAACAAAATCTTACTTATCATTATTTAGGTACCTTCGCCGTTTGATCTACCTACCTTACTTATGATAGTTATGATGAGACGTCGATTTCCTCCATTTCGATACAGAAGTGATATTCATTTTTCTATTCCTCTAGACGTAATGGATTGGCTCCGAGAAAATAATTCCTATTTAGTTCCGTTATATTTCTTTTGTCACGATTCCGTAGAACAAAGAATCTGTTAGTTCTGATACAACCAGAGTAGATTTATTAAATAAAAAATAATGGTTAACTAACTAGTGTCTTTTAAGTTGAATATTTGTCAGTCCAACGAAAGTTTTGTGTTCAGAGTAGATTTGCATAGAGTAGTTATCCGAAAACTAAAACGAAAGCCGCTCGAATCTCAAAAATCTTCGAGCGCTCGAATCTCAAAAATCACCCCCCGGGTTTATCTTTTAGAGCTTGAATGAAATTAACGCCATGATTACATACCAGTGAAAATAGCTATGGACTTATGAAAATCTTAAATTAAAAACACGCCAACGGTTTCATGTTAACACACGACTGTTATTGTTTCGCTCTTCTTCATAATTAAATAGATATAATCACCAAGCGTGGCGCGTATGGCAAACCCCAAGACCCCCCCACCCTTTAAGGGGAGGCCTATGTTCAGCAGTGGACGTCTTATGGCTGAGATGATGATGATGATGATGAATCACCGATATGTAATCATAATCATGAACAGGATACACAATCAGCCCAAAAAAAAAGGTCCCACAATAGTGCTGTAAGACGACTCGTACAGCAGTTTCTCGGTCAGTTTTATAAGACTAGTCAGTGATAAGCTGGTTATACATTTTCAAGAGTCATATTTTCGGTAAATCTTGTTTGAGAGAGATACAGTCTCTACTAATCTTTCTGCTTGGCCCTAAGGTTGACTGGTACTACTGGTAGAGAATGCCTTATAGCATTAAGTCCGCCTTTTGTACGATAAGTTTTCTTTTTGTGCAATAAAGATTAAATAAATAAATAATATCCTAACTCAATGGATATAATACAATAGGTATAGGTCATTGTCTATGTCATTGTTCCTAAGCTGTGTTGAGACCAATATCATAATAACGTTATTATTGCGCAGGACACGGATCTATCGCAATACATGGAGAGGCATCCGGGCGGGCTCAACCACCACAACGTCAGTCTGTTCATGTTCCAGCTTCTGCGGGGTCTCTCGTACTGCCATAGGAGAAGAGTTTTACACAGGTGGGTACTTGCATTGTTTTGGTATGTCTCAGTGTCGAATTCGTAGTCAGTAACAAAAAATACAATTTGTGGAATGATATTTGCCGCGCTTTGACGAAAAAGAGGTCATCCAAAGAAACGATGGGAGGATGTATTTAGAAAACGCTGCGGAGCCTTATGGGTGAATATAGCAAAAAAGAGCTAATTGGAAAACATTGGGGGAGGCCTACGCCAAAGAGGCGACTTATAACTAACTGGTAGAAATTTAAGTAATTACATGTAATTGTTATGGTAGAATAAAGGGATTTTTATTTTATTTTATTATTTGCTGCGCTGAAATGTAAATTAAGATAAAAATCAAAGCTTATAATCGGTTCTAAATGGAGCTAAAACACTAGACTTTTTTGTTTAAATATATCTAAAGAGATGTTTTTTTAACTGTAGCAGCGTCATTTATGCCTTTTGCAACTTAAGAAGCGGTTTTTGACACGTCTGTCATCTCAGTACATTTTATAACCTAAAATCGATTTTAGGTTATACTTACTACAAGACTTATTCTGATATATTTTGTGTCAAAAATTACGTTCATTTTCTGTTTAAGGAACACTTCTATTGTATGTATGTATGTATGTATGTATGTATGTAAACACTTTATTGTACATAAAAAAGTTACAATAAAACATGAATAAAAGAGAAAACAAAGTACAAAGGCGAACTTATCCCTGTAAGGGATCTCTTCCAGTTAACCTTTGAGCAAATGAGAGAAAACTATAAGACTATTGTTTGCCTAAGTATATTGTTTTATGAGTTTTACTTATGAGTACTTCTTTCGGTCTTATCAAGGAACTACTTGTATAAACTGTGAATGTTATTGCCTCAGTAAAGAGGAAGATTCCTATTAAGATAGTTTAATTAATTACAAGTTAAACTTGAAGTACGGTTGTTAGGGAAGTTCCGAGACTGCAAAGATAATATTCATAATTGAGAAGTACCTAGCTTACTTAGGTACCTACTTTGTAAACCTATTTATGAAAAGATACCGAGGTTTAATACCTACTTTGTGAAACTTATTTATGAAAAGATACCGAGGTTATTTTTCTCCTGGATATTACAACAGCTTTATAGACTTATCTAAGTCTTGTATTACTGAACCGCGATTTGAACGGGATTAGACTTGACAGATCTGCCATATACTTACGTCAAAATTAATATGGGTTGACAGCTATCTCAATCCCATTCTAATCGCGGTTCAGTAATAAGATACATCCAGATCTGGCAAATGGCCCGCTAGCGAGCCAATAAGAATATCGTACGTACAGTCAACATCAAATATATTGTAACAGCGAGCCAAATAGTTCGTCGCACCATACAAAATATATATAATAATATAACTATTAGATCACTTTGGCTGTTACAATATATGTGATGCTGACTGTACACCGAGCTTAAAAACTGCACGACAATTTATTAATAAATTCATTCAGAAAGTGCCCATATAACTTTGCCGCTGGGTGTCCAGTTCAAGCCAATAATATGTATTCATTTCTGAACCTTATTACCACGGAGTTAGATGCAAAAGTGTATACATATATTTGGCATAATCTATCCATAACATGCTTTATTTTCTATTGTCACAGAGACGTGAAGCCACAAAATCTACTAATAAGTTTACAAGGGGAGCTGAAACTAGCAGATTTCGGTCTTGCGCGAGCCAAGTCCGTGCCCAGCCACACATACTCGCACGAAGTCGTCACGCTGTGGTACAGGCCACCAGGTAATATACAGATTTTGATACTATTTTGTACCTCTACAACTCTTTTACTTCTCTGTCACTCTAGCCTCCACCGCTAAACAGCTGCCAGGTGCACGAGTCTAATGATAAAGAAAGGCATAAGAAATAGCGAGGTGGCGTTTCTTTATAAATTGTGTAACAATTTTCCCGAGGGTAGCTTTTAGATCAGCTACATGTTACGCGGTTATCACAATAGCGCCGCAACCGGATGGGTAAACGAGACAGCGTTATACACATGCAGAGCGCTATCTTACTCAGACTCCGTCGCCGCATGTGGAGGCCGCAGTAGTGTAATAGCCGCCTTAGATTTTTTTTATTAAAGAGTATTTACATTATAAAGTCGTATTTGAAACCAATTTTTGCCCACAGACGTCCTACTAGGCAGCACCGAGTACTCGACGTCCCTCGACATGTGGGGCGTCGGCTGCATATTCGTGGAGATGCTATGTGGCGTGCCTACCTTCCCCGGCGTGCGAGACACGCACGACCAGCTCGACAAGATATTCAAGGTTATTGTTTAACTTGCCGCACGACAAAATACAGAAGAAAACCATACAATTCAAACATTGCAAAATAAATAATGAGTTTGGAAATTGTTTCTGTCAAAATTCTTAACGCTATCTATTTGTCCACCAGGTCGTAGGAACCCCAACGGAAGAAAGCTGGCCGGGCGTCTCTCGCCTCCCCGGCCTACGGTCCCACATAGCCCGGTGGGGCACGTGCCCCGCGCGGTCACTCGGCGCCGCCTTCCCGCGCCTACGAGACGGCGGGAGAAACGCGGAGCGGCTGGCGGCGGCGTTACTACAGCCTGACCCTAGGAGGAGATTATCAGCACCGAGGGCGATACACCACAGTTACTTCGCGCATCTACCGCCGCGGCTCAACGAGTTGCCTGATGGTGAGTGATTTGTAGAGGTAGGCGAGCTCAGTCTCTTCCCGTGCTACGAGACGGCAGAAAAAACTTAGAGGTTGGCGGCAGAACCGCTTCTACCTGGCCCGAGTGGCACTCGGGACGAATCATTATGGTAAATATATCTTATTCTATAAACGGCCGCAACACTGTCAGCAATTCGTATTTTCGTAAATAACTAGGCAGACTAAATCGTGACGGTGTCGGCGGTACGTCGATTAGTAGCCTTACGTAATTTAGGTAATGAAGGCACTTGAAAGTAAAAATAAACAATAAGGTATGTTCGCCCAATAAGAACCGGTTCCTAATAAGAGCCACCATTTGAAATCCCGCTCCTGATACTAAATTGAAATCAAGTCTCGCGCCGATGCTCCTCATTAACCAATTATTGAAGTGCATTGGCATTACTTGGGTTTTACGCCGCCATTAGAATAGAACAAATTACGGAAAACGAAGTATATTAAACGAGGGTGCGAAAATTTTTAATAAACTTACTCCTGATATTAAAAACAGTCCTTCATTAAACATATTTAAAAAGAAATTAAAACGATATGTAATAGATAAAATACCAATTATATACTATGCAAATGAATAAATACTATTAAAATGAACGAAATACTACATATACTTAAATTCTAGCTAAATTTATAATTTACACGTCAGATACGTCCTAAAATACTATTTAAAGCAAAAATTCAAACTATGGTGTATTCTATAATTTAGAATTATACCTGAAAATACGTAACAAATATAAACTAAATAAATTATATTAATAAATTATATTAATTAATGGCATGAAACCTAGCTAATAAATACTATTGCTATAATAAGTACCTAAAATTCATATATAATAAATAATCTTAGGAGAATAGTATCTAACTTGTTGATTATTGCCTGTCGCTGCACTCGCAGAGTTATGCATATTGTTGTTGTGCTACCCACTTGTAGTAATTAGTAACCAATGTACGGTTTTTGCATCGCACGGGTGCAGGTGCTGTTCTAATAACAACCTTAACATGCTTTGAAATAGCTATCCTATTAATCTGTCCATGCTTCCGTGAGATGCAAAAATTATACACATCGTGTAATTTTATACAATAATTGAATGTAAATTCTCATCTTAAGTGAATAGTGTATATTCTTATGAGAATAAATGTCTTAAACCATAAACCATTCTGTCAGTATGCCTGTCGATGCAGTTCACGTCACGACGCGTAGGTCCTTTTGTATAATTTGTTGGTGTTATTCGATTCATTCAAGGGGTTCTGATTCGTTTTCGCAAGAACTTAACACATGAAAAGGAAAAAGTAACATTTAGGCGTGGATTGTGAAGATAAGGTTATTGAAAGAACTATTTTTTTTGTCATATTAGATTGGTTTGCTCCGGGATGGCGAAGTGCCTAACAAGGACCACCTCCTTGTCGCCAAATAAGGACCAGGCCTTTTTAATATCATGTTTAAAGACTTAATAAGGCCCAAGGGCTAATGACTGAAAATGTTCCTAATTATGTTGTTTTATGCTTAAAATAGTTTCACTTAGTAAATATCAATACAATACAAAACTGTGTTTTATTAAAATACATAAATCAAGTCAATTATTCTGCGTTTAAGTTTCTGTAGACTTTTTAAGGACCAACAGTACAATTCATGTGAATTTTTAGATTAATCCATCGGGAATGACAAAAAAAATTGTTACAATTAACAAAAAATATTAAATAAAAAAATTAAATTATGTAGTTTCGGAATTATCTACGGAACAGGAATGACCCTTATTGAGAACACCCATTCCTAATAAGGTCCATTTACAAGTTTTTTTAAAACAGTGTTTGTCATTAATTTACTTCGGATTCGTGATTTTTACTTAATGTTTGTACTTCTAATATAGGCAATTTGTACATTTCAAATGTTTTTTAAGTTAAAATACTTCTTAAATCAGATTTATAAAGATTTACAAAAACCTGGTCCTTATTAGGCGAACTTACCTTACTTAATTACATCCAGATAACTGTTTAGCGCGGTAACGAGATACTGATAACCATAACCTCTCAATTTAACAGATATCTATCACAAAGCTATTAGTTAATTGGCGAGATTTAAAAACCGATTAGATTGGCCACTCTTCTTGTCGGAGCTAATTGCCGTTTAGGATGGAGGGTTTTTATCGGTTTCTAATCATCAATGGATTCGTAACGTATTTCAAGACTAATGACATCCGATTAAAGAAAAATCTGATAAATGCGTCGTCCAATAACAGAAAATTGTTTAATGCTTGGGCATGTTTAAATGCTAATTACGACTACGTCGACTACCACAAAAAATAATGTAAATATAATTAGAAAATAATATGTCGACTAATATCTTAACAAAAATAATTTCACATTACGCACACGACAGACGTTTTACATAAATACATTGTCTGCGATATTCCGCAGGGATTCGCGTCCTAATCGTCTAGGGGCGTTAAGTTTGCTAAGTCAATTCAGTGAGCTTAATTGAGTAACTATTGAAGTCTTCCCACGTATAACACGAGGAATCCTTTAGCATGTTCAATTGGTAGGTTTTTGAGAGAATAGAGTAAGATGTTCAAGTGCATGGTTTTCAAAATACGATTCCGCTTCTCGTATAACGGAGAAGTACTAAATGGTCTTATCGCTAATGAGCGATCTGTTCAAGGTATTTACCTAACACAGATAGTTTTATTTAGGCAGGGAAGATTTTTTTAAAGGAAAAGGGGTGCAAATACCTATAAAAAACGATCTTCTATATTTCAGTTACAGTGACAATCTGTATCCCTTCAACTAAAATATATCTATAATTATATACCCTTAAGGGTTAATTCCCCTTCGATCTCCATCGGCCATAGACTCGAAAACATTATTTTACTGTTGCAGAGTTGTCGATATTCTCAGTGGAGGGCGTCGCGCTCTACCCGGAGATGCGGTACAAGCCTAGTCTTGAAATCAAGTACAAGTAGAGCCGCACTTCAGCCTGCGATCATATTTGAGGTGGTACATTACATAATATAATTCTGATTCATCAGTAAATTAGCAACAGAGGATAACAGGGCACTTACTCGTAGATACATTTCTGAACGACTATAAGATTATGAATACGACGCGTTCTATCTATTTATGATCATTATGATTGGTGTAACTATTTTGTATGTTGGTTATTTCTATACGATTCTTCGATATGCACTTATATTATGGGGTATTAGGTAGTCGTCATTGGTGCCATTCCAAGCACAGTTTCTAGTGTCCATGTCACTTTTGTGAGCAACTTGAATGTAAGGGCTTCTGCACTTGGGTTCTATCCTATTTAAAAACTAACTTTAATAACAATCACGCGCTTAGCATTTTAGATTATGGCTTATTGCAAGTCAAAAGATATAAAAGTAGTATGTAGAGTAATTCATATCCCTTGAACATCGCGTAACTAAACTAAAACGCGATTCTTATGCTGATATCACTTCGGAATGATGTAAAAAAAATGATTTCTCACAGAGATTAAAGGATAAATATGTAAAACGTGTTTCTATTGTTGCAGAGGTATCAATATTCACAGTGGAAGGCGTGTCGCCGTGCGCCGAGTCGCGGCACGTCGTCAAGTGAGCCGCCGGCGAGCCTAGTTTAATCCGTTCTGTTCCCTAGCTAGTACGCCCACCCTAGCTAGTACGGTTTATTCCCACCCATTACCACCTTAGTGATAGCTACCACCGATTCACTTTAGCGGTAACAGTTGGGAATAACCCGCTAGTACGTACGTTTCAATTCCTATAGTTTTAATCGGCAGAAATATGGTTGACTCGTATTCGGTGGACCAACGTTTCGTGATAGGTTAGAAGACGAACGGGCATCGAATGCCGGGCAGTATTCGCTCCGACCCGAGGCGTATTATTTGTCGATCCGTCAAATGTTTTGTCGAATATTATATTAGCGCTTGTTAAGCTTCTAACGTAATATCCATCCATATAATTCAATTATTCTATGGTGACAAGGTAAACTGATAGGTAACGAGTGTATGAATTTAATGTATAAATATATAAACAGAGCAGTGTGCCATATACCTATAGGTAGGTATATCTATAATTGAGAAGATTATGACGTGTTATTTTAAAAGATTTTTATGCTGGATATATGCTCATAATTTGAGAAAAATTTTGAAGATGTTTATTTATATTTACAAATGGATGATATCGATGTGATTTAACTCTTGATGCACTGTTCAATGCTAATACTGTTTAAAACGCGGGGCCGTCAAATCTATCAATATACCGAGCGTTTTAAACTCCGAGTTATGAATGACAACAACTAATAATCTTAAGCATAAATAAATTCGATTCCGGAAGACTTTTGACGCACAGTGTCTTTCTGACCATGCACTGCTGTTTCCTTACTATTTATATGCCACACTAGCGGTTTAAAAGTCGTAATTATGCCTCAGAAAAATGCTGTGTCAAAGGTCCCCCCAGCCACGTTTAGAAACGATCCGAGCGAGGAGCGTTGAGCGATACCGCTCGAAGCGTTTTTCCGTGGCCCATGGCTACTAAGCATAGGCCCCTCAGTATCCTGGCGTTTGTCTAAGTCTTATGCACACTCATTCCTTCCACGGTGCTCAAATAGTTTGATAGGGTCGTGGTGGTCCACAACACGCTAGCTTCGCCACCCGTCTTCGTTTGCGGGCCGCGTCGCCCCAGTGATACATTGCGAATTGAACGGAGATAGCTTATCTTATTACCAAAATTTGTATAAAATCACGACAGATCTCAAATTTATGATGTGTGGGACCGTCCTACTGTAAAATGTGATAGGGATTTGACGATGTAAAACTAAAAACTATACTAAATTTAATACCTTTGTTCTGTTGAGAGAGATAGGGGTAGTTGAAATGTAGTTCCCGTGTAGCTTGAGGACTAGTGAAATTAAGCTGTTTAGTCGAATATTAGGTCCCTCACGATAAGGATAGGAGTGCTAAAGTAGTACGCACCGGCACATTGGCAGCGCGCGTTAGTACAAACCTACTTTTAAATAAGCTAAAGTAATGACTACTTCACAGCTATCGTTGAAATTGTATTAAGACCTTTTGAGTACCATAAAAAATCTCTATACGCAGATACCGTAAGCATTACCACTATTTTTTCGATAGCTGGAGGTCCGTGTCAATACTTATTTGTAAAATAATGCGATGCCCAATCGTCTTGTCTAGTTTAGTGATTTTTTAAATAATGTCTGTGATTAAAAGTAGAGTAGGCCAATTAAGCTGTAACACCATTGTGCCAACAGTTTCTAATGCTTATAAAATATCCGGTATTTCTATATCAAGACGGTCCGGGCTCGCATTTAAGTCCGTTTCTTATTAGCCTCGGAGGGCGTCCTAAAGGCGGTTATCACGATGCATTATGAGCAAGACAGCGATATGTACGATTATATTATAGTGGCATGCTGCTCACACTGCGTCCAAATCGGCATCGTGAAAACCGTTTTACTCGACAAAATATGTAAATCTAGTCCAGCGGTCGTCCGACGTCTCCGCGGCAAATATGAAAATGGCCTTATTGACTTAAATAGCAATAAAGTCGCCCTCGACTCTTTTAAATTAAAAGTAGGAGTTGTCGTTTCGTAATTGTAAATCCGTAGCTGTTTTTATATCGCAGCGATATAGATATCTTAAATATACCATGCCTTGTAAGACATTATTCTTAAAGAATCAATGTCTTTTGCAAACTCACTGCCAATAAGAACAAGCCGATAGAAGGTAGCCGAGTTGTCAGTGTGGCCGGAACATCTATTGAGCGTAGATCAAATTGTTAGCGTAGAATACTTTGTACTGAGCTTTAGATACTTATACGATTTCAACGCAGCGGGGCGGGCGCTAACATAACTCCGACTTGTGGCTAACATTTATAGAGTTTATAAGACGTCAGTCTAAGAAAAAAGTGTTTCAAATTTTATTACTGGGTTAAATAACGTGGTACAGGTTCTCAATAGTTAAAGCATAAAACATATGGAGCCTTACAAGTGCCTCGTTAACCTGTCAAAGTTCTGGACACGCTTATTTCTTACCCCCTTATTCATACACGTCACTCAAGCCTCAAATATTGTCTTTTTCTAAAAAATACAACTGTCGTAGTGACATATGAGGACAAAAATACTTAATTGAGGCTCGTGAGACGTTTATGAATAAGGTGGTTAGACTTTTTACGCTTTTAATACTCCATAACCTTTGGTTATATTTAGTTACATAAAAAAGGATCTATTTACATTCGCTGATTCGGTGACTCAATTGTCTGTGCAGTCGGGGTGGTTTCTAAATCACACTGTAGACGAAATCTAGTTTGTTCAGGAACAGTTTGACTGCACAGTTCTAACCTTCCGGCCCTGAGAGCTGCATACTGATTTTACAAGTTAAATGTCAAATGTACGTGCATATACTGCTTACTTACCTAACCTCTGTAACTTAAAGACAACGTCTGTAAAAAGTAATGAAATAATGATTTTTTTTGTATTTTGTATGTACGTGTGAGTGTCCAGTCACAAATCCGCCCCGCGCGTTCTCAAATCGGTTCCGAACACCAAAATAGTACGTAAATATAGTTCGTGAAACGCAATATGTTCAGTGTAAATGATTTGTTGAATTTTTACCTAAGTTTACTATAAGGAGAGAGGCCAAGTAATATTCACCCGTTGAGTGAGGCACCGCACCTCGTGCGTACTTGATTATAAATGTTAGCATAAAGTAACTAATATAGCAGAGCAGCACAGCCTAAGAACTATTTGAAGCTCAAGTCAACCGCGCCATCTGCGTGAAAGCCCCCTAAAGATACCCAAAATGTAAGAGGAAATGTCATCTGCACTGATCCTCCACCTAGTAGCTACTAGTACGCTATTCGTTACTAGGTGGAGTTGCAGTGCAGGTGAAATTTCCTCTTACATTTTGGATATCTTTAGGGGGCTTTCACGCAGATGGCGCGGTTGATTTGAGCTTCAAATAGTTCTTAGGCTGTGCTGCTATAATATAAGTTACTCTATGATGTTAGTAAACACGGAGCATTTATACGAGAGATAGTGAAAATTCTATTGTATAATAATAATTTGCATTTGTATAATGAAGAACTGATGTTGATGTCGTGGCTACGGAACGAATTGTAAATAGAGATAAAAGATTAGTTATGGTTTGGTTGACGACTATCCTACGAGTTGCCATTGGGTTGCCCCGCGGGCCCTGAGATTTCGTTTACTATGTTTATCTAGACTGTAATTCTTATTATTTCACTTTAATTTGTCCTGCTGATCCGAGTTATGACATTTTAATTATTTTTAAGCTGAGGTCCCAATGCGGCGCACGCTACATTTACGTCTAATGACAACTACTTTAGACGCAAGTTGTGCATGCGCCGCAGTGGGATTCAGCCTTATGTAATAAACAATGTGCTTTTACTCTTTTAAAAGAATGTAAATACGATATTTGAACTGATAATAATAAAAGTTTTTATTTCTTAATGAATCTGTTTGTTTTCTTTTATCAGCATCTACCTAACTATAGAAACATACCGTTACTACTTTGAAAAATCTTTTTTAAATACAGTTGCTCAAAAAAGTGCTTTTCTTGTAGTGGTTTAGCGTGCGGAAAGTTTGATATCGCGCACTAGTGCTTTTTACTTTTCCAGCCAATCACAGCTAATGACAGTGACAGACAGCCAATCACAGCGCCGCACCGCACCGCGCGGAGCGTTCGGATACATGTACTAAAGTAACCTCAAAATGAATAATTGACAATTTTATAATTTTTTCGCAACTGTATTAAAAAACGTCGTTCGCGATACTCGTGCGTAAATGTCATTCTTCACTCATCCCGAGTCTTGCCATCTCGGTACTCGTGAAGTAATGACATACTTTCCGCACCTGGCCATTTATTTATTTATTCGTATGGCATTAAATATTACAGAGTCGCTTAATCGATTTTACAATCTAAAGGCGTACGGAAAAAGACGCTTTCTGGCCAAGTGTAGACATAAAACGATGTACACAACTCGGGAGGTAATAAAGAAAGCCCTCGATCGCATACTTACATCCCTCGCTTGCAGCTCGGGCCGCAAACTTCTGCGATCTCGGCCTTTCTTTGTTTTACCACCCTAGTTCTGTAATGTACTATTATCTTGTTCTGTCACTCAAAGGAAAAATGTGGTAACTATGTATGCGATGTATATAGAGTTACTGCGTTTCAACTTAGAAAAGTTTGAGATACGAGATTTTTTCAAAGTAGTGACGATACATCTGTGGCGAGGCGTTCATAAAACATGTACCTCAAATATTTATAATGAAAAAAAATCAAAGAGTTGTGAACTTTTTCTAAAAAAGATAAAAAGAAATTCCAAATTATATTATTATCCACGTTTGACTACATCTTTTTTGTCACATCGCCACATCACTGCAAACTAACATACGACGCATGTATCGTATCTTAATTTAACAATCTAATGTTACTTAGGAATTCATATTAATCAAATCCACGAAAAACGAATTATAAAACTAAATAAAAACTTTTTACAAAAAAAGATTAACCGACTTCAAAAAGGATAAAATGAATCATTATATTATTTATATGGGTTACCAACTGATATGTTTGAAGTCGGTGCCAAGCCAAATTTGGAAGAGTTAATACGAACGAGGCAATGTGTTCAGTGAATTGTTGTTTTTACTATATAACTAATCTTATATAGTAAGTTACTTAGGAATTCATATTAATCAAATCCACGAAAAACGAATTATAAAACTAAATAAAAACTTTTTACAAAAAAAAAGATTAACCGACTTCAAAAAGGATAAAATGAATCATTATATTATTTATATGCGTTACCAACTGATATGTTTGAAGTCGGTGCCAAGCCAAATTTGGAAGAGTTAATACGAACGAGGCAATGTGTTCAGTGAATTGTTATTTTTACTATATAACTAATCTAATACGGTATGAATCGCACGTAGATATACATTCGTTTCGACCATGCGTTAACTGTTAGGCAAGTAGGTACAGAAAGTATAATCATGCGTCCTATGTTTGTTTGTTAACACATTGTTGGGACTATCCGTATGTAGAACGAAGCCCATGGTTCGCTTTGAATTATTTATCCTTCTTCATCTAAGGTTTAATCCGAAGTATAAAGGAATTCAATTGCTAGATTAATTTAATCTATACTCAGTGTACACACGCCGTGTCAGTAAAAAAGGCACGATATTCAAATTTTCTATGGAAGGTCAATCTTACGCGTCTACATTTTTTTTCTATTTGTCGCCTTTTTCTGATTATTGACAAAGCAGACGTGTATCAGAATATATATATCGTTGTCGCATTTCATATCAAAATAGGATTAGTAGTTTAGACATGAAAATTTAACACATGAAATCGCATTCACCTTTGCATTATTAGTACCGATGTTTTGTGATGTTCACACTTGAAGCTGATTTGACCGGTTTTGTAATTTGTGGCTTGGCACCGACGTCAAACATATCAGTTGGTAACGCATATAAATAATATAATGATTCATTTTATCCTTTTTGAAGTCGGTTAATCCTTTTTTTGTAAAAAGTTTTTATTTTTCCATTTTTAGTGGTTATATTTATATTTAACAACAAGTCTCGGAATAATCGGTAAAGACATATAAAAAAGTTCATAATACACCCATTCTATCTAAGGAAAGGCCCACGTATCATAATAATATGTGTACTTCATCATTAGGTCCTCTCTATCAAATTGGTGGTTTTCAAGAGGGAATGCTCGAGTTGCTTAAGAAAACACCCAAATCAACATACATGTGCCTTTAAAAATTGAGGAGTTCTCTCAATCCCTCACGGATCCCATCATCACACAGCACCAGATTAATGTGGGACCATCTTCGAGGTAGTTCCTATCAAACAAAAAAAAGGAATTGTCCAAATCGGACCACGGGTCGCGGAGTAATCGCTGAACATCCTACATAAAAAAATCTTCATCATTATCACGAAAACAATCATCATCATCAGTAGTACCACTCCATCAAATTGGCGGTTTTCGTGAGAAAATGCTTGAGTAGCTTAAGAAAACACCCAAATCACCATACACGTGCCTTTAAAAATTGAGGAGTTCCCTCAGTTGCTCATAGATTCCATCATCAGAACAGGACCAGATTAATGTGGACCATCTTTGAGGTAGTTTCTTTCAAACAAAAAAAGAATTATTCAAATTGGGCCAAGGGTCTTGGAGCAATAGCTGAACATCCTACATTTAAAAAATCTTCATCATTATCATCCAAAACAATCATCATCATCAGGTCCACTCCATCAAATTGGTGGTTTTCGTGAGAAAATGCTTGAGTAGCTTAAAAAAAATACCCAAATCACTATACACGTGCATTTAATAATTGAGGAGTTCCCTCAACTGCCCATGAATCCCATCATCAGAACAGCACCAGATAAATGTGGGACCATCTTCAAGGTAGTTCCTTTCAAACAAAAAAATAATTATTCAAATTGGACCACGGGTCTCGGAGTAATCGCTGAACATCCTGCATAAAAAAAATCTTCATCATTATCATCAAAACAATCATCATCATCAGGTCCACTGCATCGAAATGGTGGTTTTCGTGAGAAAATGCTTGAGTTTCTTAAGAAAACACCCAAATCACCATACATGTGCCTTTAAAAATTGAGGAGTTCCCTCAATTCCTCATGGATCCCATCATCAGAACAGCACCATATTAATATGGGACCATCTTGGATGTAGATCCTTTCAAACAAAAAAAGAATTACTCAAATCGACCACGGGTCTCGGAGTAATCGGTGAACATACATTTAAAAAAAAACACCAAACCGAATGCAGAACCTCCTTCCTCAATGGGATTGAAGTCGGTTAAAAAAAAGTACCTACTTATCAATGGCGGTGGGTCAACATTTTTATTAGACAACCCGGTGCTGAATTTGGCTTAAAATTTTATCACGAGTCGTCGGAAAACTGCGCAGGTGACTGAAACTTAGGCAAGCCGACGGGAATTGTGTTCTATGGACGCGCTGCCACTGCTACTTATCAGTAGCGGCACGTTATTTGGATTAAAATTCCCAAACGAGCTGTAAGCAAAACTACTCAGCTGCTTGAAAATTAGGAAAGCCGACGGGAATCGTGTTATATGGACGCGCCGCCACTGCTACTTATATTCTTACGATGGTAGTGCATCCTCGGGACCTATTTCTTTACCTCTCGATAAGACACGCGCCTGACCCATTTCCAGTGGTCGAGCAGCAGCTGCATTCTTAAAGTGAATTTCTTATTCACGTCAGGCGAGCGCGCCCTTTATCGCTGAATTGGAAAATAACTCCCATATTCCCTGCTCTCGATGTACTTCGGTTACATTGATTTAAAAAGGCTTTATGAGCATTTATTATTTACGGGCAAGTAGTGCGCTGCATTTTCAAGAAGTATCTTGTCTAGTCTCGAGGTTATAGGAGTTTATTGGTATTCTTTTCAGATAAAATAGAGTACGGTCAAGGAAGCCATTTAGGGGTCATTTTATATTGGACATTTCATAGAGTAAGACCACTTATATACCTACACATATTCCGACCAAAAAGTAGAAATTAAAAAGTGGCAACATCGTAGTTTCAAATCCATTAATAAAAAAATCAATCTAAAAAAACAGGACGACACTGCGATGATGCCACTTTTTAATTTCACCTCTTTTTGGTCGGAATATACCAATAGTAACTCAATTCATCGCTATTTAAACGCTACAAAAGTAAAAAGCACTTTAGTGCAAGAAATGGAACTCTCCTGTGGCTAAACCATTATGTTCAAATAAGCCGTCTTTTGAGCACGTGTTACTTCGCAATAAAACAGCGCTACGTGGGTGAGTGCTAAGCAGTAAATAAGTCGTAGCAGCACTTTTTCAATGTGTACAGTCACCATCAAATATGTCGTAGCGGCCAGGGTACTCAAAAATATCTGAACATGCACTTTACCGCCTTGACAATAGAGGCGTTCTTCAGAATATTTGTGACCACCTTGGCCGCTCCGATATAGCCGATGGCGACTGTACAAACAAAAAATGACAAACTACTTCTGGTTACCAGACGAATATTCTAGCCGCGATCGATGCATGCTGTTGACGTCCCCATACAATGGTAAGAGCCCGTGAAATTTCCGAGCCCTTGGCAATATGCCATCGTAATATAGAAGATACCGGATACGTCAACAAGGCCGCTTAGCCATGGAAATATGTGCCAGAGATATTGCCCGTGCCAGGCGGACTTGTTTGGAAAGGTTACTGGGGTTGGGCGTTTTATGTGTGACATATTTCAGCGGCATCGATAGCTAATATGTAAGGTAAAACAATAATTTGTAGACAACTAGACAGATAATATATAGGTAAGCCTAGTTATTGGATGGATATATAAGTATTATGCAACGTCTAGAATTGAAATAATGAAATAAATACCTACTTAAAATGTTGATATGATGGCAAAGTTCGACAGTTATTAAATTTAACGTGTAGTTACCTAATGACAGACGTGAGTGCAGAGGCGGCCTTAGGGGGTGGCGAACGGAGCAGTCGCTCGAGGCCTCGCGCTTGCAAGGGCCTCGCAACAACCCGATCAATTTTCTACAAGGGCCTCGTATAGCAGATTTTTATAAGGGCCGCCCGGGGCCTCGCGAAGGTTAACCTTTTCGACGCCATGTCATACGCAAAACCTACCACTCAGACGCCACGACATCTAAATGTCAAAAATGAAGTTAAACTTTATGTGTGTGCATGTAGGTCTATTTTGCTCTGTGGTCGGTGACCGATATATCGGTCTTTGGCGTTGGACCTGTGGTGCCGATATATACGTCTTTGGCGTGGAAAAGGTTAAGGCCGCCCCTGCGTGAGTGAAAACAATTTTATACAGTTCGACAGTTCTATACATATAATATATATAACAATATTGAATTTAATATACACATGCAAATTCATAACTCATTCATTACTGAATCATTAGGTACATATTAACCGATACGTCGTCTTTCCAAAAGCATTACGTTTAATTCTACCTAAGTTAATAGCAACCCAATTTTAATTGTTTTGTTTTGTTTGTTTTACATGGTTGTCCTGAAAACCAGCGCCATGGCAAATATTTTGGTATAATTATTATTATAACATTAGTTTATTTAAATAATTGTAAATCATTTAAAATATGCCAAATAAAAAAATCTTTATCTTTATCATTAGTTTCATTGCTTTCATTTCAGCAACATTTGAATTTTTATCTTATTGCTTGTATTAAGTACCGGGAATTGTTGTCAATGCGACTGATTCTTACCCAGAAAAAACTTCAAAATCTACCAAGCATGAGTTCGCCCAAAAACCAAAATGTACGTAAACGTAATCGCGACCGTAACTACCTAATCCACTTCGTTATTTTCCTAAATAGAAAATTCTATCGTTACTGCATCAGCAAAGGAACGTGAACAAGGGCGCATTTCGACTTGTTTTAAGATTTGCTAGTTACATGGCAAATTTGTTATAAAGTCGCTTCTGTAAAATTGACGTGGCCACAAAAACATTTTTTTAGGTTACTTGATGACTAAACTTTGAGATACATCGCCGTTGCAAAACTTGTCATTTATCCACTGCGTTACCTATATCGAATAGTAGCCAGGATAATGACAGCTCGCTAGTAGTGTCGCCGCTTCTTCAAAAACGAAGGCCGAAGGCGAAGGTTTGATCACTGGTAGTAATTTGATATTTATATATTTAGAGGAAATCGGACTACATACCTAAAATCCCGATAAGATATTTTCTCCTTTGGGCTCAAAAGTCAGATGATAGCTTCTTGAGCTTAGCTTTGCGAAGCGTTTCACGGACTTCTTTTAGTAGGCACTCTTAAAATGTAAGTGAGAATGGGAATCCTAAAATGAGGACTGAGGAGTGTGTCCGACGACCGGAGCTCTACGCCGTAAGCCCGTAACCTGTTAGAGCGATCATACCTGAAATCTCAGAAAGTTAAAATCAGCGATGTCACGAACTGTCAAAAAGCAAAGTGACATCCTTCCCCCAGGGAACCTGGCAAGTTCTCAAGTTTGCATCACTTGGTCCCACTATTAGGGGCCGGCGATGCGCCCCAAGCGTTTCGAAACTTCCTTTTAAAAATAAAATTCTTTTAGAATGTTAAATTTCGTAGCACTTGTGACACGCGGTGCCATGAAATGTGTCTTTTAATGTTCCGACGATATATGAAACTTAATGTAGATTATCCCTTTACACATTTTGTTTGAGATTGGACTTATCAAATTTTTAGAGATAAGTATTTAACAAATAATAATGTTAATAACAAGTTTATGTAAATATATAGGATAATAGGTATACCTAATAAACAGGGATCGGAAACTCGGGAGCTATTATACCTACAACTAGTAAAATTCCGGAAAAAGCTAAGCAAGTATGGAGTCGGCTTCTTAAAAATAATACTTTTTATTAGTTAAATCCCGGGATCCCGGGATTGTATGTAACATCAGAAAATGGTTAATACGTATGCCGATGTCAAGTAATTGCGATCTTGCCGTCCTTTTTACCTGCTAAACATGAAACAATGACGGAAATACAAATATACCACGTGTGCCGCGGTAGGTTGATTACCTGTGTACTTTTGCATAGGTATATGTACATTTTGTTTTGATTTACTGATTTAACGAAGATACATACCTTTGTACCATTATTTTTACTAAAAGTAACAATACATCTTTAGTTTGATGTCAACTAATACTGTACTGTCAGTTAAATGAAAAACACATGAATTACATAAAATTTTGATCATAGGAACAACTAAAATAGTCTATTTAAATACTTTAATACATTTGTATGGCTGTTATTCTAAATTTCGGTATTTCGGGAAATCCCGGGAAATTTATAAGTAAAATTAAATTGAGTCCGCCTCCATACTAGTCAACATCGACGCGGCGTAGGCACTGAGCCCGAAGTTTAGGTATAACAGCTCCCGTTTTTCCGATCCCTGCTAATAAATTGACAAGAAAACCATGCTTGTTCTTTAAAAGTGCTGTAAATGCGAGTTTCTCTACCTTTATTTACTTTTGACAATTTGTCTACGCGGACACTTAAAATACTATTGAGTGAAATTGCAAGGTGTCATAAGTAATGGAACATATAAATTATGTAAGTAAATAAAATCCTTCGGGAATGCCAACATTCCAACTATACAATCAAGTGAATTGGATTTATTTTATGACCACTTAATTTTGAACAGGAAATGCCAGGTACAATATGTATTGTCTCCCTTCTATTATTAAAAGCTTGCGATATTAAAGTGGTTCCGAGAATAGCTCTTGGTGTTTAATTTAATATTTGAGAAAGTTAGGAACAATTGGGGGAATCAGTCATAAGTCAGAGCTCGAGTCGAGGCAGATGGATTATAATTATAACGCCTACAGAACTGGAGGAGCAAAGTTTACTCAGACGTTTCGACCTTGCGGAAGAAATTAGGTAGGTATTACCTATAAGAGGAATACATAGAATAGCTAATGATTTCTTTAGTTCGTCGTAGGTAGGGTATAAGACGAGATATAAGACGAGGATATAAGGCGAAAAAACAGTGACGAAATGGCGACTTTCATCACTCCCTCGAGTGACGAAAGTGCGCACTTTACTTGATGTTGAGTTGTTTTTACCCTTTAATTATGTTCTCACTGCTAAGGTGAAAAGTTGTATGTGTGACACGAGAGCAAAGTTATTTTACATCTCATGTGTTTGAGTCCCTCGCTACCTCGCTTAAGATTCTAACTTAGAAAACAATTACTATCAAATATTTTACTCAGCTATAATCCAATAGACTCGCAAATCATAACTAGCCACTTTTGCACCAGTTTCAACTTTCAACTCGTCGATCTGATAGCGTGTCTTCAAAGGTTGACTACAAACTATCTTCCTTTAGACCTTTATTGCTCTCCATGTTTCACGCAAACTCGTGTCTTAAGTTTATCCTAGGTACTTAGTTTAGTGCCATTAGGTTAGGGATAATATCTCTCTGTAAGCTCGGATTTCACATAAGTAGTTGTGGTATTTATCAAAGAAGTATACTTATTCTGTTGGAAGTTGAGCTTGTTCGGATTATCTATTCACCATTGTATTCAAAATCTTAAGCCGGGAAGGTGCCATAAAAAAAGGTTCACGGCACTAATTACTGTTAAAAATGTTAATGAATTTTTAACTCTATGACTCTAGTCAGTAAATGAAAAATATGTTCAACTAGGGATACGTTTACCTGATGTTATGGCACGCGCCCTTCTGGCACGTGCTGGCCCCACGCAAAGCATGCTTTAACTCGCTCTGTTTATTTTGCATCTAATGTCCTAGTCGTAAAGTTGTTAATACATTAGCAATAATTAGCGCTCTGAATCTTTTTTATGGCACCTTCCCGGCTTTAGATTTTGAATATAATAGTGAATAGATAATCCGAACAAGCTCAACTTCCAACAGAATAAGTATAAGTTATCTGGGTTGTTAGACTTGTTAGTTTGGTAGTTATTTAAGGTAGGTATTTATCAACAGACTTCAAGATTTCCAATTCGTCGGGTTCTTTATTTTGGCTTTTTTTTATGTATGTTCACGGATTATTCGAAGACGACTGGACCGATTTAGAAAATTATATAATATTCTAAATTGATGCATAATCTTAAATAGCACAAAAACTTTAAAAAAATGTATACCTAATAGCAAATATTTTATTGAAAAAAATTACCAAATACCTTGGCCTTGGCAACCTCTTGCTTTTTTGGCATATTTGGTAGGTGTGGTGTAAATAAATAAATAAGGTACCTTCATATAAGTAATATAATAAAAAAAATTGTATAATAAAATAAAAGAGTCGTGTTTTGTTATGATATTGTATGGTCACCTTACATACCTCTAAGCCTTAATAAATAACCATTGCGTGTTTGAGAAAAATAATTCTTATCGTAAGTATGGTGCCTATAATATATATGGTGCCTATAATAATTTTTTTTATTAATTATTTAAACTTTATTGCACAGTAAAACAAAGTACAAAGGGCGGACTTAATGCCAAATGGCATTCTCTACCAGTCAACCATCAGGCCAAACAGATAGAAAATCAAAAGTGCGGGGAACGAGTAGAAAATTTAACAAAAATTTAAAATAACAGGTTACTCATATATAATTGAATAAGTTTATACATATACAATACACTACATATATATATATACATGCAACATAAAATACATATATATTAACTATTTTACATATTACACTACATACCTACCTATAATTCAATTCAACCTCATGAGATAGCAGAGAAGTTGCGGGCGGCGGCGGCGGTGGATTAGCCAAGATGACGTTAAGATGACTTTCAAATAAACATTAAATACCTCCAGAAACATATATGTATTTAGTATACGATATAAAATAAAATGGATATAAGTACCTATACGTAAACAAGTAAAGTACATAGTATTAATACATAGCTACAGGAAGTAATAATTCTTACAATAACAAGTTTTTGCGTCAAATTTAAAGCTAAATATAGACATGGGAAAAACTTGTATTCGAAGTCAATACGGGCATTGCAGTGCAGACGCGCGGATAATGCTCCCACATAACAACGAACAGTGGTTATATAAAGGTCAACGCATACCGGATGCACGTCTGCATTGTTCAAAGAGCATAGAAAAAATGTGAGATAAATGCTATAATGTATTACACAAAAACCGAATTTTTTTAATGTACGTACTTACTTTTTTTAATGTATGTAAGTACTTACTTAACTTTTTTGCACAAAACAGGGTTTTTGTTGTTGGAAAATTTTGCATGAATCAAAACAAATAGTCAAACAATTTTTTTTTTCATTTATTTACATAGTATTTGTACCATTTTTTTATTCATGTAACATTTTTCAATAATAAAAACCCTGTTTTGTGCAAAAAAGTTAAGTACTTAATCACATTAAAAAATGTCGGTTCTGGTGTAGATTTTTTATTTTATTTTATTTTGTGCCTAGTTTTCCTAGAGTATTATACCATTTTGGAATCTTGGTTAGTTGCGTCAACTTTCTAAAATACTTGCCATAGTAGTGCCAGTACTTTTTCTTCAACCACGATGAGTGAAAGTGGACTGAATGATAAAATTTTAGGGAAAAATTAACTTTGATTAATTTTTGTGTAAAAACGACATCTATTCTGGTATTTTTAAAGGTTATGGTGGATAGCAGTGCTGCTTAGGTTGCCGATACAAAAAAGAAATCAGAAAGATTTGGAAAATTGTAGACGTAGTCGTTAAAAATACCATTAGGTGTGTCGATTTTAATTTTTTTTGTAATTCCATAGTAAATTGAGTTTTTTTTTTTTTTAGTTTTTTCCTCGAGTAGTCATGAACGGGTCTATCTTCTGGTGCCAGCTTATCGTTGAATTTTGGGACACGTTGTATATTATATTTTAAGTTTCTATGTTGATGTTAGCTCCTGTTTCACACAAAACAAGCTCAACGGATTTGAAGGAAATTATGCACACTCACGAAAAAAAAACATTTATTTCAACAAAAAAAACTTATATACATAGATGTCATATACAAAGAAAAAAGTGACTTAGGCCTTTGGTGCCCAAGGCTGGGACCAGAGGCCTAGGTCACTTTTTCCTTATATATTACTCCCAAACGGGAAAAAAGAATTCAATGTACGAGAATAGGCGAGGGGGCTCGAGGAAGCTATATAGTTTAAACTAGGTCTTCTTCTTAGTCGTATACCTAGGTCTTCGTCTTGTCAGAGTAGTTGTGGTCATTGAGGTCGTTGTACGACATTTTTTATAGATTTCCGCCATCCTTCTTTTTGTACTTAGTGCATTTCGCACGCACAGATTAAACTAGGAATTTTGAATTAAACTAGGTATATTATGTAAATAAAGATATGACTAATGTTTCAAATATTGTTGGTGCAGCTTCTCCCAAAACTCGAAGTCCTCCTTGCTGGGGTGCGAAGTCACCACCAGGTCGTTACCAATGATCAGATACCGCTGCTTATTGGGATCGAACACAGGCCATTTGACTCCTAGGTGGCCGTCGGGGGTGGGGTCACTGAAACAATCATTATTAAAGCTAAAAAAAGAGTATTTATTTATATCTGTATTTAGAAGTTAGATTTTGAGCCTCGTTAAATTAATTAGCCTTTAAATTAGCAGCGTAAATATTTAAAAAAAATATGGGGTATAGTGGGTCAATCGCAGTTTTTTGTGTCTTTATCTACTGTCCTTAATTTTCTCAGTTTTGATACCATAATTAGTCATATAAATGTATGGCTAACTTTCGTAACGATACAATATACGAAAACTTAATTTCATCTTTTTTTTAATTTTGTCAGTTTCGTTACGATAGCTAGCTATATAAATATGTGGCTAATGTTCGACATGAAACTGAGAAGATTAAGGACAGATTAGATAATAGTTATTTGTTATACAAGTGGTGAAAGTTGTATTTTACGTGCGAGTGTTATTTGAAACACGAGCTAGCGAAAGGATTCTATTATTGACCACGAGCGAAGCGAGTGGTTCAAAAATAGAATCCTGAGCGTAGCGAGTGCTTTAATACACGAGACGTAAAATAACTTTCACCCGCGTATAACACAAAACTTTTCACCTCACTACAGCGAGGAAAATAAGAAAAAGGGTGCCTTTTGCTCGGTTTCCCGTAATTCCTCAGGTGTTTAATACTTCTTCATCACTCGAATCACTAATTTTTAACAAAACAATCTAGAAAAACATGCGAATATTTAACGTTGATATGATGGATGAATTGAAATGAAAAGTTTTGACGTAAAAGATTTTAGTAAATGTCAGATGCGTTTTGTTCGTACGTAGACTTATTCGGCTGTCAGAACAATTTATCCGTTTTTACAAAAAGAATGAAGATTAATGTTGAATGCTGATATTTATGAATTAAAATAAAGTTGTCAGACTGTATTAAGTGTTTTTACTCGATGCAATTCATTAATTGCGATGTTAAAAATTCTGCACTTTTAACGTTTTACGTTTTGTTAGCTGTCAAATGTCACTTAAGCCACTTGTCACTTATGTCAAAACTCTTTCACCACATGTGGATAAAAAGCGATTTTCACAATAGATATTAAACAAACAAAAAGGGCTTTCCGAGCTAGTGAGGTGAAAAGGTATATAAATATTGGTACGCCTGATGTCGCTGTTGTAACGCGGCATTTCCTAAACATAGTGGGAAACCCATGTTATTGATGGCTACGGCGTAGCATTACGGCTGTAGCAACGTATTTATCATTGAATTCCTCTTATCGGTTATTATTTAATGCAACACAAATTCACGTTAATATTATTAGATTAGGATTATGGATGATCCGCGTACTGCAGTGCACTTTAATGCTCTAAACTATTTACTCGTAATCAATATGCGTACTGCATGATAGCTCACCACGAACCGCAAATTTAAACCGAATGTGAACGTGTATTAATTTTCATGCCATTCGATTAAGTAACCTAATAGGATTAAATTTAATACATACCCAAATTTAGCAAAGTCAGTCCACAGTTTTGTCATTATTTTGATAAGTTTGATGCTCTCAGTAGTTAGGTCTGCTTTTACTTTCTCAGTGTTGAACAAGTATGTTAAGTCGTCACAGTGGCAAACAGTCTTCCTGTCGATGTACGGCCCGCCTCCAAACTCCTCAGTCCAAATGTTTCTTTCCGAGTGCATGTGAAATTGGTAGAAAAATAACTTGTTCGTATCCATTTGAACGAACATTTTGGCATATTCTATACCGTTGTAGATAAGTAACTCCATTGATAGATATTTGATTAGTGCGTCAATAGTATCTTTTGTGACAGGTTTATCGCCGAAATAATGCTCCTTTACTCTTTGGCCGATCGCTAGTTGGTCTTTCGCGGAACATTTCAGCAATAAGTCCATGGGTACGAATACCTGCAAGAATTTGTTATACGGATCAAAGTAATTTTCTTTCGGTGCAAATGCAAACTGAACAGCGCCTTCGTCAGTCGTGTAGCCCATCATCAGTTCGACTCCTTCATGTATACCGTTGTGTAGCCGTTCGTAAACGTCGCCGTAGAAAAATCTTTCAACTCCATCAAACTCTTTTTCATCGACCACACTTAAATTTATATTTACACGTACCCCAGCCTCTTCTTCGAGTGTAAGAGGTGCATTGGGGTTTGTTAACTTCTCGATTGGTAGAGATTTGAATAATTCATACAGCTCCAAGTCATCTTTTGTGTCTTTACCGAGGGATCGAGCTATGGCTTCAGCTTTTAAACGGGGTTCAAAAGCCCGAGCCCAATGGCTCAAGTTCTGGCCGCTCTGTGCTATAGCTCGCTTAAACAGTCCTTTCGACATAGGTGACACCAAATGGTAGGTGACAGACGCGGCGCCAGCGCTCTCTCCAAAAATAGTAACATTATCAGGATCGCCGCCAAAGTTCCTTATGTTATTCTTCAACCACCTAAGGGCAGCCACTTGGTCTTTCATACCAGCATTTCCCGGGACTTCTTTTGTATTCAGGCATAAAAATCCAACTACACTTAATCTATAATTAATAGTCACAAGGACAACATTATCGTTGACCAGGAAATCGGGTCCAAAGAAGCTCACGTTTCCGCTGCCGCTTAAGAAACCGCCGCCATGGATCCAGAACATGACAGGTAGAGGATTTTTGGGCTTGAGATCAGGCGTGTATACATTTAGGTAGAGGCAGTCTTCGCTGCTGGGTTCCGTGCAGAGGGTGCCAGTGAACATGTCGAACTGATGGCAGATTGGGCCGTGGGCTTTTGCGCTACGGACTCCATTCCAAGGAATAACTGGCTGCGGTGCCTGTTGAGTAAAGGAAGTAGACTGGTTGATAGTATTTTAATTTTAATCATGATATACCCTAAATAATGTCTCTTAGATATATTTTACCGTTCAAAATAATACGGATAGTCTCAAAAATAATATGTAAAAAGAATAGTACATTACTACAGAGGCCGGGAAGTAGGGGGTTGCCGGCTGAGTTATATAGACTAGGATATAGGATAGTTACGAGGCTGGCAACCCCTTTTCACGCCGAGGTATGTATAGTGCTTATCTCAAACATGCAATGAAATAAATATGAAAATTATCCAATTTTTTTCCGATATACGTAAGGCAAAAGTCTACTCGTAAACTTGTATTAATAATGTATATGGTGACTGAATAAATTCAGAACGTTACAAACAAATTTTCAAAAAAAACAACAACAACAAAAACACCAACAAAAACAAAAAGTAAAACAAAAACTAAAACTAAAACTAAAACAAAAACTAAAACTAAAACTAAAACTAAAACAAAAAAAAAGATACTGATGATTATTGTTTTTTTTAATATGCATAAATAGTGGCAGAATGTCAAATGAACCAAAAAGTAAATATCGCTTATAACGTTAAATGGCTGAATGCCATGATCCTGTGCCACAAACATATGTGGAATGGAAATTTAAAAAAAATTACTTCCCGGCCTTGGCCTTCAATTTTATATTAAAATCGTTACCTGTTCTCTGGAGTTGATCCGCCCTAAACGTGATACTTTGAAGCCTATTATGACGCACATAACGAAGACATTTCATTGCATGTTTGAGAAAAATATATTTACGTCACTCTGGGCGGTAAGTGAGATTTAACGCCCACGGGCGAAGCGGCAAATCTTACTTCACACCCAGGAGAAGACGTAAAATTGTGTACGCACCACGGGCGGTAATAAAGAAGGCCTCAGATCGCTTGTCTATGGCCCTTACCTTCGGTTCGGGCCACAAATATCCGCGATCTGAGCCGTTCTTTATTTTACCGCCCTAGGTGCGTAATGTACTATAACGATTTAATTTAAGTATTCAGTGAGAGAATAATAAGAATTGTTTATAAAATATGAAGTAAGCGATCGTTTGACACTTTTGCACCTTACTCTTTTGTAATAAGGTCCAAAAGTGTAAAGATATCTTTGACGTCGACTGTACAAGAACTATCAATACAGTTTTACCTTAAATCTCAAGTCTCCCAAAGGAGGAGCTGCATAAGGGATCCCCTTAAAGCTATAGTACTGCCCTCCGAGTACATTATCCAAAACGTCTCCCTCCAGCTCGCCGCCACTGACGCGCACTTGTGCCATTGTCGAAGCACTCACACTAACTACACTAATTATGATAACGACAGGTTTTATATGCCTTAGAGACATGTAAATAAAAGACTGCAAGCTGACAAGCTGCATATGGCGGCGGCCGATCGTAAAATCAGGCAGATCGTAATGTTCCTGTGTAATGTTTTAACGATAGTCACATTGAATTAATGCATAGGTAGGTTAGGTTCGTTAGGTTGCTTCAGATGCCCGAAGGGCAAACTGCCCAGAAATAGGAGCCCTGCATAGCGGTTACGTCGACATAGGGAACGATTCGAAGATTTTCACGATATGCCTGAATTTACGATCGGCCACCAACACTTACATAGCTGTTTAAATAGTCTTGTTGTAATGATCAGACGTTTGGTCTTACAAAACGCAGTTTTTCAGAGTTTGGAGATTTCAATTCTAAAAGTCTTAAGGAGCTTTAGAAGACATAAGCGCTCTGGTAGCCAAATGGTACAGTCAACGCCAAAAATATGAACCTATACAATTTTGAATTAAAATAGGGAAGGCAACTGTCAATTTGTTTGTCTATGGTATATGTCAAATCTCATACAAATCCATCCATCGTACGCAGCGCCGTCTATAACTCATTGAACCAGGTGTCAAATCCCATATAAAAAGGGACCATTGTACGCAGCGCCATCTATGATGACTTTTCACCGGCCTTTCCCATTATAAATAAAATAAAAAAAGAAAGAAAACATTTATTCTAAAAAAGTACACATTACAGAACAAAAGAAATAAAAGATAACAAGATATAAAATAAGACACGAAACAGAACATTAACACGAATATGAAAAAGGAGGGTTACATAAAAATATAAAAAATTCTGGTTCCACAATGTGCACAGTAAAGAACCGGGTATGTAATACCGGTATTTTTTTGTATTGGCAATCTCGGAATTCCGGTTTTCACCTTACCAAAAATACCGGTGTTGCATGACCTAATTACAATGGAATAAGGTGCAAAATTGTACACATAGTATTTTTGGCGTTGTGTACATTTATCAAAATAATAAAGTCTATTGAAGGGCATAAGTACACTCTTTATTATTTACCGGTCTCTTATAATCGTGTGCAGAGTGAGACAGCACATGCCTAAATTATCATGCTAAATTGCTGATGTCAGAGTGAGACGCAAGTTGCAAACATAATTAACAAGATAACCTGTGTATTATATGTATAACTATGTTGTTATCTAAAGATTTCCTTGGTTGACATAACGACAGCAATAGATCACTACAGCCATGGCCCATAATTAGAAGAATTGTTGGTCTACATTGTTATCATCCATGTAGAACATACTACGATTGTATTGTCGCATGATAATCGCATGGAATTTTCGATACATTGCCTACTAGTGAGGTGTAACAAACTCAATCGATCGATCAACTGCCGCAATGCATCGAAAATCGCATGTGTTTATCGATGAGGATTGTGGAATTTGTAGATCTCGTTTTTGTTACCTACGTTTGTGTGTATAATGACATGACTTGTCATTTTGTACCCGATTATTTGCCATTCAACGTTCGTGTTTTTCTGTTTTTACGTCAGCGCTGTAGCAGCGAAATAAAAAACAGCGGACATTCGGACAATTACACTGTTCATTACACGTATACCTATTTTAGTTAGCTTTTACTCTTGAAAGACTTCTTTAAGCATTTTGTCTATGAATTTGCTTAATTCAGCTCAGGTGTGTGGTGTGCCTTGTACCTGATTTAGCAACATCTCCATAGTTTTTGCTGTCATGTACCTACAAGTAATGTAAAATCTTTGTCTACCATGTTTGACCGATTTCTCTCAATTTAGTTAGCTGGAAGAGACAATAATAATAATAAAGAGAGAAAAGAGCACTAAAATAGAGTATTATACTCGTAGTGTGGACTGTCGTTTAATAATAAAAAGGAGACCTCATTCGTTATATAGTGTTTCTTAGATACAGATATATCTACATCTTAAGCACAATGGATCGTAAGCACTTAACCAAAGGCACATACGCTATCGCTCTGACCGTACTTCTTACAAACAGTAACTGTCAATATCATAAGCATAACCCTCATCTGGAGCGGGATAATATAATCATATTAGGGCGCTTCCTTCATTTACGTCGGGTCCTTGCCGAATGGCCTTTTGCGGTCACTGCGTTGGGTTATCGTGATACTGGGGCACTTTAGCTAGTTCTGATAATGAAACTGCAAAGGACTACTTTACTTACAAAGGACTACGTTATTACAGAGTCAAATAATAAGCATTGCTTAGTTTCGGACTAGTAGCCCCCAATGAAGGAAACCTAACCTTAGAGGAAATAATTCGTGTATAACCGAATTTTGGTATAGTTGTAGACAAAGGTGTCTCATACAACATACTAAAAGTACCGGTAGATGGGGGCGCCGCTAACGGGGAGACGGGAATGTAAAGGTCCCTTTTTTAGTTTTTTTTAAATAACACAGTAACGGTGGCTCATGCGAAAAAATGTCCTTCTACTGAATTCATTCACATAAAAGTTTCAATAAAAAAGATTCTTTACACTTTTAAGGGGCCTTTACACCCCCCTCAACCCGTTAGGGGCGCCCCTATCCATCGGTACTTTTAGTGTATTGTGTAAGCCACCTTTGTCTACAACTACACCAAAATTTGGCTATACACGAATTATTTCCGCTATCAGGCAGTTCTTAGTCGTCTTCGTTCGGTAAGCGATAGTTCGATATGTGTAAGATGTTCAATTATTTATTAAGACAAACCAAATATTTCATGTGTTACGTAACCAGGTTATTTTTGTTTTTACATCGAACGTTTTCTTAAAGGAAACTTTTCTGGTGCTAATCGATGCAGCCACCAAAACGAATTTGACGTGCAAGGAGTCTAGCCATCACGTCGCCGCTCCAACTAATATCCGGCATGTTTTCTTGCTCCGATAGTTTCCTAAAAACTCATATCCATCTCAAATTGCCATATTATATTCCTACATATTTCTCTCTCATAATTTCCACAGAATTTATTTTTGCATAAATCTGGGGCATCCTGTCCTGAAACATTGTTTGCACCGGAAAGGTCAATCTATAGCCCTCCCGCGGACCGGAAGCCTGTTTTATTCAAATAATAACGGCCTTTGCTGCCCTTTATACACTTCCTGAGGTAGCTCGAGGAATATTTCATGTAAATTTTACGCAAAAAGCGATTTCATTGTACAGTAAACAACCTTTTTATGTGAAGGCTGAGTGAATACAACAATTTGGTTGAATAGATCAATTATTATATAGATGTGTGTAATCCTATCATGTGGGGGGAGTGGGGGGAACGGAAATCAAACTGCACGGTGCCTAAAGGAAAATGGATGAGAAATGCGATATTTCATTTCGAGTATTTCGACGTTCTATAGAGACTGGCAAGATATTAAAAACTTTGATAGTTTCTCTCAGTAGGTATGTTTCTTATATTGAATATTGTACCTACATAATTACTTAACTAACTAAATGTAGGCTTTAAGTAGGTTAATATATTGCTATGTAATATGTATACCATATTAGACTATTCCAAAAACAAACCACTAGCTTACTACGAATAATACAGTTCCGGCTAAACAGTTATTATTTTTTTTCAATAATTCCAAAAAAAAATCTAATGTAATTAATAAAATAACTAATTCACACGTTTTACCTATTAACAAGCTAATGCATATTATAAATATGCTAGTCACAAAATCAAGCTACTGCAGCATATGCGAGGCACTTAATAACTAACTTGCTCTATCGATGGTGAACTTCATTTCCGTAAGTTTCATTAAAGTTTCAACGGCCTTTTATTGAGTAGTTAATTAGTAATTACTTGCACGCGGTGATGGTACTTTTGATCGAGTTCCGAGCTATTCTTTAATTTTTTATAAGTACCTACTAGTGGCAAACAAGTAAGTACGAGTATATGGCCTGCCTGGCGGAAAGCAGTCACTGTAGGTATTAGGCTATACGTAAACATGTAGTTGCTCAGTGTACCTCTTGAAATAATGTCTTGCCTGGTGGCTGTATGATTTAACGGGCCTCAGCAGCTTCTTGCTAATTAATCACTGAAAAGTAGCCAATGACTAGCTTCAATGTATTAAATATAGCGTTTGGACATAACACACAAGTAAAGTTAACGCTATTTAAAGCATACTGTCAAACTTTTTACACGTGCAGTCTGTGGGCAACATTTACGCAGAGAGCCTATAACACATTAAGGGTTCAGTACAATAACGTCCTAAGGATGCTGTTGAAGCTGCCGAAGCACTGTAGTGCATCCGGTATGTTCGCGGAGGCGCGAACGAATGATTTTTACGCCATTAGGCGTAAAAGAATTGCGTCTCTGCTGACACGTGTGCGAGGCAGTAGCAACAGCCTCCTAAGGACGTTGGCTGAACGTCTTGATTGCCGTCTCACTAGCTACTGGGTAGATGTGCTGATAGGCAGAGATAAGTAGATGTAAATGTAGTACAATATAAGTTAATTTTAAGTTAGATGTAAACTAACAGTAAAATAAGAATATTGTAACTAACAAAATTATGGATCCTAACGGTCTGAAATAAACGAATTTTATTTATAACTCAATACATTGACCCTAATTGTATCATTTGAATTATTTCTACGGTGCCAAAAAGTTTGCAATCGTGCGTATCTTAGTAGATTAAGTAAACTTCTTACTTTGGAATTTTGTTATATCTATTGATTTTTTGAAACCCATATTGTAGAGAAAGTAGGTAGTCGTAATTGTAAGCCCAAAGAAAATGCCTATTTTCATATTATCCAATAACTGTATTGATTTATTATTTGCTGTTTCTTTCTAAGGTGCGAAATGCCGGTTTCAATTACAGGATTCTCGGAAAAACTTTATATAGAAGTAATTCTGACTCTTTCCGCTTGTTAAACTCAGACGGCGGATTATTTCATTATAAGTTAACGAAGTTCTTAGTATAATATCTCAATTATTATGGTTCCGTAGTCAACTAGGAACTTTGGACCCGGGTACGTCCTTAAACTACGACGTCTAAAAGTAAAAAAATATGGACACTGCGAATGTCATCTCGCTTTGTGTGGCAGGACATAGCTCAGCAAATGTTATCTCGCTCAAAGTGTTGCAGACGATGTCAATTGCTTCATTGGATGACTTACTTGCATAAAATAGTATTTGGTTTGTATGAAAAAATATGACTAATTAAATAACCTCTATTCAAGTAGTTGTAGACTAAAAGTAGCTCAGTTTGACGAGCAGAATAGGTCCATGGTCAACGGCAGGCTGTTATTCAATATCCTGCCACGATCACATCACAACTTTTACAAGCTCACGCTCTTTTATAAGTAGGTATTCTAGTGAATTCAAATACCTTACTTCCATTCTATTGGATACGCAGACAAAAGCCAAGCGTATTCGACTTCCAAACAAATACTTTTTGCAAATATAATTGAATTCTTCACGACAATTCCACTATTGAAACTTGATTAAAAGGAATTTCAACAATGTCTACAGTTCACATGAAATGCAATCTAGTCTAGGTACTGTCGACGTCAAAGATATCTTTACATTCACGTCATTATCTTGGAAGCTTTCCATATCGCGTTAGTACTACAACTTTTTTATGTCTTTCCCGACCACGGAACAATGGTGTTCCGGACCTTTGGGAGGCGTATGCGGAGCCGAAGCCAAGAGCCCCCTTCGACAATTTAATGAAAAGTGAGAGGTACACTAAGCGGATGCTGCCTCTGCCCGTGTCATGGGACGCACGCAGAGACAGCATCCGCCATGGTATGTAAGAACACCATGCCATGGTGGAATTAATGGAGTCTAAAATGTACTAGGCTATTGTGTGAAAAGTATGGACTGATGAATGGGCTATTGGATGAAGAACCGGACGCCTGGCTAATAAAACGGTATCCAATTTTATTTCCGGCAGACGGTGACTCGCCCTCCGCAAGGGCCCCCATAAAAAGCGACATCAAAGATGGCTCAAGGGCAACACCGGTGCGGGAGCTGGGGGTAGAGAGGTGTCACTGGACTTTAAACATATAGCCAACTCGCCACTTAGGTTTCCACATCTACCCTCGAGAACATAGCTCTAACGACCCCACTCTGGACAGCCGGCTACAACTTTTATTATTAAACTTATCCTACGTTAGTAATGTCTTATACCTAAACATAATTTACACTTAAAACATGTAGGCTATTCCAAGCGTGCCAGAAAGACACGGATTTGTTTGCGGGCACATCTGAATAACGCCATACATGAACGAATCTGGCCGCCGGGCATATCCGCCGGACAAATCCGGCGGGCACATCTGTGCGTGTATCCTTAACTATTCAGCAGCATCAAAGGCCATCCATCTCAAAGATTGGATCGCATTTGCAAGTTTATACTGCCCATGTTATTCAGCCCTTTTCAACATCAACCATACGAGCCGAATGTAATTTATCTACCCGACTGCTAAGTTGCAGAAAGAACGCACAAAATAAATGAATTATAAAGCGCCCTTTTTATGTAAGTATGTCAGATGATGATACTGTAGTAATTGTATTAAATAGGTATGTAAGAGATTTGGTAGCAGGCATTGGAGGATTAAGTTTTCGAACGAGTGGAGCGAATTCTAGTTCCTGCTTTCAACTTTGAACACTTTTTAGTTTTCGGACAAATCTCATTGAAAATCGCACGTTTATTTGGGAGTGGTGACCCCGTAATGAAAAGAAAGAAAGAAAGAAAGAAAGAAAATACATTTATTTAACGCCACAACATCATACATTACAAAAATATATAAGTAGCAAAAATACAAGTTACATATTGAGACGTTAAAAAAGGATGCCCACTCAGCATGTTGCCGCGGCAAGCCATGGCGCTGATTTTCAGTGGGAACCTACTTAAACTACTTAACCTAACTTAAAACTAGTAAACAGTGGCGACACATACGCCAACAACACGAGTTTCACAAAAGAAATTAGAAACATAAGAATAATGTACATACCAGTAATTTTTTTTTTCTCATAGCCTATACTGTCTCCCACAGCTGGGCAATTTTTTTAATAAAAAGAGAAATTTAGAAAGGTCTTAGGTCAGTATATTAAAATATATTTATATGTATATCAGTACCGCACTAATTAAAAACAAGAAAAAGAAAAAAAATAAAATAAAAAATATATAATGGTATCTTATACTGAGGATTCAATTTGGGTTCAATTTGGGTTCATTAATGATCATATTCGTATAACATTTATCGATATGCATATTATATCAGGGATCGGATACCGGTATTTTCAACCAAACCGGTTTTGCCTCTAGACGTCAAACCGAAATAATAGTGTTCTTGTTTTCGGTTACCGGTTTTTAAACGGTTAATATGAGAGAACTGTTCTTCAGCAGGTTTTGTTTTTGTTGAACGAAATTAACCGGTTTCTACGTCAGAGATGTCAATGTCAGAGATACAACGATGGCTCTGAGTTTTGACTAGGAATATGGAGGTACCGGGTTCGATCGTCGTAGTAGGCAAACTTTTTCCATATTTGCGTTTTATAATTTAGATACCGAGAAAAATCGTTTTAAGAATTCATTAATATGCATTAGACACTTTACTTTAAAGGTCATCATCATCATCATCAGCCTTTGTACGTCCCACTGCTGAGCACAGGCCTCCTCTCATAAGAGGGTTTGGGCAATAGTCTCCACGCGGGCCCAGTGCGGATTGGAGGCTTCACATACACCTTTTGAATTTCTTCTCAGATGTAGGTATGCAGGTTTCCTCACGATGTTTTTCCTCACCGAAAAGCTATCGATAAATATCAAATGACATTCCGTACATAAATTCCGAAAAACTCAGGGGTACGGACGGTGATCGAACCGACCACCGCCTGTTTGAAAGTCGAGTGCTTGAACGACTAGGCTACCGAAGCTTCTAAGGTCTTTCTTCTTCCCATGATTGCGGAAATGAAATTTATAATTAGCTATTTCATTTGATTAATGTCAATGTCTGACATACCGATTTATGACTTAATCATAATAAAAAGGTGAGCCTTAACATGCGATATCAGTGTATTGCTGGTTGAAGTGGCTGTTATAGATAAATAAATTAATTGACAAACTTGTCACTTATTAACCAGTTCAATAAAGTTTCACGGAACGAAATAAATTCTGTTCTTCATAAATACCGGTAACCGAAATTGATTCGTTCTTTATGAAAACGTTATTGCTAATTATCGGTTAATGACAGAACAGAAATTTAAACTGTTTACGAACAATTTTAACCGGTATTTTGAAACCGGTTCCGATCCCTGTATTATATATTTATCGCCAAAATAAAGTCGGGGTCTCAAATAAATTATTTTTATCATTATCGTCAACATAAACACTCCTCAGCTTATTTTTATATCCATGGAAATGGGCCGTATCCGCCGCGATTCCATCAGGGATTATGAAAATCAGCCTCGGAAGGTCAGTCGATAACCGATCCAGGTCGTGCGTCTCATTGACTGAGCGAGCGCCGGAGAATGTCTGGTCAACCGGTGTAACCTGACCTTGAGATCGGTGGCAACCAGAAAAGGGCGGTAATTCCTACGCGTTGTCAAGAAATGACTACCTTTTGCAGGTTGAATTTCAGGGGTGCTTCTAGATGCAAACTTGGAACCTTAATTGTGTGGCTTAAAGTCGTCGATTCAATAATCATAAATGAGTTGTGCTACATGAGAGGTGACTTATGACCGGAACGAAAAGTAGTGTGCGATTTCTAATGCATTGCGGCATTTGTGAGCATATAAATAGTCTTCATTGTATGCGATTTATTGGACTGTGTAGAGCTTCTTATACTGGTTCGCCCTAGCGTTTGAACAGCCGAGCGTGCAGCGTGCCCAGGTCGCCCTACTTGTTTAGAGTTCACTCCGAAACGAACACAGACCATTTTCCAATTATGGCCGCTAATGGATATTTCATATTTTGACGGATAAATCGAGGTAAAAATTTAGGTATTAGGTAAGTTTCTGCTACCTCTGTGCTTTGATTAAGCTTCTGTTTTTTAATAAAGATAATTTTAATGAAATTACACGCCGACTTAATCCAATATAGGTAACGAAAATCATATAAGTAAACTACTTTTATCAAATTTACGGATTGCATTATTATGGTAATGTTATTAAAATTGATAGAAGTGGAATGGATCTGTCTGTACCTATTTAGATGTATTGTATGATCCATACTTATAGGTAATCATTATACATAATGACAGTTAAACGTGAAATATCATTCATAATCATTAATCATCATCATATTCATTTATTCAAATAACACGCAAGTTAATAGTAACGACACTAAATCATTCATCAAACTCTCGGCAGTAGGTAGATAACAGATATGGTGTGTATCGTCTGTTAGTATTTATTGTATAGGAAGGTCGAGGGAAAACTCTAGCATAAAAGTTAATTAATACCAGCACATCTAGAAAATGTTAAATTGACGTTTACTTGTAGGTGTCGTCATTTTTCTTGCATCGGGTTTAAAAAACCAACAGAAATAAAGTGCACTCTCCCATTGGGCTTGGAACTTGAGCCCGTTTTCTATTTGTAAATATGTACATATTTTAGGATTAATTTATTAAGTTATATATATGTTATTAAGTACTTTTATTTTAATAAAAACAAATAAGTTCCATACAGAAATAAATAAATGTACCCAGGTTTTAAACTAATGAATGACATGTATGGCATTTACTTTTACGTAGCAAAGCTAATATACAAGTAGATAGTGCATTAGCCAGCCGTCTGGCGGTGAGGAGCGCACTCAATATTTCAATTTGCTTGCTGATGCCGATGCCGGCCGGCTCGCCCGAGGCGGCCAGATTTTTCCCAATCTCTCTTAGACGGGAAATTCCTATAGCGCAATTTTTGATCGTTACTAGCATTTTGTACAGTCGACTGCAAGGAGATGTATCCACTTTTGGACCTTATTACAACTCCATAAGGTGAAAAAGTGGATACATCTCTTTGTCGTCGACTGTACTGTAACAGCTTGTATCTGTGTTGGAACTCTTGTGACGTTTTGTTGAATTTCGTAAAGTTAGTAAATGTTACATAAAAACAGGAAAAGAGTTTGAAAATATATAAGTTACGACGTTCTATAATTAGCACCGCATTCATTAAATTAATTATATTAAATGTCTCCATGCATTGGAGCTCGTATCTTTATTTGAGTTTGTTAATTATTTATTAATTAAACAATAAAACGCACGGATTTTCTGAACAAATTTTACCTCTCATCTAAAGCATATTCAACAGCCTGAATAATATATCGTAAAAGTACAAATCGTGTAGCAACTTTAATACTTGTTTTACTTGATCTTTGATTTTGGTGAAGATGGGTAACAGATCTTTCACGAAAGACGGTATATTAGCAAGTATATAAAGAAAGTGATGATACCTAGTTATAGAAGATATACCTAAAAAAAGTGAATTTTAATATATTAATTGATATGCGAGATGTATTGGTGGTAATCGCTGAGACAAGGTAGAAACATGTTAAGTACCTACCTAAAACATACCAAGAGCAAGACAGGAAAATTCTCTTTAGCTTTTAGGAAACTATTCAACTGAAACAGGTCGATATGTTCTCTCGGGTACAATAATTTATAGATTTGAAAGATTCTTGTACGAAACTTTTCAGATATATTAACAACTTTTGTTTCTGTGTGTTGATATCTTTTATCTTTTATCTTTTTCTCTAAAGCATCGCCGACAAAAAACTTAAACTATTTACAAGACTTACAACGGAGTTTTAGAGGTTCCCGTTTTAATGTATGGGCAAGAAATCTATTTATGCATTTAATTTGCTATTATATTAGTAGTTTCCTACTGTTCGAATATCAATATGCGTAACTACTCTATGGAAGATTGCGAATTCCTAAGTTATCGGAATTTAGCTTTGAAATAATGCGAAGGACATTGTTTCCTCGTAACTAAAGATATAGATGGGACATTAGATATATAATAGTCAAACAGATCAAACACGATAGAGAAAGGAACGTCGAGTACGTCATTATTATGATTTTCTTATTTGACTGTGGGTACTCGTAGTGCCACTAAATAGAGGCTCTACTTGGAAAAGTGGTTGTCTTCGAAGTGCGTGTTACATACGATATCGATACAGCGCTTTCCAGGATATTTTATCAATCATCTCCCACAGCCTTAACTTCGAGATGGTTTGTAGCCAGTATATCCCCAGAATGTGCCAAAATTTCGTTGATTATTAAGCATTTCGTTTGCATTGCTCAAAAATCACCCGTAAAATGTTGTTGTAACAACACATGACCGTTCGACTGCTCTAAATTCTCTCTATTCGTCCCTTAATGTGCAGTTGACAGCACTTGTCATTCTGTGTAACCGGATCTTGCATAGGACTTTGGACTCTTTGGAGCGCACGTGGAGGGTTATCTAAGGGCTCTAAAAGTTCGAACATTGGGACAAGTTTCCTTTCCTGGATAACTTTATTAGTAGGATTTAACTCTTATACTCTTCTATGTTGTTTTGTTCGTAACCGTTTCCGAATATATTGGAATTTCCATGCACCATGCGATAACAACCTACCCCAAAACTCTGGATAAATCCGAGATAGGAAACGAAATATGGCGGCATAATCAGAAATATTGCATATGTAAGCACTCGAGAGCGCTCGAAAGGGTGGAAAACTGCACTAAATCGCTTTTATTATTGCATTATATTACAGCCCCTCGGAATTAATGGCCCGAAAGAATTTGCATATGAAAGCGGCTGCCATCGACGCAAATATTTATTCCGGAAAACTGACACTGTGACACAATAAAGTGTCGAAACCGTCCGGACGTGTCCATAATATCAAAGAGTTAAATCAACCTAAAATAGCCTATCACGCTACCTAATTATTGCTGTAAATAAGACTGTATTGCGTGTTCTGAAAGTTCACATTCGAAGCATAAATAATTTTGTAATACGATGGTGTAAAAGTTAGTTTGATTGTTGTTGAATTGTTGATGAAAATTGCTGGAGTAACAATACGTTCATGACGTTAATTTACGACCGAATTCCGAAGGGAATTGTGTAAAAATGTTCGGCAAATGGCTAATAATTCGGGGAATTATTAAAATTGCTTGATGAGGGTGTAATTTTATTCGTATTCGAATTATTGGGAAATTACCAATGTTACGTTCATTGTTTAACGATACGACACGAGTATAGTTATTTATATGTACATTACCTATACATTATTCTCAATTAACTTAACATTCAATATTTATTAATTGAATGTACGAAACGTTTTCGCTATGTGCGAAGTGCATGGTGGGGGTAAAGAGAACGATCGCAGTGCACGATGTGACAAGAAATGGAACTGCAAAAGCCCCTGTCTGCTGTCAAAATAGTGAATCAGCCAGTGACATTTCATATAAGCAAGGAGTACAACCTATTTATAAAAAAGAAAAAAAAAGAGATTGAGCACCTGCCTAAGAGATGGCGGCACAATCATGCACACAGCGAATAGGTATGATAGGAAAAAATTGAATTACAACAATCTTTATTTACTACTAATATATTTACCGAATACAGAAGCTTGTATTTGGATTGGTAAAGGATATAAATGAGGATTCACAGTCGCCATCAAATACAACGGAGCGGCCACGGTACTCAAAAATATCTGAACATGCACTTTATCGCCTTCACAATAAAGGCGTTGTTCAGACATTTGTGACTACCCTGGCCGCTCCGGTTTATCTGATGGCGACTGGACAAGAGGTTCCCCGTCGTCAACATACTACACACCAAACCCTTTGTGAGCTTTCTGGCTTACTCACCGGCAACAGGAGTGCAACATTATGAGTAGGGTCTAGTGCTATTTGGCTGAGGTTTTCTGTAAGGTGATTCCCCAGTCGGGCTCTGCTCCAGATTTGAGCGAGATGACAATGACATTCGTTGAGATGTGCCCTGCTAGATTTAGCGAAATAACATGCCCATATCTCTCTTATGGACGTATAGTTTAAAGACATACCCAGGAGTTATACTTATTTATTAGAAGTAGCTGTTTACCGAATCAGTTTCTTAATGGTTGATTATTTCAGTTGGACGGTCAACAACAAGCATTCAAAGCGTATCTATCGTATTTACTTTACACGGTGAGTCGTTTTATTTATTCCGCTACCGTTTTTGCAACAATGGCCCAAATCTAAATGCAGATGGTCTGAATGAATATTGCGAGCACGTACAATCATAATGAAAGTTTCTCCTGTTAATGTAAATAATTTGCCTCTCGCGGGGATATGAGATGCGCCTATTCAAAAATTTATATTGATATATTAGTATTGAAACAGAATTGATATTTTGGTTGCGATGTAGGCAGTAACAGTGTTAACTTCGAACAAAAATAATGTATTACATACGGCCAAAAACCAGTGACGACCTCATTATGTAACAAAAACACAAGGTATAAAGGGGAACTGATGCCTGTAAGGCGGTTATCACACTGCTGCGGATCCGCATGCGGCGCCGGTGCGCGAGCGAGACAGCGCTCTGCATGTGTATAGCGCTATCTCGCTCGCGCACCGGCGCCCGATGCGGATCCGTCGCCAGTGTGATAATCGCCTAAGCCTTACAGGTCTTTTCCAGTTAATCTTTGAGCAATTGAGTGAAAGGTACAAGATAGACAAGCGAGCACTATGTACCACGCGACGACGGCGGTATGATTAGACATTACGATCTATGGCTAGTTCACGTTAGGTATAGGTGATGGGAAATAAAATTATAAATTTGGATTGAATCAAAAATGGGCTAAATTTTACGGATTTGTCCTTTTTTGCAACTAACTCATAGTTCAGGGTATACTTATTCGGAAGACATTTCTAGCATCGGATATTATATATCTACTTACTTAATCATAAATTGATATCATAATTTGATTTTTCGAATCACCCCCATTGTCGGTAATAAATAACGACGCGTCGAAAAGTTTGATTTGTGAATTAATGTTGTTTTGCTATTAGAATGGAAATTAATACTTGTTCCTGAATTATTTAGTTTGGAGTTTTGATAGCATAGTTAGTGTTACGGAGAAAGCGAAGCTACCAAATGGCACGTTAGGTATAGTAGGTGGACAGCAAAACCTTCTTCACATTCTACTGTTTAAGTAATTTATTTAGTCTAGTCAACGTTTTAATGAATTAGTGACATAACTGATACAATAAACTAATAGTTGATACTGATAGACCCCATGGCCTTTGTACAAATCATGTGTATTTTTCTTTGTTGTACAATACTCCTACTACAAGACCTACAATTTTGTAGAAGATATGTCGATTGATTTAGTATTAGTTTTTTACTACAAGGAAAAAGTTCTGTAGACACTGTGCTTTATTCAGGTATTAATTCTAGATTCAATTACTTTCTGACTTTCAAGCACAAAACGGAAAATCTTAATTTTTCTGGCCATAACCCGGCTGACTCACTCATAGCGTAGCGTAATATTAAGCCTTTTCAATTTAAATTTGTCACAAAGGGCTCTCAACACGTGTCTCTCTGAAATTCGTAAACACCACCAAGTGAGGCGGCTGCAGCCCGCTTTCATTAATATTCCCACAGCATCGTGAAACGCTCCATGTGGACATTTTATTAACTGCCACTACAGTTTTGTCATATCTTCAAACTCGAGCACACCACAGACTAGCTAAACCTACACCAAGCTTAAAAATGTACTAAGAAAACTGTTTACTGCATTGTAATTTCAACCCAAAGTCGCTTCGGCTAAAGTTTAGATCCATGTGTGTTTTTATCTTCACTTGTTACACGTTGATTATTAAGGAGTAGAAATTCCTTTAACATGTGCAGTTTCGTGGCATTTTCTTAGGTATTTATTTAAGCTGTGGCGTGTGAAGAGCAGGAAGGTAGCGATGTGTGGTGTGCGGTTTAATAAAGGCAGTTTTTCTCGAACGAACCGTTTGTTATTGCTGAAAGAAAAGTTATTACGTATAGAGTCGTTGGGTTTCGAATGCGTTTTTATTTTCCACTTAAAACCTGAGTGGGAATTATGTAAATGTGAAGGAGCGAGTTAAATTATATTTTGATATGTAATGAATTTTTGTCAATACGTCTTGAGATTGTAATTTATGTCTGGTTTAGGATCATCAATACCTACTTACTTTAGAAATAGAAATATTATAGAAAACATTGATTCGCGACAACAATGACCTGCAAACAAACATATGTACCTACTTAATCTAAGGATACTTAATAACTAATTGCTTTTATGTCTTAATACATTTAATTACAAACTTTAAAATGATACATATAACGACTTAAAAGTATTGCTAAAAATATCACTTAACTACGTACTTATAAAATAATTATATAAAATAAAGCGACTCATTTCCATCGTTGTAACGAGCATAAAGCATAAAAAACAATTCTGCAAGGTAGAAAAGGTCAATATATTGCATTTGTACTTTTGTCTTATCTTTTCTTATTATTCTCAGATTCGTTACAAACATCAGCCATACATTTATATGCCTAATTATCGTAACGAAATCGAAACTGAAAAAATTAAGGACGAGTTAGATAAATGTACAAAAAAATGCGATTGGCCCTAAAATGTCACAATAAATATGCAATTTGAAATCTATAATAAATATATATCTACCGGTAACAATCTGTACTTGGGCTACGGAAAAAAGGTACACTAAGAAATTCTACGCTATACGTCGAGAGGGCAATTCTTGGTGTTGGCAAATGGTCTATTCTTTGTGAAATGGAAAGCAAATTGCTCGGCGGGTCGCATTACGGGGTCCTTTATTCGGTACGCTCAACCGACTTCGGCACATATACCATCAGAATGTCTGACTTGATAGTCAAATTCATACTAAGTATAAATTATGTATATACTTATGTAAGTACTTACTTATTATACATGCGAAAGTGTGTCTGTCTCTCTGTTAGTTAAACCTCTGAACCGATTAAGATTAAAAATTGTAGTTTGAGTTGTATGGAAGGATATAGTAAGAATAGATTTTATCTCCGAAATTATCCCATAAGGGTGTAAAATGGGGGTGGATTACTAATTCCATGTAAACGCGACTTCGTTTGCGCTAAAACTAGTTGTTTATAACTTCAACATAAAGGACGGTACTAAATATATGTATATATTTTTAATCCTATGTGAAGCGTTGATAGCCTGGGGGTAAGACGTTTGACTTTCAATCCGAAGGTCTCGGGTTCAAACCTCGGCTCTTATCAATGTTTCTTCGGAATTAATGTACGACATGTTATTTAATATTTACTTATCGCTATTCGATGAAGAAAACATCGTAAGGAAACCTGCATCCGCGGAGAAATTCAAAGGTGAATGTGAAGTTCCCAACCCGCTTTGGGCCAGCGTGGGGACGTACGTGTTATGCGTTAGAAGAAGCAAGCGATATCGCGATCTCGTTCTAACGTATAGCGTCCCTTAGATTGACCGACTAGATTATTTCGCGTGGAAGCCATTTGAGTCAGTCAGCAAGTATTTGCTTTACCTAGTCCTTTCATTACCGTTTCTCGTAAGGATAATCTGTCTGTACGTGTACACATTTAGTGTTCTATGGTAGGTATCTACCCCCTCTCCCCCCTTTGTCTGACCCACGAGAAACAATTTCCTGTAGTCGAACAAGACAATCTGCGGAACGTCGTTCTCAAACTAGATTATACTTAAATGTCTTTATTGTTTTTGTTGCGTGATATCGCTTTTATTGCAAGATAGGATCGTTTTAGAGGGCCATAAATAGCTTCACGTTTCAGCAGAAATGACCACATTCTTACATATTTATTCAGTTTTGTGTTTAGAGTTAATTGTTACGTCTTTACCTATGTATTCAAAGTAGCTTATCTTACAGTACATTTTAGACTCCATTAACTCTCAATAGTCCTTACACCATTGCGGGTGCTATCTCTGTATGCGTCCCATGACACGGGCAGGGGCAGCATCCGCTTAGAGTACACCTAGCTTTTCATTGTGGAAAGGGTCTCTGCGTGTTGGCTTCGACTCCGCGCATACGCCTTCCAAAGGTCTGGAACACCATTGTTCCGTGGTCGGAAAAGACATACAAAAATATTAATACTTACAGTACATTTTAGACTCCAATAAGTCTCAATAGGTAGTCCTTATATACACCATGGCGCGTGCTGTCTCTGTATGCGTCCCATGACACGGGCAGGGGCAGCATCCGCTTAGTGTACACCTAGCTTTTAATTAAATTGTGGAAAGGGTCTCTGCGCGTTGGCTTCGGCTCCGCATACGCCTCCCAAAGATCCGGAGCACCATTGTTCCGTGGTCGGGAACGACTTACAAACAATATTACTTAATCTAAGCTAATGCACTTCTTAAAACATCTGAACCTTAAATAAAAACTATAGACTGAAATTTTTAGATTACTTGTTAAATCGTCAAAATACTAAGTTCGGTGAACATTACAAGGACAATTTCTTGACATCAAACTGTGTCACAATAATATCATAGACTTAAATATATAGTAGACGGCCATAGCCTAAGAAATTTTTGAGGCTCCGAGTATTTAGCGCCATCTAGTTCAGAGCCACCTAAACAGAGCCAATATGTATGAGATAAAATCAGCGCCACCTAGTAACGAATAACGTACTAGTAGTACACTAGTCGTTACTAGGTGGCGCTGATTTTATCTCATACATATTGGCTCTGTTTAGGTGGCTCTGAACTAGATGGCGCTAAATACTCGGAGCCTCAAAAAGTTCTTAAGCTATGGCCGTCTACTATATATTAAAGTCTATGATAATATCGAAGTAAACATCCAAAGCTCGCTTAATATTAGCTAAGCGCGACATCTGATATCTTTTGTGAAATTTCAGCCGCCGCCTTGAGTGGCAGATTTCATTTCTTGGATAAAATATTAGGTGACAGACATTTTATAATGTTTATTTTTAGAACTGTAGGCGTCGTATAAGCGTGTTTTGATACATTTAGAATTTCCACCGAAAGTGATTTATTATATGTCAGTTAATATAATCAAGGTGATGTATTGATTAGAGAATATTTTTATTTTTGGAATATGTCTTTCTTAATATTTTACGAGGAAAAAGCTTCTTAACGATCTGTGGCATACCCAGAGCATGAAAGAAACCGAATATTTAATTACCAAACAGTCGTACTCGTATTATTTCAGTTAAGGCAATTATCACACTGGCGCCGTAGCCGGATACGGCGACGGTGTGCAAACTATACAAGCATGACAGCGCTATACACATGCAGCGCGCTATCTTGCTCGAAAACCGGCGCCGCATGCGGAAACCGCAGCAGTGTGTAAGCCGCCTAACAGTTCCTAATGTAGCTTCCGTCTTTGGAATGCATACCTAACTTCGAAGTTCAGTTCAGCGGTCAGTTAGGTGCCTAGACGGTAGTGGATGCATGGCATTCCACGCCGACCACAATGCATTCTAACAGAAACATACGATTGAGAATTTGTAGATCTTATCTCTATGCAATAAGGTTCATGATTTGTCAAGCATGGTACATAGGCTGTTCTAGTGTTGAACCTTGGAAGTTTCCAGCAGCAGCTGAAGTTCTAATGTTCTCTCAATGACTATGAAAACGGGTCCTGTGTAGAGGTTTTTAGACTAAGTGATTCTTTTTCATTGCCCGATCATAGTGGCGACTGATTTTACCTTTTTTTAAATGACGCTTGCCTACTTTTAACACTCACATGAGCATATAATTTGTTAAACCTGTCTTTAGGAAACTTACAAGTTCGCAGACTCATGTCTAGTATGTTCTATGGATTGGACATACTTATACAGTCAGCAGCAAAAGTAGCTGAGCGGGTAGGGTGTTCAAAATGAGCTGGACACGACTTTATTGCTAAGAGAATAAGAGCGTGTGTACGTCATTTTGAACAGCCTACCAGCTTAGCTACTTCTGCTGCTGACTGTACCTATTACGAGGTGTTTGTTTTAAACAACAGCCGCGCCATCTGCAAGTTGCTTTGTTTGTGTTTATTATCATGAGATACGTCTAAAAGTTACGATTTTAAATAAATAAAATTGCCAACTACAAAAGACCCAGTTCAGAGAAAATAATCAAGAATAATAAAAGTTGGCCCTCACTTCCTCTAAACAAAGGTTCGTTTACTTAACAAGGAAGTTGTTGAGGACAAGAATAAATAAAAATGGCGGTTGATTTTTGCCGTGTCTAAGTACAATTTGCATGTCCGTTGCTGACGAGAATTGCCGCAGGATATTTTCTAAGGGTGTAATTACGTGCTGTCCAAGCGCTTTTGTAGTTGATGATGTTCCGTGGTGTCGTATTCAAATTTTAAAATACTTAAGTACAGTCAGCAGCAGAAGTAGCTAAGCACGCTCTTATTCTCTTAACAATAAAGTCGTGTCCAGCTCATTTTGTACACCCTACCCGCTTAGCTACTTTTGCTGCTGACTGTACTTAAACAATACATTAAAACACCATCTGTCTCAAAGATTACTCAAACACACAACAAATAATCAACCAATATTGAAGATGCATTGAAATAATTTTCAGGCGAATTCTGATATTTTCTCTAGGCGCTAGCTGTATTGCGTATAAGTAATAAAAAGTTTATGGCTAGTAACATTTAGAGGTGATATTATTTATGATGCGGGTGTAAATAATTTTAGTGTCACAGGTAACATAAACTATCTCTTGTTAGTTTTACTGCACCGACGATGCTTAAAGAATACAATAAGAACCAAAAAGGATACCCCTAGTGTCTTAAAAAAAATACGTTATAGTTTCTTAAATATAAATTAGCTATGTACCATTAACAAAGAACTTTTTAAAGTTAGCCTTAACTGTGACCCAACAATAATAGGGGTGATGACACATGTTGAATTATGCAATCAATTTAGTTGATATTATGCAAAATGATCAAAATATCCAAATAAAGTAAACATTAAAATCTATTGAAATGGTTCAAAGATATCGGGCTTCAAAGTTTCAAATTTTTTCGATTTTTGAAAGTACGAAATTAAAAAAACCAATGATACCATTCGATTTCTAACATTTTATTGTGAAACAAATTGTATTGCAACCATATACATAAACGAAACATTTCACTGTAAAAATAGCAAATTCATAATTTTTCCATACTTTAAACAGGGCAAATATGAAGCCGTGACGTCAAAGCTTTATATCATTTTGTTAGGAGCGTTTTGAGAAACAATTGCAAAGAGTTCAAGTTCAAATCAGAGTTTAAGTCTTTTTCCTGTCTTTTATGTTGATTTAAGGCAATTGGCCCCATATAGACATTTGATCCTCATAACAAAACGAATCGATTGATACCATGCATGAAAAACATTCATCTAGCCTATTATTTGCAAATTTTACCAGGAGCAATGTACTGTATCAACATGGTATTGACAGTTTTTGCATTACATTGCGGGCCGAATTATTTTGTATGGATACAATTTTAATTGCAATTCTAAGTAAAAGTTATCTAATTACATTATACCCCTATACTAATCACTGTTAAGAGATTCGCCCGTATTAGATTTACACAGTGTATGTAATGACTTCATTAATATTGGGTAGGTATTTTGATAACAGTAAAGCCTTGACTCTACTAGATGGGGAAATGAGAGTTAATTTTTAAACCCCACCTTCAACAAAATGCCACATTGCCCGTGGACGTCCATCGATCGGCTATTTAATGACAACTGTTTATTGACTTTCAAACCACACTGCTAAGCAATTTAGCAATGAAACCGAGATCCAAATTTCACCTCATTTCCATCTAATATGAACTTTACCACACAATATTATGGTTTAAATTGTAATGCGAACGTTGTAAGGAGCTGTATAGGAAGTAATCTCGGGGTGCTTCCCATTAATTGATTGTTACTTTTGTTGGTGCAGACTTTTATTTGGAGTTGCGAATGGCACTCACGCTTGTTATTGTTATTTTACGGAGTTACGTTAGGTTTACGCTAGGAAAATGGATGTAACATTCTCATAACGTCTTTATTTACACATATGTCACAAAAATAACTCATGTAGTATAACTTAATAAATTAATCATTAAATATGTTGTACCTACATACGTATTGACAAGTAGAGAACAGGCTCAAGTTCTGAGCCCGACGGTAGAGTGCCCAGAAGGCTGGTGGAGTTGCAACGCTGAAAAGCGCTGGGAAAGGAAAGAGCCAGCCCTCTGATCACATTTTAATTATTACGCCGTAAATATATTAATATATTGTAGCGATAGGCTGATATAACATAGTTCATATAAGATAGAACAAAAATTGCACTTGGTAGAGATTTGAACATTATTAAAACTGAAGAAAGGTCATGATAAAGTTACCTATAGGTTTTTGTTTTGCATCGAAAACCGGATAAAAGCACCATCATTTGCCACTACTATTTAAGTAATGTAAACTAACCGATACAATATAATTTTAGTACTTTCCTGGCCACAACTCCACATATCCCGGAAGCTTTTTTGCCGTGTAGGTTAAGTAATATCTAAGCGGATAAATATTAGTAGGTATATCTAGCTCCTGTACCTTCATTGAATTCAATTGATTCAATTACCTCAAACCTTTCTTACAACAGACTTCGAATTTATGTCCAAATCAGAAACGCATCGTAGTAAGACATATAATTCCATTACAATGGGGCCCGGTCCCTGGAGCCCCCGTTTGACAGAGATACACCCCTCTGCCTCTAGTAAATAGTACCTCACTTTAATTCACTTCTAATGCTTTTGGATTTCGGTAAACCACAAATACTCGCTCTTGCAGCCAATAAACTTTAAATCCTTGCGCGATTTAACAAAAACGAACGCTAATACATTGGATTAAAGTACGTATTGAATTGAATTTTTATTTTAACGTGACTTTGTGAATTCTTGCATGGTATTTCTTCCGTGGTTCTTTTTCAAACTTTTCTGTGAGAGTCATCAAAGTAGGAACCCAATTCAAAATGAAACTGGCGCAGAGCAGACACAGTGGCATGGTGTCTCTTATCTACGAGTACACAGTTCAACGAAGAATTTATAAATAACTACGTACACATTTTTTAAATATAATTAATATTTCGATAACTTTTTGTAAAGTCTCTTATTCTTGCTCTGCCTCGTAAGTAAAGTTACATGATGAAGAAGGTCGCATTACCTTCTATAAATAATTTATATACTTACTGCTTGGCAACAGTTTGGTGACTTCTACTAATATTGCTGACTTTTATGAATTTCTTCTGATCGATGATAAGGAATAGATGATAACCTAAAGTTACATACAGCTACTTAATTTCATAAAATTTTACGTATCTGTGTCTGACCAAAAAATTCAAATAACTTAGCTTGTAAACATCAAACGAGTAATTTATTTTTTACAACTCATCACTAAAAACCAAAAATATCAAAGAGTGTCCGAGTTTCACCCAAGTTAAGTTAAATAATTAATCAGCCTGCGAGAGGCGTTCGTTATTTTAGACTTTGAGCAAGGTTTTTTTTATGTAAAGAGCACCGTCATCAGAGCTTTGATATCTTCGTAATGCAAATGGTACTAACTATACAGCTTTAGGGCGTTTTAGATTTAAATTCATACCTAACTTGGTTCTCAGCTGAAAACTTGAAAATCAGTATTCTTTTAACATCACGTCTTATGGGCCAACATTTTCAATAACTTGATCAAATTTAGAGACCAATTTGGTAGGATTATTTGACAATGTCGTGGTCTTGGTCCAAAACATCCGAGTGTAACAACAAGATAGACATAGCAAGTGATTTTTTGCTGAATGATTATAAACTAGTAGTTCGCCCCGAACTGTGAACTAGCGAATCTTGTGTTTCGGCATACACGTGCAAAAGTAGAAATACCTACTAAAAATACCAAAAATGGGGCCAATGGCGGGCAGCCAACCAACAATTTTTCAAATTTGCCGCGCTTTTGTACTGGCAGAAATGGTTTGCCAAGCTATAACATTAATTTGTAAATATAGTCCGGCAAACCAAAAAGCGCAGTAACAGTCAGAGTAACATGCAATACCCATCCCTTTTTTAGTAGTGATGTCAGTATGATTCTCCCTGTCTATGCTTGAAGTGAAACAAACTCTGGCCAAACTATATTAGTATGTTTTTTTTCTAAACTAACCATCTTGGTGAAATTAAACGTCCGTAAGTTCCTCGTCCTCGTTCGAAAAGAAAACAAATCATTATGATGACTGATAGCTTAGGCCTCTTAGACTTTATTTGATTCTATTAAAATATTGTGTAGAAGTTATGCCCATAATTGAGATATCGTAATCCACTCCAAGAATCAAACTTCAGTTATAAATAGATGAACGCGGAAATCTATTAAAGCTCAACTCCCCTTAATTCCTCAGCTAATAGGTTATAGCGTAAGCCATAATCTGATTCGAGCCAATGATAGGTCATAGATCAGTCTCTGTGACCGGCACTGATGCGGTCTAATGTAGTTGTGACCGAGAGGGTAGTGTTGGTATATGCCTAGTGTCATACGTCGTGATAAGTACTAAGGGTTCTCATATGATATGCGGTATGGTCGCTAGTCACAACGAATCGAATCTATGTTACTGCAGATAAGTTTTATTCATACACGTAAACTTACAGTGAAATCTAAGACTTTCATTTTAATAATGAACATGACAATTAAGAATGTTTGTTATAAGTAAGTGTTATGGATATGTGTTGACCAAAATTCCTCTTCTCTCCCAATTAGAATTAGAGGTTTATCTAGACCTCTAATTCTAATTGGGAGAGAAGAGGAATTTTGGTCGTAATACATGTAGATTGTGCGCATAAATTACATACAATACAATACAACATTATTTTTTGAACACTGAAATATAAAAAAAAAATTACGATACCACCTATTTAAATACTTTACGGTGTGATAACGGCCAGACTAACTCACAGATAGTTCCCATTACAGACATAGTTACTTAGGCGTAATTAATCTAAAGTGATTGTTGCTCTCGATCCAATATTGCATGAAACATGAAGGCATACATTACATACATAAGACATACATTAACTAGAATAACCGTAAAATATTATGCAGTATGAAGGCATGTTTCAACAAGCTTTTATTTAAACAAAGATTGTTTAGGTAAATTCATAAGAAGTGGCCTTAAATATTGAGAGGTCTGTACAAATCTCACGACAGTTTTTAAGAATTAATCTATAAGTTTAAACTGCAGTATATGTATGTCATCTATTTCATGCAAATCTGCAAATCCAAAAATATCATGATGATCTGGTGACGGAGACCGAACGTCGGAAATAGGTGTGGGTTTGTTAAAATCATCTCGTGGAAAGTAAGGAAGTAGGCAAAGAAAGTTTACAACAAAACTATCTTTTTACGATTAACTTATTCCACACCAACTGATACTAATCGAAGAGAAGAAGAGAGAGATGTTCAAATCCAAAACGCCCTAAGATGCTCGGCATGCAGCGCTTCATCGAGTTCTAGTGTCCAAGCTAATCGGTAGACCGACTTAGATTCGAGTATACAAGACAGTATAAACCAATCTTAATGTAAGAATGAAGCTTGGGCTTTGACAGAAAGAAGAGAGCAAGCTCTTCGTGGCAGAGAGGAAAATCTGGCGAAAGATTTTGAGACCTATCGGGGATGAAGATGGCAGTCTGAGGCATAGTGGCTATACCTAAAATGATTGGTGAAATCAAAGCCACACGACTCCGCTGGCTTGAACACCTGGAAAGGATAGGAGAGGATCGAGCTGTGAAAAGAGCGTATGTGGGGCACACGGGTGGAAAACGTCCATCTGGACGCCCCAGATAGGTACCGCTGGAGCGACGAAGGCGACGAAGCTAATATCTGTCAACCTTCGAACTACCACACTGACGTCAAGTGGCGCAGAATAGGGCAGAGTGGCGTCTTGTGTCGGAGGCCAAGATCCGTTTTGGGTTGAGCCAGCGAAGTAAGTAAGTAATTTATTCCAATACAAATACCAATCTGTAAACGTATACGCGTATTTGTTTGAAGACTAACTTCAATTCAAAAGTATTTGTGCGGTGTTTCAAAAATGGACTCAAATCCTAATCTTCTATCGGCCACTGCAAATAAATGGCAGCCAACTGTGCCGGCCTCGTTGGAGGTCAATTTAAAAGGATGTATCACAGGTAATGTATCATCAGTAGGGATTGTTATAAATATAGCCATGTCTTTATTCTTGAAACCTAATTAGTGGTTTATTGGCACATTTATATTGCCTAATTATTCCAGAAGATAGCAATCCATCCGACGGTTCCTAAAAGGTTTCAAACTTATCAATTCGCGTGAGTTCTGGGGGGCGTCTTTTGAGATTCGAGGACTCGAATATAAAAAAAAATCATAAAACGATGAAATTTAAAAATAATAGCGATACGTATTTAAATCCATGATTATTAAACTATTAATCTCATGCAAAAATAATGACGTAAAACTTTTGTGTGTGATTATTTTCGCGGTTATCTTTGTTAAATTCGAGCGCTCGAAAGTCAAATACTTATCCTGTTAGAATTCGTAAGCGTTCTAGGCGGTATCAACAATGGACATGCCAACTATAGATGCTGTAAACATATGGAGACGTTCCTAAACAATCTAGTCTAAACATCTGTTAATCTAAAATGTTATTGGTAATCATTCGTGTTATATTAATACACAGGTAAGTAATTCATTAATACGCCATTTTAAAAACGCGCGTATTTCATTTTATTCGCATCATTGACATCAAAGCCATGACAGCCTTGCTGACATAGGTTATAGAAAAGTTATTTCAGTGTTGCTACACTTCGTTCTTATCCATCTTTATATTTTTTGTACTTGTTAGACAAGATTAACGTTTAAAGTAAATTCATGACTCCATAGGTTTATGCATAAGCATGTACAGTCAACGCCTCACTAGGTATACACTTTTGAACCTTATTCCGCTGTAATAACGTTCAAAAGTGTATACCTAGTGAGGCGTTGTGTGTACATGCCAGGATTTCACAAGCAAAGCTAGTACTGACTAGCACTTTACTGTGAGCCTCAGTACTGAAATTAGCGGAGTGCTCAGCAAATGTTAGGCGAGCTCACACAGGGTTTTTCAGTGCCTTTTCAGAGCCCTGAAACTCTACTAACAGGATGTTTTTGTGAGTCGGCTAACGATTAATTGGTTAGTCTGTCTGTTATTAGCTTAGGGATACACGCACAGATCTGCCCGCCGGATTTGTTTAGCGGATATGCCCGGCGGACAGATCCTTCCAAGTAAGGCGTGAATTGGACACGGATTTGTCTGCGGACACATCTGAATAAATGTATCTATCAGCTAAAAGTATCTATTGAAATAATAATATAATTTAAACTAGTATTTACGGCATCGTTATCTAATTTACTTAAAAAAAAATTACAACATTGTACTAACTGGGGGGATGCCACAGTCACGCACATAGCCTTTAATTAACGTGTCATAATTCGACGCCAAGATTACCGAGTTTGACAAATGCAGGCAATTATTGAGCCAATATGGCGGTGTCAGGCAGAATCCGCTGAATCACTTATTTCCCCGATGTCACTCTTGATATAACAGGGTATGCGAGGTTTTCCCTATTCCCTAGGGATATGGACGATGCTGGTTTTTTTAAGGTGGTGTGACCAGGATTTCGAAAACCTGGTATGATATCTTTTTATGGGGCCCACCCACTATCAGTCGGCCTGACGATATTGGCCTGTCAGTTGTTCGGAGCTGTCAAATTTTTGTTCTAACTGACAGGCCGATATCGTCAGGCGTACTGATAGTCGGTGGGCCCCCTTACGTTGGGAAAATGCTTTTAGCATCCGTCTCCAGAAGGATCTAGAGTTATCTCGTTCTCGACGAAGAACATGTCCCATAAAAAACGGAGACAGTTCTCGAAAACGGCACAAGTCTAAGGCGCCGAAATGGATCAGGATATGACGGACAACGTGGTGAGACGCCTCGACTACCGTCTAAAAACTAAACGAGTACCATCTCTGCCTTTGCCGAAGTGTTGCAGGATCGCGTAAACATTTGAAGCTTGAGATGTATTTGTATAGCCATGTATATAGGTAAGGCCGTAATATTGGCCATTTACCGAAGCGTCGTGGACAATTTCTTATTTATAAAAAATATAACAGGAAAAATGTTTTTAAAACACTTGTTATAAAAATGCTTATACTTAGGGATACCTTTGTCAAGAAATCGCAATGCATCCCTGAAATCAACACAAAGACGGATAGAAAACAAAACGCAAAATTAGATTCCCGATATTTCCAATGCTTTCCATTTTACGCAAACCTTCAGTGGTTAAGCAAACGTTTCCCTCGTGTACACCTCCTTTATTCTAAATGGCGTAGCTTGGTCCACAGTTTCCGCTACTTACGCCCTTTTGGTCGGGCGTGGTGTGTTTTTTCTCATTATGAGGGGTAAATTGAGGAAGGCCCGGTAGACGCATCCTGATGAACGGTAACACGGCCTTTTATCGAGGTTGTGATATCGGGGTAATTTTATGCGGTGTTTTTAATGCGCGTCCTTATGCATGTGTATGTGGGTTATTTTAATTAGCGTATGTTACTAGAACATAAAATGGTGTTTCCGCATTGTTCCGAACATTTGGGGGACGTGCGACGGAGGATGCGGAGCAGAAGAAAACCCAGAGAAGCAATCTCGAAAAATTAAATGTATAGAGTATCCTGAGCGGAGAAGTCATTTTTATATTATTTATTTAAATAAGATGAAGTATTATTTAGGTAATTTGCAGAACAGAACAACTAAAGGAACTACTTTTGCAATAAATAATATAATATACACATGGATAAACTTACATAAATCATAACTTACATAAGTAAATTGAAAACGATAATTACCTACTACGTAGTGCAGGTAATTAAATTATACTTATATGAAATGATTTCGAAACATAATTTTATATGTAACTAACTAACTACCTAAATTACTCATACTTATTTTTCTAAAGACATAATTTTACAAACAAATCACAAGAGAATGAAAAAGAAAAAAGCAATTAAACCGAGCTACATTATGCCAAAGGTTATGGCGATCGTATGTTATTTAACGAACATGACACAGTTTCTTTCCCCCATACCAGAGTACATTTATAAATAATACAGTAGTTTACTCTTAAAACTACACGAAATGTGCGCAATTATACTTAACATTTTCCCGACACATCAACTAAATTTAATTAGCCTGGATGAACATGGATGAGGTTTTCTACTCAGAAGATTCCAGGTTCAAATCCTGGCAGGGTCACCATGTGGAACGGGAAGTTGGGTGTAAATACTGTGAATGCTGATTAAAGACTAAAAAGTCAATAATTAGGCGATTTATAGTTATACAAATAGCAAGCTTTGCAACATTACTTACTTATGAACCTTACAGAGACGCGCAAGCATCGCGCTTGAAAATCAGTGAATTCTTAATTCTTAGTGTTCCGAGTTAGATTACTATCCCATCTTCTCTATGCTGTGTTAAAATCTCAGTAGTAAAGTCAGCAAGAAACGCGCCATTCCCCTAATTAATGTCTGTACCTCGGCTGCCGACGCTACGCGGGCTCGCAGCTACTCTTGTACAACGGATGGGGCTTAATTAAATAAATGACTTGCGTAGCTGATAAATTATTGCAGTATAGATTAGGCACTATCAAAGTTGTAGTAAGTTACATAATATACACTGAAAAAAATAATCAGAAAGCCAACTGAGATTACGGTAGGGTTCACTTAATAATCAGTAAGATTAAAAACTGGTTATTCCGTAAACTTTACCGTAATCTCAGGTAAGTTGGCTCCCTGGTTTATTTTTTTCAGTGTAGAAATTGTGAATGTAGCACGTAGTTCATTTCAGTAGTTTTGTGAATTTTCAAAGTCAGAGTTTGTCCGGAAAGAAAAGTGTCGTGGTTTATATGGGAGCTCATACATTCTACGACACTATTATTTCCGGACAGAGTTTAGTCGTAGATGTGTAAAAGAGTGTCAATATAAAGGTAACGAATATTTGAAATTTGTTAAATAATAAAAACTTTTTACAAAAAACAAATAATTATTGAAATTGGACCACGGGTCTCGGAGTAATCGCTGAACATCCTGCATAAAAAAATCTTCATCATTATCATCAAAACAATCATCATCATCAGGTCGACTGCATCGAAATGGTGGTTTTCGTGAGAAAATGCTTGAGTTGCTTGAGAAAACACCCAAATCACCATACATGTGCCTTTCAAAATTGAGGAGTTCCCTCAATTCCTCATGGATCCCATCATCAGAACAGCACCATATTAATATGGTACCACCTTGGATGTAGATCCTTTCAAACAAAAAAAGAATTACTCAAATCGAACCACGGGTCTCGGAGTAATCGGTGAACATACATAAAAAAAAACACCAAACCGAACGCAGAACCTCCTTCCTCAATGGAATTGAAGTCGGTTAATAAAATCTTTTTACAAAAAAAAGATAAACCGACTTCAAAAAGGATAAAATTAATCATTATATTATTTATATGCGTTACCAACTGATATGTTTGAAGTCGGTGCCAAGCCAAATTTGGAAGAGTTAATACGAACGAGGCGATGTGTTCAGTGAATTGTTATTTTTACTATATAACTTATCTAATACGGTATGAATCGCACGTAGATATACATTCGTTTCGACCATGCGTTAACAGTTAGGCACAGAAAGTAGGGGGACAGAAAGTATAATCATGTCCTATGTTTGTTTGTTAACACATTGTTGGGTGGGACTATCCGTATGTCGAACGAAGCCCGTGGTTCGATTTGAATTATTTATCCTTCTTCATCTTAGGTTAAATCCGAAGTATAAAGGAATTCAATTGCTAGATTAATTTTTCTATACTCACATATACGCAGTACTACTCACACGCCGTGTCAGTTAAAAGGCACGATATTCAAATTTTATATGGAAGCTCAATCTTGCGCGTCTACATTTTTTTTCTATTTGCCACCTTTTTCTGATTATTGACAAAGCAGACGTGTATCAGAATATATATATCGTTGTCGCTATTGATCAAAATAGGATTAGTAGTTTAGACATGAAAATGTAGCACATGAAATCGCATTCACCTTTGCATTATTAGTACCGATGTTTTGTGATGTTCACACTTAAAGCTGATTTGACCGGTTTTGTAATTTATGGCTTGGCACCGACTTCAAACATATCAGTTGGTAACGCATATAAATAATATAATGATTCATTTTATCCTTTTTGAAGTCGGTTTATCTTTTTTTTGTAAAAAGTTTTTATTTTTCAATTTTTAGTGGTTATACATTTATCAACATTGGACAAAAAGTCTCGGAATAATCGGTAAAGATAACCTATGTGGACTTCATCATAAGATCCTCTCTATCAAATTGGTGGTTTTCAAGAGGGAATGCTAGAGTTGCTTAAGAAAGCACCCAAATCAACATACATGTGCCTTTAACAATTGAGGAGTTCTCTTAATTCCTCACAGATCCCATCATCAGAACAGCACAACGTTAATGTGGGACCATCTTTGAGGTAGTTCCTTTCAAACAAAAAAAGAATTATTCAAATCGGACCACGGGTCTCGGAGCAATCGCTGAACATCCTACATTTAAAAAATCTTCATCATTATCATCAAAAATCAAAATAATCATCATCATCAGGTCCACTCCATCAAATTGGTGGTTTTCGTGAGCAAATGCTTGAGTAGCTTAAGAAAACACCCAAATCACTATACACGTGCCTTTAAAAATTGAGGAGTTCCCTCAATTGCTCATGAATTCCATCATCAGAACAGCACCAGATTAACGTGGGACCATCTTCAAGGTAGTTCCTTTCAAACAAAAAAATAATTATTCAAATTGGACCACGGGTCTCGGAGTAATCGCTGAACATCCTGCATTAAAACATCTTCATCATTATCATCAAAACAATCATCATCATCAGGTCCACTGCATCGAAATGGTGGTTTTCGTGAGAAAATGCTTGAGTTGCTTAAGAAAACACCCAAATCACCATACATGTGCCTTTAAAAATTGAGGAGTTCCCTCAATTCCTCATGGATCCCATCATCAGAACAGCACCATATTAATATGGGACCACCTTAGATGTAGATCCTTTCAAACAAAAAAAGAATTACTCAAATCGGACCACGGGTCTCGGAGTAATCGGTAAACATACATAAAAAAAAAACACCAAACCGAATGCAGAACCTCCTCAATGGAATTGAAGTCGGTTAAAAAATGAAAAATACTTATAGTGGTCCTAAGTACCGGATAGTGACGAACTTTATTCAATCAACCCTTTCCGAATAAAATGAACATGTAATGACTATTTATACTCCTGTAGGTAGGGAATTAAGCCAGTAATGTAAAGAAATTATTTTATAATCGGTAAATTGCAGCTTATTCTCGATTGAAATGTCAAGATAGGATAAGAATATAAAGGATTTTCCTATTTTATGCTACAACTTAAAAAAATAATTATCTTCTAATATGTATCAACGTAACATTAATAATTCTATACAGTTAAATTAATCCCCCTTTCCATTTGAACACTTAACGTAACAAATGACAAGGAAGCCGGAGTTAATAAATTTAAAACGTGGGCCCAAATCCTTCAATGGCCTAAACCGATTTAAACGTAAAGTGGATTGTCTGAAAAATGTCCGTAATATCCCTCGGGTCCGGTATAGTGATGCACCACGAGGATATTGCGTTCCCGGGAGTACCCACAATTTTGTAGAAATATTTCAATTTCTGGGAATATTCTTGAACATTTTGGTTAATGTTGAATACATCTATAGACATACTGGTAAACCAATAGATTTTAGTTAAGTTTTACTTTAATTAGCATTTATTTTTAATATTAGTTTTTATTTATAGGTATGGTTTAATTTTATCTTCTCATTATCTTGTTTTCTGCCAATAAATTATTTATCTAACCAATATTATTAGTATAATTGCCTTTTAATGATATTTTATTTATTATTCCATAGTGTATATAAACATAAAACCTAATATTTTATATTGAAATAATTTTTAACTTTTGCACCCTATTACAAAGGAATAAGGTGTAAAAGTGTAAACATATCTTTAACGTCATAAACGTTATCAACACATACGTTATAAACGTTCACAAAAACAATATTTAGTTTCTGATTGACTAAGAAATATTTCCCAGCACATTCCAGAAAATAATCCCAAGGGGGAAATTATGATTTCTACAAAAGTACATCCCTAATCCGGTAATACGGTTCACTGCCCTGTTTCCGATGCATCAGCGGGATTCCTGTAAACCCTTTAGACGGGTTCTGATACAAATTTGACTGATGGACGTTTAGGGCTATTTGCCCAGTAGCTAACGAAGGGTTGGGTGGGGTAACGTGCTTGTAATAGTGTGTTTTCGTGTTTTCAGTCCAAGAGAGGGGTAAATTGAAATGTGGGTCGATTTCATTTTGGGTCATGGTTTAAGATGGTAGATGTTTACATCTAAAACCGATGATAAATAGCGAAGCCGGAAAATAAGAGTTTGCATTATTTGTACATATTAAGAATGTGATTTTATTTAAATACCTAGCAGTGGCTGCGCGTTTCCCGTCGGCTTGACTAAGTTTCAGGTGAGCAGTTTTCCTACACCTCATGAAGAAATTTAATTATGATGTGTAATAAGGCTGCACATACGAAAACACGCGACCGGCCGCCGCTGCTAGCGGCGTGACGAGCGGCGCGCGGCATGAGCGGGCCCCACACACTACCAATCCGCCTGACGATATCGGCCTGTCAGTTAGAACAAAAAATTGACAGCTCCGAACAACTGACAGGCCAATATCGTCAGGCCGACATAGTGCCCCATAAGTAAGCAAATTATTCTCGGATATGTTGAGAGCGAGCGTAGCAAAGATCCATTCCAGTTTGCTGTAATGTGTAATTAATTTAATTTTTTTTAGACAGTCAAAGCCAAAAACCTTACTGCACGATCACGATCCTCGGTCATGAAGGAACGACTAGGAAAAACAAGTAAGTAGCTAGGACACGTTGAATCCGCACATAAGGTTTGACCAATTTCCATTATCTGTAATGCAATTTTTGATATTGTTTGACCCCCCTCCCCCTAATTGCGTTACGTAATACTTGAACGAACGAACGAACTTTACTCGCTTGAAAGCATCGTCAGAATCACATGTACTATAGAGTTCAGAATTGCGTGGCCAATTTATCAATGAACTCGTTCACAAATTGGTAACGCAATTCTGAACCCGATGGTACCTGCATTATTAGGCGGGGCCACACCAGACAAGACGCCTCGCGAGGAAATTGCCGCGCAAGGCGGCTCGTCTGGTGTGGACCCTATTTTTGAACACTGTTTTAATACAAAAAAAAAAAAAACATTTAGAAGTGCTATAAAACTTGTAAAAACTTGCCGACGGGAGATTATGACATTATTTCGTTATCCACTGACCTTTCGCTAAAAAAAAGGATGATTTATTATAACTTTTTGACGAAACAATTGCGCCCTCGCCTTTCATAGTAATTAAAAGTTACGTCTCAATCCTTACTTTCAAACTTTATTTGTCAAGCAATCTTGTGCTTTATCCCGTCGAGTTAAAACCTAACAATTCTAATAATAGTACGTTAAATTGAAATCTATTGTTTTATAATGTCGGCGTCGTTCATTATGTTGAATCTGAAGAGTCGAATTAATGAGTGACTCTTTAATGAGCCTAATATCAGCGTTTTCAGTGGTCTCAAGTGTCAAAGTGGCGGGGTAAAAGTCAAACAAATAATTCTTGTAAGCATAAATACGATAATAACATATTTTTTAAAAGAGATCTTGAAAAATAAGCGCCTAAACAATACGAAAAAAGTTTATGATATCACAATGACTTAACTCACTGAAAGCACGTTTTAAAAAACATCATAAAGATCCCCAACATGTTGAAGAATAATATAGAAATTGATATACTCTTCCCCTAAAGTCGATTAGTGGTACTTGATTTAATAGCCGCTTAGAGCACTCGGAGAGTAACCCTACCCTACCCTACCCTACCCTGCCCTGCCCTATTCGCGGTACATTGCCTGCACGAGAGATAGCGTAGTCTCAAGAGTACTAAAACTGTTTGAAGTCGAAATGATCAGCAGGAAAATAAAATGGAGTTTATTTTTATTTGAAAAGGTAGGCATTACCACCACCGGTAATAAAATGTACCCAAGTGAACTATTTAAACTGTAAAATCATTATACCTAGGTAATATTTTTACACAGCAGCTACAAAATAGAGACATCCATAGAACCTAGCTGGCTTATAAGTTGTTGCTGTAGCCTATGGATGCTTGCAAGACAAGAGGTAAGCTTTAGCGACTATTAAGGACTGGTTTGCATTTTATTTTATTTTAATTATGAATAGAGCGCATATTTTTAATCCACAGAACTTTTTAATTATGAATAGAGCGTATAATCTGATATGAAACCGCTAAAAGATTAGTCTTTTAGCGATTTCATATATCATTTTCAGTTTTGAAACCGCCAAGATATTTTCCATTACATTTCTCCGACGAGACTTGAGACATAGCTCTTGAATAAATCCAGATACTGGGGGGTTGGGGACGCTTAGGGGCAGTAATGTATGGAGCAGTACCTCCACTTTTGTGCTAAGACAAACGACGCTTGGCACGATTGTTGGTTAGATCAAACAATGTTGATCAAGTAGTGGCTACCCAGGCAGATAGCAGATACCGTGGGCTTTTAAAACCCAACGGATCTTAACCACGCATTTTCTGAGACCAAAAGAAGAAAAAACATTATATGACTGCAGTTAAACGCTAATAAAAATTGTTACCTTGGAATACGAAAGAGCAAACTCAAAGTCCTTACCGTAACGTTTACAGTAAGATTGGCTCTGACAGTTATAAAACAGTGTGAACCTTAAATTTGTATGCTATTTTTAATCTCAAAATTTTTGCTTGGAAGCAATCCAAACAACAAAATGCTTGTCAGTGAAATTACCTTGATAAATAGATTATTCCTCTCGGTGTTTAAAATTGGCAACCTCGCCTACCTTAACAGTAGATTTTCCAGTTACCTGTACCATACAAATTTGTCTATTTATCTTCATTTATTTTCCACTTTGATACGACCGAGGCCGTTGACATTATTAATATGAAATATAGAGTAAACGTTACCAAATGTTTTATCATATAATAGTATCGGTAGGTTGATTTTACGATGGCACAAAATATTAATTTAAAAATAAAACAAAAAGTCAAATTTATGAATAGAGTACATCTTATTAAAGTAGTCAATGTAGAGCTGCTTATAATAAGTTTATAACAAACAGACTCAACAGAACAGTTCAAAAACATGTGCACACGGCCGTAATCACATGAGAATAAGGACGTGTACAGTCACCGGCAATAGTATCTTCCTACATGAAGGCCGCAAAAATATGTGACACGCTCTTATTTGTAGGGCTTTAAGAGCGTGTCACATATTTTTGCGGCCTTCGTGTAGGAAGATACTATTGCCGGTGACTGTACCTACACACATTTTAAGCGATCAGTTTAGTTTTTTAGTCGTATTTTTCTTACTTAACTTTGTTTAATATTTACTTTGACTATTACAAAGTCTTTAAGAAACTTTAAGCTAAGCATTTTATCCGCCGATCAGTCCAATAACACTTTTATATTAATGCCCATTCTGTGGCATAAAAATGATTTATGGACGCCCTACGCCCGCGATAACGGTAGTTTTTACCAGAAAAACTCGCGTTTCTGCCACTTCCATATTTTTTTATTTATTACGCTGTATCGGCGCAAAATATCAATATAAATAACAGGTCGGGCAACAAATCCGACATCGGCCGTTTATCAATATGTCAAAAGATGCACACCTGTGTAGCCGCGACCTAATTCTAGATATGGAATGATCATTTTGAGGATTATTATTAAAGAAAATTGAACCTTCTTTTAGTGTGATTAGATTGGATTTAGATTGGCGTATAGAAGTAACCGAGAAGGAACCGAGCACGTAATACGGCGAGGTGGGGTCCCTCGGGTAGCGTCGTCATCATATTTCGTGTGTTTTGACGGGTACGAGTCGAGTATCAAGGATTTTCCCGAACCCATTAGGATATTATTTCCTATTGTAAGTGCTTGAAAATTATTAAGTAATCTAAAATGTACGAGTATATCTTGTTTAATAGCTTTACTCTTCCAATTTCTATATTTTGGAGATCTATTTAATGATGCAGTACTGCACATCTCATATTTCATTTAATTTAATTGAATACAATATGCTTTTTAACTAATCTACTCAAAAATATTTGCATCTGCTTTGTAATCGCCACTCATAGCAGTTGTAAAAATATTTACTTTATTAAACTGGCATGATCAGGTAGAAAATTTTGTGTGTCTAGTTACTTTGTACCTTATTTTTATTTCGTTCGGCAACTTTCGTTGCTGATTGTACCTACGTGAAATGTAAAAATGCAGCAAAAGTTAAACGATTACAAAATCTTACGTTATACTTATTTACTGATTTCAAGTAACTGTTCACCTACATCAAATATGAAATCACACAAAACTCGAAACACCAACACGTTCGCCGCGCGATAAAATGTCGTTTCAAGTGTAAAAACAGACGCAAAAATTCGTCAGAGCGTATTACTAAAGAGGGGCGTCGAGAGCCTTTAAAATGATTGAAAAACTGATTGGAATGATTGGCGCGGGCGCGCTTGTCCGTTCTTCACGCTACCGAGTGCTTCGCTTTAGAAAAACCAACTTAACTGTGATCTCTTCTCATATATCGGCACACTTGACGTCGGAATAGGTCAGGATCTACACGATCATAGACAGAAACATTCCTACATATTGGTGACCTGTCTGATATGAGGCTGCGATAATTGTTTACCATCATCTAGGTCGTATATAAGCAGAGACTATAGAGATATAGACTACCACAGCCTAAGAACTTTTTGAAGCTCAAGTCGATTGCGCCCTCTGTCCGAAAGCCGCCAAAAGATACCGAAATTGTAAGAAGAAATGTCACCTGCACGGCTACTCCACCTAGTAACAAATAGCGTACTAGTAGTACACTGGTAGCTACTAGGTGGAGTAGCTGTGCAGGTGACATTTCTCTTACAATTTCGCTATCTTTTGGCGGCTTTCGGACCTGCGCAATCGACTTGAGCTTCAATAACTTCTTATGCTGTGGTCGTCTATATCTCTATAGTCTGTGATATAAGTATGTTTGCCACTAGAGCTTGCAATCCGGTACCGGATCCTGTAATTTGTGTACCAAAATAGTACCGGATCCGGTACCAAATTGCATTCCTTATTTGCCACAACAATAATCTTGTTATATTTTTTCATTTATAAAGAGTAAAGTTGTTGTTTACCCCTCTTGCTTAGGTATTTCTGCGCAGGTGTGGCGAAAACACAGTGTTATAATGGGTCTACAGGTCTAGTTGTACCGGTAGCCGTTGACAGTTGAGTCAGAATGTGCATCAAAGTAGGCAGTCTGGCGGCTGGCATTACCGCTGCAAATTGCCGGAGACGGGCCTGTCTGGGCGCTGAATTGTTAAGCGCGAGTCTGCTGGTGCGTAGAGGTTATTCTATAACAAGTTACTCGTACTTGGTAGACAAATTCTGGCAAATGTTACTGTAACTGCTCAGTAATCCAAAAAAAGTAGTGTGTACCATTACATTTAATATTCTTTAATGATACCTATTTATATTTATCTCATCCTGACTGATATAGAAAAATATTCTTCAAGATTTCGAAGGAGGAGGTTCTCAATTCGTCGGGATTTTTGTTTTTGCTATTTTTTTTTAATGTATATTCACCGATTTTTCGAAAACGCCTGGGCTGATTTGGGCAATTATTATTTCTTTGAAAGGGTTACTTCACAGTTGGTTCCATTCAGGTCAGGATCTGATGATGGGAATGGGATCCCGGAGAAAAGCGCGCCTATAGTGATTTCACTACTTTTTACAGTAGTTTGGGCATTTGCGTTTGGAAAGGTGGAGGCTAGTTGAAGTCGGCTCTTTTTTTTTATTTAAAATTATATATGTTTATGTTTATATGTGTATATTTATTTTGTTTACTAAATAGTAATTAGTTGAACACAAACCAGATATTCTCATTATTACGCTATGCATAAAACATTTTATGTCACTCTGGGCGGTAAGTGAGATTTGCCGCCCACGGGCGCAGAGGCAAATCTCACTTCACACCCAGAAGAAGACGTAAAATTGTGTACGCACCACGGGCGGTAATAAAGAAGGCCTCATGAGGCCTCAGATCGCTTGTTAATGGCCCTTACCTTCGGTTCGGGCCACAAATGCCCGCGATCTGAGCCATTCTTTATTTTACCGCCCTAGGTACGTAATGTACTAATGGCAACTAGTATGCCCGAGTTACAAGAAGTTCAGAAGCCGTTCTAAATTGAGGAATGCAATTTGCACATCGCATTGACAAATTAAGTGCATGCTTGCTTGTATGCGGTTTAGGAAGGCAAATTGAGTTTGAGGTTAATCCGTGCGCATTCCATGCATAATCACATTAGTTATTACACTAATATCATTTAACTATTTAGACAGAATAAAATTAACATTGATAATTTAAATCCACATCGCAGGTTTCGTCCAGGTTCCATTAGTTATTAATTATTCGTGATAAGCCATTGTGATAAACACACAAATAAACGCCCTGACCAATATTCGAACCCGGGATCTCTAGCTCTATAGACAGTGTCACTCTACCGACTGGGCTAGGAGATCGTTAAAATTAAATATACTACACAAAATTAGTCTAATAACACTCAAAGGTACGGAAGATGTTGAATCGAATTATTTTAAAGATCTCAATCTCAATAATATAACCAAACATAACGGTACCATCAAAAAACATTTCTACTTAATCCCTTCGCAAAACGCATTAACTTTACGGCCTTCTTCTTTTTACGTTTCATAAAGTTTCTCAAAGGACCCCACGGACCGTTGAGCTCAGTAATATTTTATAGCTTTGGTCCTTATTTGAATTCATAATTCGTCCACATAGAAGCGTTTTCCAAACAAACACGGATATCCGGGTACAGTCCGTGAGCTCTAAAAAGAACCTTCGGGTTTTAGAAAGAAACGTCGGGTATTAATCAACATTGACACATGAAAAAGCAGAACAGCAATATTACCGTCGTGTGTCATCGTCGATTTCCGAAGGTTTTTCTTAAAGCTCACGCACTGTACAACGGAATTTATTGGGCGACCGTTGTGTCGCAAACCTCTTAATTCAACCCGAATGTGTTAAAAGATTTACAACCTTATATAGAGTCATCTAAAGTGTGAAACATTTTAAATCCTCATACTATAGTATCCTCAAACCAAACGGACGACTGCGGTCATAAAACTTCTCTTTCACACTTGCACAGCCGCAGCAAAAGTGAAGGAGACAGCGCTATGACCTCAGTCGTCTGTTTGGTTTGAGGATACTATAGTAATGGATGTAAGAGGTTGGTGTTTGGCGACATTGCCAACGAAACACAATCGCTGTAATACAACAAGTTTAAGCCAGACGCTGTCAAGAAACCAGTTTCTCGCGTAAGAATTTGCGTGTAAAAATCGAGAATTCATTTCATCATCATCATCTCAGCCATAAGACGTCCACTGCTGAACATAGGCCTCCCCTTTGGCAGGCGGGTTGGCGCGCGCAGTTTTTTTCAAGTGAATAAAATACATACATATTATCAATCCTGATCTACGATTTCACACTGCCGATGCCGAATTGTTTTAACAAAAAAAAACGCCTGTAAAGAAAATACTCCACCCACTAATAACTAGCCTAATAGGTAGCTTAGCTTTTTGCTTATTTGTCACTTTGATATCTTTTGGTAACATATTAAGGCCGTTCCTCGATTCGGACAAGCCACGCCCATCCATAAGAGACACCTTTATGGCTCCCGTCCACGAAAGAAAGAGATGCAACTCTCTCAAGGATCAGATTTTTTGACTAAACTACGATAATAAGCGAATCTATAAAGTTTTGTCTAATTTTGCTTCTGAGACTTTTTAGATAAACCAGAATACCATATTTTTTACTTAGATATATTGCTTAATCTCTTATAGTTTACGTAAGCTAAGAAAAATTTGGGGGAAAAGGACCCAACTTCGGATTTTTTTTCTATCGAGGCATCTTTCAGCAATTGTGTTTTGGCTTGTGCCAAAAACATGAGTATAGAGTCTTATAATATATATTCGAAAATAAATTCAGTCCCTATTCCCGTTTAGTCACTAGAGCGTTTGAAAAAACCTATAATTTTTCAAAGTAGCCCCTACATTACGTCATTACATTAAGTCACATCTGGTAGGTAGGTACTACAGGTACAAGAAGAGAATTGTCCCATTGTTTAATGTGCTGGTGTTGGGGGTTGCAATTCCATCGCAAGTCGCAAGTTTGTGTAAGTTTCCGCACGATATTATCCTTCTGTGCATAAGCTCCTAAAAAACTTACTAAATAAGAACTCTGCTCGAAGCATATGAATCACTTGTCTAAAACGATATTACTAGTAGGCCTATTCGAAGTTTATTTGATCTCATTTTGACATTACCCGCAGTCACCTACTTATATTATAAGTAAGTAGATCAATTTGTAAAGTTCAAATGTTCTGTTACTGACTGATGGCTGACCGATAAATGTCTCAGGGATCAGACTATACTGGATAGTTCGGGTTGAACACTCCTTTGTGTCGGATACGTGTTTATAATACAAGCCCTTTCCACACCTCGGGGGCTCAACAGTGAAATATTATCCGCCCTTCTAGTAGCTTTCGGAACGTGTGAAAGTAGGTCATCTTCACAAAATTGCGCGATATTTAGTTTTTATTGGTACTTCAAGAATGTATGATGGTTTATGTCACTGGCCTCAAGTTAACTAAAAAAGAATTAAAAAATATGTGTAGGTAGCTGATGTAGTTACTAAATATTTCTTCCGATATTTTCGTGATGCCCCAATGTCAAAAGACATTTAAATACCTATTTCATAATCGCTGAAAAAAACTAACATAATTATTAATTAATCAGTAGGTAAGTAATGCAAAGCGCTGGTAGCCTTACGGTAAGATGTCGGACTTTCGATCCGGAGGTCTCGGGTTCAAACGCACCCCGGCGTACCACTGAGTTTTTCGTAACTTAATGTACGGAATATCATTTGATACGTCGCTTTTCGGTGAAGGAAAACATCATATGGAAACCGGACCTAATTCCAAAAAGGCCTAATGTCCCCTCTGGGTTGGAAGTTCAGATCGCAGTCGCTTTCGTAAAAACTAGTGTCTACGCCAATTCATGGGATTAGGCTCTCAAGCGGACCCCAAGCCGTGACAAACGCTAGGAGAAGAAAATGAAGAATAGGTAATGCATCCAGCTCTGCCTTCTGTATGGTGAGAACCGTATTCTCGATTCCAGTAAGTAGAAAACGAGTACCAGAGGCACACTCCAGTGTGAAATACATGAGACCAATAATCATTTTTAATATTTTTTGTCTAGCGTCGATTATATACAAATCGTGTTAAAATAAAGTCCCGTGTGTCCTCCAGGTAAGTCCAGGAGGGCGATTGGGTAAACATGGGCTTGAAATGACGAAGCGGTGGCCATCCTTCGCGTTTGTATAGTCTCAGAGTCTATTAGACGGAAAAGAAGACAAATGGACGAAAAAACAAGCGCATTGTTGCAAATTCGTGAAAAAAAATGGTTCGAACTCCGGCTTGTATTAAGTTAGTTCAGAAAAAAACGAGGTATAATTATCGTAACGTAGAGGAAACCTTTATCTTTTCTTAATATTCATAACGAAACTGAGAAAATTAAGGACAGATTAGTAGTAGTAGTATAAAATGCTCACTGTTGCTACTCACCGTATCTCGCAAAAGATAATATTAAAAGCTAATTGGTATACCAGCGCATGAAATTCTAAACTTTTCGAAGGGGTTGCAACCCGAGCAGTTCAACATCAGTGGTTAACACTTGTAACTAAAGCAATTTCAGTAACAACTTGTACATCAGTGAGGGCAGTGGCGCCCCCGCAAACCGCAAAATAAAGATGGTTTTGCGCGAGTAATTAGGAAAGTCTAATCAATCCCGCTGGCAGCTTGCCGAAACTTGATCCTTTTAACGAAGTGGAATACCAAGAACTGACGATTATAAGCCTTATGTCGTTGTGATAAGAATGTTGAAATATTCCGCATTTATCAGTATTTGTAACTTATGCCTGAATCCGCTAATTATGCTCGTATCAGGCATAATTATAAAATACCGATCTTTTCGGAAGTTTATGAATACTTATCAATCACTGAAATCTGGGTCGTGATCCTGAAGCACTTTTTCTGACTCTGTAACTGATCACCATTGGTATTATCAAATCAGATTTATTAAAAGTAAAATTAATCTTATACTAAGTAAATTATTGTCACCCTGTTAGTTTTTACATACGCTGTATAGAAAACGATAAGACATCACCTTGAGTAGGGTGACCAAATTATATGCCAAAATTTATTTTGCTACTTTTATCAAAAAAATGATTATCAATATTGGTGCCAAAAAATATAAAATTTAACATTATTAGGTTCATCTTTAGATTCTGTGTCACGCCTTGATTGCTTCCTATTACACGACCCTAATTTCACCCTGTATTACTGTAAATTAGTATTAATTTAATAAAAGGAAAACAACTGCCTATTAGTTAGAGCTGTCAAAATCCCTGTATATTTATCAAAGCATTCTGACATCACTCGGAATCATAAAATCTCACGTTCAACTCATTCATCACAAGCCTATTCCGAGTGTAGGACGTAATGAACCCGTTAACGTCCACATTCATATCGCCACCCGCACCGTGTCACGATCCCGGACGTATTGTCCTTTCGGGTACGCGAGCGCGAGTCCAACTCGGTCCAACTAGAAATAACTCTACTCGATCTGAGTGGTCAAGATTCGCAGCCAGAAGTGACGTCAAGCAAATATAGCTGGCCTATAACCGCGAACCACTTCGTTCATCGAATTGTCTATTTGCATCACTCTCTTTCGTATATGCAAGAGCGATAGAGACGGGGCCAACGTTTTGCAAAATAATGTGAGCGGGAGATCTGCTACGAGTATCTGATGTGATGTGTGAACGGGGTAGTCCGAAGCGCTCTGTTTTGCTCTTACACTAGAGCGGTGTTCAGATTCGCGTCGGTGTAACAACCGCGTATGTTTAATCAGAGAGTACTTTTAGGCGGCTTCCACACTGCTGCGGTTTCCGCATGCGGCACCGGTGCGCGAGCGAGATAGCGTTCTGCGTGTGTATAGCGCTATCACGCTTATACACCGTCGGCGCATGTGGTTGCGGTGCCAATGTGATAATCGCTTTACTGGTTCCCTGAACTATCGACTCGTGGTTGGTGAGAGTAAGCGACATGAATGTCGCGTCTGGTGACAATTCGTTTCGCCACTTGCAGGCGACAGAGCCGCATACGTTGGCCGTCGCTCACCTTAATTAACCGCGCGCGTGTCTACCATGTCTCCATAAGTCCATATGTTATAGACGGCCTACCAATGCGTTTTGGACTTTTGATTATCTTTTTAGACACAAATAATTTCCAAAAAAAATTTGAGCCGGGTCTTATTCCTCTTGATATACCACGTTATATTAGGTACTATCAACAAATAAACAACAGAAGTGACTATTTATGACTAAGGCACACTTAAGGTCACTAAGGCCTCCAGTGATTGAGGCTGCATTCGAACCGACATCGTCAGTATTCGCGGCTAACGCATATAACGGTCATATAATGAGGGTAGAATTAACACTGTCTGTAGAGCAACGACGTTAGAAGTCTAACAAATGTTTTTACCGTATTTTGCGAAGACGCCGAATCAGCAAGCTTCACTGAGCTATACCATCATAACGAACCACTCAAAAATATATAGTTTTCTACTTTATTTTTAGCAGACCCCGTCTACAACTCTTATCCATGTATTTTTACAGTATTTTGAGAAGGTAAGCTGAGTCGGCGACTTCAGCGCGCAAACATCTCGGCCATAACGTAAACAACTCAAAAATTCCCTTCCCGATGTAATTTCAGCAGAAATTGCACCTGCTGAGTCTGAGTTTGTTTAAAATTTCGTTTACTATGCTGCTCGTTGCAGTGCAATATACTTAGCCCAGTACCTGAGCGTTTTCACAAAAAGTTGTTAGTTTTCACATTTTTGAAATTTTAAGAATTTTTTGCATATTCCTACTCAGAATCGTGAGTACTATCAACTCCACTATGAAATTAAAAGTGTCCTGTTCCTCTTACGCTACTTTTCTATGGGCACTTATATGAAAGTAGCGTAATGGAACATAAAAATTCTATGAAAATTTTGGGACACTTTTCATTTCCTAGCAAAATGAATAGTACTCTCGATTCTAAGGAGGAATATCCAAAAAATTCTTAAAATTTCAAAAACACGAAAACCAACAACGTTTTGTGAAAACGCCCACCTACCACTTTGGCAGACGCAACATCATAACCATTTTTGTTCAACAAGAACACTATTCGAAATAGTTTGGGGATTTTCACTTTGAAGTGCTGTTATAATTCCCAGAAATGTTTAGTTATTCCTGCTCAATATTGCGAGCAATTGATTTTATGGGGACTCTAAAGTTGTTCCATCGTATTATTGACTTTCCACTCAGCTACTTCCATAAAACTAAAAAATAGCGTTAGTAAAATTTTGGGATAGATACTTATTGTGTCCCAGTAGAATCATTATGCTTCACAATTCTGAGTAGAAAGCTTTAGAAAAATCGGAGTCTGATAGCATTTGAACTGAAAAAATGCTTAGTTTGATTTAGTAAACTTTCATCTCACGGTACGAATTCTTATTCTTCGTTTAATGTTGAGAATGATGAGATGAACTTGTTCTGACAAACAGCTAACAAAGTTAAATAAAAAAATCCTGATAAGCCCTTTGAGAAACATATTTTGTATTTGACTTACATGCAATATAACAGAGTTTACTGAATTGTACGAAAAACACCGCTTTTCAATTTTATTCGTAACGAATTTCATTTTGTTTGACTTTTTCCTCCATGTCGACGAGTTTTTAATAAACTCGTGTTTTCTGTTACATTACATTAAACATACTTATGGATAAAAATGGCATTTCAGTTCATTTAAATTGAAACATACAAAGCAAAAATATGTATAGTGTGGGTATGATTGTGAGGATTATGATATGAGTAGTGAATAGAAGCATAATTAGAATACAACGAAACTTACTTATCGCTGTCGGGGCTTCCGACCTCCTTGCCGACGAGACAGACTGACTGACTGGCCAACTGACATACTATTCTGGAACGACGGACTTTTAAATTCAAAATTAGACAGGACAAACAATAGTCGACGACAGACAGTCAGTCCACGACCGACAATCCTAGGAACCAGACCAGACGGTTCAATCGCTATCTGGGTTATTTCACAAATGTAGGTAAGTACTTACCTAAGTTCAAAACTCGGAATAGTGAGCGGTAAATCTTACGTCGTTTCACTAGTAAATAATTAAAGGAAACATTAAACATTTTATGCGACATCTTTAATTAATATCAAACGCAATTTCCGATTGTTTACGAGTTCCGCTTCCGCTCGGTATGTTTCACTTGACTCCAGTATTTTGGTAAATCTGAACGCGGCAATAAAATCTGTGATTGTCTCGCGGCAAGCATGAAAAACTCCGTGGCACTTCGATAGGTACATAAAGAGGAATATAGTTTTACACGTATATTTTATGTATAAGGCGGTGTTCACATCTCAGTGAAAACTGCGTTAAGAATGTTAAGATAATACGTAACGGCCTCCTAGCACAGTCAGTAGTGACCCTGATTACGAAGCAGGTCAGAAGGTGCCGGGTTCGAATCCTGGTCAGGGCATTTATTACAGGCCATAACACAAGCCTTATTGAGCTTACTGTCGACTTGTGTAAGATTGTCCCATAATATTTATTTATTTATAACAGATGCTTGTACCAGTACAGTCAGCAATAAAACGAAGTGTATAAAATGATCACGGCTTTATTGTTAAGTGAACAAGAATTACAAGAGAGTGAAGGTTATTTCCAACACCGCATCCACTTTGCTGTTGAGTGTTGACTGTAGTCATTTCTTTTCTACTCTCACGCAAATGACATCGCAAACCGTTCTTATAAATCCTTTAATTTTATTTTTGATGATAAATATCCATTGGTGCGAAATGTCCAAATTGGACTCGCTAGTCGCCAGCCGCCAACGGACGGATCGCTAATTGATATTTCCATTCGGCGAATGATTTCATAATCGGCAATCGGGAACCGAATTGCATCATTTGGACCGGGTAATGGTGAAATTATATTTTGCGAAATATTTCAGTCTCAGTTATATGCATTGTGTAAATTGCACTTGGAAAAGCGCATCCTTATTTTTTTAATTTTTAGGGATGTGATGTGACACTATCATATAAACGTCAGTGCGTCCCTCTTGCACCAGAATACTGATATTGGATTGACGAGAGAATCGAAATTGAACTGTAAATGTCTGAGCTAAAAAGACTCCTATTATATAGGTAAACATAATTTGATAAATAATAGTGGTATCAAGTATTAGAAAGACTAGTTTACTTAATCTCGTTACCAATATGCGTAGGAATAATATGCTTACTGCTTTACTGGAATTAATAGGTTCCATTGGATCTAAAATACGTACTGACGATGGAGTTTTATACCTTGATGTGCAACCTAAGAAGCAATTGTTGACACCTGTCATCTTAGTACATTTTATAACCTAAAATCGGATTTTAGGTTATAAAATGTACTGAGATGACATGTGTCAAAAATTGCTTCTTAGGTTGCACAAGGTATAGTGTAACCGCCAATTGAGATTAAAACCCCACAGATTACTAGTTCCAACTAAGTGACAGTTTTAAAGGATACAACGCCATTTACGTCGGTACAATTATTAGCGCAACGTTTTAACCAAATAAAAATTTACGAAAAGATAACTAGTTATTATTATATATAGTTATTATCTGGTATGAAGTTAGAAAGTTGATACAAATTTCATGATACCACTGCAGTAGCATATGAACATTTACTTACTTTATTCAATAAGCAAAACCAAATACTTATCGGTATTACCGGACTTGTGTCAAATGTGAATAGTGGACCATTATTTCCCTTGTGATTCGTTAGTGACAGGTGTCGTGCAAACAGCTATTTAGCGAAACCAGTAGACTATAAATATTTATAGACGAAGAGCTAGCCACGTCAGATATGACACAATGATGAGAGCAACGAAACCCCTCTAGTCAATTTGCTAAACTATGCTTATTTATAGACCTGGACACCTGGCAGCTGTAAAGTGGTGGAAGTCAAAGAATGCAAACCACCTCAAGAAAACAAATCCTAGAGTTCTGGTTTTGATGCAATATTATGAGAAATTATATAAATAATTAGATTATCATTGCCAAAATAGTGGGGAAAGTAGGGCCAAACGACGTATAATGTAATTCATAGCTACTCAATAATATGCTATGTATTTTGTTCTATTGTGAATATATAGGTGTCCTCTATAACTGAGACAACTTCGGCAGTTTTACTTATTTTGGTAGTACTATTTTCCAAATCAAAAATGTTGCTAGTCTGTAACTCTGACCTCCACTCATCAAAAGCTGCCAGGTGCCCGGATCAAGCAATAAGGAGGGTTTCGTTGCTCTCATTATTGTGTCATATCTGACGTGGCCAGCTCTTAGTCCATTACGGCGCATCCGGGCCTAGTGTTTGTTTATTAGGATGCTTTGACATATCTCGTTAACCAGTTATTTTTGATCCACGCTTAATGGGGAGTTGAAGAAATACCCCGAATTAAATTCTATAAAGACGTAAATACAGTCAGCATCAATAGTATCTTCCTACACGAAGGCCGCAAAAATATGTGACACGCCTATAGCAGTCCAGACACTGTCAGTAATAATGTCATTATTTCTGTACCCATCCTTCTCTTCTTCATATAATAGAAAAGGACGGGTACAGAAATAATGACATTATTACTGACAGTGTCTGGACCGCTAATGGCTCCACAAATAAGAGCGTGTCACATATTTTTGCGGCCTTCGTGTACGAAGATAAGATTGATGCTGACTATACACCCTAACAAAACATGATAAAATACATTTCAATTTACAAACCATTTGTGTATTTACAAAACATTTTATACAAAGATAAACTACAGATTACACTCAAATTAATTAAGTAGGTACCTGTCTAATTATCTAAAATTCCATTTCATTAATTCTGATAACCGCGATAACACTCCGTTACATTTTCTTTGAACCTGCCTTAATATAATATTCACTGACTTTTGAAGCGTTACAATTATTTCTTCCTACTCCAGTACTTTTATTTGTCATTTAGTATACATTCATTATGAATGTATACTACAGATAGTAACAAATAGCGTCCTAGTAGTACACTAGTAGCTACTAGGTGGAGTAGCAGTGCAGGTGTCATTTCTTCTTACAAATTCGGTATCTTTATTAGGCGGCTTTCGGACAGAGGGCGCAATCGACTTGAGCTTCAAAAAGTTCTTAGGCTGTGGTCGTCTATATCTCTATAGTCTCTGGTAGAACCTTTACAGTGTCGCTACAAGCGTGCAATCTCGATGGTCGGTCAATTTATGGTGGTCGGCAGACGCGAGCAAACACCGCCGACCTCAAGGCAAGCATTAACTAGAGCCCGCCCTTACCCCCGTAAGGGTATATAGATGCCCATAATCACTTCTACAGCACAAAACACAACAATTTACCATTGTTTTCCTTAGCCGACACAACTTTCTAGGAAAAATAACAGCTCTTCTCGTATTAATCACAGATATTCTTGAAGAAATCGCGAATTATATCTGTTTGTTACCCTCCTCTGCGTAACGCGTGGAGGGTAATAGAAACTATGACACGGACCAACGATAATAGCACCTCTCTGCCGTAGCTATTGAAAGAGTAATAAGACCATCCCGTTCTATCTTGGTATTATTTATACCATGCCCCGTCTATACCTTTTATCCTATGTCTATGCCGCCGACTAACTGAGCCGCTCTATTGACGTTTGTCGTTGTTAATTAGACGGCCATTCACGTGGCGACTGCCGGTCGACGCAGTGAACGGCTGCAGTTAGCGTTCATTTGTTTCTAAAGCTCTATGACGTCGTTGTGAGTAATTTGCCCGTTTTGCCGTGTGTGCTGACTGACGTGATTATATTGACATACTTATGTTGACCAATTGGTACTGTCAGCAGCACAAGTGACTCCGCGGTGTGTTTAAAAATGATATTGACAAAATATCGTTTTATTAACAGCTACTTTTTGCCTGTGGTTTTATTTATTCGATTCGATTAAGAAGATTAATCATTATTTCAACACACAAAAAACAGAGACTACACAGGGTGTAACAAAAATACTGGTGATCCGTTTAAGGGCATTATTGGTAACGTATTGCGGGTAAGAAAATACGCGAAATCCGTCTTCGTCTTGGCCGGCCATCCCTCCATACAAAACCAAAAATTTTTTTCGTTAAAAAAAATTTAATCATAGTTTTTCATAATAAGAATGCGATACCAATTATGCCCTTAAAAGCATCACCAGAATTTTTGTTACACCTTTTATAAACCGTTGGAGCATTAATACCCAGAGGTTTTATTTAACGTTTCTGTATAAATATTATACTTTAGTTATATTTTGTTAACTGAAAGTCATGACGGGTTGCACCAAACCGTCTGTTAACATCATCGTATGAAAAGTGTGACAGTTTTCTATGGTATGACAGATGCAGGCTGCAGTTAATTGTGTGAAGCGCAAGACAAAAACTCGCCCTAAATGAATGAAATCACTCGTATATATTCCTGCAACCGACGCCCACAGCCACTTCATTTGAAAGCAAAGCGCTATTTCTCCTAAAAATAGCCGTCAACAAGCCCCGCTGATTAATCCCAAATTAAGTCGCTTCTGTCCTGTCACAGATTCATAGCTAACAGATAAGTCACAAGTGTCACAACATACATTTTCCAATATTAATTTAAAAAATGGCTACAGGACTCACTGTCAATAGGTATGTTTTTCGAAGGGGAAAACTATCCCATAATGTATCAAAAAAATCCATAGTCAATTCGTAAACTTGAGTTTAAATCGGGATAAGTACGAGTAGCAAGGCTCAATGGGTGGGTGGCGTTCTTATTGGTCGAATGCTTTTAGTAGGTATTTCGGTGCTTATCAGTCAGCTAAGAGAGCTCATAGAGGGAGCAGTGTCTTGACAACGGACCCTCCTGTCCATTTAGCCGTCCTCCTGTCCATTTAGTAGCAACGCACATGTGATGCCTTAGGAGTTGCAGGTATCTTAATGCTACGGTAGCTGCTTACCAACAGGCGAGCCGTATACGTAGCCTGCACACTCTGAGCTCGCGTTCTGTGGCCCTAGATATATTCACTTTTGTAGAGTGTTGTGTGAAAAAAATATGCTTGTACAGTCGCCACCAAATATATCGGAGCGGCCACGGTACTCAAGAATATCTGAACAAGCACCTTATCGCCTTAACATTTAAATAACTGACATTCAATATAAGTAAACTAAAACTTAGAATAAATAGTCAATTACTAACCATGATATGTGTAAATGTAATGTATTAATTAATTTTATTATGGATGTATTTATTTTATTTATGTCAACGATATCATGTAATGTAATTTTCTGTGAAGCTTAATGTTTCGAAATAAACGTATTTTGATTTTTTTTTACAATAAAGGCATTGTTCAGTTATTTGACCACCTTGGCCGCTCCGATATATCTGGCGACTGTTATATTATCTTTGCATTAACTGTTACTTTTAGATCTGTGCCGTATCTCGTAGCAGTCTACGACCCTAGTAGCAGTGCTACGGCGTAGCCGGGCTCGTAGCGTTAATCTTTATGTAAATGCTGACATTACAATATTAGGGCAATCCTCCCTTATTTGGGTTAAAGTGACTCCATCTGACCAGAAATATGAGGATCGGAGTTACATAGAAAATGTATGTAAACTAAGTTGTTATTTTACAGTATAAGCAAGCACTATCAGGCTGAAGTGGCAATGGGCAGGCCACATTGCACGCAGAGCAGATGGCCGATGGGGTCGAAAAGTGCTCGAGTGGAGACCACGGACTAGCAAGCGCAGCGTAGGACGTCCACTCACAAGATGGACAGACGACCTTATAAAGGTCGCCGGAAGACGCTGGATGCAAGTCGCTTCCGACCGATACTTATGGAGGTCCAAAGGGAGGCCTATGTTCAGCAGTGGACGTCTTATGGCTGAGATGATGATGATGATGATGACTATCAGGAGCGTACTCTTACTTATTAATATTTGCTATGAATTTGTAACGAATCAATCTTAGATTAAAATCAAACGTACAACAAGTTAATTTCTTCGAATAAATGACTTTTTTCAAACCCAGGCCTTTCAGTTTCGTATATATCATCACGACGTATAATGTAATTCATAGTTTGTCGCCTACTGTTTCTGTTTCCGCAATAATATGCAATGTTTTTTGTTCTAATGTGAAAATATAGGCCATGTCCTGTATAACTGACACAACTTCGGCAGTTTTTACCTATTTTGATAGTACTATTTCTCAATTCAAAGATTTTGCTAGCCTGTAAGTCTCATCCACCCATTAAAAGCTGCCAGATGCCCGGATCTAGCAATAAGGATAGTACAGCAAGATTGCTGGTTACCCGTAAACCCGTCTGGTAGGTGGATTTTGTTGCTCATTATTGTGTCATATCTGACGTGACTGGCTCTTAGTCCATTATAGGCCGGTGACCGACGGAGTTCGCGTCGGGCCCGGGGTCTATAAGACGGGTCCTTGTGTTGCATCTCAGAGGCATCGTTAAGGAACAGCACGGACCGCCACTGCACTACAATACTTAACACAATTGATTTCGCGCTGTCTAGTAAGATTATTGAAGTGTTCACTTCGCGTAGTTGTATAAAGAGATTATTTTAAATTGTATTGCCAAGAAGAGTTGTAAATGGTTCTCTGCCTTTTCGCCGAAAATCATATTGCCAAATTTCACTTGCCAACCAACTTTTCGCAGAAGTTTCATTTGGCCGAATTTCATTTCCCAACTTTACATAATCCAACCTAACCTAACCCAACCTAGTAGGCAATTTTCATTTCCCAACTATGGGGTTGGGAAATGAAATTGTTGCGAAATAGTTATTTGGTACAAGTTATTCGGCCAAATGAAATTTCTGCGAAAAGTTGGTTGGCAAATGAAATTCGGCAATACAATTTTCGGCGAAAAGGCAGGATACCGTTGTGAATATTTATTAATTAGTCTGTATCACTTTCGTTAAAGTAATCTCAAAACTTATGTTTAAAGAAATCGACGTAAACCACCGATTTTTTAGTTTCCGTTGTTATGAGCATGCCTTGGTAATGCTTAAAAGATATAGTCTGGCAAACCAAAAAGCGCAGTAATATTCAGAGTGACATGCTATACCCATCCCGTTTTTAGTAGCATTAGAAAAAGACAGTATAATTCTCCCTGTCTATGCTTGAAGTGAAACAAACTCTGGCCAAACTATAGATACCTTAGTCAAAATATGTAACGTTTTCAAGTCGAACTTCGATTGTCCGAATCTTAGTTATCCGAACGCTGATTTAGTTTATCCGAACGCACAATAATCGGAACGCTATTACGAAATCGTTGCTCGCTGCACGTCAAATTTTAATACATGTGCTGTTTTAATTTAAAAAGGTGTTGTTTTTTGACCTTGTCTAAAAAAAACCTACATATCGATGATCCGAACTTTTAATATTGACGAACTAATAACCTACCTACCTTTTAATTGGAAACTACTTTTGTGGACGGTGGCAGATCCTGTGGGGGATACCATACGTAAAAGTTATTTTAAACAAATATACAAAATATGGACTGCAGACAATCTGTTCGCCGGTCAGCCATCACGAGACTTTCGTTACGGTATCAAACATATCTCAACTAATGAAATAATGTAAACAAACTTGACACAAGTTTACTTTCAAATCCTTACATAATAATTTCAAAATATTTCAAAGCAAAAATTGTGACAAGACACTAACCGACTTTTGGCGCCATCCATAATAATTTACACCAAAAGTCCACCGTTATCGCAAACATACGTCGATCCAGTAATGCTCCTAGCCTTATCACTGGCCAGAAACAGGATTAAGTCTGCGATCTCCTCGGCCTCCGATATCCTTTTTAATGCTGTCCTGGTTTTCCAAGTCTCATATAGTTGATCGACGTTTGCCATCCCCGCATTTTCCATTATATTCGTCTTGGTGGGTCCTGGATTCACGGCGTTCACTCTGACCCCATGTGGAGCTAGGTCCAGAGCGACGCAGCGCGTGAAGTGATTTACACCTGCTTTAGAAATTGAGTATGACATTAAACCTTTTGGGAAGACGCGAAAAACAGCATTGCTCGAAGTATTGACGACGTTGCCTTTAGTCTTGATCAGGTAAGGAGCAGCAAGGTGCGTCAAAAAGATCATTGAGCGAAGATTCGTATTAATAACAATATCAAAATTTTCCATAAGATTTTCATTAAATATGTTGTCATGTCTTGCAATCCCTGCATTATTGATCAGTATGTCTAACTGACCAAAATGGTCAATAGTCTGTTTCACGACAGTTCTGACATCATCGTCTTTAGTGATATCTGCTCTGATGATGAGAGATTTGTTGCCGTGTTGATCGCACTGCTTGGCGACCTGCTTTAAGTTTGCTTCGTTCACATCTACCAGGGTCACTTTCGCGCCTTCTCTGGCAAGTGCTTTGACTGTGGCAGCTCCAATTCCGGAAGCTGCACCAGTCACGATGCCTACTTTACCGATGAAACTCATTGCGTTGATAGTCTTTAACAAATATCCACTGCAATTTTCATGTCGAGGATTTCAATTTATATTATGCCTTATCGCATTTGTTTATGACAGTAGTTATTGTTTATTTTTATTACTCACGAAAAGGACGACTGACGGATGTAATATGGTGAAGAAAGTATAAGATGGATAAGACTTATCCATATTTATTTATTAATAAACTATTCATGTATCAGATATATGCAAGTTTTTGTTATAAATCAGTACTAACGACTCATAGTGGTGAAGTACATATCACCTTCCGAAAATGCACCTCTTATATCTGTAGACGTATGTACAAAGGTTATTTTCCCGGACAGTGAACCATAAGAAAATGTATTGAAAATGCCTAACATAAAAAAAAATATTATTTACTACAACTATATAATTTTATAACTTTTGCAATAATATTTTTATTAAACGATTATAGTCATATCCATATTGCGGATATCGATCAATATTATTTTGACGTTATTAGCATTCGTGAGCTGTTCATTAGCGGCCTTATTAGCCACAAATTAACACATACAATCTACATATTTAAGGCGGTACTTAGGTACTTATACATACTTATAAAAATCTTTCAAAAGTTCAATTGCGAATATAATTAATAAATAATAAAAACCAAGAGGGTTGAATACATTCATTCACACACACGCACGCATGCACGCACAACACTTACACACATACTTAATGTATCTACATATTCTAGTATGTGAGCAATCCGTAATTATACAGTGTGTTTCTGTAATAGGGGCAATAAATTAAAACGTAGATTCTACTCCTCAAACCAGGAAACGTTTGTTCAGCGACTTTTAAAAATAACGTATGGTTTGATTTTTAGGACACTTTAAAGTTTTTTCGAACACGCAATGTATTCCTAAATTGACTATGTCTGTAGGGTGACAAGCAATGTCAATTAGACGGATTTTAACGTTCATTGAAAATACTATTTATTTTGTATGAAAAAGAGACAATCTACAAAATACATATTTTTTATAAGTTGTTGAACAAAAGTTTTGTAGTTTGAGGAGTAGAATCTATGTTTTAATTTATTGCTCCTATTACAGAGACACACTGTATGTATTACATAACTTTTGAATATCTGAACAATGTGTCAAGTTGTCAGCTTTTTATCAAGTTATCGGCGGACAACTACTGCCATCATAAGCCTGCAGGTCATCGTTCCAATTAGTTCTAATAATCGAGGTTCTGCTGTACTCTGTTGCTTTTTTGTGCTCAAAGTAAACCCAACAAGCGGCAAAGAAACAGTTTCTCGACAAATCCGATGTGCAAGCAAATCATAAATAAGAACTAAATGAGCAGAGTCAAGTTAAGCACCCAGGCCCTCTTTTCAGCACGACTCTAATCATGAGATTGCCTCGCCGACACTAACTTTGTAATCATCGGATCTCTCCAAACCTGTGCTAGCAAAACTAACCTTAAATTCTCGCTGTTAAAGTTGATTATTCCTTATCAACCAAGAGGTTGCAAATGCTTTGGATAATTAGCTGGTAGTAAGTAGCTGTTGTATGTATAAAGTAACAAAGTAACCACAACGCTTGTGGCCTGTGGAGGCGGTTTTTATTATGTGCGACGAGTGCTAACGAGGCTATAGACCAGTAAAAGCGGGCATGTATTATAGCATTTATAGCAGAGAGCATCCGTAATGAACACATCCGTGGCAGCCTCAGAGTTCGTGACATTGCGGATAAGCTGCAGGAAAGTCGTCTTCGATGGTATGCTCATATCAAACGCAGACCACCGGACTACGTAGGAAATAAATGCCTCGACCTCTTTGTCCAAGGCCCTAGATCCCGCGGCAGGCCTAAGATGCGCTAGCTTGACGTGGTGAAAGCGGACATGGCAGACCTAAGGATGTCGAAGGCCGGGCAAAGTGGAGAAGGTTAAGCAGGAAAGCGGACCCTGGCACTAGGCCAGGAAAACGCTAAGCCGAAGAAGAAGAAGATTATAGCATTTATAGCAGAGGTCGGAAAAACTGTTCTTAAATATGCAATGTAGTGCGAGTTCAAAACACTGAACTGTGTTCCAGTATCGTGGATAGCTTGAAGGCCGCCAAGCTGAAATGGGACTGGGCAGGGCATGTCTACCGAATGCATCCGGATCGCTGGGTCAGCCTGTCCACGGACTGGATCCCGCACGACGGACCGGGGCAGAGGTAGACCAAGACGGAGATAGCAGCACGACCTGGACACATATCTTGAAGAATGGCGGGAGTGTGCAGACAGAACCATTGGCGGGCAAGAGGAGAGGCATTTGCCCAGAAGTGAGACACCTTACCAGGCTAATAAAAAAAAAATTGGCGACAATTTGGAATATCTCGGTGATTATATTCCTTATTTTATTCATATGTTCTAAGTGTACGGCCTTAGTGTCGAGCTTTCACACATATCTACGAAATATTACACATTATATTAATCTAGGTACTTGTTACAATCTACAACGTTGAATTTATATTATAATTCACGTGTACTCATACGAGGCGGGCCGCGGGCGCCGGTGAACAAGTATTTCAATTCAAAACTCGGTTAACGCGAAATCCGGCAAGTTTAATGATGTGGTGAAATTTTAATGCTGCTCTGCGAAACCTATAACTGCGGAGTAAGGGCGCGTTCTCACTAAATATATATAAATAAATTATTATATTTGGAATTAAAGGCACTGAATTTTAAGTAATTGTTTTATTTAACACCACACCAATGCAGTCACTGACATGTAGGAAGAGAGCGTTCCAATTCACACATACTACATAAATGAATGGTTATCTACGGGGAAATACTACAAACAGGGTTGAATGGAGGAGAAGAGGGGAGGCCTTTGCCCAGCAGTGGGACACTAAAATAGGCTGTTTTTAGGGTTCCATAGCCAAAATGGCAAAAACGGAACCCTTATAGTGTCGCCCTGTCCGTCCGTCCGTCCGTCCGTCCGTCCGTCCGCGGTCTAGCTCAGTGACCGTTAGCACTAAAAAGCTGAAATTTGGTTGGAATATGTGCATTAACTATGCCGACAAAACGGTAGAATAAAAACGCGAAAAATATATTTTGTTAGGGTACCTCCCGTACACGTGAAGTGGGGGCCGAATTTTTTTTTCGTTCCAACCAAGTTGTGTGGGGTATCGTTGGATAGGTCTTTTATAGAGAATTAGGGTCTTTTAAAACAGTTTTTGGATAAAACTAATACTTTCGGAAATAATAGCTCCGAAAGTTTAAAACAGGGCGTCCCCCCCATCTAACTTTTGAACCGCGGGTCCAAAAATTTTGAAAAAATTCATGAAAGTGAGGCCTAATGAGTACCTTCAATGAAAACTATATTGGATTAAATCAGTCGAGCCGTTTTTTAGTTATCACTCAAAAACCCACAGTGAAAGGACGTATGTGAAAAATGACGTAAGCGCCGCCAAATTTCTCATAAGAAACGACCTTTTGAATTAATGAATTGTAACAGGCCGGTAACTACGGAACCCTACACTGAGCATGGCCCGATATGCTCTTGGCCGGTTTTTTTTTTAATTACACAGTGTTGACCTAGCCCCACATTAAGCTCTATAAGGCTTGTGTTAAGGGTAGTATGTGGCGAAATAATATGTAACTTAAAGACGTACATTGAAATGTCCATAATCACTTTTCTTGTACACATTACAAGTTAACTCTCCAACTTGATTTAGCTTTAACTCAACAGATGGCGCTGTTATAATTTTTCCGAGTATTTATTAATTTGTATCCTATAGCCCTGCGTATCTAACGCAGGGCTAGAAGTACATTCGCCGCCAATGTATGAAATTGCCAGAGCTGACACACACAATTGTAAATAACTTTTGAAATGCCACTCTATAATTATTCTGGAATCGCGTCTTTTATTTATAGTACTTTGGACTTCAGAATAGTAACGTCGTAACTACCAGTTAAACATAAAGCAAAGCAATAATTCAAACCTGATGTTTACCATTAATACACATCAAATCATCCAAAATATATATTTGAATTAATTTGAAATAAGTAATAAGAATTGATGTATTTTTATATCAATTTTCTTTATTTTTATTTACTCGTGTGTTAAGCCCTTAGGTTAAAGGCGTTAACACATGACCCGCTGTCACAGACAAGCACGGACAGACGCCGCACGATCTGTTTAACGAGTACAGTCGGCTTTATTTGAGATAGAATTGGGTCAACGATATTGGGGATCCGGACATTTGTTTTCCTAAGGGTGATTATGAGAGCTTTTGGTAAAGATACTTATATTTTGTTTGCTCACGATTGCAATAATTAAATGTAGTTTTTGTTTTAATTGTTGTATGCGGAGTGAGTTTTGTTGTTTGTTGTTTGAATTTAAAACATCGTGAATAAAATAATGCTACTTATGCCAGTGATGTGTCACTCAATCGGCTAACGCAAGGTTATCAACTTACCGGGACTGTTTAGTACCTGTATAAAAAAGAGAACGTGTCATGCGTTAGAGAGAGACAAAATACTTCGTGACGTCGCAGTGTGAAATCATACTTACTATCTGATCTATGTAATCTACGCTGAATACTTAAGTATTTAGTTATTTTCTCATTTACTTATTGTTTTCATGTCATGTACAGTCGCCATCAAATATACCGAGCGGCCACGGTACTCAAAATATTCTGAATATGCACTTTATTGTCTTAAAACATTAGAGGCGTTGTTTAGATATTTGTGACCATCTTGGCCACTCCGATATATCTGATGGCAAGTGGCAACTGTAAGTACCTACTATGTTTGACTCATTAATTTGCAGGCAGTAGCTAAATTTCTAACTGTGTAACGTCCGACTGTCAAGAAAATTATCTACCTGTCTTTTAGTTCCACAAATAATCAGTTTAATCCTTATTTAACCATAATAGCCTAACCACTGCTCCGGGACCCATAACACCGAAACTTGGGTCGACTGTACCGCGGTAGACGTGTGCGATTAGAGTATTAACAACGGTAATGTAAGTAATTATAGCATGTTCACATTGAGATGAGATAATTATAAACGTATCGTACTCGTAGATAATTAGACATAATGTTATGTAGCTATATCTACCGATTTAGCTATAACGTGAGATTTTATGCGGTATTCTAATTTTAAAACATGATTTGTTACGAATTTGTCATCAAAATGATCTTCAGTTTCATTAAAATTACACCTTAATATTTTTTATTCATATTCTCCTAATGAATATACTTTTAAAGAAAATATTTGCATCATTTTATTCATTAATAATCACTTTATCTAAGTTTTCTATACACTGTTGTTTGTCCTTTTGTTTGTATTTTAATAAATAATCTTTATCTACAAATTTTCAAATGCGTGTCGCAGGCTTGGTCGTACGCCTAGCACATGACTGATGCGAAAGTATCTCGCGCGCGGGATAGACTACTTACCCGTCTCTTTCTAATTGACACATTCAGAAAAGGACGGATAAACTATCTCGCGCGCGTGATACTGACGTGTCAATCATGTGCTAGGCGTGGTGGAAACAAAAACAGGACATTCGACATGGCAAAACTGACAGTCGAGCTACTTCCGTAAAAATCAATAGACAACTCTAGCGAGATCTACTGTGACAGTTACGAGTAGTTGTGGACACGTGTGGACAGATGAACATCACTCTATCCAGCAGCGATTCAAGGATTATGATATCCACGTGTCACAGTTTGCCATGTGGAATCGCGGCCCAGGCGGGCTAGCATATCTTACGTTGTCGCCTGTCACTTCATACCGAGTCGCGCTTGAAGTATGGAGAGTCGCGCAACAATGTATGATGTGCTAGTCGTGCAAGTCAACCACACGCTTCGTCATTCGGCTTTTAAAGTATTTTAATCAAATTTTAATTGTTGTCGGGATTATTTAATTTTTAATTTACTTTTGTTACCCATGGAACTACTGAGTTACAAGTAGATAGACCCTTACAACTAAATTCATAAATAAACAAGTTGTTAGCACCTAATCATCGCCACCGTGTTGTAAATCTCAAAGACCCCCCATTTATCATTATCACGGGCCCTTTTAACCCTTTCCGAGGCAAAGGCGACTCGAACTGCCGGCGGCAGGTGGCCGCTGTGAGGGTTAACGTTTTCCGAAAACAGGGTTAAAGCCGGAAAGTAGGTTAATGGCATACAATGTTTGGGAAATTAAAAATTACATATGTATAGGTCACTCAATTAGGCGGTTGCCAATTTTCATGTTTTAAATTCATTGTCTATTGATTTTACTCGGCCGCCTTTGGTTCGCCGACTTCCATATATCTATGTGTACCTACTTAATTTCAGCTCGGTCCAGTAGTTTCGGAGAAAATGCTAATTTTGACAGACATATCTATAGATGGACGAACAGTGTCGCACCATAAGGGTTCCTTTTATACCATTTGGTATTGTTTTGGTGAAACGACGGTTTTCTGTTGCGCCACCTTGTCTGGTGTAATATTTGGCAGCGTCTCCGGAACCGCCGAAACACTACACCCTTCGGCCAGAAGCCCGCACTCTCGATGGTCTCCAGCAGCGGCCGCGGCACGCGCACCACAAACGAGCGTAATGCGTAAGCACCACGTAATGACGCGATCGCAGCTGGAACACCCTCAACTCGTAGCCAGTCCTCTTCAAAACGATACTACAATAGTAATATGTAGCTTTTGCAAAGAGCAGCCGATTTGACTGAGCATCTTACATCTTACCCTGTTACCTTTGTAATCTGAATAACAAACCAACAAACGAGCACTGGGAACTTGAACCTCGCATTCACATTCGGGTTGAGTTAAAAATTACAGCATAAAGAGAAAAAAATCTGAAAACGTAATATAATTAACTCATTCTCATTGCAATGAAACATGAAATTTCCTGCTTTGTGAAATCATCAAGCTCCGCAATAAGGACATTTCACAAAAAGGTCGTTGCTCATTATGAAACTCACATTAATAGGTACTACATTTGAGTAGTGAAGCATTCTCAGATCACTTATAATCGCTAGATTGAGCATTAGAGCGTTTTATTCCGATCAGATCTCGGATTTCGGATGGCCCAGACACGAAAAAAAGCTGAAGGAAAAACCGGCCAAGACTAAATACTACTACAGTACTAGCTATAAAGGGTACCCTCTATAGCATTAAGTCCGCTTTTTTGCGTTGATGCTTGTTACAGCTTCCTTTTAAGCAATGGACATTTGGTAGGTATTCTAAGAAAAAAATATTAAAATCATACAAATTAAATTTGTCTTCTTAGTGGGTCTAGTCTAGACTGTCTAGAGTTGCGTCGGAATAATTTTCAAGCTAATTCAGATATGTTTGATTCAAAGGTTTAGGCGTCAGCTGTATTGTGTTGCTAATGCATTGGAGTTGTATTAAAGTTGGATCGTATCTAAACGTGTTTTAAAGTTAGAATACGGTCCACAATGTAGGTCTAGTCGAAGGTAATCTATGTCGTAATTCAGTTCGCAACAAAAGGCTACCGGAGCTCTAGTCAGTAGTGGTGAAGTAGCAAATTAGTGGAATTAATGAGCTTGTCGCAAATTCGCGTTGCTCGGTTAATTACGTGGTTCGCGTTGAGAAGAAATAAATATTAAGACGAGGAATACGATGCCGATTGTGTCTAAGATTAACGTATGCGGAATGAAATCTGCACAAAGTTTTGAAGACGTAAAAATTAAGTAAATAAACAAATTGAAATTATATACAAATGCCAATTGAAAGCTTATACTTCTGTAAATTAAGCTCGTAATTTTCATGGGCATTAGATTTTTTATCATAAAATTATGGTTAATCGAGGAGAACAACGTCGCGAAACAGTATGTAATTTCTACAGTATTAATTCCCTATGGCTGAAAGCGAAGACTGTGGAAAATTTTGTGGAAATGGGATAGAGCTAAAGGACTATTTACAATATTTTTGCGTTGTTTTGCTTTACAAAAATTGCCACAAGAAAGCCTCTGGTTCAGGGAAACATTCCAGCATTTGCCAGTTTGCTGAGAGAGATTGATTAAAGACAATGACGGCCCGCTGAGTCACAAAGTCTTACAGAGAACTCAGGAAGGCATTCAAATGTGGCAGTAAAACTGTGTTAAAATATTTTGAAGATATGGGCATCGGTTAACAATTAAGAAAAGTTACGCCCATCGTCACCAAAAATAAAAATAAATAACTGAAAATACGGCCCCGTCGTTTGGTCAAAAAATGTAAAAAAACAGGTGTTTTTGCATTTTTGGATTTTTGAATGACTAATAATATGTTGCTTAAAATGGAAATTCGTGCTAAGGTAACTATTATTTAGAGAACACCAATAATCTTACTTACAAGAATGTGAAAAATGTCGAGTATACGAAGCTTCCTTAAAAAGTTATCCGATGGAAGATAAATTTAGATGTAAAAAAATCCTTACATTGTTGTTTTCGACAGCGATGAACATAAAGTACCACAACCACTGACTTAGGAATAAAGAGACATGGTCTCATCGCGATTTAGTACCGAAACCAGTGTCGCCACGGTCAAACATGTGTGCATTTCATCTACATATATAATATTGTATGTATTAGGGTTACACACACATAGATCAAGTCCACTACGTGGAGTCTTATACTGTGGTTGGTGCACATACAAGATACATGGATTATAATTACACAATAACCATGTCAACGAACGCTTCCCTGTTTGTGTTCGTACCTCCTTGAGCCAAAAAGTCATATCTTCATACGATATTTTTATCATATACGACTTTTTACTTTAAATGGAAATTTGACAAACATTCAAACCTTCATTCTTCCATTCACTCATTCGATAGAGATGGGAAGTGCAAAAATATTTTCTATCGATACCAAATTTTATAGACTTACTTCGACTTTGAAACTATCTCCTACTAAGGTTAACTAGAATCGATAAGTTCGCCTTTGTACCTACTTTGTTTCTTTCCTACATCATGTTTGTATTCTTACTTCTTTTGTGTAAAATAAAGTGTAAACATACGTACAGTACGTATCTCGTCTAGTAGTAGTAGTAGTTAAGTTAAGTATGTAGAGCATGACATTTATCTTTACTTCACAAGTCCTGAGATGTCGAGACCGAAGACGAGTGAAAATGGTAAAAAAAAACATATCCGCTAGTGTGTCAAACGACGATTTTCACTAATGTTATAAAAAAATTACAATATAATAAATCTTGTTCACTTTGAAATTAATTGAGTAGGTAGGTACAGTCAGCACCAATAGTATCTTCCTACACGAAGACCTACAAATAAGAGCGTGTCACATATATTTGCGGCCTTCGTGTAGGATCTAAGGTAAGTATTATTTTATATTTAATGAAAATCACACCCCGGTGAATTTACTCATGAATTATGTACATCTGACTACATATTTTAAATTTTTACCTAAACTTCAAAACTGAAGTCCCCTGCAGAATGTATAATGCTAACTCTTTTCCTTGTTAGCACTGTCTTCACTGATTTAAGTAATTATCATATTTATTCTACCTGTGTCTGACTACCTATTAATCCTAAAATATCATCTAATCGCAAAAATGTATCTAAAATATATGGTCTCATCCGGTAGAAAGCATAAAAAAATGTGACCAACAAATACTATAGTCACGGAAACGACACGTGAAGTGATTTAAAATTATTAATATAACAATTACGTATTCGTACATAATTGTGACGTTTTCAAGTCAAAGGTACTTACATAATTATCGGTTGTCAATAAGGCGTTAATGTCTTAAAAGTTCATTTAGGAATAAACTTTATTAACAACTGACAATGATTGTACCTTTGACTTGAAATGGTCACAATTACATATATCTTATTTTAGTACACCAAAATATCGATACATTACAATTAAACATATCGACTTATTCGCAGCTCTATTTCGTTCATCACTGACAATATTTGACACGTTATTTCAATTTTGCGAGTACTGTCATATTCCACATGTTTATTGTCCATTGCGTGGTAGCCTCGATAACATCAAAGGGGAATGTACACAAAACAAGCAATCGATGTCATTTGAATGCCAAGCAATGGAAAACGTATTTTAATATTTTTCGCTCTTATCTTTATTTAAATAAATTGTGATTAGTCTTACCAGTGATAACTAACGTCACAGTTTCGCAAATTCACAGTCGTACTGCGGTTTTTACACGTAATTATGGCACAAATCGGCATTTTATTTTGCTATTTATACCATATTGGTTGTCATGCAACTGACAATATATGATCACGTTTCTTGATCGCCTCGATCAAGATTCAGAGACAAGCTTGCAGCTGTCAAACCACTTCTCTTTATAATTCAGATTTCTATGACCACAACTTTCGTTTGAAACCTCGCATTGGAGTAAACTCACTCTGGCATTTAATATGATTAAATACATTTCTACATAACATGAAAGATTATAAAAATAACTATGTTGTATTTATTTTATATGAAATTGAAAGTTGTGCAGTAGTAATTGATTATATAACTCAAGGATACAAATGCAAAAGGCTTGCTATTGTCAAACTATTTTGATTTGTGTCTTTAAGTGTAAGAGACGATATAAATCGTAAATTTATAAAAAATAGTGACTAAAGACAACTGCCATCAGGACATACTGAAATAAATTTGTAGATACATGCACTTTCTAGAAAAACACAAGTCATAGATGACTCTTTTAGAAACCTTAGTGGGCAAGCATACTTTTGAAATTTCATTTTATTTTTGCTATAGGTGCACAGTGCACACATACACATGTTCTACAGTTTTCGCACTAAACACATAAGTAGATAACTTTCTAAGTTATTACAAATACAACCTTGTTCCCTTCGATTTAAGTTGAAAAAACTAACAAAAGGTTTAGAAAATCCAGACATACTGGTGCTGGTGGATGTGGATAAATATGAGAGCTTCGCAAAAATGTACATCGTTGGAATATCAATCGGGATTGCTGGACTCCGCTCGTAGTATTGGTAACACGCATAAAATTCTCTAAATTGTTGATGTTTTTGTTGTCGGTTTTGACCCTTCTCAATCTACCTAGTTTGATTTAAGACTACTGCCAAATATCTACGATTTATATTTTTCCGATTCTTACTAAACACTCTATAGGTATGTGGCATGTATGTGGTAATCTTGCCCCGACCGTACCTACCATCAGTAAGTAGCTATGCGGCTAAGGTACTCAAAATAAGCTTGGTACGACTTCTCGGTACGAGCTTGGTGAGCTTGGTGAGCTTGGTGGTTGGTTTCTTGAAAATAAAGATTTTCAAGAACAAGAAACTAAGAGCGCGTGAAGGTAATTCTGAACACTGAAGTGTCCGTTAAGCTTCTCCTGCTACTGACTGTACATTCTAACCGACGCGCTATTATGCAGTACTAGTTCTCTAGGCAGGATAACGTGCTTGTTACGGGTACAAACCAGTACAAACGGGTACAAAAGGGAATAACATCCTTGTAAAGCGGAACGCCGTTCTCTGACCGAAGAACAAAGAGCTGGGAAGCTTTGTGAGATTTCAGCAAATTATATTTCACGTTTAACACAAATGCAAAGTGGCTTGACGCGGGAACTAAATAACTGAAGGTGCGAGTGAAAATGTCCGTTTAGGGTTCCATTGCAACCGTTTTTACATTGGGCACCAGTGTAATGGAGAGAACTTTTTACGTTGGTCAGTGTAATGTAGACAAAGCCCCTCGTTTGGCACAGTGTAACAGGGAGAACGTTCTACGTTGGGTGTCAGTATGACGTGGAGAACGTCCCACGTCGGGCACCAGTGTGACGGGTAGAACGTTCAAGTTGAGCGTGTCATAAGGAGAACACACTACACACTACTCAGTGTGACGGGGAAAACGCACCAAATTAAGCGCTAGTATGGAGGGAAGAATGTCCAATGTCCAATCTGACGCCAGAGTGTGGGAGGGATTGAACGAACGATTATGAGCTCCAGGAATCAGGAGGGGAAGAACAGTCTCTCGTCTAGACAGAAAGAAAAACTAGCCATAGGATTGTGTACCGATTAGATAAAAGCAACGTCATAGAATTGTCACAACAAGGATAATGTTGCTAAATGCTTTACTGGAGCATGCATATAAAAATTAAGAACCCAGCACAAAGGGTTCGACTCGCACTTAACCATTTTTGCTTAACAAAGGTGTCTGCAAAATCCCAGGGTCTGCATGAAAATGAATTTGACGCTCTTTAAAAAAAACTCCATGTAATATTTGGAAATGGGTTTCCTTTCAAATGGAACTAAATTGTCTGTGTAGCAAGGATTTATTTCTATTAACCATTCAATGAATAGTCACTACAGTTCGAGCATATGGGAATGTGAATTGGATGAACCGCCCCGTTGCATGATTAATTACTTTTAAAACTGCGAGTTCCTTACCTCTCTCTAGAAAAAAAACTGTTTTTATTTTGCAATTCAGGGCAAAATCTTCTGCGTTGAAAAAGCCTTCACAAAGTATATAAGTAGTCTAAACATTAAGATCTGCATTCTTGCAGCACCAAGGGACTGTGGGATTAAAAATACATTTATAACCGTAGCGCACAGCTTTTATTAAACCTTCATTTTTCCCGTTTGTTACTTTTAACTACTACTAATGGAAACTTTTCCTCTAAATGAAAAATCAAGTGCATCGCAAATACAAGGAGAATTATGGAAAGCAACAGCGGAGTTTCTTTGTTCAGTCATGTTCAGTGTTGATTTAGTTCGGCATAGTTAATTGAGAAAAGTTTGGTATTCATAATTTAAACACAGCAAGACAAAACACGTTTGGCTGTACAATGGGCCAAGAAAGTGGTCTACCAGTTTTAACAAAAGTTTCTGTGAGATCTAACGATCGCTAAGGCTGACTTTTCTAACGGAGTTTAAAACATGCACGACCCATGGATATATATGAAGTGGATGAAATACTTCGGTCAAAAAGTGAGGCTGAAAGAGAAGGTTATCTAGGGGATTGTGTCTCGTTTTGACTAAGGAGGTAATGACGTCATCGGACAATCAAAATGTCAATATGTGTCAAATGTCCACCAAATGTGACAATTTTGTAACGAGTGCGAGTGGGACACCGCCCCCTACTTTAAGCTCTCTATGGGAACGTTTTTACTCCTTTTTAATAGTCTCCTGTAATCAACTGTTATGCTCGGTTGGTTAGGGAAAAAGTGTAAGAATTAGATCCACTTTATATAAATTCATGGCACGACCTTGTTGTCTCATGACGATCAAACGAACGTCAACGGTAGGGTGGTAGACGACATTTTTGGGCGAATGTCCCTATGAAGGATGCAGCTACTGCTGAGAAAATACGTTAAACTCCCTGTGAAAGCTACGTATGAATAAGTACCTAAACGATTTCGCCCCTCCTCCAGCTTTCTTTCTATTTATTCATAGGAGTAATTTTTGATCCGACTTTTTTTAAACCACCAAATATAATAAGTCAAAACCATTTCTAAGCATAAAATAAATGTATATTATGAAACATTAATAGTCATTATATATAATTATTATATTAATTAAAGTATATTCATATTTTAAAACTTTGGATGAAAGTCACGAAAGACTAGACGCGATTAAATCTTAAATGAATTTTTCACTATGACACCGGTGCCTGTGGTCCTTGCGAGAGAATAAATGTCCGTAATAAATAATTTCAGTCTCCTTGAGAATATGTAAATTTCACGAAGTTCTCAAGAATAAAATTACTGTGGTTGCTTTATGCATTTGTATACATTCTAAATGATATAAATTGTGCTACGAATAAGGTTGGTTTCCAGTTAGATCTCACTTATTTTATTAGTGAAACCGTGTATTCATATTTAAGTGTTTGATGGGAATAAACTTATCGTGGTTTATTTTTATTTGTGTACAGTCAAGGGATTTGATTAGCGTACCGCCTTAAGTCTAAATTACTGATGACAATTAATAGTACTAGGGCTATGTTTCTTCGCTTGCTTAAAGAAATATAAGCCTTATGATATTCCGACATTTCAAGCAATAAATCAACGAAACGGTACGCGAATCAAATTCCTTGACTGTACCTATGGACATATTAGTAGGGTGATTGTGCTAGTTTTCGTCCACTATTCATATATTTATATGTGTATATTCATGTTTTTCCCAAAATAAAAGCTTCAAATTAAAAAAATCTTGCCCACATTTATACGTCGTGCAAACTAAGAAGCAATTTTTGACACCTCTCATTTCAGTACAAAAATCCGATTTTAGGTTATAAAATGTACTGATATGACAGGTGCCAAAGGTTGCACGACGTCTAGTTATCAAGAAGTATGGTGCTATTGAAAACTTAAAAGTAGGTTTTCATAAGTATATGTGTGGTGTCCTACTAATATTCCAGCAGCAGGTTTATTCAGTGAAACTTTCATCACAGAATAATGAATAGTACAAGTACAAGGTTCTCCGCCCTGAATTTGACATTCAGCTACAAAGATGAAAATGTTATCTGTACAAAAAATAAAATAGGGTTGTCAACGTGCTTCATTCCGTGCACGTGGTATCTATAGATAAAAAGAAGCGTCGAGTCAATCTGCCTCAATCTACTTAACCTATCAGTAAATTTAATACAAAACTAGATAAATATCAGATTTATTACCTTATTTGCCCAATCTAATTATTATTTTAGTACAAAACTACTACTATAAACTATTATTCTCGTACGCACCCATAAGATAATAAGCGATGTGCCAACCCTGCCCTCATTAAACCGCCGGCATGGGGCGCGAAATTTTAAAAACGGGTACTATGGAGAGAGACATAGTGAAACCCCCCTGCTTTCATTGAGTACTAGAAAGCGTTATTTTTGTATATACTTATATGTGTTTCAGTAACTTGTGTCTCGTCGGATCGGCTTATTTATCTCCCACCCCCGGGACCGAGATCCGTGCAATATTTACTCGAGGGCTCGAGTTACTCGACCTAACTGAACACATTAAGTACACACAACCTACAGTATGGATATTCTATAACCAATACATTATTATTGTAATACTATTTTATAGTTTTTTTTTGTTTGCGTCAAAATGACCTACACATCACGCTCTAGAGGTACTCTTTTTTGTTAGGCAAGCTAGATTTTAATTTAAGTGTATTTCAATCAGGCAGTGTATTAGTAATGTTTCAGAAGACGATAATTCTACTAAAGGCACGTATTTTTCACACATTTCTTCATAAATTTTCTTACAGCTCATGAAGACATTTGACGCCAAATTAAGCTCCAGCTTGCCTAAGAAATATTTTGACCCACCGCCACTGGACACAAGTCAGTGTACCTTTCACCAGTCATTTCCTTTTTCTACAACATATATATTATGTATATGTATATTCGAATTTATATTTGTAAGCTATAATGTAAAATGTTAATTTAATGTGTTTTTTATGAATAAAAGTATTGATTTACTAAAAAAAAAAAAAATAAAAATAAAAAAATAAAAAAAAATTCTTTTATTTAGAAACCAAGCATATTTAATTCAGATAAAAGTAGTAAGTAAGTAATTACTCACCTAAGAAAATAGAATATTAAGTGTGAGCACAATGTAAATTTGTACTTTAATCCCACAGTTTACCTTAAAGCAATAAATAATGAGTGCATCTGCAATTCCTTTGTAAACAGCTATTGCGATGATTCCCGCTCCAACCCCGATATAGAGGAGCCGGTATACTAGTGATCAACTAAATAAACAAAATGCAATAAATCTTGCAACGGCTAATACAGCTTAAACATTCAGTTCTAAAGTTTGCCGTCTCTTTTTGAGGATGAAGGTTAAAGCGGGACGCGGGAGCCAGCTTTGTTTTGTTTCGTTCGTCTATCATAAGGTACCATCTTCATGAAAACTCGCATTTACCTATCTTTGTGCAGTAGTAAGCCACCCAAGTAGCTAATTAGTGGCTAACGATCAAACGAATTAAGTCTCTCCAATTACCTGGGGCCGTATTCTAACTTTAAAACACGCACAGACACGATCCAACTTCAATGCAAATCCAATACAATAACAATACAATACAGCTTACGACTACACGTCTGAATAAAAAATGACGGAATTTAGTTGAAAATTACTGCGTTGCAACTACAATACGACTTCAATATTGGTTGATTATTGGTTGAGTGTTGGAGTTATGTTTAAGACAGATTGTGTTGTTAATGTATTGTTTATACATTTTAAAATTAGAATATGGCACCTGCAAGTTTTTAAGACAATAATTACAAACATTCGCAATATACTAAGTACGATCATTTATTTCGGTCAACAACTTTTGCTGTTGTCTGTTAGGTACCTACAGGAAACTTCTTTAAATATGCAGCTAAGTGCAACGCCAGTAGTTGCACTATGTATTGATAAAAACAGTGCAGCACGCATACATTCAAGACCAAGAAAACAAGTCCAGGTTTCGAACAAACTATAAAATCCCAGTGGGAATGGCGCGAGAAATTGGGGCAGATCCAAATTTAATAAGCCGACCTGCCAAGGAGAGCAAATTTCATTAAAAAAATTATTTTGCTCTTCTCGGCTTTCGTTTGCGTTGGGGTACTCTCCTGGATTTAGGACTTACGGCACGTTTATTTTGATGAGCAACATTATGCCTCTTATCATTTAAACATTATCCTGTGATACATTTTTAATTATAGGTACAACTTAAATATAAATAAAAACTAATCTTAAATAAAGATTAAATTACCACTCCCCCCGCAGTATGGTACCGTAGATGCTGGCAGCATTTCCTCTCTCTATGGCAATACCAATATGTTGTTAAGCTTTGAAAGCTCACAGCTCTACGGTCACCGGTGGAATCCGCTAGCCTCACATATTATATTACAAACCCTATCTAATTTTTAAGACTTATTACTATACTATCAGCATCCATATTCCATATCTTTGTATCCACTCGTAAGGGGCAACCCCACATTTCGTAAATGTTTTAGCGTTCCTTTCGCAACCATTTCTTATTTGGTTCCGCAGAGTTCTCTACGGATTAGTTTCAATGCAGCGATACGTGCTGCGGAGATGCAGTAACCAGGTTAACGGTACATTGAACTGTTATTGGGTACTACTTTTACAGCGATTTTGTTGCTAGATTTCTTAGAAAATATTATTTTTATTAGGCCTGACTTCTAAGTGTTACTTGTCTAGGTATTAAGTAAGAACATAGGGAAAGGGTCTGGCCGGACCGCCATACCAAAATCGCCCCTGGCTGAATTTGAGATATTGTTATGCACGATTATTCGTTTTATTATTACATATACTTTTGGTGAATATTATGCCTTAAATGATTCCCGTTTGCGAAAAAATTAAAAAAAAAAAGAAATTTCGTTTTTATTTTTTTCTTTAAAACTACGTATTCGATTGACTTGTTCTTTGGATATTTTATAGATATACTAGCTTTAACCCGCGACTTCGTCTGCGTAAACAAATTGTACATCGCATTCTGACAAAATTTCCAATAAATGTGAAACTTCATTAGATGAGGGATTCTGGGATAGACAATAGGTACCTATCCATGTCATCGTCTGATCATATATTTTGCAATTTCTATTAAAATCCGTTCATACACTATAACCCTTTTCCAGACCGCACCAATCCAGAAGATTATTTCCAAAATCGGAAATATATCTTCTAAATTGTTACGTTTTGATCAGTGTTTGTCGCCATTTCTGGTCAAAACGCAGTTCTGATGATGGGATCTATGAGGAAATGGGGAACTCCTTAAATTTTAAAGGATACCGTGTATAGTTTTTTTGTGTTTTTATCAACAAATCAAGCATTTTCATTCAAAAAAGTGACATTTGATCAAGTGGATCTGCTGATGATGATCAGAACGGAATGTTTAGAAATAAAGGAAAAGTAGAAAAATTGACTGCCTCAGGCGGGATTCGAACTCGCGACTCTGGGAGACATCCCATCGCTCTGACCAACTGAGCTACTGAGACTTACATGAATTTGGCTGTGAATTTTTCCACCAGTCGCGAGTTAAAAATTTCACCTAAGGCAGCGGATTTATCTACTTTTCCTTTTTTTTCTAAACATTGTGGTACCGTCAGCAGACGTTCTGCTTAATACAAAATTGATCAGAACAGAACTCTTCAACAACACATACCTACTTCGTTTGGCGATTTGTCCTCGTCGCTGTGTTTGTTAAGAAAGTTAGATTTTCAAGATAAATTATTGTCTAGCTCGAGTTCTGAGGATGGGAAATGGGATCCATGAAGAATCGAGGGAGCTCTTCAAATGTTAAAAGCATACATACTTACACTTAGTGATTCTAGGATTGGAACCAACAAATCAAGCATTTAGGTACATTTAAAGGAGTGATATTTGATGAAGTGGAACTACTGATGATGATCGGAGCGGATCTCTTCAAAGACACATAGTTCACGTTTGGTGATTTGTCTTCTTCACTGTGTTTGTTAAGCAAATTATTTCATTGTATGAAATCTAAGAGTGCACCATCTACAATAATCTTTCACCGGCCTCCTCCGTTGAAGTCGGTTTTTTTTTCTTAAAAAATATAATAAGTCAATTAAGTATTCTACTATTCAGGGCAGAGAAAAATCCAAAATCGCCTATCATTAAAATCGGTTCAGCCGTTCTTGAGTTATAAATGGTATAACCGACACGATTATGTTTTAAATATTTATACTTATAGCTATGTCCGCGGTTTCACTCGCGCGTTTCAGTAGGCTTTATCACTTTTCGTTACCCTTAAACAGTCCATTGCTAAAAGTAACGCATTCTACATGTCAAAAACTCAGTTCAGCAGTTTAGCTAAAATCGACGAAGGGCGAAAGCCATGGTCAAGGGAAGCGTATGAGCAAGAAAATCTGCTGAGCTGAAAGCAGAGCTCCCCGTACAGCCGAACGTCCGAAGCGTCTCAGTAGAAAATGCTTCTCTTATCCAGCGGGATAGAGATCAGTGAGAGAAGTGTCTTATAAGCGAACCGAAGGGATGAAAGCCCAACCGTAGGTCTGTGAATGTCGTAAGTTGAGCTCTGCGTAGAGTCGAAGTGCTTCTACGTGTCTTAAAAGCGAACCAGGAGGCCCGAAATCTCGATGAATAGCGATATTATATTACAGTTTGTTTTTCCCGTTCTTTTTGTTCCCGTCTTAGTCGTTCAAAGTAACCATTTTTGGTATGAATAGAAATCGTTCAATTCTTTATTTTATGAGGGAGCCCCCGAGCCCCTGTTCACCCCCTATAAAGTAGTAAACACTACCAATACTCTTATTGCTCCCGTCTTTAACATTCTACCTAACTACTTTTGTTACGAATATACATTTTTCTCCAGTCTTAAATATTCAACATTGATTACAACAAATATTAAATATTCTAATTTGCTCCCGTCTTAAACATTAAACCTGACTTTTGGTATATATAGCGACAGTGCAGTGTATTTAACCTAAAAATTCTTGGTATTAGTGGAAATAGTTCAGTGTGTAATGTATTTGTGAGTTCAAGCAAGACGCGTTTTAATCCCGCGTATAAATACAGGTATAAATAGCGATCACACAGTATGTAGGTATTTCTCAGGCTTTGCGTGATAAGCTTTGCTTCCGCCTTCGCGCCTTCATTGGTCCGTCGAAGAAGAGCATGAGTTCAAGTTCGGTACCAGCGCTTGCAAAAAAACATGTCTGCAACGCAGCTTCGTTTCCCGAAGACAGAAACTCCGCGAGCCATCTACAGCTTTTCTTTAACATGAATCCTCCAAATAGATTTTTGAGTTAATATTTAAACATTTCCCGCCATCTAGGGCGCATGCCATGAACTTGAGTTAAATTTTGTATGCACCTAAATTACGAACTTTGTGACAATCCTGCGAGAGATAGCGTTGTGGTTCATTTCGCTATGTTTAAATCCTTTTCTTCCAAATAAACCATAATCAATTTCTCAATTGACCTTAACACTCAGTGTATAATAATTACATTTACCATGCATATTTAAACCCTTCTTTTACCCCCTTAAAACCAAAAAGTTAATATTATTTATGGTCCGGCCAGGAGTTATCAAGCGTGCCCGCCACCCAGTACCTTTTAGCAAGGGCGAACTGGACGAAAACGCTGCATTGGGTATAATAAACTAAGAATAAACCTGTGTAAATGCTATTTGCGAGCCACAAAGGCAAGGTTCAGGCTTGGAGACCAAGGGCTGACCCCGACGGAAGGACCCAGAGCCTTCAACGGTTGCTCCTAAATGTGTCAAATCCAAGCAAGGACGCGATTATTTTCATAATAGGTAATTATTTTTAAGTTCTTAAATATGTAGAGGTTCGATCGATTTTAATGCCTTTTGCTACGCCGGTTATGAAGGAAATTTATTACGTAGCATGAAAAGCCGGCACAAACACATAAAATACTATTATGAGCACCATCTACATTCAGGCCTCTGAGATGTGAAAAGCGGTAGAAAACAATGCAACCTACAGTTCAGTAGGGGGCACTAAAATAATAACGGGAACATAAATTTAATAATCTCTTTACTTTCATTACAATCCGGCCAGCCATAATTGCGTAAAAATATAACACATTAGCATCAGTATGTTTTAATGATTTTTATGTTTAGTGGGTCACTAAAAAATTTGCTACTAAATACAATACATGATACTAAGGATCTGTGGCGGCCTCTGGCTCGACCACGTGCGGTTGCCTAGCAACGATACACACAACACTACGCAACCGTTGAATCTGAAAGTCGTTCCACAGATTTTCTCAATTTCAGTTATTTTATTATCGGCGTTGTAATTATTGTATATATATAACCATTGTGTGAAAGTAAATTGTAAATATTACGCCTGCGCATTTGTTACTTCTATAAACAACCTGCCGCCCAACTGCTGGTAGGTAACTACAACCTCGACACCTCTCTACCACAAATCTGCTACCAAGTACCAGGAAATAACTTCACATTAGTGTCAACAGATGGCGTTAGGGAGCTGTGCCATATGGTTTTATGAGTTTTAGAGCGATAATATTATAAAAATTTATTAAATACTGTAAAATTCCATGCTTATATAGGTTCTAAGCTAAAATGTAATTTATTAATACATGTAACAATCATTTCTAGCGTATGCATTTCACGTGAAGATGGAGACAGCTACAACGCACTTTCGAAGTTTTTAACGTCATTTGTATATATAGAACTTCTAACTAACTCGTATTAGAACTATATATTGCCACTCTCACTAAGGTTGTAGATTTTCTCAACTTATAATATTAGTGGGATTAGGGATACATCAAAGAAAAAAAAATAACTTCCTGACTTTATTTTAAGTACATCATTTTTTGAGTTTATTTTTAAAATATTTTTTTTATACTACATATGAGTTAGCGACACCTACCATATTTTCATATAATATGCGCATTTTTATACTATATTACATATATTTTTATCAAAAATATTGGTTCGGATCAACAACTTGAAAAAAAATAATTTCATAAACAGAGTGGACAAAATTAACCTTTATTAGTATTTAATTGTCTAACACCGGGAGTGGCCCTTTTTTCCTCAATTGAAACGGGTTATTATTAAAAAAAAAACATAAATTAAGAATGTTTTTTTTTTCTTGCGCTGCTGGCGAATCGAAGCAGTCATATACAGGATGGATTTTCTTTTTGGGTCAGTGAAGGCAGCTGCCAGATTCCGGGCTGCTACGTGAAAATGGTCTTGGAAGACCTTCCCTCGATTTCAGAATAATTTCAGATTAATGAAGGATCGCATTTACAGATTTTAGAATAAACATACAGGTGCGAGAAAAAGGTCATTTTTGAGAAACTTTTTTATTATGCCATTCGAGCCCATTCCTATCCAGGATCAAAAGCTTGTATGGGACAAAAAAATCCGGCTAGAACAGCCACAAATTGAGGCAAGCTTTCTCCATACATTTTGTATGAAAATGAAAACTTTTATTTTTCACATGCAATTATTTTATGCCAATAGATTCCATTCCCGTTCAGTATCAATAGTTTCCATGGGATCGACTTACGGTAATGTACCAAACAGCCAAAAATTGAATATTCTTTTTCCGGCTAGAACAGCCACAAATCGAGGAAAACTTTTCCCATATATTTTTTTGTATGAAAATGAAAACTTTTATTTCTCACATGCAATTTTTTTATGCCAATCGATTCCATTCCCGTTCAGTATCAATAGTTTCCATGGGATCAACTTACGGTAATGTACCAAATAGCCACAAATTGAAGATTCTTTTTCCATACATTTACTATGGAAAAAAATGTGAAAATTTATTTACATTTTTCAATCACGCCAATCAGTCCCGTTAAGTTTAAGAACAATAATACTGTATGAGGACATTACAGTCAAATCATTCAAAATATCAAAAAACGGGGATTTTAAAGCAGTAAATGTATGGAAAAATAATCTTCAATTTGTGGCTGTTTGGTACATTACCGTAAGTTGACCCCATGGAAACTATTGATACTGAACGGGAATGGAATCTATTGGCATAAAATAATTGCATGTGAGAAATAAAAGTTTTCATTTTCATACAAAATATATGGGAAAAGTTTTCCTCGATTTGTGGCTGTTCTAGCCGGAATTTTTTTGGTCCCGTACAAGCTTTTTATCCTGGATAGGAATGGACTCGAATGGCATCAAAAAAAAGTTTCACAAAAATTACCTTTTTCTTGCACCCTGTTTGTTTATTCCAAAATCTGTAAATGCGATCCTTCATTAATCTGAAATTATTCTGAAATCGAGGGAAGGTCTTCTAAGACCATTCTCACGTAGCAGCCCGGAATCTGGCAGCTGCCTTCACTGACCCAAAAAGAAAATCCATCCTGTATAGCGCAAGAAAAAAAAACATTCTTAAATAATAACCCGTTTAAATTAAGGAAAAAGGGCCACTCCCGGTGTTAGACAATTAAATACTAATAAAGGTTAATTTTGTCCACTCTGTTTATGAATTTTTTTTTTCAAGTTGTTGATCCGAACCAACATTTTAGATAAAAATATATGTAATAGAGTATAAAAATGCGCATATTATACGAAAATATGGTAGGTGTCGCTAACTCATATGTAGTATAAAAAAATATTTTAAAAATAAACTCAAAAAATTATGTACTTAAAATAAAGTCAGGAAGTTATTTTTTTTTCTTTGATGTATCCCTAATATATCTATAAAATATCCAAAGAACAAGTCAATCGAATACGTGGTTTTAAAGAAAAAAAATAAAAACGAAATTTCTTTTTTTTAAATTTTTTCGCAAACGGGAATCATTTAAGGCATAATATTCACCAAAAGTATATGTAATAATAAAACGAATAATCGTGCATAACAGTATCTCAAATTTAGCCAGGGGCGATTTTGGTATGGCGGTCCGGCCAGACCCTTTACGCAAATATCCAGTAGATTTATTTAAATAAATAAATATCTTTATAGGTTCATAACAAAAATTACCTACCTAAATGACAGATAGAAAACGAAGTTAGTTAAGTATTAAATAGTATTCAGCTTGAAAGATCTCTATGAATAAATAGACAACGCTACTTATATTCACTCTAAATGGATCTTGATGTAAATTTTTCCTAAAAAAGAGCAATAATATTAAAAAATTCTTACTAGTATTGTCGAATTTAATTTAAACAACTCATGAATAGGATATGTATGTAATTTATTTACTAGAAATAATACAGAGCTTTAATCATTACATTATATTAGATACGAGTAAACTTCACCATAATGAGAATGAGTTTAAGTATACTTAAAAGTCGAGCACAACTTATTAATCACTGTCAAAAACGGTATAAATTGACTTGACGAGGCACAAGAGTGACGTTTCATTATTGTGATAGAAAATGTAAGGCGTGTTTATTTCTTTTGAGAAGTTAATATAAGCGGATATGAAGGGTGCTTCACACGCTGCGGTTTGTAAATGACAGGAAAGACTTACCTATAGAAAGGGGGGAAATTTCGAGTGGTTCTTTGGTAACTTTACCAAATATTTAGGGAGCGGAGGAAGTGCTATCAAAGAGGCCGAATGTAAGGAAGCCGATTGGGAAACATTTTTGGTAGATAGTGACTGAATTAATCTTAAAGACTTGATTGCCTTTAAGATTTTCGCCTTTGGAGGAATATTGCTGAAAAGCACACACGGTGTCGGGGGTATGTTTATAGACTTATCTACTTATTACTTTATTATTCTGACTTCTTAGCTGTTTGAAAATAATTTCGGCATGAATTAAATTAGCTTAAAAAATTCTGCATGGTCAAAGTTGCAGACTGAAACGAACTCATGCGCGTTATTTTCTTGTTTAGGTTTACAGAATACCTGCCTTCCTAAATTCTTCTTCATTTTACGACAATACTTCTTGGGTCGAGGATTTACACAGGTTATCCAATGACTTAGCTATCTTTGATCTAAGATCTCAGCAGTCTCTAGGGATTACCCGGCTGCCCGTCTGTCTCAACTTGTGTTACGGTAAATCAATCAGCAATTAATTTACTAATTGCCACGGATTTGAGGCTCGTTGTGTTGTGTGCATGAGTGTGGCGCCATCTCTTGAGCAGGGGGCTAAAGAAGTTTTTTTCTTTTTTATCAATGGCATATACTCCTTGATTATATGAAATGTCTCTGCCTGATTCACTATTTTGACAGTTGACCCTATAGGTGATGTCAATTATTTTGAAATGTGATATTGACAACAGCCCAATTTATTGTTACATTGTGCACCGCGATCGTTCACGTTACCCCCACCATGCACTTTGCACATAGCGTTCTTATGCACATAGCTAAATAGAGCAGAATAATAAAAAAATCTTTTTTGAAATTCACTTTTGGATAGACTGAGATTCGTTTTATTGTTACAACTTTCTTTTGTTTTGGTATTCCAATAGTATCCTAAACCTTGTGCAATCTATGAAGCGGTTTTTGACACCTGTCATCTCAGTAGGTACATTTTATAACCTAAACTCGATTTTAGGTTATAAAATGTACTGAGATGACAGGTGTCAAAAACCGCTTCTTAGATTGCACACGGTATAGTAATATGTTATCGTCCTCGCCCCCTTTTGTACATATAATGGCATAACGTACTTACGTAACATGCCGTCAAACGTGGCAACTTTTCCTTCCGTGAGCAACTTTACCATAGCTTAAAGGTGCTCTTATACGGGCGATAGAAATTGCCGAATTGCCGCAATTTTGACGTCACGGCCATATCGAGCAATTTCAAGCAATTCGAAATATTGCTCAATATGGGGCAATTATTGCTCCAGTATGGCGCCATTCTGGCTCCATTCGAATTGCCCCATATAGCAGCAACTCGGGAAACTAGGCAATACGTTCATACACGAGAAATACAGTGGAGCAATACGACCGCGCCGTTTCCCCTCCCCTTGCACCCAGACCGCACCGCACTCGCCCTAATAAATCAGGGTCGCATTTTATAAAGTTACAATTTACAATTTCGCTTTTTGCCTCTCTTTCTAGCACACATATTGGATAGAAAGAGAGGCAAACAGCGAAATTGTAAATTGTAACTTTATAAAACGCGACCCAGAAGCTCTCTGAACCACGGACGAGGTAGTTTTAGCTGCGGCAGCTTGCAGTGCATTCATAATAATGACTTAAAAAAAAAGAAAAAAAAGAGAAACAGACGAATATGGATGCGTCTCGTCGATCTTGCCAGAAGAAAACCGATTATGATGTTTAAGGAATTAGACGAGATGTTATTTAAAAACTTCACAAGGATGTCCCGAAGTTTCAACCCACGCATCTTTCTTTTTTATCCTATTCTTATAATCTGGGCATTTATTGTCCCAAAGACACCCATTTATACGTACGGCGTCTATAAAATTTATGATTTTTTCATTGCTCCATGTAGGTGTAGCCGACGACATCTAGCCATGTAGGTACTGTACCAACTGGGTCGCGTTTTATAAAGTTACAATTTACAATTTCGCTGTTTGCCTCTCTTTCTAGCACACATATTGGATAGAAAGAGAGGCAAACATCGAAATTGTAAATTGTAACTTTATAAAACGCGACCCTGGTCGCTTCACCCACGCCCGACCGGCGATCGCGCCGTTTCCGCTCCCCCTACGCCCGGACCGCGCTCGCCCTACTAGAAAAAGAATGGGACATGCATATATGTGCGTACGGGATAGAAATACAAATTGCCTTGAATTTTCCAATCGTCTGGATATACCGGCAATTGTAGTCGGCAATATAGAGCAACACGGAAATGAGTGGAGCAATACGGGAAATGATTGCCGAAATAATTGCCGCAATATCTAGAAATTGCCTCGTATTGCTCAATTAATTGCTCCATATTGCTCCACTACTTTCGGCAACGTATCGCCGGGCAATAATTGCCAGAAAAAACGCCCGTGTAAGAGCACCTTAACGTAAGTGACAACATGTATATGTGAGAAATAAAATATTATTTAACTACCTACTTTTTATAAAAAGTAAGTCCTCTGTATAAGCTTATCGTATACAATAGACCATATTATAGATACCTGCTTATTATTTAAATCAAATTTTAGTTTTTGAGTAAAAATGAGGTAATGGTGCCACATTTGACGGTACTATTTGATGAAAATTTCGTTGGATATTAAACGGCAAAAGCAATTTTTACAAGACACAAACAAACATCGCTTTTCGTGTTCATATTTTAATTCGTGTAGTTTTCTTATGCCACGTTACAAAAGGTATTTTATAAGCTACCGTCATATTTTACTTTCATGAATATTATTTAAACAGCCGCTGGTTTTCCCGGTACGTCGCCAAGCTGATTAGTTCAAGATCTTGCTACAAAATTCCGATACTCGTTGGATTTGTTGTAAAGTTGTGTTCAGTTTACTTTCGTGTGTACTGGATTCAGAATGATTAACTTATATTTATCGAGAATCGAAATATGTTATCAATATTTTTTTTAAAGAAAAGTATACTAAATTGCTATGTGCTATTATTTCATACCAACAGTAAATTACATAGAAGATATTGATGAGTCGATAGTTCTTCTGTCTTTGTTATCCTTATCAATGTGGCGGTGTATAGTCATTTCTATTACGAAAATCTTAAATTTCTTGCCTAAAATGGGTGTACATCACAAGTTCACAACAACAGCTTTTTTAAGCCTTAGCGAGCCACCATTGTTCGCGAGACTCTACAACCCTTTGTAAGATTAATTAACCTGTATTTCGTGTAAAAGCACAGGCTGTTTAACGAAATGGTAAAAACAGCCACCGACTCCTGGCCTACAATGCGTGTACGTCATAAGTTCACAACAACAGCTTTTGTAAGCCTTCGCGAGCCGTCATTGTTCGCGAGACTCCACAACCCTGTATAAATCACTTTTATTTCACGCATCTAGAGGGCCAGTGAAAAAGGTTTGCCGCGAGTAAAAACTAACTTTTTAGCTAAAACACTGTATCACTATCATATCATATGTTTTTTTGTTAATGTGAATGTAATAAAGTCAAGATATACATAAGTAATCATATAGGACTACATTAGCCACTTAACTTCATTAGTACAAGCCTAGGCCCGCGTCTTCACCCGTGTTGAGATCGTTATATAAACTTTAAATTTCGGTTGGCCGTCATGAGCATTACTGTGTTCGGTTGCAATCAATTTGACTTTATTTGACACATAGCTGTTAAGTCAAAAGAATATCACAGTAAAATCAATGTTTAGAAATAAAGGAAAAGTAGAAAAATCCACAGGCGAGACTCGAACTCGCGACTCTGGGAAACATGCCCATCGCTCTGCCAACTGAGCTACTGAGACTATACCTGATGGCTGCGAATTTCTCCACCACATCCTTTATTTTATATTCGCGCCTTAGGGGCAGACGTTCTGCTTAATACAAAAATAAACAGTAAAATCAAATTCAAGTCAGCAGCAGAAGTAGGTAAGAGGGTGATGTTTTCAAAATGACCTTCACTGGCTCTTATTCTCTTAACGATAAGGTCGTGCCTAGATAATTTTGAACACCTCACCCCCTTAGCTACTTCTGCTGCAGTCTGAACCACCCAATCACATATGCCCCCCAGGCACCCGAGGCGCCTCCTTTTATTATATAAATACCCTAAACCCAGCTATTACATCAAAGTATTTTCTCATCAAATGTATTATTTGTTTCTTCACTGAAATAGAAAGAATATTAAATAAAATAAATTCTGATATCTTCCAGTGTCATCTGTATCACTTTTGCATTTATACGGTATTTTAAATCCCAGGTTTCCTTTGATATTTTATTCTAGCATAATTTCACATGCCCTGACTCCGTATTTTAAAATAAAAGTTCTCGTGATAGAAACCGTACATAAATACTAAAACGACCTTTTTAACAACCTTGATATTGATAAAGTATCGCAGTTAGAACGAAATATTTCGATTGTATTCTTAATTTCGTTCACAAATTTCAGATATGTTTATTGATACCTAAATACAAGTAGCTTTATTTACGAGTGATATTTTGATTAAATATCACTGCAACAAAATTGAGTTTTGTTAATGAAGTATCGTTGAAATAAAGTTAATTAATTCCGCCAATTTGATAATTGGGAATACTGTGTAATGGTATCCTGCCTTTTCGCCGAAAATTGTATTGCCAACTTTCACTTGCCAACCAACATTTCGCAGATGTTTCATTTGGCCGAATAACTTTTACCAAATCATTATTTCACAACCATTTCATTTCCCAACCCCATAGTTGGGAAATGAAAATTACCTACTAGGTTGGGTTAGGTTAGTTCGTATTATGTAAAGTGGGGAAATAAAATTTGTCCAAATGAAAATTCTGCGAAAAGTTGGTTGGCAAGTGAAATTCGGCAATACAATTTTTGGCGAAAAAGCAGAGAACATACAACGTTAATAATTTCATAATGCTGTCCACTTTCATTTCAATCTTAGCGGCAATGAAAAAGAAATGGCACAAACTGTCAATCACTGGGCCACATGGGCTGTCAAACATTAGCTCGGGATACACGCACAGATGTGTCCGCCGGATTTGTCCGACAGATATGCACGGCGGACAGATCCGTCCGTGTATGGCGTGAATGGGACACGGATTTGTCTGCGGATACATCTAAATAGCGCCATACACTGACGGATCTGTCCGCCGGGCATATCCGTCGGACAAATCCGGCAGACACATCTGGTACATTATGTTTTGCAGATATTTTTGTTTTGTTTAATATAGAAAACACAGGGATATTTTCGAGCCTCGGCCGCAGGTAAAATGTTTTCATATTCAAAGTATTCAACTCGTCGCCACATCTCCTAGGAGCTTTGCCTCCGAGATATGAAAATGCTTCTGTATTACTCTGAAAGCCACATCTTGACAAAATTGAAGTGCCAGGAAACGCGGTTATTACTTCTCGTGACCTGTTTATTCGTACAATTGTTTTGATAGATTTTGTCCGTAAAGAAAAGTGTCGCGGTTTATACAAGGTGTAACAAAAATGCTGGTGATCCTTGTAAGGGCATAATTGGTATCGTATTCTAATTACGAAAAAGTAAGAAAAAAATTGTTTCGTGCGAAAAAAAAATTTGGTTTAGTATGGAGTACCAATTATGCCCTTAAACGGATCACCAGTATTTTTGTTACACCCTGTATGGGAGCTCATACATTCTACGACACACGGAGAGACTCTATCAAATTTTTTATAATCATCAAATAATATGCTTGATTTATTTTTGATTTTGGTTTTTATCATGCTAAAGGCTTTTGGAGATATTCGTTAGACATGTCCCATACTGATTAAAATCTCAGTTTACGGTCATAATTATTTTTATCTTTTTAAAGTGGTGCATAAATTTGTTTGTTTGTTTTTATTTAATAACAAACTTCAGTTTACGGTATTTTATTAAATTAATAAAGTTTTTAAATAAATTAATAAATTGTTTGTATCTTTATCTAATCTGTCCTTAATTTTCTTAATTTCGTTATGATAATTAGCCATATAAATTTATTTTATCTTTTCTACATTTTCTCAGCTTCTTACGATAATTAGCCATATAAATTTATGACTGACATAAAAAGATTAGCATTTAATTACATATTATTATTTACTTATTTAGATCAGAATAGAAAGTTCATTAATATAACTTATTATCTATTTTGATCTAAATTTTGCAACTGCCATTATTTGCCCAACCCAGTGCAAGTATATTGGACAGTCATAAATACAGTTAAAGAAAGTTGATAAGCTACTGCATGGAATCTTCTTTCATATGAATGAATGTGAGACTGAGAGGGCACTCTCTGAAACTGAACCGGACGCATAGTAGTAGCAACCCCAGAAGACACTTCTTGTCTAACCGCGTAGTGAAAGTGTGGAACAGTTTGCCCGAATCAGTGATCAGTGCACCCTCAGTGAACTCTTTTAAAAATAGACTTGATAAACATTTTCAAAATGGACAAAACACAAGTGGACATTGATATGCACGTATCAGCTATAAGCTGCCTGTGCATTAATAAATAATAAATAATATACATATAATGATAATTCATACTTTTCTTAAATAATAATATTTCATGTTTAAGCTTGTTAAAGCTTTAAGCCGTACCTAAGGACGAAGTGTTTGCAAACCCGCTTTGCCTCGTTTAGTGAGTATAGTTTTAACTCTGCGATTTTTCTGACACTTGTTTTTCTCTATGATAAATGTATGAGTCTCACAGTGTCATTTTTGGACAAGATTGACTTGTCTAGTGAGCTGAAAATGATTGATGCGTTTGGGCCCATTTATGCACAAGTATGCCCATAAGTGCTTATCTGTTTATGCGTAAAATTATATTATTTTAGGGATTGCAACCCGGGTTTTTTTAGTATGAAGAAACCCGGGTTTCAGGGTAATACCCGGGTATTTTCATACTAAAAAAACCCGGGTTGCATTCCCTATATTATTTGTTGTGAAGTCTCTGCTACAACCCCAACAAATTTCATAACGATCGGAAAATCGTTACTAAAGTTATCGTCGGACAAACTATCTAAATCAAAAAGCCATCCAAAAGCCGAGACGTCCCAGTAGCCAGGTGACAGTTGTTGTTTGTAAGAACGATCTTCGCTTACGCTCCGCTCGTTCGATAACCCAAATAGAAAACTGTCAATTGGCAAACTTGGATGTGGACCGTGGTATTAACCTATGCCTGATCGAAGGTAAACACCATGTCCCACGATAACGGAGCGATTACCGCGTCCATTGCCCATCGTCCGCTTCCCCAAAACAAATATGGACATCGATGTCAAGCTGTTATCGTAGAGCAGCAAAATATATGAACACATGATTAGTATTGCAACATTCGCAATATCAGTTCATAGGTTCCGAACTCAAATAAAGCTTAATCCTTCACTGAAAAAAAAATGATAACCGAACTACTTCGGCTATTTCATCAATAAGCATTCGGTAAGGAGTTAGTCAAGTTTATTTGATTTTTCAACGTTGGACAAAAATCTACAATGGAGTCCTCTCCTCATATAAAAAAACTCGCTCTTAGACTAAGTTCAGCCGCTCATGCCGTTAGAAAAATTAGACAATTGACTAATTATAGTTATTTTCATAGTGTAATGTCATATGGAATTCTGGTTTGGGGCAAAGCAGCTCACATACAGACTATATTTGTTTTACAGAAAAGAGCCATTCGCTTTATGTATAACTTAAAGGCAGGTACATCAGTTAGAGAATTATTTAAAGAAATTAATATTTTAACTCTTGCGTCCCAATATATCTATGACAATATCATTTTTGTTGTAAAGAATATACACACATTTAAGAAAAATTCTGACATCCACAGCTATAACACTAGAAATAAAACAAGCTTGCTATCAGAAGATGTCGTGTCCGCAAAGCATATAAGTCATTTTTTGGTCAGAGTATTCATATTTATAACAATTGTTACCTGTCGATGTTTTAAATCTATCTTTTCCCGCTCTTAAGAAATACTGGAAAAAAACTTTAATGTCAAAGGGTTATTACAGGGTCGACATAGGGTCGAGGACTATATGACAGACTATATGAGATATGTGCATGGCCCAAACCAGAAACTACTGCAAAATCATCTAGCATTTAGAGGACACAGTTCAGGTAAGAAGGCATATCAAACGTTTTGCGAAGCAGTCAGATTTGGATTTTATTTTTTTTATTTTTTAAATTACACAATAGGCAGGTACTTTGTCTCTCAAGCTGTTTCGATATGTCTTCTTGAAGAACTACGCATTATTGTATATATTATCTTTAATGTACTACTATTACTGTTTTGAAAAAATAAGTCCCGCCGAGTTTCTTGCCGGTAATAAGTAATACTTCTCGGGTCAGAGGTGTAGGGTTAGAACGGGTGGTAGTTTCTTTTTTCTCTCTGACGTTCATAAGTGCATTGTAATGTGCCTAAATTGAAGAATAAATATCTTTTATCTTTATCTTTTACGTATAAAGAACAAAACATTCTGGTAAGTAAATAAGCCTTAGTTTTGTAGTCCCAATTCTTAACTTACTGCTAGACGAAGTTTGGTTACTTTACTGGTAACAAATCTTTTTTTTTTTCAGTGTTCCCTGCATGGGCATGGTCTTTTCTTTCGCATATATTACTTTCGAGCAGGGGCGGCGCGTCCATAGAACACGATTCCCGTCGGCTTGCCTAAGTTTCAGGCGCCTGAGCAGTTTTCCTACAGCTCATGAAGAAATTTTAAGCCAAATTCAGTACCGGCTTGCTAAGAAAAATTTTGACCCACCGCCACTGCTTTCGAGTCGCAAATTTTACTTTTCCATTCGTTATATAATATTCAATAAGTATTTACATACCGTCAACTGCTAGAACTGGAGAAGAAAACTATGTTTTTCAAGCCAGGCAAAGTTTTGCTTTGTAGGCGAAGTAGTAGCAGTTGACGGTATATAAACTGAACCCAACAAACGCGAAAAACCTTTCAAAATAAATGCTGTTTCTTCTTGTTCATCTATTACCCACCTGGAGTTACCGCAGCTCTATCTTAAATTCATCTTTGACTGTACAGCCTTTCGCTAATCACAGACTAAGGGCTGGTTGCACCAAACCGTCTACTAACGTCAACGTCATCGTTAAAAAATCTTGTATGAAATTTTTGACAGTTTTCTATAGGATGACAGCTACACCGCCATATTCAACGTTGATCAGTTCGTTGCGTGGTGCAACCCACCTAATACAAAATTATTGTCACTTGTCTTTAGCCGACTTAGCAGTCCATACGTTTCAGGTTCCGGGTGCCCCACAATGTATGCAGGCACGTATATACGAGGCAACAAACCGCCACAACAGATGGCCGCATGAATAAAACAGTGGACGGAGCTCTGAATATTTAAGTTGAGGCCGTTTGGAGGATGCGCCCCGTAATTGAAAACTAAAGTGTACATGTCTATGGCTGGACCATGGCAAAATGCTTTGAAAGTGTTCCAAAACCTATTTAGGTTAGGTAGGTACTTTTATAAATATTTCAAAACGTAAAAGGTTATTTGTTTGTTCGTTGGCTGCTTCAAGAAACTACACCTGAACCAATTGAAAACTGGTGTCACTGTAATCTCTATAGGATACTGAAGCAATCAAGGTTTGTTTTTTTAATTTTTATATAACTATGTAACTCCTGCATTTTTCATAAAGAATAAGACCAATTAGACCACAAAATAATAATTTCCTGTTTTGAGAATCTGATACTTTTTTTTTAGTCAGAAATTTTAAAGAAACTGTAGACTCAGAGACTAGCGATCTCCCTCTCTAAAGATCCTTAATCAGACGAAGGTGAATAAAGTGTAACATTATAAGTGAATAAAGCCTAAGTGTTCTTCAGTAGTGGACTGTTGGTGGTTGATGCGAATTAGTTTCGTTTACCCATTTTTTTTAGTAAAAGACTTAATATTCGCAGTAAATTAGTAGATACGAGTTTTACTGGCTGAAAGTACTTCCCGTCTATCATTTTAGGAACGACACCGAGCTCGAGATGTTTTCTAACAGATAGACGCCATTTGTAAAGGTCCCGCGCACGTAGGGGACTATATTTCACGTAGAACCTTGTCATTCCACCCGACATGCTTGTGCACTTTGTTTTATTTCGAGAATGTTCCGACTGGCCGAGACGTTGACGTCTTTTGTCCCGAAGAACCGTTTTTGTCTGGAAAATAAAATATCTTCTGATCTGTAGAAATTAATTTATAACTTCTCCTTTCTTGTTTCAGCTATGATTCTCATCTTATTTGATAGGAAATATATACAACACTCATTTATACAAATTAAAATAATATATACAAATGTTTAGTCTAGTACCATTTTTGCAGAATATGCCTCGAAGCATACTAAGCCGTAAAAAAAACTGCTGTAACTTGGCCGTAACCGTAACTATATAGATGAGCGAAAAAAGTGCAGTAGGTAATTCTTACTCGTATAAAAAGGTTCAAGGTATTAGGTACTGGCCACATTTTTCTGTTGGTACCTAGTAGGAAAATTATGATTGTCACAGTTTGTTTCTAGACTATGTACATATAAAGTACATTTAGAATCAATGCACCCACATTAATTTATTAATAGCAAAGACTACGAAATAGAAGACGTAATAAGTATATATAATATCTACTTAATTTATTCATCATATTTAATTCCAATCGTAATATAATCACACAATGCTTAACTACATTAAAAACGCGGATTTCCAGTATTGAGCTGACAGCTTAACTGGCTCAATTAGTAAATGTGTATGGATTAAAACTCTACTTACTCGGCCAAATAAGTAAAATGTTAAGCCGAATTATGTCTAAATCCCCTTAAAACCAGATTACCTCTGCGTTGGAAAAAAGTAAACGAAGTAAGAGACACATAATCCCATAATTGGAGCTGTCGGGGACAAGTCGGTGAATATTTAAGAGACTTATGTCCGTCCGAATGTTAACGAATTGGTCTGGAAAAATTCAGGAGAGGACGGCTGTGCCAAAATGTGTGGAGCTCGGACTACGAGCGCAGCAGGCGAAATTAAAAGAACACAATACACAACAGTTATGCGGTCAGATATACGTACTTATATATAAGTATGGTCATAGTTTAACTTCAGTTTACCGCCACCATAAATGTATTTTTTTTTTGTAAAAACGTGACATGTTTTGTGTCGTAGAGAAATGCATTTTTCACTGATTAATATTTAATAGTGATGGTTCGCCTCACTTGACCTAGAAAAAAAGCGTGTCCAGAATCTATTGCTTTATTTAGAAACAAATAAAAAGGATCAAAATAGCTCCTAAGTAAACAAAATTTATTTCAAAGACCTGTTATATAAAGATCGGCGAAAAAACGGAAAATTTCCTTTAATCACTTTCCGATTACCCCTAAAGATCATCAAATCGAGCCCTTTCAGGGCGCTCACCGGTTTCCTTAATTATTATTGGGTTAATCATGGTTGGCTCTGAGAGCCGCCGGCACAGCCAATTATTTAAATTAGCCCTTTGCCCTTGGCTTTTGAGCAAAATGCCACTTGCCCAAGATACAAAGCATCGGATGAAAGCTGCCTGTGGTTAGTAGGTACTGGTATATCTTGCGGGTCATAATATTAGTCTCTGAAGTATGTGTGTGTGCATTTTCCCGACTTAAGAGTCGCCAGGACGCTCGCGTTCCCATACAAACGTAGTCGAACGAGCGGAGCGTAAGCGAAGATCGTTCTTACAAACAACAACTGTCACCTGGCTACTGGGACGTCTCGGCATTTGGATGGCTTTTTGATTTAGATAGTTTGTCCGACGATAACTTTAGTAACGATTTTCCGATCTTTATGAAATTTGTTGGGGTTGTAGCAGAGACCAACAAAATTTGCGAGTTCGTATATGAGCTGGATTGAGACGGGGGTTCTGAAATTAGAAGGCCTAAAAAGGTTTTGTAAAGGGGTCCTGTTACATTGGTCATCTTTTTTGCTACTTTTACGAGCAAGTATGGTTGAGTTTGGTATCAAACGAAAGGTATTGATTAACACTCTCGTCAAATCCTTATTAACTGCTTACTGTTTCATAACAATTAGCAACATAAAATTGATTTCAAAAATATTTTCAATTATATTTTGATTTTGGTGTAAATATTTTGACAACTGATTTTTGTTTAATTTATTAGAGCTTTGGCTGCTAGGGCCATCAGCATACTGACATTAACACATTAGTTAGAGAGTACCATAGACGCATAATGATGGTGACCGAAACCTATACAGGGTGGCCCATTCAAATCGGTCAGTATGGGAAAGTCTGAAACTATAAGACATACGAAGATTTGTTCTTAGGAACCATGTCACCGATTTTGATAAAAAGAAAAACTGCATTCATACATTTGAAAAAAACACTGTACCCAGCTAGGGAATCGAACCCGGTTGTTTTGAAAAAATTAACTTACACTATTTCTATTCAGATATCGTTTGTGTAGGTCTTAAGCAGTAAATGTCTCTAAGAAACATAATGTCTAAAATGAATAAAATGCATTTTTTTCACATACTTTAATTTATCATAGTAGGTGTTCAAAGTGACCACCGTTACAATATCCAACAAGTTCAGGCATGTAAAATTAAACTATGATAAATTAAAGTATGTGAAAAAATGCATTTTATTCATTTTAGACATTATGTTTCTTAGAGACATTTACTGCTTAAGACCTACACAAACGATATCTGAATAGAAATAGTGTAAGTTTATTTTTTCAAAACAACCGGGTTCGATTCCCTAGCTGGGTACAGTGTTTTTTTCAAATGTATGAATGCAGTTTTTCTTTTTATCAAAATCGGTGACATGGTTCCTAAGAACAAATCTTCGTATGTCTTATAGTTTCAGACTTTCCCATACTGACCGATTTGAATGGGCCACCCTGTATAGGTGGTCCACAGATGAGAACGACATGCAACAGAGTGAGAGGCATGTGAGAGGTGGATTTAAATTTAGATGAGACAAAAACTGTCAAATCTGAAGCGATTTTGTCGCGGTAAAATTTTGCGCATCAGCACAATTTAATATGGACGTATAGTTTCACCGTGATGGTTAGTTGAGAAAAAAATACCCGATACCTATTTTTGGTATTTGTAGTAATTCTACTATTGCATATTTATGGCGAAACACAAGATTCGCGAGTTCACAGTTCGGGGCGAACTACTAGTTTAGCTCTCATTTTAAAACGACATGCTTTAGAACCACGAAATTTGGCATGGACATTCTAGTAGTACAGATCTATGTCGGTAATTCGTTATGGTTGCTAAAAATTGTAATACAAAGAAAATAAAGCCAGATACAGATTTACATACAAAACTTATTTTTGCTATATTTTCTTTGTATTACAATTTTTTGTAACGAAAACAAATTACCGACATAGATCTGTACTGCTAGAATGCCCATGCCAAATTTCGTGGTTCTAAAGCATGTCGTTTTAAAATGAGAGCTGAACTACGTTTGTATGGGGACGCGAGTTCACGCGAGCGTCCTGGCGACTCTTAAGCTTTGTCGTAATGTGTACAAAAAATATTGACGCTAAAATTTTTACCAAGTTATTGTTCAAATAATATTCTAATTACTTATTATAATTTATAATAAAGAATCCCGTTGATACTTAAGTTAAATTGCATTACTTATGCCAATATATTTTATCGTATACAACTTAGTACTTAGTGAGTAGTGACTATGTTAAAATAAACAAATCTCCTGGGTTTTAAAGCATTTTCTTTCCATAATGTCATATTGCCACATAGTTGTGTTACACGTGGGGGCCTATTTGACGACTCAAATATGCCCTCTGGTTAATTCCACCCCTTTTAAAGCACCTAATGAAGTGTAATGATATAATTTAAAGAAGTAATTGCGGGTCGCGGTCGTGTTAACTAAGAAATATAACGGCGACTGTAGTTTATTTAAAGGGTCGGATTAGAAACGGTCACACGGGATCCTTAACGACTCTAAATATGTTTAGAAATAAAGGAAAAGTAGAAAAATCCACTGCCTCAGGCGAGACTCGAACTCGCGACTCTGGGAAACTAGCCCATCGCTCTGCCAACTGAGCTACTGAGACTATACGTGATGGCTGCGAATTTCTCCACCATATCCTTTATTTTATATTCGCGCCTTAGGGTGACGCCTAGCGACATCTGCCATCATTCATCATTGTGGTATCGTTAGCAGACGTTCTGCTTAATACAAAAATAGACTCTAAATATAGTGGAAAAAGTGGGTTTTGAGTATAGTAATCCCTACATAAACCAAGTTTATTGATAAATATTGAATATTTCTAATATGCAATGGCAAAATATTCAATTAAGGTAACATGACAGTCACAGATAGACATGATACTAATCAAAGAAAAATTAAATCGGTTCGGAATTAATAGCCGCTTTCCACGTAAATAGTATTGGCATTTCGAAACCACTTATAGTGTTCAAGTACGTACTGACCTATTTGAGCTAGATTCAGGTCTTTACGAGACCCGTATTTGCTATTGACGATGGGAGCTCACGTCGAGTATGAACCTTCTATTCGTGAGCTCTAAATTAAATTGAAATGGGTAAATTTTACCCATTCCAATTCTGCGGGAGCTCAAATATTTGACAAGTCGAAGGAATTACGCACGGAGATGAAGATAAAATATAAGTACCTACGTAAAGGTCACAGAGCTTTATCTAATTTCATAATGCAAATGTCCTCGTTAAATTTTGCTGTTACAGAAAATGTAACTCTCAGAAAAGGCTTGATTTCAGAACAATGAATCCATGTAATATTTATTTCTACGTTACCTATTTTGTTTATAAATTAACGTTTTATGGCTCACCGGTCGCCTCCAATCCAAACAAAAAAAATCAGCTACCATAGACAAATTTAAGCATTGTGTCTATGAATTTGCTTAATTCAGCTCAGGTGTGTTTTCTGGCTTAGGGCATAAATGATGTGGTTTATAGTCGGCTTTGGTGTATAGATAAGAGTTTATAGGAAGCTAGAGAAAACGACCCGAATAAGAGCAACAAAGTTGGGGACGGTGTTTCACTCGCACTTATTTACTTTTTGCTCTGTTCTATTGTCTAATGACGTCATTACTCTCCTAATCAAAACGAGATGCAGTTCCTTATTTTGACTTCTACCTAACTTTGGTCAAACTACGTCCGTCTTAAGTTAGGTTCGTACACAACTTAACTCGTCCTAATTTTCCCGTGTACACTGCCCGTGTAACCTAGGCCATGAGCTGTGAACACGACCTGCATTGCGTCGGAACTGGGTCGCGCCGTGCGAGTATGCACCACTTGACTCGACGACCTTGCATGCTTGGTCCGAAACTAGAGTGCGCAGAATATGGCGTTAATGACATAATGGCCTCCAATTTACTTTCGTTAGGAGTGCATTTTACTTAATGGACGAATAAGTATTATAGATAGATTTTTGTTATTAAGTAAACAACCTCACATTTACTTTAAAAGTAGTTTTGGCGTTCTTTCTAAAAATGTTTTATTTCACAATTTTAATAGGATGTGTCTTGACGTTTTATACCAGCTGCTAATAACAAGCTTGAAGATTTTCCCACAGTGCGAATCGGTCAAAAAACAATTCGGCAGTTAGTGCAATTCGCAATTTGAGCTAGTTATTAATTTAGTTTAGTATTTGTACTGTAGTACCTCTGTATATTTAGTTATGTAAATAAATGTTTTATCATTCGCAAACGTATTTTGACAGTTGAAGTACATTTGAATAACCAATACTAGTTAGTATGATCAATAGCAAATACGTACCTAATTCGTACGCATTCACGTAGGAGACTAAACGAAGATTCGGGCCACGTCCTCACGTCCGTACCACCGAATGCCATAAAACTTTCACATTTGAGAATGTAGTCCATTACATGCGGGTTGGCGTGGGATATTTGTTAGTGATTCTCGTCATTAATTTAAAATTCCGTTATTTAACTGAATACATATTCGTCAAAACATATAGGTACGTCAAATTACTACAAAAAGAAAATAATTACGTGCGACGTGGGCTCGTTTATAATTTGAGTTTAATACTTAATTTTTATTTTACTATTTTATATTATTTTAATTATAATTTGTACAATATGGAAACCATTTCTGGAATAAACAATTTCATTCATAGGCTGTCAAGATTTTAGGAATGCTCAAAAATCATGCTATTACATTCGATTTATAGGTTAGGATTTTATTGCTATTACGTAACTATTGTAGGAGTGCCATAAAATCATTCTAGTCCGATATATGGGTTCGGAGTGCACTCTCTCGGCTGATTCGAAGCTGCGTTATCGACTCGAGCCGATTGGATTTTAGCGGATAATGGAACCAGACGTAAACGAATGAACTTATTTGGACCTACACTGATAGCATTTGGATTTCAGTGCGTTGGAATTAAACCTGACGTGAGGCTATTTGTGTGCCAGTAGCATTATCGATGATACATTATAGTATATTTAGAGTAATGGATGTGCATTGCGTGGATTTAGTTGCTCCTCCATAGTTTACAGAACAATAAAATCTTGGTTATCCTTTTTGAAACTGCTTGTATTTATATTGTAGTCTGTTACAGACTCAAAGGTCATGGTTACATGTGAGTTTATAGACTACTCGATGCTTAATAATTAGTCTTGGGAGATTTTTAAGTATGTAGTACCATAAAACCACCCAACTGTTGTCCAGTATTGCAACTATGGTCCACAACTTCAATACGTAATTATCTAAATATGAATCCCATTCTTATTTTTGTTTTTTTTTTATGACAATAGAATTCAAAATAAAGTAACACCTAATCGAAGATATTCGAGTCAGGTCATACGTTGCGCTCTCACTCATGTTACGAAATGAGTAAATAGTATATTACAGCAGAGGCCAGGAAAATGAGGAATCCGTTTTCACGCCGAGGTATGTATAGTGCTTTTCTCAAACATTCAATGAAAAGTTGTATCAGGCCGCACGAGTTGCTGCGCTCGAAAAGGGATACATCCGAGTCTATTAAAGTCAAACTCAAACTCAAACTCAAAAGGTTTATTGCAGACATATTACAATACAGTAATACGAACCCTGTAAGGGCACAGCAATGTGTACATAGCAAAGCTAATAAGTAAAGCTTACAACTAAGCTCTAAGTAAAGTATTATAAGGAACGTAAAGAGAATATTTCATTGCATTGCATGTTTGAAAATAAGTGTTTTACAGTGACAGGCCGCAATTTACTAAAGCATTTTGGCTTTATCCTTTTTCTTTACCTTCGTAGGTGTGGACAGAATGACCCCGCGTGACTTGTATGTTTTCGTGACGGGGTTCGGAGGGGTTTAAAGGTATTAGCGGTGGTTTTCCATGACGTATCGTGTCGCAGGTATTCTATAATCGCAATGGGGAGCCGTGCGGAGGGGTCGCCAAAGTTTATTAATACTGAATGTAGAGAAGTAACACACTTGATACCCAATGATACAAATATTCAGTTCGTAGTTCGTGAGTGGTTATAAGATTATGGAAATAGTTTCTTGAATTTGTGGCTGTTTGGTACATTACCGTAAGTTGACATCATGGAAACTATTGAATACGATTGACATCGACTGGCGTAAAAAAATTGCATGTGGAGAATAAAACTTTTCGTTTTCATACAAAATGTATGGGAAAATGTTTCCTCGATTTGTGGCTTTTCTAGCAGGAAATTTTTTTTTGGTCCCACACAAGCTTTTGATCCCGGGTAGGAATGGGATCTAATGGCATCAAAAAAAAGTTTGTCAAAAATGACCTTTTTCTCACACTTTCTCTGTTTTTTCCAAAATCTGTAAATGCGATCCTTCATTATTTTGAAATCGAGAGAAGGTCTTCTAAGATCATTTTCATGTAGCAGCACGGGATCTGGTAGCTGCCCTCACTGACACAAAAAGAAAATCTACCCTGTATACTTTAAATTATTGAACGGCCAATACTTTAATGAGAGAGCCCGATTAATATGAGCGTTGCTTGCTACCCAAACGCATACACCTCCTGCAATTTTACAGTGTCCGCCGGTATCGTGGCGGCAAGATCTGCGATGATCTAAGACGTTTAAATTATCTCAATCAGCCAAACGTCGCTTCTGGCAGATTTAATCCTATTTAAAATCAAACCCTCAACGGGCAGACAGGTATCTACTTTTCTACATACGCTATGGTAAAAGGGTTTCGACGGGTCAGTGCACGCTAATCCGGACTGGAAAAGTCCAACGTCACGAGCACTGATTAAACTCGCCCGGAAATGAACGGGAAGTGCAAATTACGAGTCAAATGCAATACTGTTATGTTATATCCGGTCTAGACTACACACTAGGTAGTCAGGTTCTAGATTTTCAAGCATATAAGTGAAATAATAGGTACTAGCTGAGAACAAGTCTCAGTTGGTAATTAGTTAAATAATGGAATAATTACAAATTAGCAGCATAAGACATTTTCTTAAAAAGTCGGCAAAGTTAAAATAAGCAGTTTCAAACTCGCCACGGTACTTCTTAATCGAGTTAATAATTTATCTCCAAGAATCTCAAGACACATCTCCAGTCACTGAGAGATTCCGGCAGCCTCAAATTAGAATAATCAACGGCTAATTTCTTAAACTACGTATACCTGTATGAAGGCTATGTTGTAATATGAACTTTATTTATACATGCACAAGGTTGTTTTTCTAATGATTCTTTTGATGAATTACGAGGTTTTCAATGTAAACTGTTAGTGACGCGATTATACCGCGGGCCGGCCAATTTAACACAATTACGTAGGTATCTGGCGATACTCTTAAAGAGAACTTTCTACTGTGGTTTTGACTCATTATTTATCGAGCTTGGGCGTATTATTATTGCGCATAATTGCGTGTCATATTTAGTTTTCATTTCGAATAGGGATCATGACATCGAATCAATTCATCATCATCATCATCATCTCAGCCATAAGACGTCCACTGCTGGACATAGGCCTCATCTAAGGGGAGGGGGGGGGGGGGGGGTTGCCATACGCGCCACGCTTGGCAGGCGGGTTGGCGCGCGCAGTTTTTTTTTGTTTATTGTTAGGCTTCCGGAAGATGCTGCTGCCCATCTCCCGGTATATTCACTTAACAGACTCCTACTGCAACCACGGGACGATATGGTGGGGGACAATTCTAAGGCCGGGCAATCCACGGATTTATTTGTATGTTTATCGCAAATATTTATTCATGAATATTCCTGTTTAAAAAAATAATGTTGTAAAAAATAATTCGTACCGACATGATATACATTTCTGGGCGCCTCGAAAAAACCCGCATCAATATATTTGTTTTATGTTGTAAATACTGTTATTTAGCTATCTATTGTATTGTGGAAACTTAAAGTCAGTTAATGACTCTTTTTTCTTAAGCGTCTTTATCTCACTTAAATCGCTCAATAACTAGAGTACCATATCTAAGTACCTATCTCGATAGCAACACTAAGTACCAGTCTCGTCACGCACCGTCCCCCGTGAAACATTATTCAGTCAACAGTATTGCATTACATCATCCCTCACTGAGGGGACAATATACTTACCTCAATTTACTTTAAAATGACCCGTAATTCTATCAACTAGTCCCGTCCCTGAAGATGCGGCGTAAATTTTGATTAATTACAATGAAACCCCAAAACGGACAGTTTTAAATTAAGCTCTTAGTGTATGTACCTATTTGTCAAAGGCAGGTAGTAGCACCTTAAATTATCTAAATAGGTTGCCAGCTTTGGAAAAATATTTCTAAATTAAAAATACGATAGCATAAAAGTTCTGAAATTCCTGTAAAAGGCTGCGTTATAAATGTTAGGACGCTATCAAATGGTCCGCATCGAATGGAGCCATGCGGGTTTCGGTCGGTCATTGAATGGAATCGCGTGTAAGTGAAGTACCTACCCCGAGTGAATTGGCGCCCTGGGGTTACTATTGCGGCAACTACATAAGGTATATTCAGCTGCAGAGAAAAAGACCCCCGTACATACAAAATTTGTATGCAGCGGGGGCCTTTTTCATTGCAGCTGACCGTACGATACTTGCCAACACGCAAAAACCTACAACTACTTGTAATAATAGGCAAGATGCACTGTTTTCATTTATGCTTCCATTTGAAAGAATCGCACGTAGAATAGACCACGAGTGTGTTAAAAAATGAAAATACTATAATTTATAGTCAAAAAATGCTGTTACAAACTGACAATTTAAATTTTCGCGCCTAAACGGATCTACAGTTCCTGTGACGTCACTCATGTATGTGTCATTCGCCATATTTGTTCGTCCTTGGTTCGTGCCTGTCAAACTTGCTAACAGTGTCAAAAGTGTCAAATTCTGTTTTCTTTTTTTGACCCGGATGCTAGCTTTAAGCCAAATCCCATAGAACAAAACTAGTGACAGGTGCCAACGCCATTATCGGGTCATACAGGTGTGACGTCACCATACGCTGATTGGTGGATTAAAAATTTAAAACACGTTCCGTTTCACGTGACTTCAAATCGTAATTATTGTTTGAAATTTGTATAAACTAAAGTAAAAACGTTACAATACCTATTATTTTATGTTTTTTCAACGTTTTGATCACAAAATAATGGTAAATATTATAGCTGCATCTTCCCTATTATGTTATTCGATTTTGAGATAAACATGGTTATTAAGATTAGAAATACTATTGAAAACGGGGTTTTTACGTTGTATATTTGTTTTTACGTGATCCCGATATTTCGGCACAGTTGCAAATGAGAAATTATCACAAAGTATTCTAATTATATGTATGATACTACATTATTCTTCTGCACTGTACCGTGTACCTCGCGGTAAAACGTCCGACTTTCAATTCGGAGGTGTCGGGTTCAAACCCCGGCTCATACCACTGTGTTTTTCGGACAATATAATTTGACACCGGTCGCTTTTTGGTAAAGAAAAATATCGTGAGGTAACCGGACCTAATCCCAATAGGGCCTAGATTCCCCTCAGGGTTGGAAAATCAAAAAGAAGTCGGTTTCATAAAAATTACACCTACTTTGGTTTTATCAATTTCTCAGCACATTGTTTTAAGGTAAGTATTGGCTATTAATTGTTATGTCTTGTATTATACCCGAGATCTACATATGTACAGTCAACGCCAAAATATGAACACTATTTTGAACCCTATTACAATGGAGTAGGTGCAAAGATTACGTATTTTTTGGCGTTGACTGTTTTTAGGTGCATCGGAAACGATCCCCTAAAGAAATCTTTGCTCATGTAAGATAAGATAAGATAACGTTTATTGCAAACCATGGTACAGTTCAGTTGTTACAATTATAAGATAGGATCACATGGCACCCTGTTAGGGTATTGGCAATTACCATAATATGCTAGGTACATAGGTAACTAGGTATTTATACTTACAAAACTAACATAAGTTTTAGAGCTAAAGCAAATTTTAAACTATGTCAAATATCACAATTTCAGCCTCTATGCAATAGAAACTATGGGTTATTAAAAATTCGGTTGTTTCAAAAAGTTATCTTCCATAAACTCTTCAATGGAGTAGTAAGCTTTTTTTAACAAAAGAGACTTAAGTTTAGTTTTGAAAAGGTGTGTTTCTTCAACACACTTTATTTCACTTGGTAAATGGTTATATATCTGTATAGCTCTGTATAAAGGACCCTTTTTATACATTTCAAGAATTGGTTCTGGGAGGACGAGTAAGTCTTTACGACGCGCGCTTTTGTTAAATTCAAACAGGTGTATATTGTTTTTAACAAATGTAGTAATTTCTATTATATATAGAGAGGGAAGAGTCAGTAGCTGAAGGTTCTGAAAGTGAGGTTTGCAGTGGTCAATATAGTAAGTATTATTTAATATGCGGATGCATTTTTTTTGAACTAGGAAAAGATCAATGGCGTCCGTGCTATGACCCCACAACAATAAACCATAGCTTAACCACGCCTGCGCATATGCGTAGTAAGCAGATAGAGCGCATTGGGTATGTGTGTTTGACTTTAAAATACTTAATGCAAATAAGAATGATGATAACTTGGTTTTAACTTTAGCTATGTGGTTTTTCCAATCCAGGTGGGTGTCTATTGTCAGTCCTAGTAGATCACAGTTTGCCTCTTCTTTAATGTTTAGTTCCTGTAAAAGTGAAGCCAAGTCGGTAGGTTGTTTTTGGTGCGGACGAAACTGTATGGTTTTTGTTTTGTTTCTATTTATTATTAAGTTGTGATCTTCTAGCCAGTCTGATATGTTAGTGAACGTTTCTTTAATTTGCGAGTAATTATTGGAATTGTTCTCATGTTTGAATAGGAGGGAGATGTCGTCGGCGAATAAGATGCACTTGTGGTTCGTGACTTTCGGGAGATCATTTATATATATCAAAAACAGTACACATCCCAGTACGCTGCCTTGAGGTATTGAAGTATTAACAGTTAGCCATTTGGATTGTGATGTAAGCTCTCGCATGAATTACTCACTCCATCTCACTGTACTTTATAGCCAATCTACATCTTGACATGAAACTTTGTCGTGTCGAAGTTGTGAAATAATTTAAATCATTTAATTACATTCAATAAGTTTGTACGCAATAAGAAACTTTAATTGGTTACTATTTTGGAATTTAGCATGAATACAATCTGCTTTTCACGATGTTCATTAGTCATAACAACTTCCTCTATTTAACTTCTATCCTAAAACAGATTATTTCTACTGTCTTAAATATAGTTTAGTTTAGTGCGCCACGGGCCGGTTCAAGTAGCACTGCTAGTGCTTGAAGATGGAGACCTAGGCTCTCCGAAACATGTCGCAAGACGTGACTAAAGTGCCGTGAGTGTAACCGTGTTATTTTATAATGTCTTAAATATATGTAAAACTCTTTCCAAATGATTTATTTAACGTAAAATAGTGTTACAATTTTAATTAAACATTAGCCAACAACAAGAAAGAATGTAAAACTCTTCTTTACATTGAACCCCTGCCTCATAAGATTTTTTGGGTCAATCAACTTTTTCTTGTTTTTTGCGAGAATTGCCCTTATTCATTATTAGCTTTTAACTTTTGTGGGTTATAACAATGTCAACATGAATCAAGATCCTTTACACGCATACCAGATCAGGAAAATAAATAATAACGACACATTATTCATTAAAAAAATGGGTGACCCAGCGGAAGAGCCGTTATTTTCATACAAAAGTGAGGGACACCTATGTCCACTGGGTCACTGGCATTAACGAAGATATAACGTATTAAAATGTGATAGAAGAGATTGCAATTCGTAGCATGTTTATCTGTATTTTATATAAAGTGCATAACTTAGTTAAATATAATCCGCATAATTTATTTTTATCACTATTAGTCGAGGTATGCGAAATTTTGCTGACAAAGAATAGTTGATTGACCCTTTTACGTAACTCTGGGCGCTAAGTGAAATTTACCGCCCTAGGGCGCAGCGGCAAATCTCACTTTACACCCAGGAGAAGACGTAAAATTATGTACGCACCACGGGCGGTAATAAAGAAGGCCTCAGATCGCTTGTTTATGGCCCTTACCTTCGGTTCGGGCCACAAATGCCAGCGATCTGGGCCCTTCTTTACTTTACCGCCCTAGGTACGTAATGTACTATTTTATGAATCAATACCACAACGCAACTCGAAATTGTTAGCATAAAAGGTAATAGAATAAAGACCAGAAACGCGGTCCCAGGCACTTGATAGGTAATATGTAAATAGAAACATGTTACTTCGGCACAAATAGACGAACAACTGTGGAACGGAGCACCGTAACTTAAGTCGGAACAAAGACTTCACTTCATTAATGTTCACGAAAAATGTGAATTGTTAGTGTTGAATGCAGGGCTCGGAACCGGTTTTCTCAAAAAATCCCGAAATAATACAATATATTTAATTATTTTATGGTGTTGATACATCAACTCAATATTGTATTTAGGTAATGACTTCGTATTATAAGATTGTTCGATTGAATATTAAATAGTAAACGAAGGAACGGAAAAAATACCGGTATTTTAGTATGGAGCAAATACCAGTTTCTGAGCCCTGGTTGAATGCGCGTCAGCTTTTTGATTAGCGGAATACAACCGAGTTTTTTTCATACTAAAATAGCCCGGGTTTGCAGGTATTACTCGAGTTTTTTATACCCAAACCCGGTTTGGATTTCCTAATTCTGAGCACAAAGTAGGTAACTACGCGTACACGTACGACGTAGCACGGTAAACGTAGCTACAGTTCGTAGCAGCCTTGAATGCGTTAAATAGCTTTTCCAACGTCGACGCAAAGCAAGATAAAACGATTTTAAAAACCTTTTCAATGCCTATCGTCTAAACTAAAGTGTACTTTTTTGCTATTGTTCTCTCCAGCGGATTTCTTAAATTAAAAACATAATAATAGCAGTAAACTTAAAGCCTAAGACGCAGTAGCTATCTAGTTGTAACTTCATTTTCCACCTAAAAGCGGTCCCGACGCCGTTAATACCTGTATCAGCATCGGGGCCATGTATTATACAGTGTGTCTCTGTAATAGGAGCAATAAATTAAAACATAGATTCTACTCCTCAAACCACAAAACTTTTGTTCAACAACTTTAAAAAAATATGTATTTTGTAGATTGTCTCTTTTTCATACAAACTAAATAGTATTTTCAATGAACGTTAAAATCCGTCTAATTGACATTGCTTGTCACCCTACAGACATAGTCAATTTCGGAATACATTGCGTGTTCGAAAAAACTTTAAAGTGTCCTAAAAATCAAACCATACGTTATTTTTAAAAGTCGCTGAACAAACGTTTCCTGGTTTAAGGAGTAGAATCTACGTTTTAATTTATTGCTCCTATTACAGAGACACACTGTAGATGAATTATCGAGAGCGTGGAATTGCATATGTAGTAGTATTGTTTGTTTACAGGCATTCTATATTTGAATCCGCACACAAAGAGGCACAACACGGTACAACCACTACATATGCAATTCCACGCTCTCGATAATTCAACTATACCATTGTTCTTGACTTTCTGAAAAACCAAATTAGAACCTATAATCTTTGTATGACTCAAATAAATAATGGACCCTTTGTATACTGTTCTGTGGTATCGCTCGGGAAGGATTACGGACAAGGGTGGAGGGTTCCGTATTCGAACTCATGAAACATAAAACGCACTTGAATTTGAATTCGCCGAGTAAAGCGGGGAAATGCAAATGGAGACGTAGTGACGTTGTTTTGTAAATTCTACGGCGAAAGTTGCATTTGTAATTAGGATTTAAAAAATAATATACTATCGAACGTACACAAAATACTAGATTTTCGGTAAGGAACTTGGAACATAAATATAACGCCATATACTTTGCACGATGGAGATCTAAACAGTTTAGTTTACAGTTATATATTAAATTAAGGCATATTTAGGTAACTACGTATCATATACACTTCTCAATACGTATTAGAACCCAATGTAATTATAATTATCTTCTATATGTATTGCATACATATTTTATGTGTCATTCAGAGGTGGCGGGTCCATATAATATAGGTAACACGATTCCCGTCGGCTTACATAATTTTCAGGCACCTGAGTAGTTTGCCTACAGCTCATGAAGAAATTTTAAGCCAAATTCAGCTCCGGATTGCCTAAGAAATTTTTTGCCTTGCCACTGGTGCCATTCAAAACACTTTAAAAAACATGTAAAGCTGCACAAATTTAGTTCACGAGTGTGCATTAGTGCGCATACAGACCAATATTTAAAAGATAAAAAAAGATAAAAGATATTTATTCTTCAATTTAGGCACATTACAATGCACTTATGAACGTCAGAGAGAAAAGAAACTACCACCGGTTCTAACCCTACACCTCTGACCCGAGAAGTATTACTTATTACCGGCTAGAAACTCGGCGGGACTTATTTTTTCAAAACAGTACTACAAATACATTAAAGATACTATATACAATAATGCGTAGTTCTTCAAGAAGGCATATCAAAACAGCTTGAGAGACAGACATGTACCTGCCTATTGTGTAATTAAAATGAAAAATAAAAATAAAATCCAAATCTGACTGCTTCGCGATACGTTTGACATTCTTTCTTACTTGAACTGTGTCCTCTAAATGTTAGATGATTTTATAGATTCTGGTTTGGGCCATGCATATATGTCTGTCATATAGTCCTCGACCCTGTAATAACACTTTGACATTAAAGTTTTTTTCAAGTATTTCTTAAGAGCGGGAAATGATAGATTCAAAACATCGACGGGTAACTTGTTATAAATATGAATACCCTGGCCAAAAAATGACTTATATTTGGACAATACGTCCACCAACAGCAACATGTGGACACAGGCTGTTTGCATACGTCTGTTCGTATGTAGCCTTACATAAGCCTGTGCATTTATTTGGTTGTATTTACTTAACTACAATCCCTACCCGACATTGATGATATATCAGACAGAGACAAGCGAAAATTGTAAATAACTGTACTCTGTTTCAATATCTTTTATTTTAAGCGTAGTTGGCTTTTTCAAATACCATACCGACTATACTCTATCATATCACACTAAACAGAATCTTAGTCCAATACGTTAAGGCGGTTATCACACTGCTGCGGATCCGCATGCAGCGCCGGTGCGCGAGCGAGATAGCGCTATACACATGCAGAGCGCTATCTCGCTCGCGCACCGGCGCCGCATGCGGATCCGTCGCCAGTGTGATAATCGCCTTAAGCTTAACATCCATGAAAATGTGGTAAGATGTTTGAGCAATTAAGGCACCTGTTTCCTGAAACTCATTCAGGATGTTTATACCAATTTTTAGTCCCCCCCCCCCCCCCATCTAACTTTTGAATCGTGGGTCCTAAAATTTTGAAAAAATTCATGAAACTGAGGCCTAATGAGTACCTTCAATGAAAACTATATTGAAATAAATCGGTTGAGCCGTTTTTGAGTTATCATTCAAAAACCCATAGTGAAAGGACGTAAGTAAAAATGACGTAAGCGCTGCCAAATTTCCCGTAAGAAATTACCTTTTGAATGAATGGTCTCAGTTTACGGGACCCTACACTGAGCATGGCCCTACATGCTCTTGGCCGGTTTTACTCAGAATATTCTACTTAGCCGTAGCAGCAATAAGTCAAGCACAAAGAAGCGTAATGGTCCATCGCAGATAACAGCTCAATGATAAACGAAAGAGACAAAGCCCTTAGATTGGCCGCGCCGAAGAATGCAAAGCGGTTGTTTTTGTGAAAGCAAAATCCCCGAAAAGTGATAAGCAGTCGAGTCGAGTAAAAGGATGATTGAAGTTATGATAAAAGAGGGAAAGGGATTTAATTTCGTTGAAAGCTAGCCATATACGCACGGATTTGTCCGCCAAATTTGTCCGGCGGACATGTTCGAAGAGCAAATTCTAAAGCTACTTTATTGTTCATACTTAAACAAATATATAAACCGCTTAACAAGAGCGGATTTATATCCGAAAAAACTGCATCCCCAGGTACTTTTTAAAACACATATTTTAGCTAACCCTTGCTAAATATATGATGAGCACCGTAGTTTATCTGGGCCGGGTCGCAAACGCATAAATTCGAATTTAAAAAACAGAACATAAGACCCGCCTTTTAAAGTTCAACCCAACATGCATCGAAATAAGAAATAATATTCATTGAAGTAGTTTAATGTGTCTCTTTGACTCTGAAAGCTAGGGTTGCCAGCGATGCGCGGGCAGGAGCAAACGTGCCTCCATGGGATGCAGTGGCACGCGCGTGTAACCACTACATTACACGTGTAACGCTGTTGAACACGCTCTGTACGGCGTCGGGCATGCGTGTAATGCGCTCTTAATATAGATGTAGGTTGCTGTAGGTACTTACCGTTATAAAAGAGGTAAACTATTAAACTCAGTGCTTTGACATTTGATTTAGTAATGGATTTTAGGGCCATACTACACGGTATATACAATCTCGTCTTTTACGTCTCGTCTTTTACCTAGTGCATACATCCTGTTTGATAAATAAATATTGTAAGTTATTTTAACTATAAGCTTAGAATAGTCCATTTGTTCGTGCAGTTAGCTGACGGAGGGGGTCACATAAGACATGACCCCCCCCCCCCCCACCCAATATCGTACACGTCAAATTGAAAAAGTCGTTACTGACCCCCTCAAAAATTAATTTATGTTATAGCTAATACATTCAATGAATCCTCCTAGCGTTAGTCCCAGTTTTTTGCCATGGCTCAGTCAAACCTGAGGTCCGCTTGGCTATCTAATCCCATGAATTGGGGCAGTCCCTAGTTTTTTACGAAAGCGACTGCCATTTGCCGACTAAAAATAGCAACTATGAGCTGAAAACGGCCTTTTTGGTGGCATCAGCTGACTGTCATGACTGTCTTGGCTGACCTACTTCGGCTTATCGCGCTTATTTATAGCGACCATGATTTACACTGTCGCCTGCACCGCCGTGCGCCATATGAACTTATCATAGTAACGCTCATATCATAAGTGGGCTGCTTCGGAGGATATATGGATTTTAAGATTGTTACAAGTGCCTTCTATACGGTCGCCAACCATGTCTTCCGACAACCCAGGATTACTTTGGTCTTTGACCGACAAAGCACCGGGTTTGTACAATTTGATTGCTCACCTTCGACTAGGTACATGGTTGGTAACTAAAAAGATGACCGTGGTCGGAAGGCTTAATTGTTGTCGATCGTGTAATATAGTGGCAGATAAATATAATACTTACTCTTTTGTTTTATGAATGAGTTTTGACTTTGATGTGGAGAACGACAATTAAATTCCTTATTCAGAGTACATCCGAGTCCTAAAAGTTATTATTTCCAAAAAGAAGTAGGTAAGCAATTTGTAATAGACATGTTTCGTTGTTTTTTAACTTTATTCAATAAAGATAAGTTATACAAACATAACTAAGTACTTATAAAATAAAACTATTAAAACTAAATCTTAATTACATGTTTCTAGTTCAATCAGTTTCAGAAGAATGGAATCAGCCATTATTTGACAACAGTAAGGATTCGCTTTCCTGAAGACGTTAGTCCTTCAATCTAAGTTAAAGTATATAAAAGGTCTTGTTCCAAGAAGTAAGACAAGAACTCCATTTATATTGGTTAAGGCCTCATAATGGCTGGAACCTTTACTTCAGTTTGTTAGGTATTTCGCGAAGTTCACACGGGCTATGTTGGGATTGTTACGATTTTGAAAGGAAAATCTAGCGTAGAAGAGAACACAACATTCATCAGTGCCAGAATATTGCTCATGAATAAACGCTCATGGTTAACAGTTTGGGTTAAAAGAAACAAAACAGAGTGCAGGGGAGAATGCCCATGATCACCAAGTACTTACCTTTTATGGGGTTAGAGGTAGGCTGATATAGGCACCTACGACTATTAGAGATGTTCATTGCATAAATACTTTTAATACCTAATGGCTCCTCTACATGATGGGCCATCATAGGGACGCAGCTATGCGTTAGAGGGAGCTAACGACATTGCAGTCTCGTTCCGTTGTATAGCTGCGTCCCTATGATGGCCCATCATGTAGAGCAGCCATAAGAAAAAGGGTGGAACTAAAATTAGGCATGGCGCCAACTGCCTTATTTTTCGCTCCGCCTAACCTAATCTGAAAATTGCAACCGTGGACGCGACGTGAAGACCTGACATGTGCGGCCGACCTTAAAATTGGAACTTGTGCCTAATATCGGACAGAACTGACAAATTGGTACCAGGAGTGCATAAATAGTTTAGGTTTGACATCGTTCAGTGACGGCCGGAGGGTTTACGAGTCCCTCGCGAGGAGGTAACCCAAATGGCTGATAATAAAACGCAAAAAAAAGTCGAGGACTATGAAAACTGGAGACTTTAAATGGAAATGTCTATTTAGGATGACCCGTTTACAGTGTCCGAAAATAGGTCCATAGTACCTAAAGGTAACGCAAACCATAAGTTAAGCCACTGTATGGTGAATAAAAAACTTATTTTTATTTTCAATTTAGCAAAAATATTATATTTACTTAATTACGATAAAAATTGTCCAAACTTAACATATACTTACTACTTTTCTTTGACTATAACTAAAAAAACTAATTAACTAGTAGCTAATTGCATGGTACTTATTCGATGTCATACACACCCTAAAATAGCAACTTTTATAAGTCTCCTGTCCGGTAATTTCAGCTAGCAATCCACGGTTGTATTGTAACTACGTTATTTACGGGCGGGTTCCGTCGGCTGGGGTCAGGTAGCAATGTGGGGCAGTAAAACACAAGTTGCTGTTATATGGGTCCGGGCGTGACCTCATGACCCCGTGGAATTCAGAAAATTACTCAAAGGGTTTTCAAACTAGAACCTTAGAATTATTTCTCTAAACTGGAAAACACAACAACAAAATCTCTTTTTAATTGAATAATATGGATTATTACTTTTTTATTTAGTGGAAAAACCACAAATTGGAAACGGATATCCATTATATAATGAAAAAATCAACCGTGGAGAACTCTGGAGCATGACAGGACAGTAGACAATAGACATGGGTCGTTCACGAGTGAGTGATTTAAATGAATTATATCTTTTGATTCAACTCACTCACTCTTCAACTCCTTGAAGATTTAACTCGCTCAGTAGCTCACCTATCTCACTGTTTACAGTGTTGCTTGCTCGCTCTTTCTCACTCATGATTCGAATGAGCCGGCCGAATCAAACGAGTAAGACGATGCGAATATGCGAACAAATCCACTGAGCGACTGAGCGAAATGAACGAAAAGAGTGATACATATCACTGCGAGCGAAAGATATGAATCAATCCTTTCAGTTCAGTGAAGCGTTTTGCGCATCTCTGCAGGACAGCAACAAAATAGTATGTTTAAAAAGTTGGAAGGTCAACTGAAATTGAAAGAAGACAGTGGTAGCTAATAGTTAATCCGTTTTAAATGGTTACGAAGGTAGGTATAATATTTATAACCATTTGTGCGTTTCACAAAGGAAATGAGAAATAGGTCATAAGTACAATCATTACTAAATATTCTGAATAACTCGTTATGAAACGGATTCTAAGAACTAGAGCATTTTTCATTAAATAATGCCATTCCTCTTTGATACGATACGATGCTCAAAGTATAACTTCCCAACTCTGTGCAGCAAAATAAAACAATTCAAAATAATGCACCAGATTCTTTGTGAAAGACTCGGGCAATTTAGAAGTTAATCTAGGCCAAGAAAAACAACCATTACCGAGTTCAAAGCATTTTCCAACTTTGCCCATCGAAAAGTAATATGAAAAGCTCATTAAAAATATTCTTTGGTCGTTATAATAGCCGTTGGAGTTAGGGAGGGAGGCTGCTAAAGCTAACGAGAAGAGAACGAGCCGACCGGATGGGAGCGGTAGTTCTTTGAATTAGAGTAAGGTGATTAAGAAATACTTTACGGATACAATATGTTATAGTAGTTATATTAGCTATATTATAGATAAGATATACGAGTATATTATATTTATATTTGTACCTATCTATCGATATGTGAAAAGAGAATAAAATAAGTTTTCTTCGCTGTATGTGTATCTGTCTGTGAGACCGTAGGTAGCGCTACTAAAACGGTTGAAACCATTTATGTAAATGCGGTTTTTTAATTATTTGAATAACTTTTCTCGCGAGTGATCTTAGACATGTTTTATCAAAATCGCTACAGTTGTTTCGGGATTATAGTTAAAGTAGTCATTTAAGAAGCTTTTGGTAGGTCCAATTTAACATAACATAACATGCCACAGGGGCCGTTTTTAGAAATAGATTTTTAGTTTTTAGTATTTTTAAGTTAGTTTTAATTGGTTTACATAAGGTTTTTATTAATATTTAGTTTTTAATTTAGTTTTAATATAAGTATATTTCTAAGTAGTTTTAGTTGTGGTTCAGAATATACACTATCATACAAAAAAAAAAACATACCAAATGAATGTGTTCACCTATGTTTCTATATTATTTTACAATTAAAATTTTTATTTTATAAAAGTAAATTAAATAAAAACATTATAAACATTTACAATTAATATAGCATGTATATGCTGACATTGCATGTATATGTTAAGGTTAGCTGGAAGAGATCCCTTATAGGGATAAGTTCGCCTTTGTACAAATTACATGTAAGTATGTTTTTTAATTGTCTACAATGTTTTAGTGTAATAAACTGTTTTACTACTACTACTACTACCAGGCCCGGACTAAGAGTGCCAGGGCCCCTAGGCCCTAGGCGTTTGGGGGCCCCCTCCCCCATAATGAATACAAATATTTTTTATTTAGCAAATTAAATTACTAAAAAAATCAGTCAACCTTATTTTTATAATAAACATCATAATTACGCATTTGGATTTTATCAGATCCCGTGAAAGCCAGATACTACCCAACATTTTAATTGACATTTGCTGATTTTGGAAAAAATAACAGTCGTGGACAAACACGTCGGTTTCAACTTTTTTTGTCAATCGATTTGATCTATTCAGTATTAAAAGCGTTTATTCAAAGAATTTTCACACAATTTATTAAGTTATAACTCAATAATTTTAATCAAAAAAGAACCGACTTCACTTAGGATCCGCTTTCCAAGTGGAAATGCCAGAGTTGCTGTAAAAATATTGAAATCACTATAGGTGAGCTTATAATAGTTAAAGAGTTCCCTTGATTTCTCCAAGATCCCATTATCAGATCCGGACCTGGTGACAATGGGACCAATTGTTAAGTATACTCTATCAAACAAAAAAAGAATTTTCCAATTCGATCCAGCCGTCTTCGAATAATCGGTGAACATACATAAAAAAAAATAGCAAAAAAACAAGCAAAGATCCCGACGAATTGAGAACCTCCTCCTTCGAAATCTTGAAGGCGGTTGAAAACGGCTCAACCGATTTTATTCAATTTATTTTCCCAAATTTTTCACTGTTTAAAAGTTAAAGTTAGGGAGGGACGTACTTTTTTATATCATCGGAGCTATTATTTACGAAATTATTATCTAGATTAATGAATAAAATGTTTTGAAAGACCCTTATTATTTTTGAAAGACATATCCAAATGGTACCCTAAAAAGAATATATTTTTCAGGTTTTGTTTTACCTCTTTGTCGGCGTGATTAAAGCCACCATACCAAATTTTAGTTTTCTAGTGCTTAACCGTCACTGAGCAAAGCCACAGACAGACAGATGGTTCCTGGTTTCTACGAAACCGTAAAAAAAAAATAAAGTTTATTTTTCCATAGTACAGTCGACATCAAAGATACACTTTTGAGTTTTTTATTCCTTTGTGATAAGGTGCAAAAGAAAGTGTAAACATATCTTTCACGTCGACTGTACCTACTAGTAGGTAAGCGTATGGATTGCGCTTTCCATTTGTAGACTTTATAGTATCCCAACCAGACTAACCTGGCTTGGTCTGTAAGAAACTTGGTCCCTACCTGACCTAAGATCGATTGGCATTATTGGCAATATAATCGAAATTTCATGCCTAGATAAAATTGATAATCATTTTCATAAAATGACAATTTCAAAACGTTTGACGTGACATTAGGCACCATGATGATTAATTAGCTCCTGC